>CM022301.1:559602017-562002017 GCA_011799875.1 Thinopyrum elongatum
TGATTTGTGGGTTTTAGTTTGGGAGTAATTATATGTGGTAGTTTATTTGATTTACATGCAATTTGAGCTCAAATTAACTCTTAGTTTGCATATGTAGGTGTGGTTTACTTAGTGCCTTCCCGTCCCCGTCCTAACGACCACCGTCGATCGCCCGCACCGTCCCGTCGCCGGCACCACCTTGGTGAGCCTCTTGTTCTTATCTTTTTTATATATAAAAAATCATGTTTGTGTGATTTAGAAATATAGTTACTTGAATAATTTTCTTACCTGTACGTTGTTTGTTATACATAGTGGCATGGTTTTGATATCCGTCCCCGTCGACCCTCGTCTGGTTTATGATTCGGATGTGGTATATTCTCTTTTATAACTTTTTGTTGCATTTCTTGTTTATGACAAATTATGCCCATCAAGTTGACATAGATATTTTTATCTAGGAGGTATGTGAACCGGAAATTCCAACCGACCCTCTTGTCGAGAGGTTAAATTTAGTTGAAAATGAAAATGAGTATTTGAAAGAAAATTTAAAAGAATTGAAGAAAGAAGAGAAGATGAAACGGAGTGTTGTATGTTGCCGATGTCGTCGATGATACAAGATCAAGATGGAGAAAATGCGCTTGAAGATTAGAAGATTAGAAAATATGCCATTGATAGTGAGGCTTGGTATCTTATGATGTTGGATCAATTGTTACCTTGCTGTGATCTTGACGCATTTGTTGTTGCATTAAATTCTTTAGCTAGAGAGTTTGTAGTTGTTTTATGAGAATAAGTGTGTATGAATTTTATAATTTGGTCTTTTTGGTGCTGTGTAATGAAGATGAGCCGGCAATGGATGTACGATGATCGATGCTCTCCCCAGTTCGTTAATGGTGTGCGTAATTTTCTGCTTGTGGCTGAGGCAAACAAGCGAGCGGATGGTTTTAGTCTTGTCCATGTGCTGGCTGTAAGAATGATCGGAATTACTCTAAGTCAAGAACCATTCACGTCCACCTGTTTGAGTCCGGTTTCATGCCCCACTATAAGTGTTGGACCAAGCACGGAGAAAGAGGGGTTATGATGGAAGACAATGAAGAAGAAGAGGACGACGACAGCTATCCTGGCCATGACGGGTTCCTGATAACGATGGTACAACAATGGGGGAAGAAGTGAGCCGGCAATGCGGGAAGAAGCTGAAGAAGAGGCATCAGATGAGCCCGCTGATGATCTTGGTCGGGCCATTGCGATGCAAAGAGAAACTGTGCAAGTGAAAAGGAGAGGCTGAAGTTGCAGCGCATGTTAGAGGATCACAAGAAATGTTGTACCCAAATTGCGAAGCTGACAAGAAAGCTGGGCACCACACTGGAATTGCGCAATGGAAGGCAGAGAATGGTGTATCTGACAAGGGATTTGGAAAGTTGCTGATAATGTTAAAGAAGATGCTTCCAAAGGACAACGAATTGCCCGACAGTACGTACGAAGCAAAGAAGGCTGTCTGCCCTCTAGGATTAGAGGTGCAGAAGATACATGCATGCCCTAATGACTGCATCCTCTACCACGGGTGAGTACGTGGATTTGAATGCATGCCCGGTATGCGGTGCATTGCGCTATAGATCAGCCGCGATGACCCTGGTGATGCGGAGGGTGAGCGCCCCAGGAAGAAGATTTGCCAAGGTGATGTGGTATGCTCCTATAATACCACGGTTGAAACGTTTGTTCCAAACAAAGAGCATGCCCAAGTTGATGCGATGGCACAAAGAAGACCGTAAGAAAGACGGGAAGTTGAGAGTACCCGCTGACGGGTCGCAGTGGAGAAAAATCGAGAGGAAGTGGAGGGACTTTGCAGATGACGCAAGGAACGTATGGTTTGGTGTAAGCGCGAGATGGCATTAATCCTTTTGGGGAGCAGAGCAGCAATCATAGCACCTGGCCTGTGACTCTAGTATGTATAACCTTCCTCCTTGGTTCTGCATGAAGCGGAAGTACATTATTGCCAGTGCTCATCCAAGGCCCTAAGCAACCGGCAACGACATTGATGTGTACCTAAGGCCATTAGTTGAAGAACTCTTACAGCTGTGGAATGAAAAAGGTGTACGTGGCTGGGATGAGCACAATCAGGAAGAATTTGACCTACATGCGTTGCTGTTTGTGACCATCAATGATTGGCCTGCTTTCAGTAACCTTTCAGGACAGACAAACAAGGGATACTGCGCATGCACGCACTATTTGGATGATACCGGCAGTATATATTTGGATAATTGTAAGAAGAATGTGTACCTGGGACATCGTGCGATTTCTTTCGAGCAGGCATCGTTAGAAAGAAAGGCAAGTATTTCAAAGGTGAGGCAGATCACCGGACGAAGCCTCGCACCGTACTGGTGATGATGTAAATGATATGGTCAAGGATTTAAAGGTAATCTTTGGAAAGGGTCCTGGCGGACAATCTATTCCGAATGACGCTGACGGACGCGCACCCATGTGGAGAAGAAATCTATTTTTTGGGACCTACCCTATTGGAAGAATGACGCTGACGGACGCGCACCCATGCGGATAATCTATTCTGCAATCGACGTGATGCACGTCACGAAGAATCTTTGCGTGACCCTGCTTGGCTTCTTGGGCAATTATGGGAAGACAAAAGATACACCGGAGGCACGGGAAGACCGAAACGTATGCACGGAAAAGACGGCATACATCAGGGTCATGCCAGCTACACTCTTACCAAAGAAGAGAAGGAAATCTTCTTTGAATGCCTGCTCAGTATGAAGGTCCCGTCTGGTTCTCTCGTCGAATATAAAGGGAATAATAAATATGGCAGAGAAAAAGTTTCAGAACCTAAAGTCTATGACTGCCACGTGATTATGACGCAACTGCTTCCGGTTGCATTTGAAGGAAATATGCCCTAGAGGCAATAAATAGTTGTTATTTATATTTTCTTATTCATGATAAATGTTTATTATTCATGCTAGAATTGTATTAACCAGAAACTTGATACATGTGTGGATCATAGACAAAACACCGTGTCCCTATTAAGCCTCTACTAGACTAGCTCGTTAATCAAAGATGGTTAAGTTTCCTAACCATAGACATGTGTTGTCATTTGATGAACGAGATCACATCATTAGGAGAATGATGTGATGGATAAGACCCATCCGTTAGCTTAGCATATGATCGTTCAGTTTTATTGCTATTGCTTTCTTCATGTCATATACATATTCCTTTGACTATGAGATTATGCAACTCCCGGATACCGGAGGAATACTTGTGTGCTATCAAATGTCAAAACGTAACTGCGTGATTATAAAGATGCTCTATAGGTATCTCCAAAGGTGTTTTGTTGGGTTGGCATAGATCGAGTTAGGATTTGTCACTCCGAGTATCGGAGAGGTATCTCTCGGCTCTCTCGGTAATGACATCATAAGAAGCCTTGCAAGCAATGTGACTAATGTGTTAGTAGGGATGATGTATTACGGAATGAGTAAAGAGACTTGCCGGTAAACGAGATTGAACTAGGTATGAAGATACCGACGATCGAATCTCGGGCAAGTAACATACCGATGCAAAGGGAATAATGATGTTGTCATTACGGTTCGACCGATAAAGATTTTGTAGAATATGTAGGAACCAATATGAGCATCCAGGTTCCGCTATGGTTATTGACCGGAGAGATGTCTCGGTCATGTCTACATAGTTCTCGAACCCGTAGGGTCCGCACGCTTAACGTTCGATGACGATTTAGTATTATATGAGTTATGTGATTTGGTGATGGATTGTTTCGGAGTCCCAGATGAGATCACGGACATGACGAGGAGTCTCGAAATGGTCGAGAGGTAAAGATTGATATATAGGATGAGTATTCGGACACCGGAAGGTTCGGATCGTATCGGGTAATTATCGGAGTAAGGGAGGGGGTTACCGGAACCCCCGGGGGAATAAGGGCCTTATGGGCATAGAGGGGAGCACCTAGCCCACAAGGGGTGGGCGAAGGAAGGAGGCGAATAGGAGAAGGAGGAGGGGGGGCCCCCCTCCCCTTACGGTAATAAGGAAAGGGGGGGGCGAATGGAAAGGGCCAAGTAGTATTCCTCCTACTTGGGGCGCCCCATGGCAACTCCCCCCCCTCCACCTATGTACATGGGGAGGGGGCGCCTAGACACAACACAACAATTGTTAGCCGGTGCGGCGCCCCCTCCACAGTTTACGCCACGGTCATATCTTCGAGTGCTTAGGCGAAGCCCTGCGCGGATCACTTCACCATCACCGTCACCATGCTGTCGTGCTGACAAAACTCATCTTCTTCCTCGACACTTTGCTGGATCAAGAGTTCGAGGGAGTACTAGAGCTGAACGTGTGAGAAAGGAGGTGCCGTACGTTCGGTGCTTGATCGTGGAATGAGAAGAAGTTCGACTACATCAACTGCGTTGTCAAACGCTCCGCTTTCGGTCTACGAGGGTACGTAGACACACTTCCCCTCTCGTTGCTATGCATCTAGATAGATCTTGCGTGAGCATAGGAATTTTTTTAAAATTGCATGCTACTTTCCCAAAAGTGGCATCGAGCCAGGTCTATGCGGAGATGATATGCACCGAGTAGAACACAAAGAGTTGTGGGCGGTGATAGTCATACTGCTTACCACCAACGTTTATTTTGATTCGGGGTATTGTTGGATGAAGCGGCCCGGACCAACCTTACATGACCATGTTCATGAGACCGGTTCCACCAACAGACATGCAACTAGTTTTGCATAAAGGGGCTGGCGGGGTGTGTTTCTCCTAATTTAGTTGAATCGAATTGATTGCGGCGCGTCTTGTTGAAGGTAAAACAGCAAACTTGATAAATCAACGTTGTGGTTTTGATGTGCATAGGTAAGAACGGTTCTTGCTAGAGGCCCGTAGCAGCCACGTTAAAACTTCTAAGTAAACCACACCTACATATGCAAACTAAGAGTTAATTTGAGCTCAAATTGCATGTAAATCAAATAAACTACCACATATAATTACTCCCAAACTAAAACCCACAAATCACTATACTTATAGAGCATTGCAAGAGCTAATCTAGCAATGAGAGATGAAAGGACAAAGTTGCTAACCTTTGTGATCACTTGGATGGATGGGGGGCCTTCAAATCTTGACAAATTTTGGCAAAAATGAAGGATGAGCTCAAGCAATGGGGAAGAATAGAGGAGAGGAAGGAATGAAAGGGGAAAACAGAGAGAAATGGGCTCGGGCTCGACGAAGGGTTTATATAGAGGCATCTTTAGTCCCGGTTGGTTATACAAACCGGGACTAAAGGTGCATCTCTAGTACCGGTTCGTGCCACGAACCGGGACTAAAGAGGTTGGTGGGGCCCCAGCCTGACACCAGCCTGCCACCACCTCTTTAGTCCCGGTTCATGGCACGAACCGGTACTAGAGGTTCAACACGAACCGGCAGTAATGAGTGCCACCCGCCTAGCCATTGGAACCGGCACTAATGGTCATATTAGTGCTGGTCCGTATTTGAAGCGGGACTAATGAGGTGAACATTAGGTCGTTTTTCTACTAGTGAAGGTTTCTCCATTACTCCCCTATCAATTCCAAAGGCGAGGTTGAGAGACTTTTACTGTTACCATGAATTACCTCAACATCCTAACCTTTCAACATTAGTAATATGCTTCATGGCCTTACGGTGAAAGCGATGAGTGGGGCCCTTCACAACATTCACGATGGCTATTAAACCAAAAATTCAACAGAGAATCTCATAACCGTATAAACGGTTTAGCTCCTATACATACTAAGGTTCATCCATATCCCCGAGAACTAAGGAAACTACTCACGCATGGAGACGACAAACATCATATGAATAGCGGTGGAAAACATGAATGATATAATTGAGTAATACACGTAGGAATCCACAAGGGTTTATTGCAATGAGATGGAGATGGATGGCGGTGGAGATGATGGTGATGATGGTTGATGCCCGCGTCCCCTTGCACGAGATGGTTGTGGCGGATTCCTCCTTGCCTATTCCCCCTCTGAATGCCTTTTGGAGGCTAGGGTTCTCTGTTCTGAAAGAGTTTTTGGAGTCTCCATGCCTCTGATCTGAGATCCGATCACACGGGGTGAAATAGTTGACCAGGCGGTGGCGGCACATGGTACGAGCGAGTTCGCTTGTACCGTGCATCGTCGAGTGATCTGGTTGCCTCCTGGTGACTTCTTCCTCTCCCCTGGTGCTTTATTCATCTATGGTAATGCATTATCACGTTAATTGATGTGATTTTATCACCCTTTCTTGGTGTTCTTTCCTTAAAGTCTCAAATGCATTTGAGAATGACATCCTGGTGAAAATAGGCAAAAAGAGGTGCGCGAGGGCGGTAAAATCTAGCAAAGCCTACCACGTAGGCATAAAACCTAGGGTAAAACATTAAAAAATGGACTCATCAACCCCCAATCCCTCCTTATTGCCTTTTCAGACATTACTTTAGCCTCCCTCATCTCCCCCTTTGATTTGCAGCCTATGCTCCCTCTTCTTGCCAAATAACTTGTCATGTTCGATCGTCATCGTCACACTGGCAGGGGACTTCGTCTTGCGTGTCCATCCCTGCCTCCCCCTTTTGGCTACCACCTCCGGTTACTATTATTACCAAGAACCTCCCCCCTCCCACTATGATGGTAAACCTTGTCTTGCGCTTCTCCACGATATCGTAGCCCCCCTCATGATCGCCATGTGATCCTGACTGAGCCTTACACCCCTCTCCCAGTCTCGGATCGTAGGTCATGTTCATGCTTTCCTATTGCAAAAGAGAGGGTTAGGGGCTACATATTTATCCTTCTTAGGAGTTGGTTAGGGCATTTCGGGCGTGGTTCCTTGCATGCTCGTGTCTTGTTTATTTTGTGAGATATGGCTGCATTTTTTTCTTCACGGAGAGATTGCTTATTGAGCATAAATTGAGTGAAGATATGACACAATTAGCATTTCAAAGTTTTTCTAGATTTAATCTGATTCAACCTGGCACCTCACGAATCAACCACCCAGTAGCCCAATATAGTTTCATTACAATTTTTTTGTACAACTAGGAGTTTTGATTCCCTTTTTGGTTTTTTTCTAGGTTCGATCATGGATAAAAAATGTTTCTCACGTAGTTGTGCAACATACACTGTACTTGCTTGTTGCCAATAGAGTACTACCACCAGTATCCTATCACATTCTTTGCATGGCATCATAAAGATATATGCGTACCGTGGACAAAACTTTTCTTTGCCTAATATGTATTACTTGCCTCTCTTGCTTCTATGTCTTGGGAGGAGAGGATCGGAGGCAAAAAGAAAACCCAAATACCCCCAATCCCTCGGCATCCCCTTTTCGACCATTGATGCAGCCTCCCTCCTTTCCTCCCCTTTGATTGCCGTCTATGCTTCTTCATCTTCTTACTAAATAACTTGTTATATATGAACGTCACCACTGTGATGGCAAGGGGCCTTGTCTTGCGCTTCTCTTCTCTAGCCTTGTCCATCCCTGTCTGTGATCACCTTGCGGCCGATCGACCGTCGCTCTGCTCTCATCTTCTTGTCTATCACAGGCCGTGTTGTTGCTTCCCTGCCACAAAATTGGTGGTTAGGGCACTGAATTCCGCCTTATTGGGTGTTGGTTAGGGCATCCTGATACTTTGTATGCCGCGAACAAAGACTGCATTTTTTCACAGAGAAAGTTTGCTTATAGAGCGTAGGTTGGGTGAACAATTGATACAATTAGCATTTAAAAATCTTTCTAGATTCAACTCATTCAACCTGATGATAGCTCATGAACCAACCATCCGCTAGCCCAATATAATTTCATTCTTTTTATACAGCTAGCGGTTTCAATTCCCGATCTTAATTTTGCAAGGTTTGAGCATTGATGAAAATATGTCTCTCACGCAATCGTGGGAGCATCGTCGAAGATTGTTGCCAGTAGAGTACTGCCACCATTATTGTGTCTATTTTCTGGCATTATAAAAGCTTGGCATACCATGGACGCAGATTTTCTTGACCTAATGTGTGCTAATTGCCTTTTTTTGCCTCTTGGTCTTCTGAGGAGTGGAGCCGAGGAAAATAAACCCCACGTGAGAGGGGGAAGAGGCGCACCTCGTTGGTTTAAAGCGCGGGGACGAGAAGGGGAAAACTTGCCTTTTATGACTCTTCGACGTGCGGGTGCGGGAATTTCCTTTCTGTATTTAGGTGTGCGTCCTGGACTACTGGCGCTGGCTGGCTGCGTCTAACTATAAAATCAGGGGCGCGAAGCTCCTCAATTTTAAAAAAGATTCCATTACTTCTCTTGTATCGTACAACCAGTGGATCCAAATCCTTTCTTTTATGTGAGAGATGTTTTTCATCAATTTTTAGATCTAGAAAAAAATTCTGAAAAACATTATTACCCCTTGTTGCCATTAACGTACTGGAGCTACCACTGTGGCAGGTTCTCTTGCTAGCACGAGAAAACGCTCTGCGTAGCGTACTATAGACGCACGCGCCTTTCGCTCCATTCGTGTTTTGGTCTTGGTCTCGGCCTCGGTCTCGGGAGCAGAAGCAGAGCAGGGGCCAAAAACCCCACCCAACCACCTCCGGCCCCCCCCTTTCCTTTCCGGCCATCGCCGCGGCCGGCCCTCGTCTCCTCCCCTGTACGACCAATGCCCCCGCCTCTCGCCCAGGCCGTGCCCCGTCCGACCGCCGCCGCCGCCGGGGAGCACCACGCGACGATGGTAAGGAGCTCGTCCTCTGCAATTCTTGGCCTCCCCCTCCCTCCCTCGCGATCACCCAGCGGCGATCTTAGGTCGAATCCTGCGCCCCACTCCCCTTCGCATCCTTTCGCTTCCCTCCTGCGAAATCGGCGGCCGGGAGCGCCGGATTTCGCCGTCCCGGGTGTTGGTTAGGGCATGATTCCTTTAGTTGCCTGCGTCGTGTTTTCTTTTGTGAAAAAAAGGGGCCGCGTTTCTTTTTTCCTAGAGAAAGATTTCTTGAGCGGAGGTTGGGCGAACCAGCGCCGCAATTAGGCTTTCGATTTTCTTTCTAGATTCGACTACAGCGCCTTTCATGTATGCTCCTCAACCCGATTCTGTTTTGATGTTTTGGTTCTTGTAAAATTGGGGCAGGAGGCCTCTAGATGGACTGGATCTGTCTGACCAAGGGGCATATGCGTTTGAAACAAACTGTCTTCCAGAGTTCTGTGCAGAAGAATCCGTGAACAAGACAGATAATCTGTGCAATTTCATACTTGATGATGGTTCTGCTTACCCTGCAGGACGAGGCACGCCCAGCAGCAAGGTGTGAGATATGTGGGAGTGAAGAGAACCAGCAGATTATGTTCAGCTGCATCCAGTGCAACGGCTGTCAACATCGGTATTCCCTTTTTCTTTTCTTTACCCTGTTTTGTTGAGGTTTCATCTTGGCTCAGATGTTAAACACTCAAAAGTGTACTGCTTGCCACTCTGCCAAAGTATGCATATTTTCCCTTTTTTCTGTAACCCTGTTTACTTTGTAGTATTTTGTATGTATGAATGCTTGGATGGAATAAGAGAACTGGAGAGTATTTGATATGAAACTAGGATGGATTTTGTAATAGAAAACTGATGCAGGGAGCCAAAGATATTAAATTAGACTCAAAGCATTCCTAGATGATCCAAAATTTATTATATCCTTCTTTTGCTCTGAAGAAATTGTGTCCAAGTGCACCACCCCCTCCTTCCACAATTATAAAATGTTCTAACCGTTTTCTGATTTGGATGTATATAAACGCACTTTAGTGTCCTTGTTCACTCGTTTCAGTCCGTATGTATAGTCCATATTGAAATATCCAAAACATCTTATAATTTTGAACGGAGGAAGTATCTTTTACGGCTATGAAGTGAAGCTCATTCAACATGAAAATTCTATCTACCTATCTGAATTTTTTTCCTTTTGTAGTTATTGCCTGGTGGTGGCGGAATTTGAAATGAGATATGACTGGTGTTGCTCTGAATGCAAAAAAAAGGCTAATGGGGACCCAAAACTTATTCAAGGTAAAAATAACGATTACAAATATCAGCAATTATTTCATCCTATTACTAAGTTCTTTCACCAATCTCATTCTTTGAATCATGTAACTAAGTACATTTCCTCCCTAATCATGGTGCAGGTGAAAAAACAGAGTTTCAAAGGCCTGAGAAGAGTCACAGGAATGTGGCCCATCAAATTGGTGTTAAAACACCCCAAATATATGAAAATTCTAAAGTGAAGTTCATTCCCTGTGAAGAGGCGGCACTGTTGAGTAGAGAGAGGCCAGCAGTTCATTATACGCGAAGATTTGTCGCGCGACGTACACGTAGTCAGGCTAATCCTGCATCTCTTCCAAATCTGAAGTGCTCATCCCCCAGTAGACAGGTTCATCCTGCATCTCCTCCACGTATGAAATGCATATCACCCAGTAGACAGGTCCATCCTGCATCTCCTCCAACTATGAAATGCATATCACCCAGTAGACAGGTTCATCCTGCATCTCCCCCAAACATGAAACCTTCGTCCAGTATGAAGAGCATGCTTCCCAGTAGACAGGGTCGCCCTCCATCTCCTCGAAGTATGAAACAGTCGTGCAGTATGAAGTGTGTATCTCCCAGTAGGAGTGATGATCAATCATTTTCCTTGAAACGATGCACCGTTGCAAGTCAAAACCCGATAAAAGTTGATGATACAAGGAAGAGACAGAAAGTGCAGTCAGGTATTTTCACGCTCTAGTGCCATATCTTTCCTTGTTTAGATCAGATAGCTTTTGCTTCTGTCAAAAAGTTACAGTCCATGAAGACATTATTTTTGAAAAAACAGGTGCGACGATTCCTATGATTCCACAAAATGCAAAAGGAGAAGTTACAAAAATTGACCATCAGCTTCAAGATCAGCCTAAAGAAGAGAAGGTAGCCAATGCAGATAGAGGAAAATGCAACTCCTGGGTAGACGACCAACCTACTGGGAAAAGTGCACTCAATGCTTCAGGTGTAATTCGTGATCGCTTGATAGTTAATACTACACTTCTCGATAAAATTAATATTCACAGAATGATTATTGTTGGCAAGCATTCAAAACCTATCGTGTATATATTGTAATTCTTGATTTACACGAAATATATGTATTGATCTTACATCAGATAAAATTTGAGGATTTAAGAGGACTAATCAAATGGTTATGACGGTCTATTTTTGAAGTGCTAACAGATTATATTCCATTTCCAAAGTGCTAACAGATGCTGATAGTGGATGTGGATCTGGAACAAAGAGTCTGCACAACAATATAGACATGCCAGTGATCATCAGCTCAAGTGCAGAGTATGCAAGACGCCCTCCACCAAAAGCATGCTGGACGTGAGTATGCTCTCTTAGTTTGCGAATTTTTTCATCTCAAGAAGTATGGATCATTTCAACTTGTAATGATCCATTCATGGTTGCTTAATAAAACAAATATGAGGAACTTAGAAATCCAGGGATATTAGAAGGTACATCTGCTTCTAGATGATTCCATAGTGTTGTTGATTCAACTTCTCCGTCTCTGCTGTAGATGGTTTAGTATGGGAAAACACAAAATTTGCAGCTCCTGTTTTCTTTGATCATTGCTCCAATGACCCGATGATACTGCACTCACTTCATAACTGCAGTGGATCTGCATCTCCCAGGGGTTTATCCATGGCTTTAGTTTTGATTAACCAGAAATTAGCTGATTTTCTACAAAAAAATTGCTCAAGTAGTATGGTTGTGTTCGGATTCTTGGCTTGGGTATATTAGCTTCCTTAGTAACGATTGGTATTTGGCAAATTGGTAGGCGGTAAAAAAATACTTGCTTTGCAGGCTAGGTAACTTCAATACTTACTTACTTACTAAGCCTTTTGTCCCAAACAAGTTGGGGTAGGCTAGATATGAAACCCTTCCACGAGGACTTCCCAGGAGGTCACCCATCCTAGTACTACTCTCGCCCAAATGGGTTTCATACCCAAAGGACTGGCTAGTTTTTACGTTGGCTCGCCAAGCCTATCACAACCCTTAGATATGAAACCCTTTCACGAGGACTTCCCAGGAGGTCACCCATCCTAGTACTACTCTTGCTCAAATGGGTTTCATACCCATGGGACTGGCTAGTTTTTACGTTGGCTCGCCAATCCTATCACAACCCTCCTCCTTTACCCGGGCTTGGGACCGGCTATGCCTAGAAGACATAGGCGGAGTTGCTAGGTAACTTCAATCATTCTGTTTTTTTATTTCTGATTGTTCCTGATTGATAAAATGGAGTATGAGTTCCCTGGTTCCAACAGAAAAATATTCTAGATCAATTTCAGAATTGAATCCACTCGAACCTTCTGTGAATAAACATTCACCTTATGAAAAGATATAAGATACTGTTCTAGCAATAGCCTAAGTGGATTCGATTATTCGTTCCTAGCAAAGTAAGATTAGCAAAAGGTGCAAGAGTGTGTCTGTTTCAGGAGGAAAATAATTCAAAATCTGACAGAATCAGATATTTGTCTATTGGATCTAAATAAAATAAATGAAGATATTTGTCTGTTGGACATTTTGGGTAGTCTAATACTCCATCCTTTTCGCAATGAGATTCAGTTTTTGGGGAATCGCCATTTCAGTATTCTGGATGCCTGTGTACTGAGGAAACCAAGAGTGTTGTTAGTACACTAATTTATGCATGCATATCCACCTCGGAGTGACCACTTGATTCTTGATTGCATGAATTATGTCCCTGTGAACTCCTTACTCTATTATTATGCGACTGTGCCAAGTTGATTATTAAAATGAGAGTACATCTTAATATGCTACCCACAATGTTGGGTTTTCATAATTCAGCTTCATAAGAAAAAGTGCTACTGGTCTCTATGATCAATATGGATTTCAGTTGTCTAAAGTTGTCCGTTTTCTAGCATCACAATTAAAATTTTGATATTTTGGTATATCTGATGTAATCAGTGACAACCTTTGTTATGCTCTGACATTCCTTTGCTTTTTAGGGGATGCTTTCTTCTCTCTGATGGAGAAAGTTCTAATCTTGGTGAATTTAAAGCATACTTCCCATCTGTAGTATCATCAAGAGTTTGTAATATCGCCAAGAAGATGCCTGACAATATACAGTTGAAGATATCACCTCGAATGAATTACTGGCCAAAGACCTTTGACGAGTTTTGTCCAGTTTATGACGACATTGCCTTGATATTTTTCTCTGCTGAACTTGACTGGTAGGTTTATGATGGTCTCAGCACAAAAATTGGCTTATGTGCTACTGCATATTTGACCTTGTTTATAGCATGTGTTCATATACTCATCGTGCCTTCTTTCCTTTTTATATTTGAAGTTATAACAAAAAGCATCCTCGTCGCTTGGAGGCGTACAGCAGTTTTGTCATGAAGGCATATGTTGATGACATCATGCTGTTGATATATTCCTCGGAAGTGCTTCCACCTGATTCTCAGTGTTAGTGCTCTTACTCTGTATTTGGATTTCTCTGAAAAAGAAAAGTACCCATAATATGTTCTTTCTGTTTGATGGGCCCATGTAATTTGTATTGCTTATATGCCTGGGTATAAAAATCAAATGCAGTGACTGATTTTTTAGTGGTGTGCTAATTTCATACCATGGTAACAGGGATAGACGGAGAGAGTTACTTATGGGGAGTTTTTGTGAAGCCAAAGGCAAAGAGCAATCATGCGCACTTAGGTTCAGTTGCTACATGACCTCGTGGTTTCTTTGGGCGTGAACACATCAGTAAAAGGTACGAGCTCATGAAATATTTAGTTAATACTGTTTTTACACGGTTTTGGCAGCTTTGTTGCTCTCTTTTCTGGTGCCTGCATTATTATTCACAGAACTTGCAAATCCTCGTAGAATCTCTTATGTTCGCTCCATTTGTCCTTGTGGCCTAGTAGGCTTGCATGCTCTTGGAATTTAATCACTGTTATCTTTGTAAGCTGGGTGAGCTTTTTCCCCCCTGGATTACATCAGTGAACCACCGCGTATTATGAAAATAAAGGAAAACAAATATAGCTATGTGTAGCAGTGAGCTCGTTTGATACTTCTCTTTTTTCAGTTAGATTTGATTCCCTAATAACTTAGTAAAGAATAACACTGTACATCAGCTACTGAGGGGTTTGTACTGGACGTACCATATATTCAATTGGTTGTCAAATATATTGAGATATTAAAAAGTATTGTTCTTGCTTTAATTTTCCCAACATTGTGAAATTCAAGTATCTCGACGAGATGAACTTATGAAATGGTGGTGTATAATAGTAGGGTTTTGTCGCCGCAATCTGGAACAGAGAGAGCTTTATTGGAGATCCCTTGAACGACAGTTATGCAGTTTCGGTGCTATGCTTCACTATTTATGAATGACAATGTAGTATTGAAGTACATAGTCTCCAGTGTTAAATTGACAAGGAAAAGCTGGAGAACCATGCAAATGCATGCCTGTATGAATAATCTTGTGTGAAACTAGGGTTCTGAATGCGTTTAAACTTTGGACACGCGGCCATTGCTGTGATCTCTGAACATGCAGTTCATTTGTCCTATAGTCATGCGAATCATGCCAGATTTTTGTTGATCGTCAAATTAATCCTGTGCAGGGGCAGGCAGTCAATTCGAGGGACGGCTGAGGACTCTCCATCATATGCCACAATGCTCGCATTATGGCACAGAGGCATCGGACTGGTTTAATCCACTCGAGCTCCTTGCTGAAGGAAGCTCGAATGAACCAGCATTGGTAGTTTGTATAGATTGTCATGTCAGTGTAATATGTTATTGTTACTCTGTATGCTTGATTTGCAGTGGCGTATTGCTGCTAAGGTGGAGAAGTGTTAGCACTTAGGAAGAAAACCGTAAATTGGAAACTGTGATGCTAGCGACGTGCTGGAGATGATACAAGTATTATGACTTATGAGGGTTGTCTTAGGATAACTCCTATGGAGTATGGTTAACACCTACAGCGATCTAGTGGAGTACCAGCTATGATGGTGGGGTATAGTTGCTTGGATTGATTCGTGGAAGCCCAGAGGACACGAGAAATGCTCCTCCTGTTAGGCTGTTCCCTGCTATGCCAATATGCAGCGAGTCCATTTCCCTATGCATTCCTCGCTGCATTACGGGTTCCTGTCAGCCTTTTACAGCTTCTCAAGCAGTAGCAGATCACACTAGAGCCGCAACATGGAGTATCAGGGCATGTTTGATTTGCAGGATTTGAAAAACGTAGGATTGCAATGTCATTCCCATTTGAATCCTTCCAGATTTTGGTTTCCTTGATTGCATCACAGAAAAATCAAAGGATTTTTTTCCAAGAGATTCCAGAGGATGCTAAAATTCATATGGAATGTACTATTTTTATGGGATTCAGTCAAGCGACTGACATAGGAAAAATTCGTAAGGAATTCAATCCTTCAAAATTCCTTTGAATCAAATCTGGCTTGGAGAGGTAAAATTTTCGCAAATTAGAGGGCATTTCTGAAATTGATGAGACAAGAAGCAAGGAACAAACTACTACGCGTTGACACTTGGTGCGCTAGGATTTGAGGACAGACTGTTAATTGACACTTCCTACACTCTAAAAACATTCAGTTAATTACACCTAAACTACATATTCTTGAACCTTAGACATCAAGAATATGACATCGCTGAATATGAAGTTAGATATTGTTAGCCTATGATACCAGTGTGATGTTAGAGGTAATGTTCCGGATGACTTCGCTGCTGCTCACCTCTAGACAATAAAAAACTTTGTTGCTCCCATATTTTCCAAAGAATGATCAGTAAGATAAAACTCTTGATGGATGGATTCCGACAGGCCAACAAGCATGTCAATGGACTGGTACAAGACTCCGTGGCTGTACCGTACACGTAGGCTACGGTGCCCCATGTGCAGGGTGATCAATCCACGGCCAAGAGTAAAGCTAGAAAGGGGGTCCGTTGTTGGAATTGTGCAGTCGACACGCACGCAGCGAAGGATTGCAAGGTTAACACTAGTGTTATATTTGCGACAAAATTGCTCATCCAATGTTGCGATGCCCGGTGCTTGGCAAGTTCGACCCCTCAAACACCCACGGACGTGCCCGGGCGCGTCCGCGGGCACTGACCGGTCAAGCCTTAAATTTCATTTCTCACAACCGGACACCTCAATTAGCATACCTCAAATCCATACAAACTCATGCAACTATGTTACACATCGTCTGACTACTACATTTACAACATGACATCGGACTACAAAAATTTGGCATGTTTGGTTATGATGGAGAAGATCATCCCCGACTGCCCTTGCCCTTCCCAGCGCAATTGTCGTCCTTCTCGCAGAAGTACCGGTCGAAGACGCAGTAGGTATCGAGCCGGATCTGCTCGTCGCCGGAGCTGTCCTCACCATTGTTGTCCTCCTTTGGTGGCAGTCCGGTCATGGCACGAACAACCCGATTCTGCTCTCGGGCGAGGGCGCGCGCGTTCCTTCGCTGCCGCTTCTTCACAATGCGGGCGCGGATGGCTTCCTCCTCTGCGGCCGCCCGCGCCGCCGCATCAGCCGCCTCCGCCTCCGCTGGCGCCATGTCGGCAGCGAGACGGGCCTCAGCGGCCCTTATCCTCTCCTTCCCACGGTGGGCACACCGGTCCCGGTGGGACTCATAGTCCACTCGACCGGTGATGGGGAAGGAGAGATTTTACGGCTGCCGGGACCGTGATGGTCCAGCCCCAGAGGATCCGAGGGCCTGTTGAGTCGATGCTATGGTGTCGAGCCGGATAGATCCTGCCGTCGGCCAGGCGATGTCCTCCCGAGAGCGGCGGAGTGCAATCTGGACGGCCATTGCATCCTCCATCCCGCACAGGATGAAACCCCAGCCGACGGATCCGGACTGGTCGGAGTCAGATCCGCTGCCCGCCATGCCGGAGACGGCCGGAGATTGCCGGAGGTGAGCTTGGGTGGCGGAGGGGAGTGGCTAGGGTTTGGTCCGGCGAGCGGATGGGGAGGAATATATGTGGGGTCGAGTGGGCCAGCGTGGGCCGGGTCCGTCGTGGCGGATGCGCCCGGGCGCCCCCATGTCCATCCCATATTTGGACTGGATATGAAGGGTGTCGGTCAGCCATGATGTTTGAGGCGCCCGTCTGGGTCAATTTTTCATGACCGGTCAGTGATTGGGCCGTCCGCCTGGGCGTATTGGGTGGCTTTGGGGCGTCCGGCTGTAGATGCTCTAAGCCCAATGCTTTTGTTTTGAGAGTAGGTGCAGAAGAGACTTATTTTGCTCAGCTTCCCGATTGCATTGTGAAGGATCATTTGGTACTGAAACAGACTCCTATTGCTCGTGTTCAGGTCAACGGTATGATGGTTCCGGCTGGTATCATTGAGAGTCAGATAGCCAGGAGATGCCTGGTTCCGAACCAATGGAAGTGGGAGGTTATACAACATGGGCCAGATACCTACCTGGTTAGCTTTCCCTCCTTTGAGGATTTGGTTAGGGCTGACGGTATTCAGATGAATGTGCCATCGGTTAATGCTCAAATGTCTAAGGAAATCCCACATAAGTTGGAACTTAAGCAGCTTTGGCTTCATGTTGAGGGTGTTCCCCGTACAGTTCGTCATTTTTGGGGTTTGTGAGCAGTGGGTACTCTTATGGGCAAGACCTTGGACGTTGATCTCATCAGCTTGAGACGTTGTGGGGTTGTCCATATTCTGGTGGCCATGACGAACACTCAGATTTTGTCAAAAGAGACAGACAAGGTTGGGCATTTTATTTCTATGGATGTGGTGGTTAAGCTCAAGGGCTATGCACCCACATTTAGCAGGGAACCCACAGACTATGTACCGGATCCATATTTTGTCCCATTTATTTGGAAACGCAAGGGCGACGATGCTGATGATGATAGCAATGGGAAGGAGAAGGAAAACGAGATGGATACCTCGGAGCTGACTGGAAATACCTCCATCCAACCAATATCCAGTTCCGCCCTAGCTAATGACGTCCATATGACACATGTGCATCGACATGGGCTTGCAAGTGTTGTCTCTCCATATGTATAGGGAGTTGGCTCCGTGGTCTTGGCAGTGACCCCTTTTAACTCTAATCCACATAGTCCAAGGGGTCTTGAGTTAGCCGTGGATCTTCGTGCCAACTCCAAGTCAGAGCGGCGGCTCCGGAATTCTCTTGGTTAAAGTGTTGACCTTGGTCTCTTGGGCGGCAGTGTCATCGATTCGACTGGTTCGTGGCCTGATGACCCACAAGTATAGGGGATCAATCGTAGTCCTATCGATAAGTAAGAGTGTCGAACCCAACGAGGAGCAGAAGGAAATGTCAAGTGGTTTTCAGCAAGGTATTTTCTGCAAGCACTGAAATAGTCGGTAACAAATAGTTTGATAGCAAGATAATTTGTAACGGA
This sequence comes from Thinopyrum elongatum, assembly GCA_011799875.1. Classification (NCBI taxonomy): domain Eukaryota; kingdom Viridiplantae; phylum Streptophyta; class Magnoliopsida; order Poales; family Poaceae; genus Thinopyrum; species Thinopyrum elongatum. The sequence goes on from CM022301.1 coordinate 559,620,360, forward strand.
CAAGTAACAGTAACGGTAAATAAAGTGCAGCAAGGTAGCCCAATCCTTTTGTGGCAAAGGACAGGCCAAAACGGTCTCTTATGATAAGCAAAGCATTCTTGAGGGTACACGGGAATTTCACCATGTCACTTTCTTTGGTTTGATTCGTGTTTGCTACTTTGATAATTTGATATGTGGGTGGACCGGTGCTTAGGTGCTGTTCTTACTTGAACAAACCTCCTACTTATGATTAACCCCCTCGCAAGCATCCGCAACTACGAGAAAAGTATTAAGATAAAATCTAACCATAGCATTAAACTTTTGGATCCAAATCTGTCCCTTATGAAGTAGCGCCTAAACTAGGGTTTAAGCTTCTGCCACTCTAGCAACCCATCATCTAATAACTACTCCAAAATGCATTCCCTTAGGCCCAAATATGGTGAAGTGCCATGTAGTCGACGTTCACATGACACCACTAAGGGAATCACAACATACATATCATCAAAATATCGAACACATATCAAATTCACATGATTACTTGCAACATGACTTCTCCCGTGACCTCAAGAACAAAAGTAACTACTCACAAATGATAATCATGCTCAAGATCAGAGGGGTATTAAATAGCATAATGGATCTGAACATATAATCTTCCACCAAATAAACCATATAGTAATCAACTACAAGATGTAATCAACACTACTAGTCACCCACAGGTACCAATCTGAGGTTTCGGTACAAAGATTGAACACAAGAGATGAACTAGGGTTTGAGAGGAGATGGTGTTGTTGAAGATGTTGATGGAGATTGCCCTCCCAAAGATGAGAGGGTTGTTGGTGATGACGATGGCTTCGATTTCCCCCTCCGTGAGGGAAGTTCCCCCAGCGGAATCGCTCCGCCGGAGGGCAAAAGTGCTCCTGCCCAAGTTCCGCCTCGAGACGGCGGCGCTTCATCCTGAAAGCCCCCCCCCCCTGATTTTTTCTAGATCAAAATGACCTATATACCAGAAGATGGGCACCGGAGGTGGGCCGGGCTGAGCACAACCCACCAAGGCGCGCCTGGGGGGCCTGGTGCGCCCTGGTGTCTTGTGCTCACCAGGTGGCCCTCTCCGGTAGTTATTTTCTCCAGTATTTTTTTATGTATTCCAAAATAATTCTCCGTAAATTTTTAGCTCATTTGGAGATGTGCAGAATAGGTAACTCTGGCGTAGTTTTTTCAGGCCCAGAATTCCAGCTGCCGGCATTCTCCCTCTTTGTGTAAACCTTGCATATTATGAGAGAAAAGGCATTAGAATTACTCCATAAAGCATTATTATGCATAAAAACAATATAAATAACAGTAGGAAAACATGATGCAAAATGGACATATCAACTCCCCAAAGCTTAGACCTCGCTTGTCCTCAAGCGAAAAACGATATCGAAAAACATGCCCACATGCTTAGAGAGAGAGGTGTCGATAAAAACAAAATACGGACATAGAAGCATCTTGCTTATTATTATAACAACAAAGAACTTTAACATAAAACTTTATCACACAACTTTTATCATATAACTTCTCATGAACAAGTAACAATTCATCACAACGTTGAAGTATAAAGCATAAACTCTATTGAAAACCAACAAACTGTGTTCTCAGTTAACTTTGCAACTACAATTCATCATATTTTCAGGAAGGGTCATGTATCGGAGCCTTTAGGCAAGTCTACATACTCAACCATCATTTAACCTTCTATGATTGCAAACACTCACAGCATACCCATGAACAAAAAGTTTCAACCGGACACATAGAAAGATAGGGGCTTATAGTTTCGCCTCCCAACGTATTCACCTCAGGTGTGATGTCAACAGTAATAACTCATGCTCACTCATATCCAACTGGATATATGTGCCTAGATCTTTCCTCACCACATGATGCTTGCAAAAAGAGAAAAATAAAAGGAATAGGGAAGAATACTTTGACTCTTGCATAAAAGTAAATACATAAAAGTAAAGGATAGGCCCTTCGCAGAGGGAAGCAGAGGTTGCCATGCGCTTTTCGTTTGTATGCCAAATCCCTTAATGCAAAAGAACGTCACGTTGTATTGCCCCTTATGATGGCAACCTTTATTATGCAGTCCATCACTTTTATTATTTTGCCATCACAAGTTCGTACAACGCTCAATTTTATCTTACACTAAATGATCCAACACATTTAGAAGCAATTTTTATTGCCTTATTGCACCAATGACAACTTACTTGAAGGATCTTACTCAATCCATAGGCAGGTATGGTGGACTCTCGAAATAAGATTTTGGGTTTAAGAGTTTTTGGATGCACAAGTAGTATCTCTACTTGGTGCGGAGTTTTTGGCTAGCAAAGATATCGAGCAAGCACCACATGTTGAAGGATCTATGACAATATAACTCCTATGTGAATATGAACAAACATAAATCATTACGTTGTCTTCCTTGTCCAACGTCAACAATTTTGACATATAATATTTAATGGGGGCTCACAATCATAAAAGATGTCCAAGATAGTGTATTTGCATGTGAATCTTCTCTTCCCTTATTAATTCTTTCATGAATTGCATTATTGACCAATGCTATGTTTGTCAATCTTCAATAAATTTTACCACTTATACTTTTCCTTATGTGATGTCATTACTTACCATAAGATTAGCATATGATCTTTTTCATTTATTTCTTTTCTTTTTATTGAAACATAAGAGTAAAGAAACAAAACTCAAACTACTCTTTATTATATATCTCGCACACGATTACATAGAAAGATAGATCATTAAGCAAGCACTCAAAAATAGATCGAACTAAACTTTTATTCAACTAAATCAAAGGATAACTAAAGATCGAACTAAAATAGATAAAGGCAAAGATAGTGGTGGTGATACGATACCGGGGCACCTCCCCCAAGCTTGGCACAAGCCAAGGGGAGTGCCCATACCATGAACTCAAGTCTCCTTGGTTGGGGAAGATGATGATGGTGGTGGTGATGAGGTAGCATCACACTTCAGGCTCAGGAGGTACTCCAATCTATGAATGATGCTCCGAAGGGCGATGACATGCTCTTGCAACAGAATATTTTTACGAGTGAGATATTTATTTTGCACACGAACTGTTTCAATGGTCCTAAAAGCTTCAATTTCAGTAGGGGTAAGATGATCATAGTAAGGTTGAAGGATGTCTTCTTCTTCTGCTGCTGGAGCGGCCTGCCCTACTTCTGGAACTTTAACTCCCGCGACTTTCTTGACCTTATCACCCTTGATGGTTTCCTCTGGTTCCTCTCTCTTTATTTCTATCTTCATTAGCCAAGCATCCTCTTCTACTTTGTTGGAGGTGGGAGAAGACATGATGCGTGGCTTGACAGATCTAACAGAAAACAGCAAGAAAGAAGAACAGAAGATTTCTCCGTGATACGGTGGTTAATACGTTTGGGGGGTTTATAAAGATTTTTTATCTTGGGAAACAAGCAAACGAGAGGAAAACGGAGTCGGGAAGGTTCCCGAGGTGGGCACAACCCACCTAGGCGTGCCAAGCAAGGCAGGCGCGCCCTGGTGTCTTGTGCCCTCCTCGGTTGCCTTCCTGGTTGTTTCTTATTTTCCTATTTTTTGTAATATTCCAAAACTGACAAAAAATATTTTGCGGATTTTTTGGAGTCCATTTACTTACCGTATCACGTACCTCCTCTTTTTCAGGATTCTGGAGTGTTCCGGAAGGTTTCTTTTATGTGTTCCTCCGGTGTCATGGTTTGGATAATATTACTTTCAACATTAATAGGCGTAACTACGATATAGTGTTTAATTCTTTGCCCATTGACAACCTTCGGGTTAGTACCTTCGGCATTATTAATCTTGATAGCTCCAGAGCGATAAACCTCCTTGATAATATATGGTCCTTCCCATTTAGAGAGAAGTTTTCCTGCAAAGAATCTAAAACGAGAGTTGTACAAAAGAACATATTCTCCAACTTTGAATTCTCGCTTTTGGATTCTTTTTTCATGCCATCTTTTAACTTTTTCTTTAAATAATTTGGCATTTTCATAAGCTTGGGTTCTCCATTCATCTAATGAGCTAATATCAAATAACCTTTTTTCGCCGGCAAGTTTGAAATCATAGTTGAGTTCTTTAATTGCCCAATATTCTTTATGTTCTAACTCTAGAGGCAAATGACAAGATTTTCCATAAACCATTTTATAGGGAGACATGCCCATAGGATTTTTATATGCTGTTCTGTAGGCCCAAAGTGGATCATCCATTTTCTTAGACCAATACTTTTGGGACCTATTAACAGTTTTTTGTAATATTAGTTTTATTTCTCTGTTGCTAAGTTTAACTTGACCACTAGATTGAGGATGATAAGCACTTTACGGAAAGCACCATGAATAAAGTGTGGACCACCATCATTCATTAAATATCTAGGGATTCCAAACCTTGGGAAAATGACTTCTTTCAACATTTTAATGGAAGTGTTATGATCAACACTACTAGTTGGAATAGCTTCTACCCACTTAGTAACATAATCAACAGCAACCAAAATATGTGTATACCCATTAGAGGAAGGAAAAGGTCCCGTATAATTAAAACCCCAAACATCAAATGGTTCAACAGCAAGTGAATAATTCATAGGCATTTCTTGACGCTTACCGATATTACCAATTCTTTGACATTCATCACAAGATAAAACAAACTGACGGGCATCCTTGAAGAGAGTAGGCCAATAAAAACCAGATTGCAATACCTTGTGAGCAGTTCTATCTCCCGCATGATGCCCTCCATAAGCTTCGAAGTGACATTTCTGTAGGATTTGTTCCTGTTCATGCTCGGGTACACAACGTCTAATAATACCATCTACTCCTTCTTTATAAAGATGTGGGTCATCCCAAAAGTAATGTCTGAAATCATAGAAGATTTTTTTCTTTTGTTGGTATGTGAAACTAGGTGGTATGTATTTAGCAACAATATAATTAGCATAGTCAGCATACCAAGGAGTATTATGAGAAACATTTATTGCAGCTAGTTGTTCATCAGAAAAGCTATCATCAATAGGTAGTGGGTCGTCAAGAATATTCTCTAACTTAGACAAGTTATCAGCTACGGGGTTCTCAGCTCCTTTTCTATCAGCAATATGTAAATCAAATTCTTGTAGCAAAAGAACCCACCTAATGAGTCTAGGTTTAGCATCTTTCTTTTCCATAAGATATTTAATAGCAGCATGATCGGTGTGAACAATTACTTTGGAATCAACAATATAAGATCTGAATTTGTCACAAGCAAACACAACTGCTAAAAATTCTTTTTCTGTAGTAGCATAATTTCTTTGGGCACTGTCTAGAGTTTTGTTAGCATAATGAATAACATTCAATTTCTTATCAACTCTTTGTCCTAGAACAGCACCAACATCATAATCACTAGCATCACACATAATTTCAAAAGGCAAGTTCCAATCAGGTGGTTGAACGATAGGTGCATAAGTTAAGGCTTTCTTAAGTGTTTCGAAGGCTTCTACACAATCATCATAAAAAACAAATGGAACATCCTTTTGTAAAAGATTTGTAAGAGGCCTAGAAATTTTAGAGAAGTCTTTAATAAACCTCCTATAGAAACCAGCATGACCAAGGAAACTACGAATACCTTTAATATCTTTAGGACATGGCATTTTCTCAATTGCATCAACTTTAGTTTTATCCACCTCAATACCTCATTCAGAAATTTTATGCCCCAATACAATACCTTCATTAACCATAAAGTGGCACTTCTCCCAATTCAAGACAAGATTAGTTTGCTCACATCTCTGCAAAACTCGATCAAGGTTGCTCAAGCAATCATCAAAAAAAGTTCCATAAACAGAAAAATCATCCATGAAAATCTCAACAATCTTTTCAAAAAAATCATAGAATATAGCAGTCATACATCTTTCAAAGGTAGCAGGTGCATTGCATAAACCAAAAGGCATACGTCTGTAAGCATAAGTTCCAAAAGGGCAAGTAAAGGTGGTTTTCTCTTGATCAGATTGTGAAACATGTATTTGAGAAAAACCAGAATATCCATCAAGAAAACAAAAGTGTATGTGCTTAGATAATCTTTCCAACATTTGATCAATAAAAGGCAAAGGGTAATGATCTTTCCTAGTTGCTTTATTTAATTTTCTAAAATCAATTACCATTCTATAGCGAGTAACAATTCTTTGTGGAATAAGTTCATTTTTGTCATTAGGAACAACAGTAATACCTCATTTATTAGGGACACAATGAATGGGACTTACCCATCTACTATCAGCTATGGGATAGATTATACCTGCTTCCAGAAGCTTTAATATTTCTGTTCTTACCACTTCTTTCATCTTAGGATTCAAACGTCATTGATGATCAACAACGGGTTTAGGACCAGGTTCCATATTAATCTTGTGCTGACAGAGAGTTGGACTAATGCCCTTAAGATCATCAAGAGTATATCCAATGGCAGCACAGTGCTTCTTCAAAAATTTTAATAATCTTTCTTCTTCATGCTCTGAAAGGTTAGCACTAATAATAACAGGATATATCTTTTTCTCATCGAGATAAGCATATTTCAAAGTGTCAGGCAATTGTTTTAATTCAAACACAGGATCACCTTTAGGTGGAGGAGGACCTCCTAGAGTTTCAATAGGCAAATTGTATTTGAGCAGCGGTCGTTGTTCAAAGAAATTTTTATCTATTTCATTTCTTTCATGCATATGCATATCATTTTCATGGTCTAGCAAATATTGTTCTAGTGGATCAGTAGGAGGCACGGCAATAGAAGCAAGACCAATTATTTCATCCTTACTATGTAATTCTTTCTTATGAGCTTGTCTACTAAACTTGGAGAAATTAAACCCATGAGACTCATCACGAAAACTAACACCGACAGTTTGTTTTCACAATCTATTTTAGCATTCACAGTGTTCAAGAAAGGCCTACCAAAGATAATGGGAAAAAAATCGTCTTGTGGGGAACCAAGAACTAGAAAATCAGTAGGGTATTTTATTTTCCCACACAAGACTTCAATGTCTCTAACAATCCCAAGTGGTGTGATGGTGTCTCTATTGGCAAGTTTAATAGTAACATCTATGTCTTCTATTTCAGCGGGTGCCATGTCATTCATAATTTCTTGGTATAAGGTAAAAGGAATAGCACTCATGCTAGCACCTAAGTCACATAAACCATGATAACAATGATCCCCTATTTTAACTGAGACAACAGGCATGCCAACAATAGGTCTATGTTTATCTTTTTCATTAGGTTTAGCAATTCTAGCAGCTTCATCGCAGAAGTAAATAACATGCCCATCAATAGTTTCTACCAGGAGATCTTTAACCAAAGCAACACTAGGTTCTACTTTAATTTGTTCAGCAGGTTTAGGTGCTTTAATATTACTTTTGCGAACCACAGTTGAAACTTTAGCATGTTCCTTTATCCTAACAGGGAAAGGTGGGTTTTCAATATAAGCAGTAGGCACAACTGGATCAACATTGTAAATAATAGTTTCATCTTTAACTATGACCGGTTCTTTAATTTGTTCTTTAATAGGGGGGGGGGTGATATTTAAACCACTTCTCCTTAGGGAGATCAACATGAGTAGCAAAAGATTCACAAAAAGAGGCTACTATCTCAGAGTCAAGTCCATATTTAGTGCTAAACTTGTGAAAAGCATCAGTGTTCATAAAAGATTTAACACAATCAAATTCAAGCTTAATACCTGACTCTTTACCTTCGTCGAGTTGCCAATCTTCAGAGTTGCGTTTAATTCTTTCTAAAAGGTCCCACCTGAATTCAATAGTCTTCTTCATAAAAGAACCAGCACAAGAAGTATCGAGCATGGATCGATCATCATGAGAAAGCCGAGCATAAAAATCCTGAATAATAATTTCTCTAGAGAGCTCATGATTGGGGCATGAATATAACATTGACTTAAGCCTCCCCCAAGCTAGAGCGATACTTTCTCCTTCACGAGGCCAAAAACTATATATATATAATTCCGATCACGATGAACTAGATGCATAGGATAAAATTTTTGGTGAAATTCCAATTTCAATCGATTCCAGTTCCAAGATCCAATATCATCGCATAGCCTATACCATGTAAATGCTTTTCCATTCAAAGATAAAGGGAAAACCTTCTTCTTAGCTTCATCTCCGGATAAACCTGCAAGATTAAATAATCCACAAATTTCATCCACATATATCAAGTGCATATCAGGATGTTCAGTTCCATCTCCTGCATAAGGATTAGCTAGCAGTTGTTCTATCATACCCGAAGGAATTTCATAACCAATATTTTCAGTGGGTGCAGTAGGTTGAGGGGTAACTAATTGTGCTTCCGGTCGAGGTGAAGATACCCCGAACAAACCCCTCAAAGGATGGTTCTCCATAGTAACAAGTGACAATAAATTTCAGCACGTAGTAATAATTTTTCCTTACCAATTTCCACTTACCAAGAGCGCTTCACTCCCCGGCAATGGTGCCAGAAAAGAGTCTTGATGACCCACAAGTATAGGGGATCAATCATAGTCCTTTTGATAAGTAAGAGTGTCGAACCCAGGGAGGAGCAGAAGGAAATGACAAGTGGTTTTCAACAAGGTATTTTCTGCAAGCACTGAAATAGTCGGTAATAGATAGTTTGATAGCAAGATAATTTGTAAAGGACAAGTAATGGTAACGGTAAATAAAGTGCAGCAAGGTAGCCCAATCCTTTTGTGGCAAAGGACAGGCTAAAACGGTCTCTGATGATAAGCAAAGCGTTCTTGAGGGTACATGGGAATTTCACCATGTCACTTTCATCATGTTGGTTTGATTCGTGTTCGCTACTTTGATAATTTGATATGTGGGTGGACCGGTGCTTAGGTGCTGTTCTTACTTGAACAAATCTCCTACTTATGATTTACCCCCTCGCAGGCATCCGCAACTACGAGAAAAGTATTAAGATAAAATCTAACCATAGCATTAAACTTTTGGATCCAAATCGGTCCCTTACGAAGTAGCGCATAAACTAGGGTTTAAGCTTCTGTCACTCTAGCAACCCATCATCTAATAACTACTCCACAATGCATTCCCTTAGGCCCAAATATGGTGAAGTGCCATGTAGTCGACGTTCACATGACACCACTAAGGGAATCACAACATACATATCATCAAAATATCGAACACATATCAAGTTCACATGATTACTTGCAACATGACTTCTCCCGTGACCTCAAGAACAAAAGTAACTACTCACAAATGATAAGCATGCTCAAGATCAGAGGGGTATTAAATAGCATAATGGATCTGAACATATAATCTTCCACCAAATAAACGATATAGTAATCAACTACAAGATGTAATCAACACTACTAGTCACCCACATGTACCAATCTGAGGTTCCGGTACAAAGATTGAACACAAGAGATGAACTAGGGTTTGAGAGGAGATGGTGCTGTTGAAGATGTTGATGGAGATTGCCCTCCCAAAGATGAGAGGGTTGTTGGTGATGACGATGGCTTCGATTTCCCCCTCCGGGAGGGAAGTTCCCTCGGTGAAATCGCTCCGCCGGAGGGCAAAAGTGCTCCTGCCCAAGTTCTGCCTTGAGACGGAGGTGCTTCATCCCGAAAGTCCCCCCTGGTTTTTTCTAGGTCAAAATGACCTACATACCAGAAGATGGGCACCGGAGGTGGGCCGGGCTGAGCACAACCCACCAGGGCGCGCCTGGGGGGGGCTGGCGCGCCCTGGTGTCTTGTGCTTACCAGGTGGCCCCCCTTCGGTAGTTATTTGCTCCATTATTATTTTATATTCCAAAATAATTCTCCATAAATTTTCAGCTCATTTGGAGATGTGCAGAATAGGTAACTCTGACGTAGCTTTTTCAGGCCCAGAATTCCAGCTGCCGGCATTCTCCCTCTTTGTGTAAACCTTGCATATTATGAGAGAAAAGGCATTAGAATTACTCCATAAAGCATTATTATGCATAAAAACATTATAAATAACAATAGGAAAACATGATGCAAAATGGACGTATCAAGGCCTCAAAGCCAGAATGGAAGTTGGAACGATGTCTCCAGAATTCTCCTGTGTGTAGTGACCTTGGTCGCTTGGGCGGCAGTGTCGTTAACTCGACTGGTTCATGGCCTCGGGGCCAGAATGGAAGTCTGAGCGGCGGCTCCGGAATTCTCCTGTGTGTAGTGTTGACCTTGGTCGCTTGGCCGGTTGTCGGTGCAACAAACCCTGGTGTATGTTGCCCGGACTGTACACAGAGTCAAGGGTAAGGTTGCAGCATCCAAGTCAAGGCCAAGCAGAAGAATATAGCTCTTTGGGAAATCAAAGGGCGGATCAAGAAGACCAAGACAAGCCAAAGAAGCAAGATATCACTAAGGAAAAACCTCCCTTGCCGAGCAGGTGAGCCTGGCAAGGTCGAGGTCACCCCGAAGACAAGTCTCAAGACTCCCCCGGCAAGCTTGCCGGGGATGCCAAGGGCGGATCACCCCGCCAAAGACTCCACCGCTCCACCTCACAGCAACGCAAGTCACCTATCGATGCGGTGTCGAGCCCCCAAGTGATTAAGTGGCTGTTATTTGGCACGTGGCAGCCATTTCTGAGGAAGATCACCCCCAGACGACACCCGTCCAGAGGCGTGTCATGCAGGCAGGCGAGAAGGTGGATGAATAGCATGACAAGACTTGCCGGGCTCCCACGCGATGTGACACTAAGCAGTGCATTTAATGCACCCTGTCCTGTCTGCAGAGTTAGGTATGATAGCACTGTGGCTATCTAATCACTGGATAATGACTGTTTTGCCATTGTGGTAACCCCTTGACCTATAAAAGGAGGGCAGTGGCAACCTTAGAAAGGATTGGGACCCTTGTACACTCATACGCGCGTAGCTGCTCCCGTCCCGAGGCAACCTTGCCGGGCTCGAGCACTGCGTCTTCACCACGGTCCTTTCATCAATCCACCAAAGCAGGAGTAGGGTTTTACGCCTCGCGGCGGCCCGAACCTGGGTAAAAGCTGCCCGTGTCATCACTGCCGTGCTGCTCTATGGTCTCAGCTCTTTGTGCAACGCGCCCTTCCCCCTTGCCGAACCACAAGGGGCCGATGGTCCCATAGGTGGCCGTGTTAAAAAACGACATCTTTGGCGCGCCAGGTAGGGGGAAGCGCTTGTGCGAACCCAAGGGTGTAAGCAGCGCGTCATCTTCATCATTGTCTTCTTCATCGACAGCTTCATCATCCATGGCGCCCAAGAAAAAGTCCGGTGCTACAGCTCACCCGTCCACCTTAAAGGCCCCCTCGCATGCAGCCACTAATGCCATGGGGGCTATGGGGGCGCACGGGGACGTGGGCGCCGCGGGGGACGTGACCGGCGCAGGCGGCGCCATCATCGTTCCCCCTGCAGCCGAAGCAGGAGCAGGAGGCGCCGGGGGAGGACAGCGCCAACAGCATCCTAGCGGCCATGCTCCATAAGATGCGGGTGGGGAGAATATTCCACCTCCGTCTCTCCACCTCACTGAAGAACGCAGCCGCAGCAATGGCGCTCGCTCTGGTGCGAATCGCAACCTTCTAGCTGCCCCTGCTGTGGGTGCGGCTACGGGGCACGCGCCATCCCCGGGGCAAGCTGGCCAAGACGATGCACCGAATGGGGTTGTCAATCCCCAAGCACATCCGCCTTGTCGCCATGCCACCTTGGCGACCAGCTCGCGGTGATGAGAGCACGGCGCCGCCACTGCCGGCACCGTCAGAAGTCAGGCGACGTCGTGATCTGCGTCGTCGTCTATGCCAAGCACCGCTTCTGAAGCCATGGCGCGGGCCCAACTCCTGTTGAGATTTCCGCCAGCGGCCGATCGAATGGATGAGTGGAGAGCCACCATTCAGAGCCTGATTGGTTTCGCTGAGGTGGGAGGATCACAGCGGGCAGGCCCGTCGAGGCCTCCACAGGTAGCGACCATGGCCTGAGCCACTGGACGTACCGAAGGAGTCACTCCTACGGTGCAATCCCCTCCGCGGCAGCCAGCGAGCCATGCGATCAAGAACCTGACGAGGTATCAATGGCTTCATCTGATCCTTGAGCCCGTCGAGATCAGTGGCGGGTCCTGGAAGACAGGCGAGGGGAAGACGCGTGCGCGTCACCATAGAACGGTGCCGCGAAACCCACCACCAGTCTAATAGGTGCAATGGTCCCAACGTCGACGAGCCCGTGCCTAGTGGGGACGGATACCTGCCTTTCGAGGTCGGGTGTCCTGCCTTCACCCGCGAGCCGTGGCAAGTCCGTTGGCCGTCTGCCCGTACGTTCAAGCCAGAGATAGCAGAAAAGTACGATGGAAGACTGAACCCGGTAGAGTTCTTGAGCATCTACACCATTGCTGTTCAAGCCGCCGGAGGAAGAGGCGAGAAGGTATTTGCCAACTACTTATCCTTGGCACCCAGGCCAAACGTGAGGTCATGGCTGATGCACTTACCGGAGAACTCCATCTCGACCTGGGCTGACCTGTGCAATGAGTTTGTTGGCGCCTTTACGGGCGGCCATCAAGAACCAGGGCAGTCCATCGACTTGCAGCTCCTCCCACAGAAGGAAGGAGAGAGTTTGCGGAAGTATATGTAGAGATTCAGCTGGGTGCACAAGAACATTCCGGACATCCACCCGGCAGCTGTGATAGCTGCGTTCCAGTCCAACATACGCAACCGCAGGATACGTTCCAAGATGAACGTTCGGTTGCCCAAGACTGTGAATGAGCTGTACACTTTAGCGGATAAGTGTGCCCAAACAGAGAAGGGGAGGTGACTCCCCGGAGAAGAAGACGACATCGGCGTTGACTCGGAGGACGATGACGATGCTACCAATCAGAAGAAGAAGAACAAGAAACGCAACAAGAAGCACAAGGAGAAGGCAGTTCTGGCTGTCGAAGGGTCTAGCATTTCTGGTACTGGCAAGAAGGCCAAGACCGAAGCTCCCGGCAAGGAAGTTGCCGCGTGCAATGATTGCCGGGAGGCTGCGGTGCTCGAGAAGGCTGGGAAGGCTGACGGGTCGTACTGCAAGATCCATCGGACCAAGGGCCATGATCTCCAAGAGTGTCATCAAGTTGAACAACTCGTCAAGAAGCGGAAGGCTGAATACGAGAAGCGTGACAAAGAGAGATACCAAGATGGCGTTGGCGGGAAGGGCCGAGGTGGCAGAGGAGGTCGCCCCGGCAAGGTCCCTCAACATCAAGGAAAGCCTGCCAGAGGTCCTGGGAAGGAAGGATACGATGATGAGAGCGGTGAAGGGGATGAAGAGGAAACCAGTGAGTAGGAGTTCCAGAAGGCCACTGACGCCCTGTGCATTGACAGAGGTGCGTCCTTGCACTCCTCTCGCCGCCAGCTTAAACAGTGGGCGCGCGAGGTCAATGCTGTGGAGCCAGCAGCAGATTCTTGGAAACCACTCAAATGGTCCCGCACGCCCATCATCTTTGATGAAGAGGATCACCCTGACCGTACAACCGCGGTAGGGTGCTTGCCATTGTTGGTTTCACCAACGATCCGCAACCTCAAGGTCACAAAGATGTTGGTTGACGGCAGGGCCGGCTTGAATCTGATTTCTCCCAAGGTCATTAGCAAGCTGCAGATAACGGAAGAAGAGCTCAAGGTTACTGGCACCTTTCAAGGGATCAACCCCGGCATGAGTCGTCCTAAAGGGAAGATCACGCTGCCAGTGACGTTTGGAGGTGAATTGAACTACTGGACTGAGAAGATTGTCTTCGATGTGGTTGAGCTTCCGTTGCCGTACAATAGGATACTTGGACGACCTGCTCTGGCAAAGTTCATGGCGGCATCCCACTATGCCTACAACACCCTGAAGATGCCAGGACCAATGGGCATTATTTCTATCCCATCAGACAAGAAGGACGCAATTATAGGCGTGGACAAGATGTACCGGGACGCGGTTGCTGCCGAGGCCGCGGAAACCGCAGTCCCCGCCAAGGAAAACAAGCAAGGGAGAAAAGATGGCAAAGATACCGGCAAGGAATCCGGGAAGCGCGCCTCTCCGCACCGCCTCTTTTCTCTATAAATACCCCGAAAATCCAAAAACCTTAGGGGAGTCGACGAAACACAATTCCAGCCGCCGCAAGTTCCAGAACCACCAGATCCAATCTAGACACCATCACGGAGGGGTTCATCATCCTCATTGGTGCCTCTCCGATGATGCTTGAGTAGTTCATTGTAGACCTACGGGTCCGTAGTTAGTAGCTAGATGGCTTCCTCTCTCTCTTTTGATTCTCAATACAATGGTCTCTTGGAGATCTATTTGATGTAACTCTTTTTTGTGGTGTGTTTGTTGGGATTGGATGAACTTTGAGTTTATGATCAGATCTATTTATCCATGAAATTTATTTGAGTTTCTTTGATCTCTTATATGCATGATTACTTATAGCCCCGTATTTCTTCTTCGAATCTTTGGTTTAGTTAGGCCGACTAGATCGATTTTTCTTGCCATGGGAAGAGGTGCTTTGTGATGGGTTCGGTCGTGCGGTGTTCTTTCCAAGTGGCAAAAGGGGCAGCAAGACACGTATTGATCGTTGCTATTAAGGATAACAAGATGGGGTCTATTCCTACATGAATAGATCTTGTCTACATCATGTCATCATTCTTATTGCATTACTCCGTTTTTCCATGAACTTAATACACTAGATGCATGCTGGATAGCGGTCGATGTGTGGAGTAATAGTAGTAGATGCAGGCAGCAGTCGGTCTACTAATCTTAGACGTGATGTCTATATAATGATCATTGCCTGGATATCGTCATAATTATTTGAAGTTCTATCAATTTCCCAATAGTAATTTGTTTACCCACCGTATGCTATTTTTCTCGAGAGAAGCCACTAGTGAAATCTACGGCCCCCGGGTCTATTCTTTATCATATTTTCCTTGAGATCTATTTTTATTTGCTTTTGTTTTCAGATCTATTATTCTAAAACCCAAAAATACCTTGCTGCACTTTTTCTTTATTTATTTTATTTTGTTTTATTGCGAGATCTATTTATCCAAAATCATACAAACCAATCTATCTTTTACCCGAGAGGGATTGACAGCCCCTCTTACACGTCGGGTTGCAAGTATTTGTTCTTTGTGTGCAGGTACCATTTACATAGTGTTGCTTGGTTCTCCTACTGGTTCGATAACCTTGGTTTCATAACTGAGGAAAATACCTACCGAAGCTGTACTGCATCATCCCTTCATCTTCGGGGAAATACTGACGCGGATACGAGCCATCATCCATCACATTATTCTCCTAATGATGTGATCCCGTTATCAAATGACAACACATGTCTATGGTTAGGAAACCTTAACCATCTTTGATCAACGAGCTAGTCTAGTAGAGGCTTACTAGGGACATGGTATTTGTTTATGTATTCACACATGTATTTAAGTTTCCGATCAATATAATTCTAGCATGAATAATAAACCTTTATCATGAATAAGGAAATATAAAATAACAACTTTATTATTGCCTCTAGGGCATATTTCCTTCAGTCTCCCACTTGCACTAGAGTCAATAATCTAGATTACATTGTAATGAATCTAACACCCATGGAGTCTTGGTGTTGATCATGTTTTGCTCGCGGAAGAGGCTTAGTCAACGGGTCTGCTACATTCAGATCCGTATGTATTTTGCAAATCTCTATGTCTCCATCCTTGACCTTTTCACGAATGGAGTTGAAGCGTCTCTTGATGTGTTTGGTTCTCTTGTGAAACCTGGATTCCTTCGCTAAGTGTTGGGGATATAACTATTGAGTATAAACCGCCCAGGAGGGGCCGGGTTATGCTCATAGTGATTTACCTGTATTGAAGCCCATGAAGACATAGAAGATGGCGACTTACGAGGGAGACTTAATAAGAAGTCCCAAAGCCCAAAGGCGAGTTAGGGCCCATAGATGTAAACCGCCATAAGTATATGACTTGTATTGTAAGATAGGAAAGAGTGGATACCGAGCCGAATACGTTTATGAGCCGGCCGGGATTCTGTGAACCGTCGGGCGTCAACCTGTGTATATAAAGGGACGACCCGACGACGGTTTAGGGAGGAAAAAGAAGAGATCGAGAGCCAGGTTAAGCGTATTCGCTCCCTGGTCATCGAAATCCTAGCAATACCACATCAAACTGGATTAGGCCTTCACCTTCACCGCAAGGGGGCCGAACCAGTATAAACTCCCCGTGTCCTTTGTCCCGATCAACCCCTTTAAACTAACCTCATTGCGATGGCTCCACGACTAAGTCCTCACACTAGGACTTCTGCCGTGACTATTCCACGACAGTTGGCGCCCACCGTGGGGCCAGCGCACGGTGGTTTCGAGTTCTTGAAGGGCAACTTCGAAGGGATACGCTGTGGGCCGGATGACCAAGAGTCGTCGCGGCAAGCTCTACATCGACGACGAAGGCTGGGGCCCCGAGGCCGGCTCAATTGAGTACGGGTACCGGGTCCCCTTCGGTGGAATTCACGTCTTCATTGGCAAGATCGGCGAACTGGGCCCTGAGCCGGACACCTGCACCGACATCATCGAGACGGCTCAGCGTGCAAAACCCGCCCGAGTTCAGCCCGCCATGAGTCGTGCCTTCGTGGGATTCATCAATAGTGCGGAATCTGAGGGTAAATCGGTATCTGATGGAGAGACGGTTGTCTATTCTGATGGCGAGTCATCCACCGGTGAAACCGAGTCATTGTACCAACTGCAAGACGGTCGGCTTGGGGACTGTTCCGATGGCGATAGTATTCCGGACACCTACGAGCCGCCGAACCGGGTTGCAATCTTCATGGCCGGTACGCAGCCAGTGCAGCACTCTTCAACTGCAGCGGCATTGATTTCCGGGTCAGCAGCGGCGACGGCAGCCGGGGCAGGATGCCCTGCGCGCCCGCCGGCTCAAGTCTTGTCCGGTTTACTAGACGCCTTGGCAACACTGCTGACGATGGAGGTTAACCCGGATAATCAAGATCAGCATAACGTGGAAGTCATGAAATTGCGAGATCAGATAGCTCAAGCTAAGGAAGACCTGGCAGCTGAAGATGCCAGGATGGCTGCGGAGCGAGTTACGTTGGATGCACAGGCGTAGCGGATTCAGTCGGAGTCTTACTGACTCTTGTTAGATCAGAACGCTTCAAACGAAGTCTTGAGGAGGAGGCATCAGTCTCGCCTGCCACCGGTTTACGAGGCGAGGAACCTCTTTAACACGCCAGGAGCAGGAACCAGTAACCCGCCAGTGGTGGACCGGGTTGAAGCGCCTGGGACGGGAGCGCCGGTTCAGCCGCGCACCACGGATCCGCCTTGTCAGAACAATATCCTGCCGCAACACATGCCAACACCACCGGGTCATTACTCTAACCCTTTGGATAACATGATCGCTGTGGCGTCACGATTGGCGGCTATGCCGGTTGAAGGCGAGTCTCCAATGGCGGTTGAGATGCGGAGGGCTAGAGAGATCCTTCAGACAGCATTGGTTCAGCAGCAGGCTTATTCTTACAGTCGAAGCCGGATTCATTCCACCCCTCGCCCAAGCCGGAGTTACAGTAGGCATATTGATGAACCAGTTGTGTCAAGCAGTGGGCGGAACCATAACCAGCCTCGTGGACATAACCCGGAGGGCGGTGGTGCTGATGCTCAGAACGTGGTGGATCAAGGTAGAGCACGTCGAGAGGCCGAGCTGGCGGCGCAATATGCGGCCCGTCAACCTTCTCCGGTTCGTCCGACAACTTCGGTGGAGCCTGGTGTAACCTTTAGGAATTTGGGCGTGCCATGTTTAATGTCGGCCATATGTAATGAGCGTCTGCCCAAGGATTTTAAGGGTCCTCGCAAAGTGCCTAACTATACAGCCGATTTACCTCCTGAAGCATGGATCGAGAGTTATGAGATGGCCATGGAATTGCTAGATGTTAGCGATGCGGCATGTGCTAAATATTTTCCCCTGATGTTGGATGGAACGGCTCGCACTTGGTTAAAGGGGCTCCCTGCCAACTCCATTGGATCATGGGCCGAGTTAAAGGCCCGGTTTATCCAGAATTTCAAAGATACGTGCAAGCAGCCGATGTCAATTGTGGATCTGGATGCCTGTGTCCAAGAAGAGGGTGAGTCCACAACCCATTGGGTGCGCCGGGTTTCAACCATCTTACATTCATCGGATCGCATCAATGCCAGTTCAGCGGTCATAATGTTGGAGAAGAATTGCCGGTTTACGCCTCTTAAGCAGAAGTTGGGTCGGCTCAAGCGCCACTGCAATGACATGGGAGAGCTGATGGCGGCTCTGGTTAAGTACGCTGACTCTGATGGTACCAAGGACCCCGAGTCTGATGATGACAAGCCGGGAAAGGGAAAGAAGAGCAGCAGCACCAGAGGACAGCAGCATAATCCGGCGAATCAGGGAGGCAATGGTAAGTGCAAAGCTGATAATAGTTTTGACTTTGTGGCTAACACCAACGCACAGAATAATGGCCAGCGTCGTAAAGGTAAACCGCCCCCACGGGCCGGAGGGTCAGGCTTTAATCTTGAGCAGATGCTAAATCAGCCCTGCCCAAGGCATGGGACGCGAGAAAGACCTTTTGGCCACCTCTGGAAGGATTGCTACATCATGAAAGAGTATAAAAATTACAATCTTTTTCAAGACAATCATGGACTGGGTGGTGGTTTAGGGTCTGGTTCTCATGGGCCGGGTTACGGCGGTGGCGGTTCTAGTTCTGGATTCCAAGGTAATCAGGGCAATTCAGGCAATCAGGGTGGCTACCATCAACAGTCAGGTCAGGGGAATCAGCAGCAGCAATCTGGGTATCAGAGTAACCCAAAGCAGTTGAATAGTGGGCAGTACCACGTCTTCACCACAAATTCATGCAAACGGGATCAGAAGCTTCATAAAAGGGCAGTGAACGCCGTTGAACCGGTGGTTCCCCGTTACTTGCGCTGGTCTGAGCAGCCCATCGTGTGGAGTCGGGAAGATCACCCGCGCCGGGTTGATAATCTGGGTCACCTAGCATTGGTGGTTGCACCCCAGGTTTGAGGGTATAAGTTTACCAAGGTACTCATGGACGGAGGGAGCAGCATCAATATCCTTTATTACGAAACTTTCCGTCGCATGGGGTTGACAGATAAAAATCTTAAACCGGCGAATACAGTTTTCCATGGTGTGGTGCCTGGTAAGTCGGCGTACCCTGTTGGTAAGATAGCTCTAGAAGTTGCCTTTGGAGATGATCATGACTCTAGGTCAGAGACATTGACCTTTGAAGTAGTCAAGATTCACAGCCCGTATCACGCTCTGTTTGGACGGCCGGCTTATGCCAAGTTCATGGCGCGGCCTTGTTATGTTTATCTGTAGCTCAAGATGCCGGGTTACAAGGGGACCATCACAGTACATGGGAGCCAAAAAATAGCCTTGGAATGTGAAGAAGGTGATGCGGCTTTTGCTGAGTCGGTTTGTGCAACGGAGGAGTTAAAATTTTACAAGGACAATGTTGATCCGGCAGATATGACGTCTTTGAAAAAGCCAACTACAGAGCATGATCCAGTTTTGAAGTTTAAATCGGCAGATGACACTAAGATGGTTGATTTTGTTCCTGGCAATTCATCCAAGCAGTTCAGCATCAGTGCTAATATGGATCCGAAATAGGAAAGCGCGCTCATCGAGTTCATCCGTGAGAACCGGGACATCTTTGCATGGAAACCTTCTGACATGCCAGGTGTACCGAGGGAACTCGCTGAGCACACTCTCAACATTGATCCCAAGTTTAAACTGGTCAAGCAGTTTCTTCGTCGTTTCAATGAAGAAAGGCGTAAGGCCATTGGTGAGGAGGTAGCCCGGCTCTTGGCGGCTGGGTTCATTGTTGAAGTTTTTCATCCTGAGTGGTTGGCTAACCCGGTGCTAGTACTTAAGAAGAACGGCACTTGGCGCATGTGTGTGGACTACACAGATTTAAACAAGGCTTGTCCGGCTGATCCTTTTGCTCTACCTCGTATTGATCAGATTATTGATGCTACGGTGGGTTGTGAACGTTTGAGTTTTTTGGATGCTTATTCTGGTTATCATCAGATCAAGATGGCAGTTAAGGACCAGGAGAAGACAACTTTCATAACTCCCTTTGGAGCCTTCTGCTATGTGTCTATGCCTTTTGGGCTCAAGAGTGCCCAGGCGACTTACCAGCGATGTGTGCAGAATTGTCTTCATAATCAGATTGGACGCAATGTTCATGCTTATGTGGATGATATTGTGGTGAAATCCAGAAAGGAGGAAACATTGATAGACGACTTGAAGGAAACCTTTGATAATCTCCGAGTTTATAAGATGATGCTTAATCCGGCCAAGTGTGTTTTTGGTGTGCCGGCGGGCAAGCTTTTGGGCTTTCTGGTGTCTAACAGGGGCATTGATGCTAATACGGAGAAGATCAAAGCCGTTACTTCTCTGGCTAAACCGACGTGTATCAATGATGTTCAACGTCTGGCGGGTCGTATTGCGGTGCTAAGCCGGTTCATAAGCCGCCTCGGTGAGAAGGCCATCCCTTTGTATCAGATGATGAAAAAGACAGATGACTTCGTCTGGAGTGACACTGCTAATGAGGCATTTGAGGCGCTTAAGAAGCAGCTGGCTGAGCCGCCGGTCCTAGCTGCGCCCATTGATAAGGAGCCGCTGTTGCTATATGTGGCTGCTAATAGCCGGGCTGTCAGTGTGGCTATTGTGGTTGAAAGGAAAGAGGCAGGCAAGGAATATCCGGTTCAACGGCCGGTTTATTACATCAGGGAAGTGCTTATTGAGTCCAAGCAGAGATACCCACATTGGCAGAAGCTTGTATATGGGGTTTTCATGGCAAGCCGGAAGCTTAAGCAATATTTTCAGGGTCACCCCATTACTGTGGTTAGCTCTGCTCCTTTAGGAGATATCATCCAAAACAGGGAAGCAACAGGCCGGGTTGCCAAATGGGCCATTGAACTTGGGCCTCATGGTTTGAAGTATATGCCTCGCACGGCCATCAAGTCTCAAGCACTGGTGGATTTCATCAATGATTGGACAGAGCTGCAGATGCCTGAGGAAAAACCAGATAACACGTATTGGACTATTCACTTTGATGGGTCCAGGCAGTTGGAGGGCTCGGGGGTTGGAGTTGTGCTAGCTTCCCCTCGAGGTGATAAATTTTGTTATGTTCTCCATTTGATGTTCCCTTGCACTAACAATGCAACTGAATATGAGGCCTTGCTCCACGGTCTTCGGATGGCTAAGGAGATGAACTTAAGCCGGGTAAGGTGCTTTGGTGACTCGGATTTGGTGGCTCAACAAGTCTCTGGTACTTGGGATTCTAAGGATCCCCTCATGGCGGCTTATCGACGAGAGGTGGATGTTATTGCTGGTCACTTCAAGGGTTATCAAGTTGAGCTTGTTGATCGAAGGAAAAATGAAGCGGCTGATGCCTTAAGCCGGTTGGGTTCTCAACGTAAACCGGTGCCACCTAATGTCTTTCTTGACGTTTTGCATAACCCGTCGGTCAAGTTACCTACAGAGGAGGATTTGGCTATTCCTGACCCGGAAGCTCAGTTGGTGGCGGCTCTTCATGTTACTCCTGATTGGACAGTTCCATATTTGGCATATATGACCCGGGGCGAGTTACCTGAGGATGAAACCTTGGCCAGGCAAATAACCCGGCGGTCCAAGTCAATGACAATTGTCAATGGAGAGCTGCACCATTGCAGTGTTACCGGGGCGTTTCAGTGTTGTGTTTCTCCTGAAGAAGGCTGTGAGATTCTGCGTGAGATCCATGAAGGAGATTGTGGTCATCACGCCGGCTCTAAATCTCTTGTAGCCAAGGCTTTTCGTCATGGTTTTTATTGGCTGACGGCTCATGCTGATGCTGAGGACTTGGTCAAAAAATGTGACGGTTGTCAGAAGTTTTCACGTCGAGCTCATGTTCCGGCTCAGGAGTTGAGAATGATTCCAATCACGTGGCCGTTTGCAGTTTGGGGGCTTGATATGGTTGGACCTTTTAAGAGATCCAAGGATAAGAAGACCCACCTCTTGGTGGCGGTTGATAAATTCACTAAGTGGGTAGAGGCAGAGCCAGTCAGTAAGTGCGATGCAGCAACGGCGGTTCAATTCATGAAGAAGGTGATCTTCCGTTTTGGCTTTCCACACCGCATTGTAACAGATAATGGCACTAATCTCTCCAAGGGTGCTATGAAAGAATTTTGTCAACGTGAGCATATCCGGCTTGATGTATCGTCGGTGGCTCACCCCCAATCTAATGGTCAAGCTGAGAGAGCCAATCAAGAGATCCTGAGAGGCATCAAGCCCCGGCTTATGGTTCCCTTACAGAGGACGCCGGGTTGTTGGGTAGAAGAGTTACCCTCGGTGCTATGGAGCATCAACACAACGCCCAACAGATCTACAGGTTACACGCCTTTTTTCATGGTTTATGGAGCAGAGGCGGTTCTCCCTAGTGACATCCGTCACGACTCACCCCGTGTGGCGGCTTACGTTGAAGCTGATAATGAAAAGGCACGTCAGGATGCACTTGACCTGTTAGACGAGGCGCGTGATCTCGCAGCGGCTCATTCGGAGATTTACCAGCAAGATCTACATCGTTATCACAGCCGCCGGGTCAAGACCAGAACCTTTCAAGAAGGCGACTTAGTGCTCCGGCTTATCCAGGATCAGACTGATATGCACAAGTTATCCCCACCTTGGGAAGGACCCTTTGTGGTCAGCAAGAATCTGAACAATGGGTCATACTACCTTATTGATGTTCGAGACCACAAGGACTCACGCACGTCAGAGGAAGAGACTCGCCGGCCATGGAATATTGCTCATCTTCGGCCTTACTACACCTGAGCCATTGGCTCTTCTGATGTACATATTTTTGACAATGTATATATTGTGATCAATATCATAAACCGGCACCCCTGCTAAAGCAGGGCCTCTTTCGTTTTTTCTTAATGAGTCTTTGGTTACTTGGGGGCTTCCAGCTTATGAGCGAAGTTATGATTACCCTTTGAATCGGCTTATAAGCCAATTGAAAAAAAAACTTGGGGGCTTGCTACCCAGGTTAAAGGTACCAAAGAGAGTCTGTTGCAAAATCACAGCTCAAACATAGGTGCCCCTTGAGCACAGCTCAAAAATATTACTTGGGGGCTCCTTGATTCTAAAGAACAAAGAGTTTGTATAACCCTTGTAATAGGCTTATAAGCCAGGCTTGGAAGCCAGGTGTATTCACCTAAAACCCCGGGTTATCCTGCCTTTTTAAGTAAGCCACTCCGCCCAGATATTCCTGGAATGACCCGCCGAACGTTTGACAAGTCAATCTTATACAGACCCTGAACTTGTCAAAGTTAAAACAATGATTGGTTATGTGAGGTCCATCTTATAAGGTTTGTATATAGGTTTAACTCAGTGGCTGTGCGGCCCGTGAAAGCACTCGATTTTCGGCCTGGCAGCCCATGAAAAGCCTCGTTTTTTCGTTTGTTTTATTCCACAGTCTTTTTTGAGGTTTATTTGATAAGGATTATAATGCTTTATGATCATAATTCATCCGGTGTTTATTAACCCGGCCTGGTTTTTGACTATAAGTCGCCAGTATGAGATAAGATAACATTCGGTGTTTATTAACCCGGCCTGGCTTTTGACTATAAGTCGCCAGTATGAGATAAGATAATATCCGGTGTTTATTAACCCGGCCTGGTTTTGTTCATAAGCCAAGCAAATCTATGATAATTACCAGTGCTCAAAGTTTGGGTTCTCCCCTTACTACACCGGTTTGGTAAACCAACAGTGTGATCAAATATCACAGGTATGATATATTTCAAATTTGGTTATTCTTAAAGTCTAGCCTTGGGTATAAGCTATGTTAGTTTCCATGGTTTTATATTGGGCGTTATGACCCGTCCAGCGGTAAACCGCCAGGACACCTTTAATCCTTTGCATGCAGGAGCAGATTCCACATTGTTAATATTACAAGCATAAGTGGCATATCTTAACATGCTGGATTAGCAGTGTCATGCAAAGTAAATATGCACGATGGCATAGCAGAACAAGAGTTTAAGCTAGCCTATTACAATGCATTTGGTGCCCAAAAGAATAATTGTTTTAACAAGTCTTAAAGGAAGCAGCTGCTAAACCGGCCCCCGGTTTACGAGTCCTGGCCTGGCTGACTTAAAGGTTGCGGATCGTCCAGCGCCGGTTCATCTTCCTCCTCTCTACCCAGTGGCTGGAAGTCAATGGTGGTCCAATCGATCCCAGTTAAGGCTTTGAATACAGCTTCATCACTTATAAGTGTGGAGGGGTCAACATCAGGGGCATAGGTATGCTTACGGATTGGAGGAATAAGATTTGGAGCATCATAAGTTGGCGCGTTAAGTCTCTTGTTGTTGGCATCATAAATCGACTGATAATGTGAAAGATCGGTTTCTTCAGCCAATTTGCTGGCCCATGGGCGCATTTCCCTCGTCAAGGCATTGAGGTCGTCGTTATTAAACTCTGCCCCGTCCTCCTTTATGCTCGGGTAGCCGTTTCCCACATCGGCCGGATCAAGATCAGATATCCAAGCTTTGGCCCGAGTCAGTGCAGTAAGAGCACCCGCCCTGCCGGCTGACTTCTTTAGCTCTTCAAACCGTGCAGGCATCATCGCCAGCCTTTCCAACGTCTCCTTGATCAAGGTTGGGGGCGGTTTGTTATGGGAAGATGTGCAGATAACCCTTTGTATGCCGGTATATAATTGCTCTATAAGTGTATAGGCGGCCTTCAGTTTTTGCCGCATATCTGAGCCAAGATGAGCAATGCGAGTTCCTGCATCATCAAAAACATCGGTAAACCGGCAGTCTCTTACATAATACATGTTCAAAGCTTATGAAGAAGTTATTTACCAAATAAGGCAGCGGTCATGGCATTTATTTGCTGTTTCAAGCCAGTCAGCTCTTCAGCTACCGGTTTAAGGGCAGCCTCAGCATCCTCAGCCCTCTTCAGCATAGTTGACTTTTCGGTATCCCAACCTGCCCGCTCGTTCTTAAAGCTCTCCTTCAGTTTCTCCATTGCTGTTAAGGCACTGGTCAGTTCCTCCTTGGCTTTGGAGGTCTCGGCTTGTTGCGACTTGATATTTTCTTGAAGGTCGGCGATTTGGGATTCCTTCTTATTAAGATCAGCCTGCAAGAGACATGTAATTAATTACATCGCAGTGCATATTCAAAGTCCCAAGCACATAACAAGTAATATACTTGGCACTTGGGGGCTAATGTCTATTGCTTCTTATCAAAAAAAATTTACAAGTCCCAAGCACATAACAACTATCAGCTTGATGGTCAACCGGATTATAAACGTCCTAAGTAAGAATTTTGAGCTTTACAGCATAATTAGTCTCAACTTAACATATTTGTTAAGTTGACCCTTGGGGGCTACACAGGCGAAATTGAAGATTTATTATTCTAAAGTCCCTGTTCATGTTGACATTATAAACCGGCCCTTGCGGGCTAGTGGAGTTGATCTATATGGCTCTTGAAAGTTTGCGGAACATTCTATTCTTTTATGTCCAGTAAACTTGGCGGCTAAGGGAAGAATATTTATGCAGAGTTAACAACATTTACCTTATATCGCTCCTTCATCATGTTCAGTAAACCGGCTTCATAATCACGGCTTGTGTACAAACGGTTTAAAAACCCAGAATGAATATCTTGGGCGCTGAGGTGGGCATAGCTTTCTCAGTCCGCCTTCCACTTGCCCTTGTCAACAGCAGAAAAATCTTCTTTGGCACTATGTTTTGACAGAGCAGTGTGGTTGCCTGGGACTGTATAACTGACACTGGTAACTACAACGTCGTCAGCTTTATCATCAGCAGCCTTAGTGGGGCTTGGCGGTTTATCAGCATGACCCATCGGATCAATTTCCATCTGCTCAACAAAGGTGTCATGATCTTGCGGTGGCGGATCATCAAGAATAGCTTCAGTATTTGTTTCAAACTGTTCCGGGTTCTTTTCCGGATCAGTTGGTGCGCTGTCATCAGCTGGTTTGTTCAATTTGGCCTTTTTACTGGGCCTGGCTTTGGCTCTGACAGAGACGCAAATAACAGGTTAGTATAATGATCAAGCATAAGGTATAAGGGGCTAGTTAAAAATGCCCACCCAGGAACAGTTTTGAGGGTTGGAGTTTGTGTCCCTGTGGACTCGCCAGAGGATGAAAGGGAAGTTCCCTGATAGTTTGAATCAGACGGATTAAGAGGTTGTCGGAAATAACCCGCCTTGGGATAAGACGTGTCAGAAATAGAAGAGACCTCTGGGCGGCGTTTACGAACTGGCGAGTTCGGTAAACCGGAAGAAGTGACCACATGGCCGCTATGCCGGGTTGTGCGGCGAGCTTCGTGTTGTTGCTTCTTCAAAAGAAAGTTTGGATCCAAGTAAGCTAGGGGGTGAGAAAATCTTACTTTTCGGCTTGCTTGTCGGGTTTTCTGTGTGGGCAGAGGTTCTGAACCGGATGAGAGAATAGTTACCTCTAAGTCATTTGAGCGACTAGCTTCTGCGTCGTCCTGATAGAAATCATCGTCAATGAGATGTATGAAAAAAGAGCCAAGTGAATCAAGTTCTACCTCTGACTCCGGATTATCATCGTCAATGTTTAACTCGGTAGGCTCGGTGTTTTTCTTCTTAGCGGGCTTCTTGTTGACATTGGTCTTGACACGAAGTGTTTTGGCCGGTTTATCCTGCGGTTTCTTCTTCCAGAACGGATCATCACCCTGTTCAAAGATTGAAAAAGATCATAAGGGAGTATTAAGAATATGGATTAAAGCAGGAGGGGGGCAATTCTTACAGCTGGCGGTTTATTCGAAGCGCAGAAAGGACTAAGTCCTGTTTTGCTACAGTCGGTCACCGGTTCATCCAACATCCTCTTGACGGATTCAGTAATTTCAGCATCAGTCAGCTGAATATCAGTGTGGCGTTGAGGGTCTTTCACATCCCCTGTGTACTCACACATTAAACCGGGGCGATGGCTTAAAGGCAAAATGCTCCAAGATACCCAGCAACGGACAAAATCAATGCCTGTCAAACCGTTTGCCATAAAGGCTCTGAGCTTTGAAAGCTGTGGTGCATATTTGGACCGTTCCTTTGCATTGAGTCTTTGGGGGAATGGATGTGCATCGGTAAGCCGGTGAGCACGGTAACCCGGCAGAGGATTCTCGCCAGCTGGAGATGTATCTTGGCAATAGAACCAAGTTTGATTCCAATCTTTGGGATGGCTATGATGCTTAGCGTGAGGGAAGCTGACGTCTTTTCTCTTTTGAATTGAAACCCCGCCAAGTTCAGTATTGGGCCCATCCGTAAATTCAGTACGGCGGTTTAAATAGAAGAAATCTCTGAACAGGTCGACTATGGGCTCTTCTTGCAGGTAGGCTTCACAAAACACTTGAAAATTGCAAATATTGGACACGGAGTTAGGCCCAATATCTTGAGGGTGAAGTTGGAAGAAGTGAAGCACGTCACGGAAAATTTTTGATCCGGGAGGGCTGAACCCTCGACTCAGATGATCAACAAAAACGATCACTTCCCCATCCTTGGGCTCAGGAGGATTCTCTGGACCGGGGGCTCTCTAGTGGATGTCTTCCTTTTTCGCTAAAGCTTCGGTTGCAACACACCCGTTCAATTCTTCTTCTGTAACCCGGGATGGAACCCAGTTATAGGAATAAAAGGATTTGGCCATTTATACGATAACCTGGAAAAGATTTGTGCCGTTTTAAGGTTCATGGTTAACAAGCAGAAAGTGTTGAAGCATGCATAAATGTTAAACCAGACAGTGACGTTATTAAATTACAAAGACGAGCACTTGGCGGTTTAAGAGGGGACTAATGGTACCTGGCAGGTTATTATTTTCTGAGGTTAAACCGCCTACACGGATATTGAAAGTATAGATCTGAAGTTGGAAAATGGCTAAGTGGTGAAAAATAGGTTTCACAGATTGGTGTTATAATTTTGGATCTACAGCAGTTCAGATAATGAAGAAAAATTCTAACCTAAAGTAGCGGCAGCAGGACAGTTCACGTGCTCAGATGAGATCTCCTATGGAGGGGAGGCGTTCAGATATTAAAAATGAGTGCTAAACTGCTATCGCACAAGATTAGTACTATACTTAGATAAAAAACTACATGGTCTATGGAGGAACAAAGATGAACCGAGATGAACTCTGAAGAACTCAAGCAAACCCTAATGGAGATCTGCGGTGAGGAAAAAAGGGGGGCTTACCAGGGCTGTTGGACAGCGGTGGCGCGCGGCGGTGCTCTGGTGCGTTCAGGACGATGCAGCGGCCGGAGTGGAGGCAGCTCGTGAGGTCGACGGCGGCGGAGCTCGGGCGCGTGTGGCGTGGCAAGGAAGAGGATGAAGACAAGGAGGCAAGGGGGGAAAATGAAAAGGACCCCTGTCCCTATTTATAAGGCAGTGGATAGATGGCATGCGCGGGAATCAAGGAGGCTGAGATTTGGGCCTTGTGCAATATTAATGCAAGATGATGTCATGGCGGGTTAGCACAATGCAGTGAGCAGACGTTGTGGCGGGT
Organism: Thinopyrum elongatum; assembly: GCA_011799875.1. Classification (NCBI taxonomy): domain Eukaryota; kingdom Viridiplantae; phylum Streptophyta; class Magnoliopsida; order Poales; family Poaceae; genus Thinopyrum; species Thinopyrum elongatum. The sequence goes on from CM022301.1 coordinate 559,648,834, forward strand.
TATAAATTTTCATAAGGACTGATGATGAAGGATTTTTTCTAAGTCAAGTATTGAAGATTAATATGAACAAGTTCGCATCAACCTGGGGCCTAATGTTGGGGATATAACTATTGAGTATAAACCGCCCAGGAGGGGCCGGGTTATGCTCATAGTGATTTACCTGTATTGAAGCCCATGAAGACATAGAAGATGGCGACTTACGAGGGAGACTTAATAAGAAGGCTCAAAGCCCAAAGGCGAGTTAGGGCCCATAGATGTAAACCGCCATAAGTATATGACTTGTATTGTAAGATAGGAAAGAGTGGATACCGAGCCGGACACGTTTATGAGCCGGCCGGGATTCTGTGAACCGCCGGGCGTCAACCTGTGTATATAAAGGGACGACCCGGCGGCGGTTTAGGGAGGAAAAAGAAGAGATCGAGAGCCAGGTTAAGCGTATTCGCTCCCTGGTCATCGAAATCCTAGCAATACCACATCAAACTAGATTAGGCCTTCACCTTCACCGCAAGGGGGCCGAACCAGTATAAACTCCCCGTGTCCTTTGTCCCGATTAACCCCTTTAAACTAACCTCATTGCGATGGCTCCACGACTAAGTCCTCACACTAGGACATCTGCCGTGACTATTCCACGACACTAAGGCAATTGCTCCAGTGTTGTCACAAAAGATTTTCATTGGACCCGATGCACTAGGTATTACACCCAGATCGGATATGAACTCCTTCATCAAGACTTCTTCATGTGCTGCTTCCGAAGCAGCTATGTACTCCGCTTCACACGTAGATCCCACCACGACGCTCTGCTTGGAACTACACCAACTGACAGCTCCACCATTCAACAAAATACGTATCCGGTTTGTGACTTAGAGTCATCTGGATCTGTGTCGAAGCTAGCATCGACGTAACCATTTACGACGAGCTCTTCGTCACCTCCAGAAATGAGAAACATATCCTTGGTCCTTTTCAGGTACTTCAGGATGTTCTTGACCGCTGTCCAGTGATCGACTCCTAGATTACTTTGGTACCTCCCTACCAAACTTATGGCAAGGCACACATCAGGTCTGGTACACAGCATAGCATACATGATAGAACCTATTGCTGAGGCATAGGGAATAACTTTCATTTTCTCTCTATCTTCTGCAGTGGTCGGGCTTTGAGTCTGACTCAATTTCACACCTTGTAACACAGGCAAGAACCCTTTCTTTGACTGATCCATTTTGAACTTCTTCAAAACTTTGTCAAGGTATGTGCTTTGTGAAAGTCCTATTAAGCGTCTCGATCTATCCCTATAGATCTTGATGCCCAATATATAAGCAGCTTCACCGAGGTCTTTCATTCAAAAATTCTTATTAAGTATCCTTTTATGCTATCCAGAAATTCTATATCATTTCCAATCAACAATATGTCATCCACATATAATATCAGAAATGCTACAGAGCTCCCACTCACTTTCTTGTAAATACAGGCTTCACCGTAAGTCTGTATAAAACCATATGCTTTGATCACCTCATCAAAGCATATATTCCAACTCCGAGATGCTTGCACCAGTCCATAGATGGATCGCTGGAGCTTGCACACTTTGTTAGCACCTTTATGATCGACAAAACCTTCTGGTTGCATCATATACAACTCTTCTTTAAGAAATCCATTAAGGAATGCAGTTTTGACGTCCATTTGCCAGATTTCATAATTATAAAATGCGGCAATTGCTAACATGATTCGGACAGACTTAAGCATCGCTACGTGTGAGAAAGTCTCATCGTAGTCAACCCCTTGAACTTGTCGAAAACTTTTTGCGACAAGTCGAGCTTTGTAGATAGTAACATTACCATCAGCGTCAGTCTTCTTGTTGAAGATCCATTTATTCTCTATGGCTTGCCGATCATCGGGCAAATCCACCAAAGTCCATACTTTGTTCTCATACATGGATCCTATCTCAGATTTCATGGCCTCAAGCCATTTATCGGAATCTGGGCTCATCATAGCTTCTTCATAGTTCGTAGGTTCGCCATGGTCTAATAGCATAACTTCCATGACAGGATTACCGTACCACTCTGGTGCGGATCGTGCTCTGGTCGACCTACGAGGTTCAGTAGTAACTTGATCCGAAGTTTCGTGATCATCATCATTTGCTTCCTCTCTAGTTGGTGTAGGCATCACGGGAATGGTTTTCTGTGATGTGCTACTTTCCAATTCGAGAGAAGGTACAATTACCTCTTCAAGTTCTACTTTCCTCCCACTCACTTCTTTTGAGAGAAACTCCTTCTCTAGAAAGGACCCATTCTTTGCAACAAAGATCTTGCCTTCGGATATGTGGTAGAAGGTGTACCCAATGGTTTCCTTAGGGTATCCTATGAAGACGCACTTCTTCGATTTGGGTTCGAGCTTATCAGGCCGAAGCCTTTTGACATAAGTGTCGCATCCCCAAACTTTAAGAAATGATAGCTTAGGTTTCTTGCCAAACCATAGTTCATACGGTGTCGTCTCAACGGATTTCGACGGTGCCCTATTTAACATGAATGCGGCTGTCTCTAATGTATAAGCCCAAAACGATAGTGGTAAATCGGTAAGAGACATCATAGAACGCACCATATCTAATAAAGTACGGTTACGATGTTCGGACACACCATTACGCTGTAGTGTTCCAGGTGGCGTGAGTTGTGAAACAATTTCACATTGTTTTAAATTAAGGCCAAACTCGTAACTCAAATATTCGCCTCCGCGATCAGATCGTAGAAACTTTATTTTCTTGTTACAATGATTTTCCACTTCACTCTGAAATTCTTTGAACTTTTCAAATCTTTTAGACTTGTGTTTCATCAAGTAGATATACCCATACCTACTCAAATCATCTGTGAAGGTCAGAAAATAACGATACCCGCCGCGCGCTTCAACACTCATCGGACCACATACATCGGTATGTATTATTTCCAATAAGTCATTAGCTCGCTCCATTGTTCCGGAGAACGGAGTTTTAGTCATCTTGCCCATGAGGCATGGTTCGCAAGTATCAAATGATTCATAATCAAGTGATTCCAAAAGTCCATCCGCATGGAGTTTCTTCATGCGCTTTACATCAATATGACCTAAACGGCAGTGCCACACGTATGTTGCACTATTATTATCAACTTTGCATCTTTTGGCATCAATATTATGAATATATGTATCACTACGATCGAGATTCAACAAGAATAGACCATTCATCAAGGGTGCATGACCATAAAAGATATTACTCATATAAATAGAACAACCATTATTCTCCGATTTAAATGAATAACCGTCTCACAATAAACAAGATCCAGATATAATGTTCATGCTCAACGCTGGCACCAAATAACAATTATTGAGGTCTAAAACTAATCCCAAAGGTAGATGTAGAGGTAGCGTGCCTACGGCGATCACATCGACCTTGGAACCATTCCTGAGGCGCATCGTCACCTCGTCCTTAGCCAATCTTCGTTTATTCCGCAGATCCTGTTTTGAATTACAAATATGAGCAACCAAACCAGTATCAAATACCCAGGCGCTACTACGAGCATTAGTAAGGTACACATCAATAACATGTATATCAAATATACCTTTGTTCACTTTGCCATCCTTCTTATCCGCCAAGTATTTGGGGCAGTTCCGCTTCCAGTGATCATTCCCTTTGCAGTAGAAGCACTCAGTTTCAGGCTTGGGTCCAGCTTTGGGCTTCTTCACGGGAGTGGCAACTTGCTTGCCATTCTTCTTGAAGTTCCCTTTCTTTCCCTTGCCCTTTTTCTTGAAACTAGTGGTCTTGTTAACCATCAACACTTGATGCTCCTTCTTGATTTCTACCTCCGCGGCCTTAAGCATTGCAAAGAGCTCAGGAATCGTTTTCGTCATCCCTTGCATATTATAGTTCATCACAAAGCCTTTGTAGCTTGGTGGCAGTGATTGAAGAATTCTGTCAATAACACTATCAACTGGAAGATCAACTCCCAGCTGAGTCAAGTGGTTATGATACCCAGACATTTTGAGTATGTGTTCACTGTCAGAACTATTCTCCTCCATCTTGCAACTATAGAACTTGTTGGAGACTTCATATCTCTCAACCCGGGCATTTGCTTGAAATATTAACTTCAACTCTTGGAACATCTCATATGCTCCATGACGTTCAAAAACATTTTTGAAGTCCCGGTTCTAAGCCGTAAAGCATGGCACACTGAACTATTGAGTAGTCATCAGATCGAGCCTGCCAGACGTTCATAACATCTGCAGTAGCTCCTGCAGCAGGTTTGTCACCTAGCGGTGCATCAAGGACATAATTCTTCTATGCAGCAATGAGGATAATCCTCAAGTTACAGACCCAGTCCATGTAGTTGCTACCATCATCTTTCAACTTAGCTTTCTCTAGGAACGCATTAAAATTCAGGGGAACGGTAGCTCGGGCCATTGATCTACAACACAGATATGCAAAACTATTAAGACTAAGTTCATGATAAATTAAGTTCAATTAATCAAATTACTAATGAACTCCCACTTAAATAAACATCCCTCAAGTTATCTAAGTGATACATGATCCAAATCAACTAACCCATGTCCGATCATCACGTCATGTCTTGACCATATCACATCACAACATGCCCTGCAAAAACAAGTTAGACGTCCTCTACTTTGTTGTTGCAAGTTTTACGTGGCTGCTACGGGCTTCTAGCAAGAACTGTTCTTAACTACACAAAAACCACAACGGTGATTATCAAATTTGTTGTTTTAACCTTCTTCAAGGACCGGCCGTAGTCAAATTCGATTCAACTAAAGTAGGAGAAACAGACACCTGCCAGCCACCTTTATGCAAAACAAGTTGCATGTCAGTCGGTGGAACTGGTCTCATGTGCGTGGACATGTAAGGTTGGTCCGGGCCGCTTCATCCCACAATACCACCGAATCAAAATAAGACGTTGGTGGTAAGCAGTATGACTATCACCGCCCACAACTCTTTGTGTTCTACTCGTGCATATCATCTACGCATAGACCTGGCTCGGATGCCACTGTTGGGTAACGTTGCATGGAAAACAAAAAAAATTCTATGCACACGCAAGATCTATCCATGGAGATGCATAGCAATGAGAGGGGAGAGTGTGTCTACGTACCCTCGTAGACCGTAAGCGGAAGCGTTTAGTAACGCGGTTTATGTAGTGGAACTTCTTCGCGATCCAACCGATCAAGTACCGAACGTACGGCACCTCCGCGTTCACCACATGTTCAGCTCGGTGACGTCCTCGTCTTCTTGATCCAGCAAGACGGCATGGTGATGGTGGTGGTGATGCTATCTCCGCAGGGCTTGGCCTAAGCACTCCGAAAATATGACCGAGAGACGAAACTGTGGAGAGGGGCGCCGGACACGGCTAAGAGATTGTCGTGGTTATGTGTGGAGCCCCCCTCCCACATATATATAGGTGGGGGGAGAGGGGAGGCAGCCAGGAGGCGCCCCAAGTGGGGCTGAATCCCACTTGGGCTCCTGCCCCAAGCTGCGCCCCCTTCCATATTTGTGCCGGAGGGAAAGGAAAGGGGGGATAGGGAAGGAAGGGGGAGGACGAATCACCCTCCTTCCTTTCTCCCATAGGCCGGCTGCCATAAGGGGGTGTGCCAGCCCCTTGTGGGCTGGTGTGCTCCCCTCTAATGGCCCAATAGGCCCATCATCCTCCCGGGGCTTCCCGGAACCCCTTCCGGTGATCCGATGACTACCCGGTACCTCCGAAACTCTTCTGGTGTCCGAATAGTATCGTCTATATATCAATCTTTACCTCTGGACCATTCCAGAGCTCCTCGTCATGTCCGTGGTCTCATCCAGGACTCCGAACAATATTCGGTCACCAAATCATATAACTCATATAACACTATATCATCAACGAACGTTAAGCATGCGAACCCTACGGGTTCAAAAACTATGTAGACATGACCAAGACACCTCTCCGGTCAATAACCAATAGCGGAATCTGGATGCCCATATTGGTTCCTACATATTCTACGAAGATCTTTATCGGTCGAACCTTATGACAACATACGTAATTCCCTTTGTATGTCGGTATGTTACTTGCCCGAGATTCGATCGTCGGTATCTTCATACCTAGTTCAATCTCGTTACCGGCAAGTCTCTTTACTTGTTCCATAATACATCATCTTGTAACTAACTCCTTAGTCACTTTGCTTGCAAGGCTTCTTATGATGTGTACTACCGAGAGGGCCCAGAGATACCTCTCCGATACACGGAGTGACAAATCCTCATCTCGATCCATGCCAACTCAACATACACCTTCGGAGATACCTGTAGAACATCTTTATGATCACCCAGTTATGTTGTGACGTTTGATAGCACACAAGGTATTCCTCTGGTATCCGGGAGTTGCATGATCTCATAGTCAAAGGAATATGTATTTGACATTAAGAAAGCAATAACAATAAACTGAACGATCATATGCTAAGCTAACGGATGGGTCTTTACCATCACATTATTCTCCTAATGATGTGATCTCGTTATCAAATGACAACACATGTCTATGGTTAGAAAACCTTAACCATCTTTGATCAACGAGCTAGTCTAGTAGAGGCTTACTAGGGACACGGTATTTGTTTATGTATTCACACATGTACTCCCTCCGTTCCAGTATCTAGTGCGCATAAGCTTTTAGAGGAAATTCCGATATGTAGTGCGTATTAGCACCCGAACGCTCCTTTGGCCGAAAATACCCTCAACTTTATCCCCTCCTCCTGAGACGACCGCATCTCTTCCTTTCCTTTCCTCTGAACTAGCCGAACTCCAAATCCCCGATCTCCTCGTCCAACACATGTAGTCGTTCGCCTTCCAAAGAATCTGGTGGGTAGAGAGGTGCGTGGTCGTTCACCTTCCAAAAAATCTGGCCGGGAGAGAGGTGGTGGAGGTGGCACCGCCGTGGCGGTCAGCATCGTGATGGATGGAGGAGGGGGGTTGGGGGGCTCAACGACGGTCAAGCAGGCTGGGAAATGGCAACGGGTATCGGAGGTGGTCGAGGCGGCGGCGCGTCAACGGTCAAGGCCGTGGTGGATGGAGAATGTGAGGGGTGGAGAGGAGGAAGCTTGTGCCGCCGTCGGAGAAGGTGATGGCGGCCATGCAAAATTGGACCAACGGCAGCGGGATTCGACTAGCGGCGGCAAAAATTTGAGGAGATGGTGCCACGAGCAGGAAGAGGAGGAGCTGCCTGACGATGGAGGCGCTGGTGACCGGCTGGACGGCCTCAACAGATGCGTCCGCCTCAGCCACGACCGCGCCCGGTGTCACCTCGTCAACGGACAGCGTGTCCGGCGTCACTGCATCCGTGGCCTACATGCCCACTTCTGCAGCCGGCGTCGACGCGTCCACGGCGGGAGTCTCCGCGTCCAGCGATACCAACTCACGAGGGCTCCCATGTACACAGCGGGCGTCTCTGTGCTTCACGCCGCCATTTTCTTCTCTAGTACTACTCGCGAGACCAAGTACAGTAGTACTCCAACTCTCCAAGTAGTACTCCAAATCGTGCGAGGATATGGGGGCTTTCTCGTCCAAATCCTAGTGCCAGCACATACATTGGTATATGGGCTAGTATCTATGCGCATTACATATTGGAACGGAGGGAGTATTTAAGTTTCCGATCAATACAATTCTAGCATGAATAATAAACCTTTATCATGAATAAGGAAATATAAAATAACAACTTTATTATTGCCTCTAGGGCATATTTCCTTCAAAGGCGGCGCCAGGTTTTAAGTTGCGATCAAGTTCTTCCAAGAGCAACAACCAACGACAACACATGATTTGAAAGTAGGTAGGTGTGTCACATGGTTTTTTGGAGAACAAGAAGGTAGCTTGGCCTGAAGGACCATATGTTCTCAAACCAGAAAAGCGTGCCATGAGGATTCAAAATTTCAACAGTAATTAGTAGTGGCACCTGGCTGGAAACAAGTTGAGTCAGCACACGTTGGCTGAATTTGGAAACAACGGGTCCCAGGCAACGTTAGTGCAAATGATCAATTTTTAGGACCCTATTAGCTGTCGAACGTTTGCTGGGGGATGGAAATTGCGAATGTTTTTCATGAGAAGTTTAGTTGTAGGGGCGTGGTGACGAAGTCGATTCCGGCAAATCTCGGGTAGCCTACCTGAGATTGTAACAAGGACATGAGGTTTTACCTAGGTTCGGGCTCTCTCAAAGAGATAACACCCTATGTCATGCTTCTGTTTGTATTTATTTGGTTTGGAGTACAAAGTACAGGTTGATCTACCACGAGATTGTTCTGTGTTCAGATGTTGAATCCTCTATTGACTAGCCCAACCCTGGTTTATATAAGTTACCAGAGGCCTAGGATAATAGGAGTCCTAGTCGGCTACGTCGGTGGAGAGGAGTCCTTGTCTTGAACGATAAGGCTTCTGGAATCTTCCTTATATGTGTCATGGGCCGCCCAAAGTGGCCCCGGATGGAACCGACCTAGGGGTCCTCAGCCTGGCCCACCAGGCTGGGAGTCAACATGGTGAGAGGCCCCCTAGCCGGGACACCGTCAGTAGCCCCTTGAAACAGGTCTTCAAGCTGGTAGCACCTCGACTTATCTAAGTTGCTCGTCGTCTTCGGTCGCCGCTCTTGAAACTGGTTCAATGAGAACCTTTCCCAATCAATGTCTTCTTCCAGCCAAGCTTCGATGTCGGACTACATCCAAGGTGACGTAGACCACCTCGGTCTTGAAAATGTTGAAGGAGTTTAGCCGAGATGCATGCAGAAAAAAAATCTCCTATGCAGCCAGCTGCTCACAACAGGCCTCCATGTCGGACTGCTTCCGAAGTGGTGCGCGCCACCTGTTCTTGAGTTTGTCGATGTAGATGGACGACCTCCGTGGAATTTTTTCTTCCGCCAAGCCGGTCCGCGAGTCGATTTTTCGTGGAATTTTTTCTGATTGGTGCAGTTTATTCTCTGCCAAGATATATAGCCAATATCCCTCAAGGCATGTGCCGGCTCAAAATCCGGTATGCACCTAAAAAGGATAAAACTGCTAATCCCAGTAGCCCCCGAGACCCAGGTCGATTTGCCAAATCGGCCGAATTCTCGTTTCGTAGCATATTTATAGGGAAAAACACGGTGGTCAGTAGCCCCCGAGACTCAGGTCGATCGTGAGCGGCCGACCTGAGGATCGAAACTCCTCGAAAACTGTATAGCACTTTGAAATTCCTGCATTGAATTGACAATGTAGTAGCCCCCCGAGACGTGGGTTGGGAAACTTGGCCAACCCGAGGATCGCATCTCCACGGGAACTAGCTTCAACCGATAACCAACGTTTACGCTTCATCATCACCGAGTTGCAGCTCGACAGAGTAGATGCCAAACTGCGGGTCAGAAAAAATTCTTTCCCAAGCAGAATTACAATGCACTACAACTCGACCAAGAAGATGTGATGTCTCCTGGAAAAAAATGATGCAATAGGTTAGAAGTGTTGTGAGCTCGAAAAAACAAAAAAAACTACGTAAAAAATTTACGTTTGAATTAAGTCAAGTTTTTTAGTGCCAATTGATTTGGTCTTATAATTTAGTTTGGGCTTCCATCGTGCTTTGATATGATACTTCCGATCTCCAGGCTTTGAGCGGACCAGCCTTCGGCTTCAACCTCCTTTCCCCGAAGGCACATGCAGAGTGCTTCACAAGCCTTTTTAGGAAAACTAAAATAGGCAAACTAAATTCAAGTGGCACAAAGAGAAGCCAGGCCATTGGCCGAGTACTCGAGCCGAAAAAACAAAGTAGTAGAAAAAGTCTTCAGGACGACTTAGGAAGAAAACACTTAGATTAAAAAAGGCAAATATTAAATTAAGAGCCCCCAAGTCTGGCGGGGCTTGGGTAAAGAATGTGATTTAGAAGGATAAAAATGAACAACGTTTTTATTCTACACAACTATAATGCTTGGTCGAATCAAACAAAAATTGAAGATTGAAAAAAATTAAGCATGAAAGAGACTTAGCTGGTTTATGCTCCTGGTGTTGATGACGATGTCCGGGATTGCGGTAGACGAGGTACTCTCCCCCAAGCCGGTCCGATGTGGCGGAGCGAGGTACTCGGCTCACCGGAGTGTTGACACAGCACGGTCGATGTGGCAACGCGAAGCCCCCGGTCTAGCTGTGTGACGAAGTAGGTCGGCAGGCTGATGCCGGAGTCCCCGAAGCAGGTCGATGAAGCGATGGCAAAGCCCCCGGACCAGCTGAGGTAGCAGGGCAAGTCGGGAAGGGGATGCACAACCCCCACATTAGCGAACGTGACGGAGCAGGTCGGCATGGTGCACGTCGGCTTGATGAAGTGACGACGCGGCGATGCACACGCGGGTCGGAATTCATGACGCAGTCGATGTCGGCTTATGTCAGCACGACGATGCTGGCGCGCCTGACCTACGCAATTCATGGGGAGACGATGTGCTCTTTTGGCGATGCTGAACTCCTGGTCGGCTAATCGAGGTGACGATGCACTGATGCTAGTGAAGGTCGGCATCCGCGGAGCAAATGAGGTTGGACCAGTGTGATGGTGAAGAGCACCTTGGAAAAGGCTCAAAATTTGCACGCACGTGTTTAAAAACAAAACACAATACCCAAAAAACATTTCCTCCAAAAAAGACTTCCGATAGCCCGTGCATGAAAAAAGATGAACTAGGGTGGAATTTGTTTTCGCGCAGAAAACAGATTCGATAATTGATGCACTCCTCGCCCCCTCCCTAGAGTTTGCACCATCAGATCAACCTAAAATTTTGTGGGGTTGTCAATATGACAATTACACATGATCTGGACGGTTGAATCTTCCAAACTCTATCGGAGTTGGCTGCTGGACCCATTCTTCCGAACTCGCTCGAATTTCCGTCCAGATCCGGCAGGGCCTCGATATATCGGCGATTGATGGAGATTCCGCCGCTGGATCGTGATGAAATTTTACAGGGTTGTCGTAGACTCAAGTCCACATAGTCCCACCAAAGGAATCATCAAAAGGAGGGTCGAGGAGATGGGAATGGCGAAAAATTTGTTGTCCAGAAAATTCTACACAGTCACGCGAGGGCAAAGTTGATGTTGAGCCCCCGAGCTCCATGGACTAATGTTTCCATGATCTCGGTTGAGGTCGAAGTTGATGTCAAAGACACCCATCAATCTCTGACAGATCCGACATGATACGTAGTCCTCGACCTGGCCGAGGTGACCTGTTGAGTTGGCAACGAACGTGGTCACACCGAAGACGAACATCTGACCAGGCACAAAGATTGTGATGGCCTCGATTTCCTTGTTTGATCTTGATCCCTGTCAAATCGTTATGACTATGATGGGCCACCAATGACAGAGTCAATTCTGATGAATCTCGGGTAAGGGGGTCCCGAGCTAGTAGCCTAGATGCAATGGTAACAAGGACACAAGGTTTTACCTAGGTTTGGGCTCTCTAGTAGAGATAATACCCTACATCTTGCTTGTGTTTGTATTGATTTGGGTTGGAGTACGAAGTACATGTTGATCCACCATGAGATTGTTCTATGTTGAGATGTGTAATCCTCTATCAGCTAGCCCAACCCCAGTTTATATAAGTTACCGAAGACCTAGGATAACATGAGTTCTAGTCAGCTACGTAGATGGAGAGAAGTCCTTATCTTGAATGACAAGGCATCTGGAATCTTCCTTGTATGCGTCTAGACCTGTTCATGGACAACCCGGCCCGCCGGCCCGAACCCGAAGCCCGACATTCGGGCCGGGCTCGGGCTCCACTTTCTGACCCGAAGCCTGGCCCGAAAGCCCGAAATGTATATATAAACATATTTTATTCAAAATATAGGTATAATAAATTAATATAATATCCTAAAAATGATTAATTTAATTTAAAAATATCACTGTTCATGTACTTTGGGCCGGGCCGGGCTCGGGCTTGGGATTTTTTCTTCGGGCTTTGTCAAGCCCGGCCCGAACCCGATCCGGCCCGACAAATGATCAGGTTTATATGCGTCATGGGCCATCCAAAGTGGCCTCGGATGGAACCGACCTCGGGGTCCTCAGCCCAGCCCACTAGACCAGCAGTCGTCATGGTGAGAGGCCCCCTAATCAATACACCGTCAGCTGGCAATTTCTTCAGACAGGCATGGCAATTTTGCGGTAAAGAAGGCTTTTTTTTTTTTTGAAAAACTGCCATCGTCTGATGTCGATCAAACGCTTGCGAGTGCATTCACTGGGAGATCCTTCCCAGCTAACATTTGCCTGTTCACATTACCGATTTTTAAGAGTGTTGATTCCTTTTAACAGACGAGGTGTATTTCTGACCCACAAGTGGTAACTCAAGAAGGGCCAAATTGTTCATGCACGCATTAAACAATTGACTTCATCTTGCGAGAAGGGGCATGTATTAGCTTAAAAGCACCCATGATAATCCATGGTGCGTTTGTCGAAGGTGAGAAGGATGCAATCTCATCAGGAAAGGATGCTTTGGGGCATGGTAAGTGGGTGTGTACACATTCGTGGAATGCAACAGCGAAAACAATTTGTAATTTGGACACGTGGTTCATGAAATATTTCATTTTGAGAAAATGGATCTAGAAAAAAGAAGGGATAATTATTTTCATGCCCTTAGTTGGATGCCATCCCACTAATTTTCCCCTAGGATCAAACAAACATTGGCCTTACCCAAGCCACTTTGCTTCTCTTATGTTTTTGCTCTTTCGGCACATTCCGTTTGGTCAAAGGCTTTGTCTGTAAACGTGACATTTATTTGGATAAGTTTACCCCTGCCTTTTGCGCATCATTTGAAAAAAACTTTTCACTTACTCATGGGACCTACCCAAATAAAAAAGGAAGAGACCCTCTCTCTCTCTCTTCTATGTGGGATCCATGGGGTTGTCTAAACCTCTAGCTCACAACGTTGTGCCCAACTAATAGTGCGTGGCTGCAAATCTCCATGACATCGCCCTGCAGGACGACTCCACAAAGGGAGGGAGGTGCACAACATGGAGAGCGGTGGACCTTAGCCGAAGGCACAATACTCAGCCTAGCGCGACGACATTCCAAGTCAATGAGGAGCAGCGATGCGATCATGGCCTCCGGCGTGTGAAGTACTACACAACAGCGCCCTTCGGCATGACTGACCACGACCACACATGCATGCGTGACATGGCATCAACCTCTGGACCTGGCTCCTTGCAGGACACGCGCGGTGCGCAGCCCCATGGCGAGACCACAACAACTGATGGTGTGGCTCTACCTGGCCAATGTCCACCCCTCGCCACAAAAGCTTGTCTACAAGCGCTGCCATGCCACGATGAGCTCCTTTGCCAAAGGAATTGCCCGGAGTCACCCCAAAATCGAGCGCATCGAGCTAGTTTTCGCCGACTCCGATCTGTCGTCACCGTGCTCTGATACCCTTTTTCCGGCGATCCCTCCTCCTCCAATATGATCTCTGGACGATGTGTTGACGTGCTTAAGCCGCCAACATCCTCCCCTTCATAGCTTGCGGCCCACGGCCTAGATCAACCGATGTCGTACCCATCCACCCTTCCCATGAGACGTGCTCCTCCTGCTGACCACCGACGCGGCCGGTGCAACCACAACGTGGCCACGTCCCCGAGGACGCAATCCCCTCCCTCCTCTCCAACACATCCCATGTCGGTACTAGTACATTTTTCACCTATAAGGATTGCTTTCTAGCACATGTTACCACAATTAGTTTTCCAATTTTTTCTAGATTCAACTGGATCTAGTCCAGCACCTCATCATAGACCAAATATCTGCTAGCCAAAAAATAATTATATTACTTTTAACGGATTCTATTACTTTCTTATACTGTTGGCGGTTTTGATTTCTTAAATTTTCTAGTTCGACCATGGTAAAAAGAATCTCAAGTATTGAAGGGAGATACACCGTCATATTGTATCGGTTGTACTTCCGTGGCATGAGAAGAAAATGCTCAGCTTAAGTTCGGTCTTTGTGCCAGGTCTCCAGCCCTCTTAGGCGTATGTGGCTGAAGGAAATTAACTGGTTTGACCCCCCCCCCCCCCCCCCCCCCCCCCCCCCCCCCCCCCCCCCCGCGCGGTAGTGGCCTTTGAGCCCGTTCGTCGGCTGGGTCAACCTCCCCGAGCAGGAGCATAAGGGGCACGGCTATGTGCCGCCCGCAACGATACCTAATGCAGGCTCACTTGAAGAGAGCCGTTGCGGGCCGGCCTAGTAAGAAAGTGGCCACGTCAGGCTGACGTCGCCCATGTATTTTCATTTTTTTACGTTTTTTTGTTTTATTTTTATCTTAATATTATTTATATTTCAAAAAACACTTTACATGGAAAAATGTTAATCATGCATTTCAAAATATTAAAACTGTATAGAAAAATGTTAATCATGTGTATGAAAATGTTTCTGACATTTTAAAACTGTCACGTGTTTAACAAATATAAGTGGCATTTAAAATATGTTTATACAATATAAAAACAATGTCTGCATAATTAAAAAAATGGTTTAGTACATTTAAAAAAAATCGATGTTACATTAAGAAAATTTTCACGAGTTTCAAAAGAGTGTTTGTGAAATTTTGAATAAAGTTTATACAATGTAAAAAGGTTTATGTAATGCAAAAACATGTTTCGTACCGGCAAAAAAATGTACATGACATTTTAAAGAAGTTTTTAAATATTCGTGACATTAAAAAATATTTTATAATATAAATAATGTTCTCATAGGTTGACAAATGTTTGGTTCAATTACAAAAGTGTATGTCACATTTTAATAATATATTCAATTGTGTCCAAAAAATGTCTGTAATTTATTTTTGAAATTTGTAGACAATGTAAAAAATGTCATGTAGTCTAAAAATGGTCTATGGTTGATAAAAAAAGGTACAACATGTATTCGGAAAATGTTACCATGTATTCAAAATAGTGCTAAAAATATCTATTTTGAAAAAGTTTATATCATATATTTGAAAATTCTCCAAACTGTGTAAGAAAATGTTTCATATGTGTGCTACAAATATACATTGTGTATTGAGAGTAAATAGACATAGGAAAGGCTCCAGTTTTGGGTTGTGGGGCGCGTACTCTTGCCACCATATCGCGAACTCAGCTAATTTCGTGTGGTTCCTAGTGTGTAGTTTGTTTCTGAAAAATACTAGTACATTTTTTGCATATAATGATTGCTTTCTAGCAGATGTTACCACAATTAGCTTTTCAATTTTTTTCTAGATTCAACCGGATCTAGTCCGGCACCTCATCATAGACCAAACATCCGCTAGCCCAGAAATAATTATATTACCTTTTAACGGATTCTATCATTTTCTTGTACAGCTAGTGGTTTTGATTTATTTCCTAAACTTTCTAGTTCGACCATGGTAAAAAGAATCTCAGGTAATTACAGGAGATACACCGTCATAACTTATCATCGGTACTTCCGTGGCATGAGAAGAAAATGCTCGGCATAAGTTTGGTCTTTGTGCCAGGCATCTGGCCTTTTTAGGCATATGCGAAAATTTGAGCTTGTTCATTGGCAGGGTCAACTTCCCGAGCAGGAGCATAAGGGGTGCAGCTATGTGCCGCCCGCAGCGAAACCTAGTGCAGGCGCACCTGTAGGGAGCCGTTGCGGGTTAGCCCAGTAAGAAATTGGTCGCGTCAGGCAGACGTCACCCGTGTCTTTTCATTCTTTTTCTTCACATTTTGGTTCTATTTTTCGTTTTATTTTTTACTCTTTTTTATATTTCGGAAAATTCTAAATATGTATATTACAAAAAACACTTTACATAAATTTTGAAAAATGCCAATCATGTATTTAAAAATGTTAAACATGCATTAAAAATGCTAATCATGTTTATGAAACATGTTTGTAACATTTAATAATTGTCACGCACTTAAAAAATTTTAGTGACATTAAAACAATTTTTATATAGTGTAAATAAAATGTCCCTGTAATTCATAAAAATGGTTTGTACGTTCAAAAAATGGAAGTTACATTTAGAAAATTTTCCCGGGATTCAAAAATGTGTTTGTGACATTCTCAGTAAACTGTATACAACGTAAAAAAAAGTTAGGGTAATGTCAAAAATATATTTTGTACCACTAAAGTTAATGTACATGACATTTTACAAAAAATTGCAATGTTCATGAATTTTTTAAAACAATTGATTTCCATTACAGGAGTAATTCTACATTTTAAAGAAATATTCAAGTGTGTCCAGAAAATGTACATACATTTATTTGAAAAAAAATGCTTATCCGTGTTAAAAATTGTAGAATGTGTATTTGAAAAATTTTACTGTGTATAAAAAAGTGCACAAAAATATATATTTTTTAAAATGTACATCATGTGTTTGAAAACTGTTCAAAGTGTATCAAAAAATATTCCACACATACCCTACAATATACATTTTGGACTGAGAGAAAATAAATGTATGTTTAAAAAAGAAAATCTGATTAAAACCAACAAAGAAACAAAGAGGAGCAAAGAAAACCAAAGGGTATGAAGAAAACAAAAAACAAAAGATAACCAAAAATAACGGAGAAAGAAAAAGCCAAAGAAAACCAGTGAAAAAAAAGAAAACGGAGGAGTGGTGAAAAAAAGAAAACGAATGAAACGTATAAAACCAAAGCAAAGGTAACCCCACATACGGGTACCCAACTAGGGGCTCGAATGTAATTACCCCAAAAGAAAGCACAACCAGTCAGCCTTCCATCCCTCACGCACTCGTGAAAAAACCAATCAAAACTCTCCGGTGGCGAAAATCGGCGGACATGCACTATATCACCCGAGGAAGTATGAGGTTTTCTTCGCAAAGTTACCCCTTAAGTAGTGATTTTGCTCATAAGTTCCTAACTCATCATGAAGTCCAGCAGCAGCAATCGCTGTGACAACCACAATATGTTAGTCTGTTGCTTGGTGTTGAGTATTATGATTTTTAGGAAGAATAGGATAGAGTAAAATTTATTTCTGCCTTATCTTGTACTTCAAATTGGTCATTGTATTTTTATATATATGCTCACGAGGCTTAAGCAATAAACATCAATTCCATCAAACCCTCTCTATCCCTTCTAACATGGTATCATCCTAACCAATCCAGCCCAACCGTCGCCCGCCGCTTTCGCCCCGCGTGCTGCCCCGGGGGCGGTCGGCCTCCATGACCGCCGGCAGCGGCCGCGCCGCCCGTACCAAGGGTTCGTCCGCCGGTCGTGTTAACCGGTTGCCCTAGAGTCTTTTTTCTGATCTTTTGATCCGGGTTTTCTCTCTCTCGCCGATCGTATTGATCAGTGTTTACTTTTTGATTTTCTGATCTAAGATCGGTTTGTGTCGTCCGTCGCCGTTACAAACACTCACGCGCCTCTACTCCAACACCGGCGCGACCACCCGGCCTCCTCCCCGACCCGGCGGCCTCGCGCGATGCAATGGCCCGTCCCAGCCATTGTTCGCGCGTCTGCCCGCCCATTGCTCTGCGCCGACCGTCGTCGCCCTCATCTGATCAGGATCATGCATCACCTCACCTCCACCCCGCTCGGCTGCATCTGTCCGTTGGCCCTGGCGTCGCGCGCGCACATGATGCGTGGACCAGCTGTGTTGTGATGTGCAGCTTGTGCCCCTCTCGAGTGTGGGTCGCGTGCACGCGCCGGCCACCTCATCACAGACCGGCGACCCTGACCTTGCGAGCGGCCAGATTGATCACCTGGTCGCCGCTCCGCTCCATCCGCGTCGCGTGACCGACCTAGCTAGTCGCTTGCACGCCCCTCCGCAGGTCCCGTGAAGATCGTCCCCGAGTTCAATGCGCCCCTCCACCAATTGAGCAGCGGGCTGCCGTTGCGTCGCCCCGTCGGGCCGCAGCGCTGCCACCCCGTGGTTTTCCCCGCGGCTGCACCGACTCGCGCGTCACCACTGTGTCGCCCCTTCCGGCCGTAGTGCTGCGACACGCGGTCCATGCCGCCACCCCGAGGTCGTCCCCGCGGTTGAACCGACCCATGCTCCGCCTTTGCGCTGCCCCTTCAGACCATAGCGCCGTGGCCCGCGGTCCCCGCCGCCGCCCCTAGGTCTTCCCACCGTCGCCCCGACCGCCTGGTGCTGCTGCGTCGCCCCTTCGGGCCGTAGCGCCACGGCCCGCGGTCCATTCCACCATCCCCGCATGTCGACTTCCCGTTGTATGCACCGCGCCGCCTCGTCACGCTATCAGGTTCCTCGCTTACTTCGAGAATCGCCACCGCGCTCCTAACCTAGTCGCCGCCGCTCCCGTCAGGCCGCCGCCGCCGCTCTTCTTCATCCGTCGCCGCTGCTACCCCCATAGCAGCCGTCGCCCGTCCACCCCCTTCGTCTTCGTCCAACACCAGCCCGTCGCCAGCGTCGCCGTCATCTTCCCCGACCACTTCGTCTACTCCGACCATCATTGGTGACATCATCCCCATGCCGATTGGTGCCACAACCGTCATCATGTCTCCTTCTCTGCTGGCCCCTCCGACTCCTCGACATGGCGTACAGCTTGTGCAGGTCCCTCGTCTACGCATGCCCGGTGCTGGCAACACCCATGCATGCTATCGTCTACGACATGGCCCCGGGTTTGGCAAACCAAGCGCGACACCTCGTCAACAACATCTTCTTCCCGGCGCACCACTACTTTGATAACACTGCGCCCATGACTAACTCGGCGCCTCCTTGCGCCCGTGGCTCCACGGTGACTTCCTCTATGCCGGCTACCCCGACTCGACATACCACGACATTCTTCGCACGGCTACACCACCCCACGCTCTCGGCTACATCGACATCGGCACAAAGGGCTACCGTCTTACTTGAGCAACCTCGTCGGTTTCCACTTCAGCCACAATTTCCGCGATGCATCGACCGTTACGACTATGTGGGGATGTCCATCGGTTACCTTCGGGTTCTTCTCCAGTCTCACCGTCTGTGTCGCTACCGTTGTGACTCCGGGGGGATGTTGAGTATTATGATTATTAGGAAGTATAGGATAGACTAGGATTTGTTCCTGCCTTGTCTTGTACTCTAAGTTGGTCATTGTACTCCTATATATATGCCCACGAGGCTCAGGCAATAAACATCAATTCCACCAAACCCTCTCTATCCCTTCTAACACTTGGGTCAGGCCCAACCGACAAAGCACTACAATTTTCCCCTTCAGATTACAATTGTGCAGGCCTAACACATACATGTCTACATACCCGAGCAACCCACCCCCTCCCCCGTGCTCCAATTTAAAGCCCAGGTGGCCGCCCCTCCCACCTCAGGGGCGGCCCTGCAAAAACCCTAAATGCTTGAAACCTCTCACCCCCTTCCTGTCATATATGTAGCCTCGCCTCTCCCCCCGTCTTCAGCCTCCATCGCGCCCTCCCTTACCAAGAATTTCCCATATCTGAGCGCAGCCACCATCGCACTAGTAAGGAGCCTTTTGCGTGTTTCTCCATTCTTGACCGTTCCTCCCCCACCTCCGCCCATGATCACCTCCGAACCAGGTTGAGCCTCGCACCCCTCCTGTCTTTGAGTTGCGGGGTGCGTACTCTTGCCACCCTATTGCGAACTCTGCGGATTTCGTGTTGTTCCTATTGCCTAGTTTGTTTCCAGAAAATACTAGTACGTTTTTCGCATATAAGGGTTGCTTTCCAGCAGATGTTACCACAATTAGCTTTTCAAAATTTTCAAGATTCAACCGGATTAGGCCCGCACCTCATCATAGACCAAACATCAGCTGCCCCAAAAAAATTATATTACTTTTAATTTGATTCTTTTACTTTCTTATACACCTAGCGGTTTCGATTTATTTCCTAAACTTTCTTTTTCGACCATGGTACAAAGAATCTCAGGTGATTATAGGAGATACACCATCATATCTTATCGTTAGTACTTCTGTGGCATGAGAAGAAAAATCTCGGCTTAAGTTCGGTCTATGTGCCAGGCCTCTGGCCCATTTAGGCGTTTGTGGCCCAAGAAAATTAACTAGTTTGACACCCACCCTGGTCGTGGTCAACTTCCACGAGCAGGAGCACAAGGGGAGTTGTTTCTGGTCGGCCCAGTAAGAAAGTGGTCGCGTCAAGCTGACGTCACCCATGTTTTGTAATTTTTCTTCACATTTTCATTTCATATTTCAAACAATTCTAAATATATGTATTGCAAAAAAAATTACATAAATTTTAAAAATGTGAATCATGCATTTGAAAATGTTAAACATGTATACAAAAATGTTAATCATGTGTATGAAAAATGTTGTGACGTTTAAAAATTGTCATGTGTTTAAAAATTGTAAGTGGCATTTAAGAAATGTTTCTACAATGAGAAAAAATGTTCGCGTAATTCAGAAAAATGGTTCATACATTAAAAAAAAGTACATTACATTTAGTAAATTTTCAGGAGTTTCAAAAATATGTTTGTGAATTCTTTTTCAAAGAAAGTGTATACAATTTAAAAGAATTTTTCTGTAATGAAAAAAATGTGTCGTACAACTAAAAAATGTACATGCCATTTTAAAGAAAATTTCCAATGCTCTTGAAATTATGGATTTTTTTCTAAATATAAGTAATGTTCTCGTAGGTTAAAAAAAGTTTATTTCCACTACAAAAGTGCATGTGACATTTTAAAGAAAAATTGAAGTATGTCAAAAAATGTTCGTAAATTTTGTTTTTAGAAACTTTTATATAATGTTAAAAAACATGTTTGTCTAGTTTAAAAAATGTTTATTGTTGTTAAAATTGCAATACATGTATTTGGAGAATGTTATCCCGTATTTAAGAAAGTGCTCTAAAATATTTATTTTCAAAAATATAAATCATGTGTTTGAAAATAGTCCAAGTGTATCAAAAAAAAAATTCATACGTATGCTACAAACGTAAATTGTGTACTGAGAGAAAGTAGACGCATGTTAGATAAAGGAAAACTGATGAAGACCGACAAAGATGAAAAAAAAAACCCACAGAAAACCAAAGACTACAAAGAAAAAAAACCAAGGAAAACAAAAAAATAACGAAGAATGTAAAAGGAATAAACCAAAGAAAACCAATGAGAAAACAAAGTATAACAGTACAAAAAAGATAACCGGTGAAAAAACAAAGAAATACTGTAAGTGCATCTAGTGCCCCTTAGTGATTTTGCTGTATTGAAGACTTATGGGTTAAGGGACTAATGTGTTTGTGAGTGTACACAGGTTCTATAAGTCTCTGAGGAGTTTGATATTTCCGAAGAAAGTCGACCCCTAAAAATGAATGTCTTCATTTGAAGACTTTGAAAACGAGGAAATTGGTGTGACCTTGAAGACATTGATATTGATGCGAGGATTATGAAGCGTGAAGACTTTTGTTTTCGTAATTTCATTTTCTCTTTCTTGAGTCATAGGAAACACCGTACTGTTAAAGGGGGTCGAGGTAATACTAAGGAAAAGTTTCCAAGTGATGCTCATCTCAAAGCCTACACATACCCAATCCTTCGAGTGAAGCCTTTGAAAATCTCATACAGTTCAGTCAATTTCTTCAGTGAGAGAGACGAAGATCTTCTGCTCTCTGAGGAATTTGTTCTGACTGAGGAGTTAGGAATTCGCCAGTGCGGATTGCCTACATGTGAGGAACATGATAGCCCTGAGGAATTTGAGAGTTCAAATTTCCGACCGTTGCTGTGATACGCGCCAGCTGTCCCAAATATCTTATCCACCTAACGGTCATATCATTGAAGGGCATTTATGTCTTATCATGTCGGGCTGATCCCCGGCTATAAATAGCCGCCCTCCCTCAACCACTAGCTGGTTGGCTGCTCCGAGAGAAACTGACACTTGTCATTTAGAGCATCCCATCCTCCAAGGACTTTGAGAGAAAATCATCAGTGAGGAAAAACCCAAACCCAAACACCTACAACCCAAAGTGATTGAGCATCACTAAAGAGATTGTTCCTGTGTGGAACCGACGCTTGTTACCTTTGAAGACTGTGCATCTTCCAGACGGTTAGGCGTCAAGGTCTAGAGCATCCAAGAGGAATTGTGGATCGCCGGGTTACCTAGTCTGTGAAGGTTTGGAAGTCACCTTGAAGACTTACCACGAGTGATTGGGCGAGGTCTGTGTGATCTTAGCTCAAGGAGAATACAGTAAGGACTGTGTGTCCTGCGACTGTGTGTCCTTTGGTTTAAATACCAAGTTGCTCCAACCAAACGTACAACTGTCATAGCAGTTGGAACTGGTCTACCAAATCACTGTCTTCACCGAGCTACTGGTTCTATTTCCTCAACCCTTTCATTTCCTCGCTCATGTGTTGATGAAATTGATCATTACTGTTTGAAGATTTTGACTGAAGACTTTCTCAATTTCCTCAATCCTATTTCTTCAGTCATCTTGTCTTCTACCTGCTTATCTTGTTTACACGCTACCTGTGCTTTGTGTATGTTTCTTTTCATCATGATGACCATGCTACTGTCTTGTTATGCATGCACCTGAGTACTTATTCCGCTGCTTGTAGTTCGTCACTTAGCAAATTCGTCAAGAAGTATTTCCTCAGTGATGAATTTGTAAAAATCGCCTATTCACCCCCCCTTTAGTCGATATAACGCACTTTCAATTGGTATCAGAGCAAGGTACTCCCTTGTTCTGTGTGTTTTTGGTTTAACCACTTGGATTTTTAGTTATGTCAACTGCAGGCATGATCAAGGTCTCGGCTGGGTGTCCTACCTTCGATGGGACGGACTACCCCTACTGGAAGAACAAGATGTGCATGCATCTTGAGGCAATTGACAATGATCTTTGGTACGTTGTGGAGAATTGAATTCCCTCCATCACTCCTTCCGTGAATGCTGCTGATGTGAAGAGATTCAAGCAACTCGACTCGCAAGCGAAGAATATCATATGTGGCCATCTGAGCAAAGGACAGTACGGCAGAGTGAGTGCTTTGGAGTCTGCAAAGCTTATCTGGGATAGGCTGTCCAAGGTCAACGAAGGAATCTCAACCCAACGTGATTCTCGAGTTGACGTTTTTCGCAATCTCTTCAACCACTTCAAAAGACTCGACAACAAAAATGTTCAGCAAACCTTCGATCGCCTCACTGACATCTCAAATGAGCTTCAAGCACTTGGTACCACTGACATCACCGATAATGAGGTGGTGAAGAAATTGCTGAGATCACTTGATTCCTCATTCGATACATTGGCACTGATGATTCAAGAACGTGGAGACTACAAGTCACTAGATCCTGCTGATATCCTTGAGAGGCTGAACACTCATGAATTCCAACAAGTTGAGAAGAGAGATCTCTACGGGCCAAGCTATGGAAGATCACGCGCACTGAAGGCCAAGGCAATTTCCTCATCTGAAGGAGAAGATTCTGATAGCAGCCTTGGTGACCCTGAAGAACTAAGTCAGGAGCTAGCAATGCTCGTGAGGAAATTCCAGAAGTTCTCAAGGCGTGGTCGCTTTGGAAAATCTTCAAGAGGTGATGACATGAGATCAGATTCTTCATCCCACGATTACAAGAAGAGGACTTGCCACAAATGCAAGAAGCCTGGTCACTACATAACTGATTGTCCTCAGTGGGCGAAGGAATCAAAGAAGAAGAAGTACAAGGATGACAGTTCTGATGACTCGAAGAGAAAGAAGAAATCTTCGAAGTCCTCATCGTCAAAATCTTCAAAGTCTTCATCTCACAAGAAGAGCAGTTCCAGAAAGGCTCGGGCATTCATTGGCAAGGGAATGGACTCTGAAGCTGAATCTGAGGAAAATGAGGAAGGGGAGGAATCTGAGGAGTCAGACTCTAGTGTGGCGAGCCTAGCTCTCGCTACTGCTTTCGTCAGCAAGTCCATCTTCAACACTGAGGAACATGGCAACACCTACACTGCTGACGGTGGCGACGATGACTGCGCTCGCACCTATTGCTTCATGGCAAAAGGTGCCAAGGTACTCAAATATCCCTCCTCTGAATCAAGTGAAGATGAATCTGATGAAAACCTCAAACCCAGCTATTCCAAGCTTGCTAATATTGCCATGTGAAAGGATCGAGAAGAGGTGTCTAGAGGGGGGGATTAGACCATCAACAAATAAAGGTGGCAATTTTTAAGTTCTTCAAGTTAAGGTGGAGTTTTAGCACAAGTTTAAACATTCACAATACATATCAAGCAAGCATGGCAAGAGTATATGAGCAGCGGAAAGTAAAGCATGCAACTTGCAAGAATGTAAAGGGATGGGATTGGAGTGTGCAAACGCAATTGGAGACACGGTGATTTTTGGCGTGGTTCCGATAGGTGGTGCTATCGTACGTCCACGTTGATGGAGACTTCAAACCACGAAGGGTAACAGTTGCGTGAGTCCACGGAGGGCTCCACCCACGAAGGGTCCACGAAGAAGCAACCTTGTCTATCCCACCATGGCCATCGCCCACGAAGGACTTGCCTCACTAGGGTAGATCTTCACGAAGTAGGCGATCTCCTTGCCCTTACAAACTCCTTGGTTCAACTCCACAATCTTGACGGAGGCTCCCAAGTGACACCTAACCAATCTAGGAGACACCACTCCCCAAAAGGTAATAGATGGTGTGTTGATGATGAACTCCTTGCTCTTGTGCTTCAAATGATAGTCTCCCCAACACTCAACTCTCTCTCACAGATTTGGATTTGGTGGAAAGATGATATGAGTGGAAAGCAACTTGGGGAAGGCTAGAGATCAAGATTCTTATGGTTGGATTGGAATATCTTGGTCTCAACACATGAGTAGGTGGTTCTCTCTCAGAAAATGAATGCTGGAAGTGTAGGCACGTTCTGATGGCTCTCCCCACGAATGGAGGAAGGGTGGAGGGGTATATATAGCCTCCACACGAAATCTAACCGTTACACACAATTTACCAAACTCGGTGGGACCGAATAGTGAAACTCGGTCAGACCGATTTTGTTCAAAAATGTGAACGTTAGGATTTTCGGTGGGACCGACATGTCAACTCGGTGAGACCGATTTCGTTAGGGTTAGGGCATAACGTAATCTTGGTGAGAACAATCACATGAACTCGGTGAGACCGATTTCTGTAATAGGCAAACAGAGAGTTGGTCAAGCAAACTCGGTGGGACCGATCGCTCATTTCGGTGAGACCGAAACATTACGAAGAGGAAACAGAGAGTTTGCATTGCGAACTCGGTGGGTGAGGGAGTCGTGGATTAAGGGGTCCTCGGGCGTCCAGGCTACGTAAGGTGGGCCGGACTGATGGGCCGTGAAGATACAAGACAGAAGACTCTCTCCCGTGTCCGGATGGGACTCTCCTTGGCGTGGACGGCAAGGTTGGCGTTCGCGTATGAAGATTCCTTTATCTGTAACCGACTTTGTACAAACCTGGTCCCCTCCGGTGTCTATATAAACCGGAGGGTTTAGTCCATAGAGGCAATCATAATCAGACAGGCTAGACTTCTAGGGTTTTAGCCATTACGATCTCGTGGTAGATCAACTCTTGTAATACTCGTATTCATCAAGATCAATCAAGCAGGAAGTAGGGTATTACCTCTGTAGAGAGGGCTCGAACCTGGGTAAACATCGTGTCCCCCGTCTCCTGTTACCATCGATCTTAGACGCACAGTTTGGGACCCCCTACCCGAGATCCGCCGGTTTTGACACCGACATTGGTGCTTTCATTGAGAGTTCCGCTGTGTCGTCGCTAGAAGACTCAATGGCTCCATCAATCATCCACAACGATGCTGCCTTGAGGGAGGTCTTTCTCCCCGGCCAGATCTTCGTATTCGGCGGCTTCATACTGCGGGCCAACTCGCTTGGCCATCTAGAGCAGATCGACAGCTACGCCCCTGGCCATCAGGTCAGGTTTGGAAGCTTGAACTACGTTGCTGATATCCGCGGAGACTTGATCTTCGACGGATTCGAGCCCATGGCAGCCGCTCCCTGCCACCGCGATGAACATGACCTAAATCTGTCATCGGACCATACCCGGGAGATAGTGCCTGTAACTGCTCTGGCCCTAGATCCGGAGCAGATTGCGCCATCCGAGGACGGGAAGCTCAACCCTGCCACGGAAGCCGCAGACTCAACGGTGTTGGAGCCGCACATAGACCCAACTTCGAATGGGATCTGTGTCACTGGAACCTCGGATTCGTCTCCGGCCACAGGTTCCGAACCGCGTGCGTCCGCGCCCATCGAGCTCGATCGAGCGCCGATCATCGAGTTCAGCTCCGCGGACATCTTCCGGCACTCACCTTTGGGTGATGTGCTAAACTCATTAAAAACCCTCTCCTTAGCGGGGGACTCACAGCCGAATTATATCTGGTTTGAACTGGAGGCAGATGACGGATAATTTCGCTTCCCACCCACCGCCCACTTCATTGCCACTGTCGAAGACTTAACCGATATGCTCGATTACGACTCCGAAGACATCGACGATATGGACGACGATGCCGGAGAGGAGCAGGCACAAAACCCGCCGTTTACTGGGCGCTGGACAGCCACCTCCTCGTATGACGTGTACATGGTGGATACTCCCAAAGAGAATAACGGTGATAACGAGAAAGATCCAGTCGAGGATAAACCTCCTGAGACACAGCCAAAGCGCCGACGTCAGCGGCACCGCTCTAAATCACACCGTGGAAAAGACAGCAATACCGGCACGAGAGAAAACAATACTCCGGACGATGCCGAAGACAAAGAAGATCCTGTCGAGCCGATTTCCGAACAGGACGATAGGGAAGATGGGCAAGTCAGCCCTGACAAACAGGACATAAACGAAGACTTGGAGGACAGCAACTATCTTCCACTCTTCGAAGACGAGGTGAGCCTCGGCGACGAAGACTTTATCATGCCTGAGGAACCCGTCGAGCAGGAGCGCTTTAAGCGCCGGCTAATAGCCACTGCGAGGAGCCTGAAAAAGAAACAACAGCAGCTTCAAGCTGATCAAGATCTACTCAATGACAGATGGACTGATGTCCTGGCAGCCGAGGAATACGGACTCGAGCGCCCCATTAAAAGTTACCCGACGCGTAAACTGCTACCCCAATTCGACGATGAGGCACTTCAGCCCATGCCATCAACACGTAATGCGGCTGACCGACCACCACGTGGCCGGGACAAAGTGGCAACCCAAGCCGAACACCTGCCCATACTACCTCACCGTAAAGGCAAAGATACCACAGCTCGGGAATACACATATGACCTGCGGCAAGACCTGGAGAACAGAGTAGGCCAGCCCAGATCGATCTACGGATCGCGGGGGCATGCCCTGGCGCGCGACGACGGCTATCAAGCCAGATGTAACGAGCATAACCACGTCCGGGCAGAAAACCGCAGACGGACTACATTCGCACTACGTCGCGACTTGGCCCGATATAGAGGCGCCGCACATCCCCTTTGCTTCACTGATGAAGTAATGGAACACGAATTCCCGGAAGGGTTTAAACCCATGAATATCGAATCATATGATGGAACAACAGATCCCGCGGTATGGATTGAGGACTTTCTTCTCCATATTCATATGGCCCGCGGCGATGACCTTCACGCCATCAAATACCTCCCACTAAAACTCAAGGGGCCAGCTCGGCACTGGTTAAACAGACTGCCTGAAAACTCTATTGGCAGCTGGGAGGACTTGGAAGACGCCTTCCGCGACAACTTCCAAGGCACATATGTACGACCTCCGGATGCCGATGACTTAAGTCACATAGTTCAACAGCCTGGAGAGTCGGCCAGGAAATTCTGGAGTAGGTTCCTAACTAAAAAGAACCAGATCGTCGACTGCCCGGATGCCGAAGCCCTAGTGGCCTTTAAGCATAGCATCCGCGACGAATGGCTCGCTCGTCACATCGGCCAAGAAAAGCCGAAGTCCATGGCAGCCCATACGGCACTCATGACCCGCTTTTGTGCGAGTGAGGATAGTTGGCTAGCCCGTAGCAATAACACTGCAAGCGATGCCGGTACCTCTGAAGCCAAGAATAGCAATGACAAGCCCCGACGCAACAGGCACAAGTGCCGAAGCAATGGTGGCACTGCCAATGACACGGCGGTCAACGCCGGTTTCAGCGGCTCCAAGTCCGGCCGGCGAAAGAAGCTATACAAAAGAAACAATCCTGGCTCATCCAGCTTGGACCGCATACTCGATCGTCCATGTCAGATCCACGGCACCCCTGATAAACTAGCCAATCATACCAACAGAGACTGTTGGGTTTTTAAACAGGTTGGCAAGTTAAATGCCGAAAACAAGGAGAAGGGGTCGCAAAGCGAGGACGATGACGAGGAGTCCCGTCCGTCGAACACAGGAGGATAGAAGAAGTTCCCTCCCCAGGTTAAAACGGTGAACATGATATACGCCACTCATATCCCCAAAAGGGAGTGCAAACGAGCGCTCAGGGACACCTACGCGATAGAGCCAGTCGCCCCAAAGTTCAACCCATGGTCGTCCTGCCCGATCACCTTCGATCGCAGGGACCATCCGACCAGTATCTGTCATGGCGGTTCAGCCGCACTGGTCCTCGATCCAATTGTTGATGGATTTCATCTCACACACGTCCTCATGGACGGCGGCAGCAGCCTGGACCTGCTCTATCAGGATACAGTGCGCAAAATGGGCATCGATCCCTCAAGGATCAAACCCACAAAAACTACCTTTAAAGGAGTCATACCAGGTGTAGAGGCCCGCTGTACGGGCTCA
This sequence comes from Thinopyrum elongatum, assembly GCA_011799875.1. Classification (NCBI taxonomy): domain Eukaryota; kingdom Viridiplantae; phylum Streptophyta; class Magnoliopsida; order Poales; family Poaceae; genus Thinopyrum; species Thinopyrum elongatum. The sequence goes on from CM022301.1 coordinate 559,677,398, forward strand.
ATCACACTGGAGGTTGTCTTCGGATCCCCGGACAACTTCAGAAGCAAAGAGTTGATCTTCGATATCGTCCCCTTCCGCAGTGGCTATCACGCACTGCTCGGACGAACCGCATTTGCTCGATTCAATGCGGTGCCACACTATGCTTATCTCAAGCTCAAGATGCCGGGACCACGCGGCGTCATAACAGTTAACGGAAACACGGAGCTCTCCCTCCGTACCGAGGAGCACACCGCGGCCTTGGCAGCGGAAGTACAGAGCGGCCTTGCCAAGCAGAATCTTAATTCAGCGGCCAAGCTCCCGGACACTGTAAAGCGGATCCGGACTACTCTGCAGCATAACAGTCCGGCTCGTCAGGAGTTAGACTAGCAATCCGGCCTCCGTCTCCGTCCCGGCCAAATGGCGGCATACGTACCACGCGTACATAACTACGCACTTAAAATACCATGGGCATAGATGGAGGCATAACTAGATTGTGGTCCATAATACGGCTCGACCTCCCCTGGACACACATACTTTCACTTTTTCTTTTTCATCATTTTCAGGTTTTTTTTTCACAGGCCCCTCAAGACGGTCTGATCATCGGTCCTTTCGAAGGATAGATACACCAAGACAGCAAGAAGCATTGAGGTATACGGGAATCGCTAGGATGTCTTTTTGACGATCACTCTACCTGTTCTCAGGACCCGCACGCAGCTCTCCCTTAGTCATGGCATGTTAAATAGCCCTGTTGCTTATCGCACTACTTATATGCTTTGACGTATCAATAAAATTATAATGGAAACAGTTCGCGGCCCAACTTCTGCGGCACTAGCTTACTACTTCATTTTTTCTTGATAATCTTATCAATTGCACCCGTACACTTTGGTACGGCTTAAATTCGCCAGGGGCTTTATTGCGCCCCATATTACGGCAACAAAGTCCGAACACTTTTTACAGTATAGTTCGGCACCCCGAATTTAGCATTATATGCATTGGCTCCGAATCATGTCTTTGGTCAATAGTTGGGTTGCCCGGCTCCTGTGCTTACTACCTTACGTTCCGCTATATCGGCTAGGGTAGTAAAGGGAGAACTACTGCGATTGTGCCCTGGTTTATTCGGATGAGCACCTCAGTAGAGAAAGCCGAAAACTGACTATTATGATGTGGCGTGAGCCGGTCAGCTCTTCGGAGGTTACAAATCTTTTGCGATTTTTTCCGCATTATGCGACGAATCGGTCTCTACCCGATCAGGTGTTTATAGCACCCTAGTTCAGACTCACGAATACTAGGGGCTGCGCCTAAATTTCTATTATAAAACTCCTATGGCTAAGTGAGGGTGATAAAGCCACATAGTCCGATTGCCTGGTTCGTTGCGCTAAACACCTCCTTCAAGGACCAAACTTTGGATCAAGAGTGTTTAGATTCTATCCCGAACACCCCCGTACTACCTACGTGGGGGCTGAAGCCGACGACTGGCCAACTCTCAGATTTAATAAAACGGCCGCACAGGAGGAAAAATCTTGATATAAACAACTAACATTATATTACATATCAGTTTTGTTCCATTATACAGGACAGGATAACATGAATATATTCATCCAAAGATAATGCCTTTCGCACACTGCTCCGCTACAATGCGGGATCCCTCCAGGACATCGTCAAAATATCGCTCGGGCGTGCGGTGCTCCTTGCCCGCGGGCGGTCCCTCGGTCGCGAGCTTGACGGCGTTCATCTTCGCCCACTGTATCTTTACACGGGCGAAGGCCATCCGCGCACCTTCAATGCAGACCGACCGCTTGATGGCATCAAGCCGAGGGCAGGTAGCAACCAGTCGCTTCACGAGCCCGAAGTAGCTGTTGGGTATGGCTTCGGCAGGCCATAGACGGATTATCAAATCCTTCATGGCCAATTCGGCCGCCCTATGTAGTTCGGTCAGCTGTTTCAGCTGATCGCTGAAGGGCACCGGATGCTCTGGCGCAAGGTATTGCGACCAGAATAGCTTCTTCGTTGAGCTCCCCTCTTCGGCTCGGAAGAAATCCGCAGTATCAGCAATGCTGCGCGGCAGATCCGCAAACGCTCCTGGAGAACTCCAAATCCAGGTCAGTAAGAGGTACCTTTTCTTCACAAATTTGCTTTGCATTATAAAGGCCTTACCCACCGTGATTTTCCTGGCCTCTTGGATTTCCTGGAGGGCGCCCTGGGCTTCAACCCGGGCCTCTTGCGTGCTTTGGTGGGCCTTAGCAAGCTCGGACTCTTGATCCGTAATCTTGCGCTCCAAGGACTCGCATTTCTTTACAACGTCCTGGAGCTCTTGTTAGACCTCACCGACCCTAGCCTCGTGCTTTTCGCGGACGGATTGTTCCTCCGCTGCTCTCTTCTGGGCCTCGGCCAGCGCCTTTTTAAGGGCCTCCACCTTGGTCGCCGCTCCTACAAATATCATGGCACTATGGTCAATACAAATCATCTATCCTTTCTGATATACAGAAGGTCATGGCATACCTTGCTTGTCCTCTAGCTGCTTTTTCACACGGCTGAGTTCTTCCTCGGCCCGCTCCAGACTCTGCTTCAGTCCGGAGACTTCGGCAGCATGGGAGGTCGCAGCCAGCAGCGACGCCTGCTTTTTCACATAGACATGTATGGTTAGTCTCCTGCAAAAATTGTTTGATCCTCTGTCCGGCTTTTCTTTTCGACCATCGGACAGTGTCTCAGGGGCTACTGTCTATACTGTGACATTCTTTTTACATAATTGCGTTTCATACCTCAAAACCTGTTAGAAGGCTTGTGCAGGCTTCGGTCAGTCCGCTCTTCGTGGACTGAATCTTCTCAATCACCGTACCCATGAGGGCACGGTGTTCCTCTACAATGGAAGCACTTCGCAGCCCTTCCAGTAGGGTGTTCGGTGCCTCTGGTTGGACAGAGGTCACCGGCGAAATAGGCACACCCCCTTCTTTCGAAGGAGGTTGCTTGCCGGATTCCGGAGCCGTATAGGTCTCCGGGACCGTATTCGGCTGGGGGCCGAATTGGACCTGGCCCCCATTGCCAGTCTCCATGGGGATTTGCTCCCCCATGTGTCCGACGGCTGAGGTTTCACCCTCTGGCGCCGCGCTGACGGCCTCCTGCATCTCTCCCTGGCCTGGGATCCTTCGGGACAATGCCTCGGTGTCATCCATGGCCTTGGGAGAGGAGGCCGCCGGAAGGGACCCGCTGTCCATCACCTTCGGGTCCAGCGAATTCCCCAAAGATGAGGATCGCTCGAGGTCGGAACAAGCCGGACTGCAAGTACATGATTCAACATGTTAAAACTATGGAAAAAAAGGCTGGATATATGAATGCGTCAGGGTCTTTGAGTACTCACGACTTGGCCAGGGGCTTATCTCGGGGGTGCCGCTCTGGGCTGCTGTCGACGTCCCACGCGGAGTTATCCGCGAGGGAGACCTTCCCCTTCTTGAACGCCTCTGCCTCCAGATTTATGGGGGGCGCCCTTTTCTTCCTTCCCCCCTCAGGGGGAGAGTTGCTTTCCTCCTCCTCCTCATCATCCTCTGTGGCGGTGGAGTGGGTCTCGGCGTCTTCGGACGTCGCGTCCGAAGTTCCCCTGCGACGGAGGCCACTTCTGGTCTCCTTGGCCTTTTTCTTGGCCTTCTTCTTCGGCGCCTAGTAGGGCGCCGGGACCAGCATCTTCGTCAGAAGCGGGATGGCTGGTTCCTCGGGCAGCGGAGCCGAACACTTAATCCGATCTGCCTTCTTCGTCCAGCCCTGATAAAATAAATAGGGAGGCTTAGGCATTTTCCTGAGTAAGCAAGTAAAGGATACACCTTGAAGCGCGAAAGACTTACCGGACTAGCGGGATGGGCCAGGTCGTGCCCACGGTCCTCGGTCGTCTCCGGGCATTTCTCGTTGGCCTTAAAAAGCACCTTCCAGATGTCTTCGTGCGTAGTTCCGAAGAACTGTTGCAAGGTCTGGTGCTCGGCCGGATCGAACTCCCACAGATGGCAAGTCAGGCTTTGGCATGGAAGGATCCGGCGAACTAGCATCACCTGGATCACATTGACAAGCTTGATGTTCTTGTCCACCATGCTATGGATACGCGCCTGCAGCGCTGTCAGCTCGTCCGACGACGCCCAATTCAGGCCCTTCTCTAGCCAGGAGGTGAGCCGCATTGGGGCTCCGAACTTGAATTCAGGAGCCGCGGCCCAGGTGGCGTCGCGGGGCTCTGTGATATAGAACCACAGTTGCTGCCACCCTTTGACGGTCTCCACAAAGGTACCTTTGGGCCATGTGACATTGGGCATCTTGCTCACCATGGCACCTCCGCACTCTGCGTGTTGGCCATCCACCACCTTCGGCTTCACATTGAAAATCTTGAGCCACAGTCCGAAGTGGGGTGGGATGCGGAGGAAGGCCTCGCATACGACAATAAATGCCGAGATGTTGAGGATAGAATTTGGGGCTAGATCATGGAAATCTAGCCCGTAGTAGAACATGAGTCCGCGGACGAAAGGGTGGAGAGGAAACCCTAACCCGCGGACAAAGGGGGGGATGAACACCACCCTCTCATGAGGCTTGGGGGTGGGGATGATCTGTCCCTTGGCCGGAAGCCGGTAGGCGATTTCCTTGGCCAAATACCCTGCCTCCCGGAGCTTCGTGATGTCCTTCTCCTTGACGGAGGAGGCCATCCACTTGCCTTGTGCTTCGGATCCGGACATGGTCGGAGTGCTTCTTTGAGGCGGAAAAGATGAGAACTTGGGCGCTGGAGCTCAGGAATGGAGAGGCAGAGAAAGAGAAGGCGTGGGTGAAAGGGGTGAATCCTTATCTCCTTATAAAGGCAGTGAATATCAAGCGCCTCCCCACTCGCCTTAAAACTCGCCTATTCCCAAGGGCCGTGCAAACGGCACGGTTGGATTACCCACGCCCGTATTGATGAGAATCCCGTAATGAAGGGACACGATCTCTGCTGTGACAAGACATGCCACTGGAAACCGCATCTTAAAGCGTGGAGCGGGAGGCTAAAGAACGGTTCGAAATAGTGACCGTGCAGTAACATGGTGTCACGTTACAAAAAGTTGTCAGCGGATTGGACTCGTGAAATATTATACTCTCTGCGGTTGTGTGTGGTACATGTTTCACAGAGCCGGACACGCTTTCTGTGCTCGAAGTCTGTTTTGGAGTATTTGGAGGAGGAACCCGCCTTGCAATGTCGAAGACAATCTACGCGCCGGACACGTCGTCATTGAAGCCTGGTTCAGGGGCTACTGAGGGAGTCCTGGATTAAGGGGTCCTCGGGCGTCCAGGCTACGTAAGGTGGGCCGGACTGATGGGCCATGAAGATACAAGACAGAAGACTCTCTCCCATGTCCGGATGGGACTCTCCTTGGCGTGGACGGCAAGGTTGGCGTTCGCGTATGAAGATTCCTTTCTCTGTAACCGACTTTGTACAAACCTGGTCCCCTCCGGTGTCTATATAAACCGGAGGGTTTAGTCCGTAGAGGCAATCATAATCAGACAGGCTAGACTTCTAGGGTTTTAGCCATTATGATCTCGTGGTAGATCAACTCTTGTAATACTCGTATTCATCAAGATCAATCAAGCAGGAAGTAGGGTATTACCTCCGTAGAGAGGGCCCAAACCTGGGTAAACATCGTGTCCCCCGTCTCCTGTTACCATCGATCTTAGACGCACAGTTCGGGACCCCCTACCCGAGATCCGCCGGTTTTGACACCGACAGTGGGACCGATCGCTCATTTCGGTTAGACCGAAATGTTACGAAGGGAAACAGAGAGTTAGCAATCCCATCTTGGTGAGACCGAGATCCCTATCGGTGAGACCGAACTGATTAGGGTTTCTGGCAGTGGCTATGTCAAATGAACTCGGTGGCGCCGGATAGATCAAATCGGTGGGGCCGAGTTTGACTTTAGGTTTAGGACATATTTGGAAATGAGAAAGTGGTTGAGGGCTTTAGGAGCATATCACTAAGCACTTTGAGCAAGCAAGCCATTAAGCAACACCTCATCCCCTTTTAATAGTATTGGCTTTCCTATGGACTCAATGTGATCTTGGATCACTAAAATGAAAAGAGTAGAGTCTTGAGCTTGAGCCAATATGTGTCCTTAGCATCTTGAGGGGGTTCCACATCCTCTTGTCCTGCCACTCCACTGTTGAACTTATCTGAAATATACTAGACAAAAGTATTAGTCCAACAAGAGATATGTTGACATTAATTACCAAAATCACCCAAGGAGCACTTGTGCTTTCACCATGAAACAACAAAAGGCTTTGGAAAAGGTTCAAAATTTGCTAGACAAAAGCGATGACATGTTAGGTGAGGAAATGGATCGAACTCAAACTCTAACTGATAATCTTCAACGACTACAGGCTAAGTTTGATAACCTTCAAGGTCGTCATGAAACACTCTTAGTCGATCATGAGAAGCTTTCTTATGAATTTCTTCAGAGAAAGCAAGATCTTGAGAAACTAAGGGTGAGTCATGATGATCTTCAGAAGGAAAATGATTCATTGCTGGCTCAATAGATCAGTTTAGCTCAGGAAGAATTCATTCCACCATGTTTGAAATGCATTGAACGTGAATCTGCTAATTCTTCACCTGAAAGTTCAAATGCTTCTATTGCTGCAAATTCTTCAACTATCTCTGTGGTCACAAATTCCTCATCTGAGGATACCACAAGTATCACTAACGAAAATGCAGGGTTGAAGGAATTGTATGTGACAGGCATGTACAAAAGCCTCAAAGGGCATTAGACTCTTTGTGATGTGCTCGAAAAGCAGATCTTGAACAGCAACCCTAGGAAAGAGGGTATTGTCTTTGAGAGGAAATTCAACGCTGATGGAACCTACTGGAAACCTGAGCAGTATCCCAAAACCACATGGGTTGCTGCAAAAGGACCTCCCGTAGATCCATCCACTTTGTCTGGCTTTACATGTCAATCCTCATATTCATCTGATGAGTCATTTGACTCCAACTATAAACTGTTCAAGAATCATAATGGTGAGGTATTTTCTAGATATGTTGGAACTAACTGCAGGAACGGTCCTCCTATGAAGAAAATCTGGGTTCCCAAAAGGTGCCTCGAAAGTCTTCAGGTGAATGTCCTCATGACACCACCTGTGAAGAATAGGAACCCCAGATCAAATTCTTCATATGGACCAAAGTCTTCATATGGATCAAAATCCTCACGTGGATCAAATTCCTCATATGGATCTAAGTCCTCATATGGATCAAATTCCTCATATGAGCATCATCATGCTAATGCTTCTGTTTCGCAAGGAAAATCTAAGACTTATGAATATGTGCATTATTCTTCAAATCATTATGTTCATAAGTCCTCGAAGAATTTCTCTGCTTATTCGTATGCATACTCTAACCCCTCTTCTATGAAACGAAGTGCACTGGCTTCAATGCCACCTTTCTCTTATGGAGCTCGCAGAATGATGAACTCTTTGCCACCCCTCTAGATGTGGGTGGTGAAGAAAAAGAACTAATCTCTTATGCAGGGTTAGGTCTCCATACGAACTTGAACGTCTGAAGAATTTGCTGGAGACCTGAATATGCTTGAAAGGACGCAAGCTAATCATGAAGAAATGATTTGCTCATTTCTCACGTCCTCATACTGCTATATCTGTTGCAATATTTGATGAAATTCTATCTGATGAATTTTATGTCATATTCTTCACTGAAGTATATGAGTTCATAAGATGCACTAATTCATCTGCAGGATGAAACACCCAAAGCTACTGAGTGGGTCCTCGACAGTGGATGTACAAATCACATGACCGGTGACAAGAACTTACTGATGGACTCTGCTCTATCTCCATCACATCTGAAGCATATCACCTACGCTGACAAAGGCAAAAGCAAGGTACTGGGTCTAGGTAGGGTTGCAATCTCAAAGGATCGACACATGGACAAAGTCATGCTTATCGAGTCCCTCGGATTCAACCTCATGTCTGTCTCAATGCTTTGTGATCTTGATATGGTTGTCGTCTTTTGCAAATATCGCTGCATTGTGCTCATGGAATCTGACAATTCCAAAGTCTTCGAAGGCTTTAGGAGAGGAGACTTGTATATTGTTGATTTCTCTGCAGGACCACAGCCTGCCACATGTCTACTTGCAAAAGCTTCAGAAGGCTGGCTATGGCATCGTCGACTCGGTCATGCGGGCATGAGGAACTTGCACACGCTTGTGAAGAAGAAGCACGTCATTGGCATTGAGGGTGTCAAATTCCTCAAAGATCATCTTTGAGGGGCTTGTGAAGCTGGAAAGATGACCAGATCCAAGCACCCCTCAAAGACTATCATGACTACCACTCGTCCTTTTGAATTGCTTCACATGGACCTCTTTGGCCCTACTCATTATGCCACACTAACAAATGCAACATCTCTATATGGCCTTGTTATTGTTGATGATTATTCTCGTTACACCTGGGTGCATGTCATTATGTACAAAACTGAAGTGCAAGAAGTCTTCAAACGATTTTCCTCAAGGGCCTCGACGAATTTCGATGTGAAGATCAAGCATATCCGGAGTGACAATGGGACCAAGTTCAAGAATACTGATCTTGATGAACTTGGTATTACTCATGAGTTGTCTACCCCATACACTCCTCAGCAAAATGGCGTCGTGGAGCACAAGAACAGGACTCTTGTTGAGATGGCTCCCACTGTGCTTGATGAATACAAGACGCCTCGTCGCTTCTAGCCTGAGGCTATTGATACTGCATGCCACATCATCAACATGGTATATCTTCACAAATTCTTCAAGAAGACCTCATATGAACTCCTCACTGACAAGAAACACAATGTGAGTTATTTCAAAGTCTTCGGTGCTAAATGCTGGATTAGAGATCCTCATCACCACTCTAAATTTGCACCGAAGGAATCACACCATAAGGCTGTGAAACATATTCTTCGATATCTAGCTCACACTCCAACACTTGGATTATGGTATCCCAAGGGCTCGGCTTTTGATCTCATTGGATATTCTGACTCTAACTATGCTGGTGATCAAGTGGATCGCAAGTCAACATCAGGCACATGCCATTTCCTTGGACGATCTTTAGTATGTTGGTCCTCGAAGAAGCAGAACTGTGTATCACTCTCTACCGCTGAAGCTGAGTACATTGCTGCTGGTTCTTGCTGTGCTCAATTGTTGTGGATGAAGCAAACCCTCAAGGACTATGGCATCAATATGAAGAATGTGCCGCTCTACTTCGACAACGAGAGTGCCATCAAGATTCCTCACAACCCAGTTCATCACTCGAAGACTAAGCACATCCAGATTCGTCATCATTTTCTTCAAGATCATGTATTGAAGGGCGACATCTCCATCGATCACGTGAAGACTGAAGAACAGCTGGTAGACATCTTCACAAAGCCCTAGGATGAGAAGAGATTTAGCAAGTTGCGGTGTGAGCTAAATATCTTAGAATCTTTGAATGTTCTTTGAAAGAACACACATCCTAACACTTATGCAAGATTGATGACTTAGATGTGCAACACACGAAGTAACGCTTTTCTTCAATCAATGAAGACTAACCCTCTAAGTGTGAAGAAATTAACGAAGAATTTGATTCTCAGAGCCCTACGACAATTGTACGCGGTGTCTGAAATCATCATTCTTATACGGTGGGTCACGCCACCAACCATAGTTGAAAATCTTCAAATTTGAGTTTTTCATCATTTTGCAAATTCTTCAAATTTTCAAATTCCTCAACTTTGCATTTCTTCAACTTATCGACTAGTGCTCTTCACTGACTATATATATATATATATATATATATTTGAGTTTTCAATGTCCTCAACAGCATTCACTTATTGCTAATTCTTCAAGTTGATTTTCATCTAAGTGAATGTGATCGGACCCTTCCACCTCTATGCTAAACTCAACCCAGTTTGTTCACAAATTCTTCATGTGCGTTCTATTTGAAACCTGTTCAAAGTCTTCATTGTGTCCTTGACAGCTGAAGAATTTGCGAACGAAACATTAAAATTTTCATATCTGAATTTTCGGCTGTTGCCGCTCAAACCGTTCCACTTCCCACGATGGATTAAAATACTCACCCACGATCCCCCACGATCTCCACCTCTCTGTACGTGGGTGACACATATCGTTAGGATAGCAAGGGTCAGGAGCATGTTCGTCCAAAATCTTCGGGAGAGCAGTTTTTCACTGCGGCTATAAATACCCCTTACCCTCCTCCTACATCATTTACTCTGCTCGACCTCAACTCCCCTCGCTCAAGCTCTCAGACCTAGCGCTGCCACTACACTCCATCACCGCCGGTGAGGAAGAGCTTCACTGCGTCGACCTCGTCGCCATCGTACTCGCGCCGGCCGCAGAAATCTTCACTCCGCCGTCGCCGTAGCTATCTCCCTCCGCCGAGTTAGGGCGTGGGAGATCTAAACTGACGAACTTCTCCATCTTCACTCCCAGTTCATCGTGTTCTTCGTCAAGGGTAATTAAAATCTAATTTTACTGCCCTACTTTGATTCTTATGATTTTCACAAAATCCTCAAAAGGTGTTTATTCTTCAACTTCCCACTCCATAAACACCGGAATGCTTCTTTTCCTTGATTTGTTTCTCTAAGCTATGATTTTCCTCAAGATTCCTCAATTGTGTGGATTTTCTAATCTGTACAACTCTAGAACCTGAGTCAAGAACGCTTAGTGAAATTCCTCAAGACATCTATGGTCAAATTCCTCAAACTTTATACTTTTGAAAAATTTCTGAGAACGCATATGACCTCTCCAAATTCTTCGCACCTATACTCTGTTCATAGGTACAAAATGTCTGCTGCTGAATCACTAGGTTCTCATCAACTTAATTCATTTGTGTCGGCGTTCTGGGAACCAGGGTACCCAGACTTGCCTGCCTGCGGCCCATGGCGTGGCTCCTTCGATGGCCTGGTACGGCCCACCTCCAAGAACATCAAGACAAGACCCTCGCGAGGGGCCAAGCCTCGTGAGGCAGACGACACCAAGACCTCCCAAGGGAGCGGCCTCCTCAGGCGGCCTCCTGAGGAGCAGAGATTTCTATGCAGGTACCCAGCCTCATGAGGCTACGATGACGCAAGCCATGACGACCAAGGCAGGCGGGCGCCAGCGGGCGCAGAAGAGATAGTTTTCTCTTTGGTGCAAACGAGCCAAGGACAGGTGTGGGTTCCCATGGAATCTGGCAAAGGTTTCCATTCCGGTGCAACGAGACCAAGACCACTAGCACGGCAGGACGGATGTCATCGCCGAGCCCACTGCTGCGTCATGACCAGAAGCTTTGCAGGCGAAGACCACCTTTCATCAGGATAGGATGTACTACTTGTCCTCTTTCAAATTGGCCACTATGGGATCCCTTCCCGCCTAAGTTTTGGGGAAGAGGACCAAGGCCACTATAAAGATAGGTTAGCCACCACCATAGAAGAGGTGGACTCACTCTCACCCCCGAGCCCTCGCGAGCTTGTTCATCATCTGTACTTGTTCATCCACAGCCCCTCGTGAGGCTAATCCACCACAAAGCAGGAGTAGGGACTTACACAGCAAGGTGGCCCGAACCTGGGTAAACTGCCGCGTTCATCTTATTCCTTGCTCACACGAATTAGGCTAGGCTGTGGGGCGACGAGCTGGTAGGATGGATAGGTTGAGTTCCTCGCACACGCCCCAGAGTTCGAACCTTTCTTGGGTCTGCGAAGCCCTGAATCCGACATTTGGCACGCCAGGTAGGGGCGTGTCGAAGTCCTTCTTCCACCGTTGACTCCGCTTCCATTCCGTCGCTCCCATGGCCGACGCTCGCCGTGTCCGTGCCGAGCGTCGGGCTGCTCGTGTCGCCCAGACGGCGCCCGTGGGCAATGGCGCTCCTTGCTACTCCGCCTCTCCGGTGGCTAACGCTGCCACTGACCCTGCAACTCGTGAGCAGCAGGACTCATCGCTGCCGCCTTCCGTGCGGCGTGATGGCCGTACCGCCACTCCGTCACCTACTCCGGCCATGGCATCGTCCTCCCATGTGCGCCGTGGGCTGGCGAACATGCAGGCTGTGCTGCTCATGGCGCGTGAGCTCTTGCGCTACTGCCCCGCCAACGACCTCTACGACGACTGGCTCGGCCACATCGCTGAGCTCGTCAACGCTGCCGGCGAGGCCCCTGCGTCGTCCCGCTCGCTGCCTCCCCCGCCATACCAGGCGGGCGACGTGGCTCATGGAGCGCCTCCTCCTCCTCCTCCTCGACGCGACATGGACCCGGAGCCCAGGCGCAACGCGCCCCCGCACGACCCATGGCATGAGGCGCCGACAGTGGATGAAGCAAGCTGCCAGGTGGTGCAGCGGCCGCAGGCCGATGCGCACGCGCTCCCGGCGCTGCAGTGCCAGCACCAAGACCGCGCGTCGCCAGAGGTCGCGGCGCGCGGGCATCAAGACCAAGCTCCACCCATGCGGCCCGCACCTGTGAGCGTGGCAGGCTGTCGTGCTTTCACCCCGGAGCTGCGCCGTGTCGTCTGGCCTGGCAAGTTCAAGCCGGATCTGCCTTCACGCTACGATGGCATCCCCGACCCCACGGAATTTCTCTAGCTCTACGAGCTAAGCATCGAACAGCAATGACAAGGTCATGGCGAACTAGTTCCCCATGGCCCTCAAGGACGGCGCGCGTTCTTGGCTCCTGAACCTCCCGGTGGGGTCGATCTCCTCCTGGGACGAGCTTCGCAAGTGCTTCATCGCCAACTTCCAGGGTACTCGTGACCGCGCTCCTGCAGCAGGTGACCTGTGGCGCGTGAAGCAGCAGCCGGTCGAGACCTTGCACAAGTACATACAGCGCTTCACGAACGTTCGCCTCAAGATCCCAAAGGTGTCGGACAAGGCCATCATTTCGGCATTCTCTGATGGCATCCGGGATGTCAAGATGAAGGAGGAGCTCGCGGGTGCGGGTGCGCAGCATAGCGCCCCGCGTACAGTCGCGCCATCGCCACCTCAGGACGGCGCTCCTGAGGCCTCAACCACTCCATCGGACTGCAAAGCTCCAGAGGCCCCCTCGTCCCAAGTGGAGCCGAATGTCGTCAATGCCTCCTCCCTCGTTGAGCACCCGGTGTACTTCGTTAGCACGGTGCTACGTGACGCGCGCGCATGCTACCTCATGCCGCAGAAGCTCCTACTCGCGCTGCTCGTCGCCTACAGGAAAATGCGCCACTGTTTCCAAGGCCACCCCATCAAGGTCGTCTCTACATACTCCTTGGAGAACGTGCTCCGCAGCCCCAATGCCACGGGGAGAGTTGCCGAGTGGAACATCGAGCTGCAAACATTCCAGCTGGAGTTCAGCACCACCAGGGTCATCAAGGGCGCGGCCCTCGCCGACTTCGTGGCGGAGTGGATGGATGCCCCTGACCGGGGGATGGGCGAAGATCGGTTCCTCGCGCCCGGAGACGAGGCGCCCGATGGCTGGGTCATGTACTTCGACGGCGCATTTGCGCGGCAGGGCGCGGGGGCTGGAGCCGTGCTCATCTCGCCGACTCAGGATAAGCTATACTACGTTGTGCAGCTCTGCTTTCAACATGGTCAGAAGGTCTCAAACAACATCACGGTGTACGAGGGCCTGATCGCTGGCCTCAGGGCTGCGGCGGCCCTAGGGGTCAAGCATCTCACTATCAAGGGTGACTCCCAGCTCCTCGTCAACTTTTCCAACAAGGAATACAAGCCTAAGGACGAGCACATGGAGGTGTACTTAGAAGATGTACGCAAAATTGAAAAACGCTTCTTGGGCTTGGAATTGCAGCACGTCCCGCGTGGCACGAACAAGGAGGTGGGCGATATCGCCAAGAGGGCGTCCTGACACGAGCCCCAGAGGCCTGGCATCTTGGAGGAGAGGCTCTTTAAGCCGTCGGCAGCCCCTCCCTCCCTGCGGGCCCGACGCTGCTTTGGTAGGAGCCGCCCCAGGCCCCCTCCTCAGGAGCCCCGGCCAGCGGCCCTACCTCAGGAGTCAGCCTGCTCCTGGCATTGGAACCTCAGGAGGGTTGCTGGACCGAAGAGTTCAAGGTGTACCTGCTCCGCGGCACCCTGCCGGAGAGGGAGGAAGACGCGGAACGCGTGGCCCGTCAGGCCACCGCTTATTGCTTGCAGGACGGCGAGCTCTACCGAAGGTGTCCCAACGACGTCTCGCTGCGATGCATATCCAAGGAGCAAGGGCACGAATTGCTGGCTGACATCCACGGCGGGGATTGCGGGCACCATTCTTCATCACGCACCCTCATGGGAAAGGTATTCCGCAGCGGGTTCTACTGGCCCACGGCACTCAATGATGCCACCAAGCTGGTGCGATCCTGTGAGGCATGCCAGTTCCATGCCAAACAGATCCACCAGCCCACTCAGGGCCTCCAGACCATCCCGCTCTCGTGGCCATTCGCGGTCTGGGGGCTGGACATCCTGGGCCCGTTCCCCCGAGCGACCGGGGGCTACCGCTACCTCTACGTCGCCATCGACTAATTCACCAAGTGGGCGGAGGTGGAGCCCGTGCGCACCATTCCTGCTGGCTCAGCCATCAAGTTCATCAAGGGCCTCGTGATCCGTTTTGGGGTCCCTAACCATATCATCATGGACATTGGCTCTTAGTTCACAAGCAATCTCTTCAGGACATATTGTGCTAACCTTGGAACGCAGATATGTTACACTTTAGTGGCACACCCACGGAGCAACAACCAGGCTGAACGCGCCAACGCGGAGGTCTTGAGGGGCCTCAAGACAAGGAGCTTCAAGAAGAAACTTGAGGCCTGCGGCAGGGGTTGGCTCGGTGAGCTTCAGTCCGTGCTGTGGTCCATATGTTGGGGATATCGTGCGACATATGCCAGGGGGTGGCTTATCATGGATGGGGACAAGAGTATGTCGCCGGGCTCTAGAAGCGGGAGTGAGCGAGACCGCATATGCCTGCGAATCTTACCCAGGTTCGGGGCTCTCCTAGGAGATAACAACCCTAGTCCTGCTCTGCGGGGTCTCCGCATGATGACTATGATCAACAAGGTAGCTACAAGCTTGCTCCTTGAGCTGTTCTGGCTAGAGGAGGAAGAAGGGCAAGGCTAACTCTACTCCTCTCTCTACGTGCGTGAGTGTATGGTGTGGGTGCTGAACGCTTTGCATGGGTGAGCCTGGGGGGTTTATATAGGCCTACCCCCCCAGGGGTACAATGGTAATCCGGCCGGGTGTAGGTCTCGGCCGTCAGCGTCTCTGGTCGCCGGCTTATCTGCCGATCGCTGGGGCCCGCCGCCTGGTGGGCCCTGCCGACTGCCATGATCTCGGCCGACAAGTAGGGCCCACCGCCTGCAGGCCACGTTGACTGCTTTATACTGTAGCCTCGCCCTTGATGACGAAGGCTTTGTCGGGAGGAGCGTGGCTACAGTCCCGCCGCCTGACGGGCGCTCACTGTAGCCATACCCCGTCTCATCTGGTTAATGGCGCACAGACTCCAAGGGGGAGAAGGGCCGCCTGCTAGGAGTCGGCCCTCCCTTGTTGCCGCCTGCTTGAGGTTGGCCACCTTCTAGTGGCTCGCGGATAGGTAGGGCCCGCCGCCTGCGGGCTGTACCGACCGCCCGTCGTGGGAGCGTGGCTCCCTCTAGCGCTAGTGATGTCATGGATTGCGTGGCAACAGTGTCGCACTGGGCGGGGGGTGTCCGCCCAGTACGCAGCTCTGTGGCCACGTTCCATCCTAGATTCGGGGGTGGCAGGCTGCACTGTAGCCATGCCTTGTCTTGTCGTGGTGATGTGGTGCTAACTTCGAGGGGACGAGGGGCCGTCTTCCAAGAGTCGGCCCCCTCATGGCCGCCCTCCATGGTCTTGCCACCTTCTAGCAGCCGGCCTCTTGGACCAGCCGGCCCAAGAAGGCGGTCGTGCTCCCGGAAGGTGTGAGGGGCGCAGCTAGCCCCGATGTCTTGAAATACCACGGGGGACTGATGAGGCTACCCGTGGTCATTTACTCCGACAGTAGTCCCCGAAGCTGGTGGGGCACCGCGGCTAAAAAAATGAGGAGCCTTAGCAGCTTACTACTCTGAGTGGTCTGGTAGTTGGGCTTCGTCCGTCTTCTGAAAAGGTCGACTACCAGGAGCCGGCCAAGGCCAGGCCGGCCGCCTGGCGAGTTCGAATCGTCGTGGTGGAGGTTGGGTAGAGTGCCAGCCGTACGATAGGCTTGCCGCCCGTTGCTCGCTCGCCACGCGGCGCCAGCAGGACAGGCCAGCCTACCAGCCCACGTGCGTGATGGGACGTCGCCGCAGGCCTGGGCCCGCCACTACAGGGCCTCGGCACACGCGCGGATCCGCTGCGGCCGAGGCGGGCGGTTGCGTTTCCCAGGTGCGGTTAATACACGCCATTACGGCGTGGTAATTGCGGGGTCGCGGGGGGAGTGGGCGCAGTTAATCTTGCGCCCCCCATGTCTCGCCCCCTCGGCTCCGCCGCTGGGGGGCTATAAGTAGGGGGAGGAGGGTGCGGCAGAACGTACGCGCGCCCTCCTCTCCCTTCGTCTTGTCTTTCTCCTTCCTCTTCTTCTTGCTGCTGCCGCGACCTCTCCTCTTGCTGGGGTGCCGCCGCAGCCCGCCGTCGCTGGACCTCTTTCGCAGCGCAGCCACCTTGCGCCGTCGCCAAGCATGGAGCCCATGGCGCCAAGCGGTCGTGCGGGCGACTAGGACGGCTCCAATGTCCATGACGGGCACTTGGAGTTCCTCCGCCAGACGCGGTGGCTCCCTCATGCGTCGAACGTCAAGGTGCGTGTCCCCCCCGAAAGGGAGATCTCGCCGGCGCCAGAAGGCAGCGAGCGCGTTGTCTTCCGTTCGCATTTCCTCCGTGGCTTCAGCCTTCCGGCGAGCGGATTCCTTCGCTCGTTCTTGGGTTTCTACGGAGTGCAGCCCCACCACCTCACTCCGAATATGGTGGTGCTGCTCTCCGCCTTCATCACCCTGTGCGAGGGCTACCTCGGCACGCTCCCCACACTCGAGCTGTGGGGAGAGCTATTCTATCTCAAGCTTGGCACCGCCGCCAAGAACGAGGCGGCCCAGTGCGGAGCCTGCGTCGCGGTGCGGCGCACGGGATCCGCGGTCCGCTTCCTAGCTCTCGCCCTGCTGCAGTCGGTCAAACTGTGGTAGAAGTCGTACTTCTACATCGAGAGTATCCACTCAACGCGGGACTACGTCAACCTACCGGCCTACGCAGCCGGCCCTCCTGTTGGGCCTTGCACCAACTGGAAGTTCCAGCAGAGAACCCCATTGGCCGCCTGCTCCACCGCGCTCCTCCGACTCCAGGAGATGACGGCGTCGGAGGGCTTCAACGCCTCGGACCTGCTGGCCGTGTTCGTGAAGCGCCGAGTTCTGCCCCTTCAAGCCCGGCCTCACTTGATCAGCGATATGAGCGGGCGCTGAGACCCGTGCCGGCTGTCCACCAAGGTGATGCCGGACGTGGAGGTGGTCCGCATGGTGAACTTCTTCTCCGACTGCAAGCTGTCGGAGATGGAGTGGCAATTCGGCAAGCCGCCGTACAACCGGGCCAACCCGCCGCCTCCGGTAAGTCTTCTAATTCTTATTCCTTTATTCGCCCGGGCTCTTCCTTGCTGCCTGACCAGTCGGCATTGGTGCAGTGCTTCCCGGGCCAGACGGCCGCTGACGCGCTAGCCCCGAGTCACCAGTACATGGCGGACCGAGCGGCGAGTGACGTGGACGACCCCGACTTGGGGGCGGCCGCTCAGGAGGAGGACGATGCCACAGGCGGTGGCGGCGAGGGAGCAGGCGGCGAGGGAGCAGGCGGCTCCTTAGGAGGCGGCCTTGGGGATTCGCCGGATGACGATGAGGAGGACGACGAGCCGCGCCGTACCCATGGCGCCGACAGGGCAGGCGCCAGCTCCTCGCCCGCGCTGAATGCAACAGCCGGCGCACCGAAGCGCCAGGCCGACGCCGGGTCGTTCGGCAGCCGGCCCAAGAAGGCCAGGACCTCGGCCTCCACGACCAAGCGGCAAGAGGCTGCTACGACGGCGGCCCTCTTCCAGAAGGCCCCAAAGAGGCTCCTGCTGGTGTCCGCGTAAGTGCCTTGGCCTTTCTTGCATCTCGCTTTGCGTTTGCTTTTCTTCTATCTTTGCGATCTTTTTATTCTCTTCCTCCTTTGGTGCGTAGCATCCCACTTTCCTTATCGTGAACCCCGTCTGGCTCGGTGATCGGGGCGGCAGATGGCCTCGCGGGCCCCGGCCGTGTGGATCCACTCGCCGCCCTCCAGGAGGCGACGGAGAGGAACACGCGAGAGGCGTGAGAAAAGCGGGAGGCTGTGGCCCGGGAGAAGGCGGAGGCCGATGCGGCTGCCGAGGCTCAAGCCGACGCCGCGACCAAGGAGCAAGCGAACGCGGCCGCCAAGATGCAGGCGGAGGAGGCGTCCCGCAGCCGGCCTCCGGAGTCCACCAGTCCACAATCTGCGGAGCCAGTGGTGCTGGAGGGCCGGGCTCCGGTTGGAGGGGCTGGCAATGACCAGCCGACCCTAGAGAGGGAAGGGGACCTTGTTGTCCCGGAGGCAGAGGTGCCCCTACGCACGCCGGCTGTCGACGGCCAGGGCAATCAGCCTGACGCGTGACTGGTGCTGCCAGCCGGCGGCGAGTTGGTGGTGGGTCTGACTCCCGCAATCCGTACCCCGGTGCGCCAGTGTGCGGAGAAGGCTGCCTCAGCACCGCGGCCATTGGAGATCGGGGCCGCTAGCTCGTCGGCCCCCGACGCCGAGGCTACTAGCGCCGCTCCACCGGATTGGACGTCTGGGGCGGTACAGGTGTTTTGAATGCGGCCTCGCAGGAAGTCCTGGTACGGCTCAACGCCCAAGGCGCCACTCTCCAGCAATACACACAGGAGTTCCTGGCGACGCGGGCGGCCGTCCGGGTACGGCTCTTGTTTTTGTTTCTTGTAATCTTTCGTGGGGGCGCGCCAGCGCACCCACTGGGTGTAGCCCCCGAGTTCCGGGTCGGCTGCTGAGAAGGCGACTCGGAACTTCAGGTTGAGCTCCGAGTACTAACTCATTACCTTCTTATGTTGTCTTTGTTGCAGGATTACCACAACCTCCGTGCGGCCGCCTATAACTCTCAGCTCCGGGAGCTGACCAAGCGGACCGCCGATCTGGCGGAGAGCCGAAGTAAGTCTTTGGTCCTCTTCCTCGCGGGGGCGCGTCAGCGCACCCGCTGGGTGTAGTCCCCGAGATTCAGGCCGACTGCTGAGCTGTCGGGCCGGATCGCCCGGCAACTACTTTCCATTGGTGTTGATGGTTTTGTTTTTTCTCCATTTTGGCAGAGGCCGCCGCAGATCTGCAGCAGTGCCTGGGCGAAACCGAGTCCACACTCCACACCAAGGAGCAGGAGCGCAGCCAGGCGGCCTAGGAATGCGACCGCCTGGCCAAGGAGCTGGCGGACCAGGCGGAGCGGCACAAGGCGGAGCTCCAGAAGCTGAAGGAGGAGGAAGACTCCCTCAAGGCCGAGTTCGAGACTCAACGCTCGAACTGGGCCGAGAAGGAGAGACTCGTGACCGACGGCTACGGCGAGATCGAGGACATGATCAATGGTAAGTTACTTCTTTTGAACAGCCACCGACTGCTGTAGGAGTCGGCTTCTGGCTTCTAATCTTTCATCTTCTTCTTGTGCAGAATACTTTCCTGGTCACTCTGTCGCCATTAGCCAGGCCATCGAGGCACGTCGCGATGTGCGGAGGAGGGCGGGCACGGGCATCGCGCCCAACGCGCCCCGGAATCTCGGCGAGCAGCTCCTGGCCGTCAAGACGCGCCTGCAGCCGGTTAGTAGGATACTCCAACGCCTGCAGCGCGCCGGGGCTCAGGTGTTAACCACCTTCTGGCCCGATGCTCAAATGTCGTGCACCCCCAGTCGGATTGCCGACTGGCTGGAGGTAGCGGTCGGCCGCTTCGAGGCTTGGAAGGGTGCCACGGCTCGGGCGGGTGCATGGACGGCCTTGGAGTTCGCCAAGGCGTGGTATCCTGGGCTGGACCTGGCCCAGCTGCCACCTTCCGGCAGGAGGCTGGACCGGATCTGCCGGCGGTGGGCCCTGCGCTTACTCAACGCGCGGCGGCGATCGCCGAGTATGCCGACACCACTGTTTTCACCCCCGAGCTGGACGAGGAAGGCGCTGAGGTGCCGCCCAACTGGTTCGGGCTGAACCCGGGGGATGAGGAGGACTCGGCGGAAGAGATCGCCTCCAGCGACGAGGGCGAGGGCGAAGAGGACGAGGACGGTGAAGATGACGCACCGGACGACAGAGCGAACAGCCGGCCTCAGCCCGACCAAGCCTCGACCAACGAGCCGCGTGCTACCGCACCGACTGCTGCCGGGGGCGATCAGGCCGAGACCCCTTAGTCGGCCGCTCCACCATCCGGCGCCGCTGCCTCTGCCAACCTGTCGAACCTGCCTGCTGCTCCCCTGGCCTAGACGGCCACTTTATCTTATCTTTCCTGTTCTTGTAATCTTTTGAACAAGTATGTTAAATTTGCGCAATTCCACCCGCTGGGGGTGTATTCAAACTTTGTTGAATGCTGGCTATGAGCTCTTGCTATGTAAATTAACTTTATTCGCACAAGTTGTGCTCTGCCGGGTTCTGACTTTGTCTTGCTTTTCTGCTCTTTTTTGGCTTTTTCCTTTGCCGCCTTCCTTTGGCTACCGCCCTGCCAGCCGGACAGCTGCTCTGCGGTCTGAGGCTGGGTCCGGTATTTGGCCGTTTAGGAAGACAAGTACTTTGGCCGTTTAGAACGTAGCAAGTCAGGTGAGAAGCCGGCCGGCCGGCTGCTCAACAGCCGGATGGAGAGGCGAGGAGCCGGCTTGGCCTATGTTGATGCTTTTTCCTTAGTCAATTTTTCTGTGGACACCATTTCCTGCCTTTAGCTCTTGCCAGCCGGACAGTCGCTCTGCGAGCTGCGGCTTAAGGCAAGAGAGGGCTTAGATTTCGGCACACTACTTGTCCGACTGCAGGTGGCACCAACATAGGACAAGGCGGCGAGCCCCCGGGCCGACTGGTCGGACCCGGTGCCAGGCGGAGGAATGAAATAACTCATTCTCAGGCATAAACTTATCATACAGATAAAAAGGGTAGCCCCAAGTGCTCCTCGAGGGACCCGATGTCTTTGCTCTTAATACGAAAGGTAGCGTGGTACATACTGCATTAACTGTAAAATCTTCGGAGGAGATTTGCGTTCCAAGGGCGCTCTGTTTCCTTGCCGGAATCATCCCTCTTGCGTGCCCTGGGCTTCTGCGCATCGATGAGGTAGTAGGAGTCGTTGCCCAAGGCTTTGCTGATCAGGAAGGACCCTTCCCAAGGGGCCAAGAGCTTGTGCTGGCCGGCTGTTCGCTGGATCGGCCGGAGCACAAGGTCCCCCTCTTGGACGGATCGTGGCTTGACCTTCCGGCTGTGGTAGCTGCGCAGGCCTTGCTGGTAGATAGCGGACCGGCTGAGTGCCAGCAGGTCAACGCCATCTTCTCGCGCCTCCTTTGCCTCCGCCTCCGTGTACATGATGACGCGAGGCGAGTCAAACTCGATGTCAGTTGGGATGACGGCCTCGGCCCCGTACACAAGGAAGAAGGTAATGAAGCCGATCGATCTGTTCGGCGTGGTCTAGAGACTCCATATGACGGCCGGCAGCTCCTCGATCTAGCAGCCGGCCGAGCGCTCCAGCGGCCCGACCAGTCGGGGCTTGATGCCGGACAAGATGAGGCCGTTTGCTCGCGCGACTTGGCCGTTTGACTGCGGATGGGCAACAGACGCTAAGTCCAGTCGGATGCCCTGCGTCGCGCAGAAACGGGCCAAGGCGCCTTTGGCAAAGTTTGTGCCATTGTTGGTGATGATGCTGTGCGGTATGCCATACCGGACGGTGATATCTGCAATGAAGGTCACCGCAGTCGGACCGTTCAGCTTCTTAATTGGCTTTGCTTCAATCCACTTGGTGAATTTATCCACGGCGAGCAACAGATGGGTCATGCCGCCGCATGCTATTTTGAACAGGCCCACCATGTCCAGCCCCTAAACAGTAAATGGCCAAGTGAGGGGGATGGTCTTGAGTGCAGAAGCCGGCAGATGTTGCTTGGAGCTGAATTTCTGGCACCCTTTGCACTTCTTGACCAAGTCCGTGGCGTCGTCCAAAGCAGTTGGCCAGAAGAATCCATGGCGGAAAGCTTTGGCGACAAGGGATCTGGAGGCCGCGTGGTGGCCGCATTCGCCTTGATGGATGTCTCTGAGGATTGCCTTGCCTTTTTCTGGCTCAACGCAGCGCTGGAAGATGCCAGTCACGCTGCGTCTGACAAGCTCTCTGTTCACTATCGTGTATGCTGCTGCCCGGTGTTGCACTTGCCGGACCAAGGTCTCGTCAGTTGGTAGCTCTCCGCTTACCAGGAAGTTGAGGATGGGCTACGCCCATGATGGTGCTTCGACCACTATCATCACGGCCACTGGGACCAGGGCGGTTGGGTTGGGAGGAGGCGGGTTGGAGTCGGCCGCCGCTTGTTGTGTCGTTCAGGTCCCCGGGCCGACTGCTGCAGCCCCCGGGCTGGGTGCGACTGCTGCAGTCCCCGAGCCGCCTGCCGACGTCCCTGGGCCGACTACCGCAGTCCGCGGGCCGGGTTTTGAAGTTCCCGGGCCGAGTGCGACTGCAGCAGTCCCCGAGCCGCCTGCCGAAGTCCCCCGGCCGGCTACCGCAGTCCCCGGGCCGGGTGCGACTGTAGCAGTCCTCGAGCCCCCTGCCGAAGTCCCCCGGCCGGCTATTGCAGCCCCCGAGTCGGATCCGACTGTTCCGGGAGCAGCCGGCATGAAGATGGACTCTGATTCCAGCGAAGGCTTGATAGACGGCTTGCGGAGGCATTGGAGGGAGACACCGGCTGGTATCACTTGGTGGGTGGAGCCAATCCGTGCCAGGGCATCAGCCTGCTCGTTGTCGGCTCGTGGCACGTGAAGGAACTCGCACCCGTCGAAGTATCCACTGATCTGCTGGACGAGGACGCGGTAGCTCGCCATGTTTGCATCCTTGGCGTCCCAGTCGCCAGACGACTGCTGGACTACCAAGTCCGAGTCGCCGTAGCACAGAATCCGGCGGATGCCAATCTCTTTGGCCATTCGGAGCCCGTGGACGAGTGCCTCGTACTCGGCCACGTTGTTGGAGGCGGCAAAGTGAATTTGCAACATGTACTTGAGCTTGTCGCCTTTGGGAGAGGTGAGGACGATGCCGGCTCCCAGACCGGTGCGCATCTTTGAGCCATCAAAGTGCATCTGCCAATGGGTAGAATCCGGCGCCGGCGGCAGGTACTTTGTCTCAGCCCAGTCGACGAGGAAGTCGGCCAGCGCTTGGGACTTGATGGCGGTGCGGGGCTAGTAGAGGATGGTGTGGGGAGCTAGCTCGATGGCCCACTTGGCCACCCGGCCTGATGCATCTCTGTTGCCCATGATCTCGGCAAGTGGGGCAGTGCAGACAACCATGATGGAGTGCTCTTGAAAGTACTGCTTGAGCTTCTTGGCGGCAAAGTACACGCCATAGCACATCTTCTGGTAGTGGGGGTAATTCTGCTTGGAGGCCGACAACACTTCACTTAGGTAGTAGACAGGCCTCTGGACCGGCTGCGCCTTGCCGTCTTCTGGGCGCTCGACCACGATGACAGTGCTGACCACCCGGCTGGTGGCGGCGATGTAGAGGAACATGGGCTCCTTAGCAGCCGGAGCCGCCAGGACAGGCGGCGTAGTCAGCATTTTCTTGAGCTAGAGGAAGGCCTTGTCCGCCTTGTCGTTCCACTCGAAGTGAGTGGTTTTCTTCATTAGTTGGTATAGAGGAAGAGCCTTCTCGCCCAGCCGACTGATGAAACGGCTGAGGGATGCTAAGCACCCGGTGAACTTCTGGACGTCTCGCAGCCAGGTGGGCCTCTCCATCCGCTCAATGGCCATGATCTTCAAAGGGTTGCACTCGATGCCGCGTTCTAAGACAAGGAAGCCAAGGAGCTGGCTGGCTGGGACTCCGAAGACACACTTTTCTGGGTTGAGCTTGATTTGAAAACGGCGCAGATTGTCGAAGGCCTCCTTGAGATCCTCCAGGAGGGTGCCACGCTTCTCCGTCTTCACCACAATGTCGTCTACATAGACATGGGCATTTCTGCCGAGTTGCTTGAGGAGGCACTTCTGCATGCAACGCTGAAACATGGCACCGGCATTTCTCGAGCCGAATGTCATGGTCAGGTAGCAGAAGGCTCCGAATGGTGTGATGAAGGCGGTCTTCAGCCGATCGGCCGGGTTCAGCTTGATCTGGTGGTAGCCAGAGTAGGCATCCAAAAAACTCAACAGCTCGCATCCGGCTGTGGAGTCAATCACTTGGTCTATCCAAGGCAGAGCAAACGGATCTTTGGGGCAGGCTTTGTTGAGGCTGGTGTAATCAATGCACATGCGCCACTTGTTGTTCTTCTTCAGTACAAGGACTGTGTTGGCAAGCCATTCTGGAAACAACACTTCCATGATGAAGCCGGCTGCCAGAAGCCGGGCGATCTCTTCACCAACAATTCCTCTCTTCTTTTCTGACAGGCGGCGGAGGGGTTGCTTGACTGGTTTTGCATCTGCTCTAACATGTAGCTTGTGCTCGGCGAAATCCGTCAGAACACCCGGCATGTCCTTGGGAGACCATGCGAAGATGTCCCGATTCTCACGGAGGAAATTGACGAGCTCGCTTTCCTATTTAATGTCGAGGTGGGTCCCTACGACAGCGAACCTCTCCGGGTGCTCAGGCTCCAAGGGAATCTTCTTGGTTTCTTTGGCCGGCTGGAAGGAGCCCTGGGCCTCCAACTCCTTGGGATCTGGTGACAGGTCCGGCTGCTTGCCGGTCATGGCCACAACCCGGTCAAGGAGCCGCCTTTCTGCAGCGATGACAAGGGACTCGGCCAGCCGACTACTGGCAGCAGCACATGTGGCCGACTTCTGGTAGTCGCCGGCAATGATGATAATGCCCTTGGTGCCCGGCATCTTCATCTTGAGGTAGGCGTAGTGCGGCACCGCCATGAACTTGGCCAGAGAAGGCCGGCCAAGGAGCGCATGGTAGGAGCTCTCCAGGTCCACCACCTCGAACCAGATTGGCTCGCGGTGGAAGTGATCTTTGTCTCTGAAGAGGACGTCTATCTTGATCTTGCCGATTGGAGAGCAGGAAAGGCCAGGTACAATGCCATGGAAGACAGTTTGGCTAGGCTGGAGCTGCATCTCCTTGATGCACAGCTTCTCCAGGGTGTCACGGTAGAGGATGTTGATGCTGCTACCGCCGTCTATCAAAACTCGGGAGAAGCGACAGGCTCGCCGCTCTATTGAAAAGGTGGCATCCAGCACCAGGGCGTGGGAACCCGGAGAAGGCATCACCTCCGGGTGGTCAGCGCGGCTCCAGCTGATGGGCCTCTCAGACCAGTGCATGAACTCTGGGACCTCAGAAGCGACTGTGTTCACCTCGCGGTGCTGCTGACGCCGGCTGTGCCTGTCGTCGGCCACACTGGTGAAGACGACGTAGGCTCCGTGTTCTTCGGGGAATTCATCTTGGATAGCGCCGACTGGGCGGGCCGCCAGCTGCTGAGGAGGCGGAGCCGGCGAGCCAGCGGGCGAAGGGGGCAGTCCTTCGCCTTTGGCAATGCGGGCGAGCCAGTGGCCCTTCCGGGTGGTGTGGTTGGACGGCTTCGCGCCGCTGTGGAACTTGCAGGGAGCATCAAGGGTTTGCTCGAAGGAGAAGGCGGGCAACCAAGCAGGCTTTCCGCCTTTCTAACGCTTGGGGCTGGGTTGCCCCTCCGGCTGCTGGTCTTCAACTGCTGCCACCTGCTGGCTGGTGGAAGCTGGCTGCTGGGCCTTGCGCTTGGTGTCGTTCGACTGCTGGCGCCGACTGGAGTCACCAGCCGGTGTCTGAGGGGCCGGAGGGAGCATCTTTCCAGACGCGCCCACTCGGAGCTCCGACCACATGGAGGAGTTGGCAATGGCGTATGTGACGACCCCGGCTTAATCGTGCACTAACCATACATGCAAATGCACACGATCAAGCCTAAGGACTCACTTGAAGATATCACAACACAACTCTAAAACATAAATAAATTCATACAAGCTTTATATTACAAGCCAGGGCCTCGAGGGCTCGAATACATAGCTCAATGGCATACAAGTGTCAGCGGAAGCATCAGATATCTTAGTACAGGTATATTACAGAAATAGAGATAAGCCTTTAGAAGGCGGGGCAAAATATAATACTACGATTGAAAGGCGTAGGCCTCCTGCCTAGGATCCTCCGAATCCTACTCCTGGTCGTCTGTCGGCTCCTCATAGTAGTACTCGCCGGAAGGGTAGTAGTAGTAGCCGTAGTCGTCGACGGGGGCAGCTATCTCTGGGGCTCCGTCATCTGGCGGCGTCAATTGGATATGGGGAGAAAAAGAAAATAAAGCAAACGTGAGTACTCATCCGAAGTACTCAGCAAGCAAGGATCTACACTACATATGCAACATTTTCAAAGGAGGCTGTATATGTGGACTGGGCTGCAGAAATGCCAGAATAGAGGGGAGAGCCTAGTCCTATCGAAGACTAGCATCTTCATCGGTCTTGCAGCATTAGAAGAGTGCAGATTAACATAATGTAAAGTATAGTAGTGTCGTCAACCTCGGCCAGAGATCCTTTCTCGACTCCCTACGAGAAAGCAATCCCAGAGCCATACTATCCAGTTCATCTCAAGTTCTAGTTGTACCGATCGGGATACAACTCCGAGTGTCCGTTACCGTAGGACAGGCTATCGATAGATTGTTTCTTCCCTGCAGGGGTGCACCAACTTACCCACCACGCTCGCCTAACTCCGGCCGGACACACTTTTCTGGGTCATGCCCGGCCTCGGCTAAGCAACACGCCGCAACCCGACCAAATACTTAACAGAGAGGTCAGCATGCCGGACTAACCTATGCCCCCAGGGGTCTTCGGCCTTCTCCCCGGGAACTCCTGCACGTTACGTGCACCGCCGGTGAGCAGACCTAGCAACCCCTTATACAAGTGCGGTTGCGTTCCCAGTCCAACCCAGCGTGTGCCACTCAGTTGCTGACGTCCATTAAGCTCCGGCTGAAGTATACAACGCAGAATGCCCATACTATGCCCACGTGATGGTTAGTGCTATCAGGCCAGAGGCCCCTCGGATCAAATATCCAAACCGTTTAGTGGTTTAGGAGTGTGCGGAAACGAGCAGAGACTCACGATCGATGTGACCCCGTCGCCCCGTCTCGAGGACTTGCGGCAAGGGCTAAGAATGCCCGGCCACGCCTCGTGTTCAACTCTCGGGTACCCTCCAGGTACACCCGATTCCACATCACTCGCAATTAAGCTCGCGCGGGTACCCCTCAGGGCCGACCCATCTTTAGTTTCATGTTACAGTGTAAAGTCATAATATCAATGGTAACCGTGTGTCTAACATCAAGGGGGAACCCTGAGGAAGCACCCTCGATGGAGTCCCTCCAGATATTAACGTCAAGGTGAATGAAGGAGGAATCACCCTCGAGGTCCACACTTGAAGTGTTGCACGACGACGTCGTTATCGGGGGTGGTGTAGGAGGAATCACCCTCGCTTACCACGACCGATTAACTAACCTACAAGGTTATCATCAGAAGTGCTGACCAGGTATCACCCTCAGCACTCGATAGTAACCCAGTAGTGTTGGCAACTAAGGAAAGTGACGTGCGGTGTCGGGGCCTGGTCTTCAATCCCATTGCACGGGTCTTCTGTTAATCCAGCGGGGCAGTCGAGGTAAACATATGCAACACAGGGCATGCTACGCCTAGTATGCAGTGCAGGGTTGCCTAAAAATATGTCTAAGTCACTTTAGTTATTATAGGATTAAGGTGAGATTTATTTACCGGTGATTATGCACTATTCATGTATCGGAATCGGGTTCGGAGTTACAAGTTCTTCTACGTAGGGGGTTCCGACAAAGAAACAGACAACCCAATCAGATTCGTCTCGTCGTTCTGAGCAAGTTTCATGTTCTAAGTTTTTCGATCTGAGCTACGGTTTAAAAGTTATTGATTTTCAATGATTAATTGATTTTCTGGAATTATTCTTATTTAACAGAAAATGATATATGACGTCAACATGACTTAGAGATGATGTCAGCAGTTAACAGAGACACTGACCTGGTCAAACCTGACATGTGGGTCCAGTGGGACCCACATGTCATTGACAGAGGACTAAAAGGGTTTTTTATTTTAGCTAAACAGGATTATTAGGGGGTGGACCCCACTTGTCAGTGTTTGATCAGTGATTAGATTTATTTTTAAAGACCTATTTAGTTAATTAAGCATGCGGGCCCACTGGTCAGTGGCAGTGAGCGCCACATCACCGGGTTGACCCGGTCAACTGGTCAACTGGGACCATCGGGCCCACCCGTCAGCCTCACCATGGCTGCCACGTGGGCGCCACATCAGCTGGTCGGCGTTTAAACGCCGGCGGGCATGCTTTTGCGGCAGCGTGGCTCGGGAGGTGGTCGGAATCGCTGCCCCGGCCACCGTTTGGCGCGCGAAGTGGCGCGTTCGAACGCGGGTGAAGCTGCGGATCCAATGGGGGCGGTGGCTCGGCCGGAGGAGGACCGTGGCGACGACGGCAAGCGGCACGGCGGGCGGTCCGTAGTCGGGCTGTGGTGAAAACGAAGCAACGGCGCGCAAACAAGCTAACTGCGAGGATAGCGAGACCCTATGCGATGCGGTGGGCACAACGGGCGCGACCCCATGGCCATTTGGTCATCAGAAGCACACCGGCGACGAGCGCGAGCGGAGGCGCTGTCGGGCACTTGATGGGGACGGGGCTAGGAGGTGCAAACGGGCGCATGCGTGTGCGCACTGGGCTCGTACGAGCTCCAGGAGCACGGTGACGCGCTCAGGCGAGCACGTCAACTATTGTGGCGACGGCCACGAGCTCGCCGGCGGAGACGAGCTTCGGCTACGGTGGCATCTAAGGCTAGGAGCGCAACGAGCCGATAGAAGAGAGGGGAGAGGATAGGGTGGAGCTCACCGAGTGATCAAGAAAGATCCGTGACTGCTTTGGAGCAGCAGAGCTTGATGGAGAGGAAAGGGGATCGCCGGAGTCCGGGGAAGACGACGACGCCGAACGGCAGTTGCAGGGCCTCCTCGCTCCTACTGGGACCACCAGTCGACGAGGCAGACATGGGCGAACCTCTACGGCATCTCGGTGGCTCGAGGCGACGATGGTGGCCGCGGCAACGATGGAATCGTGACGACGACGGCGCTCTGGCGTGGATCTGAGGAAGGAGGAGAGGCGAAGCGAGCGAGGGAGAGAACGGGGATGGATGGGGCTCGGCCTTATCCCCCTGCGCGTCGGTGGAGTGCCGCGGTGTCGCGCACCCGCCGGTGCACGCGCGGTCGGCCATGGGGAAGGTGACACGCGAGGGAGAGAGAAGGAGTTGGGCCAGGTGGGCCGTTTCGGGGCACTGTGCACTTAGGCCCAGTGCACAGTGCCTCGTTATGTTTTTCTGTTTTGTGTTTTGTGTTTTTCTTTTATTTCTTTTCTGTTTTGTATTAGTTAGGACACTTTTGCACTTTTTGTAAAATATGAGACTAGGCCCAAATATTACAATGCAATATTCCTTGTCACCAAAAACTTGTTTTAGCAGATTTGGATTTCATTTGAATTTGAAATGAATTTAATTAGATTAAATAATTCTATTTTGGTACTGTTTCATGTGGTTTGAGTCATTTAACCAATCCAAGTATCATTGGTTATATTTTTATGAGTGCTTCTGGATTATTTGTTATTTAGTGAACATTTTTCCAAAGGTGTTTGTGCAAATTTATTTTGCACTTTTGAATTTGAGTTGATTTTCAGAATGGAGTTTGAATTGTTTTGGTTAATCACTATGACTAAGCAATGCAAATGATATGACTTGGCATTATTAGCAGTTGATCACAGTGGCTATTACATACGGGTGTTACAAGTTCTCCTCCTCTAAAAGAAATTCTCGTCCCGAGAATTTAGGAGGTAGAAGGAAAGAGTTCGGGATATTCTTCCCAAAGATGATCCTCGCGTTCCCAAGTGGCTTCATCTTCAGTGTGATTCGACCATTGCACTTTCGGGAACTTGGTCGTCTTCTGACGAGTTCGACGTTCAGCTTCATCAAGGATGCGGATCGGATGCTCCGTATAAGATAAGTCATCTTGCAATTCAAGCATCTCATGATCCACTGCGCGGTGCGGAGATTCCTTGAAGCATTTACGAAGTTGGGACACGTGGAAGACATCATGGATATGAGAGAATTGTGGTGGCAACTCCAATTTATATGCCACCTGTCCACGTCTGGCAACAATGCAAAAAGGACCAATATAGCGAGGAGCTAGCTTGCCCTTGATTCCGAATCGACGGGTGCCCTTCATAGGAGTGACACGCAGATAAGCTTGATCACCCGGTTGATAAGTCAGACCCCATCGTTTGCGATCATAGTTGCTCTTCTGGCGGTCCTGAGCCGCCTTGAGATTTTCTCGGACAATTCTGACTTGTTCTTCGGCATGTTGAATAATGTCCGGTCCCACGAGAGGTCGTTCCCTAGTTTCTGACCAATTCAAAGTGGTTCGACACTTACGTCCATAAAGCACTTCGAAGGGAGCCATTTTCAAGCTGGCTTGATAACTGTTATTATAAGAGAATTCGGCATACAGGAGAGATTCCTCCCATTTCTTACCGAATGATATAACACAAGCCCGAAGCATATCTTCAAGCACTTGGTTAACTCGCTCGACTTGGCCTTGGGATTGGGGATGATAAGTTGAACTCCATGTAATGTGAGTTCCCATAGCTTCTTGAAAACTTTCCCAAAATTTGGACGTGAAAAGACCGCCACGGTCCGAACTGATCTCCTTCGGAATATCGTGGAGTGAAACGATTCTGGAGATATAAAGTTCTGCTAACTGACTAGCAGTGATAGTTTCCTTGATAGGCAGAAAATGAGCAACCTTGGACAGTTGGTCGACGACGACAAGAATAGCATCGTGACCTTTCTGAGACTTGGGAAGACCAGTAATGAAATCCATCTGCACTTTATCCCATTTCCACAAAGGAATAGGGAGTGGTTGAAGAATTCCAGCAGGCTTCTGATGTTCTGCTTTTACGCGACGACAAACATCACATTCAGCAACATAGCGAGCAATGTCCTGCTTCATTTTAGACCACGAGTATCTTTGTCGAAGATCCCGATACATCTTGGTGCTACCCGGATGGATAGACAGCGGTGTATCATGAGCCACCTTCATGACTTTGTCAGTCATAAGTTTGAATCGAGGTACCACGATGCGGTTTCTGAAATACAAGGTTCTGTCTTATGCAATCGAGAAATCCCTGTACTTCTCAAGATGAAGCTCTTTCTTCATCAGATCGATTTCAGCATCTTTGGCTTGCACTTTTTTAACAGCTTTCTCCAGATCTGGCTGTACGACAAGGTTATTAAGAGAACCCTGGGGAACAATTCACAGATTCAGCTGAGTCAGTTCTGCATAAAGATGAGGTTGAGCTCGCCTAACCATGAGGTTGTTGCAATAGGACTTGCGGTTTAAGGCATCAGCCATAACGTTAGCCTTGCCAGGGGTATATGAAATACCACAGTCATAGTCCGTAATTGTTTCCAATCATCGTTGCTGACGGAGATTAAGATCCGGTTGAGTGAACAAGTATTTCAGACTCTGATGATCGGTATAAATCTCACACCGGTTACCAAGAAGGTAATGTCGCCATAACTTTAATGCATATATCACTATAGCAAGCTCAAGATCATGCACTAGATAATTTTCTTCATGTGGACGCAATTGACGTGAAGCATACGCAACTACTCTTCGTTCTTGCATTAGGACACAGCCTAGTCCCTGACGAGAGGCGTCACAATATATGACAAAGTCCTTGCGAGAATCAGGAGGAGCAAGCACTGGAGCAGAAGTAAGCTTGTCCTTGAGGGTCTGGAAACTTTCCTGACACTTGTCTATCCACTCAAACTTAACGCCTTTGTGGAGCAGATTAGTCAGGGGCTTGGCAATCTTGGAGAAGTTCTTGACGAATCGGCGGCAATAACTGGCTAGACCGAGAAAGCTTCGGACTTGCTTGGCATTGTTCGGAGGAGTCCAGTCAAGGATAGCCTGAACATGCTCCGGGTTAACGGCAATACCGTCCTTTAAAATCACATGTCCAAGGTAGGTCACTTCAGAAAGCCAGAATTCACATTTGGAGTACTTGGCATACAACTTGTGCTCTCGAAGTCTCTCTAGAACAAGGCGAAGATGTTTGGCATGTTCTTCCTTATTCTTCGAATATACTAGGATATCATCCAGATACACCACGACAAATTTGTCGAGGTAATCCATGAATATATAGTTCATCAGGCGGGAGAACGTAGCTGGAGCATTCGTCAGGCCAAATGACATGACGGTGTATTCATAGGAGCCATAACGAGTAACAAATGCAGTCTTCGGAATATCCTCTTCGCGGACACGGATCTGGTGATAACCCAACCTCAAGTCGAGTTTAGAGAACACCGAAGATCCAGCAAGTTGATCATATAAGTCATTAATCTGGGGAAGCGGATATTTATTCTGAATGGTTGCCTGGTTGATAGGACGGTAATCTTGGACCAACCTATTCGTACCATCTTTCTTCTTGACAAAGAGAGACGGTGCTCCCCAGGCAGAGGAACTAGGACGGATGAAGCCCATCTTAAGTGATTTGTCAATTTCTTCCTTAAGCTCATGTAGGTGGTGCGGAGGCATCTTGTAAGGACGCTTTGCAATAGGAGTGGTGCCAGGCTTCAAGTCGATGACGAACTCGACAGCTCTAGCAGGGGGTATTCCTGGAAGTTCTTCTGGGAAAACATCCTGGAAGTCACAGACGACTGGGATGTTCTCGATCCCCTCTAGCAGAGAAGCGTTCAACGCATTCAAGGCATAAATTTGAGCCTCAGCGTTCTGGGTGAGGTGAGCTTGATAATTCACTATCTCATTCGATGGGTGCAGGAGATGTACAACTTTAGTGGCACAATTGATTGAGGAGTAATGAGCCTTCAACCAATCCATTCCCAGAATAAGATCAATATCAGAGGAGTTGAGAATAATGGGGGATGCTCGGAACTCCAACCCTTCGATATTAATCACGACATCGGGGCTAACCAAGGAGGTGTGACAGTGTCCCGCAGGAGTATTTACTCGTATCTTTTGGGGTAGCATATCACATTTAACTTCATGCATGAGTGCGAATTTATCTGACATAAATGAATGCAATGCTCTTGAATCAAATAAAATGGATGCTGGTACTGAATTAACCAGAAGTGTACCCATCACAGTATCTGGTTGATCCGGAGCTTCAGACATGTTAACATGGTAGTACTGCCCACGACCATAAGAAGGTCTGGCATTGTTGTTGCACTGCTGAGGAGTACCACGGCCAATACCATGGCCAGCAAGAGGAAGAGCCAACTAATTCTGCTTCTGAGAACAATCCCTAGCACGGTGACCTGGCTGGCCACACTTGAAGCATAGTCCACTGTCAGGACGAGGTGCAGGAGCTCGAGGTGCTGGAGCTTGAAGGGGCTGCCTTGGTGGTGGAGGAGGCAGACGAGATGCAGCATAAGAAGGCCTGTTCACAGGAGCTGCTGGACGGTACATGCTCTGAGGTATCCAGATGCGGCGCTTCTGGGAAGACGAGCCCGAAGATGAGCCCGCCTCACGGGTGCGTCTGGTTGCTTCCTTGTGCTTCTTCAGACCAGTTTCAACCATGATAGCCTTATTCACCAAGGTGGCGAAATCAGGATATTCTTGAACGAGCAGAGCTAACTGAATATCATGATGCAGCCCTTCACGAAACTTCTCCTGCCTTTGGTCATCAGTAGGAATGTCTTCTTCAGCGTAGCGAGACAATTCATGAAACTCGCACTGATAAACTTCCACAGTCTTGTTACCTTGAACGAGACTACGGAACTCGGCCTTCTTCCGGTGTCGGGGATATCGTGCGACATATGCCAGGGGATGGCTTATCGTGGATGGGGACAAAAGTACGTCGCCGGGCTCTAGAAGCGGGAGTGAGCGAGACCGCGTACGCTTGCAAATCTTACCCAGGTTCGGGGCTCTCCTAGGAGATAACACCCCTAGTCCTGCTCTGCGGGGTCTCCGCATATCACTATTTCAACAGGTGGCTACAAGCTTGCTCCTTGAGCTACCTGGCTGGAGGAGGAAGAAGGGCAAGGCTAGCTCTACTCCACTCTCTCTGCGTGTGTGTGTGTGGTGCTGTGAATGCTCGATGAGGCCTCTGCCAAGGAGCCAACCCCTGCATGGGGTGACCTGGGGGGTTTATATAAGCCTACCCCCCAGGGGTACAACGGTAATCTGGCCAGATGTGGGGCCTGGCAGTCAGCGTCACTGGGCGCCGGCTTCTCCGCCGACCGCCGGGGCTCGCCACCTGGTGGGTCCGCCGAGTGCCGCGATCTCAGCCGACAGGTGGGTCCCGCCATCCACGGGCTGCGTTGACGGCATTTTGCTGTAGCATTTCCCTTGATGACGAAGGCCTCATCAGGGGGAGCATGGATACAGTCCCGCCGCCTGGCGGGAACTGACCGTAGCCATACCCCGTCGTATCTGGTTAATGGCGCACGGACTTCGAGGGAGGAGGAGGGCCGCCTGCTGGGAGCCGGCCTCCCACTGAGCCGACTGGTCTGGGCTTGCCGCCTTCTGGCTTGTCACGGACAAGTAGGGCCCGCCGCCTGCGGGCCGTACTGACCGCCCGTCACGGGGGCATGGCTCCCTCTGCCATGGGTGATGTCATGAGTGGCATGGCAACAGTCCTGCGTTGGGCGC
This sequence comes from Thinopyrum elongatum, assembly GCA_011799875.1. Taxonomy (NCBI): domain Eukaryota; kingdom Viridiplantae; phylum Streptophyta; class Magnoliopsida; order Poales; family Poaceae; genus Thinopyrum; species Thinopyrum elongatum. Next base: position 559,712,203 of record CM022301.1, read on the forward strand.
AGGATGCCTGCTCGGTACGCAGTACTGTGGCCACGCCCTGCCCTGGATTCGGGGGTGGCAGGCATGTACTGTAGCCATGCCCTGTCTCATCATGTTTATGTTGGTGTTGACTTTGAGGGCGCGAGGGGCCGCCTGCTAGGACTCGGCATCCCTGGAGGCCGCCCGCCAGGAGTCGGCCCACTTCATGGCCGTCTTGTGGACTCCGCCGCCTCCCGGCAACCGGCTGCTTGGACCAGCCGACCTCAAGAAGGCGGCCCTTGTCCTTGATGTTTGAGGGGCGCATCCTGCCCTGATGTCTTGAAATACCAAAGGGGGCTGATGGGGCTACCCATGGTCATTTACTCCGACAGTATTCCCCGAAGCTGATGAGGCGCTGCGGCTGAAGGGGCGAGAAGCCTCAGCAGCTTCATATTCCGGGTTGTCTGGTATTCTGCTTCATCCGTATTCCGAGGTGCCGACTGGTAGGTGTCGGCCATGACCAGGCAGGCCGTCTGGCGATTTCGAAACGTCGTGGTGGGAACCAGGTGGCATGCTAGCCAGGCATCAGACTTGCCGCCCGCGCAGGTCGGCCACATGGCGTCGTCAGGTCAAGCCGGCCTGCCAGCCCATGCGCGTGACGGGACGGCGCTGCAGGCCGGGGCCCGCCACTACAGTGCCTCGGCCCACGCGCGGATCCGCTGCGGCCGAGGCGGACTATTGGACTTCTGTGGTAGTTAATACGCGCCTTTACCGGCGCCGCAATAGTGGGATCGTGGGGGAGTGGGCGTAGTTAATCCCACGATCCCCCATGCCCCCGTCCCCTCGGCTTCGCCGCCTGGGGCTATAAGTAGGGGGAGGAGGGGGGCGGCAGATGCACGCGCGCCCTCCTCTCCCTTCGCTGTTCTTCATCTTCTCCGCTGCCGTTGAAGTGCTGCCGCAGCCCGCCGTCGTCGAGCGTCCTCTCGCTGAGGCATCCTTGCTCCGCCGTAGCCTCGCCCGCTTGCCACTTCACCGCGCCTACGACGAGCTCCTTTGTCCATGGCGCGCTCACGAGCCGGCGACTGGGACGGCTCCAACGTCCATGATGATCATCTCTCCTTCGCCAAACACGGCGGCTGCCCCGGGAGGCGAACATGCAGGTGCGCGTTCCCCCCGAAGCAGAAATCTCGCCGGCACCGGAGGATGATCAACGTGTCGTCTTCCGGTCCCATTTTCTTCGCGGCTTCGGCCTTCCGGCCAGCGACTTCCTCCGCTCCTTCCTCGACTTCTACCGAGTCCAGCCGCACCACCTCACGCCAAACACGGTGGTGCTGCTGGCCACCTTCGTCACCATGTGCGAAGGGTACCTCGGCACTCTCCCCACTCTCGAACTCTGGGGGGAGTGCTTCTACCTCAAGCTGGGCACCGCCGCCAAGGGCCAGGCGGCTCAATGTGGAGCCTGTGTGGCGGTGCGGCACCCGGGCACCGGGAACCCCTTCCCGCCTATCTCCTTCCTGCAGTCGGCCAAGCTGTGGCAGAAATCCTACTTCTACGTCAAGAACATCCACCCGACAAGCGACTACGTCAACTTGCCAGCCTACGCAGCCAGCCCGCCAGCCGAGCCGCGCTCCAACTGGCAGTACAGGCCGAGTTCCCTGTCGGCCGCCTCCTCCGCCGCCCTTGCCCGACTTCAGGCGATGTCGGGGTCGGAGGGCCTGAAGGGCTCGGACTTGCTGGCTGCCTTCGTGACGCGCCGAGTGCTCCCCCTCCAAGCCCGGCCTCACATCATCAGCTGCATGAGCGGGCACCGGGACCCATGCCGGATGTGCACACGGGACCTGCCGGACATGGAGGTGGTCTGGCTGTTCAACTACATCTCCAACTGCAAGCTATCAGAGGTGGACTGGCGGTTCGGCATGCGGCCGTACGACCGCGCATATCCGTCGCCTGCGGTGAGTTTTGTAATTCTTTTCTCTTTGCTGGTCCAAGCTCTTGTTTTGCCGCCTGACCAGTCGGCCATGGTGCAGGTCCTCCCGGCCCAGTCGGCAGCCGGTGCTCTGGATCCAGGTCAGGAGTATATGCCGGATCGAACGAGGAGCGACGTGGAAGACCCCGACTTGGGGGCGGCCGCCATGGAGGAGGACGACGCCACAGGTGGCGGCGGTGGAGCAGGCGGCTCCGGGGGAGGAGGCGGCCTTGAGGACTGGCCGGACGACGATGAGGAGGAGAACTAGCCGCGCCGCCCGCACGGCACCGACAGGGCGGGCGGGAGCTCCTCAGCCGCGCCGACCGCACCAGGCGGCCCAAAAAAGCGTCGGGCCGGCTCTTTGCTGTTCGGCAGCCGGCCGAAGAAGTCCAAGAACGCGGCCACCGCGACCAGGCGGCAAGGGGCCGCCGCAAGAGCGGCCCAGTTCCAGAGGGCCCCGAAGCAGCCCCCGATGGTGTCCGCGTAAGTGCTTGGCTGTGTTTTCCTTTCTTCTTCCTTGCAAACTTTTTCTGAGTTTTTCTCTTGTCTTGCTTGAATCAGCGCCCCACTCACTCTTGAGCGGTCTGCCGCTGCTTCCGTGATCGGGGAGGCGGAAGGCTCCGCCAATACCCACCGCGTGGACCCGCTCGCCGACCTCCTGGCGGCGACGGAGAGGAATGCACAGGAGGCACGCGAGGAGCGGGAGGAGGCGGAGAGGCAGGAGGCGGAGGCGGCCAGGGCAGCACAGGCGGACGCCGCCGCCAAGGCTCGGGCGGATGCGGCCGCTAGGGCGCAAGCGGAAGAAGCCGCGCGCGGCCAGGCCCCGCAACTTGTCATTCCATTGCGCGCGGCGCCGCCAGCGCCAGAGATCCCGGTGCCGACTGGAGGAGCCGGCGATGACCAGCCGGTCGTGAAGAGGGGAGGAGGCGACGCCATCGTCTCGGAGGCGGAGGTGCCCCCACGAGCGCCGACTGCCGAGGCCCGAGGCAATCGGCCTGACGTGCCACCGGCGTCGCCGGTCGGTGTCGAGTTGGTGGTGGGGGCAACTCCTGTGGTCCGCCCTTCGGTGCGCCGGCGTGCAGCGAAGGCGGCCTCGGCGCCGCGGGCGCAGGAGGTCGGGGCCGCGTGCTCGTCGGCACTAGACGCAGAGGCCACCAGTGCCCCCCCACCGGAATGGATGCCTGGGGGTGGGACGGGCGTGTTGAACAAGGCCACGCAGGACGTTCAGGCCCAGCTCCAGGCCCAAGGCGCCGCCCTCCAGCAGTGTACGAAGGCGTTCTTGGCGACGCGGACGGCCGTTCGGGTATGCTTCTTTGCTTTGTTTTTTGATTCTTGCAGTCTTCCGTGGGGGCACGCCAGCGCACCCACTGGGTGTAGCCCCCGAGTTCCGGGCCGGCTGCTGAGCAGGCGGTTCGGAACTTTAAGGTAGGTTCCGAGGGCTAACTTGTTTTCTCTTCTTTTGTCTTCGTTGCAGGACTACCACAACATCCGCAGCCGCCTTCAACTCCCAGGTCCAGGAGTTGGCTAAGCGGACCGCCGACCTCACCGAAAGCCGGCGTAAGCATTCTGTCTACTTCCTCACGGGGGCGCGTCAGCGCACCCGCTGGGTGTAGCCCCCAAGATTCGGGCCGACTGCTGAGCAGTCGGGCCGGATCTTCCGGCAACCACTTTCTTTTTTGGTCATCTTTGTTGATTGTCCTCTCTTTCTCATTTTTGCAGGAGCCAACGCCACACTGCAGCAGCATCTGGGCGAAATCCAGACCAAGCTGCGCGTCAAGGAGGAGGAGCGCCGTAAGGCGGCCCTGGAGCGTGACCATCTTCCCAAGAAGTTGGCGGACCAGGCGGACCAGCACAAGGCGGAGCTCCAGAAGCTCAAGGAGGCGGAAGGCGCCCTTCAGGCCGAGTTTGAGGTCGAACGCTCAAAGTGGGCCGAGAAGGAGGCGATCCTCGCCGCTGGCTACGGCGAGATTGAGGACATGATCGACGGTAAGCTTCTTTCTTTGGAATAGCTGCCGACTGCATCGGGAGTCGGCTTCTGATCTCTGTTTTTCTTTTGCATAGACTTCTTTCCTGGCCACGCCGTCACCGTCAGCCAGGCCATCGAGGCGCGGCGCGACCGGTGTAGGAGGGAAGGAGTGGAGATCCCGCCAGACGCGCCTCGGAACATGAACGAGCAGCTCCTGGCCGTCAGGACGCGTTTACAGCCGATTCACCGTCTGCTCCGCCGCCTTTAGCGTGCCGGGTCTCAGCTGGTTTCCGCCCTCGGGCCAGGCGGCCAAGCTCCACGCACCCCCAGTCGGACCGACGACTGGTTGGAGGCGGCAATCGGCTGCTTTGAGGCTTGGAGGGGCTCCTCCGCTCTGGCAGGCGCCCGAAGAGTCTTGGAGTTTGTCAAGGCGTGGTATCCTGGGCTGGACCTAGCCCAGTTGGCCATGTTCCGGCAGGAGGCCATGGAAGAGTTGGTGGCAGCGGGGCCCGCGCTCACCCATCGTGCGGTGGCGATCGCCGAGTACACCGACACCGGCGTCTTCTTCCCCGAGCTAGACGAGGAAGGTGCCGATGGACTGGTTCGGGCTGAACCCGGATGACGGCGAGGACTCCGCGGAAGAAATCGCCTCAAGCGATGAAGGCGAGGACGAGGAAGATGAGGATGGTGAAGGCGACACACCGGAGGGCGGAGTGGACGCCCAGCCTCAGCTTGATTGGGCCTCGAGCAACGAGCCGCGTGCGAGCGCACTGACTGCTGCTGAAGGCGACCAAGCCGAGACTCGCCAGACGGCCACTCCACCAGCTGGCGCCGCCGACTCCACCAACCTGCCGGACCCGCCTGTCGCTCATTTGGCCTAGGCTGCCAACTTATCTTATCTTTTCCTGCTTTGGTAATCTTTAGAACAAACTTTGTTAAATTCACGCAGTTCCACCCGCTGGGTGTATTCAAACTTTGTTGAATGCTGGCCGAGGGCCTCTTGCTATGTGATTTAATTCTCGCACAAGATGTGCTTCGCCGAGCTCTGACTTGTCTTGCTTTCTGTTCTTTTGGCTTTTTCCTTTGCCGCTTTCCCTTGGCTGCCGCCTTGCCGGCCAGACAGCCATTCTCGGTCTGCTGGCCGGGTCAAGTACTTGGCCATTTTGGGAAGACAAGTACTTTGGCCGCTTAGAACGTAGCAATTTAAGTGAGAAGCCGGCCGGCCGAATGCTCAGCAACTGGACGGCTAGGCGAGGAGCCGACTTGGCCTATGTGGGTGCTTTCGTCCTTAGCCATTTTTCATGTGAGCACCATTTCTTGCCTTTGACTCTTGCCTGCCAGACAGGCCCTCTGCGAGCTGCGGCTTATGGCAAGGGTGGGCTTAGATGCCGGCACACTACTTGTCCGACTGCAGGTAGAGCCAACATAGTACAAGGCGGCAAACCCCCGGGCCGACTGGTCGGACCCGGTGCCGGGCGGAGGAATGAAATAACATACTCACAGGCATGAAACTTATCATACAGATAAGAAAGGTAGCCCCCGAGTGCTCCTCGAGGGACTCGGTGCCTTTGCCCTTAGTACAAAAGATAGCGTGGTACATACTGTATTTAACTGTAAAATCTTCGGAGAAGATTTGCGTTCCATGGGCGCTCTGCTTCCTTGCCGGAATCGTCCCTTTTGCGCGCCCTGGGCTTCTGCGCGTCGATGAGGTAATAGGAGTCGTTGCCCAAGGCTCTGCTGATGATGAAGGGGCCTTCCCAAGGGGCCGAGAGCTTGTGCTGGCCGGCTGTTCACTGGATCAGCCGAAGCACAAGGTCTCCCTCTTGGAAGGATAGTGGCTTGACCTTCCGACTGTGGTAGCGGTGCAGGCTCTGCTGGTAGATGGCGGACCGGCTGAGTGCTAACAGCTGGCCTTCTTCCAGCAGATCGATGCCGTCTTCTCGTGCTTCCTTTGCCTCCGCCTCCATGTACATGGTGACGCGAGGCAAGTCGAACTCGATGTCAATTGGGATGACGGCCTCGGCCCCGTATACAAGGAAGAAGGGAGTGAAACCGGTTGATCTGTTCGGAGTGGTGCGGAGACTCCAGAGGACGGCCGGCAACTCGTCGATCCAGCAGCCGGCCGAGCGCTCCAGTGGCTCGACCAGTCGGGGTTTGATGCCGGATAAGATGAGGCCGTTTTCTCGTTCTACCTGGTCGTTTGACTGCGGATGGGCAACGGACGCTAAGTCCAGTCGGATGCCCTGCGTCCAGCAGAAACGGGCCAAGGCGCCTTTGGCAAAGTTAGTGCCATTGTCGGTGATGATGCTGTGTGGTACACCGTACCGGACGGTGAGATCCGCAATGAAGGTCACAACAGTCGGACCACTTAGTTTCTTGATTGGTTTTGCTTCAATCCACTTGGTGAATTTGTCCACGGCGACCAGCAGATGGGTCATGCCAAAGCGTGCTATCTTGAATGGGCCCACCATGTCCAGCCCCAAGACGGCAAAGGGCCAGGTAAGGGGAATGGTCTTGAGTGCAGAAGCTGGCAGATGTTGCCTGGAGCTGAATTTTTGGCACCCCTTGCATTTCTTGACCAGATCCTTGGCGTCCTCCAAAGCAGTCGGCCAGAAGAAACCATGGCGGAAAGCTTTGGCGACAAGGGATCAGGAGGCCGCGTGGTGGCCGCACTCGCCTTGGCGTATGTCTCTGAGGATTGCCTTGCCTTTCTCTGGTTCGACGCAGCGTTGGAAAACGTCGGTCACGCTGCGCCTGACAAGCTCTCTGTTTACTATCGTGTAAGCTCCTGCCCGGCGTTGCACCTGCCGGGCCGAGATCTCATCAACTGGCAGCTCTCCGCCTACCGGAAAGTTGAGGATGGGCTGCGCCCATGATGGTGCTTTGACTTCATCCACTGTCATTACGGTTACTGAAACTAGGGCGGTTGGGTCTGGAGGTGGTGGGGCGGAGTCGGCCGCATCTTGCTGCGTTGTTGAAGTCCCCGGGATGGCCGCTGCAGCCCCCGGGCCGGGCTGTAGAGTCCCTGGGCCGGGTGCGACTGTTGCAGTCCCCGAGCCGCTTGCCGAAGTCCTAGGGCCGGCTGCCGCAGCCCCCGGGCCGGATTGCGAAGTCCCCGGGCCGGGTGCGACTGCTGTAGTCCTCGTGCCGCTTGCCGAAGTCCCCGGTCCGGCTGCTGCAGCCCCTGGGCCGGGTTGTAGAGTCCCCGGGCCGGGTGCGACTGCTGCAGTCCCCGTGCCGCTTGCCGAAGTCCCCGGGCCGGCTGCTGTAGCCTCAGGGCCGGGTCCGACTGCTGCAGTCCCCGTGCCGCTTGCCGAAGTCCCCGGCCCGGCTGCTGCAGCCCCCAGGCCGGGTCCGACTGCTTCAGGAGCAGCCGGCACGAAGATGGATTCTGATTCCGAGGAAGGCTTGATGGACGGCTTGCGGAGGCACTGAAGGGACACGCCGGCTGGTATGGCTTGCCTGGTGGAGCCGAGCCGTGCCAGGGCGTCTGCTTGCTCATTGTCGGCCCATGGCACGTGAAGGAACTCGCACCCATCAAAATATCCGCTGATCTGCTGGACGAGGAAGCGGTAGCTCGCCATATTTGCATCCTTGGCGTCCCAGTCGCCGGACGACTGTTGGACCACCAAGTCCGAATCGCCGTAGCACAGAATCCGGCGGATGCCAATCTCCTTGGCCAGCCGGAGTCCATGTACTAGCGCCTCGTACTCGACCACGTTGTTGGAGGCGGGAAAGTGGATTTGCAGCGTGTATCTGAGCTTGTCGCCTTTGGGAGAGGTGAGGACGACGCCGGCTCCCAAACCGGTGCGCATCTTCGAGCCATCAAAGTGCATCCGCCAATGAGTGGAGTCTGGAGCTGGCAGCAGGTACTGGGTCTCGGCCCAGTCGACGAGGAAGTCGGCCAGTGCTTGGGATTTGATGGCGGCGCGAGGCTGGTAGAAGATGGTGTAGGGGGCCAGCTCGATGGCCCACTTGGCCACTCGGCCCGATGCGTCTCTGCTGCCTATGATCTCTGCGAGCGGGGCGGTGCAGACGACCGTGATGGGATGCTCTTGAAAGTATGGCTTGAGCTTCTTGGTGGCAAAATGCACGCCATAGCACAACTTTTGGTAGTGGGGGTAGTTCTGCTTGGAAGCTGACAGCACCTCACTCAAGTAGTAGACGGGCCTCTGGACCGGCAGCGCCTTGCCGTCCTCTTGGCGCTCTACCATCATAATTGTACTGACCACCCGGCTGGTGGCGGCGATGTAGAGAAGCATGGGCTCCTTGGCAGCCGGAGCGACCAGGACGGGCGGCGTGGTCAACATCTTCTTGAGCTGGAGGAACGCCCCGTCCGCCTTGTCGTTCCACTCGAAATGAGTGGTCTTCTTCATCAGCTGGTACAGGGGAAGAGCCTTCTCTCCCAGCCGACTGATGAAGTGGCTGATGGATTCCAAGCAGCCGGTGAACTTCTGTACGTCTCGCAATCGGGTGGGCCTCTCCATCCTCTCGATGGCCTTGATCTTGACAGGGTTGCACTCTATGCCGCGCTCTGAGACAAGGAAATCGAGGAGCTGGCCGGCTGGCACTCCAAAGACACACTTCTCTGGGTTGAGCTTGATTTGAAAACGGCGCAGATTATCAAAAGTTTCCTTGAGATCTTCCAGGAGGGTACCGCGCTTCTCCGTCTTCACCACAATATCGTCTACATAGACGTGGGCATTTCTGCCGAGTTGCTTGAGGAGGCACTTCTACATGCAACGCTGGAACGTGGCACCGGCATTTCTCAAGCCGAATGTCATGGTCAGGTAGCAGAAGGCTCCGAATAGTGTGATGAAGGCGGTCTTCAGGCGGTCGGCCGGGCTTAACTTAATCTGGTGGTACCCCGAATAGGCATCCAAGAAACTCAACAGCTCGCATCCGGCTGTGGAGTCTATCACTTGGTCAATCCGAGGCAAGGCGAACGGATCCTTCGGGCAAGCTTTGTTGCGGCTGGTGTAGTCAATACACATGCGCCATTTGTTGTTCTTCTTTAGTACAAGGACTAGGTTGGCTAGCCAATCTGGGAAGAATACTTCCATAATGAAGCCGGCTGCTAGAAGCCGGGCTATCTCTTCACCAACAATTCCTCTCTTCTCCTCTGACAAGCGGCGGAGGGGTTGTCTGACTGGTTTTGCATCTGCTCTGACATGTAGCTTGTGCTCGGCGAAATCCGTCGGAACACCCGGCATGTCCTTTGGAGACCACGCAAAGATATCCCGATTCTCACGGAGGAAATCGACGAGCTCGCTTTCCTATTTGCTGTCAAGGTGAGCTCCTATGACAGCGAACTTCTCCGGGTGCTCTGGGTCCAAGGGTATCTTCTTGGTTTCTTTGGCCGGCTGGAAAGAGCCCTGAGCTTCTGACTCCTTGGGATCTGGCGATAGGTCCGGCTGCTTGCCGGCCATGCCCACAACCCGGTCAAGGAGTCGCTTCTCGGCAGCAATCACAAGTGACTCGGCCAGCCGACTGCTGGCTGCAGCACACTTGGTAGACTTCTGGTAGTCGCCGACTATGGTGATAATGCCCTTGGTGCCCGGCATCTTCATCTTGAGGTAGGCGTAGTGGGGGACAGCCATGAACTTGGCCAGAGCAGGCCGGCCAAGCAACGCGTGGTAGGGGCTCTCAAGGTCAACCACCTCGAACCAGATTGGCTCTCAGTGGAAGTGACTCTTGTCTCCAAAGAGGACATCTATCTTCATCTTGCCGATTGGTGAGCAGGATAGGCCAGGCACAATGCCATGGAAGATAGTCCGGCTGGGCTGGAGCTGTTTCTCTTTGATGCACAACTTCTCCATGGTGTCGCGGTAGAGGATGTTGATGCTGCTACCGCCATCTATCAGAATTCGGGAGAAACAAGCAGTTCGCCTCTCTGTTGCGAAGGTGGCATCCAACACCAGGGCATAGGAACCCGGAGAAGGCATCACCTCCGGGTGGTCAGCTCAGCTCCAACTGATCGGCTTCTCCGACCAGTGCATGAGCTCTGGGGCTTCAGAGGTGACAGTATTCACTTCTCGGCGCTGTTGACGCCAGTTGTGCCTGTCGTCAGTCACGCTGGTGAAGACGACGTAAGCTCCATGCTCTTTAGGAAACTCGTCTTGGATCGCGCCGACTGGTCGAACCGCCGGCTGCTGGGGAGGCGGAGGCGGTAGGCCAGCAGGCGGCGGAGGCAGTCCTTCGCCTCTGGCGATGCGGGTGAGCCAGTGGCACTTCCGGGTGGTGTGGTTGGATGGCTTCGCGCCGCTGTGGAACTTGCAGGGAGCGTCGACGGTTTGCTCAAACGAGAAGGCGGGCAACCAGGCAGGCTTGCCACCCTTCTGGCGTTTGGGGCAGGGTTGCTCGTCTGGCTGCTGGTCTTCGACTGTCGCCACCTGCCGGCTGGTGGTAGCCGGCTACGGGGCCTTGCGCTTATTGTCGTTTGACTATTGGCGCCGACGGGAATCACCAGCCGGTGTTTGAGGGGCCGGAGGGAGCATCTTTCCTGACGCATCCACTCGGAGTTTCGACTTCATGGAGGAGTCGGCAGTGGCGTACTTGTCCGCTATGATCAACAGCTCATCGAGCGTGGCCGGCTCGTCGCAGAGGAGCCGGTGCTTGAGTAGGGTGCCCTCCCGGCACCCGGCAGTGAAGTATTCAATGGCTTGCACCTCATGAACCCCTTCGCATGAGTTGCGCAGCTCGGTCCACCGCGTTAAGTATTCGCGGGTGGACTCGATCGGGCCTTGGATGCACAGGGAGAGCTGGCGAGGCTTGGGTGGCCGCTTGTAGGTGCTGGTGAAGTTGCGGATGAAAACTTCGGTGAAGTCTAGCCAGCTGTTAACTCTGTTGGGCTTGAGGCTGTTCAGCCATGTCCGGGCCGTGCCCTGGAGCATGAGTGGAACATACTTCACGGCGACACGCTTGTTGCCATTCGGTATGTTGACGGCAGTGGAGTAGTCAACCAGCCAATCTTCCGGCTTCACAGAGCCGTTGTACTTAGGAGTGTCCCGAGGGAGCGAGAACCCTTTGGGGAAGGGCTCATCGCGAATGCGGGGGCCGAAACAAGGCGGGCCGATTGCATCTTCTTCTTCCAACGCCAGGGACCGAGCCAAGCAGTCGATCCGGTTGCGGGCGTCGTTCTCTCCGACTCCTTCGCGGGGGCCCAGCCGGCGCCCGAGAGTCGGGTGCTCAACAGGCGGCGGAGAGGCGCGCCTCTCCCTGCGTGGGGGAGGGTCTGACAATCGTCCTACCGCTCCACTGCTCCTGGGCGGCCATCTTGGTCTCGCTCAATGGAGATGCGGGTGCGGCTGCGGCTAGCAACCGGCTCTGGGTCTCCTCGGTCGCGGGCGCCGACTGTCGGCATCCAGGAGGTCGCGCCGTGCTCCCGGCGAGGGGGAAGGTTCCCAGCCTGTAGGCCGGGTTCCACCATGCGGCAGCCGGCTTCTTGCTGCATTGCGGCCGCGTCGATGAGCTGCTGGACGCGCTCCGTCATGCAGCGACGTTCGTCGCCCTCTAGGTGGTCTAGCTCGTCTGCCGCTGCCTAGGCGGCGCGCAAGTTCTCCATGGGCGTGGCGTAGACCGGGCGGTCGGCCGCCAACATGCTGGCGATGGCGGCGCCGCGCTGCCGGACCGTGCCCACGTGGCTTGGTTCGTCAGCAGCCGGTGTGCCGCAAACGGCGCGGTCAATCTCGCGGTGGTAAGCCTCGGTGAGGCGTCTCATGGCCGCCAACTTGTTGGCGCTGTCGAGAAGTGCGATACGGCATGCCTCCAGCGTTTCACCGCTCGCACCGGGCACTACGGGAGCGGACAGGTCCCGCATTGCCGCCTGCAACGGGTCCCGGCCGGCCTGGTCGGATGTTCCGTCGTGGCTGATGACCAGCACCTCAGTGACGGTGCTGGTGCCGGCGCTGCTGTCTGCAGCGGGAAGTGGATCATCGAAGATCACCACGTCACCGGGGAAGGCATCAGGAAGCGCGATGTCGGCGTCGACGACCATGTCGACGAGCAGGTCGGTGGAGCCAACGGACTCCGGGTCGGAGACCAGCTCATCGGCGATGTGAAGCTTGCCGAGGATATCGACGAGGCAGCTCTCGGAGCTAGCTGCGCCCGCGTCGAGTGCAGGCTCGTTGAAGAGGCGGATCCCGCCGATGAGATCAGTGAGGTTGCTTGCAGCGCAAACAACTTCCACGCCGTGCAGCGTGTCGGCGCAAACGCCGTCGGGCGTGCCGGGCTGGCTGCGATCGCCAGGGAGGAAGAGGGTTCCCGTCCAGAACGTGTTTCCGGACGACGGTGCACCTAGCCCCACGGTGGGCGCCAAATGTCGGGTATATCATGCAACATATGCCATGGGATGGCTTATCGTGGATGGGGACAAAAGTACGTCCCGGGCTCTAGAAGCGGGAGTGAGCGAGACCGCGTAGGCTTGCGAATCTTACCCAGGTTCGGGGCTCTCCTAGGAGATAACACCCCTAGTCCTGCTCTGCAGGGTCTCCGCATGATCACTATTTCAACAGGTGGCTACAAGCTTGCTCCTTGAGCTACCTGGCTGGAGGAGGAAGAAGGGCAAGGCTAGCTCTACTCCACTCTCTCTGCGTGTGTGTGTGGTGCTGTGAATGCTCGACGAGGCCTCTGCCAAGGAGCCAACCCCTGCATGGGGTGACCTGGGGGGTTTATATAAGCCTACCCCCCAGGGGTACAACGGTAATCTGGCAAGATGTGGGGCCCGGCAGTCAGCGTCACTGGGCGCCGGCTTCTCCGCCGACCGCCGGGGCCCGCCACCTGGTGGGTCCGCCGAGTGCCGCGATCTCAGCCGACAGGTGGGTCCCGCCATCCACGGGCTGCGTTGACGGCATTTTGCTGTAGCATTGCCCTTGATGATGAAGGCCTCGTCAGGGGGAGCATGGATACAGTCCCGCCGCCTGGAGGGAACTCACTGTAGCCATACCCCATCATATCTGGTTAATGGCGCACGGACTTCGAGGGAGGAGGAGGGCCGCCTGCTGGGAGCCGGCCTCCCACTGAGCCGACTGGTCTGGGCTTGCCGCCTTCTGGCTTGTCACGGACAAGTAGGGCCCACCGCCTGCGGGCCGTACTGACCGCCCGTCACGGGGGCCTGGCTCCCTCTGCCATGGGTGACATCATGAGTGGCATGGCAACAGTCCTGCGTTGGGCGCAGGATGCCTGCTCGGTACGCAGTACTGTGGCCACGCCCTGCCCTGGATTCGGGGGTGGCAGGCCTGTACTGTAGCCATGCCCTGTCTCATCATGTTTATGTTGGTGTTGACTTTGAGGGCGCGAGGGGCCGCCTCCTTGGACTCGGCATCCCAGGAGGCCGCCCGCCAGGAATCGGCCCACTTCATGGCCGTCTTGTGGACTCCACCGCCTCCCGGCAACCGGCTGCTTGGACCAGCCGGCCTAAAGAAGGTGGTCCTTGTCCTTGATGTTTGAGGGGCGTAGCCTGCCCCGATGTCTTGAAATACCAAAGGGGGCTGATGGGGCTACCCATGGTCATTTACTCCGACATCCGGGCTATGACAGCTTGAGGAATGTAGCGGGCACGGAAAGCAATCTTGAATTCTGCCCAAGTGACGATGGTACCAGGTGGTAGGGTCTGTCGGTGAGTGGCCCACCATTGTGATGTGGGACCCTTCAGTAGGTATGTCGCAAAGGTGACATAATTGGCCGGGGCAACATCAGCAGACTCCATCTCATAGGAGATGTCACGCAGCCAATCATCGGCATCCAGTGGGTTGACTGTGTTGCGAAAGAACGACGGATTGAGTCGCATAAATTCTGGCAGGGTGATGGAAGGTGGCGGCTGGTCGGCATTGGGACGAGGGAACTGTTGCATGATCCCCGTCATGAACTGACGGTTGAGTTCAAACTGTTGCATCATCGCAGCCATATAGTCAGGTGGTGGCGCCGGAGGTGGATTGTTATCACCCATCCTGCTAAATCAACAGGGGTAGTTTAGCAGAAGCCACGGCGAGTATTTAAGGAGCAAACATGATGTAACTCGATGGAATTTAAGTAGTACAATAGATGCTTAATAGTAGTCATTAAGTCATACAGATCCATATAGAGTCGGTTACATTCGGGCAGCATAACGGCGCAAATTCAAAAGCTAGACATTCTAGGCAGCGCGCAGGCACGCGGTAAGGAAGTACACAACGAGACAAAGCAAAGGCTACATCAACGTCGGAGAAAACCACTGAAACGGGGTAGCTACAAGTGCGGACGATAGACGTTCATCGCAGAAGGATCCTGTGCTCCATGTGCACTCTGATGCAGAACCCGGTCTCGAGCTGAAAGAAGAGGTCCACGTGCAGGTGTGTGACCTCCCACCGCAGGCCAATCGATCCCTGGTGGCATCTCGGTCCTGCGCGGGTAAAGAATGTGCTCCGGATGTATCCCTGCACGAACAGCTGGTAGCAACTGCGTCATAGCCTCGTAGAGTCATACTCGAGTGGCAAACAACTCGACGGCCAGAGCCCGAACAGTGCGATCCAGAGCCTAAGTACACTGAATCAGAACTCGCTGATCATAGCGACGAGGCTCGTACGGAGCACAGATAGCTGTGTAGTAACCAGTAGCATCTCCAGCCGGGGCATACGGGATGTATCGATACTCAGAAGCACCCAAGCTAGCGCTGCGCTCTCCTCGGAGACGTGCGACAGTAGAGTAGGCGGCATCATGGACTGCCATCTCAATCGTCACGCCGATATCGTGGAAAAGGTACAGCTCGGTGTCCGAGTCATCCTGCTAGTCATAGATGCGAACATCAGCATAGTACTGCTCCTGGTTGAACTCGCGGTAAACCTCGTAGACCATGTACTCGGGGTACCAGCGATAACCCAGCCTGATCAAGAGAGCGATCAGAACAGCTGGAAACCCAGGGGCATCGCGAGCCCAAGTGCGTAGCACGAGCTGGGTCCTAGGACGTGGCGGGAATAGACGATCCATCTGAAACAAAGGAGTTCAGGGTTGTCATATGACGATGAGAAATATATCAGATCTCGGAAAGAATGGTTAAACAAAACAATGGAAAGGAAAATGATTATCAGACTAATCAGATCAATGACAGGGAAATCACACAGAATCCAGCTCTCCGGATGGATGGAATTTATGAGATCCTAAGTGTCAGTGTTAGTAATTTTATTAAACCCGAATAGAAGAGAGGTTAGAGTCCCGGAATAAAGGTCGAGAAATAAAAGATCCTAATACCACCCAGTTGGCGACGTGGGCCCGTAAGCCACACAGCCAAGTTAGTAAAACAGTTTTTGACCACTAGACTCAACTTCGGCCAAGAAATTGGATAAGGGGATTCCTAGAGGCAGTCGGCTATGATACCAACCTATGACGACCCCGGCTTAATCATGCACTAACCATACATGCAAATGCACACGATCAAGCCTAAGGACTCACTTGAAGATATCACAACACAACTCTAAAACATAAATAAATTCATACAAGCTTTATATTACAAGCCAGGGCCACGAGGGCTCGAATACATAGCTCGATGGCATACAAGTGTCAGCGGAAGTATCAGATATCTGGGCATAGGTATATTACAGAAATAGAGATAAGCCTTTAGAAGGCGGGGCAAAATAAAATACTACGATCGAAAGGCGTAGGCCTCCTGCCTAGGATCCTCCGAATCCTACTCCTGGTTGTCTGTCGGCTCCTCGTAGTAGTACTCACCAGAAGGGTAGTAGTAGTAGCCGTAGTCGTCGATGGGGGCAGCTATCTCAGGGGCTCTGTCATCTGGCAGCGTCAATTGGATATGGGGAGAAAAAGAAAATAAAGCAAACGTGAGTACTCATCCAAAGTACTCAGCAAGCAAGGATCTACACTACATATGCAACATTTTCAAAGGAGGCTGTATATATGGACTGGGCTGCAGAAATGCCAGAATAGAGGGGAGAGCCTAGTCCTATCGAAGACTAGCATCTTCATCGGTCTTGCAGCATTAGAAGAGTGCAGATTAACATAATGTAAAGTATTGTAGTGTCGTCAACCTCGGCCAGAGATCCTTTCTCGACTCCCTGCGAGAAAGCAATCCCAGAGCCATACTATCCAGTTCATCTCAAGTTCTAGTTGTACCGATCGGGATACAACTCCGAGTGTCCGTTACCGTAGGACAGGCTATCGATAGATTGTTTCTTCCCTGCAGGGGTGCACCAACTTACCCACCACGCTCGCTTAACTCCGGCCGGACTCACTTTTCTGGGTCATGCCTGGCCTCGGCTAAGCAACACACCACAACCCGACCAAATACTTAACAGAGAGATCAGCACGCCGGACTAACCTATGCCCCCAGGGGTCTTGGGCCTTCGCCCCGGGAACTCCTGCACGTTATGTGCACCGCCGGTGAGCAGACCTAGCAACCCCTTATACAAGTGCGGTTGTGTTCCCAGTCCAACCCAGTGTGTGCCGCTCAGTTGCTGACGTCCATTAAGCTCCGGCTGAAGTATACGACGCAGAACGCCCATACTTTGCCCAAGTGATGGTTAGTGCTATCAGGCCAGAGGCCCCTCGGATCAAATATCCAAACCGTTTAGTGGTTTAGGAGCGCGCAGAAACGAGCAGAGACTCACGATCGATGTGACCCCGTCGCCCCGTCTCGAGGACTTGTGGCAAGGGCTAAGAATGCCCGGCCACGCCTCGTGTTCAACTCTCGGGTACCCTCCAGGTACACCTGATTCCACATCACTCGCAATTAAGCTCGCACGGGTACCCCTCACGGCCGACCCATCTTTAGTTTCATGTTACAGTGTAAAGTCATAATATCAATGGTAACCGTGTGTCTAACACCAAGGGGGAACCCTAAGGAATCACCCTCGATGGAGTCCCTCCTGATATTAACGTCAAGGTGAACGAAGGAGGAATCACCCTCGAGGTCCACACTTGAAGTGTTGCACGGCGACGTCGTTACCGGGGGTGGTGTAGGAGGAATCACCCTCGCTTACCACGACCGATTAACTAACCTACAAGGTTATCATCAGAAGTGCTGACGAGGTATCACCCTCGGCACTCGATAGTAACCCAGTAGTGTCGGCAACTAAGGAAAGTGACGTGCGGTGTCGGGGCCCGGTCTTCAATCCCGTTGCACAGGTCTTCTGTTAATCCAGCGGGGCAGTAGAGGTAAAGTGGGGTCTCTGCTGGGGTTCTACCCAAACTATACTAAACAGTTTAGGATAAGCAGGTAGGTAACAATAACAGGTTACCATAAAACAGGCTATGCAGCAGATATAGGACAACAGCAGCAGCAGTAACTTCTAATGCAAGCATAAAAGAGAAGAGAGTGGGCAATATCGGAATGCTCAAAAAGGGGGGTGCTTTCCTGGTTGCTCTTCGGCAAGGGCAAGGTCGGCAACGGTGTCGTCGGGGACGTAGTCGTACTCCGGAGTTGCGTCGGCCTCGGGAGCTATGTCAACATCGGGGTCTACCAAGAGAGAAGAGGGGGAAGAAACAGGTAAACATAATGCAAACAATTGCAACACAGGGCATGCTACGCCTAGTATGCAGTGCAGGGTTGCCTAAAAATATGTCTAAGTCATTTTAGTTATTATAGGATTAACGTGAGATTTATTTACTGGTGATTATGCACTATTCATCTATCGGAATCAGATTCGGAGTTACGAGTTCTTCTACGTAGGGGGTTCCGACAAAGAAGCAGACGACCTGATCAGATTCGTCTCGTCGTTCTGAGCAAGTTTCATGTTTTAAGTTTTTCGATCTGAGCTACGGTTTAAAAGTTATTGATTTTCAATGATTAATTGATTTTCTGGAATTATTCTTATTTAACAGAAAATGATATATGACATCAGCATGACTCAGAGATGACGTCAGCAGTCAACAGAGACGTTGACCTGGTCAAACCTGACATGTGGGTCCAGTGGGACCCACATGTCATTGACAGAGGACTAAAAGGGTTTTTTATTTTAGCTAAACATGATTATTAGGGGGTGGACCCCACTTGTCAGTGTTTGATCAGTGATTAGATTTATTTTTAAAAACCTATTTAGTTAATTAAGCATGCGGGCCCACTGGTCAGTGGCAGTGAGCGGCACATCAACGGGTTGACCCGGTCAACTAGTCAACTGGGACCACCGGGCCCACCCGTCAGCCTCACCATGGCTGCCACGTGGGCGCCACATCAGCTAGTCGGCGTTTAAACGCCGGCGGGCATGCTTTTGCAGCGGCGCGGCTCGGGAGGTGGTCGGAATCGCTGCTCCGGCCACTGTTTGGCGCGCGAAGTGGCGCATTCGAACGCGGGTGAAGCTGCGGATCCAATGGGGGCGGTGGCTCGGCCGGAGGAGGACCGTGGCGACGACGGCGAGCGGCACGACGGGCGGTCCGGAGCCGGGCTGTGGTGAAAACGAAGCAATGGCGCGCAAATGAGCTAACTGCGAGGATAGCGAGAACCTATGCGATGCGGTGGGCACAACGGGCGCGACCCCATGGCCATTTGGTCATCGGAAGCACGCCGGCGACGAGCGCGAGCGGGGGCGCTGTCGGGCACTTGATGGGGACGGGGCTAGCAGGTGCAAACGGGCGCGTGCATGTGCGCACTGGGCTCGTACGAGCTCCAGGAGCACGGTGACGCGCTCAGGCGAGCACGTCAACGGCTGTGGCGACGGCCACGAGCTCGCCGGCGGAGACGAGCTTCGGCTATGGTGGCATCTAAGGCTAGGAGCGCAACGAGGCGATAGAAGAGAGGGGAGAGGACAGGGTGGAGCTCACCGAGTGATCAAGAAAGATCCGTGACGGCTTTGGAGCAGCAGAGCTTGACGGAGAGGAAAGGGGATCGCCGGAGTCCGGGGAAGACGACGACGCCGAACGGCAGTTGCAGGGCCTTCTCGCTCCTACTGGGACCACCAGTCGACGAGGCAGACGTGGGCGAACCTCTACGGCATCTCGGTGGCTCGAGGCGACGATGGTGGCCGCGGCAACGATGGCATCGTGACAACGACGGCGCTCTGGCGTGGATCTGAGGAAGGAGGAGAGGCGAAGCGAGCGAGGGAGAGAACGGGGATGGATGGGGCTCGGCCTTATCCCCCTGCGCGTCGGTGGAGTGCCGCGGTGTCGAGCGCCCGCCGGTGCGCGCGCGCTCGGCCATGTGGAAGGTGACACGCAAGGGAGAGAGAAGGAGTTGGGCCAGGTGGGTCGTTTCGGGGCACTGTGCACTTAGGCCCAGTGCACAGTGCCTCGTTATGTTTTTCTGTTTTGTGTTTTTCTTTTATTTCTTTTCTGTTTTGTATTAGTTAGGACACTTTTGCACTTTTTGTAAAATATGAGACTAGGCCCAAATATTACAATGCAATATTCCTTGTCACCAAAAACTTGTTTGAGCAGATTTGGATTTCATTTGAATTTGAAATGAATTTAATTAGATTAAATAATTCTGTTTTGGTACTGTTTCATGTGGTTTGAGTCATTTAACCAATCCAAGTATCATTGGTTATATTTTTATGAGTGCTTCTGGAATATTTGTTATTTAGTGAACATTTTTCCAAAGGTGTTTGAGCAAATTTATTTTGCACTTTTGAATTTGAGTTGATTTTCAGAATGGAGTTTGAATTGTTTTGGTTAATCACTATGACTAAGCAATGCAAATGATATGACTTGGCATTATTAGCAGTTGATCACAGTGGCTATTACATAGGGGTGTTACAGCGTACTTGTCCGCTATGATTAGCAGCTCGTCGAGTGTGGCCGGCTCGTCGTAGAGGAGTCGGTGCTTGAGTAGGGTGCCCTCTCGGCACCCGGTAGTGAAGTACTCTATGGCTTGCACCTCGTGCACCCCTTCGCAGGAGTTGCGCAGTTCGGCCCACCGCGTCAAGTACTCGCGGGTGGACTCGGTCGGGCCTTGGACGCACAGGGAGAGTTGGCGAGGCTTGGGCGGCCGCTTGTAGGTGCTGGTGAAGTTACGGATGAAAACTTCGGTAAAGTCCAGCCAGCTGTTGACGTTGTAGGGCTTGAGGTTGTTCAGCCATGTCCGGGCCGTGCCCTGGAGCATGAGCGGAACGTACTTCATGGCAACGCGCTTGTTGCCGTTTGCTATGTTGACGGTGGTGGAGTAGTCAACCAGCCAATCCTCTGGCTTCACGAAACCGTTGTACTTGGGAGTGTCTCGAGGAAGCGAGAACCCTTTGGGGAAGGGCTCGTTGCGAATGCGGGGGCCGAAGCAAGGCGGGACGATCGCATCTTCTTCTTCTAACTCCAGGGATCGAGCCAAGCGGTCGATCCGGTGGCGGGCGTCATTCTCTCCGACTCCTTCACGGGGACCCAGCCGGCCTCCGAGAGTCGGATGCTCAACAGGCGGCGGGGAGGCGCGCCTCTCCCTGCGCGGGGGAGGCGGACGATCGTCCTGCCGTTCCACTGCTCGTGGGCAGCCGTCTTGGTCGCGCTCGATGGCGATGCGTGTGCGGCTGCGGCTAACAGCCGGCTCTTGGTCTCCTCGGTCGCGGGCGGCGCCTGTCGGCGACCAGGAGGTCGCGCCGTGCTCTCAGCGAGGGGGAAGGTTCTCGGCATGCAAGCTGGGTTCCGCCACGCGGCGGCCGGCTTCTTGCTGCGCGGCAGCCGCGTCGATGAGCTGCTGGACGCGCTCCGTCATGCAGCGACGCTCGTCGCCCTCCAGGCGGTCCAGCTCGTCTGCGGCCGCCTGGGCGGCGCGTAAGTTCTCCATTGGCGTGGCGTAGACTAGGCGGTCGGCCCCCAGCATGCTGGCGATGGCTGCATCGCGCTGCCGGACCGTGCCCACGTGGTTGGGCTCGCCAGCAGCCGGCGTGCCGCAGATGGCGCGGTCGATCTCGCGCTGGTAGGCCTCGGTGAGGCGTCTCATGGTTGCCAACTTGTTGGCGCTGTCGAGGAGTGCAACACGGCACACTTCCAGCGTTTCGCCGTTCGCACCAGGCGCTACGGGTGCGGACAGGTCCCGCATTGCCGCCTGCAACGGGTCCCGGCTGGCCTCGTTGGAGGGTCCATCATGGCTGATGACCAGCACCCCGGTGACGGTGCTGGTGCTGGCGCTGCTGTCAGCAGTAGGGAGCGGGTCGTCGAAGATCACCACGTCACCGGGGAAGGCATCAGAAGGCGCGACGGGCGGGTCGGTGGAGCAAACGGACTCCAGATCGGAGGCCGGCTCGTTAGCGATGTGAAGCTTGCCGAGGGGGTCTACAAGGCAGCTCCCGGAGCTGGCTGCGCCCGCGTCGGGTGCGGGCTTGTCGGAGAGGCGGCTCCCGCCGATGGAATCAGCGAGGCAGCTCGCGGCGCAGGCGGCTTCCACGCCACACAGCGTGTCGGCGCAAACGCCGTCGGGCGTGCCGGGCTGGCTGCGCTCGCCAGGAAGGAAGAGGGTTCCCGTCCAAAACGTGTTTCCGGACGATGGTGCACCGTGCCCCACGGTGGGCGCCAAATGTTGGGGATATCGTGCGACATATGCCAGGGGGTGGCTTATCATGGATGGGGACAAGAGTACGTCGCCGGGCTCTAGAAACGGGAGTGAGCGAGAACGCATATGCCTGCGAATCTTACCCAGGTTTGGGGCTCTCCTCGGAGATAACACCCCTAGTCCTGCTCTACGGGGTCTTCGCATGATGACTATGATCAACAAGGTAGCTACAAGCTTGCTCCTTGAGCTGTTTTGGCTAGAGGAGGAAGAAGGGCAAGGCTAACTCTACTCCTCTCTCTACGTGCGTGAGTGTATGGTGTGGGTGCTGAACGCTTTGCATGGGTGAGCCTGGGGGGTTTATATAGGCCTACCCCCCAGGGGTACAATGGTAATCCGGCCGGGTGTAGGTCCCGGCCGTCAGCGTCTCTGGTCGCCGGCTTCTGTGCCGACCGCTGGGGCCCGCCGCCTGGTGGGCCCTGCCGACTACCATGATCTCGGCCGACAAGTAGGGCCCGCCGCCTGCGGGTCACGTTGACTGCTTTATACTGTAGCCTCGCCCTTGATGACGAAGGCTTTGTCGGCGGGGGAGCGTGGCTACAGTCCCGCCGCCTGACGGGCGCTCACTATAGCCATACCCCGTCTCATCTGGTTAATGGCGCACAGACTCCAAGGGGGAGAAGGGACGCCTGCTAGGAGTCGGCCCTCCCTTGTTGCCGCCTGCTTGAGGTTGGCCGCCTTCTGGTGGCTCGCGGACAGGTAGGGCCCGCCGCCTGCGGGCCGTACCGACCGCCCATCGTGGGAGCGTGGCTCCCTCTGGCGCTAGTGATGTCACGGATTGCGTGGCAACAGTGTCGCGCTGGGCGGGGGGTGTCTGCCCAGTACGCAGCTCTGTGGGCGGGGGTGGCAGGCTGCACTGTAGCCATGCCTTGTCTTGTCGTGGTGATGTGGTGCTAACTTCGAGGGGACGAGGGGCCGTCTGCCAGGAGTCGGCCCCCTCGCGGCCACCCTCCATGGTCTTGCCGCCTTCTAGCAGCCGGCCTCTTGGACCAGCCGGCCAAGAAGGCGGTCGTGCTCCCGGAAGGTGTGAGGGGCGCAGCTAGCCCCGATGTCTTGAAATACCACGGGGGACTGATGAGGCTACCCGTGGTCATTTACTCCGACATGTATGCAATCATGTGAAGATAGAATATAATACCATGTGAATGCATAAGCATGACAGAGCAAGCAATGAGTTACATGTATCTTGGCTATATGCATCAGAGCAAATGGTGTGAATATAGGAAGTGTACCTCAATGTTCATGATTCCTTCTTGCAAACAATATGTACATCAGCAAGAGATCATCATGCACATGAGTGTGATGCATATACTTACCTTGCGGTCATGAGCTGGCTTTGGAAGAGATGAACCTGAGTAAACAAGGTTAGATAACACAGGAATATCTACTAAGCAGAGCAAGAACAGGAAACCACAAGAGTACCAAGATTGGGATGACATGTAGTGAGTGAGTACTTAGTACTCTATTTGGATATTGACATGTCCCCAAAGAGTAAAGATATGCAATGAATTCCAAATATTTTCTTCCCTTAGAAATGAGCTCTCTCTCCCCCTGAATCTTATATATTAGATAATGGGAGAAGATAGGGAAAAGAAAATCAGAGCAAAAACAAAATCAGAGTAAAACAACCATAACAAACATAACACATACTAACTTGTCTTTCCCCTCTTGAAGACATGTGACTTCTCTCCTCTATGGAAAATAAGCATCTGGAGAAGCTTAAGGTGTGCATTCTCTCTTATGTGATAAGATTTGATGTGCTCTCTCTCCCCCTTTGACATCAATTTCCAAGAAGGGATCTTCTAGAGCATGAGTCAAGTAGGTTTGGTCCTTGAGTCACAGTACAAAGCAACATGTAATATAAGATGCTGGTAGAGGACAAGAATCATCGAGTGGAGCTGGAACAAATATGCAGGATGCAAATGGCAAATTGTTTTGTCAGTATTGAATTCGGTTACTCCGAGTTGTTTGCTTCGGTGGCACTGAGTTGTTTCAACACAGAGAGAAAACAATTGTCATCTCAGCTCACTTAGGCAAGTAAGATCTCACAAGGATTTGCAAGGAATTAACTGAAAGATTTGCAATGAATTGGATGCAGGGAATGCAGAAAGTAATCAGAGAAAAGAAAAGAAATCTAGATGAAGTTTTTTTTTTGAAAGGGGAATATGTATGCAAGAAACAAATGCAAAAACACAGAAAAACACAAGAGAGCTTCATCTAGAATTGGTCGGTGACAAAGTCACCTATGTTAGAGTTTATTGACTTAGGAGTCAAGTGAAGACACTTGATCATAGGTCATACTCGTCGTTTAAGCTCAAAATGGGGTTACCATTTTTTGTTCAAGCATTTTGATGTATTCTCATCTTGTTGAGCTGCTTTAACCCATGTCTTAGGGTAAAGCTTATCTAAGATGGAATATCATACCTTGGGTGGTGGTGTTGATCTTGATCATGTAGTTGAACTTGTGTGGGATGCTTAAGGTTGATGTAGTTCATCAAGAGTTGGGAGCACCACTTGTAGTTTGAGTTCATCTTCCTACATGGGTTAGTCTTGCAGGGAAAAGCACTTGTGTATCCAAAATGACAAACATGATATTGATACCAAATGAAATTTGATATAAAGAAGTTGTCAAAGGATAAATTGAAAGGATTCATGCTTCCTTGTCTTCAACCACCATATTGCAGAGACTTGGTGATGTAGAGATTGCTCAAGATGTGAGTGGGTTGCAATCTCATAGACTTTGGCTTATCCAAGTACCTACAAGGGTTAGATGACATGCAAGAGTAAAAATATAGATCCAAGACATATGATCATCTTCATAAGAGAAACATCAAGGATTAGTCAAAACTCATGCCTTGCATGTATCCAAATGGAGTTTCTACTCCAAGTTTGAAGCATCAATGATGTTCAATTCAACTCTCAACCGGCAAAAAACTTTCTCATCAAGCGGTTTGGTGAACATATCCGCCAATTGCTTATCGGTACGAACATGCTTAAGATCGATGTCTCCTTTAGCAACATGATCTCGAATGAAGTGATGACGAACTTCAATATGCTTAGTTCGAGAATGTTGCACGAGATTGTGAGAAATCTTAATAGCACTTTCATTATCACAAAGCAATGGAACATGTTTCACATATATCCCATAATCTTTAAGAGTTTGGGTCATCCAAAGTAATTGAGCACAACATGAACCGGCGGCAATGTATTCCGCTTCGGCGGTGGATAAGGATACCGAGTTTTGTTTCTTGGAGGACCAAGACACAAGAGATCTACCAAGAAATTGACAAGTACCCAAAGTGGATTTTCTATCAACCTTGTCTCCGGCATAGTCCGAATTGGAGTAGCCAACAAGATCAAAAGAAGACCTCTTAGGATACCAAATGCCAAAGTTGGGTGTGTGAATTAAGTATCTCACTATCCTTTTCACAGCCTTAAGATGACATTCTTTGGGGGCCGCTTGATATCGTGCACACATGCACACACTTAGCATAATATCGGGACAGGAGGCACATAGATATAACAATGAACCAATCATAGAGCGGTAAACCTTTTGGTCAACCGGTTTGCCATCCTTAGTCAAGTCAAGATGTCCACTAGTAGGCATGGGTGTATTCATACCTTTGCTTTCTTGCATGTTGAACTTCTTGAATAGGTCCTTGGTATACTTTGTTTGGGAAACAAAGGTACCCTCCTTAGTTTGCTTGATTTGCAAACCAAGAAAGAACTTGAGTTCACTCATCATAGACATCTCAAACTTCTCCGACATTAGCCTTCCAAACTTTTCACTAAAATTAGGGTTAGTCGAACCAAATATGATATCATCCACATAAATTTGGCACACAAATAATTCACCATTAATCCTTTTAGTAAAAAGAGTAGAATCAATTTTTCCAATCTCAAAGCCTTTTTCAATAAGGAATTTAGTCAAGCATTTATACCACGCTCTAGGAGCTTGTTTAAGACCATAAATAGCTTTGTGAAGTTTGTAAACATGGTTGGGTTTCTTAGGATTAACAAAGCCGGGAGGTTGTTTAACATAAACTTCCTCCTCAATTTCACCATTTAGAAAAGCACTTTTAATGTCCATTTGATATAATGTGATATCATGATGATTGGCATAAGCAAGTAAGATGCGTATGGACTCAAGTCTAGCAACGGGGGCATATGTCTCACCATAGTCCATACCTTCGACTTGAGTGTAGCCTTGAGCGACGAGACGGGCCTTGTTGCGTACAACTTGTCCATCTTCATCTTGCTTATTCCGAAACACCCATTTGGTACCAATGACATTGTGCTTATCATCGGGCTTTTCAATCAACGTCCACACTTGGTTCCTCTCGAAATTGTGTAGCTCTTCATGCATAGCATTCACCCAGTCCGGATCATCAAGCGCTTCTTCAACCTTCATAGGTTCAATGCTAGAGATGAATGAATAGTGTTCACAAAAATTAGCCAAACGAGTTTTAGAGCGAGTGTTTCTCCCGGTTTGAATATCATCAAAGATTTGTTCGACGGGATGATCTCTTGAGACTCTTGCTCTAACTCGTGAGAGCTTTTGTTTGGGTTGGGGTGGAACATCTTCTTCATCATCTTCTTCCTCTTGGCCTTCTTCGTTGTTGGTGTTGTTGTTCTCTTGTGGAGGTGGAGAAGGAGGTTGATGAGGTTCATCTTGGTGTACATCCTCGTTTTCATCATCTTGGCGTGTCCCACTTGTGGATGCTTCCGAGTTAACTCGTGGTTCACCTTGTCGTGAGGTAGAAGATTCCACTTGGACTGACGAGGTACTCTCCTTCACCTCCATTGGACGAATCTTGCCAATAGACAAGTCTTGGATTGCTTCCGAAGGGTCTCTGTCTCCTACATCAATTGGCAATTGCTCTACTTGCAAGCCGTTAGATTCATCAAACTTCACATCTACCATCTCTTCAACCTTTCGGGTGAAGTTGTTGTAGACACGGTAAGTGTGAGAGTTTGAGCCATAACCGAGTAGGAAACCTTCATGAGATTTAGGAGCAAATTTTGAATGACGATGCTTTTCAAGAATATAGCACTTTGAGCCGAATACTCGAAAGTATCCAACTTGGGGTTTGTTACCGGTGAGAAGCTCATATGCCGTCTTGCTGAGAAGCTTGTGAAGATACAATCGATTTGTGGCATGGCAGGCTGTCTCAACCGCTTCCGCCCAAAAGTGTTTTGGCGTCTTGTACTCATCAAGCATCGTTCTCGCCATCTCAATAAGAGTTCGGTTCTTCCTCTCAACAACTCCATTTTGTTGAGGCGTGTACGTAGCCGAGAACTCATGTGAAATCCCTTCTTCGTCAAGAAAGGTGTCCACATTGGCGTTCTTGAACTCCGTTCCGTTGTCGCTGCGAACCTTCTTCATCTTCACTTCAAATTGATTTTGGGCCTTCCTAGCGAAGTTCTTGATGATCTTTTGGACCTGTGATTTATCATCAAGAAAGAACACCCACGTAAATCTTGAAAAATCATCGACAATGACTAAACCGAACGAGTTACCACCGAGACTCTTGTAGGCATTGGGACCAAAAAGATCCATATGAAGTAGCTCGAGCGGTCTTCTTGTGGTCGTGATGTTTTTCACGGGATGACTTCCTCCAACCTGTTTTCCTGCTTGACAAGCACTACAAAGTCTATCATTGTCAAATATAACATCTTTAACACCAAGGATATGATCACCTTTAATAAGCTTATCAAGATTTCGCATGCCCACATGACCTAACCTTCTATGCCATAACCAACCTTTAGAAGATTTAGCAATTAAGCAAGTTCTAGGTTGAGCCTTTTTAGTGAAATCAACAATGTATAGATCACCTCTACGTATACCGGTAAAGACCATATTATGATTATCTCTTCGAAACACTTGGCAATCTAATTCAGTAAATAGGACGTTGAAACCGAAATCGGCTAGTCTAGATACGGAAAGTAAATTGTATCCAAGAGATTCAACGAGCATAACATTTTGGATGGAGCTGTCATGTGAGATGGCCACCTTACCAAGGCCAACCACCTTACCCTTTGAGTTATCACCAAAAGTGACATACTTTCGAGGGCCGTCGTTTTCAGCAAGCTCACGAAACATATCCTTGTCTCCGGTCATGTGATCGGTACATCCACTATCAAGAACCCATTCCTTACCTCCAGCCATGTAGCCGCGAAGATTAGCCATAAGACCAAAGTGTCTCATAGACTCATCGAGATCAAAGTCACTATCATCATCCTTATCATAGTATCCATGTTCAACATCGTCTTGTGATTGATCATTACCTAGAGAGAGTGATTCATTAGTTTTATGACCATGACAATGTGCATCTTTATGAATTCTAATGACTTCGTAAATGATATTGCTAATGATTCCAACATCTCCTTTGGCACGCATAAGGTCACGAAGCTCACATAGACAATCACCAAACTTAGGATCATTAGGGCTCATCTTATTTAAAGCAATGGACTTATGAAGAATCTCATCTAAGTTTTTCAAGGAGTAGTTTGGAAATCGTTCCTCAAGAAATCTCCATATAGTATAAGCACAATCAAGAGCAGGCAAGCAAACAATCAAATTTCTAGGCAGTCCTCTAATGATAAGATTGGTAGTTCTAAGATTACGGATCATGTCAATAGACTCATCATGGGTAGGATGCAAGGGGTCAACAAGGGGTGCACACGGGCTAGCAATGTACTTGTTCAAATGATATTCATTGAAAATCTCAAGCATCTCATTTTTTCAAGCATGAAAGAACTCCCCATCAAGCATAGGCACTCTACGTCTAAAACTCCCCATCGTAGACTCATCCATCTTCCTCCAATGGTGATTAAACCAAAGCAATGGAGACCAACGCTCTGATACCAATTGAAAGGATCGAGAAGAGGTGTCTAGAGGGGGGGATTAGACCGTCAACAAATAAAGGTGGCAATTTTTAAGTTCTTCAAGTTAAGGTGGAGTTTTAGCACAAGTTTAAACATTCACAATACATATCAAGCAAGCATGGCAAGAGTATATGGGCAGCGGAAAGTAAAGCAGGAACTTGCAAGAATGTAAAGGGATGGGATTGGAGTGTGTAAACGCAATTGGAGACACGGTGATTTTTGGCGTGGTTCCGATAGGTGGTGCTATCGTACGTCCACGTTGATGGAGACTTCAAATGACGAAGGGTAACGGTTGCGCGAGTCCACGGAGGGCTCCACCCATGAAGGGTCCACGAAGAAGCAACCTTGTCTATCCCACCATGGCCATCGCCCATGAAGGACTTGCCTGACTAGGGTAGATCTTCATGAAGTAGGCGATCTCCTTGCCCTTACAAACTCCTTGGTTCAACTCCACAATCTTGACGGAGGCTCCCAAGTGACACATAACCAATCTAGGAGACCCCACTCCCCAAAAGGTAATAGATGGTGTGTTGATGATGAACTCCTTGCTCTTGTGCTTCAAATGATAGTCTCCCCAACACTCAACTCTCTCTCACAGATTTGGATTTGGTGGAAAGACGATATGAGTGGAAAGCAACTTGGGGAAGGCTAGAGATCAAGATTCTTATGGTTGGATTGGAATATCTTGGTCTCAACACATGAGTAGGTGGTTCTCTCTCAAAAAATGAATGCTGGAAGTGTAGGCACGTTCTGATGGCTCTCCCCACGAATGGAGGAAGGGTGGAGGGGTATATATAGCCTCCACACGAAATCTAACCGTTACACACAATTTACCAAACTCAGTGGGACCGAATAGTGAAACTCGGTCAGACCGATTTAGTTCAAAAATGTGAACGTTAGGATTTTCGGTGGGACCGACATGTCAACTCGGTGAGACCGATTTCGTTAGGGTTAGGGCATAACGTAATCTCGGTGAGACCGATCACATGAACTCGGTGAGACCGATTTCTATAATAGGCAAACAGAGAGTTGGTCAGGCAAACTCGGTGGGACCGATCGCTCATTTCGGTGAGACCGAAACATTACGACGAGGAAACAAAGAGTTTGCATTGCGAACTCGGTGGGACCGATCACTCATCTCGGTTAGACTAAAACGTTATGAAGGGAAACAGAGAGTTAGCAATCCCATCTCGGTGAGACCGAGATCCCTATCGGTGAGACCGAACTGATTAGGGTTTCTGGCAGTGGCTATGTCAAATGAACTCGGTGGCGCCGGATAGATCAAATCGGTGGGGCCGAGTTTGACTTTAGGTTTAGGACATATTTGGAAATGAGAAAGTGGTTGAGGGCTTTAGGAGCATATCACTAAGCACTTTGAGCAAGCAAGCCATTAAGCAACACCTCATCCCCTTTTAATAGTATTGGCTTTCCTATGGACTCAATGTGATCTTGGATCACTAAAATGAAAAGAGTAGAGTCTTGAGCTTGAGCCAATATGTGTCCTTAGCATCTTGAGGGGGTTCCACATCCTCTTGTCCTGCCACTCCACTGTTGAACTTATCTGAAATATACTAGATAAAAGTATTAGTCCAACAAGAGATATGTTGACATTAATTACCAAAATCACCCAGGGAGCACTTGTGCTTTCACCATGAAACAACAAAAGGCTTTGGAAAAGGTTCAAAATTTGCTAGACAAAAGCGATGACATGTTAGGTGAGGAAATGGATCGAACTCAAACTCTAACTGATAATCTTCAACGACTACAGGCTAAGTTTGATAACCTTCAAGGTCGTCATGAAACACTCTTAGTCGATCATGAGAAGCTTTCTAATGAATTTCTTCAGAGAAAGCAAGATCTTGAGAAACTAAGGGTGAGTCATGATGATCTTCAGAAGGAAAATGATTCATTGCTGGCTCAATAGATCAGTTCCGCTCAGGAAGAGTTCATTCCACCATGTTTGAAATGCATTGAACGTGAATCTGCTAATTCTTCACCTGAAAGTTCAAATGCTTCTATTGCTGCAAATTCTTCAACTATCTCTGTGGTCACAAATTCCTCATCTGAGGATACCACAAGTATCACTAACGAAAATGTAGGGTTGAAGGAATTGTATGTGACAGGCATGTACAAAAGCCTCAAAGGGCATTAGACTCTTTGTGATGTGCTCAGAAAGCAGATCTTGAACAGCAACCCTAGGAAAGAGGGTATTGCCTTTGAGAGGAAACTCAACGCTGATGGAACCTACTCGAAACCTGAGCAGTATCCCAAAACCACATGGGTTGCTGCAAAAGGACCTCCCGTAGATCCATCCACTTTGTGTGGCTTTACATGTCAATCCTCATATTCATCTGATGAGTCATTTGACTCCAACTATAAACTGTTCAAGAATCATAATGGTGAGGTATTTGCTAGATATGTTGGAACTAACTGCAGGAACGGTCCTCCTATGAAGAAAATCTGGGTTCCCAAAAGGTGCCTCGAAAGTCTTCAGGTGAATGTCCTCATGACACCACCTGTGAAGAACAGGAACCCCAGATCAAATTCTTCATATGGACCAAAGTCTTCATATGGATCAAAATCCTCACGTGGATCAAATTCCTCATATGGATCTAAGTCCTCATATGGATCAAATTCCTCATATGAGCATCATCGTGCTAATGCTTCTGTTTCGCAAGGAAAATCTAAGACTTATGAATATGTGCATTATTCTTCAAATCATTATGTTCATAAGTCCTCGAAGAACTTCTCTGCTTATTTGTATGCATACTCTAACCCCTCTTCTGTGAAACGAAGTGCACTGGCTTCAATGCCACCTTTCTCTTATGGAGCTCACAGAATGATGAACTCTTTGCCACCCCTCTAGATGTGGGTGGTGAAGAAAAAGAACTAATCTCTTATGCAGGGTTAGGTCTCCAGACGAACTTGAATGTCTGAAGAATTTGCTGGAGACCTGAATATGCTTGAAAGGACGCAAGCTAATCATGAAGAAATGATTTGCTCATTTCTCACGTCCTCATACTGCTATATCTGTTGCACTATTTGATGAAATTCTATCTGATGAATTTTATGTCATATTCTTCACTAAAGTATATGAGTTCATAAGATGCACTAATTCATCTGCAGGATGAAACACCCAAAGCTACTGAGTGGGTCCTCAACAGTGGATGTACAAATCACATGACCGGTGACAAGAACTTACTGATGGACTCTGCTCTATCTCCATCGCATCTGAAGCATATCACCTACGCTGACAAAGGCAAAAGCAAGGTACTGGGTCTAGGTAGGGTTGCAATCTCAAAGGATCAACACATGGACAAAGTCATGCTTGTCGAGTCCCTCGGATTCAACCTCATGTCTGTCTCAATGCTTTGTGATCTTGATATGGTTGTCGTCTTTGGCAAATATCGCTGCATTGTGCTCATGGAATCTGACAATTCCAAAGTCTTCGAAGGCTTTAGGAGAGGAGACTTGTATATTGTTGATTTCTCTGCAGGACCACAGCCTGCCACATGTCTACTTGCAAAAGCTTCAGAAGGCTGGCTATGGCATCGTCGACTCGGTCATGCTGGCATGAGGAACTTGCGCACGCTTGTGAAGAAGAAGCACGTCATTGGCATTGAGGGTGTCAAATTCCTCAAAGATCATCTTTGCGGGGCTTGTGAAGCTGGAAAGATGACCAGATCCAAGCACCCCTCAAAGACTATCATGACTACCACTCGTCCTTTTGAATTGCTTCACATGGACCTCTTTGGCCCTACTCATTATGCCACACTAACAAATGCAACATCTCTATATGGCCTTGTTATTGTTGATGATTATTCTTGTTACACCTGGGTGCATATCATTATGTACAAAACTGAAGTGCAGGAAGTCTTCAAACCATTTTCCTCAAGGGCCTCGACGAATTTCGGTGTGAAGATCAAGCATATCCGGAGTGACAATGGGACCGAGTTCAAGAATACTAGTCTTGATGACTATCTTGATGAACTTGGTATTACTCATGAGTTGTCTGCCCCATACACTCCTCAGCAAAATGTCGTCGTGGAGCGCTAGAACAGGACTCTTGTTGAGATGGCTCGCACTATGCTTGATGAATACAAGACGCCTCGTCGCTTCTGGCCTGAGGCTATTGATACTGCATGCCACATCATCAACTGGGTATATCTTCACAAATTCTTCAAGAAGACCTCATATGAATTCCTCACTGACAAGAAACCCAATGTGAGTTATTTCAAAGTCTTCGGTGCTAAATGCTGGATTAGAGATCCTCATCACAACTCTAAATTTGCACCGAAAGCACACGAGGGTTTTATGCTTGGTTACGGAAAGGACTCGCACACCTACAGAGTTTTCAACACCTACCACAACAAGGTTGTTGAAACTATAGATGTGCGGTTCGATGAAACTAACGGCTCGCAAAGAGAGCACCTACCTCCTGTGCTAGATGAAATGTCTCCTGAGGAATCCATCAAGTTCAAGGCTACTGAGGATGTCATACCCACTGAAGAATCTGGTGAAGAAGTGATTCCAGATAGTGAAGAAAATCATGCTAGTGCATCTGAAGAAAATGTTGTTGAAGAAAATGCTCAACCCAATCAAAGTCGTCAACCTGCTCATCCTCGCATTGCAAATGAAGTGCAGATTGAGAAAATCATCGACAACATCAACGCACCAGGTCCTCTCACACTCTCAAAAGCTTCACATTTGTCTAACTTTTGTGGGCACTTTGGTTTTGTCTCTATCACAGAGCCCACCAAAGTTGACGAGGCTTTTCTGGAGCCTGAGTGGATTCAAGCTATGCAAGAGGAATTACATCAATTTGAGCTCAACAATGTGTGGGAACTCGTCAAGCGACTAGACCCTCGCAAGCACAATATCATTGGTACCAAGTGGATCCACCGCAACAAGCAAGACGAAAATGGCCTAGTGGTGAGGAACAAGGCTCGTCTTGTAGCTCAAGTCTACACACAAGTTGAAGGCATTGACTTCGATGAAACTTTTGCACCTATTGCTAGACTTGAGGCTATTCGCATATTGCTTGCTTATGCTAACCATCATAATATCATCTTATATCAAATGGACGTGACAAGTCCATTCCTCAATGGCAAGCTTGAGGAAGAAGTATGTGTTGCTCAACCCCCAGGTTTTCAAGATTCTAAGCATCCTGACGAAGTCTTCAGACTCAACAAGGCCCTCTATGGCCTCAAGCAGGCCCCTTGGGCATGGTATGATACACTGAAGGAATTCCTTATGAAGAAAGGCTTCAAACCCGGTTCACTTGACCCAACTCTTTTCACCAAAACTTATGATGATGAATTATTCGTGTGCCAAATATATGTGGATGATATTATCTTTGGCTGTACTAACCAATGTTACAGTGATGAATTTGCCTATATGATGAGTGAGGAATATCAAATGTCTATGATGGGAGAATTGAAATTCTTCTTAGGTCTCCAAATTCATCAACAACGCAACGGCATCTTCATATCTCAAGAGAAATACCTCAAGGGCGTTCTGAGGAAATTCCGCATGCAAGATTGCAAAGGCGTCAAAATCCCTATGCCCACAAATGGCCATCTATGCACCGATGAAAATGGTAAAGACTTCGATCAAAAGGTATACCGCTCCATGATTGGCCCTTTATTGTATCTATGTGCATCTAGGCCAGATATTATGCTTAGTGTTTGCATGTGTGCCCGTTTTCAAGCTACACCGAAGGAATCACACCATAAGGCTGTGAAACATATTCTTCGATATCTAGCTCACACTCCAACACTTGGATTATGGTATCCCAAGGGCTCGGCTTTTGATCTCATTGGATATTCTGACTCTAACTATGCTGGTGATCAAGTGGATCGCAAGTCAACATCAGGCACATGCCATTTCCTTGGACGATCTTTAGTATGTTGGTCCTCGAAGAAGCAGAACTGTGTATCACTCTCTACCGCTGAAGCTGAGTACATTGCTGCTGGTTCTTGCTGTGCTCAATTGATGTGGATGAAGCAAACCCTCAAGGACTATGGCATCAATATGAAGAATATGCCGCTCTACTGTGACAACGAGAGTGCCATCAAGATTGCTCACAACCCAGTTCATCACTCGAAGACTAAGCACATCCAGATTCGTCATCATTTTCTTCAAGATCATGTGTTGAAGGGCGACATCTCCATCGATCACGTGAAGACTGAAGAACAGCTGGTAGACATCTTCACAAAGCCCTAGGATGAGAAGAGATTTAGCAAGTTGCGGTGTGAGCTAAATATCTTAGAATCTTCGAATCTTGTTTGAAAGAACACACATCCTAACACTTATGCAAGATTGATGACATAGATGTGCAACACACAAAGTAACGCTTTTCTTCAATCAATGAAGACTAACCCTCTAAGTGTGAAGAAATTAACGAAGAATTTGATTCTCAGAGCCCTACGACAATTGTACGCGGTGTCTGAAATCATCATTCTTATACGGTGGGTCACGCCACAAACCATAGTTGAAAATCTTCAAATTTGAGTTTTTTGTCATTTTGCAAATTCTTCAAATTTTCAAATTCCTCAACTTTGCATTTCTTCAACTTATCGACCGGTGCTCTTCATTGACTATATATATATATATATATATATATATATATATATATATATATATATATATATATATATATATATATTTGAGTTTTCAATGTCCTCAACAGCATTCACTTATTGGTAATTCTTCAAGTTGATTTTCATCTAAGTGAATGTGATCGGGCCCTTCCACCTCTATGCTAAACTCAACCCAGTTTGTTCACAAATTCTTCATGTGCATTCTATTTGAAACCTGTTCAAAGTCTTCATTGTGTCCTTGACAGCTGAAGAATTTGCGAACGAAACATTAAAATTTTCATATCTGAATTTTCGACTGTTGCCGCTCAAACCGTTCCACTTCCCATGATGGATTAAAATACTCACCCACGATCCCCCATGATCTCCACCTCTCTGTACATGGGTGACACATGTCGTTAGGATAGCAAGGGTCAGGGGCATGTTCGTCCAAAATCTTCGGGCGAGCAGTTTTTCACTGCGGCTATAAATACCCCTTACCCTCCTCCTACATCATTTACTCCGCTCGACCTCAACTCCCCTCGCCCAAGCTCTCAGACCTAGCGCCGCCGCTACACTCCATCACCGCCGGTGAGGAAGAGCTTCACTGCCTCAACCTTGTCGCCGTCGTACTCGCGCGGCCGCGGAAATCTTCACTCCACCGTCGCCGTAGCTATCTCCCTCCGCCGAGTTAGGGCGTGGGAGATCTGAACTGACGAACTTCTCCATCTTCACTCCCAGTTCGTCGTGTTCTTCATCAAGGGTAATTAAAATCTAATTTTACTGCCCTACTTTGATTCTTATGATTTTCACAAAATCCTCAAAAGGTGTTTATTCTTCAACTTCCCACTCCATAAACACCGGAATGCTTCTTTTCCTTGATTTGTTTCTTTAAGCTATGATTTTCCTCAAGATTCCTCAATTTTGTGGATTTTCTAATCTGTACAACTCTGGAACCTGAGTCAAGAACGCTTAGTGAAATTCCTCAAGACATCTATGGTCAAATTCCTCAAACTTTATACTTTTGAAAAATTTCTAAGAACGCATAAGACCTCTCCAAATTCTTCGCACCTATACTCTGTTCATAGGTACAAAATGTCTGCTGCTGAATCACTAGGTTCTCATCAACTTAACTCATTTGTGTCGGCATTCTGGGAACCAGGGTACCCAGACTTGCCTGCCTGCGGCCCATGGCGTGGCTCCTTCGATGGCCTGGTATGGCCCACCTCCAAGACCATCAAGAGAAGACCCTCGCCAGGGGCCAAGCCTTGTGAGGCGGATGACACCAAGACCTCCCAAGGGAGCGGCCTCCTCAGGCGGCCTCCTGAGGAGCGGAGATTTCTATGCAGGTACCCAGCCTCATGAGGCTACGATGACACAAGCCATGACGACCAAGGCAGGCGGGCGCCAGCGGGCGCAGAAGAGATAGTTTCCTCTTTGGTGCAAAGGAGCCAAGGACAGGCGTGGGTTCCCAAGGAATCTGGCAAAGGTTTCCATTCCGGTGCAACGAGAACAAGACCACCAGCACGGCAGGACGGATGTCATCGCCGAGCCCACTGCTGCGTCATGACCAGAAACTTTGCAGGCGAAGGCCACCTTTCGTCAGGATAGGATGTACTACTTGTCCCCTTTCAAATTGGCCACTATGGGATCCCTTCCCGCCTATGTTTTGGGGAAGAGGACTAAGGCCACTATAAAGATAGGTTAGCCACCACCATAGAAGAGGTGGACTAACTCTCACACCCGAGCCCTCACGAGCTTGTTCATCATCCGTACTTGTTCATCCTCAACCCCTCGTGAGGCCAATCCACCACAAAGCAGGAGTAGGGTCTTACACAGCAAGGTGGCCCGAACCTGGGAAAACTGCCGCGTTCATCTTATTCCTTGCTCACGCGAATTAGGCTAGGATGTGGGGCGACGAGCTGGTAGCATGGATAGGTTGGGTTCTTCGCACACGCCCCAGAGTTCGAACCTTTCTTGGGTCTGCGAAGCCCTGAATCCGACATTTGGCGCGCCAGGTAGGGGCGTGTCGAAGTCCTTCTTCCACCGTTCACTCCGCTTCCGTTCCGTCGCTCCCATGGCCGACGCTCGCCGTGTCCATGCCGAGCATTGGGCTGCTCGTGTCGCCCAGATGGCGCCCGTGGGCAATGGCACTCCTCGCCGCTCCGCCTCTCTGGTGGCAAATGCTGCCACTGACCCTGCTGCTCGTGAGCAGCAGGACTCATCGCTGCCGCCTTCCGTGCGGCGTGATGGCCGTCCCGCCACTCCGTCACCTACTCCGGCCATGGCATCGTCCTCCCATGTGCGCCGTGGGCCGGCGAACGTGCAGGCTGTGCTGCTCATGGCGCGTGAGCTCTTGCGCTACCGCCCCGCCAATGACCTCTACGACGACTGGCTCGGCCGCATCGCTGAGCTCGTCAATGCTGCCGGTGAGGCCCCTGCGTCGTCCCGCTCGCTGCCTCCCCCGCCATCCCAGGCGGGTGACGTGGCTCATGGAGCGCCTCCTCCTCCTCCTCCTCGGCGCGACATGGACCCGGAGCCCAGGCGCAACGCGCCCCCGCGCGACCCATGGCATGAGGCGCCGACAGGAGATGAAGCAAGCTGCCAGGTGGTGCAGCGGCCGCAGGCCGATGCGCACGCGCTCCCGGCGCTGCAGCGCCAGCACCAAGACCGCGTGTCGCCGGAGGTCGCGGCGCGCGGGGGTCAAGACCAAGCTCCACCCATGCGGCCCGCACCTGTGAGCGTGGCAGGCTGCCGTGCTTTCACCCCGAAGCTGCGCCGTGTCGTCTGGCCTGGCAAGTTCAAGCCGGATCTGCCTTCACGCTACGATGGCATCCCCGACCCCACGGAATTTCTCCAGCTCTACGAGCTGAGCATCAAAGCAGCGAACGGCAACGACAAGGTCATGGCGAACTAGTTCCCCATGGCCCTCAAGGACAGCGCGCGTTCTTGGCTCCTGAACCTCCCGATGGGGTCGATCTCCTCCTAGGACGAGCTTCGCGAGCGCTTCATCGCCAACTTCCAGGGTACTCGTGACCGCGCTCCTGCAGCAGGTGAACTGTGGCGCGTGAAGCAGCAGCCGGGCAAGACCTTGCACAAGTACATACAGTGCTTCACGAACATTCGCCTCAAGATCCCAAAGGTGTCGGACGAGGCCATCATTTCGGCGTTCTCTGATGGCATCCGGGATGTCAAGATGAAGGAGGAGCTCGCGGGTGCGGGTGCACAGCATAGCGCCCCGCGTACAGTCGCGCCATCGCCACCTCAGGACGGCGCTCCTGAGGCCTCAACCACTCCATCGGACTGCAAAGCTCCTGAGGCCCCCTCGTCCCAAGTGGAGCGGAACGTCATCGACGCCTCTTCCCTTGTCGAGCACCCGGTGTACTTCGTTAGCACGGTGCTGCATGACGCGCGCGCACGCTACCTCATGCCGCAGAAGCTCCTGCTCGCACTGCTCGTCGCCTCCAGGAAACTGCGCCACTATTTCCAAGGCCACCCCATCAAGGTCGTCTCTGCATACCCCCTGGAGAACATGCTCCATAGCCCCAATGCCGCAGGGAGAGTTTCCGAGTGGAACATCGAGCTGCAAATGTTCCAGCTGGAGTTCAGCACCACTAGGGTCATCAAGGGCGCGGCCCTCGCCGACTTCGTGGCGGAGTGGACGGATGCCCCTGACCGGGGGATGGGCGAAGATCGGTCCCTCGCGCCCGGAGACGAGGCGCCCGATGGCTGGGTCATGTACTTCGATGGCGCATTTGCGCGGTAGGGCGTGGGGGCTGGAGCCATGCTCATCCCGCCGACTCAGGATAAGCTATACTACGCTATGCAGCTCTGCTTTCAGCATGGCCAGAAGGTCTCAAACAACATCATGGAGTACGAGGGCCTGATCGCTGGCCTCAGGGCTGCGGCGGCCCTGGGGGTCAAGCGTCTCACTATCAAGGGCAACTCCCAGCTCCTCGTCAACTTTTCCAACAAGGAATACAAGCCTAAGGACGAGCACATGGAGGTGTACTTAGAAGAGGTACGCAAAATTGAAAAACGCTTCTTAGGCTTGGAATTGCAGCACGTCCCGCGTGGCACGAACAAGGAGGCGGGCGATATCACCAAGAGGGCGTCCTGACACGAGCCCCAGAGGCCTGGCATCTTCGAGGAGAGGCTCTTTAAGCCGACGGCAGCCCCTCCCCCCCCCCCCCCCCCCCCCCCGCTGCGGGCCCGACGCTACTTTGGTAGGAGCCGCCCTAGGCCCTCTCCTCAGGAGCCCCGGCCTGCGGCCCTAGCTCAGGAGTCCGCCTGCTCCTGGCACTGGAACCTCAGGAGGGTTGCTGGACCGAAGAGTTCAAGGTGTACCTGCTCCGCGGCACCCTGCCGGAGAAGGAGGAAGACACGGAACGCGTGGCCCGTTAGGCCACGGCTTATTGCTTGCAGGACGGCGAGCTCAACCGAAGGTGTCCCAACGACGTCTCGCTGCGATGCATATCCAAGGAGCAAGGGGACAATTGCTGGCTGACATCCATGGCGGGGATTGCGGGCACCATTTTTCATCACGCACCCTCGTGGGCAAGGTATTCCGCAGCGGGTTCTACTGGCCCACGGCGCTCAATGATGCCACCGAGCTGGTGCGATCCTGTGAGGCGTGCCAGTTCCATGCCAAATAGATCCACCAGCCCACTCAGGGCCTCCAGACCATCCCGCTCTCATGGCCATTCGCGGTCTGGGGGCTGGACATCCTGGGCCCGTTCCCCCGAGCGACCGGGGGCTACCTCTACCTCTACGTCGCCATCGACAAATTCACCAAGTGGGCGGAGGTGGAGCCCGTGCGCACCATTCCTGCTGGCTCAGCCATCAAGTTCATCAAGGGCCTCATGATCCGTTTCGGGGTCCCTAACCATATCATCACTGACACTGGCTCTTAGTTCACAAGCAATCTCTTCAGGACATATTGTGCTAACCTTGGAACGCAGATATGTTACGCTTCAGTGGCACACCCACGGAGCAACGACCAGGCTGAACGCGCCAACGCGGAGGTCTTGAGGGGCCTCAAGACAAGGAGCTTCAAGAAGAAGCTTGAGGCCTGCAGCAGGGGTTGGCTCGGTGAGCTTCAGTCCGTGCTGTGATCCATCCGCACCACCGCGACTAAGCCCACCGGCGAGACCCCGTTCTTGCTCGTCTACGGGGCTGAGGCGGTCCTCCCACACGAGGTCAAACATTGCTCCCCACGGGTCTTGGCATTTGACGAGGCATGCCAGGACGCCTCGCAGGGGACAGGTCTCGTGCTCAGGGAGGAGGGCCGCCGCCAAGCCTCGCTCCATGCCGCGAGGTACCAGCACGCGCTGCGGCGGTATCACTGCCAGAGCGTCCGCTCCAGGACCCTCGAGGTGGGTGACCTCGTCCTGAGGCGGGTGCTCTCCAGGGAGGGGCTTCACAAGCTCTCGCCTATGTGGGAGGGCCCGTTCAGGATCGCCCGTGTCTCAAGGCCTGGCGATGCGCGCCTGGAGACGCAGGACGGGATCCCCATCCAGAATGCCTAGAACATCCAGCACCTTCGTAAGTTCTACCCGTGACAGTCTCACGTAATAATGAGTGGGGCTGTACATGCCCCGGAGTCTCCTGAGCGCCGCCCTGGGGCCTCACGGGGGCTCCCACCCACGTCCAAGTGGAAGCCCCATGCTCCGCGCTGGCGGACAACACAGTCTTTCAACGACTATGCCCACGCCTAGTGGAAGCCCCATGCTCCGTGCTGGCGGGAAGACTAGAAGACTAGTGTAGGCGCCGGACGCGGCTGTTCTTTTGCTTGCTTTTGTAGCTGATTTGCCACTTCTTGGAATGAAATTCGAAGTTCTCGCGTCTTTATTTGAAAGGGATGGGAATTTTTCTCCTTGCAGCGTTTGCTCTTTCGAGTCTTGCAGTTGCCCGTCACTCCTCTCTGCGCGTCTCGCGAACGGGGGCTGGGCACAGTGTGTACGTCTGGGTCAGCCCGCGAACACACCTCGCCAAAGCCTTGGCGTCTTACTTTGGTGTCCTGATCCTCGCGCGATGCTCTGAAATGAGCCAACGGGCATGTGTGTCCCCCCTGAATCTTCATCTCCTGGCCTCACCGGGCATCGCGACCCGGTGTACCAGTGACGATCGGTCCCTGCTTGAGGGCTCGCATGGGGCGCGGTGCCCTATGAAACATCTCTGGAGGCCCCATGTCCTCATGGCCCGCTAGAGATCTCGCAGCCGTTGGGCGCCTCCTAAGGCCCGAGAACCTTCAGACCCTCAAGAAGGAAACCCCCGGCAAGAGATCTCTTTGGAACGGGAGGCACACATGAGGTCCAGGCTCCTGAGGAGCACGCCCTCACGGCGCAGGAGTCTACCGCAAGCACACCAAGCTAAGTTATCCTAATCATGATCAACAAGAACCTGTCGGTTAATAGCAACACAAATGCTAGGATACGATGTAAAAACGTTAACATAACGGCGCAAGCACCATGATCCATTACACGCCCCAGCAGGGCTTTTTACATTTCTTGATGCAGGAAAAGAAGAAAAAAGCAAAAGCGGCCTCGCGACCACTGCGGCTCCTGAGGCCTGGCTCCGGCGACGCCCGCGCTTAGTCGGAGTCCTCCTCCTGCTTCACCGGAGTGCAATGTCAAGGTGGCTCGTCGCCCTCCCCGGTCCGGGCTCGGTGGCGTGGCGGCTCGTCGTAGTCATTGTCGCTCGTGCTCTCCCCAGAGGGAGAGCCTCTGCCAGTGGGTGCGTCGCGGCCATCGCCAAGGGCAATTTCACCACCAAGGATGCTACCGCCCCTCCGGCCGTCATCGTCGGAGGGGTGGACGTCATCGTCATCGTCGTCGCCCTCCGGGCAACACCCCAGACGCCTGCCGTCTTCCCCGAAGATCCTGACGTAGAGGGTCGCCACTCCGTTGTGCCTGAAGTGGAGA
Source organism: Thinopyrum elongatum (assembly GCA_011799875.1). Classification (NCBI taxonomy): domain Eukaryota; kingdom Viridiplantae; phylum Streptophyta; class Magnoliopsida; order Poales; family Poaceae; genus Thinopyrum; species Thinopyrum elongatum. The sequence continues at coordinate 559,753,934 of CM022301.1, forward strand.
GTACATCCCCCCTGCAGGTCACGTGCGCGGGCAAACGACTGCCACCCATGGTTCAGGAACACGTTACCGGCAGGGGTGACCTCGACCTCCACCCATGAGGCCTTGCTGCAGCAACTGTCGGCCTACAGCCAGAGGTTGCCAGGCCCTCCGGCCGGCAGTGCGCCTTCGGAGAAGCGCGGGAGCTGGAACCAGATGCCTGCTGGCCTCTCCGCCCACACCACAAACTCTGAGGACGCGTCGGCCGAGTGGGATCGCGGGCGTGGTGGCCGAATGGCCGCCGCATCCTTCCCCCCTTGGCCATGGCCGCCTTGGCCGCGGCAGCTTCCGGCGCGGGAGGGAGCCTTCCCATGACCGCCAGAGGTGGCACCGACCTTCGAGGGGGTGCGCTCGCGCCCTCGGCGAGCCACCGCCGGCGTCGCGGCATACTTGTGGGGACGGCCGCGGCCCCTCTTGGGCGGTGGCGAGCCTAGTCCCTCCTTGGGGGCCTTGCCCTTCTCCTCGGCAGAAAACCTCCTCACCGGCGCCATGGATGCTTCGGCAAGACAGTCGGATGACGGAGAAGAAGAAGGGGCGAGCAGCAAGAAGATGAAGATGGGCTAGGGGCTCTACCCCCTTCTCCATTTATAGGCGAAGGAAGGCTGACCGGCGGCCTCTCACGTTCTAAGCAATGATGGCCCCGCTGCATGCACCAGGCAGTTGTCAAGTCGGGCAGTTGCCAAGGTGATGTGGAGAGGCGGAGACACTCACGTCTCGTCAAGCGCCACATGTCAACTTGGCCCACAGGCGATTGGGGCTCACGGTGCTTTGACCTCGCCCTTTGGCTTCGCCTCGAAGACAAGCTCGAGCGCGCCTTGGGCCCGGGGGCTACTGTCGGTGTTCTGGGAACCAGGGTACCCAGACTTGCCTGCCTGTGGCCCATGGCGTGGCTCCTTCGACGGCCTGGTACGGCCCACCTCCAAGACCATCAAGACAAGACCCTCGCGAGGGTCCAAGCCTCGCGAGGCGGACGACACCAAGACCTCCCAAGGGAGCGGCCTTCTCAGGCGGCCTCCTGAGGAGCGGAGATTTCTATGCAGGTACCCAGCCTCATGAGGCTACGATGACGCAAGCCATGACGACCAAGGCAGGCGGGCGCTAGCGGGCGCAGAAGAGGCAGTTTCCTCTTTGGTGCAAAGGAGGCAAGGGCAGGCGTGGGTTCTCGAGGAATCTGGCAAAGGTTTCCATTCCGGTGCAACGAGACCAAGACCACCAGCACGGCAGGACAGATTTCCTCGCCGAGCCCACCGCTGCGTCATGACCAAAAGCTTTGCAGGCGAAGACCACCTTTCGTCAGGATAGGATGTACTACTTGTCCCCTTTCAAATTGGCCACTATGGGATCCCTTCCCGCCTATGTTTTGGGGAAGAGGACCAAGGCCACTATAAAGATAGGTTAGCCACCACCATAGAAGAGGTGGACTCACTCTCACCCCCAAGCCCTCGTGAGCTTGTTCATCCTCTGTACTTGTTCATCCTCAGCCCCTCGTGAGGCCAATCCACCACAAAGTAGGAGTAGGGTCTTACACCGCAAGGTGGCCCGAACCTGGGTAAACTGTCATGTTCATCTTCTTCCTTACTCACGCGAATTAGGCTAGGCTATGGGGCGACGAGCTGGTAGGCTGGATAGGTTGAGTTCTTCGCGCACACCCCAAAGTTCGAACATTTCTTGGGTTTGCGGAGCCCTGAATCCGACAATTTGCAGCATTCCTCAAAGAAAATTTGCACACTTCCTCAGAAACATCCAAAGTTCAAAGTCCTCAAGTGAGGAAACTGGCAGATGGGAAGAGACCTCAGAAGGGAGGCAAGAGGCCTGAGACTAACACAGCGTTTGAGATCCCTGGGGACATATATGATGAATATTGCACACCCAATGAAGAAACTCATGGGAAGGAAAACAAGAATCGGCGCAAATTGCGCATACAGAGGATTGAGAGGAGATGGGTGAAGGAATGGAGGGAATACCGCTATGTAAATCCAAAGTACATGAAGAAATTCGCTGTGAACCCTCCATGTCCAAGACCACCTTTGGCAGCTGGCCAACGAGCTGATCCCACCAGCCTCAAGCGTGGTGATGAATTTCCTAAAGAATGGGCCAAGCGCCAAGTCAAGCTTCAGAAAGTTGCTGCAGAGGCAGTGAGGAAATTTAATGTGGATTCTCAAGCTGCTACCGCTGAGGCCTCTGCTAGTAAAGCAGCACCTAAGAAGGCCATTTTGAAGAAGTCTGCTGTGAAGAAATCTTCAAGCTCTATGCCCTCACGACCAAGTTCTTCAACGGCAAAGCCCTCAGGGCAAATTCCTCAAGCAACTTCTTCAAGGGCAGTGCCAATCCCCTCAGTTGCTTCAAAATCCTCAGCAGCTGCCTCAAAGTCCTCAACACCCGTGCACCTTGCAACGTGTCAGCGGACAGCAGGCTTCTCTATTGCCTCAGGGGCATCTGCATCTTCCTCAGCACAATCACAATCCTCAAGTGGTCCAACTCTGCTGAAGGTCAAGACCACTGCTGGACGTGGAAAGAGACCAAGTCCTCACAAGAAGCAAGTGGCATTCCATGTTCCGTCTGATGACGATGATGAAGCTGATGATGAAGAACTGACTAAAATCATCAAAGATAGACTAGAAAGGGCTGCAAGAGTCAAAGGAAGCTCTGTGCCTCTTATGCTGGATCCGAAGAAGATCCTCGATTTCATTGACATATGGCACAAAGATCCCAACACTCCACTCCCTGACTTTAACCTGACTCCTGGTCAAAGTCATATGTTGACTGCCTTCATAGTCAAAACGCCGGGCAAGTCATTAAGGCTCAGTACAAGAAGGAGCGATTCCTGAGGAACAACATTCTTACACTGGCTCCTGAAGAACTTGTCACTGTTCAGAAGGAGATCAGAGACCTCAGTGATGACTTTGACAGATATCATGCAGATTGACTTGGTGCCAAAGTCAGATTTGTCAAGATTGCCAAGAACCTCAAGGCAGACGTTGCAGCACCATCGCAACAGCAAATTCCTCAGGCTAAAGCATCTGCTCAGCATGCTGAAGAAACTGCAAGCGCAGCTGATGAAAGTCAGGCTACTGAAGAAGCTACCAGGGCTGAAGAAATTCCAGCTCCTGAAGACAATGCCAGGGCAACCACCAGTGTTGCGCCTGAAGACCAACCCAGGCCAGCTGAAGAATCTGCTGTGTCTCAAGAAATTGCACCAACTTCTTCTGCTCCTCCAGCAAAATCTTCAAAGGTAAAGAAAACCACACTTCCTTCTGCATCAGAAGTGAAGAAAACGAAGGCTGCTGAGAAGGAAACCGCAAAGAAGAGGAAAGCATCAACCTCTGCAGAGTCCTCGGCTCCCAAGAAAGTGAGGACTTTGACGAGCTCTTTCACTGAACCAATTGATGTTGTTCCTATCTCAATAGTGCCATCAAAGGAGCTCATTCCATTTGGTGAAGAATATGTCATTCCAGATGACACTGATGAAGAAAATCCTTCTGCTGCTTCTTCAGAGCAGTTGGATGAAGAAATTCAAGTGGAAGATGTTATTTCCACTCCATTGGTATCATTGCATGTGCCTCTGTTCACTGCTGAAGAGGCGGGCATTGAAGAAATAGAAGAAGATGTGGACATTGGCTCTATAACCCCTGTGCTGAATGATGACTATTGGGAAAATCTTCACCCCAACTCTCCAATGGCCACACCTCTGCATCCAATTCCTCAGTCCCCTGTTCAGACTGAAGAAATATTAACAGGGTATGAAGGACGTCCAACTTCTCTCCAGTCCATACCTGAAGAAATTCCAGCTGCAACAGCTGAAGAAATGGAGACACAGACTGCTGATGAAACTGTCGCTTCAATTCCTCAGTCTGATGTACCTGAAGTTGTTGTCGGCGTTCTGGGAACCAGGGTACCCAGACTTTCCTGCCTGTGGCCCATGGCGTGGCTTCATCGACGGCCTGGTATGGCTCATCTACAAGACTACCAAGACAAGACCCTCACGAGGGGCCAAGCCTCGTGAGGCAGACGACGCCAAGACCTCCCGAGGGAGCGGCCTTCCCAGGCTGCCACTTGAGGAGCGGAGATTCCTATGCAGGTGCCCAAACCTCATGAGGTTGCGGTGATGGAAGCCATGACAACCAAGGCCAGGCGGGTGCCAGCGGGCGCAGAGAAGATAGTTTCCTCTTTGGTGCTAAGGAGGCAAGCGTAGGTGTGGGTTCCCGAGGACTCAGGCAAAGGTTTCCATTCCTGTGCAACGAGACCAAGACCACCAGGACGGCAGGACGGATGTCATCACCGAGCCCACCGCGGCGTCATGCCAGAAGCTTTGCAGGTGAAGACCACCTTTCGTTAGGATAAGATGTACTACTTGTCCCCTTTTAGATTGGCCATTGTGGAATCCCTTCCCGCCAACGTTTTGGGGAAGAGGACCAAGGCCACTATAAATATAGGCTAGCCACCACCGTAGAGCAGGACGAACTCCCCAGGATCGGATCCTTTCCACCCTCACCAGAGCAGACCTCGCGAGGTTGTTCATCCCTTGTACTTGTTCATCCTCAGCCCCTCATGAGGCAAATCCACCATAAAGCAGGAGTAGGGTCTTACACCGCAAGGTGGCCCGAACCTGGGTAAACTGCCGTGTTCATCTTCTTCCTTGTTCCTCGAGCTAGGCCATAGGGCGACGAGCTGGTTGGCTAGATAGGTTGAGTTCTTTGCACACGCCCCAGAGTTTGAACCTTTCTTGGGTCTGCGGAGCCCTGAATCCGACATTTGGCGCACCAGGTAGGGGCGTGTCGAAGCCTCTCTTCCACCGTTCGCTCCGCCGCCGTTCCGTCGTTCCTATGGCCGACGCTCGCCATGTCCGTGCCGAGCGCCGGGCCGCTCGCGTCGCCCAGACGGCTCCCGCGGGCAACGACGCTCCTCGCCGCTCTGCCTCCCCGGTGGCTAACACCGCCACTGACCCTGCTACTCGCGAACAGCAGGACTCGTCGCTGCCACCGTCCGTGCGGCGCGACGGCCGCACCACAACCCCATCACCAACTCCGGCCGCGGCATCGTCTTCTCATGTTCGTCGCGGGCCGGCGAACGCGCAGACTGCGCTACTCATGGTGCGTGAGCTTCTGCGCTATTGTCCAGCCAACGACCTCTACGACAACTGGCTCACCCGCATCGCCGAGCTCGTCAACGCCACCGGTGAGGCCCCTGCACCATCCCGTTCGCCCCGTCTCCCGCCGTCCCTGGCAGGCGATGTGGCTCACGGCGCACCTCCTCCTCCTCCTCTGCACGACGCGGACCCCGAACCCAGGCGAGAGGCACCCCAACGCGACCTGCCGTGCAGGGTGCCGGCGCGCTATGAAGAAAGCTGCCAGGTGGTGAAGCGGCCCCAAGGAGAAGCGCGTGCGCTTCCAGCGCCACCGCGTCAAGACCGAGCGCCGCCAGAGGCGGTGCCACGCGGGCGCCAAGACCAAGCTCCTCCCATGCGACCGGCCCCTGTGAGTGCGGCAGGCTACCGTGCTTTCACCCCGGAGCTGCGACGTGTCGTCTGGCCCGGCAAGTTCAAGCCGGATCTGCCTCCATGCTACGACGGCACCCCCGACCCCGCTGAGTTCCTCCAGCTCTATGAGCTGAGCATCGAGGCGGCAAACGACAACGAGAAGGTCATGGCGAACTGGTTCCCCATGGCCCTCAAGGACGGCGCGCGCTCTTGGCTCCTGAACCTCCCGGTGGGCTCGATCTCCTCCTGGGACGAGCTCCGCGAGCGCTTCATCGCCAACTTCCAGGGCACTCGCGACCGCGCTCCTGCAGCAGGCGACCTGCGGCACATAAAGCAGCAGCCGGGCGAGACCTTGCATAAGTACATACAGCGCTTCACAAATGTTCGCCTCAAGATCTCGAAGGTGTCGGACGAGGCCATCATTTCGGCGTTCTTCGAGGGCGTCCGGGATGTCAAGATGAAGGAGGAGCTCGCCATACACGAGGACTTGAGCTCGGCTCTGGAGATGTTCAACATGGCCGCCAGGTGCGCGAGGGCAGAGGAAGGTCGCCTCTCCCTGCTGGAGCTTTCGGAGGTCGATCCTGAAGACAAGAAGGGCAAGCCTAAGGAGGTAAAGCGCAAGGGCCCCGCTGTGCTCGTGGCTGAACCTGAGATGAAGCGCGGCTGTGACCATGCCGAATCCTCCAGGGGCAGCCGCCCGTTTTGCGTCTTCAACAACGTCCACAGCCACAACACCAATGACTGCCAGGAGCTCAGGGCAATCCGCGACGGGTGCCTTGGCCGCCGTCCCGAGCGCAACGACCGTGGCTACGGCCGTAGAGGAGGCCGCTGGGACAACCGCGACCCCCGCCAGGACTGGCGCGATCAGCCTCGTGAGGACCGCTGGCAGGGCCAGCCTCGCGACGGCCCCTGGCATGACCAGGCTCGTGAGGACCGTCCTCAGGGCAATGCTGGCCTTCCTTCGCTGCCGCCGCCTCCAAGGAGAAATGATGACAACTGCCAAGATGATGGGGCTGGGGCCTTCCAGGAGCCACGCGCGATCGCTTGCATCCTAGGTGACGCTCAGGCCCCTGCCTCTCATCGCATCTTCAAGAAGTTCGCTTGCGAGGTGAACGCGGCCCTTCCCAAGCTTGAGGCGTCGCGTCCCCTCAGGTGGTCCAAGTACGCCATCACCTTCGACTCTATGGACCAGCTCAAGTGCTCAGCCACCGCTGGCGCGCTCCCGATGCTCTACACGCCGACCATCAGCAACGTCCTCGTCACCAAAACCCTCATCGACGGTGGCGCGGGGCTCAATGTTATTTTCGTCGAGACATTCGAGATGCTCAAAGTGCCCTACGATCAGCTTCTGCCCACCAAGCCCTTCTCAGGGGTGACCGATGGCCCCACCGTCCCCATAGGGCAGATTCGCCTCCCTTTCACCTTCGGCAAGCGTGACAACTACCACACCGAGCTCACCGACTTCGACGTCGCCCACATTCACCTCCTGTACAATGCCATCCTCGGGTATCCGGCCCTCGCCAAGTTCATGGCGGCAACTCTCCATGGCTACAATGTCCTCAAGATGCTAGGAAGTGGTGGTGTCATCACAGTCGCTTGCGACGAAAAGGATGCGGTGTGCTCCCTCGAGCGCGCCTACCAAGCTGTGGCGGTCGAGAACTCAGATGGCGAGGGTGCCATCCTGCCTCCTGAGGCCATCCCCAAGAAGAAGAAGCAGCTCCTCCCAAAGGGCCGTCAGGAGGATGGGGCGCCCGACGGTCATGCCTCAGGCCCCGCGCCCACTGCCGGGGCGCCTTTCCCTCTCGCATAGGAAGGCGCGCCCGGTGCCCCTCTCAGGACGGGCTCGGGGGCTCTCGTCTAGAGGGCCTCTGACCTGACCAGCATTGCGAGGGAGGCGTTCGGGCACCACGTGGGGGCGTGCTTCAATGCGTGCCTCCGTGAGCAAGGCTCGAGGCGCTAGGCGCCTAGGAGTTCATCACCAAGGCAATCGAGGAGCTTCAGGAGGCGCGCACCATGCGTGGCGAGCATCGCCCCACACCATCCAGTGCAGCTGCTGCCCATGATATGGGCGGCGAGCTGCGCGTCTGCGTCAACATCCCAGGCCTCAACAGGGCTGCTTCGCAGGACCTCTTCTGGCCGTCCCGCGTCGGCCGGAGCGGGGGCTACCCCTGTAGCTACGTCTGCATGCCATTTGGCCTGCTAAACGTGGCCGCCTCATACCAGCGCCTCATGCAGGGAGTCTTGGCGGCCCACGAGGCACGGTGTCAGGCGGTCCTGGCAGAGGAGGTGCCGGATCTTCGCGAGCTCCCCGGACCTCCAGAGCCTCCCGAGCCTCAGGAGTCGGCTGGCCCATGAGGACCGATCTCTGCTGCGCGCGTCTTCAGCTACTTCAACGCTTCTACAACGATGGTGCCAGGTGACTTTTTGGTTTGTTCGGTTAAGGGCGCCCCTCGAGCTGCATTATCCTAAAACTGTCAGGGCTCCCCCCGCGTCACGAGGCATATGGCGCCACCACCACGGTGGCGCATGCCATCCGGAAGTGGGTCCTTCTCTGGGGAAGGCGCCGGCGAGCCCTCCCCCGGCCGAGGGCCTGCGGCCACCTTACCACCGCCTGGGTAGCCCCTTGCCCCTTGGTCCGGTCCTGGTTTTCGGATGCCCCAATGGTGGTCGGGGTGTGCGCGGGGCGGGGTCCCCGCCCCGGGCAGGCAGGGCGTGCCAGGAGGTCGCGCGAGGACGCACCCCACGCGCGGCGAGGGAGCCCGTTGCCAGGGCTCCCCCCGCGTCATGAGGCGTATGGCGCCACCACCGCGCGTGCCATCCGGAAGTGGGTCCTTCTCCGGGGAAGGCACCGGCGAGCCCTCCCCTGGCCGAGGGCCCATGACCACCTTACCACCGCCCGTGTAGCCCCTTGCCCCTTGGTCCTGTCCTGGTTTCTGGACGCCCCAATGGTGATCAGGGTATGCGCGGGGCGGGGTACCCGCCAAGGGGGCAAGAAGCGCCCCTCAAGTCTCCGCTCGTGACACTCGCACGTAATAATGAGTGGGGCTGTACACGCCCCGGAGTCTCCTGAGTGCCGCCCTGGGGCCTCACAGGGGCTCCCACCCACGTCCAAGTGGAAGCCCCATGCTCCGTGCTGGCGGACGACACTGTCTTTCAACGACTATGCCCACGCCTAGTGGAAGCCCCATGCTCCGCGCTGGGGAGAAGACCGGAAGACTAGTGTAGGTGCCGGACGCGGCTGTTCTTTCACTTGCTTTCTGTAGCTGATTTGCCACTTCTTGGAATGAAATTCGAAGTTCTCGCGTATTTATTCGAAAGGGTTGGGAATTTTTCTCCTTGCAGTGTTTTAATCTCTCGAGTCTCGCCTTAGGGAGAGTGGCAGTTGCCTGTCGCTCTTTCCCGCGCGTCTCGCGAGCGGGGGCTGGGTACGGTGTGTACACCTGGGCTCGCCCACAAGCACACCTCGCCAAAGCCTTCGTGTCCTAATCTTTGGTGTCCTAATCCTCGCGCGACGCCCTTAAACGAGCCAACGGGCATGTACGCCCTCCTGAGTCCACACCTCCTGGCCTCGCCGGGCATCACGACCCGGCGTACCAGCGACGGTTGGTCCTCGCTCGGGGGCTCGCGTGGGGCGTGGCGCCCTGAGGGGCAGCTCCGAAGGCCCCATATCCTCATGACCCACTGGAGACCTCGCGGCCACTAAGCGCCTCCTGAGGCTGGAGAACCTTCGGGTCCATGAGAAGGAAACCCCCGGCAAGATCTCTCTGGAATGAGAGGCACGCAGAGGACCCAAGCTCCGGAGGAACACGCCCTCGCGGCGCAGGAGTCTACCACAAGCACACCAAGCTAAGTTACCCTAATCACGGTCAACAAGAGCTTGTCGGTTGGTAGCAACGCGAATGCTAAGATAGGAAATAAAAGCGTTAACATAAACGGCGCAAGCGCCATGGTCCATTACATGCCCTACCAGGGCCTTCTACATTTCTTGATGCAGGAAAAAGAAAAAAAAGCAAAAGCGGCCTCGCGACCACTGTGGTTCCTGAGGCCTGGCTCCAGCGACGCCCGCGCTCAGTCAGAGTCCTCCTCCTGCTTCACCGGAGCGCGATGGCGGGGCAGCTCGTCGCCCCCCTCGGTCCGGGCCTGGTGGCATGGTGGCTCGTCGTAGTCATCATCGCTCATGCTCTTCCCGGAAGAAGAGCCGCCGCAGCTGGACGCGTCGCGCCGTCGCCAAGGGCAAGTTCACCGCGAGGGGCCTCGCCGATTCGCCGGCCTGTGAGGGGGTCGCCGTCTCGATCGCCTCCCCTAGGGCAGCACTCCAGACGTCGGCCGTCCTCTCCGAAGACCTTGAAGAAGAGCATCGACGCCCCATCGTACTCGAAGTGGATGGCGTGCCTCCCCTCCGAGTTGTAGGTGCGAGCGATCGCGCCCCACCCCCGAGTCATGAAGACGTCGCCGGAGTCGACGGCCTCGACCTCCGCCTCTGAAGCTTTGCAGCAGCAGCCATCGTGCTGCAGCCACAACTCGACGGGTCCCTTCGATGGTATCTCCCCCGCCAGGGACCGCAGGAGCCGGATCCATGTGCGCGGCGGTGTCGCTGCCCACACCACGAACTCGCGGGCCGTGCCACCGGCATAGGCCTACAGGCAAGGTGGTCACGCGGTCTCTGCTTGTCCTCCTTCCTGGCTTCATACTCCGCGACTTCCGCGGTCGCTTTCGCGAGTGGGACCTTGCGCGCGGATGTCCGCACTAATGGGGAAACCCGGCGGGGCGCGTTTGTGCCAAGGTTGCGTGCCCATAGGCGCTGCGGCGGTCTCGCGCGGGCAACCGCGCCTTTTCTTCGGCGGGAGCAACTCCGGTTCTACCAGAGGGGTTTTTCCCTTCTCGGCAGCCGAGATCCTCCTCACTGGCACCATGAATGCTCTGGCAAGATCGCGGCGCGGCGAAGAAGAAGAAGGAGTGAGCAGCAAGAAGATGAAGATGGGCTGGGAGCTCCGCCCCCCTTTTCCCCATTTATAGGAGGGGAAGGCTAACCGGCGGCCTCTCACGTTAGCAGTCATGATGGCCCCGCTGCATGCATCAGGCAGTTGTCAAGTCGAGCAGTTGCCGAGGCGGCGTGGGGAAGTGGAGACGCCCACGTCCCATCAAGTGCCACGCGTCAGCCTGGTCCGGAGGCGATTGGGGCCTGCGGCGCTTCGCCCTTGCCCTTTGGTTTCGCCTCAAAGCCAAGTCCGAGCACGCCTTGGGCCCGGGGGCTACTGTCGGTGTTCTGGGAACCAGGGTACCAAGACTTGCCTGCCTGCGGCCCATGGCGTGGCTTCATCGATGGCCTGGTACGGCCCATCTACAAGACTACCAAGACAAGACCCTCGTGAGGGGCCAAGCCTCGCGAGGCAGACGACGCCAAGACCTCCCAAGGGAGCGGCCTTCCCAGGCTGCCTCCTGAGGAGCGGAGATTCCTATGCAGGTGCCCAAACCTCATGAGGTTGTGGTGACGCAAGCCATGACGACCAAGGCCAGGCGGGCGCCAGCGGGTGCAGAGAAGACAGTTTCCTCTTTGGTGCTAAGGAGGCAAGCGCAGGCGTGGGTTCCCGAGGACTCAGGCAAAGGTTTCCATTCCTGTGCAACGAGACCAAGACCACCAGGATGGCAGGACGGATGTCATCACCGAGCCCACCGCAGCGTCACGCCAGAAGCTTTGCAGGTGAGGACCACCTTTCGTCAGGATAAGATGTACTACTTGTTCCCTTTCAAACTGGCCGTTGTGGAATCCCTTCCCACCAACGTTTTGGGGAAGAGGACCAAGGCCACTATAAATAGAGGCTAGCCACCACCGTAGAGCAGGACGAACCCCCCGGGATCGGATCCTTTCCACCCTCACCAGAGCAGACCTCGCAAGGTTGTTCATCCTTTCTACTTGTTCATCCTCAGCCCCTCGTGAGGCAAATCCACCACAAAGCAGGAGTAGGGTCTTACACCGCAAGGTGGCCCAAACCTGGGTAAACTACCGTGTTCATCTTCTTCCTTGTTCCTCGAGCTAGGCCATAGGGCGGCGAGCTGGTTGGCTAGATAGGTTGAGTTCTTCGCACATGCCCCAGAGTTCGAACCTTTCTTGGGTCTGCGGAGCCCTGAATCCGACAGTTGTGACACAAGAGGCTATAAGGCCTGCTACTGCAAATCTTCAGCCCAAGCCTCAAAGTCCTCATACAAAGAGGCCAAAATTCAAGGCTGATGATTTCTTTGATGAGCATCATTTCTTCACTGACACAAATCCAAATGACTCAGCCAGGCTAAGGCGCAAGAGGTTCTGGACTGCAAGCCAGATGAACTTCTATGCATCTGTTTTGTTTGACAAGGACAAGGTATTTCAACACCGTCAAATTCCTCATGTGGATATGGAGTCCATTCCGTGCTTCCAACCAGTTCTCAATGTTCTTCATGAAGCTGGGCTCCTAAATTTCTGTGCTGATATATGTGAATGGAATGAAGAGCTAATTCTTCAGTTCTATGCAACCCTGCACCTCACTGGAAATGTTGCTGATGTCAATTTATGGGTGCTAGACTGGATGACTGAAAATACTCACTATAAAGCTCCGGCCTCTGAATTACTTCATGCCATCTCAGTCAGTCCTCCTGCTGAAGGCGCAAGGCTCATATATGAAGAACCTGAACTTCAAAATCATCTCATGCAAGTGCAGATGAAGCCTTTGCGGCCTGGCCAAGCTCCAAGAACCACCTTCCTAGTGAAGGATTTGTTATATGTGCCAAGGACCATATACCGCATCTTGACTAAAACCCTCAATCCGATCAAAGGCCACAACTCTGAAGAAGAAGAAGTTGTTGGCATCATGAAGAATTTGCTGTTCAACATCATACATGGGATTCCCATTAACTACCACGATTTCTTCATGAGGACTTTGGCTAATGTTGCACTGTCGCCATTTGAATTGAAGCCCTATGCTCCCTGGATAATGAAATTCATCAGAACCAGGTCTTCAATTCCATACAAGGTTGATTTTCAGAATCACCTCAGCTTTCTATCTCCTATCGAAGCCCTCAAAAGGACTATTTCTTCAGTTGATGAAAAAGGCAAAGTTGTTGTCATTGATGAAGGCACTCGACCGTTGGATGGACAGTTTCGTAAGGCTGCCTCTTATTCCACCAATGATGACTCTGCTACTCAAGATTCTGCTAGAGCCCATGAGCAAAATCCTCAAGCCACTGCCCCACGCGTGATGACTGATCGTGAGCTTCTTCTAAGTCTTCATCAGAAGGTCGATCGCAATCACAAGTGGGTCAAGCGGCTCAATTCTTTGGAACATGACTGTCACTCAGAACACTGTGAAGAAGAATCATTACTATGCACATGAAATCTTCGATCGCACTTGGGCTATACTATCTCATCTGTACAGTGACAAAGACCTCAAGCAGATGGACTTTCAGCAGAACTTTGACTAGGCTCATCCGCCTTCGAAGAAATTCAATTTGGTCAAAGTTCCTCAGCTAGTCACAAGTTCATTTTCTTCATTGCGTGAGACGAATGAAGCTGAGGATCTCGACGACACTGCAGTAGGCCCTACTTCGACAAATGACCCTGACAACGCTGGCACTCCTCCATCGACATCATGATGATATTCTTCAAGGGTGTTAGTCCTCATTTTCGTCTCTTTTGGTCATTCGATGACAAAGGGGGAGAAATTTGAGTTAGTCTTCAAGTGGGTCTTATATATGGGCTGTTTTTTTTTCGTTAAGTTACAACTCTTGCTCTTCTGAAGTGTTTGTTGGTTGAGTTGTAAACTTAAGTCCGATGGTGGTCTGATACTTTAGAACTGCTTTCTGCATGTTTATTTCCTCAAGTACCTTAATGCACGCATGCTGAAATTCGTCAGACACCATTTTCCATCATGCATTTCAAATTCTTCATAGTATATGTTAAATGCGTATATGGATTACAAGATATAGGGGGAGATCTCCATGATTTTATTCTACAATGTGCATTTGCAGTCAAAGCAAATTCCTCAAATATGCACATCTTCAGGGGGAGTTCTTCTATATCTTGCAATCAAATTCCTCAATATCAGTATTTACACTTCATATGTTTATCCCCATTGAAAACTTAACCTATTTGTAATCAATCACCAAAAAGGGGGAGATTGTAAGTGCATCTAGTGCCCCTTAGTGATTTTGGTGTATTGAAGACTTATAGGTTAAGGGACTAATGTGTTTGTGAGTGTACACAGGTTCTATAAGTCTCTGAGGAGTTTGATATTTCCGAAGAAAGTCGACCCCTAAAATTGAATGTCTTCATTTGAAGACTTTGGTTTTCTTGAAGACTTTGAAAATGAGGAAATTGGTGTGACCTTGAAGACATTGATATTGATGCGAGGATTATGAAGCGTGAAGACTTTTGTTTTCGTAGTTTCATTTTCTCTTTCTTGAGTCATAGGAAACACCGTACTGTTAAAGGGGGTCGAGGTAATACTAAGGAAAAGTTTCCAAGTGATGCTCATCTCAAAGCCTACACATACCCAATCCTTCGCGTGAAGCCTTTGGAAATCTCATACAGTTCAGTCAATTTCTTCAGTGAGAGAGACGAAGATCTTCTGCTCTCTGGGGAATTTGTTCTGACTGAGGAGTTAGGAATTCGCCAGTGCGGATTGCCTACAAGTGAGGAACATGATAGCCCTGAGGAATTTGAGAGCTCAAATTTCCGACCGTTGCTGTCCCAAATATCTTATCCACCTAACGGTCATATCATAGAAGGGCATTTATGTCTTATCATGTCGGGCTGATCCCCGGCTATAAATAGCCGCCCCCCTCAACCACTAGCCGGTTGGCTCCTCCGAGAGAAACTGACACTTGTCATTTAGAGCATCCCATCCTCTGAGGACTTTGAGAGAAAATCATCAGTGAGGAAAAACCCAAACCCAAACACCTATAACCCAAAGTGATTGAGCATCACTGAAGAGATTGTTCCTGTGTGGAACCGATGCTTGTTACCTTTCAAGACTGTGCATCTTCCAGATGGTTAGGCGTCAAGGTCTTGAGCATCCAAGAGGAATTGTGGATCGCCGGGTGACCTAGTCTGTGAAGGTTTGGAAGTCACCTCGAAGACTTACCACGAGTGATTGGGCGAGGTCTGTGTGACCTTAGCTCAAGGAGAATACAGTAAGGACTGTGTGTCCTGGGTCTGTGTGTCCTTTGGTTTAAATACCAAGCTGCTCCAACCAGACGTACAATGGTCACAGCAGTTGGAACTGGTCTACCAAATCACTGTCTTCACCGGGCTACTGATTCTATTTCCTCAACCCTTTCATTTCCTCGCTCATGTGTTGATGAAATTAATCGTTTCTGTTTGAAGACTTTGACTGAAGACTTTCTCAAATTCCTCAATCCTATTTCTTCAGTCATCTTGTTTTCTGCCTGCTTATCCTGTTTACACGCTACCTGTGCCCTGTGTATGTTTCTTTTCATCTTGATGACCATGCTACTGTCTTGTTATGCATGCACCTGAGTACTTATTCCGCTGCTTGTAGTTCGTCACTTAGCAAATTCCTTAAGAAGTATTTCCTCAGTGACGAATTTGTAAAAATCGCCTATTCACCCCCCTTTAGTCGATATAACACACTTTCAAATACCCAAGGAAAAACGAAAGAAAAATGTAAAAGGAATAAAACCAGAGCAGTGGTAACCCCACAAACGGGTGTGACCAAACTAGGGGATCGAATGTAATTAGCCGAAAATAGAAAGCACCAACAACCAGCCTTCCATCCTCGCGCGTTGGTGAGAAAACACATCAAAACTCGGTGGTGGCATAAAGTGGCGCACATGCGCTGCATCACTTGTCACCATCCTAGAGGGTTTGGGGTTACCTTTGCAAGCTACCCCTTAGCTAGTGATTTTGCCCGTGCGTTCCTAACTCATCATGGAGTCCAGCAGCAGCAGCAGCAACCGCTATGGCAACCACAACCCGTTATATTGTTGATTGACTTAGGCCCAACTAACAAAGCACTACAATATTCCCTCTTCAGATTACAATTGAGCTGACCTATATACCCGAGCCCCTCCCCCTCCAATTGGAGGCCTAGGTGGCCACCCATCCCCTTCAAGGGCGGGCCTACAAAAATCCTAAATACTCGAAACCCCTCTGTCCCATCCTGCCATATATGTAACCTCCTTTGCCTAATCCCCTTGTGTGCAACCTCCGCCGCTTCGTCGTTTACCCAGAATTTTCCATATCCAAACACAACCTTGATCACAATGGTAAGGAGCCTTTTGTGTGTTTCTCCACATTGGACCAGTCCCCCCACCCATGATCATTTGCGAACCTGGTTGAGCCACGCATCCCCTCCCGTTTTTGTGTTGCGGGACGCATACTCTTGCATCCCTATCGCGACTCGACGGATTTCATGCCATTCTTTGTGTCTAGTTTGTTTCTATAAAAAATACTAGTACATTTTTCCCATATAAGGATTGCTTTCTAGCAAATATTGCCACAATTAGCTTTTCAAAATTTTCTAGATTCAACCGAATCAAATCCGGCTCCTCATCATAGACCAAACATCCGCTGGCCCAAAAATAGTCATATCAATTTTAACGGTTTCTATTACGTACAGCTAGCAGTTTCAATATATTTCGTAAATTTTCTAGTTTGACAATGTAAAAAGAACCTCAGGTAATTACGGGAGATACGCTGTCATATCTCATCGTCCGCACTTCTGTGCCATGACAAGAAAATGCTCAGTTTAAGTTCGGTCTTTGTGCCACGCCTCCGTCCCTTTTTGCCGTATCTGGCCCAAGAAAATTAACTGCTTTGACACCCCACGTAGTAGCCTTTGAGCCCATTTGTCGGCAGGGTAAACCACCCTGAGCCGGAGAACAAGGGGCACGGCTATGTGCCGCCCACATCGACGCCCACTACAGGCTCACCTGTAGGGAGCTGTGGTGGGCCATTCCTGTACGAAAGAGGCCACGTTAAGCTGACGTCACCCATGTATTTTCATTTTTTTTCTTCACATTTTAGATTTTTTTCCTTTGTTTTTACTATTGTTTATATAGATACAAAAAAGACATTAAATAAAATTGGAATGCATTTTAAAATGTTAAACGTGCATAGAAAAATGTTTGTGACATTTAAAAACTATTGCATGCTTATAATAAGTGACAATTAGAAAATGTTTATACAATGTAAAAAAAGGTCTGCGTAACTCAGAATAATGTTACAATGTACGCTGCATTTAGAAATTTTTCTCCTGTTTCAAAATTGTGTTTGTGACATTTTCAACAAAGTGTGTACAATGTAAACAATCTTTCTGTAAACTAAGAAAAATGTTTCGTACCGTTAATAAAATATACATGACATTTTAAAGAAAATTTCCAATGTTCTTGACAATTTTCAAAAATATAATATAATTAATATTCTCATAGGTAAAAGAATGTTTATTTTCATTACAAAAGTGTACGTGACATTTTAACGAAATATTCAAGTGTGTCCAAAAAATGTCGGTAAATTTTCTTAGAAATGAATATACAATGTCAGAAAAATGATCGTGTAATTTAAAGAAATGTTTATTACTGTTAAAAAAATGTGCAACGTATATTTGGAAAATGTTACAAGGTATCACAATATGTATTTTAAAACATGTACATGATGTATTTCAAAATTGTCCAAAGTGTATCAAAAAATGTTGCACGCGTGCGCTAGAAATGTACATTGTGTACTCAGAGAAAGTAGACATACGTTAGAAAAAAGGAAACCTGAATCAAACTGAAAAAAGAAACAAAAATAAAAGCAAATGAAATGAAAGAATACAAAACCAAGAAGAATCACAAAAGAAAACCAAAAAATAAGAAAGAAAGAAAGAATTGAAGAAACCAGTGAAAAAACAAAGTAAAACGAAGGAAAAAGATAAACTGAAGAAAGCCGATGAAAAAACAAGAAAAAATGTGGAGCAAAGGTATGCCCCAACTAGGGGATCGATCGTAATTAGCCCCAGAAAGAAAGGACAAACAACCAGAGAAAACCCATTTGTGGTTGTGAAAAGTGAGACACATGCGCTGCATCCCTTGTCACCACCTCAGAGAGTTTGGGTTTACCTTTTGTGGCACCCCCGACTCAATCGTACACTAATCATACACGCAAATGTGTACGATCAAGCACAGGGACTCACGGGAAGATATCACAACACAACTCTAACACAATTTAAACGGAGGTCCACAATATTACAGACCAGGGATCCGAAGATTCGAATACATAAGTCAGTCATACAAATATAATCTGAGTACAGACATAGTTAGACAAGTTTTGCCTTAAGAAGGCTAGCACAAACAGCAACACTAGATCGAAAGGCGTTGGCCTCCTGCCTGGGAGCCTCCGATCCTACTCCTGGTCATCTGGCTCGATCCAGTAGTAAGTACCCTCTGGACCCTCCTGGTAGTAAGCTCCGGTGGTGGCATCTGACTCCTGGACTCCATCGTCTGTTTGTATCATCAATGTGGGGTATATGGGGAAAAGAGAAAATAAAGCAACCGTGAGTACTCATCCGAAGTACTCAGCAAGCAAGGATCTATACTACATATGCAACATTATCAATGGAGAAAGGCTGTATATGTGGACTAGGCTGCAGAAATGCCAGAATAGGGAGAAGGCCTAGTCCTATCGAAGACTAGCATCTTCAAACATCTTCACAAGGCCATCATCTTGCAGCAGTAGAAGAGAGTAGAATAGCATTTTATTTAGCAAACATGTTGTAGTACAGCTTAAAGATCCTTCCTCGACTCCCAAGCGAGAAAGCGATCCCGAAGCTTCAATTAAGTAACAAGTATCCAGTTTAAGTAGTAGATCGGGATACACAAACTGAGCGTCCTTTACCATAGGACCGGCTATCGATAGAAGATTCATCCCTGCAGGGGTGCACTACTGTTACCCAACACGCTCGATCAACTCTGGCCGGACACACTTGCTGGGTAATGCACGTCCTTGGAAAATCAACACAAAGCAGCGTTCTACCTAGGCTCGGCAGAGAGGTCAGCACGCCGGACTAACCTATGCACCCAGAGGTCTCGGGCCATCGCCCTGGGCACCTTGCGCGTTGCGAGACTGGCCGGGGTGCAGGCGCGACACTGGACTCGTCAGTGAAGTATCCAGCCCAATCCCGACAATCAGCCCGCACGGTGAATCGTGACGTCAGACGAGCTTTTGGAGAAACGTACTTCGCAGAGGGTCCCATAACCATTATCCCGCGTGGTGGTAGTGCGTATAGGGCACGTCGACCCACTCAAATCACACACCCAAATCCAATAGGCTCAATTAGTATCACGCGGAGACAATCAGAGTCTCTGATGCTCCGCCACAATGTCACACTCGAGTGCCCTTCCGGCACACCCGAAAATCATAGATACCCAGCGGGTACCCACCAGGGTGGACCCGCCTGTAACAGAGGTCAAGTAATCGTGTGGTCATAACATCAAGGGGGAAACCCGAGGAATCACCCTCGGCGGATTCCACTCGACAAAATCATCAGGGCGAACGTATGAGGTATCACCCTCGAGGTTCACACTGAGGGTTGCACAACAGAGTCGTATCGGAAGTGGAGAAGGAGGAATCACCCTCGATGACCACGACCGAACAGCTACACTGCAGAGTATTCATCGAGAGTGCGTTACGAGGTATCACCCTCGGCACTCGATAGTTACTACGCAGAGTCGTACAACTAAGGGGGTGTGAGGTGAGGTGTCGGTCTCTGGTCGACGATCACGTTGATCGAGTCGTCGATGATCAAGCAGGGGCATCAGGGAAAAGGTGGTGGGGTCACTGATGGTTCATACCAACCTATACTAAACAATTTATCATAGGCAGGTAAGGTAGCAATGAACAGGTTACAACAGCAGGCTATGCATCAGAATAGGAGCATACATTAACAGTAGCAAAATCTAATGCAAGCCGGAGAATAGAATGGGCGATATCTGGAATGCTCAAGGGGGGGGGGCTTGCCTGGTTGCTCTGGCAAGAGAGAGGGGTCGTCAACGGGCTGCTCGTCGGTAGAGTAGTCGTATCCAGGTGCAGCGCCGTCGGTCTCAGCGTCTATCGAGAGAGAGAAGGAGGGGGAGAGATACAATAAATTCACGGCAATAATGCAAACAATATGTATGACATGCCTAAATGATATGCCGGGGTGTTCTACTGCCTAACTAAATGATTTAGTTAATTTAGGAATTTATTTGGATTTATTTAATTAAAGTTGGGCACTATTCATTTACTGAAATCGGTCTAAAAGTTCAATGTTCTTATAGCTACGGGCGTCTGACGGGAATACGGAGGACGTATTCGGGTTCATATCGAAATTCTGAGCAAGTTTCATATATAAATTATTTTCATCGGAGTTACGGTTTATTTAATATGATTTTCTAAAGTTTTTATTAATTTCTGGAATTTATTTAATTATTTAAATCAACATTATCCGAAACAGTGTGCGATGACATCAGCATGACCTAAGCATGACGTCAGCAGGTCAACTCTGGCTGACAAGAGTCAAACCTGACAGGTGGGACCCACATGTCATACACTGTGGCCTAATCAGAGAGGTTAATTTAATCATTTGAGTTAATTAACAGGTGGGGCCCAGCAGTCAGTGACTGATTAGTGTTTAATTAACTAATTAACAGATTTTCTATTTATTTAAATCCAATTAAACGGCCGGGCCCCACATATCAGTGAGACCGGGCGGCCACGTCAGCGTTGACCCCGGTCAGCGGAGTCAACGGGGCCCGCGGGGCCCCACAGTCAGTGACACAGGGCGGGGCCCGCCAGTGCCACGTCGGCGGTGGCCGGCGACGCGCCGGAGTAGCTCCGGCGAGCCGAAACGCGGCGGCGCGAGTCGGGCCTGGCTCGGGTTTCGCCTACGGTGGGTCTCAGGGGCTGGGGTAGGTTGCGTTCGACGCGGCTCGACGTCGCGCGTCGAATGGCGGCGGTGCGGGGTGCTGGGGAGGCCAAAGCTGAGCGCCAGGAGATCGTCGGCGGCGAGGTTCTCGGGCGAGCTACGGGATCGACCAAACGGCGCGCGTCCAAGCGTTGTGAGGAGCTAGGCGGGGTCTATGCGACGTGGCGAAGCAGATGGGCGGCAGCACATGACCAAATGGTCGCCGGATGGTCGCCGGCGACGAGGTCCGCGGCGGTGGGTGAGGCCTAACGCGGAGCGGCGGCTACGGTACGCTAGCGAGCTAATGGAGAGGGGGAGGAGGAGCAGGAGCTCACAGTGGTGCGTAGCCGTTCAAAGTGGGCTCGGGGAAGGCCTGGAGTAGCCGGAATCGATGGCGAACGGTGGCGGGGATCCGAGGAAGAAGACGACGCAGGCCGGCGATGCAGAGGCGTTCGGCTTCGGTTCGTCGGCGCAGGAGGCGTAAAGGAGCACGGCGGAGCTCGTGGGCACGTCGCAGTGGCGAGGCAGAGGCGGTGGCTACGCGGGTGATGGAGCAATGGCGATGGCCGCGTCGGCCATGGCGGCAAGCGAGCGAGGGAGGGGAAAGAGTGGGGCGAGGGAGGCACCAGAGGCTGCGGGGCTTGCCCTTATCCTCGCGGCGGGCGCGGCGCGTTGTCGAGCAGGGGGAGAGGGGGGGGCCGGGCGCGTGCGTGCGGCGCGCGCAGGGTGTTCGACAGCGAGGCGAGGAGCAGTGCGGGAGGTGGGGGACGGTGCGAGGACGGGCTGGGCCGGCGCTGTAGCAAGCAGGCCGAGTGTACAATAGATCATTTAGGCCTTTTCCTTTTTCTCTTTTCTGTTTCTTTTTCTTTTCTGTTCTGTTAATTGTTTAGGCCCCAAATGGATTTTGTAAAAAGTGTGAGCTAGTCCTTAAATACCAGTGCACTATACCCTAACACCAAAAACTAGTTTGGGCAAAATATCATTTCATAATTGTTTTAGATTAATTAAAAGGCTTGTAGATATTATTTTCAGCCACTGTTAAAAGAGGTTTGGGTCACCTAATTAATTTATTAACTGTTGGTTACAATTTTAGAATGGTCTCTGCAATATTTGTTATTTACTGAACATTTTAGTTTTTATGTTGGACAACTTTTATATTTCACTTTCATTTAAATTTGAATTTGACTTAGGAGTTGAAATGCAATATGATGCTAATGATGATTATGCACTGTTAAGCTTGCTGACTTGTCATTATCAAAAGTGATTACTGTAGCTAATGACAGGGGGTGTTACAACTCTCCTCATCTATTAAGAATTCTCGTCCCGAGAATTAAGAGGAAGACTGAAAGAAAGAGGGGTATTCTTCGCGAAGACGATCCTCGCGTTCCCAAGTGGCCTCATCTTCAGAATGATTTGACCACTGAACCTTGAGGAATTTGATTGACTTTTGACGAGTCCGACGTTCAGTTTCATCAAGAACACGGATGGGATATTCTGGATAAGACAGATCTTCCCGTAATTCAAGCACTTCATGATCCACAGCTCTAATAGGATCCTTGAAGCAGCGACGGAGTTGGGATACATGAAAAACGTCATGTACTTGAGAAAGATTAGGCGGCAACTGCAATTGATATGCCACTTCTCCTCGACGGGCAAGAATACGGAACGGGCCAATGTAGCGAGGAGATAACTTGCCTTTGATTCCGAACCTATGAGTGCCTTTCAATGGAGTGACACGGAGGTAAGCTTGCTCGCCAGGTTGATAGACTATTTCCTGGTGCTTTCGGTCATAGTTGCTCTTCTGACGAGACTGAGCAGTTTTCAAATGTTCACGGACAATGCGGACTTGATCTTCTGCTTGCTGAATAATGTCCGGTCCGACGAGTGAGCGTTCCCCAGTTTCTGACCAATTCAGAGGGGTTCGACACTTACGACCGTATAGAACTTCAAACGGTGCCATCTTCAGACTAGCCTGATAGCTATTGTTGTAAGAGAATTCGGCATACGGGAGAGATTCCTCCATTTCTTACCGAAGGAGATGAAGCAAGCTCGAAGCATATCTTTGAGCACTTGATTAACTCATTCAACTTGACCCTGTGACTGAGGGTGAAAAGCGGTACTGAACGACAGATGTGTTCCCATAGCTTCTTGGAAACTATTCCAGAATCTGGAGGTGAAGAGGCTGCCATGATCAGAACTGATCTCCAACGGAACACCATGGAGTGACACAATTCGGGAAACATACAAGTCTGCTAACTGGCTAGCAGTGATTGTCTCTTTAACTGGCAGAAAGTGGGCAACCTTGGAGAATCGGTCAATGATGACAAATATAGCATCATTACCCTTCTGGGATTTGGGAAAACCAGTAATGAAATCCATTTGGACCTTGTCCCATTTCCATTCAGGAATTGTAAGGGGTTACAGAGTTCCTGCGAGCCTTTGATGTTGAGCTTTAACGCGGCGGCAAACGTCACACTCAGAAACATAACGAGCAATGTCTCGCTTCATATTAGGCCACCAGTATCTCTGACAAATGTCACGTTACATCTTTGTGCTACCAGGATGAATTGACAGAGGAGTGTCATGAGCTTCCATCATAACGTGTTCCCTCTCATCTTTGAACTTAGGCACAAAGAGACGGTGTTGGAAAAATAGGATCCCATCATTATCAAGATGGAACTCCGACGGTTTTCCTTTTTCAAGGTACCGCTTGATCTTTTCAACTTCAGAGTCATACCGTTGCATAGTTTTGATGTTGTGTTCTAAATCTGGTTCGACAACGAGGGTATTGAGATAACCCTGTGGAACAATATGGAGGTTCAATTTACGAAACTCTTCATGAAGAAGAGGTTGTGATTCCTGAACCATATGGTTGCTGCAATAAGCCTTACGGCTCAAAGCATCAGCCATTACATTTGCCTTGCCAGGGGTGTATGAGATATTCATATCATAATCGGCTATTATCTCGAGCCATCTTTGTTGACGAAGGTTCAGATCCGGTTGAGTATATAAAGACTTCAAACTTTGATGATCCGTATATATCTCACAACGGTTACCGAGAAGGTAATGTCGCCATAGCTTCAGGGCATAAATAACCGCAGAAAGTTCGAGATCGTGCACTGGGTAATTTTCTTCGTGAGGACGCAATTGTCAGGAGGCATAAGCAATTACCTTGCGTTCTTGCATTAGGACACAGCCTAATCCTTGACGGGAGGCATCGCAGTATATCACGAAATCCTTTTGGGAATCCGGGGGTGCTAATACTGGGGCAGATGTCAATTTATCTTTTAGTGTCTGAAAGCTTTCTTGACATTTTTCTGTCCACTCAAACTTAACACCTTTGTGAAGCAGATTTGTCAATGGTTTTGCAATCTTGGAAAAGTTCTCAACGAATCGACGGCAATAACTAGCAAGTCCGAGAAAACTTCTGACTTGCTTAACATTCTTCGGGGGAGTCCAGTCAAGAATAGCCTGAACTCGTTCGGGGTTAACAGCAATTCCATCCTTGGAAATCACATGTCCAAGGTAAGTTACTTCAGAAAGCCAAAATTCACATTTGGAATACTTGGCATACAACTGGTGTTCTCGAAGCCTTTCTAGTACCAAACGGAGGTGTTCAGCATGTTCTTCTTTATTCTTAGAATATACCAGGATATCATCCAAATAAACCACGACGAATTTGTCGAGGTAATCCATGAATATATAATTCATCAGACGGGAGAACGTAGCTGGAGCATTCGTTAGGCCAAATGACATGACAGTGTATTCATAGGAGCCATAACGAGTGACGAATGCAGTCTTGGGAATATCCTCTTCACGGACACGGATCTGGTGATAACCCAACCTCAGGTCGAGTTTAGAGAACACCGATGATCCTGCGAGTTGATCATAAAGATCATTGATCCGGGGCAGTGGGTATTTATTCTGGATTGTGGCTTGATTAATGGGCCGATAATCCTGAACCAAACGGTTAGTTCCATCCTTCTACTTAACGAAGAGTGAAGGTGCTCCCCAAGCGGAGGAACTGGGGCGGATGAAACCACTTTTAAATGACTTGTCGATTTCTTCCTTAAGCTCGAGTAGGTGATGCAGAGGCATCTTATAAGGTCGCTTGGCAATAGGGACGGTGCCAGGCTTCAAGTCAATGACAAACTCGACAGCTCTAGCCGGGGGTATTCCTGGAAGTTCTTCTGGAAAGACGTCTTGAAAATCTCGAACGACAGGAACGTTCTCGATCCCTTCCAGAGGTGAGGCGTTCAAAGCATTCAGAGCATATGTTGGGGAACGTAGTAATAATTCAAAATTTACCTACGTGTCACCAAGATCAATCTAGGAGATGCTAGCAACAAGTAAGAGGGAGTGCATCTTCATACCCTTGAAGATCGCTAAGCGGAAGCGTTACAAGAACGCGGTTGATGGAGTCGTACTCGCGGCGATTCAAATCGTGGAAGATCCGATCCAAGCGCCGAACGGACGGCGCCTCCACGTTCAACACACGTACAGCCCGGGGACGTCTCCTCCTTCTTGATCCAGCAAGGGGAGAGGAGAAGTTGAGGGAGAACTCCGACAACACGACGGCGTGGTGGTGGAGCTTGCGGTTCTCCGGCAGGGCTTCGCCAAGCACTACGGAGGAGGAGGAGGAGTTGGAGGGGGGAAGGGCTGCGCCAGGGGAAGGGTTGCAGCTCCCATGCACCTCCCCACTATATATAGGGGTGGAGGGGGCTGGTTTCTTGCCCTCCAAGTCCATTGGGGCGTTGGCAAAGGTGGGAGGAAAGAAATCCCATCCTTTCCCTTCCCCACCGATTGTTATCCCCCCTTTTTAGGGATCTTGATCTTATCCCTTCGGGATATGATCTTATTCCTTCTAAGGGGGATCTTGGTGCGCCTTGACTAGGGGTGTGGGGCCTTGCCCTCACTACCCACATTCATGTGGGTCCCCCCATGCAGGTGGGCCCCACTCTGGAACCTTCTAGAACCTTCTCGGTACAATACCGAAAAATCCCAAACATTTTCCGGTGGCCAAAATAGGACTTCCCATATATAAATCTTTACCTCCGGACCATTCCGGAACTCCTCGTGACATCCGGGATCTCATCCGAGACTCCGAACAACTTTCGGTAACCACATACAATTTCCCATAACAACTCTAGTGTCACGGAACCTTAAGTGTGTAGACCCTACGGGTTCGGGAACCATGCAGACATGACCGAGACACCTCTCCGGCCAATAACCAATAGCGGGATCTGGATACCCATATTGGCTCCCACATGTTCCACGATGATCTCATCGGATGAACCACGATGTCGGGGATTCAATCAATCCCGTATACAATTCCCTTTGTCCATCGGTATGTTACTTGCCCGAGATTCGATCGTCGGTATCCCTATACCTTGTTCAATCTCGTTACCGGCAAGTCTCTTTACTCGTTCCATAACGCATGATCCCGTGGCTAACTCCTTAGTCACATTGAGCTCGTTATGATGATGCATTACCGAGTGGGCCCAGAGATACCTCTCTGTCATACGGAGTGACAAATCCCAGTCTCGATTTGTGCCAACCCAACAGACACTTTCGGAGATACCTGTAGTGCACCTTTATGGTCACCCAGTTACGTTGTGACGTTTGATACACCCAAAGCATTCCTACGGTATCCGGGAGTTGCACAATCTCATGGTCTTAGGAAATGATACTTGACATTAGAAAAGCTCTAGCAAATGAACTACACGATCTTGTGCTATGCTTAGGATTGGGTCTTGTCCATCACATCATTCTCCTAATGATGTGATCCCGTTATCAACGACATCCAATGTCCATGGTCAGGAAACCACAACCATCTATTGATCAACGAGCTAGTCAACTAGAGGCTCACTAGGGACATGTTGTGGTCTATGTATTCACACATGTATTACGGTTTCCGGTTAATACAATTTTAGCATGAACAATAGACAATTATCATGAACAAGGAAATATAATAATAACCATTTTATTATTGCCTCTAGGGCATATTTCCAACAGTCTCCCACTTGCACTAGAGTCAATAATCTAGTTCACATCACCATGTGATTTACATTGTTATGAATCTAACACCCATTGAGTTCTGGGGTTCGATCATGCTTTGCATGTGAGAGAGGTCTTTAGTCAACGGGTCTGCGACATTCAGATCCGTGTGTACTTTGCAAATCTCTATGTCATACTGTAGACACTGCTACCACACTCCACTTGGAGCTATTCCAAATGGCTGCTCCACTATACATATCCGGATTGCTACTCAGAGTCATCCGGATTGGTGTTAAAGCTTGCATCGATGTAACCCTTTACGACGAACTGTTTATCACCTCCATAACCAAGAAATATTTCCTTAGTCCTCTAGTTACTAAGGATAATCTTGACCGCTGTCCAGTGATCCATTCCTGGATCACTCTCGTACCCCTTGACATACTCATGGCATATTATACAGAGCCTATGGATAAAGCATAGGGGACGACCTTCGTCCTATCTCTTTGATCCACCGCGGTCGAGCTTTGAGTCTCACTCAACTCCACACCTTACAAATCAGGTAAGAACTCCTTCTTTGACTGATCAATTTTGAACTCTTTCAAAATCTTGTCTAGGTATGTACTCATTGAAAGTCTCATCAAGCATCTTGATCTATCTCTATAGATCTTGATGCCCAACAATTAGGTGGCTTTATCCAGGTCTTCCTTTGAAAAACTCTTTTCAAACAACCATTTATGCTTTCCAGAAATTCTACATCATTTCCGATCAACAATATGTCATCCACATATACTCATCAGAAATTCTATAGTGCTCCCACTCACTTTCTTGTAAATACGAGTTTCTCATAAACTTTGTATAAACTCAAAAACTTTGATCACCTCATCAAAGTGTATATTCCAACTCCGAGATGCTTGCTCCTGTCCATCGAAGGATTGCTGGAGCTTGCATACTTTTTAGCATCCTTAGGATCGACAAAACCTTCTGGTTGTATCACATACAACCTTTCCTCAAGGGAAAGATGTTTTGAAATCCATCTGTCAGATTTCATAATCGAAAAATGCAGCAACTGCTAACATAATTCCAACAGACTTTAGCATCGCTACGGGTGAGAAAGTCTCATCGTAGTCAACTCCTTGAACTTGTCAGAAACTTGTTTGCGGCAAGTCGAGCTTTATAAATGGTAACATTTACCATCAGTGTCTGTCTTCTTCTTAAAGGTCCATTTGTACTCAACGACCTGCCATTCAACGGGCAAGTCTACCAAAGTCCATACTTGGTTTTCATACATGGATCCTTTCTCGGATTTCATGGCCTCTAACCATTTGTTGGAATCCGGGCCCATCATCGCTTCTCCATAGTTTGTAGGTTCATTGTTGTCCAACAACATGACCTCCAAGACAGGGTTGCTGTACCACTCAGGAGAAGTACGCGTCTTTGTCGACCTACAAAGTTCGATAGTAACTTGATCCGAAGCTTCATGATCATCACCATTAACTTCCTCTTCAACTGACGTAGGCTCCACAGAAACATCTTTCTGTGATGCATTACTCTTTAGTTGAAACAAAGGTTCAACAACCTCATCAAGTTCTATCTTCCTCCCACTCAATTCTTTCGAGAGAAACTTTTTCTCGAGAAAGGACCCGTTTTTAGCAACAAATACTTTGCCCTCGGATCTGAGATAGAAGGCATACCCAAATGTTTCCTTAGGGTATTCTATGAAGATGCACATTTCCGCTTTGGGTTCGAGCTTATCAGACATAAGTGTCGTATTCCCAAACTCTGAGAAATGACAGCTTAGGTTTCTGCCAAACCATACGGTGTCATCTCAACGGAATTAGATGGTGCCCTATTTAAAGTGAATGTAGTTGTCCCTAATGCTTAACCCCAAAACGATAGTGGCAAATCGATAAGAGACATCATAGTACGCACCATATCCAATAGAGTACGACTACCACGTTCGGACACACCATCACACTATGGTGTTCCAGGTGGCGTGAGTTGTGAAACAACTTTCACATTGTCTTAAGTTGTATACAAAACTTGTAACTCAGATATTCACCTCCACGATCATATCGTAGACATTTTTATCTTCTTGTCACGATGATCTTAGACTTCACTCTGAATTTGTTTGAACTTTTCAAACGTTTTAGACTTGTGTTTCATTAAGTAAATATACTCATATCCACTCAAATCATCAGTGAAGGTGAGAAAATAACGATATCCACTGCATGCTACAACACTCATTGGACCGCATACATCAACATGTATTATCTCCAATAAGTTACTAGCCCGCTCCATCATACTGGAAACGGGGTCTCAGTCATCTTGCCTAAGAGGCATGGTACGCATGTCGCAACCGATTCGAAATCGAGTGAGTCCAAAGATCCATCAGCATGGAGTTTCTTCATGCGCTTTACACCAATATGACCTTTAGCGGCAGTGCCACAAGTATGTGGTACTATCATTATTAATTTTGCATCTTTTATGAACATGTGTATTACTACGATCGAGATTCAATAAACCATTCACATTGGGTGCATGACCATTGAAGGTATTATTCATGTAAACAGAATAACCATTATTCTCTAACTTAAATGAATAACCGTATTGCAATAAACACGATCTAATCACGTTCATGCTCAACACAAACACCAAATAACATTTATTTAGGTTCATCCCTAATCCCGAGAGAGTGTGCGATGGTGATCACATCAACCTTGGAAACACTTCCAACACACATCGTCACCTCACCCTTAGCTAGCCTCCGTTTATTCCATAGCTTTTATTTCGAGTTACTAACATTTAGCAACCGAACCGGTATACAATACCCAGGTGCTACTAGGAGTACTAGCAAGGTACACATCAATAACACGTATATCAAATATACTTCTGTCGACGTTGCCAGCTTTCTTATCTACCAAGTATCTAGGGTTGTTCCACTTCAGCGATCGTTCTCCTCATAACAGAAGCACCTAGTCTCAGGTTTGGGTTCAACCTTGGGTTTCTTCACTGGAGCAGCAACTGACTTGCCATCCATGAAGTTTCCCTTCTTGCCCTTGCCCTTTGTGAAACTAGTGGTTTTACTAACCATCAACACTTGATGCTCCTTCTTGATTTCTACCTTCGCGGTGTTAAACATCGCGAACAGCTCAGGGATCATCTTATCCATCCCTGGCATGTTATAGTTCATCACGAAGCTCTAGTAGCTAGGTGGCAGTGACTTGGAGAACTATATTAATCACTATCTTATCTGGAAGATTAACTCCCACTCGATTCAAGTGATCGTAGTACCCAGACAATCTGAGCACATGCTCACTGATTGAGCTATTCCCCTTCATCTTGCAGGCAAAGAATCTTGTTGGAGGTCTCATACCTCTCAACACGGGCATGAGCCTGAAATCCCAATTTCAGCTCTTAGAACATCTCATATGTTCCGTGACGTTCAAAATGTTTTGGAGCCTCCATTCTAAGCCGTAATGCATGACGCACTGAACTATCAAGTAGTCATCAGAACGTGCCTGTCAGATGTTCAAAACATCTACAGACGACGCTTGATGGGGTGGCGCATCGAGCGGTGCATTAAGGACATAAGCCTTCTATGCAGTAATGAGTACAATCCTCAGATCACGGACCCAGTCTGCATTTATTGCTACCATCATCTTTCAACTTACTTTTCTCTAGGAACGTATCAATAAAACAGGGGAGCTACAGCGCGAGCTATCTACAACATAATTTGCAAAGACACTTTGACTATGTTCATGATAATGAAGTTCATCTGATGAACTCCCACTCAGATAGACATCCCTCTAGTTATCTAAGTGATACATGATCCGAATCGACTAGGCCGTGTCCGATCATCACGTGAGACGGACTAGTCATCAACGGTGAACATCTCCATGTTGATCGCATCTACTATACGACTCATGTTCGACCTTTCGGTCTCTCGTGTTCCGAGGCCATGTCTGTACATGCTAGGCTCGTCAAGTCAACCTAAGTGTTTCGCATGTGTAAATCTGGCTTACACCCGTTGTATGCGAACGTTAGAATCTATCACACCCGATCATCACGTGGTGCTTCGAAACAACGAACCTTCGCAATGGTGCACAGTTAGGAGGAACACATTTCTTGAAATTTTAGTGAGGGATCATCTTATTTATGCTACCGTCGTTCTAAGCAAATAAGATGTAAACATGATAAATATCACATGCAAATCATAAAGTGACATGATATGGCCAATATCATCTTGCGCTTTTGATCTCCATCTTCGAGGCGCGGCATGGTCACCATCGTCACCGGCATGACACCATGATCTCCATCATCGTGTCTTCATGAAGTTGTCTCGCCAACTATTACTTCTACTACTATGGCTAACGGTTAGCAATAAAGTAAAGTAATTACATGGCCTTTTACATTGACTCGCAGGTCATACAATAAATTGAGACAACTCCTATGGCTCCTGCCGGTTGTCATATTCATCGACATGCAAGTCGTGATTCCTATTACAAGAACATGATCAATCTCATACATCACATATATAATTCATCACATCCTTTTTGGTCATATCACATCACATAGCATACCCTGCAAAAACAAGTTAGACGTCCTCTAATTGTTGTTGCATGTTTTACGTGGCTGCTATGGGTTTCTAGCAAGAACGTTTCTTACCTACGCAAAAGCCACAACGGTGATATGCCAATTGCTATTTACCCTTCATAAGGACCCTCTTCATCAAATCCGGTCCGACTAAAGTGGGAGAGACAGACACCCGCTAGCCACCTTATGCAACAAGTGCATGTCAGTCGGTGGAACCTGTCTCACGTAAGCGTACGTGTAAGGTCGGTCCGGGCCGCTTCATCCCACAATGCCGCCGAATCAAGATAGGACTAGTAACGGTAAGCAAATTGAACAAATCATCGCCCACAACTACTTGTGTTCTACTCGTGCATAGAATCTACGCATAGACCTAGCTCACGATGCCACTGTTGGGGAACGTAGTAATAATTCAAAATTTTCCTACGTGTCACCAAGATCAATCTAGGAGATGCTAGCAACAAGTAAGAGGGAGTGCATCTTCATACCCTTGAAGATCGCTAAGCGGAAGCGTTACAAGAACGCGGTTGATGGAGTCGTACTCGCGGCGATTCAAATCGTGGAAGATCCGATCCAAGCGCCGAACGGACGGCGCCTCCGCGTTCAACACATGTACAGCCCGGGGACGTCTCCTCCTTCTTGATCCAGCAAGGGGAGAGGAGAAGTTGAGGGAGAACTCCGACAGCACGACGGCGTGGTGGTGGAGCTTGCGGTTCTCCGGCAGGGCTTCGCCAAGCACTACGGAGGAGGAGGAGGAGTTGGAGGGGGGAAGGGCTGCGCCAGGGGAAGGGTTGCAGCTCCCATGCACCTCCCCACTATATATAGGGGTGGAGGGGGCTGGTTTCTTGCCCTCTAAGTCCATTGGGGCGTTGGCAAAGGTGGGAGGAAAGAAATCCCATCCTTTCCCTTCCCCACCGATTGTTATCCCCCCTTTTTAGGGATCTTGATCTTATCCCTTCGGGATATGATCTTATTCCTTCTAAGGGGGATCTTGGTGCGCCTTGACTAGGGGTGTGGGGCCTTGCCCCCACTACCCACATTCATGTGGGTCCCCCCATGCAGGTGGGCCCCACTCCGGAACCTTCTAGAACCTTCTCGGTACCATACCGAAAAATCCCGAACATTTTCCGGTGGCCAAAATACGACTTCCCTTATATAAATCTTTACCTCCGGACCATTCCGGAACTCCTCGTGACGTCCGGGATCTCATCCGAGACTCCGAACAACTTTCGGTAACCACATACAATTTCCCATAACAACTCTAGCGTCACGGAACCTTAAGTGTGTAGACCCTACGGGTTCGGGAACCATGCAGACATGACCGAGACACCTCTCCGGCCAATAACCAATAGCGGGATCTGGATACCCATATTGGCTCCCACATGTTCCACGACGATATTATCGGATGAACCACGATGTCGGGGATTCAATCAATCCCGTATACAATTCCCTTTGTCCATCGGTATGTTACTTGCCCGAGATTCGATCGTCGGTATCCCTATACCTTGTTCAATCTCGTTACCGGCAAGTCTCTTTACTCGTTCCATAACGCATGATCCCGTGGCTAACTCCTTAGTCACATTGAGCTCGTTATGATGATGCATTACCGAGTGGGCCCAGAGATACCTCTCCGTCATACGGAGTGACAAATCCTAGTCTCGATTTGTGCCAACCCAACAGACACTTTCGGAGATACCTGTAGTGCACCTTTATGGTCACCCAGTTACGTTGTGACATTTGATACACCCAAAGCATTCCTACGGTATCCGGGAGTTGCACAATCTCATGGTCTTAGGAAATGATACTTGACATTAGAAAAGCTCTAGCAAATGAACTACACGATCTTGTGCTATGCTTAGGATTGGGTCTTGTCCATCACATCATTCTCCTAATGATGTGATCCCGTTATCAACGACATCCAATGTCCATGGTCAGGAAACCACAACCATCTATTGATCAACGAGCTAGTCAACTAGAGGCTCACTAGGGACATGTTGTGGTCTATGTATTCACACATGTATTACGGTTTCCGGTTAATACAATTTTAGCATGAACAATAGACAATTATCATGAACACGGAAATATAATAATAACCATTTTATTATTGCCTCTAGGGCATATTTCCAACAATATATCTGAGCTTCGGCGTCCCGAGTAATGCGGGCGGTATAGTTCACTATCTCATCGGTGGGGTGAAGAAGTTGGACGACTTTAGTGGCACAATTGATCGAAGCAATGTGAGCTTTCAACCAATCCATTCCAAGAATGAGGTCTATGGTGGAAGATTTCAGAACGATGGGCGATGCAAGGAATTCCAATCCTTTAATTTT
This sequence comes from Thinopyrum elongatum, assembly GCA_011799875.1. NCBI lineage: Eukaryota > Viridiplantae > Streptophyta > Magnoliopsida > Poales > Poaceae > Thinopyrum > Thinopyrum elongatum. Next base: position 559,787,278 of record CM022301.1, read on the forward strand.
GACGGTAACGTCAGGTGCTATGACGTCAGCATGAGAGTGACCTCCGGGAGTTTTAATGACTAATGGAGTATGCATTTTCTCATATCGAATGCCATGCATAAATGCAAATTTTCCAGAGATGAATGAATGTGATGCTCCTAAATCAAATAAAACAGAAGCAGGTACTGAGTTAACAAGAAGGGTACCCATCACAGTAGCAGGTTGATCCTGGACTTCTTCAATGTCAATGTTGTAAGCGTGTCCACGACCATGTGCAGCAGACCCAGTATTATAGTTGCGGGTCTGGTTGTTGCCACGACCATTGCCTCGGCCAGCACGAGGAAAGGCTAACTGATTCTGATTCTGGCGGCAGTCTTTAGCCTGGTGTCCTGGTTTGCGACACTTGAAGCACAGACCATCTTCAGGACGAAGAGGAGCATTGTTTTGAATAGCTTGAGCTTTTGGCTACCTCGGTGGTGGAGGAGGCAGACGTGGTGCAGCATAGTTGTTCTTTTGCGCAGAGGTATTGGAACGGAATGCATTGTTGGGGATCCAAACTCGACGCTTCGATGCTGAGCCCGAAGATGAGCCAGCATCACGATAGCGCTTCTGCGAGTCCTTGTGTTCCATCTGAGCGGTCTCAACAAGAATAGCCTTGTTCGTCAGAGTTGAAAAGTCATTGAAGTCTTGAGAAGCTAGTGCAAGCTTGAGGTCGGGGTGTAGTCCATTACGGAACTTCTCTTGTCTGCGTGCATCCGTGGCGATATCTTCTTCAGCATAGTGGGAGAGGTCTAGAAATTCCCGCTGATAAGCTTCGACGGTCTTGTTACCCTGAATGAGGCTACGGAACTGGGTCTTCATGCGTTCCATAATTGCTTGAGGGATATAACGTGTACGGAAAGCAGCCTGGAACTCATACCAGGTGATGACTGTTCCAACAGGCAGAGTACGCTTGTGTGTGTCCCACCATTGAGCTGCGGGGCCCTTTAAGAAAAAGGCCGCGAAGTTGACGTAGTTGGCAGGGGCGACATTAGCAGACTCCATCTCGTGAGTGATGTCGCGGAGCCAGTCATCGGCATCCAGGGGCTTGTCAGAGTTGCGAAACTGCGTTGGGTTGAGTCGCGTAAACTCTGTCAAAGTTATTGAAGCTGGGTTCTGGTTCTGGTTGTTCTGATGCGGAAACTGAGCCATGATTCCAACCATGAACTGGCGGTTAAGCTCAAACTGTTGCATCATAGCCGCCATATAGTCTGGCGGTGGTGGACGTTCAGGGGCACGACCACGACCACGACCACCTGGTCTAACCATCCTGCTAAGTATCAACAGGGGGTAGTTTAGTAAAAGCAATTGCGAGCGTTTAGTGCCAAACATGATGTAACACGACAATTCTTTAAGCAGTGTATCAGATACATAATAGTAGTCGATTAAGACATACAGATCCATACACAGAGTTGGGTACATACGAACATCATAACGGCGCAAATTCAAAAGCTAGACATACTAGGCGGCGCGCAGGCACGCGGTAAGGAAGTACACAACGAGACATAGCAAAGGCTACATCAACGTCGGAGAAAACCACCGAAACGGGGTAACTGCAAGTGCTGACGACGAATATTCGTCGCGGCAGGATCCTGTGCTCCATATGCACTCTGATGCAGAACCCGGTCTCGAACTGTAAGAAGAGGTCCACGTGCAGGCGTGTGACCTCCCACAGCAGGCCAATCAATACCTGGCGGCATCTCGGTCCTGCGTGGGTAAAGAATATACTCCGGATGTATCCCTGCACGAACAGCTGGTAGCAACTGTGTCATAGCCTCGTAGTAGCGTGCTCGAGTGGCGAACAACTCGACGGCAAGATCCCGAACAGTGCGATCCAGAGCCTGAGTGCACTGAATCAGAACCTGCGGGTCGTAGCGTCGAGACTCGTATGGGGCACAGATAGCTGTGTAGTATCCAGTAGCATCTCCAACAGGTGCATACGGAATGTACCGAAACGCAGTATCATCCAAGTTAGCATTGTGCTCTCCTCGGAGACGTACGACAGCAGAGTAGGCCACATCATGGACTGCCATCTCAATCGTCACGCCTAATCCGTGAAAAAGGTGTAGCTCGGTGTCTGAGTTGTTCTGCTGATCATAAATCCGAACTTCAGCATAGTACTGTTCCTGGTTGAACTCGCGGTACACCTCATAAACCAAGTACTCAGGGTACCAACGGTAGCCAAGTCTGGTCATGAGAGCGATCAGGACAGCTGGAAACCCAGGGGTATTACGAGCCCAAGTGCGAAGCACAAGCTATGTCGTAGGACGTGGTGGAAACAAACGGTCCATCTGAAACAGAGGAAATTCAGATTTGTCAAATGACAATGAGAAGTTTAACACAACTCGGAGAGAAAGGTTAAACAAAACAATGGAAAGGAAAATGATTATCAGACTAATCAGGTCAATGACAGGGAAATTGCACAGATATCCAGCTCTCCGGGTAGACGGGATTTACGAGAACCTAATTGTCGGCGTTAGTAAAATTTATTTAACCCGAGTAGAAGAGAGATCAGAGTCCCAGTGTATAGACGAGGAATAAAAGATCCTAATACCACCCAGTTGGCGACGTGGGCCCGTAAGCCACACAGCCAAGTTAGTAAATTAGTTTTTCGGTTTCTAGACTCAACTTCGGCCAAGGAATTGGAAGGGGGCTTCCTACAGGCAGTCGACTCTGATACCAACTTGTGGCGCCCCCGACTCAATCGTACACTAATCATACACGCAAACGTGTACGATCAAGCACAGGGACTCACGGGAAGATATCACAACACAACTCTAACACAATTTAAACGGAGGTCCACAATATTACAGACCAGGGATCCGAAGATTCGAATACATAAGTCAGTCATACAAATATAATCTGAGTACAGACATAGTTAGACAAGTTTTGCCTTAAGAAGGCTAGCACAAACAGCAACACTAGATCGAAAGGCGTTGGCCTCCTGCCTGGGAGCCTCCGATCCTACTCCTGGTCATCTGGCTCGATCCAGTAGTAAGTACCCTCTGGACCCTCCTGGTAGTAAGCTCCGGTGGTGGCATCTGACTCCTGGACTCCATCGTCTGTTTGTATCATCAATGTGGGGTATATGGGGAAAAGAGAAAATAAAGCAACCGTGAGTACTCATCCGAAGTACTCAGCAAGCAAGGATCTATACTACATATGCAACATTATCAATGGAGAAAGGCTGTATATGTGGGCTGGGCTGCAGAAATGCCAGAATAGGGAGAAGGCCTAGTCCTATCGAAGACTAGCATCTTCAAACATCTTCACAAGGCCATCATCTTGCAGCAGTAGAAGAGAGTAGAATAGCATTTTATTTAGCAAACATGTTGTAGTACAGCTTAAAGATCCTTCCTCGACTCCCAAGCGAGAAAGCGATCCCGAAGCTTCAATTAAGTAACAAGTATCCAGTTTAAGTAGTAGATCGGGATACACAAACTGAGCGTCCTTTACCGTAGGACCGGCTATCGATAGAAGATTCATCCCTGCAGGGGTGCACTACTGTTACCCAACACGCTCGATCAACTCTGGCCGGACACACTTGCTGGGTAATGCCCGTCCTCGGAAGATCAACACAAAGCAGCGCTCTACCTAGGCTCGGCAGAGAGGTCAGCACGCCAGACTAACCTATGCACCCAGAGGTCTCGGGCCATCGCCCTGGGCACCCTGCGCGTTGCGAGACTGGCCGGGGTGCAGGCGCGACATTGAACTCGTCAGTGAAGTAACCAGCCCAATCCCGACAATCAGCCCGCACAGTGAATCGTGACGTCAGACGAGCTTTCGGAGAAACGTACTTCGCAGAGGGTCCCATAACCATTATCCCGCGTGGTGGTAGTGCGTATAGGGCACGTCGACCCACTCAGATCACACACCCAAATCCAATAGGCTCAATTAGTATCACGCGGAGACAATCAGAGTCTCTGATGCTCCGCCACAATGTCACACTCGAGTGCCCTTCCGGCACAACCGAAAATCATAGATCCCCAGCGGGTACCCACCAGGGTGGACCCGCCTGTAACAGAGGTCAAGTAATCGTGTGGTCATAACATCAAGGGGGAAACCCGAGGAATCACCCTCGGTGGATTCCACTCGACGAAATCATCAGGGCGAACGTATGAGGTATCACCCTCGAGGTTCACACTGAGGGTTGCACAACAGAGTCGTATCGGAAGTGGAGAAGGAGGAATCACCCTCGATGACCACGACCGAACAGCTACACTGCAGAGTATTCATCGAGAGTGCGTTACGAGGTATCACCCTTGGCACTCGATAGTTACTACGCAGAGTCGTACAACTAAGGGGGTGTGAGGTGAGGTGTTAGTCTCTGGTCGACGATCACGTTGATCGAGTCGTCGATGATCAAGCAGGGGCATCAGGGAAAAGGTGGTGGGGTCACTGATGGTTCATACCAACCTATACTAAACAATTTATCATAGGCAGGTAAGGTAGCAATGAACAGGTTACAACAGCAGGCTATGCATCAGAATAGGAGCATACATTAACAGTAGCAAAATCTAATGCAAGCAGGAGAATAGAATGGGCGATATCTGGAATGCTCAGGGGGGGGGGGGCTTGCCTGGTTGCTCTGGCAAGAGAGAGGGGTCGTCAACGGGCTGCTCGTCGGTAGAGTAGTCGTATCCAGGTGCAGCGCCGTCGGTCTCAGCGTCTATCGAGAGAGAGAAGGAGGGGGAGAGAAATAATAAATTCACGGCAATAATGCAAACAATATGTATGACATGCCTAAATGATATGTCGGGGTGTTCTACTGCCTAACTAAATGATTTAGTTAATTTAGGAATTTATTTGGATTTATTTAATTAAAGTTGGGCACTATTCATTTACTGAAATCGGTCTAAAAGTTCAATGTTCTTATAGCTACGGGCGTCTGACGGGAATACGGAGGACGTATTCGGGTTCGTATCGAAATTCTGAGCAAGTTTCATATATAAATTATTTTCATCGGAGTTACGGTTTATTTAATATGATTTTCTAAAGTTTTTATTAATTTCTGGAATTTATTTAATTATTTAAATCAACATTATCCGAAACAGTGTGCGATGACATCAGCATGACCTAAGCATGACGTCAGCAGGTCAACTCTGGCTGACAAGAGTCAAACCTGACAGGTGGGACCCACATGTCATACACTGTGGCCTAATCAGAGAGGTTAATTTAATCATTTGAGTTAATTAACAGGTGGGGCCCAGCAGTCAGTGACTGATTAGTGTTTAATTAACTAATTAACAGATTTTCTATTTATTTAAATTCAATTAAACGGCCAGGCCCCACATGTCAGTGAGACCGGGCGGCCACGTCAGCGTTGACCCCGGTCAGCGGGGTCAACGGGGCCCGCGGGGCCCCACAGTCAGTGGCACAGGGCGGGGCCCGCCAGTGCCACGTCGGCGGTGGCCGGCGACGCGCCGGAGTAGCTCCGGCGAGCCGAAACGCGGCGGCGCGAGTCGGGCCTAGCTCGGGTTTCGCCTACGGTGGGTCTCAGGGGCTGGGGTAGGTTGCGTTCGACACGGCTCGACGTCGCGCGTCGAATGGCGGCGGTGCGGGGTACTGGGGAGGCCGGAGCTGAGCGCCAGGAGCTCGTCGGCGGCGAGGTTCTCGGGCGAGCTACGGGATCGACCAAACGGCGCGCGTCCAAGCGTTGTGAGGAGCTATGCGGGGTCTATGCGACGCGGCGAAGCAGATGGGCAGCAGCACATGACCAAATGGTCATCGGATGGTCGCCGGCGACGAGGTCCGCGGCGGTGGGTGCGGCCTAACGCGGAGCGGCGGCTACGGTACGCTAGCGAGCTAATGGAGAGGGGGAGGAGGATCAGGAGCTCACAGTGGTGCGTAGCCGTTCAAAGTGGGCTCGGGGAAGGCCTGGAGTAGCCGGAATCGACGGCGAACGGTGGCGGGGATTCGAGGAAGAAGACGACGCAGGCCGGCGATGCAGAGGCGTTCCGCTTCGGTTCGTCGGCGCAGGAGGCGTAGAGGAGCACGGCGGAGCTCGTGGGCACGTCGCAGTGGCGAGGCAGAGGCGGTGGCTACGCGGGCGATGGAGCAATGGCGATGGCCGCGTCGGCCATGGCGGCAAGCGAGCGAGGGAGGGGAAAGAGTGGGGCGAGGGAGGCACCAGAGGCTGCGGGGCTTGCCCTTATCCTCGCGGCGGGCGCGTCGCGTTGTTCGAGCATGGGGAGAGGGGGGGGGGGGGTTTCGGCGCGTTGCGTGCGGCGCGCGCAGGGTGTTCGACAGCGAGGCGAGGAGCAGTGCGGGAGGTGGGGCACGGTGCGAGGACGGGCTGGGCCGGTGCTGTAGCAAGCAGGCCGAGTGTACAGTAGATCATTTAGGCCTTTTCCTTTTTCTCTTTTCTGTTTCTTTTTCTTTTCTGTTCTGTTAATTGTTTAGGCCCCAAATGGATTTTGTAAAAAGTGTGAGCTAGTCCTTAAATACCAGTGCACTATACTCTAACACCAAAAACTAGTTTGGGCAAAATATCATTTCATAATTGTTTTAGATTAATTAAAAGGCTTGTAGATATTATTTTCAGCCACTGTTAAAAGAGGTTTGGGTCACCTAATTAATTTATTAACTGTTGGTTACAATTTTAGAATGGTCTCTGCAATATTTGTTATTTACTGAACATTTTAGTTTTTATGTTGGAGAACTTTTATATTTCACTTTCATTTAAATTTGAATTTGACTTAGGAGTTGAAATGCAATATGATGCTAATGATGATTATGCACTGTTAAGCTTGCTGACTTGTCATTATCAAAAGTGATTACTGTAGCTAATGACAGGGGGGTTACACCTTTGCAATGCTACCCGTTAGCTAGTGATTTCACTTATGCATTCCTAACTCATCAGGGAGTCAAGCAGCAGCAATCGCTATGACAACCAGAACCCATTAGTCCATTGCTTGGGTCAGGACCAACAAACAAAGCACTACAATTCCCCTTCAGATTACAATTGTGCAGGCCTAGCACATACATGCATATATACCAACCCCCCCCCCCCCCCCCCCCCACACACACACACACCGCGCACACTCCAATTTGAGGCCCAGGTGCCCCCCCTTCCCTCTCAAGTGCGGTCCCGCAAAAACCCTAAATGCTCGAATCCCCTCCGCCCCCTTCTTGCCATATGTGTAGCTTCCTTCGCCTCTCCCCTGCCTTCAGCCTCCGCCCCCTTCTCGATCACCTATGAACCTGGTCGAACCTCGCACCCCCCTATTATTGGGTTGCGGGGCGTGTACTCTTGCCTCTGTATCGTGAACTCTGCTGATTTCGTGTGGTCACTTGTGTCTAATTTGTATCAACAAAATACTACTCCCACCGATCCAAATTAATTGACACACACTTAGCACAAAATTGTACTAAAGTTGTTCTAATTGGCGTCAATTAATTTGGATAAGAGGGAGTAGCACATTTTCCCATATAAGGAATGCTTTCTAGCACATGTTTACCACAATTAGCTTTTCAATTTTTTTCTAGATTCAACAAAGATCCAATCTGGCACCTCAACATAGACTAAACATCCGCTAGCCCATAATAATTATATTACTCCCTCCGTTTCTTTTTAGTCTGCATATAAGATTTGGTCAAAGTCAAACTTTGTTAACTTTGACTAAGTTTATAGAAAAAAATTTGTCAAGATTCACAATATGAAATCAATATTGTTAGATGCATCATGAAATTAATTTTCATACCATATAGCTTTAGTATTGTACATGTTGATATTGTTTTCTACGAAGTTGGTCAAACTTTATAAAGTTTGACTTTGACCAAATCTTATATGCAGACTAAAAAGAAACGGAGGGAGTACTTTTTAATGGTTTCTATTACTTTCTTCTATAGCTAGCGATTTTGATTTATTTCTCAAAAAAATTAGTTTGACCATGATAAAAAGAATCTCAGATAATTACGAGAGATAAGTTGTCATATCTTATCATTGGTATTTCCGTGGCACGAGAGATAAGTTGTCATATCTTATCAAATAAGTTCGGTCTTTGTGCCAGGCCTCTCGCACTTTTAGGCATATGTGGCCTAAGAAACTTATTTGGTTTGACCTCTCGGTAGTGAACTTTGAGCTCATTTGTCAGCAGGGTCAACTTCCCTGAGCAGGAGCACAAGGGGCGCGGCTATGTGCTGCCAGCAGCGACACGTAATCAGGATCACCCGCAGGGAGCCGTTGCGGGCCAGCCCAGTAAGAAATTGGTCGCATCAGGCTGACGTCACCCATCTCTTTTTATTTTTTTTTCACATTTTGGTTTTCATTTATGCTTTATTTTTTCTTATTCATGCATTTTAAAATGTTAAATGTGTATAGAAATGTTTTAATCATGCATGTGAATTTTTTTTGTAAAATTTAAAAATTGCCACTCTTTTAAAGAAATGTAAGCGACGTTTCAAAAATGTTTATACAATGTAAAAAATGTCAGCATAATTCAGAAAAATGTTTGGTACATTTTAAAAAGAGTATGTTACATTTATAATTCTTTCTCGAGTTTGAGAAATGTGTTTGTGGCATTTTCGAAAAAAAGGCTATACAATGGCAAAAAAATGTTTCTGTAATCTTTCATACCACTAAAACATGTACATGTCATTTGAAAGAAATTTTCCAATGTTTGTGACATTTTAAAAATATTTTACAATATAAATAATGTTCTTGTAGGTTAAAAAATGTTTATTTCCATTGCAAAAGGATACCTGACATTTTAACGAAATATTGAAGTGTGTCCAAAAAATGTCCATAAGATTTTTTAGCAATTATTATATAATGTCAAGAAATGTTCGTGTAATTTTCAAAAATATTTATTGCTGTTAGAAAATGTACAACAATTTTTTGAATTTTTTTAAAAGTCTATCAAAAGTGCTAAAAATATGTATTTTACAAAATATACATCATGTATTTGGAAATTTTCCAAAGTGTATACAAAATGTTTCACATGTGCGCTACAAACATTGTGTACTGACATAAAGTAGACATATGTCAAAGAAAAGAAAACCGATTAAAACTGACAAAGAAACAAAAAAAAGAAAAGAAAACCAAAAAGGAAACCAAAGAAAACCAAAAAATAACAAAGAAAAAGTCGAAGAATACCGGTGAAAAAACAAAGTATAACAAAAGAAAAAATAACAACCGAAGAAAACCGGTGAAAAAACAAAGAAAAAGAAAACAAAACAAAACAAAATGAATAAACGAAGCAAAGGTAACCGCATAAATGGGTGTGCCCCAACTAATGACTCGAATGTAATTAGCCCAAAAACGGAAAACACAAACAACCAACGTTTTATCCCTCATGCGCTTGTAAGAAAACCCATCAAAACACCCAGGTGGTAAAAAGTGGCACACATGCGGAGAGCGGACGTCCTGCACGCAGTTATCCGGCCGGTCGCGTGTTGCGTGGTGATCCGTGCAATATGATTTGCGAATAGAGTAAAGTGGAGATACATTGCTCGATACAGAGAAATACACCGCCCACGTCGGCTGGTGGGCTCGGCCCGGGTACTGGTCTGACGCACAAAAGGGACAGGCCGCGCAGGGCGTGCAGCGTGGGACATGACTGGGGCCCGGTTTGGTTTTACTAAAGCGTCTGGGCGACACAGACTAGGTTGCGTGTACCTATGGAAGCTGCCTCTCTGACAAGTTGTCGTGGGTCTTTCTGACCGCGCGGCCACTTGCATGGACGCCAGTGCACTGCTCGCTCTGCATGCCTCGATGATTGATGCATGCGGACCGCGTCGCTGCTAGTATTAGCTTAACAACAAATGTGGAATGGCTTTTTTTTAATTCAACGTTAATTTCCAAATGAGGTTACATGATGGCGTTGCACGAATTCGTCCTCTCTTGGCTCTTGCCCAACGAAAAAACAAGCAACACGCTGCCCACTTGGTGCACAATATAGTCTTTTTTTTCTTCTAAATATACGTTTATTTTGCAGCCTGTCCTTCGACGTCCGTCACGTTCGGCCTTCCTTCTGCTTCATTGCTGCCCGCCTGCTGTACAACGTGTGCGAGTCTGCACTATGTCTTATGGGTGCATGGTGTTTAAATAGGCGTGGTAAAGAAAAGGTTACGTTACACAGTGCTTCGGGCAACAGCCTTGTACTGCCATTTGCAGAGTGTCCTTCCTTGGTGTCAGATTGTCAGGTCGTACTGCCAGCGTGCTCCAATCTAATACGCATATACGTTGCCACCCCAAAGTCCACCGTTTCCTATACTCTAACTAGCATGCCATGCTGATGCGAATCGCGAAGGGCCATGCACCGTCGATGCCGTGCGTTCATATGCCGCTGCGTGCAGCCCTGCCCTTCTCCACACATGCGTTGCATCACTAGTCACCACAAGAGAGTGTTTGGGGTTTCCTTTGCAAGGGTACATCTTAGCTAGTGGTTTCGCTCATGCATTCCTAACTTATCATGGAGTCCAGCAGCAACAACCGCTGTGACAGCCAGTGCCGGAGCTTGACAAGGCTCAATGGGGGGCCAAATAGAAAATATGTAATTTTGGGGAGGCCAAGCATACTATTTCTTCTAATCTATGTTGACCACAAAAAAATTCTTCAATACTTTACCCTAAACCGAGTATTGCACTAAGCTCCGCCAGCGATGACAGCCACAACCCGTTAGTACGTTGTTTGTGTCACGCCCAACCGACAAAGCACTACAATTTCCCCCTTGAGATTACAATTGTGCAGGCATAGGCAGAGCACATACATGCCTATATACCCGTGCCCCCCTCTCCGCTCCAATTTGAGGCACAGGTGGCCGTTCCTCACCCTCTAGAGGCGGGCCTACAAAAAAATCTAAATGCTCGAAACCCCTCCCCCCTTCTTGCCATATATGTAGCCTCCTTTCCCCATCCCCGATGTCTTCAGCCTCCGCCGGCTCCTCGGCTACCTAGAATTTCCCATATCCGAGCACAACCGCCATCGTAATGGTAAGGAGCCTTTTGTGGCGTTTGTCTATTCTGGACCGGTCCTTCCCCATCCCCGCCCATGATCACCTACGAACTTGGTTGAGCCTCGACCCCCTCTCGTTTTTTGGGTTGCGGGGCGCATACTCTTGCCTCCCTGTCGCGAACTCCGCAGATTTCGTGTGGTACCTTGCGTCTAGTTTGTTTCTAATGAAATACTAGTACATTTTCCCATATAAGGATTGCCTTATAGCAGATGTTGCCACAATTAGCTTTTTCAAATATTTCTAGACTTAACCGGATCCAGTCCGACACCTCATCATAGACCCAACATTCGCTAGCCCAAAATGAATTATATTACTTTTTAACGGGTTCTATTACTTTATTGTACAACTAGCGCTTTCGATTTATTTCCTAATTTTTCTAGTTCGGCCATGGTAAAAAGAATCTCAGGTATCTACAAGAGATATGCATCATATCTCATCGTCAGTACTCCTGTGGCATGAGAAAAAAAATGTTCGGCTTAAGTTCGATCTTTCTGCTGGGCCTCTGCCCCTTTTAGGCATATGTGCCAAAGAAAATTAACTGGTTTGACCCCCCATAGTAGTGTCCTTTGAGCCCGTTCGTCGGCAAGGTCAACATCCCCGAGCAGGAGCACAAGGGCGTGTCTATGTTCCGCCCGCAGCAACACTTAGTGCAGGCTCACTTGCAAAGAGCCGTTGCGGGCCGGCCTAGTAAGAAAGTGGCCGAGTCATGATGACATCACCCATTTATTTGTTTTCCTTCACATTCCGGTTTTTGTATGTTTCTCTATTTTAACTATTGTTTATATTTCGAAAAATACTAAATATATATATTACAAAAAAATTACGTAAATTTGGAAAATCTTAATCATGCATTTGAAAATGCTAAACGTGTATAGAAAAATTGTTAATCATGTTTATGAAAATTGCTTGTGAGATTTAAAAATTGTCATGTATTTAAATAAATTCAAGTGACATTTAAGAAATGTTTATACAATGTAAAAAAACTTCAGCGTAATTCAGAAAAATGTTTCAAACATTTTTAAAAAAAGTACGTTACATTTAGAAAGTTTCCATGAGTTAAAGAATGTGTTTGTGACATTTTCAAAAAAGTGTGTAATATACAAAACATAAATGTTTGTATAGTGAAAAAAAATGTTTCGTACTGCTATAAAATGTACGTCACATTTTAAAGAAAATTCCCTATTGTCCTGACATTTGAAAAAACATTATACAATATAAATAATGTTCTTGTAGGTTTAAAATAGTTTATTCCCATTACAAAAGTGTACGTGACATTTTTAAGAAATATTCAAACATGTTCAAAAAATGTCTTTAGTATTTTTCGTAATAATTATACCATGTAAAGAAATGAATGTGTAGTTTTCGAAAATGTTAGTCGCTGTTAGAAAAAATGTAAAACGTGCATTTGGAAAATATTACCATGTATTCAAAAAGTGCTAAAAATATGTATTTTAAAAAATGTACATCATGTATTTTAAATTTGCTGGAAGTGTATCAAAAAACTGTTTCACACGTGCACTAACAATGTACATCGTGTACAAAGAGAAGATAGACATATGTTAAAAAGGGAAAACCCGATTAAAGCTGACAAAGAAACAAAATTGAAAATCAATGAATACAAAGAATACCAAATAAGAAACAAAATAAAACACAAAATTAACGAGGAAAGAAAAAACCAAAGAAAACCCGTGAAAAAACTAGGTATAACGAAAGAAAAAAGATAAACCAAAGAAAATTAGTTAAAAACAGGGAAAAACCAAAAGAAAATTAAAAAAATAAAAGCAGAGCAAAAACAACGAAATGCAGTGACACACGAGCGATACTGCGCTAATGGGCCAACCCGTTTCGCTCGGCCGCAGGTGATTCCTAATAGGAATCGGTACGAGCGAGACCCTGCCGGAGCACAAGCATTGGCATCGCTTATGGAGGGTTCCCGGCGTGCAGGTTGGATAGGTTCCAAGGGTGCAAGTTGGTGGTGGGGCGATGCTCGGGAGGGTGGGGCGGCGTTAAGGCGGGAGAAAAGCTAGAGCTCACCAGGGTGGGGCACGGGCTTGTGGGGCGGCGTAGGGAGAGGACGGCCACAGGAGATGATACGTCTTCAACGTATCTAAATTTTTTGATTGTTCCATGCTATTATATTATATATTTTGGATGTTTTATATGCATTAATATGCTATTTTATATTATTTTTTGGACTAACCTATTAACCTAGAGCCCAGTGCCAGTTTTTATTTTTTTCCTTGTTTTTGACTTTTATAGAAAAGGAATATCAAACGGAGTCCAAATGGAATAAAGCTTTATGATGATTTTTCTTGGACCAGAAGACACCTACGTGACTTGGAGAGAGGGCCAGAAGAGTCCCGAGGAGGCCACAAGACTCTAGGGCGCGCCCCAGGGGGGGCGTCCCCTGGCTTGTGGGCCCCTCGGGAGTCCCCTAACCCTAGTTCCACCTTTATAAATTCTTAAATATTCCCCAAACATCAGAAGCGTCCACCAAAATACTTTTTGTCGCCGCAAGCCTCTGTTCCCGTGAGATCCCATCTTGGTGCCTTTTTCGGCACCCTGACGGAGGGGGATTCGATCACGGAGGGCCTCTACATCAACCTTGCTGCCCTTCCGATGAAGCGTGAGTAGTTTATCATAGACCTACGGGTCCATAGCTAGTAACTAGATGGCTTCTTCTCTCTCTTTTATCTTCAATACCATGTTCTCCTCGATGTTCTTGGAGTTCTATCCGATGTAATCTTCTTTTGCGGTGTGTTTGTTGAGATCCGATGAATTGTGGATTTATGATCAGATTATCTATGAATATTATTTGAGTCTTCTCTGAACTCTTTTATGCACGATTAAGATATCTTTATATTTCTCTTTGAACTATCAGTTTGGTTTGGCCAACTAGATTGCTTTTTCTTGCAACGGGAGAGGTGCTTAGTTTTGGGTTCAATCTTGCGGTGTCCTCACTGAGTGACAGAAGGGGTAGCAAGGCACGTATTGTATTGTTGCCATCAAGGATAAAAAGATGGGGTTTATGTCATATTGCTTGAGTTTATCCCTCTACATCATGTCATCTTACTTAAAAGCGTTGCTCTGTTCTTATGAACTTAATACTCTAGATGCAGGCAGGAGTCAGTCGATGTGTGGAGTAATAGTAGTAGATGTAGAATCGTTTCGGTCTACTTGTCACGGACGTGATGCCTATATTCATGATCATTGCCTTAGATATCATCATAACCATGCGCTTTTCTATCAATTGCTCAACACTAATTTGTTTACCCACCGTATGTCTTCTTTCAAGAGAGAAGCCTCTAGTGAAACCTATGGCCGCCGGGTCTATTTTCCATCATATATTTTCAGATCTATAAACCAAAAAACCCAAAAATACCTTGCTGCAATTTATTTATATTTACTTTAGTTTGCTCTTTTATTTATCTTTTATACCTATCTCTATTAGATCACACTCTTGTTCGTGACCGTGAAGGGATTGACAACCCCTTTTTCGCGTTGTGTGCAAGTGTTTGCTAGTTGCACGTGCATAGATTGGAGACTTGCTTGTGCCTCCTACTGGATTGATACCTTGGTTCTTAACTGAGGGAAATACTTATCTCTACTTTGCTGCATCACCCTTTCCTCTTCAAGGGAAAAATCAACGCTAGCTCAAGAAGTAGTAGGAAGAATTTCTGGCGCCGTTGCCGGGGAGGTTCTACATCAAGCCTACCAAGTACCCATCACAAACTCTCATCTCTTGCACTTACATTATTTGCCATTTGCCTCTCGTTTTCCTCTCCCCCACTTCTAAAATATTTTTAGAAAAACACAAAATATTTGCCTTTTTATTCACCTTCTTTCGTTCATCTTTTCATTTGCCTTTATGTCTTATTTGGTTTGTTTGCTTTTTCGCTTGGCATAATTGTATATTTATTGGAAATCAAGAACAAAAAGCTTATGGATCCTCATCCACTTGCTAATATTTTTAAACGATCCAACAATGATGAATGAATTGCTAGTGAGTTGAGTGCACTAGATTATCTTTATGAAGTTTTGCTTGAAATTCGTGAGTCTAAAAATTGTGATGAAAATTATGAAGTGATTCACGATAGCTCCTTGAATGAAAAGCATGATTGCAATGATGTTATTATAAATTCTATTAATGTCAATTGTGCTAATAATATTCAAAACCCCAAGCTTGAGGATGCTAATTTTTCTATGTCCACTACTTATTGCAATGATCATGATTGGGGTGATAATGCTTCTTATGATCTTGAAAATTTATTTAAGCCTCGTGACAATAATGTTTGCAATAATATTGAAAGTGGGTTTTGAAGAGTGTCAACTCTAGGTAATAATGGTCCCACTACTTTGGAGTATGATCAATCTTATGAAATTTTTGAAAAAAGTGGGCTTGGAGAAGTAATGACTTTATTCTATGTTAATCCCACTATTTCGGAAGAGTGTCAACTTTGCATGCATGTGGATCATGAAGAGAATATTTTATGTGATAGTTATATTATTGAATTTGATTATGATCCTACATGTAATTATTATGAGAGAGAAAAATATGTTTGTAGAAATTTTCATGTTACTAAATTACCTCTCGTTATGTTCAGACTGCTATTGTTTCTTTCTTCTTCCTTGCATATGCTAGTTTTTGCTTGTCTTCATAAATCTTTTCCCTATAAAATGCCTATGCATAGGAAGTATGTTAGATTTAAACTTGTTTTTCACATGCTACATGATTCTCTCTTCGTGTTCCAATTGCTATCTTTCATGTGAGCATCATTAAATTTATCAACGCCTAGCTAAAAGGCTTTAAAGAAAAGCGCTTGTTGGGAGACAACCCAATATTTTTATTTTCTGTTTTTATGAGTATACACATTATTACCTCTGTAGTAATTGTGTTTTGGTGTTTTAATTAGTGTTTGAGCCAAGCAAGACCTTTGGGATGGTCTATGGTGATAGTTGATTTGATCTTGCTGAAAAACAAAAACTTTTGCGCTCATTGCCAGAAATTTAGAAAATCACATAAACGTGCTTTTGATCTGAATTTTTACACAAGATTGATATACAAATATCTTAAATTATCCTAACTTTTCAGAATTTTTGGAGTTACAGAAGTATACGAAATTTCCAGATTACTACAGACTGTTCTGTTTTTGACAGATTCTGTTTTCTATGTGTTATTTGCTTATTTTGATGAATCTATGGGTAGTATCGGGGGGTATGAACCATGGAGAAGTTGGAATACAGTAGATATAACACCAATATAAATTTTGAATGAGTTCACAACAGTACCTAAAGTGGTGATTTATTTTATTATACTAACAGATCTTATGAGTTTTCTGTTGAGTTTTGTGTTGTGAAGTTTTCAAGTTTTGGGTAAAGATTTGATGGACTATGAAATACGGAGTGGCAAGAGACTAAGCTTGGGGATGCCCAAGGCACCCCAAGGTAATATTCAAGGACAACACATCTAAGCTTGGGGATGCCCCGGATGGCATCCCCTCTTTCGTCTTCAATCCATTGTTAAATTTACTTGAGGCTATATTTTTATTCACCACATGATATGTGTTTTGCTTGGAGCGTCTTGTATGATATGAGTCTTTGATTTTTAGTTTGCCACAATCATCCTTTCTGTACACACCTTTTGAGAGGGACACGCTTTAATCGTGAATTTATTAGAATACTCTATGTGCTTCACTTATATCTTTTGAGCTAGGCAGTTTGCTCTAGTGCTTCACTTATATCTTTTTAGAGCACAACGGTGGCTTTATTTTATAGAAATTTTTGAACTATCATGCTTCACTTATATTATTTTGAGAGTATTAAACAGCATGATAATTTGCTTAGGTTATGAATTTAGTCCTAATATGATGGGCATGCAAGAGGGATATAATAAAAACTTTCGTATAAAGAGCATTGAATATATGATAAGTTTGATTCCTTGCATTTGTTTTGAGATATAAAGATGGTGATATTAGAGTCATGCTAGTGAGTAATTGTGGATTGGTAGAAATACTTGTGTTAAAGTTTGTGATTCCCGTAGCATGCACGTATGGTGAACCGTTATGTGATGAAGTCGGAGCATGATTTTTTTAATTGTCTTCCTTGTGAGTGGCGCTCGGGGACGAGCGATGGTCTTTTCCTACCAATCTATCCCCCTAGGAGCATGCGTGTAGTACTTTGTTTCGATGTCTAATAAATTTTTGTAATAAGTATGTGAGTTCTTTATGACTAATGTTGAGTCCATGGATTATACGCACTCTCACCCTTCCACCATTGCTAGCCTCTCTAGTACCACGCAACTTTCGCCGATGCATTAAACCCACCATATACCCTTTCTCAAAACAGCCACCATACCTACCTATTATGGCATTTCCATAGCCATTCCGAGATATATTGCCATGCAACTTCCACCGTTCCGTTTTATTATGACACACACCATCATTGTCATATTGCTTTGCATGATCATGTAGTTGACATAGTATTTGTGGCTTGGCCACCGTTCATATTTTTTATACATGTCACTCTTGATCATTGCACATCCCGGTACACCGCCGGAGGCATTCATATAGAGTCATATTTTGTTCTAAGTATCGAGTTGTAATTCTTGAGTTGTAAGTAAATAAAAGTGTGATGACCATCATTATTAGAGCATTGTCCCATGTGAGGAAAGGATGATGGAAGCTATGATTCTCTCACAAGTTGGTATGAGTCTCCGAACTTTAAAAATAATAAAAGAGGCCAAAGAATCCCAAATAAAAAAAAAGAGGCCAAAGAAGCCCAAACAAAAAAATAAGAGAAAAAGAGAGAAGGGACAATGTTACTATCCTTTTTCCACACTTGTGCTTCGAAATAGCACCATGATCTTCATGATAGAGAGTCTCCTATTTTGTCACTTTCATATACTAGTGGCAATTTTTCATTATAGAACTTGGCTTGTATATTCCAATGATGGGCTTCCTCAAATTGCCCTAGGTTTTTGTGAGCAAGCAAGTTGGATGCATACCCACTAGAGTTTCTTTTTGAGCTTTCATACACTTATAGCTCTAGTGCATCCGTTGCATGGCAATCCCTACTCACTTGCATCGATATTAATTGATGGGCATCTCCATAGCCCATTAATTTGCCTAGTTGATGTGATACTTTCTCCTTCTTTTTGTCTTCTCCACAACCACCATATTCTATTCCACCTATAGTGCTATATCCATGGCTCACGCTCATGTATTGCGTGAAAGTTGAAAAAGTTTGAGAACACCAAAAGTATGAAATAATTGCTTGGCCTGTCATCGGGGTTGTGCATGATGAAATACTTTGTGTGATGAAGATGGAGCATAGCCAGACTATATGATTTTGTAGGGATAACTTTCTTTGGCCATGTTATTTTGAGAAGACATGATTTCTTTATTAGTAAGCTTGAAGTATTATTGTTTTTATGTCAATATTAAACTTTTGTTCTGAATCTTATGGATCTGAACATTCTTGCCACAATAAAGAAGATTACATTGATAAATATGTTAGGTAGCATTCCACATCAAAAAATCTGTTTTTATTATTTACCTACTCGAGGACGAGCAGGAATTAAGCTTGGGGATGCTTGATACGTCTCCAACGTATCTATAATTTTTTATTGTTCCATACTATTATATTATCTGTTTTGGATGTTTTACATGCATTAATATGCTATTTTATATTATTTTTGGGACTAACCTATTAACCTAGAGCCCAGTGCCAGTTTCTATTTTTTCCTTGTTTTTCATTTTTACAGAAAATGAATATCAAACGGGGTCCAAACGGAATAAAACTTTACGATGATTTTTCTTGGACCAGAAGACACCTACGTGACTTGGAGACAGGGACAGAAGAGTCCCGAGGAGGCCACAAGCCTCTAGGGCGCGCCCCAGGGGGGGCGCCCCCTGGCTTGTGGGCCCATCGGGAGTCCCCTAACCCTAGTTCCACCTCTATAAATTCTCAAATATTCCCCAAACATCAGAAGTGTCCACCAAAATACTTTTCCACTGCCGCAAGCCTCTGTTCCCGTGAGATCCCATCTTGGGGCCATTTCCGGCACCCTGTCGGAGGGGGATTCGATCACGGAGGGCTTCTACATTAACCTTGCCGCTCTTCCAATGAAGTGCGAGTAGTTTACCATAGACCTATGGGTCCATAGCTAGTAGCTAGATGTCTTCTTCTCTCTCTTTGATCTTCAATACCATGTTCTCCTCGATGTTCTTGGAGTTCTATCCGATGTAATCTTCTTTTGCGGTGTGTTTGTTGAGATCCGATGAATTGTGGATTTATGATCAAATTATCTATGAATGTTATTTGAGTCTTCTCTGAACTCTTTTATGCATGATTAAGATATCTTTGTATTTCCCTTCGAACTATCGATTTGGTTTGGCTAACTAGATTTTGGTTTTTCTTGCAATGGGAGAGGTGCTTAGTTTTGGGTTCAATCTTGCGGTGTCCTCACCCAGTGACAGAAGGGGTAGCGAGGCACGTATTGTATTGTTGCCATCAAGGATAAAAAGATGGGTTTTATGTCATATTGCTTGAGTTTATCCCTCTACATCATGTCATCTTACTTAAAGTGTTGCTCTGTTCGTATGAACTTAATACTCTAGATGAAGGCAGGAGTCGATCGATGTGTGGAGTAATAGTAGTAGATGCAGAATCGTTTCGGTCTACTTGTCACGGACGTGATGCCTATATTCATGATCATTGCCTTAGATATCGCCATAACTATGCGCTTTTCTATCAATTGCTTAACAGCAATTTGTTTACCCACCGTATGTTTTCTTTTAAGAGAGAAGTCTCTAGTGAAACCTATGGCCGCTGGGTCTATTTTCCATCATATATTTTCAGATCTATAAACCAAAAAACCCAAAAATACCTTGCTGCAATTTATTTATATTTACTTTAGTTTTCTCTTTTATTTATCTTTTATACCTATCTCTATTAGATCTCACTCTTGTTCGTGACTGTGAAGGGATTGACAACCCCTTTTTCGCGTTGTGTGCAAGTTTTTGTTAGTTTGTGCAGGTGCATAGATTGGAGACTTGCTTGTGCCTCCTACTAGATTGATACCTTGGTTCTTAACTGAGGAAAAATACTTATCTCTACTTTGCTGCATCACCCTTTCCTCTTCAAGGTAAAAATCAACGCAAGCTCAAGAAGTAGCAGGAGACCACACGAGGAAGTGGTTGAAGAGGCGGGGCAACTGGTTGAGAGTCGTTCATGCGCCGGTGCAGAGGAGGGTGCGTGAGTGCGTCGAGTGTGTGCCATGAGTGATGAGTGCGTGTGTGTCATGCCATCAGTTCGTGTGTGCCGAGCGTGCATGCACCTATGTAGGAGACCGTGCTTGCCTTCTGCCATCCGTGCATCGGTGCAGGGGAGCGTTCTTGAGTGCGTGATCATCCAGCCGTTGAGTGCGTGCGCCGGTGTAGGGAGATATGCCGTCGAGTGCATGCACCGGGGCATGAGCTATGGATGGGAAGTAAGGCGAGCACCGGATGGAGGAAATCGCTGGGATACACGACGCGGACACGGCGTAATCTTTGGCTGCCGAGGAGGAGTCCGCCCATTGGCTGCTGAGCTCTGTAGAGTGCAGCAGAGAAGCCTTGGTAATGGTGCGGCGAGTGAAGGACACGGAGTGCGGGGAAGGCAGAGGTCGAGGGAGGTGAGGCGACCAGCTTGTCACGGCTGCACGCGACACAGACTGCTCATGGCAGCGCTACGTTGAAGTATGGGGAATGGACATGCTATTGGGAGAAGAGGACTATGAGACGGTAGGGCCTGATCTCGGGCCTGGTTCCTCAGGGTGTGCAAAACCGAACCGAAAACAAAAAAATCGAACCAAAAAAACTAAACCAAACTAAAATTTTGGTTTTTTCATGTTTCAGTTTCAATTTCAGTTTTGAAATAAAAAACCATTTGCATTTCATTTTCTTTTGTTAAAAACCATAAACCGTATAAACCGAAAGTAAATGGTTATTACCAAAACCGAACGTAAATGGTTATTACCGAAACAGAAGTAAATGGTTATTACCGAAACCGGACCGAAAGTAAATGTCTATTTCCAAAACCGAACCGTATCTATGTATAAAATCGTTTAAACCGAAGTATAAAAACCATATAAACCATAAACCATATAAACCAAACCGAGTCAAACGAAAAACCGAATGCACACCGTTAGTGGTTCCTAAGTTCCCTGCGACTGTTTATCCAACCCGATTCAGGCCAGGAGGTTGCTTCATACTTTGGTTCTTGCAAGATTTTGTGCGGTTATGGCTTCGAATTCGTACATGATGATGGTTTTGCTTACCTTGTAGGACTAGGCACGCCTACACTGTGTGAGGAATGTGACAGTGGAGCAAACTAAAAGGTCATGGTAAACTTCACCCAGTGTACGGGCTATTGACACTGGTATTCCTCTTTCTTATCCCTTTTTAGCTTCCATCTTTATTCAGACGTTAAGCACTCAAAAATTAATGTGCTTTTAACCCTGTTGTTTAGTTTGTAGGAGTACTATGTATGAATGCCTAGATCGAATACTAAGAGAATTAAATGGTATTAAAACCCATTAAATATATGATACTTGGATGGATTTGGCAATAAAACCCCAACAAAAGAGCCAAAGACTATTAATTTAGCCTCAAAGCATCCGTAGATGATCCAAAATTTAGTACTCCCTATTTCCCAAAATATAAGGCGCGCGTTGACTTTTTTGGTCTTTGTCGCACAACTTTGACTATAATTTTCACCTATTGTATGCCTATAAAATTATTATAAAGACATATGAAATATAATTGTTTTATAAGACAAATAAGATGACACTATTGTTATATGTTCAATTCAAGTAGTTTGGTATATATTAATGGTCAAAGTCATGCATCAAAGAACATGCAAAGTCAAGCGCACCTTATATTTTGGGAAGGAGAGGGAGTATCTTTTAAAGTTGTGAGCCAAAGCTCATTGAACGAGGAACTTTTATCCACCTCTCTCAAAGTTTCCCCCTTTTCTCTTTTCCTTTTTTAGTTACTGCTTGAATGTGGTGGAACTTTACATGGTAGATGAATGGTGCTGCTATGAATGCCAAAAAAGGATAATGGGGACACAAAACCTATTCAAGAAAAAAAAACATTTTACAATCATCATCAGTTATTTCATCCTATTAAGCTTATCTCCTCTCTAATCTTCGTGTATGTGAAAATTCTAAAGTGAAATCCATTCCCTCTCAAGAGGTTGAACTGCTGAGTATGCTAGGCGAGACTTGTGTGAGATCTCACATTAATGTGAGATCTATGAGAGTGATTTTTTTTTTGAAAAACTCAAATGTTCTCAACTTTTTTGTAGACACACATCAATGTTTGATGTACAACCTCAAAAAATTTCAGCTCCTAATTCAACTTACATTAATAGAAACAATAAAGAGTTTTGGGAGCTGTAGACTTACATTAATCGAATTTGTATTTTTTGGATCTCCAATTGTACATCGAGTTTTGAGCTGATTTTTTTGGGAGCTGTAGACATACCCCACATGAATGTTTTCAAATAATTTTAGATTTTTTTTAAATGTGTAGATATTATTTTTGGGCATTGATCTCACGATCTCACCTAAATGTGAGATCTCACACAAGTCTCCCCCTGAGTATGCCAGCTGCACATAGTCGGCCAGGATATTTTGTGCGATGTAAACGCACTCCTCGAAAAATGAAGTGCATATCACCTTGTAGACAAGTTAATCATGCATCTCCTCCAAGTATGAAGTGCATATCACCCTGTAGTCAGGTCCGTCCTGCATCTCCACCAAATATGAAGTGTGTATTACCCAGTAGATAGATTTGTCCTGCATCTCCTAAAATATGAAGTGTGTATCACCTAGTAGACAGGTCCGTCCTGCACCTCCTCATAAAATGAAGTGCTAATGACCTAGTAGACATGTTTCATCGTGCATCTTCTCCAAGTATGTAGTGTATATCACCTAGTAGTCAGGTCCGTCCTGCATCTCTTCCAAATATGAAGTGCATATCACCCAGCAGACAGGTTCATCCCGCATCTTCTCGAAATGTGAAACCTTCGTCCAGTAAGAAGCGCGTACTTCCCGATAGACAAGCTCGCTGTATTTCCTCTTATTTGAAAAAATATCTTGGCTGACTATGTTTGGTCAATTTTAAAATGAGTATGTTACATTTATAATTTTTTCTCGAGTTTGAAAAATGTGTTTGTGACATTTTCGAAAAAGTCTATACAATGGGAAAAAAATGTTTGTGTAAATTAAGAAAATTGTTTCGTACCACTAAAACATGTACATGTCATTTGAAAGGAAATTTCCAATGTTCGTCACATTTTTTAAAATATTGTAAAAAATAAATAATGTTCTTGTAGGTTAAAAAATGTATATTTCCATTGCAAAAGTATACATAAAATTTTAAAGAAATATTGAAACGTGTCAAAAAATGTCTGTAAGATTTTGTAGCAATTATTATATAATCTCAAAAGATGTTCGTGTAGTTTAAAAAAATGTTTATTGCTGTTAGAAAATGTACAACATTCATTTGAATTTTTTTAACATGTATTCAAAAAGTGCTAAAAACATGTATTTTACAAAATATACATCATGTATTTGAAATTTTTCCAAAGTGTATAAAAAATGTTTCATACGTGCGCTACAAACATCGTGTATTGACAGGAAGTAGACATATGTTAAAAAAACCGAACAAAACTAACAAAGAAACAAAGAAAGCAAATAAAACCAAAAAATAACGAAGAAAGAAAAAAGCGAAGAATACCAGTGAAAAAACAAAGTATAAGAAAAGAAAAATAATAACCAAAGAAAAATGGTGAAAAAAATAAAGAAAACAAAGCAAAATGAATAAACCATAGCAAAGGTAACCCCATATATGGGTGTGCCCCAACTAAGGGCTCGAATTTAATTAGCCCAAATACGAAAAACACAAACAACCAACGTTCTATCCCTCACGCGCTTGTAAGAAAACCCAACAAAACACTCAGGTGGTAAAAAGTGCTGCACATGCGTTGCATCCATTGTCACCACCCAAGAGTATTTGGGGTTACCTTTGCAAGGGTACGCCTTAGCTAGTGGTTTCGCTCATGCATTCCTAACTTATCATGGAGTCCAGCAGCAACAACCATTGTGGTAGCCAGTGGCGGAGCTTGACAAGGGTCAATGGGGGCCACATAGAAAATAATGATCTTGGTTATCAAAGGATTGAACAACCGGGATCCATTTACTTATGATACCTAGTTGGCATTGATAACAAGGATCTAATGAGTTATGAGTTTAATATATCCTCTTTAGCAGAAAGACGTATATTCCTTGCTCATTATCAGACAATCACTTATTCCCAAACCTCGTGTGGGACTAGTCGTTTTCATTTACCAGCTCATGGAAAACCCTTTTCGTTCCACTTACCCCTATGTACTTTTGGGGAGGCCAAGCATACTATTTCTTCTAATCAATGTTGACCACAAAAAAAATTGTTTACCAATTTACCTAAACCTGGGTTGGGGGGGGGGGGGGGGGGGGGGGTAGTGGCCGTTGGAGTATTGCACTAAGCTTCACCAGTGATGACAGCCACAACCCGTTAGTCTGTTGCTTGTGTCACGCCTAGTCGACAAAGCACTACAATTTCCCCCCTTGAGATTACAATTGTGCAGGCATATCACCTACATGAGTATATACCCGTGCTCCCCTCTCAGCTCCAATTTGAGGCCCAGGTGGCCGTTCCGCCCCACCCCTTTAAAGGCGGGCCTGCAAAAAACCTAAATGCTCAAAACCCCTCTGCCCCTTCCTGCCATATATGTAGCCTCCCTTGCCCCTCCCCGCTGTCTTCACCCTCCGCCGCCTCCTCGCCTACCCATAATTTCCCATACCCGAGCACAACCGCCACCATAATGGTAAGGAGCCTTTTGCGCATTTCTCCACTCTGGACCGGTCCTTCCCCACCCCCGCCCATGATCACCTACAAAACTAGTTGAGCCTCGCACCCCCTCCCGTTTTGGGTTGCGAGGCACGTACTCTTTCCTCCCTGTCGCAAACTCCACAGATTTCGTGTGGTTCCTTGTGTCTAGTTTCTTTCTAATAAAATACTAGTACATTTTCCCATATAAGGATTGCCTTATAGCAGATGTTGCCACAATTAGCTTTTCAAATATTTCTAGATGTAACCGGATCCAGTGCGACACCTCATGATAAACCCAACATTCACTAGCCCAAAAATAATTATATTACTTTTAAACGGGTTCTATTGCATTCTTGTACAACCAACACTTTCTATTTATTTCTTAAATTTTCTAGTTCGACCATGGTGAAAAGAATCTCAAGTAATTACAAGAGATATGCCATCATATCTCATCGTCGGTACTTCCGTGGCATGAGAAAAAAAAGCTTGATTAAGTTCAATCTTTGTGCCAGGCCTCTGCCCTTTTAGGCATATGTAGCCCAAGAAAATTAACTGGTTTGACCCCCCATGGTATTGTCCTTTGAGCCCGTTCGTCGGCAGGGTCAACTTTCCCGAGCAGGAGCAGAAGGGCGTGGCTATGTTCCGCCCGCAACGACACCTAGTGCAGGCTCACTTGCAGAGAGCCGTTGCGGGCCGGCCTAGTAAGAAAGTGGCCGATTCATCCTGACATCACCCATTTCTTTTTTTTCTTCACATTCTGCTTGTCGTATTTTTCTCTATTTTAACTATTGTTTATATTTCAAAAAATTCTAAATATATATATCACAAAAATATTTTATGTAAATTTGGGAAAATCTTAATCATGCATTTGAAAATGCTAAACGTGTGTAGGAACGAAGTATGTCTACCAGAGGGGGGGGGGTGAATGGGAGTTTTAAAATTTCTTCGAAAATATCAAAACTCTCGGAACCCAGCAGCGGAGCGAATGAAAACAGTATACAGTGAGCGAATACAAACTACCAAATTGAAACTAAAAGCATGCATCAAGACAAATCACATGATTGAAACAGTTTGAAGTAAAGAGGAGTGATGCTCGATGGCGACAAGGGATTTGGTAGACCAGTTCGTCCTTCTGCACAAGGACTACGTCTGGTTGGAGGGGTTGTGACTTAACACGGAAGATAAACTCTCTTCACCCTATTCTCCTCAAAAATTGGTTCTTCAACCAATGTCGATCACTCCTGGTAGATACTTGAGGCGATCTCCAAACCTTTACAGACTTCTTCTTCGAGAACCACAATTACTCTTGGTCTCTGAAGAAATTGACACCTAACCGTCTGTAGAGTTTGCAGCTCTCAAGAGTAATAGGCGGAGCATACTGGACTTAGATTCGAGTGATGCTGAACCACTATCTAATTTTTCGGCTCTAGGGGTTTTCTCTCGGTGGATTTTAAACTCAAATCACTCTGGAGAGGGGGTTGCTCAACAATCTTCTCACAATCAAACGGAGGAGCCAACGGACAACGCCAACGCGGGATGTCTATATATAGCCGCAGCTTTCCCTGGTGGGGAATGACCATTTTGGACACGCGGTCCAGCCAATGGCCAACCGACACGTTTGCAACGGTCGGATTTCAAAGAGCAACGATAACATTACTTGAGGACCAAGTAATGCTAACTCCTCGGTCAGAGACAAATCTCTCGCAGGGAAGAAGATCACAGTCTCTTGCTGGCAAGTATTTGCTCGGAACACAAAGAGATTTCTCTCGCAACTTTCATAGGACTTGGGTTTAGCATCAGAGAATCAAAGCTTCGAACGCTACACCCCTCTTAATAGTACAGTGGTCCTGTGACTCAATAAAGAGAAGAGAAAC
Source organism: Thinopyrum elongatum (assembly GCA_011799875.1). Lineage (NCBI taxonomy): Eukaryota > Viridiplantae > Streptophyta > Magnoliopsida > Poales > Poaceae > Thinopyrum > Thinopyrum elongatum. Next base: position 559,814,047 of record CM022301.1, read on the forward strand.
AACAAAATAAATGCTACGTCTTCACTTCGTCTTCAACCTTCTCGGTCGCAGTCACTTTCCTCGGACAAGCACGGAACCAATTGCTTCACGACAGCAATTTTTGAGGGGTCACTCTTGTTATCATAATCTTCGGTGAAAACCTTCACTGCCACACAGAGGATTATCTTCGTCGTTTGAATCAAACTCCTCGTGATTCCAGGGACCTGTAACTCTATGTGCACTAGCAAACACATAAGTCCCATACTATTTATGTTAACAAACTCCAAAACATAAGGAGGCAGATTATTGCACCAACAATCTCCCCCTTTTTGGACGATTGTTGACAAAACAGATAACCATCGAAGTGAAGATAGATAAATGAAAAGTAATTCGAATAAGAGTGAATAAGTGTTACTTTGCTCGATGATGAAATAGACTCCCCCTAATTGTATGCAGGGATAAAGATATGAGATTAATTCTCCTACAAATATTGAAGTATACAGAGGAAATTTTAGTCATTCGAGACAATGATTCGCACTGATGACATATAATCCATCGAGATCGTGGTGCAATCATTCATAACTTCCAATAATAATTCCACCTGCAAAACAAATGCTTCGAGAGAAATAGTGCAGCAGGTGGGGTTATTAACATTACAGCACAAAAGTTTTACAACTTAGAACTGACAGGCTTAAACCAAAAGTTTTAGACTTGCACGAAACCAAACCAAAGAAACACAGAAAGCAAATCTATCGAGACTCGATGTAATTCTCCCCCTTTTTGTCAACTAGTGTCAAAAAGGTGACGAATAACATGAGTGCAAAAGCGCAGAACTTGGTTCACTCAGCGGCATCTCCAGAAGAACTGTCCGAGGTGATTTCTTCTTCGAAAGTGATTGGACTGGCTTCGGCTTCAGCAGCAGCAGATTTTCCTTCAGGCATACCAGCATGGGGCTCAGAAGATGATGGCAGATCTAGGGCAGCCTCATGAGGAACACGGGAAAGTACATTTCCTTCGGCAGGTTTCACAGTTGGAGAGTTGGCTTCAGATTCTTCGAGAAGTTTGCAAAGCATGAGATGCAGAAGATTAGTGGTTGGCTCTCGAGTAGGTAGGGAAGGAGTACGTCGATCTTGGAAATCTTCAATGGAGAAGCCATTGTCAATATAATCATAGAGCTCTTTAAGATTGATATTCAGGAGTTGTCGCTCGGTAAAGAACTTGCGAAGTAATTTCCAGAGCCTCTTCTTGTTTTTCATCTGCAATTAGATGCATGCTTCTTGTTTGGTTGTTGAGAGCATTTAGCTCAGAGGCAAAATGTTCTTTTTCTCGTCGATCCTCAGTAATGTGCTGCAGCAGCAATTGTTGTGTACGCAAACTGACTTCAAGTTGCGATGGAGGTTGAAGCAAAGTATTTCAATCGCGATCAGGCAGAAGTGGCCCGTCGAATGTTTTGTGATAATCCTGAGGGCTTGAAGCGGGCGATTTACCCAAAGAAATATCTTCCATGACTTGCAGAGTATCGCGAATAGGAGGCATGAAGCTTTTGTGACTTTGCTTCGCCAGATACACTGTGCGCATGGCATGATCAACCACTCTCTGGATCCATGGCGCATAAACTTTGACGCAGTTGGGATACTGAGCAGAATCCTTTAGTATACACAGAAACATATCCTCAACATCGAAGATATACCGCTCAGAGATTGCATAGATAACATTGCGAAGAACATCTGAGATGGACTTGTCTGTATTCATCCCAGCCAGAGGGCAAATAGTGTAAGAGAGCATATGATATAATGTCTAATTCTCGAATGTTAAATGCTCAGGCCTGGGAGGACCGGTGTAATCACGAATCTTTTCTTCATCCATTGTGCACCGAAAAGTTTCATCTGAAATGACATCAATGTTGTGCACTCGAATTTCATGGGCACCATGCTCAAAGCGAGGGAAATGGAAGTGCGAGACAAAATCTGTCGAGGTGCATTTGATGCGTTTTACTTCGGTCATCCACTCCATGATCCACTTTGAGCCATCAGATTCATCACCAAAGATGTACAGTGTAGCATAGAACTGAAGAATAATCTCTCTGTTCCAAGGATGTTCGAACGAAAATACATTAGTGAGGCAGAAATCTTCTAGATCTTGCAACAACTGATTGAAGCAGCCAATATTCTTCATAGCTGGGATGTCCGGGTATTCATGCAGGAAAATCTTTTTGCTGTCATAGAGGACCCGGGTGTAATAGATTGCTTGTTCCTTTGTCCAGAAGCGAGGCGATTCAGAAGTGTGCGGCCCATCATATGGACTATCTTGAAAGAATTGGGGATGCACATTCTGATTGAAAAGAGGACCTTTGGCACCAGCAGCATGCCTAGAACAAAAGCAGTTCTTCACGAGGGTATGGGTATTTGAATTCATCTTCAGGAGTGATAAATTCATCACCATATACCACAGAGTTAGTATGGCGAGCAGAAACATATTTTTGTTCGGAGGGACCAGGCTCTTGTATTCTTGGCACTGTGTCGATAAACAACTTGAATGGTGATTGGACTGGTGGCACAACAGAGGGAGTTGCAGAGACAGTAGGCACCGGGGCCGAATCAAGCACTGGGGGTGGTTGAGGTTCTTCCACTGGAACCGATTGAGGTTGAACAGTTCAAGGGACCGAGACCTTTGGTGAATCATGAGCTGGACAAGCTTGGGGCTCCGAGCGAAGGATTTCACCATCCTCAGAAACATTTTGCTGACATGGAATATCAGCTTGAACAGGGGAGGCCACAGGCACTGATTCAGTTGGCCTTGGCGAGGGAGGAGCATCTGAGACTTTGACTGGGGGCTGCGAATAAATAGCTAGCTCAGGAGATTTTTCTTTCTAAGCATCTGGTTAATCAGGGGACTTTTCTGTGGGAGCAGGAGGAACATTCTTCTTTGCAATTTTCTTTCGATGCCACTTTGTTTGCTGTGCAGATTGATCAATATGGCCCTTGACAAGATCATCGTAGCCAGTAACCTTTGCTTGATGCTCAAGGCAGATCTTCTGAACAATTTCATCTAGATCCGTTTGAAAACGCAACCTTCTGTGCCGGAGGAGAGTCAGGGCACGGTTGATATCCTTGTAGGAATCTTTGAGTGCTTTAATGACAAATTTTGAAGAAGCAGTTTTCATATAATCATCAAGCTCATTCAGTTCGGCAAAAAGAGTGTTGATTTCAACTTCATCTTCTCTCATTTCTTCAACAACAGTAGTGGCCTGAGAAATAACTTCAGGAGGGATAGGCAGAGAGGCCACTTCACCATCGAATGGATTGTCCATGAATTTATCAAGCTGTTCCATGATGAACACATGATTGTAGTAGTGAGGAGCATCAGACTTAGCAGTTGGAGCAGTTTGTACTGGAATTTGCTTGGAGGGAGGTTTAGAAGCCAACGGCTGAATCAGTGTTGGAGCAAATTTAGCAACCTTTTCCTTCGGAGCAGTAGCTCGAGGAGCACTTTGCTCGGTGGTAGGCGCCTTGATTTTCTTCTGCTCAGGCTTGGGAATCCGTTCGCCTGGCTTTGCAGTACTCACAGGGGCGTCAACTACCAAATCCTTCAGATTGATAGCTTCTGGATGAGGAGTTGTATTCATATGCTGTTGCATAGTGACAGTTGTACGTGGAGTTTTCCTGGCAGTGATCTTCTTTGGTGCAGTAGGATCCCGAAGATCAGGCCACACTGTTGAAGTGGTGATATTCACTTGCTCGCTGAGCGTAGCAGCAACTTCATCTTTTGTGAGCGAAGGATCATCTTCATCAGAGGAATCACTTCTGCCTAATTCAGCTATTCTCTTCTTTGGTGCACTCTTTCGCTTAGATGCACCAGAACTGGGATCATGCTTGTGTTTAGAGCGACCTTCAGATTTGCCTTTGGCCTTTTTCTTCATCACATCTTCTTGAAGAAGGCGACGGTTTTCCTCTTCACGAGCCTTTTTCTTTTCTTCCCTCTTAGCTTGCATGATGGCATTTTTCTGACGCTTAGCAAGCTCATCAGGATAAGATTCGGGAGTGCGAAGGGAAGAATCATGAGCATTTGGTGGTGGTGGCGGTCTCTCCTGGGGATCAGTAGGTTTGAGGAGACCAATTTCCTGACAGTCACCCCATGGTAGATGGAACACAAAGTTCTGTGCAAACCGAGGATGAATCAATTCATAATTGAACCATTTGCGCACCCAGTGGCATCGAATCCATTGCAGACGCTTATCTTTGTGATGCTTTGTTTCTCCGGGAACAATGTTATACCGATCATAGGAGATGTACTCAGCTGTGTATGCATATGGTTGTCTACCACCCTTCTTCTTCTTCGGAGCATTTTCTTCTTGCTCATTGGCATTTTTTTAGTTCTCTTCCGCTTGCTGGTTGATGAGCCTACCGTTGGGACCTTTGCATTTGGAGCTTTGGACTCATCTGCTGTGCCCAAAATAACATCTTCTCCATCAGCCATGCTCATTGGTCGAGCAGAATCCTCAACTGACTGCATACACCTGTGAATAAGGATAGATGCGAGGGAAAATGGGACAGGGTTACAAATGCTCACAACGAAGATTTTGCGAATGAAAACGTTTTGAAGAAGAATTAGATGTAGACTTTGAGAAATGTTTTGAATGAAAGAAATGTGTAGAACGAACTAGTAGTTTCGAAGAATATACTAGTCAACGTGCTAAGCATTCCATTCGTGCGAGACATAACACATGTGACGCCCCCGATTCAATCGTACACTAATCATACACGCAAACGTGTACGATCAAGATCAGGGACTCACGGGAAGATATCACAACACAACTCTAAAAGTAAAATAAGTCATACGAACATCATAATACAAGCCAGGGGCCTCGAGGGCTCGAATACAAGTGCTCGATCATAGATGAGTCAGCGGAAGCAACAATATCTGAGTACAGACATAAGTTAAACAAGTTGCCATAAGATGGCTAGCACAAACTGGGATACATATCGAAAGAGGCGCAGGCCTCCTGCCTGGGATCCTCCTAAACTACTCCTGGTCGTCGGCGGCGGCCTGCACGTAGTAGTAGGCACCTCCAGAGTAGGGGTCGTCGTCGACGGTGGCGTCTGGCTCCTGAACTCCAGCATCTGGTTGTGACAACCAGAAAGAAAAGAAAGGGGGAAAAGGGGGAAGCAAAGCAACCGTGAGTACTCATCCAAAGTACTCGCAAGCAAGGAGCTACACTACATATGCATGGGTATATGTGTAAAGGGCCATATCAGTGGACTGAACTGCAGAAAGCCAGAATAAGAGGGGGGATATCTAATCCTGTCGAAGACTACGCTTCTGGCAGCCTCCATCTTGAAGCATGTAGAAGAGAGTAGCAAGTGCAGCATCAAGTAACATCGCATAGCATAATCCTACCCAACGATCCTCTCCTCGTCGCCCTGTGAGAGAGCGATCACCGGGTTGTATCTGGCACTTGAAAGGGTGTGTTTTATTAAGTATCCGGTTCTAGTTGTCATAAGGTCGAGGTACAACTCCGGGTCGTCCTTTTACCGAGGGACACGGCTATTCGAATAGATAAACTTCCCTGCAGGGGTGCACCACATTACCCAACACGCTCGATCCCTCTGGCCGGGCACACTTTCCTGGGTCATACCCGGCCTCGGAAGATCAACACGTCACAGCCCTACCTAGGTCTAACAGAGAGGTCAGCACGCCGGTCTAAATCCTATGCGCGCAGGGGTCTGGGCCCATCGCCCATTGCACACCTGCACGTTGCGTGGGTGGCCGGAGAGCAGACCTAGCAACCTCCATTACAAAGGAAGTTGCGTTACGCGGTCCAACCCGGCGCGCGCCGCTCAGTCGCTGACGTCTAGGAGGCTTCGGCTGATACCACGACGTCGAGTACCCATACTGTTCCCGCGTAGTTGGTTAGTGCGTATAGGCCAGTGGCCAGACTCAGATCAAATACCAAGATCTCGTTAAGCGTGTTATTATGAAGTAAACGCGAACGCCGACCAGGGCCAGGCCCACCTGTCTCCTAGGTGGTCTCAACCTGCCCTGTCGCTCCGCCACAAAGATCCACACAGAGGGCCGTCAGGTCAAAGGTCCTTTCAGCCCCCAATCCGTGAATCACTCGCGGGTACTCTTCGAGCCGACCCGACTTTAGTCACCATATGTATAGTATGTATATATGTATAGTATATACCCGTGATCACCTCCCGAGTGATCACGGCCCGATAGTATAGCAAGGCAGACTGACAAGAATGTAGGGCCAATGATGATAAACTAGCATCCTATACTAAGTATTTAGGATTGCAGGTAAGGTATCAACAGATGTAGCAACAATGTCAGGCTATGCATCAGAATAGGATTAACGAAAAGCAGTAACATGCTACACTACTCTAATGCAAGCAGTATAGAGGAGAATAGGCGATATCTGGTGATCAAGGGGGGGGGGCTTGCCTGGTTGCTCTGGCAAGAAGGAGGGGTCGTCAACTCCGTAGTCGAACGGGGCAGCAGCAGCGTTGGTCTCGTAGTCTACCGGAGAGAAGAGGGGGAAGAAACAATAAATACAAAGCAAACAATGCTACACAAAGTATGACATGACAATATGCAGTGCCGGGGTGTTCTAACGCCTAACTAAATGATTTAGTTAATTTAGGAATTTATTCGGATTTATTTAATTAAAGTTGGGCACTATTCATTTACTGAAACTGGTCTAAAAGTTCAATGTTCTTATAGCTGCGGGCATCTGACGGGAATACGGAGGGCGTATCCGGGTTCGTCTCGTCGTTCTGAGCAACTTTCATGTATAAAGTATTTTCATCGGAGTTACGGTTTATTTAATATGATTTTCTAAAGTTTTAAACAATTCTGAAATTATTATTAATTAAATTAATTCGAAATTAGAATTATGACATCAGCATGACGTCAGCGGGGCCATAGGTTGACTGGGTCAACCCTGGCAGGTGGGACCCGCTCGTCATAGTCTCAGACTAACTAAACAGGGTTAATTTGCTTAATTAGAGATTAGGTTAATCTAATTAGAATTAATTAAGTTAATTAATTTACTTAATTAATTTTTATTTATTTATTTAATAATTATTTATTTATTTCTATTTTTATTTTCGTTTTTTTTTCTTCTGGGCAGCGGGCCCCGTTCGTCAGCGACCCAGGGGGGTGTTGGCCCACAGGCCAGTGGCACGGGGCCATGGGCGCTGGGTTTTCGGGCGCGGTTGCGGGCGAGGCGCCCGTCGGGGTGGACCCGAGGCGACAGGGCGGGCGCTCGCTGGCGGGCGTCGACGGGCGCGGGCCAACCGGACGGTGGCCACGGCGTACAGGGCGCAGGAGAGGGAGAGGCGACGGCACGGCGCACGGGGAAGGAGCAGCAACGGCGAGGAGCGCCGCGGGGCGACGCGCGGCAGGCGCCGGGCGCAGGCGCGTGCGGGTGCGCACTGCACGCGGCGGGGCGGCTGCTGTGTGAGCCGCGGCGCGGGCGCGCGCGTTGAGGCTGTGCGGCGAGCAGGGGAAGCGGAGGGTGGTGCCTGCAGCAGCGGGGCCGCGCGGGGCGGCTCGGCAAGCGTGGCCGAGCGGGGCGTGGTGAGCGGGGCGTGGCTCGGGCGCATGTGCGCGACAGCAGGCGAAGCCGAGCAGTAGCAGCGGACAGCAGGGGCGGCGGCCGAGCGAGTCACGGCGGAAGCGAGCGGCGTGCGGGCGCGAGGGAGAGAGGAGTAGAAGGGGCGCTCACGGTGGCCGTAGGGGAAAGGGCAGTGGGGCGCGGGGAGGAGGTCGGAGATGACGCGTCGGAGGCGGGGAGGCAGTCCGGCGATGGCGTCCGGCGAGGTGGCGATCCGATCGGCGGCGGCGCCAGCGCGGTTCGGTCCCCCCGATCCCGATCCAGAATCAGGAGGGGGAAGGAGAGACGTGGGGAGTGGGGGGCGGGAGTGTGCGGTCGGGGGTTAGGGTTTGGTCGCCCGAGGGGATAAGGGGGGATGGGGTTGGGCCGGCCGGTTGGGCCAGGTGGGTCGGCCAGCTGGGCCGCCTGGCCCAGTTGGCCAGGGGGGCCTTTTCTTTTCTTTTGTTTTTCTGTTTTGTTCTTTCTCCTTTTATCTATTCCTATTTCCCTGTTTTAGTAAAAAGTTAGGCCTCAAAATGATTTTTATAGAACATGGCAATTGTTCCAGTAAATACTAGGCATTCCCTAACACTACCAAAAATTAGTTTGGAGACAAATGGAGCTCCCACAATTTTTACAATAATTAATATGCATTAATCCTAGCTGTTTTAATCATGTTAGTGCCACCTAAACATTTTATTATTTGTTGGTTTCAATTTTAGACTAGCCTCTGCAATATTTGTTATTTACTGAGCATTTTAGTTTTTAGGTTGGACAACTTTTATATTTCACTTTCATTTAAATTTGAATTTGAGTTAGGAGTTGAAATGCAATTTGATGCTAATGATGATTATGCACTATTAAGTTTGCTGACATGGCATTAACCTAGGGTGATCATTGTAGTTAATGACAGGGGGTGTTACAACACAAACCCTAGATCTGAAAATTTTCGGATGCGAGGGACATCTACAAACCACATCCACACAAGTTACCTAGCAGTAAAGATCTGATAAATGCGGTAAATACAAGTGATTTCTACCGCGGAAGAACTCGAACAAGATGGATAGAAGAACGAGTTCGCACTACACATACCCTAACTCGGTGATGTGCAGTAGCTACGGCGGCGCTGGGAGAGGAGGATGATCCGTGGCGGCGAGGAATGACTCCGGCGACCTCTTTCCGGCAGCAAAACGGCGAAGACGATCGACGGCGTCGAGCTCAAGGTGGAGCGGAGCGGTAGGGCTTCAGAAAGTGATGGAGACGAATGGAAGAAGTGAATGAGGGAGCGGAGGTGATGCGGTATATATATGCGAGGAGAAATAACCACATCGGGTGAATCTGATTGGACGGCTACTATCGAAGGACTTTTGCGATTCAACGGTTTAGAAAGAATGACAGTTGATGAATAGCACGTGGCAACCGTCATCAAAGATCATGGTCCTGACTTTGGGGGGAAACCCCAAATTTTGGATGGCTTTTGCCAAATCGAATTAAGTACGGAACGAACCTTTAATGTGGTCAAAGACACCAGATAAAGTTTCGTTACCAGATGAAGTTGAACATTCATAACAGAACAACATAGACTGGAAGAGATAGGATAGAGGGAAAACAGGGTCCTAGGCATTTCACTCAGAGAAAGAAACACAAACACCCGATAGAAAAGCTATGAGTGAAATACGTTCGGACTAACACAAAACCCTTCAACCGAAAGGCAACTCAACGAAGGGAAATTGTTGTGGCGTGACCCACCGTATAAGAGCTGTATGACCCCGAGCATCGCACAATTATCGTGGCACCCGGTTAGTCTAGTTCTTCGTTAATGTATTCACTCTCAGAAAGAAAATTTCACGTTGTCGAAATTTTCAAACTCTTCGAGTGTTGCGCACCCATTCCTTCTAAGATGTGGAAGTGATGGTACGGGTGCCGAGTCCAGCTTACTACACGTTTGCGGAATCTAGGATATTTAGCTCACACCGTAACGCACAGAATATTTTCTCATCGAGAGGCTTGGTGAAAATATCAGCGAGATTATCTTCAGTATTGACGTGACTGATAACAATATCCCCTCGAGCAACATGATCGTGAATGAAATGATGTCTGATGGCAATATGCTTGGTGCGAGAATGCTGCACATGATTGTGTGCAATTTTGATCGCACTCTCATTGTCGCAATATAGAGGAATATTCTTGACCTTGATGCCATAATCCTTCAGAGTCTGCTTCATCCATAATAACTGAGTGCAACAAGCACCAGCAGCAATATATTCAGCCTCATCCGTAGAGAGAGATACACGATTCTGCTTCCTTGACGACCAACATACCAAAGATCTACCAAGGAAATGGCATGTCCCCGAAGTAGATCTCCTATCAACCAAGTCACATGCGTAATCTGAGTCTGAATATCCAACGATATCAAACTGTGCTTCCTTAGGATACCATAAACCTAAGGTGAGGGTGTGAGCCAAATATCTCAGAATACGCTTGACCGCTTGGTGATGTGATTCTTTCGGTGTAGCTTGATAGCGGGCACACATACAAACACTCAACATAATATCACGTCCGGATGCACATAGGTATAGTAAAGAACCAATCATCGAACGATAAGCTTTCTGATCGTAATCCTTACCGTACACATCTGCATCCAGCTTACCATTCGTGGGCATTGGAGTTTTGTAGCCCTTTAGTTTGCAATCTTGCATTTTAAACTTCTTTAGACAATCTCTTAGATATTTCTCCTGAGATATGAAAATTCCATTATCTTGCTGATGAATTTGCAGTCCGAGAAAGAACTTAAGTTCACCCATCATAGACATTTGATATTTCTCGGACATCATTCGTCCGAACTCCAAGCTGCAAGCATTGTTAGTACAGCCGAAAATAATATCATCCACATAAATTTGACACACGAACAGATCATCATCAACAGCGTGTGTGAATAGAGTGGAATCAGTGGATCCTGGCTTGAACCCTTTGTCGAGCAGAAACCTCTTCAAGGTATCATACCAAGCTCGAGGGGCTTGCTTCAGCCCATATAGAGCCTTTTTCAACCTGAAAACTCTATTAGGAAACTAAGGATTTTCAAAGCCAGGGGGTTGCCTAACATAAACTTCCTCATCAATTTCACCATTAAGGAAAGCACTTTTCACATCCATTTGATAAAGCAGGATATCATTGTAGTTTGCATAAGCGAGAAGAATACGAATTGTCTCAAGGCGAGCGATAGGAGCATAAGTTTCACCGAAATCAATACCTTCTACCTGTGTATACCCTTGAGCAACAAGACGTGCTTTGTTTGTCACAGCAATGCCATTTTCATCTTTCTTATTCCAAAATATCCATTTTGTGCCAATGATATTGTGCTTCTTAGGATTCGGCTTGTCGACCAATTCCCATACATCATTCAATTCAAATTGCACTAACTCTTCTTGCATGGCATTCATCCAATCGGGATAATTCATGGCTTCCTCATACTTGGTAGGTTCTATCAATGAGACAAAGGAGAAACTGCCACAGTAGTTAGCCGAACGAGTGCGAGAACGAGTTGTGGGTCGATAACCTAGATTCTCAAGATCGTCGAGAATTAATGAAGGGTCAACTCGATTAGCCACTCGAGGAAGAGGATTTTCATCTTGATGAACATTTTCATTTTCCTCGACATCAGCATCGGGATTAGCATTTGTATCGCCATTTTCATCAGGATTGCCATTTAGATTGGCATCTGCATTCTGGTTGCCATTTGTGTTCGGAGCGGCATTTTCTTCGGTAGTGGCTTGGCGTGTTCTGCTTCAAGTCATGGGGCTATCATCATCGGAAGATTCAGGTACATTTCCTTCAACTGGCCTGATGCTCCCAATGGCCATTTGCCCAATAGCATCCAAAATCGGTGGTTCATCTATCAGAATAGGCAGGTGCTCCTTTTGGGAGCCATTAGATTCATCAAACCGCACATTTACTGTTTCCATAACTTTCCCGTGGTGAGAGTTATAGACACGATAAGTATGTGAGTTCGAGCCATATCCAAGAAGAAAACCTTCATGTGCCTTAGGTGCAAACTTGGAATTATGATTCATGTCACGTATATAGCAAGGTGCACCAAAAACACGTAAATAAGAAACATTTGGTTTCTTGCCAGTGATAAGCTCATATGAAGTTTTCTTAAGGAACTTGTGAAGCTAAACACGATTCACAACATGACAAGCAGTGTTAATAGCATCAGCCTAGAAGCGAATATGAGTTTTATACTCACTGAGCATTGTTCTCGCCATTTCAATGGGAGTTCTATTCTTTTGCTCAACAACTCCATTTTGTTGTGGAGTGTATGCGGCAGAGAAATCATGAGTTATACCATTTTCGTCGAGAAAATCTTTGATATGAGTATTTTTTTAACTCAGTACCATTGTCGCTTTTGACATGCTTAATTCGCACATCATATTCATTTTGGGCCTTCTTGGCGAATCTTTTGAAGATGTCTTGGGTGCAGGTTTTGTCTTCAAGAAAGAATACCCAAGTGTAACGAGAGAAATCATCAACAACAACCAGACCATAATGACTGCCTCCGAAACTTGCATAGTTTTGAGGTCCGAATAAATCCATATGAAGAATTTCCAGGGGTCTTGTTGTGGTCATGACAGTCTTTGATGAATGATGCTTCTTGGCCAATTTACCGGCCTCACAAGCAGCACAGAGACGATCCTTGTCGAATTTCACATCAGGAATGCCACGTAGATGATTTTTCTTCATGAGAGTCTGTAAGTTTCTCATACATGCATGACCAAGTCTTCGGTGTCACAACCATCCTTCGGTTGCTTTTGCAAGCAAACAAGTTTGGACTGAGGGACCCTTAGAGAAATCCACAATATACAAGTCACCCTTTCTATTTCCCTCGAAAATGAAGGAATTGTCAGAGGCCATAAAGACATGCATTTGGATATAGAAAATAGAACTAGCATGCCAAGATCACAAAGCTTGCCAACTGACATGAGATTGAATCCAAGAGACTGAACAAGTAAAACATCATCAATGCTCTTGTCTTTGGATATAGCAATTTTACCTAACCTAGTTACCTTTCCGTTGTTATTGTCGCCAAAAGGGATATACTTCAGAGATGAAGCAGTTAAGTTGGGGTCGACAAACAACGACTTGTCTCCAGTCATATGAATAGTGCATCCACTATCCATTACCATTTGGTACACCCAGAGACATAGTCCTGCAGAAGAATTAGGCTTTCTTAACCACCCACATCTTTGCAGGTGGCTTCGAAACAAGAGAGCGAGCAGGATATGATTTCTTTCAATAACCATAATTGTTACTCGAACCAGTGTGAGCATAATTGAAAGAATAGGCATTGAAATTCTTTCCAGATGAATGAGTATAGTGGTTGAATGAGGTATGCATGTACTCATTCTGTCGAACTTCTTTGCGAGCATTTTCTGCCTGCATGGTTAGTACAACAGTAATAGTCAAAGTTTCAATAGTTTTCCTTGGCACCCAGATAGCTTTCTTTGGGGGGCCATTTCTGCTGTTTGGTCCGACATAGCGAGCAACAGTCTCACCACGTTGGTTTTTGAACAGCCTATAGTTGTCCAGAGAATCATCCGAAGTGTATTCAGGGATGGGAGAGTCATATCCAGAAAGCAAAGCTGGATCGAGCGTTTTGCTCTTGGCAGGCACCCACACAGTGCGAGGATATTGATCAGGTTCCCAGTAGGAGCCATTTTCATTCAGTTTCCTTTCGAAATCGATGCCTTCTTTACTGGGATTTTTGTGAAGAATGGATTTCTTCAGAACATCACAAAGTGTTTGATGCCCTTGGAGAGACTTGAACATTCCTGTCTGAATAAGATCTTTCAACCTAGCATTCTCATCAGACACATAATCATTTTCCTCGACAGAGGGGTTAGCATTCACAGAAGATTGAGCATTTGATTCAGCATTGTTGCGTTCAAGGCATTTCAAGCAAGGTGGTATAAACACCTTAGGTTTCTCTTTGAGTTGTGGGTGAGAAGAGAATTTTCTCTGATCAAGTCATCATGAGCCTCTCTCAGCGACTCGAGTTTCTGTTTCCTTTTCAGGTAATCATAAGTCAATCTCTCATGGTCAGCCGAGAGAAAATCATGACGAGTTGATAGTTCTTCCATTCGTTACTTGAGAGTGGAATACTCTTCAGTCAACGATTGATTTTTCTCCATCTCCTCAACCAACAACCCTTCAGATTTCCTGAGGGTTTTCTCAATTTTCTCAAGAGAGTTTTGTTGTATATTAGCAATTTTGATCAGTTTAGCATGGTCATCCTCATCCGAAGAATATTGATCACTGGATGAACCTTGTGATGTTTGGAGGATACCTTTTGTTTCGAGGCATTGGCCATGAAGCAGTAGGCAGGAGATTCGTTATCGCTTGAATGATTCTTGAAGAAGTTTGATGTAGGGGTGGAGGCACATGCTATGCCAGCCATGCTGGAATCAGAATCCTCATCGGATTCATCAGCTTCTTCAGAATCAGATGATTCTTCTTCATCGGAGTCCATCTCCTTGCCGATGTAAGCCTTGGCCTTGCTAGAGGTATTCTTGCGGTTGGAGGAGGACTTGGAAGGATTCCTTGAGGAAGATCTTGAAAAAGACTTGGAGGTGGAGCTGTCCTTCTTCTTGAAGAACTTCTTCGTTTTCTTCTCATCATCAGAGTCGTAGTTCTTGCTCTTGCTTTTGCCATGGTAGTTTCCTGAATCATATCTTCCACGGGCACGGATTTCAGCTTCCCAGAGAGGACAGTCCGAAATGAAATGTCCTGGCTTTTTGCACTTGAAGCAGGTGTAATCTCCAGTAGGTTTTGATGAAGATTTTGAACGGCCAGAGTTGCTAGATCCCTTCTTCTGAAACTGGTTCTTCCTGTGGAGGCGCTGGAATCTTTTCATGATTAATGCGAGATCTTTGCTGATCCTTTCTGGGTCATCTGAATCTTTTTCGGCATTTCCTTTCGAGGAAGAATCAGCCACAGCCTTGAGAGCATGACTTTTGCGGTGACTTCTTCGTGGGTGTTTAGCCTTTCCATGATATCAGCAGAGTCAAGATATTTGAAATCAGCTCATTCCCTAATCATCAAAACTAGTGTGTCGAATGAACTGTCAAGAGATCAGAGCAGTTTCTTCACAACTTCATGGTCAGTGATGTCTTTGGCACCGAGACCTTGCAGCTCGTTTGCAATGTCACTCAGACGATCGAAGGTTTGCTGACAACTTTCATTTCTGATTTGCTTGAACCGATTGAATTTTGCCCGAAGAGTATCAATGCGAGGTTTTTTCGCCCCATCACTTTCGTCCAGTTTTTTTTCAACCGGTTTTTTTTCATCCCCTCCCCACCCCAATCACAATCCGCGCCCCCCCCCCCCCACACACGTCTATCGATCCCCTCACCGCCGCCCTGTCTGGATCGCCACCGCCGTCCGGATCGCCGCCGCCGCCGTCTCGATCGCCGCCAACGCCATCAGACATAAGACGCCGCCACCGTCACACAGAAGACGCGGCCGGGATCGCGTCCACGTATGGGACCGTCGCCGCCGACGTGTGGCGCAAGAACACAGTGCAGGAGACGCAAGAAGAGTGCACAGGTATGCTCATGTACGGCCTTTCTGGTGGACCTTTATGCTGGTCCTCGCCTTTCCTACATCAGGTTGGGGACGCGGCGGCGACGGCTTGCCTGATGCGTGCGATTTGGACGAGCGGAGGCAACGTGGGACTGTGCCGTTCGCCGTGACGCGCGGTCGCGCTGTGTAGATGGAGGACGCGTGCCCAAGCCGTGTTGCGCTTGTCTTCCTGTGCGGATGTTCGCCAGTAGTCGGGAGCTCGACTTGATCGGGGTCGACTTCGACGCCACCGAGCTCGGGCTTCCGGGTGACCAGGCGCCTCCTCGCACCAGAGGCATGTGCCAAATTCAGTACACCATCTACACAAACATGGTGGTCAACGTGAGGACTAGGCTCCGTCATCAACATGTACCCTGACAAGGTATGTGCTACGGGTTGTACTCTCGATTTTATCTTTATTTTAATCTGTTGACTTCATCTCATGCTTGCCCGTTCCATAGGCATTGTCGTGAATCTGTTTTCCTTTAGTTTTCAGGACGGTGATGTTAATGATTTCAAGAACTTGATAGCAGGGTATGGCTATAGCTATTGGTCATGCAGTATCGCGATGCTTGACAAACATACTTGTTCTACATAACATATCATTCAGTGAAGAGTAGACCATAAAATGGCTTTGATTTGTGCTCTCGTACGTTAAACCAATCTCTGTCAATACGAAATTGGCATAGCTGAACATGATTAGGACTTCAGGAGGGCAGGGTTATTACTTTGGAGTTTCAGAACTCGTACTTGGTGAGTGCTTATGTCCCAAAATTTTGGATGTTGTTTATGTAGGCTCGTATGGCTAATCTATTTGCTTTTCTGTCATTGCTCTTCATGGAATCTTCATGTTTACAGATTGATAATTGTGATCTATGTTTCAAGGACTTCCCAATGTTTTACTTGATGAGAAGGTTCTAATTTTATTTTATTTTCTCACTTGATCTTCAGGTTTACAGGGTTAACAATTGGGGTCCATGTTTCAGCGACTTTGTACAAGTACGTTTACTTAGCTAGATTTCTGCACTCATTTTCTATTTGGCATCCCTCAATCATTTTCTGCAGATTCACTTCGTTCGTATTATATATTGTTGTAAGTGCACCCGAGGGATATTGTAGTAGTTCTTATCTGCAGTTTACTACAACTGGTGACCACATCTCCATATTATTATCTTTGAAAGGTACTTTACAAAAAGTAAACTAACGTTAACCTTCAGTTCTGTAGAAACCACACAGTTTCAAGCCAATAATCATTTTTTAGTGGAAAGGAAGTAATCAATGATGGTGGTTTAAACTGTACTCCTTAGAGTATTGACATTCACAACCCACTGGTAAGTTCTCGTTCATCCGTGAAACTTCTCAGCCAAAATGTTATATCCTTATGTATATAGTTCATCATTGGTTGTTACAGAATTTCCTCCGTATGAAATATTCCGCATTCTTACCTTTTTTTTCTGTGATATGGAACATAACTTGTTTAAACATGTATGATTCTTTATTTCATAGAAAATATGAAGCTAACAAAAAAAGGTCCATAATCCAACTTATGAATTCTGTGATAGTTTCCAACATGCCATGCTTTAGGATCAGATGAGAACATGAATGCTCTAAATTAAATTCATGACCAATGTACAGAGTGAGAGCTAGAGAACAATATTTCTCCGTAAATATGGATGGTTCAGTTAAAACTAAACGTGACTACAAAGAAAACTGAATTGCCATAGCCAATATTGTTAATAACAATCAACAACAAATGTCGTCGAGGAGGTCTATGGCCCAAGCGTCAAGGCGCTTGTCATGGAAGAGGACCAGCAGGACCTTGAGAATTCCATCGCCGCACCGCCCGCGTCATGAAGTTCAAGGTCGGCACCCCAGCGGGCACAACCTCAACCCACACCTCCCACCAGGATCTTCTCTCTGCCGCAGTCATCCTACCTGCAGCCAGCTCCCCCTCGTATGCCCTGAGCTCCTCCTCGTGTGCTGGTCCATTCATCATAGCTAGAAGGTAATGACTAATGAGCATGTCATCTCTCGCTTCTCAATTTCATCTTTGTGTGTTGTTTATTTTTCAGAGAATGTGGTATTGTGCAGAGTAGCCCCTCTCCGTTGATGAATTGAATCTATAGATTATATATTACTAAAGGAATCCGCCTTAAAAGGCATTCCACTAAAAACGCAGTAGGGCCCTATTTCAAGTTCCTTGCACTTAAACTGCAAAAAAGGAAAGGCACTTTTCCTAACTTTTCCCGTTAACGCGGAGCAATCAGATAAATAACAGTAGGATTGTTCAGTTTGTACGCTCATCCACTAACTCAGTTTATTCAGGTTGCATGATACAGTAATTGTGCAAACGTGTCGACTTTCTATTTACATTTGCTAATAGAATTTATTTCCATTGTGTGTTGCGCGGAGGATAAATCAGCTGGACTAAACAATATGCGTAACACCATTTGAGACGGTCCCTTAAACTAGCAGTAGCTGACCAAGTACCACTAATGTTATTTCTGCATCTGGGAGGCCATCAGGAACTGAGACAATTTCACTTCAATTTTCTGAAAACGTGCTTGTGAAGTAAAGTTCAGAGCATTTCTGCTAAGCGCGATTCATAAAGACAAGACGGCAGACAAATCATATCAAACCGCATGCCTCAGTGTACAATACACGCCGCATGCCGTCGACCGAGGCGGCGACGATAGTACCGGGGATGTAGCGTGGAGGACGGCAACAGTGAGCACGTCGCTGCGTGGAGAGGTCCATCTCCCTGGTGTTCCAGTGATGGATATTGTTGAACTAGATTAAGCTTTAAATGTAAGACAATGCTCTGAACTTTACTTCACAAGCACGTTTTCAGAAAAATGAAGTGAAATTGTCTCAGTTCCTGATGCGTGTACCCCGGCAACTAGGCAAGCACTAATAGGAACCAATATCAATTTTTGCAGGTGAGTTGGTGCTCTCGGCATAATACTGTTTGTGCAGTTGTGTTACAACAGCTTTTCATTGAGATGTTATCCAGTAATTTTCAGCTCCTAAAGGTTGTGCACTTGTGCCGTATTTTTTTGCCTGAAACTATAACAAAATGGTGTAAGGTGAAATTCTTGTAGTTGCATAAGCTGAACCATGATGCTTTCTTCCATAAGATCACATTATGATACTTGCATAAGCTGACAAATTTACTCGTTTCTTCCATAAGATCACATTATGATACTTGCACAAGCTGAACCATGATGCTTTCTTGCTGCTGCTGTAGTTAAGCAACTTTCTGTAATTGTTAGTACATGAAGGTTTGAATAATTATTATTACTAAGTAAATGTTGATCACCGCTTATAATGAAAATGTACGTCCATGGTTTAAAGGAGCTTTGCTGTTTCAGTCTATACTAAGTTATTTGTGGGTTATATTGAAGCTTATATTGTCCCCCCGTTGATCTAGACATCAAATATTCTAAGCTTCCTTTTTGTGAGCAAACGGGTGAACTAAGAAAGGAAAACTTGCTCCATAAATAGTAATGGCATTTACTATGCAGATGATACTGACAACTTCTCATAGCATTTAGTCAGTAGGTTATTGAAGGAGATCGCGTGGAGCACCAACAATAACCTCAAGTAGATGCAGCAGAGATAGTTGATGAACTATCCTATGTTTCATAATCTGAATGTTTGCTCCAATCGCTCGATTGTTTGATCTGGTTTGTTGTGACAATACAATGATTTTCTTTGTTTTGTGGTGCAATCTCCGTTGATTTGGAAAGATGGGGACTTTATGTTGAGCTATTTCGATCGGCCATTGGCCATAAAATTCCAAATTCCCTTTTTTTTATTTCCTCTTTTTTCGCGGCTTCATTTTGTGGGTTGGATTGGGCCTTCTGTCTCACTAAACGTGGGCATGAACTTGGAAAGGGAGGCAAACATAACCACCAACATGCATCTCTTTTCCAGCACAAGAAGCGGCACTGATGGGAGGTGGAAAAGGTGCGGCAGAGAAGGAAGCCGTGGGCGTGTGCCGCCTACCGACCATGAACATCAACAGCGACAACGACGACTAGCTTATGCTCGTGAGAGAGAGGGGGAGAGGGAGTCAAAACAAATGATGTATATCTTTACTACATTATAAAATGGGATTTGGTGAGCTATTTGTTCTTTATGATTCATGATATTTTAATTCTATAGTACAAATATTTTTTGCTCTTAATATATGATTGTGGTTGTAGATTTATCATTGACACAGTATTTGTAGAAACTTTTTTTTTGTCTAAATAAGAACAAAAGTATCGGGGATGTTTTTTGATCGTTTCTTTTACCTAGCTTCTGATTTCTATTATCACAAACACATTTTTTGTTCCTACAAGGGATACTCCCTTTGTAAAGAAATATAAGAGCGTTTAGATCAATACATATGGACGGACTATATATTATTGTTTCGGCACCACTGCTGTTGTATATGTGATGGTGAAAAGTTGTATTGTGTCTTCCCCTGATTTTGGTATTTCTTTTCAACTGAGAGAACAAAGGTATAAGGGAGATTATATTATGTCTTCTCCTGATATCGTTTTTGATGCTGCTGCTAGAGTCTGGCCACACCCCCTGTTCACAGAAACCATCATATTGGCTGCGTGGAATATTTGGAAACAAAGAAATAGATACTACTTCGAGGGTATGCAGCCTTCTATTCAGGACTGGCTCAGGATGTTCAAAGCTGAACTGAGGCTTCTTATGCATAGGGTTATCCCTGACTTATCTGTTTTTTTTAGATTTACATACCATCTTTATGTGTGTTTTGTTACTGTTTGTCTTTTGTTCTAGGTCTACTTTCACCATGCCTACTTTCACCATGTTTACATACCATCTTTATGTTCATATATATAGTATATATGGTAAAGAAAAGAAGGAGCCTCTCCTGCTGTATTCTCTATTAAAAAATTATTCCTCTCAAAGTACACTACCAATGTATAGAAACCCCAAAGCACTACTTCTCTGTTCATGGTATACATATTTTGTACCCATAGTGTGGGATATGCATGGGTTTAACCCACTCAACTATATCGAAGACTTGCAAATTTTCTTCTCCCGTTGCAATGCACGGCCTGCAAGCCGAGGTTGCCTTTGTTGCCACTGACAGTGGGGCACTGCATTTTGCTCCTTATTTTGGTGAGAAGGTGTCAAAGTTCTTCTATTTTGATTAGCCAGCTATAGGGACGACGATGCATGCAATTATTTGCATATTAGAATACAAAGATGCTGCATGAGTCATCAATTCAAACGAGAAGAACTTGTTTCATGTGATTTTTTGTGTGAAAGTGGAAACAAATTATTTTTATAACAACTAATTTGACAACACAAGTGCTACACCTTGATCATTATGTGCATATGATAGGATTCTAGCTATTTTCCTTTAATTTGCATGGGTGATTTTAATTATGAGGTAGGAGGGTTCGTACAAGTGAAACTATCAGCTCTCATGTAATGCTTAAAAAGGAAAAATGAGAGCAATTTGCGACTCTTGATGTATAACATTGCAAAATTGTATGAAAAATTGTTTAATTTGCCAGAACTTTTAGGAGGGAGTGAATGGCGAATGTTGGAAGACATTCAAAGTTAGGATGATGAGAATGCCTATGGCAATTTGGCGAACTTGGAGAAAACATATGTGAATTTGAGTTGGGGTGGCAATGTAGAGCTGAACCCAAGTGGCTCGTATTCATCTGTTAGTCCATGAGTTCGGGATGAAAGGACTCAACAATTTGATAGATTTGGAAGGAACACGGATTTGAAGTAGACTGACAACATAGCGAAGTAATTACACCATGATCGAAGAGCTGAACTTGAGAGGCACGTGATAGACCCATTTGTTGGCCCGTGGAAACGCACGGGCGTTCTACTAGTCCATCTAGGATTTGTGTTCTTGGCGAGGAGATTAGACGGGCCACCCTCTAATTTGCTGCCGATTCTTGTTGAATCGCCCACGCACTTCTTCTGCCCGAGGATGTACGTGTAGTTCCGGCTGGTTTGCATCTACACGATTGTAAGCTTGCTGTTTTCTTTTCCTGTTATTTGGTGTACACTGGAGATTGGACTTGAAGTTGCTGAGTTTGTACTGTGAAAGATTTGGGAAAAGCATTCGCGCTATCGATTTTCTACCGACGGTCGCATCAAGTGGTATTCAGAGCAAGGTTGATCACGGTACAATTTTTTTTCCTGCTATTTGATTCAATTGTTTGAAAGATGGTGAACTCGCAGCATGAGAAATCTGATCATGAGGAGGACGATGAACTTCCGGTGGATCTGGACATAAGTGATGATTTGCGTATCCATCTGATGTCGATCAAGGGAGCCAACAAGAAGCTTGGGACAAGGTTTGAGGAGCTGTCTGCAAATATTGTACGCGTCGAGGACAGGTTGAACGAGCGTCTGACTGCCAGCGATCGACAGCGCACTGATAGTCTACAGGTGGTGACTGAGAGTCTTAATCGGCTCACCGCAGCAGTTCAGCGCCTTCAGGCGAGAGATGTGGCGCCCCGACAGTCCCGCTCACCATGACGACGTCGTGACCGCGACAACGACGATGATGGTGATTTTTCTGAGGATTCCGATGCCCGTGGAGGCTTACCTCACCGACCACGGCATGATGCTGGGGCTCACCGCCATGCTGGGCGGCGCCGTGACTATGGCAACAATGGTGCCCACGAGGATGATGGTTTGGGTCGAATCAAGATAACCATACCTGAATTCTCGGGACGTTGTGCTGACCCGGAGAAATATTTGGAGTGGGAGATGCGCGTAAATCAGATTTTTGATGGTCACAACTACTCCGAAGAGAAGAAGGTTCGTGTTGCATCAATGGAATTTACAGAGTATGCTCTTGTATGGTGGGATAATAAGAACCGTACTCACGAGCGACCAGCGACATGGGCTGACATGAAGTGAATCATGAGGGAACGTTTTGTGCCTGCTTATTACACTCGCCAGCTTCACAGTAGACTGCGTCGTCTAGTGCAAGGTACAAAATCAGTTGATGAGTACTATAAAGAGATGCAAGTTTTGATGATCCGTACAGCTGTGCGTGAGTCTGCGGAGGCCACCATGGTACGTTTCTTTGAGGGGTTAGAAGAAAAGATTCGTGACCGTGTTGATTTAATGCAATATAATGATATTCATGAGTTACTTCATCAAGCGGAGGGTGCTGAATGTTGGGTATTAGAGAAGCAAGCTTCAGAGACTCGTCCAATTTACAACAGTGGGCGACGTGGTTCTTCTCCTATTGAGGGTGGGTTTAATGCTAAATCGACTACTTCATATAAGTCGGGAAGCATTGAACAAACCAAAGTGGCTGCTGCGCCAAAGGAGGTTTCTCAAGTTTCATCTAGTGCGACGTCGTCTCATCATCGTAATATTATTTGCCACAAGTGTGGAGGACGTGGGCACATGAAGCATGAATGTTCCAATCAACGAAGGGTTCTACTTGTTGATGCGGAATATATTTCAGAATCGAAGATGAGACGTCTAAGTTAGAGGATGGAATCGAAAGAGGTCATGGTGATACCATACTATGTTATCTTCAAGATGATCCTGATATGGAGAGTTTGCTAGCACATAAGGTCCAGCGAGATGACAAGGTCATTTTTGAACCAAGACAGCGACGGAGTATTTTTCAAACTGCATGTACCATCAAGGGAGAAGTGTGCAAACTGATAATTGATGGCGGCAGTGCTAGCAACATGGTTAGCAAGGATGTGGTGGAGTCTCTTTCGTTGCCAACATGGGAGCACCCAAAACCATACTATATGAAGTGGATAAATGATGTGGGCAAAGTGAAGGTAACACATAGAGTGAAGGTGCGTTTTTCTGTTGATGGCTATGTTGACAAAGTGGAATGCGACGTTATGCCACTACATGTCTGTCATCTTATATTGGGGCGTCGGTGGCAGCATGATGTTAACGCTCTTCATCATGGACGAACAAACAAGTACACTTTTATGCATAAGGGTGAGTTCTATTCTATTCTTCCCAGGGATGCAAAGAATATAAAGTGTACCGTTGAGGTGTTCAAGAAAAAATCTGCAAGGTATAGGTTGAAACCGATGACGGTTTCCTTTCAAGGAAGAGAGGATGATGTGACCCCAAATGCTGTCGTTAAAAATATTGTCAGTAAGGTGAACTAGAGAAATACTGAAAAGTATATAGTTCCTGCCAGACGCTATGAGAAAAAGAAATAAGCTACTGATGTACATTGCAGCAAGACGGTAACACATATTTCCATTGGACATGTTCCTGTCCAACTTGTTGCACTGGAGGACGTCGAGCCACGATTCAGAACTCCATGCAGGCAAACGCATCTACGTGAGCGTACGAGGAAATAGTACTAGTTTGTTTGTCTTTTTGTGATCAGTGTGCCGTATTTTTAAATTAGTTAATTAGTGATTAAATAAGATAGGGGAACGAGAGAGAGTTGGATTAGTACTAGTAGCAGTACGTGGCTATGTTCAGGTTTGAGTCCAACTAATATTCGGTCCATAATGGGAGTCCAGGACGGTTGTACCTTGTGCCTGCGTGCACTATTAATAGGGCCAGCCGGCCGTGTGTATCGAGGACAGTTTTTATTGCGTGAGTTGAACCAGAAAATCGCCATGTTCCAGCGTCCAAGTTCTGCGTATTTTTGTTGCGAAACTGCCTCACGTACGATCAATTGTCATACGATTTGTACGACAAGAGACAGGTCCGTTTTCCGAGATCTGGGCCCACCACACCAGATGAGTCTTGTCGTACAACGATCGTACCGAATTTGATCGTACGTATAGCAACTCTCTTTTTGTTGAGAATCCATCTAGGGTTTATGTTCTTGGCGAGGAGATTAGACGGGCCACCCTCTAATTTGCTGCCGATTCTTGTTGAATCGCCCGTGCACTTCTTCTGCCCCAGGATGTACGTGTAGTTCCTGCTGGTTTGCATCTACAAGATTGTAAGCTTGCTGTTTTCTTTTCCTGTTATATGGTGAACACTGAAGATTGGACTTGGAGTTGCTGAGTTTGTACTGTGAAAGATTTGGGAAAAGCATTCGCGCCATCGACTTTCTATCGACAGTCGCATCACCAGCTAACCCAGGCCCAACTACTCCCCTGCAATTAGTCCGTTGCTTGGGTCTGACCCAGCTAGCAAAAGCACTTCATTTTTTCACCTTCAGATTACAAATGTGTAGGCCTAGCATAGATAGGCCTATGTACCTGAGCTCCTCGTCCAATTTGGGTCCCGGAGTGGCCGCCCCACCCCTCTCAGGGGCAGGCCTACAAAACCCTAAATGCTCGCACCCCTCGCTCCTTTCCTGCCATATATATACAGCCTCCTTCGTCACCCTTCCCCGTTGTCTACAATCTCCGCCGCCGTCTCCCATACACATAATTTATCATATCTGAGCACAGCCGCCAGCGCAAATGGTAAGGAACCTAATTGTGTGTTTCTCCTTTCTAGCCTGGTCCTCCCCCACCCCTCCTGTGATCACCCTGCGGACATGATCGAGCATCGCACCCCCTCCCTGCGGGTTGCGTATTATTGGCCCTGTTTGTTTCAGCTTTGAGAGCAGTTTTTGGACTGGAAAAAACTGAAACTGAAACAAACAACTATTTTAGAACAGTTGTGGAACCACAACCCAAAACTGTTTCGGGGTATTTTCAGTGTAACAGCTCAAAGCACGTCTCGGGGTACTTCACAGCCAAAGCTGTTTCCCTAACCCCTCTGCTTTTGGTGTTTGGTCGTAATTATGTCATAAATGTCGCCGCAGGCACGACCTATCTCTCCCTTCGCCCCCCCTCCAGAAACATAGCGTTTTTACCAACCCACAGTCGTTTCCACAGCTACGTTGCCAAACAGCTAACCTTCACTGCAGCTGTTTCCTCAGCACAACAGTTTTGCCAGCACAACAAGTTCACAGCTGAATCTGTCGAAACTGAAGCCCAAACAAACACAGCCATTGTCTCTCTGTGACGAACTCGTTGTTCATATTTAAAGGATTTCACGTGGCTCTTTGTGTGCTTGTGTCCAGTTTCTTTTGTTAAAAAAATACTAGGACATTTTTTCCATATAAGGATTACGTTCTAGCAGGTGTTACCAGAATTAGCTTTTCAATTTTTTCTAGATCCAACCGGATCTAGTCTGGCACCTGATAGACCAAACATCCTCTAGCCCATATTATATTGCTTTTTTAGCTGATTCTGTTACTTTTCTTGCACAATTAGTGGTTTTGATATTTCCTAAATTTTCTAGTTCGACCATGGTAACAAGATCTCTTGGGTAATTATGGGAGATACGTTGTCATATTGTCGAAGTTCGTCCCTGCATTGTTGGCGAGTAGGGAGAGTTCCCCGTGAGCAGGTTGGACAAGTCCCTGAGGTGCAAGTTGGTGGTGGGGCGGCACCACGGTGGGAGAAAAGCTAGAGCTCGCTGGGGTGGAGCACAGGCAAGTGGGGAGGCGTACAGAGAGGCTGGCCACAGGCGACCGCACGAGGAGATGGTTGAAGAGTGTTAATTGAATGTTGGTACCACAATTAGGGCTAGGGTAATGAATTGGTACCACTTTATGTTTTTTTAAGTTGTATCAAGCGTGGGGTAGGCCACAACAAATCACGCTAATTCGCGGCTTAGCCTGTTTTGATAGTGAAACGCTTGTCAGGAGCTGGTGTGGCGAGGAGGCGTGTGTCGGCTGCTGACTAGGACAAGCGGGCACCGCAGCACCTTTTCTTTTCTTTGAGTCGTCGACAGCTGGATCCCACCCAGCCTCCTCCTACCTCTGCTCGAGACTACTCTTTCCTCGTGCATGACAGAGCCACCGCGACTGAAGCAAACTTTGTTTCACTCGTTCCCCTTGCCGCTTCTCCAATTCGGGGTAAACGAGCGACGGATATCAATCTCCTCTCTCGATTCCGCCTCTTGATAAGTGCATAGGGCTGTTGTAGCACTTTTTTGTGATAAATAGAGTGTCAAATTCATAGGAAGTGAATAGGAAGGCACCACAAACCCCACAACTACGCTGTCGATTTCACGCAACCACGTACGCACCCAAACCAGAGTTTGGAAATCGACAGACAGTGCTATCATACAATGGCAAATCAGTCATTGCGTACTGATTAGATAGCAAACAGTGCTATCATACCTAACTCTGCAGACAGGACAGAGCCTTGCTGTGCCATTCGGCCACCTTCTCGCCTGCCTGCGTGACACGTCTCTGGACGGGTGTCATTTGGAGGTGATTTCTTCTGGAAGTGGCTGCCACGTGCCAAATAACGGCCACTTAGCCACTTGGGGGCTCGACACCGCACCGATCGATGGCTTGCGTTGCTGTGAGGTGGAGCGGTGGAGCCTTGGCAGGGTAACCCGTCCTCGGCATCCCCGGCAAGCCTGCCGGGGCAATCTTGAGACTTATTTTCGGGGCAACCTCGTCCCCGCCAGGCTCGCCTGCCCGGCAAGGGAGGTTTTTCCTTAGTGGTATCTTGCTCCTTTGGTTGGTCTTGGTCTTCTTAATCCGCCCTTTGATTCCTCAAAGAGCTGATCTCTTCTGCTTGGTCTGGTCTCGGATGCTGCAACCTTGTTCTCAAGCCTGTGAACAGTCTGGTCAACACCTGGGGTTTGTTGCACCGGCAGGAGCCCCCTGGCCTGGCCTGAACGCGCTGCCGAGCGTCGTCGGGGTAGGCCCTGTCCAGTACACAGGCGGGGACGCTGCGGTAGCTCACCCTTTGAGATCTTCTTTGCTTCTTCATTAATCTGAGCTTGAGTCAGTTTCCGGTTTTCCCGCGCGTCGTGTAATGCCAATTGTAGTGGGGCCATCCCTGTAATGGCCCGTTAATGACTTTAACGCACGGGTGAGTAACTGCCAATTCATTCTTCCCACCACGTTCCTATCCCTTGCCACGTATGCTGCATGCATTGAGTGGGGTAGGTAACGAAGGCGCGTGATGCGGGAGAGAGTCATGGCAGGGGCCTGGTCTTCTTGGGTTGGTGGAAAGGGATGGCGGTTACCTGCCGCGGGATCAGCCCCCAGCCTCAGCCCGCCTATTAAAGGGGGGCGAGGAGGAGCGGAAATGGTCATCCACACACCTCTTCTCCCCATTCCCTGCCTTCTTCTTGCTATGTTGAGAGGGAGAGACTAGGGCCAGGCCCCGGGCTCTAGCTTGGGGTCGATGACGCCGATAGTTTGCGTAGGCGCCCGGGGAGTGAGTCTGGTCCATGGCCGAAGGGGATGCGGTGGTCGAGGATGTGGGTGCCGAGTCGCCCATAGTGTGGGAGGTGTCACGCTTCCCCAAAATGGTGAAACGCTCGTCTCCCTCACACGAGGCTCGTTGAGGAGCGCCAGCCCTCGCTGCAGGTCGCCGAGGCTCGTTGCCCCGACGACGGGGCCCTTGGGGCTTCCTGCGCCTGTCTGGGGTGCATCACTCGGGATCCTCGGTAATTCCAGTGCTGTTCCTTCCGGCAGAGTCGGGGCAAACGCTGAAGACGGTGGCACCTTCCTGCCCTCCAAGGTGGGGAGCGGTGCTTCTTGCGCGCCTCGGACGTCGCCGTTGCCCGCTGTTTCTCCGGGGGAGGTGACGGCCCGAGGGGCTGGCGTCCTCCCGGAGTGGTGGTGATGAAGAAAGAACGAGGGAAGACGGAGAAGGCGGGTGGCAGGCCGTCAGGTCGGAGTACGATGGCACTGACGCCTTCGTCTCGTATTGCCGGCCCGCTGCCTCATCTTTCCGCTCTTCCCCTCCCTACCCGGCACCATCATCACCAGCCTCTTTAGGATGGTTGCCGGGGAGGGGGTCGCTCTCTTGGTGCCTTCGCCTCCAGCAGTCGCCCAGCTGAGCTCCGGCGGTTCCCCCTGCCGGTGCTTGCGCTGGGGCTTCTTGCTGGTCCTGGAGGTGGTGACCAGGGCGCCGCCGAGCTGCTCCTTCTGCCCATCTCCTTCGCAGCCTCGCCACTCTCGATCTTGTCATTCTGTGCCCGGCAAGCCCTGACGGAATCGGTTTGGGCTTCCGCTCAGGCACTTCTTTTGCCCCCTTCATCTTCCATCGAAGTGCCTAGGAGGAGAGGGACAAGAAAGGGTTTACGGGGCACTTATTTTTTTACTTTAAAATGTGTAGGCATTGGCCAAACTTTAGTCTAAATTACGTAAACTTCTTTATCCATGTTTGTGTTCTGTAAGATCTGTACTTGCTTATCAGCATATTAATGAAAAAGACAAGCTTTGCCAGGCACTTGTGCATGTATCATATCCATGCAGAGGTGAAATGCCTCTATACATTTAAGTAAACAAGTTTCCCCGGCAGGCTATCCTGCCGGTGCCCTCAGTTTGTTGCCGCGGGGCTAGGCCTGCCGGGCACAAAACCACAAAAAGGGACCAGCCCCCCGCCGAACCTTTTCCGTCAAAGGCCACTGTGACCACCCTGACCGAAGCAGCGTTCGAGTCAAAGGGTAGGAGCACCTATGTTTCGAAGGTGGCGGGGTTTTCATATGCGCAAGTTTTCAAATTACAGAACAGGTATGGATAAGAAGGAACTTATCTGTTTGGTCTGCCGGCGATCATCACGTAGACTCGTCTTCATTTCTTCTCTTTGGGATCAAGTCCACGGCAAGAACCCTGCAACTTAGTGCAGATGAAAACAATGCCACATGTGACCTCATCTACATGATCATGCTATGCTTATGCATGCATGCAAGTTTCAGGGGCCCCCCAGCGCTTCGTTTATTTCTCTGTTGCTCAGGGTCTGCGCTTGGCTTTGTACAAAGGTTTACATGCAACTTCGGCAGAGCTTGTACAAAAGGGTGGCTGCCGGGCAGGGCCCGACAGCTGCGCCTTACGGGTAGAACTTATGGAGATGCTCAATGTTCCATGAGTTTTGCAATTGAATGCCATCTCCGGTCTCCAGACGGACTGCGCAAGGTCTGGTGACTCGTACTACCTGGTAAGGGCCTTCCCACTTCGGCATCAACTTGTTTGCACCCTTGGCGGACTGAAAACGCCTAAGGACAAGGTCGCCTTCCTCAAAGCTCCGGGCATGAACCCTGCGGCTGTGATAGCGACGCAGGGATTGCTGGTAGCGTGCAGCACGCGTAGCAGCCTAGAGACGGTTCTCCTCAAGTAGCACAGCGTCGTCACGCCGGTGCTGTTCCTACCCTACTTCATCATAGGCAAGCACTCGAGGAGACCCGAATATGAGTTCCGTGGGGGTAACTGCTTCTGCCCCATAGACTAGGGAGAAGGGAGTCTGCCCGGTAGCTTGATTTGGTGTCGTACGGAGGGACCAAAGAACCACCGGCAGCTCGTCGATCCATCGCCTGCTGCACTTCTGCAGCCTATCAAGGGTTCTTGTCTTGAGACCTCGCAGCACTTCAGCGTTCGCCCTCTCAGCTTGCCCGTTGCTTCTGGGATGGGCCACAGAGGCAAATAAGACCTTGCTTCCGAGGGCATGAACGTATTGCATGAAGGCGCGGCTTGTGAATTGGGTGCCATTGTCGGTGATGATTCGGGCAGGTACCCCGAAGCGGCACACCAATCCTTTCAAGAACTTGATAGCTGACTGTGCGGTCACCTTCCTCACGGGCTCTACTTCCGGCCACTTTGTAAACTTGTCGATTGCGACGAACAAGAATTCAAAGCCCCCGGTAGCACGGGGGAAGGGGCCCAAGATGTCGAGCCCCCAGACTGAAAATGGCCATGACAAAGGGATTGTTTGGAGAGCTTGAGCAGGCTGATGGATATTCTTGGAGTGGAACTGGCAGGCTTCACACTTGGTGACTAGCTCAATTGCGTCTTGGAGGGCCGTGGGCCAGTAGAAACCTTGCCGGAAAGCTTTCCCGACCAAGGCCCTTGATCCGATGTGGGAGCCACACATACCCTTGTGTATCTCTGCCAACAGTTCCTTTCCTTCTTCCCGGTAAATGCACTTCAATTTCACACCGTTGGGCCTTCTTCTGTATAGCGTGTCATCAACGAACTGATACATACACTACTACAGGAATTAGCTTTGGTAACACATCCCGGTAACACAAGAAAACATGTGCTACTGGTTGAAATCGTGGTAACACAACATTTGTGTTCACACCTAAGTTGTAACACATTCTATGGGAAGTGTTACGATGTTGTAACACATATTCCACATGCGTCAAATGTGTTATAGTGTTGTAACACATTATTTATGCTGGGTGAGAGAGTGTTACAAGATTGTAACACATATATGATATGCAATGTTGTTTTACAAGTTTGTAACACATAGGTGATCTACGTAGGTAAATGTTACACACGTAATAATATTGGATTGAATTTTTCTTTCTTGTCATGAGAAGACTTGTTGCAAGATGCATGCGATCAATTCTTAGTTTGATCCCATCGTAGCACGTGGCCTCTGAGCTAATAGTTATGGGCTTGTGTCATTCACATGTTAGCTACGTATAGAAGTTTAGAGGATGCGTGTTTGCTTACTGGCGGGATATATTAGGATAAAACAATTGGCGTAGCCCAGCTACCAAAGCCCACAGAAGGCAGGACTCAAACTAGCAGCTGACTGTTTCCTATAAGTTCTTCTAAAAAAGATGTTTCCCTGTACCAAATTCTAAAAAAGATTATTTCCCTGTATGTGGGTACGTATGACCCTATTTTCTAAGACTGGATGAGAGTGCAAACTCAAAGTTTTGTGCTTTGTACTGTGCGTGTGTTCGTAATCTTGTAAATATTTTTTTCTCTAATCTTAATATGAAAGATGTGCAACTCTTTTGGGTATTCGAAAAAAAAATGTTTTTTGCTTCCAAAATTTGTTAAAATTAAAAGGTGTGCTAGCTACTTTTAAGTAATTTTGGACTTAATTAATTTAATATGCTTTGAAGATTTATTGATCCGTATTTTTATTATAAAGTATAAAAGTATGTTGACGTGTTGTATTTGGGAAGCGCTTTTTGATAAAAGGTATACTGTATGTTGACATGTTATATTTGTGACTTTTTTTATTAGTTGGACCACCCTTATCCAGAATCCTGGCTAAAACAAGTAAAAACAAGTACTAATCCATGCTTCCCTAAAAGAAAAGGTACTAATTCGTGCTACCTATCATTGATGTGGGCCAATCAGTTTTAGAAATTAGCAAAATAAGACAAATTCAGTTCTAGAAAATAGATAATAGTATATATGGTTTTTTTGTTCAAATTGTCCAGATAGGGAGACATATTCAATAGATACTATTTCGTTTAATTGGAATAATGAAAACCTAAATTTGAATGCATTCTTATAGCTGGGTTGAAAGAGCAAAAATCGTTAGAAAGCTGAGTGTCGTCGGCACAACATTGAACTTTCTACTTGGTACATGAGACTTCAATCAACATTGAACTTTCATCTTGCACATGAGAGTCTAGTCTTTTAACCATCTAATCTAATCATCAGCAAGAGAAGTATATGTAGAGAAACTAAAACATTCATAGTGCTTCAGGATAGATTCAGACTTTAGAAAAATTGGCAACATGTGATCGCAAAACATGATTTTTGAACACTGCAAGAGTATGCCAACTCTGAACTGTTAACCAAAGTACAAAATAAAGTTCCAAACAAGCTGCGTGTATCTCAATTCTGAACTGTTGTTGACCAAAGTACAAAATGATGTTCCAAACAAGCACGCGGTGTCGCAGCTGACCGAATTACCTAGCATGAATATAAGAGTATACCAAGTTTTGACCAACACATGGTCTCACACAGCAGTATATCACCAAGCAAGTTGGTCAAGTAGTCAGCAGAATGCCAGCAAGCAGAAAAGAGTAGGCTATTTTGTACCAACACAAAGCACACAGCCGACCACCCCCTCCATGCCTCCATGTAGCATGCAGTCTGAACCTGTAGCATGCAGCCAAAATAATTCAAAACATGAACAAGAAACTAGAAGAGACATTTTGTGCTACTTTTATCACTAAAATTTCATATCTGATATGAAAGTGTCAACCCATCATAAAAGAAAGAATGGACAAAACATAATTGAAGAATGGAAAGATTGAACAACAAATTATATTAGAGATAAAAATCACATCTTGCAAATTGAATATGGAAACACAAGAACATATTGCTACTAACCTCAACTATTCTTCGTCGCTCGAAGCATTATTAGCATCCACTATTGTCCCCTCAACGTCTGTTCTAACCCAATGTTGTTCATTGTTCTTTCTTTTCAAAATCTCTCCAAGCTGTGAAACATGGAATGGCTCATTTTCTGTCTGCGCTTCCCATTCCAAGTTGCCTAAGTCATATACATCTCTAAGCTTTGGCAACTTCATTACCACAGACCAACCTGGATTCAATTCATCTTCCACATAGAACACTTGATTCGCCTGCTTAGGGAAAATAAAAGGCTCATGCTCAGTCTTTTCTCCTTTGTGTATTAGATGTGAGAAGTTGACAAGTGTGTAACCGTACTTGTCTTTTTTCATTCCTGTTTCTGAGAACACATTAACCCATTCACATTTAAACAACACCACTGAAAACTGTCCAGAGTAGTTTAGCTCGACAATATCAATTACCCTCCCGTAGTACGTCACATCACGTAAAACAGGATTGGCATCACGTGCTGAATCATAACTAGATGTTTTTGCAGTTACCATGACTCCACTATTTTGTGTCTCTTTATCCAAGCGTTTAGGCCTAAAATGGTAGCCTCGGGAGTTGAAAGCGCAATATCTTTTGGCTGCATTAACTGGGCCCCGGGCGAGCAATCTAATATCCTTTTCAATGTTGTGGATGCCATTTTCCTTCTCCAATTTCTTTATCTGAATATTTAGAATTCGATTACAACTAAATGTAGTGATACGTGTATAGTATATGCAAAATATGGCACTTACATGAGCTTGGAACCATTCGTGGAACTTATCATTTTGAATCCTCTCGACAACATCAGGGTTTAAATGGCATCCATTAGTGATCTCATCAGCATGAGCTCTGCAAAGTAGTTCATAAATAGAGGTAAAGTACGGGAAAAGGGTAACTAAGACAATTTATAAGCATGAGATATTACCTAAGGTATGAATTCACATCAGAGCAATTGAACAAGACATATCTATGTGCCTGTACTTTTGCCACACCGCTCAGTACATAATTCCTAGGCTTTCCAAGTGGATTGGCAGAATGAGGAAATAATCTTGATCCATGTGCAATATCATGATGCCCAACCCACTCCTTGTTATCTTCGTTCTGCGAAGGCAAGTTATGTTTGGTCTCAAAACCGACAATATATCTTGAACAGAATGTCATGCACTCATCTGCCAAAAATGCTTCAGCGATAGATCCTTCGAGATGAGCTTTGTTACGGACATTTGACTTCAGCTTACCTATATACCTACATAAACACAAACAGAAGGAAGAAGAAAATTATTGAAGAATATTTTCCTACAAAGATATGTAATGCATCCCCATATTTATATAAGAAGCTAGCATACCTTTCCACAAACCACATCGAACGGTAGCACACTGGACCACCTATTTTTGCCTCCGTTGCTAGATGCATAACCAAATGCACCATAAGTGAAAAAACCTGGTGGGAATATTCTCTCCATATGACATAATGTCATTATGATTCGCTCCTCCAACTTCTCAAGATCGCTGATGTATAGGACTTTTGCACTCACTTCTCTAAAATACCCACACAGGTCAAACAACACAGATGTGACATGATCTGGGAGTAGACCTCGGATAGCAAGTGGCAGAAAGTGTTGCATTAGTATATGACAATCATGACTTTTAAGGCCTGAGATTCTCCCTTGAACAACATTTGCACATCTTGAGATGTTTCCTGAAAATCCATTCGGACGCTTATTCATTATTTCCTGAAATGCAGACAAAGTTCTTGTACCCTACTAAGTGTAAAAAGTGGATACTA
This sequence comes from Thinopyrum elongatum, assembly GCA_011799875.1. Lineage (NCBI taxonomy): Eukaryota > Viridiplantae > Streptophyta > Magnoliopsida > Poales > Poaceae > Thinopyrum > Thinopyrum elongatum. The sequence continues at coordinate 559,848,103 of CM022301.1, forward strand.
AAAACTACTAGGCGAGATATGAGAAGATTCAAGGCTGGTCTGAAGAAAAATTTCTTTAATGCAAACAAGAAAAGCAAATCTTCGTATAAGCTTTGTCCAGAATATGTGGATAGTGACCAATGGCGTGAACTTGTCAAATTTTGGAAGTCTAAGGAAGGAAGGGTAAGCTCTCTGTCATTTAATTGGACTATGCGTGCTGCTGTTAAGTATTTCATTGACATTATATTTTAATTATAATAGGCAGTAAGTGAGAAGAACAAAATAAGTCGTACAAAGGTGAAGACAAGTCATACAGCAGGGACAAAGAGTTTTGCTCGTTGGGCTATGGACCTTGTGAGTAATATATGTTTTTTTCCAAATCTTCATAGCCTTTTCTTTACATATCAGTGCACTTCTGATTTTGCAGCGTCAAGAGGACCCTGAAAAGAAACAACCACATAGAGCGAAGGTTTATTTAGCGACTCATAGAAAACCAAAAAAGGCCATCGATAAAAATAAGCTTCTGGTAGGTTATATACATTCAATTTTTACATAGTCAAGTCAACACTGAATCCGACAAGTAGAATATGCCTTATTCTTCTCTTTCAGGTTGAGTTGGAAAAGGTAATTAGTGAACAACCAGAGTTGGCACAAAGTGACCAGGGAAGAGTAGCATGGAAAGGTGATGCCTTGCACAAAGTTTTGGGGAATGAAAAGCCTGGACAAGTACATGGCATGGGTTTGCTTCCTGTTCCTAACCAAGTTTATGGTCAAAAACCTCATTATCTCAAGAACATCAATGTGACTGCAACAAATGGTTCATCATATGATGGAGAGGCTAATGCTCGGGAGGAAATAGCAAAGCTGAAGCAACACATAGAACAGCAAGACCAAATCATTGAAGCATTAAGAAACAAAGATGAAGTGTGTGGGACGAACGAAATGACAACGGTAAATTTTTGTTGTTGCATTCATATAATTATTTTACTGGAACTTAATTAATTTCTGTTGTAGGAAAATTTCCAAACCGTAGGTAATGGCGAATGTCATCCAGAAGTACTACGCAATAATAAAAGAAAGGTATTGTCAATATATTCAACATGTGTTAGTTCATTTTCAGCTCGCTTTATAAATATTTCATTTTGCAAAGAGTTCATGCCAATGGACCTGATGCAGAATACATAGTGATCAAACCCAGAGATACAACAATGGTAAATTTGTTTATTTATTACTACACTTTATAAGTTTCTAATAACGAATGCCCCTTCATGTAAAATGCAGAATAAAACTCACCCAGATCGACATGGCACGCATGAAGATAATGACATTCTGTCAGGCAAACAGGTTAGAATCTTGTTGTTACTCATGCTATAAAAGATACACTACAACTTATTAATTTACTTACATTGTTGTACAGAGGCATCATCTTGAAAATGAGGGTCGCAATAAATTCTCATGTCAAGTACCATCATCACCAGCCCATCCCATTATTGATGGAGAGGTAGTGGCTATCTCTTGAGAAATCTGCTTGTTAGGCAGTGACAGGAAACATTTTTCCATATGAATTATTGATGGCGTGATTTGTTATTCACACACTTTTAGTTAAAATATCAGGTTCTACTAACGATTTTTCATTCAAGTGCATTCCAATTGATACTATTGACTCATATTTGTTTGTATAATGCTGAATGAATGAGTTTCTGCATTTCAAGTTTGATTTGCATGGAATGGACTCTCCTGAGGTTATAAAATGATGTTGGCACATGTAATATTTGATGGATAAAATGCACTGTGAACTTTACATTGCAAAATCACAAGGATAAATTATTTTTTCCTCTTATGTTTCTCTGTAGATGAGAAAGATCAGGGAGAATATGGATGGAAACTTGACTAGAGTACACAAACAAAGCACTCAAGACAAGTCTGTAGTCCATGTGTCCTCTAAGCAGAAACGTAGTCCTTCCATGGAGGTAACAAAAATAGTGTGTTCATACTAGATTCGTATTCACAAAATTTGTTTTTATTACTACAAATTATAATTTGAACCTCATTTTAGGTTGGCACAAAAGTGATTTTGAAGTCTTCAATATATCCAAACAAAAGGCATGTGGCACATGCTAGTATTTTGGGTTGCAATTCAAAAAAAATGGTTGGTGGTGTTGAGCTAGGTCGGCAGTTCATAGAAGTGCAAGTGGATCAACCTATTGAGGAATGTGAGGTGTTGGTAAGGGAAAGGGAAAATTGTAGGACAATTGGCGATGCTTTCACCTCTGGATTAGCAATTGCTTGGCCTTTAGCATGTGTACGTCAATATTTAACTTCTTGGATTTTGTTAAATTAAATTTGTGATATCCTTACTGTAATTGTAACTGATTTTTATTTGCAGATTGAGAGGTTCAGTGGATGAGTTCATTCGGATGCTTTTGCTTATGAGGAATCAAGATGCAAATATGACATTAATGCAAGAACGACCTGAGGGGCACATTCTAGTGAACATGAATAGGGGTGTCACATGGTCTCAATGATAGGAAATCTTTCGCGTACTACAGTTTACATTAATGGGTTGAGAAATGTATTTTTTCCCTACAATATGGATCTTCTATATATATGTTCATTCTTACAAATGCTATGGAATGGCATGAACCATATTGATATTTTATATCCTTTATGTCATGCATATATACAAGCTTTATCCATGGTCTTTTTATATAGTATACATTGTGTCATATGCTTATCGATTTTCACTATGAGGAAGCATAAAAACAACATTATATTTATACAATATTTCATACAAAATGGTTGCAATAGCACATTGGACTAATTATGCCGTGTTACTATAGTTAGGAAAAGGTGTTACTAGGTTGGCTACCAATCACCACTAGAGATGTTACAATATATACAAAAACTATGTTACTGTTGCGTTGCTACAATAAAGAAAACGCGTTGCTAAAATATCAAAACGTGTTACAAAGGCCTATTGTAATTAATCAGAATCGTTAATAATTGTGTTGCAATTTTCGTAAAACGTGTTACTAACCATGTTGCTACACCAGGAAAAACATGTTACAAAGTGTGTGCCTATAGTTCTAAAAGAGTGTTACCGCGGCCTTCGGTAACACATATGGCTTGTGTTGCAACAGTACAACAGTAACACCTTTAAATACATATAGGAACAATTCTTATGTGCTACAATAGACACCACCTAGTAACATAGCCTATAGGAACACATACAAAAGTGTGTTGCTGCGTGCTTCAGTAACACAATATCTAAGTTGTAGTAGCACATCAACGTGTTACAAGAGACCAATCCTGCAGTAGTGATACTGGCCCTCCGGGCTACTCTTTCAGCTTCTTCTTGTTCTTCGGGAAGTTCTCTTGTTTGGAGGAAACAAACAATGTGCCGCGCCCAAGTTGGAGCCTGGGGCTCGGCAACAAGGACTAGCGGCACCTCCTCGTTAATAGGAGCGCATGCCTCGACCGCAAAGACTGGTAGTTCGGTGGGAGGGTGCAGCTCACTGATCGAAGGGGAGTTGTTCCCGCCAAGCTCTCTGCCGGGGGCTTCGGGAAGCTCTGCCGGGAGAGGCTTGCCAGAGTTTAATTTCCTCCTCTTGATGGCCATTGTTGCTGGGGATACGGAGGGTTGATTCAGATGGAGAACAAAAGTCCCTGGTTCCACAGGGAGTTTTTGCGCAGCGCACTTTGACAGATGGTCAGCAATGCTGTTTTCCGCACGTGGCACGTGCTCTGTTTGCAATCCGTCAAAGTGCTCCTCCAACTTCCTCACTTCCTCGACGTATGCCTCCATTAAAGGGCTTTGATAATCCTTGTTGATTTGCCTCACCACAAGTTGCGAATCTCCGTGGATGATCAGCTTCTTGATTCCCAGTTATGTTGCAATTTTGATCCCGGCAAGAAGCCCTTCATACTCTGCAGTATTCTTGGTAGCTGTCGGTTCTATGTCCGGCATATCTCGTCATAGGGGTCCTAAGCTAGGCGTCTTGGAGCGATGGTAACATGGACACAGGATTTTACCCAGGTTCGGGCTCTCTTGAAGAGATAATACCCTACGTCCTGCTTTTGATTGTATTCATATGGGGAGTAGTACGGAGTACATGTATCTACCACGAGATTGTTCTAATGAATATGAGTTGATCTATTGACTAGCCTGGCCTCGGTTTATATAACACACCGGAGGCCTAGGGTTTTATGAGAGTCCTTGGCTTGGGCGCCAAGTCTTGTGGAGTCTTCCTTGTATGCGGCATGGGCTGTCCGAACTGGCCCAATAATGAACCGCCATGGGGGTCCTCGGCCCGATCCACCTGGTCGGCAGACGATGTGGTGAGTACCCCCTAGTCCAGGACACCGTCAGTAGCCCCCTGAACCGGTCTTCAAGTTGGGGACGTTCCTCGGTTCTTCCGAACTGTTCCTTGTCTTCGGTCGTCAGTCTTGAAAACTGGTTCAACAAATCTTCCCATCTTCGATCTTGAGGATTGCCGAGCTAAATCCGAAGAGTTCACACGTCGGGCATCCGAGGAGCCCTTTAAGTCTTCAGCCTTTATCAATGCCGTGTTATTTTTTACGCCACACCTCAGGTTTGAAGTGTTTCCCGCGCGGCGGTGTCCTCTGGCATCCGAGCTCCAACGCCGAACTGTATCCAAGCTCCAACACCGGACTAAATCCGAGGTGTCTTTTTGCAGCCGAGCTCCAACGTCGGACTGCATCCAAGCTCCAACGCCGGACTGTATCCGAGCTCCAACGCCAGACTATATCCGAGCTCCAACGCCGTTCTGTATCCGAGCTCCAACGCCAGACTGTATTCGAGCTCCAACGCCGGATTGTATCCGAGGTGTCATAGATCACCTTGGCTCGAAAAAGTCGAAGGAGTTTAACCGGGCTTAATGCCAAAAATACCCTCAAGGTGTGTGTGTCGGCCTAAAATCCGAGATGCACATTAGGGGAGATAGTGATCGACAGACGGGCCCTTGAGCGAGGGTCTTGAGAAGTCACCGTAATATATTAGCTTGATGCCGGATAGGTCCTAGATGGTTCCTATTGTTATCCAAAGACACGTTTGCCCATAGTTCGGTCAAGCCGAACACTAAGCACTTTGATTTTTCTACATTGAATTGGCAATGCAGTAGCCCCCGAGCCACTGGTCGGGTGGCAACACCAGATCAGGGGATCGATGTGCCCCTTTAATATTTGTAAATGATAAGCCCGAAGCCCAGTAGCCCCCGAGCCTTAATATGGGCACGGGTGGCCGAATTAAGGATCGATATCCGGAGTAAAATCACAAATTATGTGTAATGATTCTATGTATCCAAGTACTCTATATCATTAATGCTCGGATCCGCATTGTACAAAACTTTGTTGACCGACCATCGGCTTCAACCTCCTCGGCCAGTAGCCGGGGAGTGTTTGTCCTACTTTATAAAGCCTTTATAAGGGCCAAGATTTACGGCAAACAAGGCAATCCGGCCATATGGTTTTATAAACAAAGGTACGCGGAGAGATATTTTATATTACTTTTTAACGTAAGAAACATCTTCCGATGAAAATAATTCCTCCAAGGGTTCCTTTCTTTGGGTAGATTTATAGTCCGGATACGTAAGATCAACGGAAACCAATGGCTGCGAAAAAACCCTGGTGATAAGCGCGAAGCTGTATTCACTTCCCGTAGGCCGACTTATTGTATTCTGTAAGAACGCTAGCTTTCGGCTTCACCCGTCTGAGGTACGGTCCCGAATGGCCCGGTCGTAGCAATTGCAGAGGTGCTCCCTTTACTCCCTAGCCGAACAATTGGGAACGTAGGGGTAAACACAGGAGCCAGGCAACCCAGCTTGGCAAAGATCTTAAGTCAAATAAGTGCATATGTTGGCTTTATAACGATAATTACAGAAGGCAGTGCTTGTATAATGAATACAAACGCTGATGGTAGATGTTTATTTTGACTCCGTTGCGACCGTTTATCATTTGAAAGTGGCCCATCATCGGCTTCTACCCATTTGTAGATGCTATGCAGGGTGTTTCTGCAGTAACAAGACAACCCTTAGCCGACGTCTCGGTGCCCGGAGGCGGTTGTGTTAGCGGAAACAAGGCAATCAGATATGTGGGCTTTATAACTTTCACTTAGTCATAGGAGCTTAAAGTTGGGAGGCCAGTTACTAGCCCCCAGTTAGTGTTCGGCGTCAGCCGAGGTCAAGCTGTTAACACTTCGGCCAATGTTATGAACGGCCCGTCATTTAACACGGGGTGACCTCCATCGATCTTATAGTTTAACACAGTCATCGGATCGTTGACCAGTTTACGCTTATTGTGACAGTCAGTTTCGGCTTTCTCCACTGAGGCGCTTAGCCATTCGAGCTGGAAGCATAATCGTAGTGGTTCTCCCTTTACACACCTAGCCGAACAAAGCGGAACGTAGGAGGCAAGCACAGGAGCCGGGCAACCCAACTATTGACCGAAGACACAATTCAAAGCCAATGCATATAAAGCAATATCCAAGAGTGTTTTGCCGAGGACTCCTCAGAGTACCTTGGCTTTTGGTGGGTTCGGCTCTAGTCGCAGCCCCGCATTGATATCGCCTGAGCTTGACAGGTGTCCGGCGTTGTACTGTGAGACTTTCTGCTGGAAACACACAAATAGGTTAAAAATGCCATAAGCTTGGAAGACCAAAAAACTCACGTAAAAACTTTACATCTAAATTAGATCAAGTTTTTTGGTGTCAACAAAAATTGGGCTTAAAATTATCTTGTGCTTCCGCCGTGCTTTGACATGACACATCCGATCTCTAGATTTCAAGTAGGTCAGCCTTCGGCTTCAACCTCCCTATCCTGAAGGCGGAGTGCTTCTCAAAGGCCAGTTTAGCAAACTAAATATGAGCGGCTTTAGAGAGAAACCAGGCTATCCGGCTATTGACCACACACTTGAGTCAAGAAAGGAGTGGCAGAAAAAGACTTTGCAACGACTAAGAAGAAATAATTTATTATAAAATGACTCATAGAACTTTAAGAGCCCCCAGTTAACTTGGGTAAAGAAAGTTGTTTTTAACAAACTAAGTTTTTACAAATAGTCTTTTTTAACAAACAAACTTCTGTTTAACACAAATATAATGCTTGGTTGAACCGCACAGAAATTAAAAACTGAAAAAAGGTTGAGCATGAAAGCGACTTAGCTGGTTAATGTGCTCGGTGTTGATGACGTGATCCGAGCTGATTGCGGGTTGAGGCCCCAGCCCCCAAGCCGGTCCCGAGGTGCCCGAGCATAGAGCTCGGCTTGATGAAGTGACAACACAACACTGCTGATATGTCGAGGCTAAGCTCCCGGTCCAGCCGAGGAGACAGAGTAGGTCGGCAGGGTGACGCCAAAGTCCTCGAAGGAGGTCGATGAAGAGAAGGCGAAGCCCCCGATTCAGCCGAGGTGATGGGCAGGTCGTCTTACTGGACATCGGCATGCCGAGGTGACCGCGTGATGCAGTCGAAGTCGATTACCTACACATGTAAAATAGTGCAGCCCAAAAATAATAATATAAATATATAAAAAATTCTTGCACAATTAATTTACGCAAAATAATTTATTTGAAGAGATGTGGCCTGGCGTCGAAGTCAATGTCGATGCGGGGTGTCGGCGTGATGTGGTGAAGGCGTGACAAAGCCTGAATTAGCAGGGCGGTCCGAGTTCCCGATGCGGCGTTCGCCGTACTGCGGACGGGAAACTGACCGAACCATCACGCAACCATCATTAATGTGGCCACCATTTGACAGACCTATGTACATGTACAGAGGATGAAACAAACCAGAGTAATAATTCCTCGGGAAAAATAAAACCATGCAAGTTAAAATTTCTAGGATTAATAGCACCTGGTTTATCTGTTGTAGCAATCCAGCAATCCGAAGAGACACATATGGGCGTTTCATGGATTTGCATCTAGTAATAGTACTAGTACCAATGCTAGCACATGGGAAGTGCAAGAAAGACATATGATTAGCAAAAAGCAAAGACTGCCTTAATTAAATAACAAAGAAAATAGAGAAGGATTGGGTCTCCCTGTATGCTGCCGAGCGATGTGAATTCAGCCTGTGTCTGCTGCTCTGTATGAATTACGAGTAGCTTTACGGTGTCCTCGGCTGTGTGCCACTATACGGCCGAATATACGGTAATCCGAAGTACAATATAGGGTCTGCCGGTTTTGACACCGACATCTGGGTGCCACTATCGGTGTCCAAACTCCCACGATGCGCATAACGTCCTCACAAGTCGCGTCTACTGCTAGTCCATCGTAGCAGACCTCAGATCCGATGTGTAACCAGGCGGCACACACAGCCGCCACCGCTGAAATTTTCTTGACAAACAGAATAGCATGACTGAATTGGTAACCAGAACCGGATCACCGTAGTAGTACTAATCGCTGACTGATTTTGGGTAGTGTGCTGCAAAACTAGTACATACTCAATAGGGTTAGTACTACTTTTGGTCTGCATACCTTTTTAGAAAAAGTAGTGGAGATCCAGGAGCCGAATAGGAGTTGAATTGAAAAAAGGAAAATAACTAAATCTCCCTGATGTGTGCTCCATCGGGCCGAACTCCTGTCGGCGCACTGCTCCGCAGAGTCTTCTCGGCTGGATCGCTCGTCGGCCAGATTGCGTTTTATGTTGAACCACACGGCGGCCATATGCATGCGCGCACATCTCCAAGATCTTCCGCGGCGCGGTATTACAGCGTGCGGCCGCTGCTAAAACTCTTCTCGATCTAATCTGACTGCAAACAAAATTGCACGACGCAACAACAACGATTTTGGAAAGAGATAATTTAGATGAAACAGATATCACTGAAAAAATATCACCTGATTATCCCACCGAACCGTGACGATCACCTAGCAGACTCTCAATGAAAGCACCAATGTCGGTTCTATGTCCGGCATATCTCATAGTAGGGGTCCTAAGCTAGGCGTCTTGGAGCGATGGTAACATGGACACATGATTTTACCCAGGTTCGGGCTCTCTTGAAGAGATAATACCCTACGTCTTGCTTTTGATTGTATTCATATGGGGAGTAGTACAGAGTACATGTATCTACCATGAGATTGTTCTAATGAATATGAGTTGATCTATTGACTAGCCTGGCCTCGGTTTATATAACACACCAGAGGCCTAAGGTTTTATGAGAGTCCTTGGCTTGGGCGCCAAGTCTTGTGGAGTCTTCCTTGTATGCGGCATGGGTTGTCCGAACTGGCCCAATAATGAATCGCCATGGGGGTCCTCGGCCCGATCCACCTGGTGGGGAGACGATGTGGTGAGTACCCCCTAGTCCAAGAAATCGTCAGTCGCCTTCTCCCGGGGGAAATGCATTTGAATGACGTACTTAAGGTGCTCCCTAGTGGGAGCAACGAGAAGCACGCCAGCTCCTGCACCTTGTAGGGAGAAGGCACCATCAAAATACATAATCCATTCTTGGGGCGCTTCCTTGCCGAGGATGACTATCTCCAGTACTTCTTCATCAGGGGTTGGCGTCCACTCCGCAATGAACTCTGCCAGTGCTCTGCTCTGAATAGTTGACGTGCTTTCAAACTTCAAACCAAAGCTGGACAACTCCAAAGCCCATTCCACGATGCTGCCGGTGGCCTCAAGGTTTTGGAGTATGCATTGTAAGGGGAAGCGGGTGACAACCGTGATCTCGTGGGCTTGGAAGTAGTGGCGCAGTTTCCTTGAGGCCATTATGAGGCCAAAAATGAACTTTTGCACGCCAGAGTACCTCGACCTAGCCCTCTGCAGCAGGGAGCTGACGAAGTACACTGGGCGCTGCACCACCTTCTTCCTTGCCGTGATGTTGGAACTGTCTCCGCTGCCTTGCTCTTCCTTGTCTTGAACTGCATCTGACCTTGTCGGGACGGGTTCACTTTCCTCTCCAGAGGAGACGGCGGTGCCGACTGCTGCTTCATCTACCTCCCGCTGTGCCACCAGCGCTGCGCTAACCACTTGATTGGTCGCTGCTAAATATAGCAGCAACGACTCTTGTGGTTTAGGAGCGACTAAGGTGGGAACAGAGGAAAGGTAGGTCTTCAAATCTTGTAGCGTAGCGTCTGCCTCCGTGGTCCATTCCACGGGCCCTGCCTTCTTCAGGATTTTGAAGAATGGCAAGGCGCGTTCGACGGACATAGAAATGAACCTGCTCTGTGCGGCAACACATCCATTCAAACGCCTCACGTCTTTAACTGTCTTGGGTGCTTGTATCTGCTCGATAGCCTTGATCTTGTCGGGGTTGGCCTCTATCCCCCGATGGGACACGAAGAAGCCAAGTAGCTTGCTGGAAGGAACACCAAACACACACTTCTCCGGGTTCAACTTCAAGTTGATTCTGCGCAGATTTTCATAGGACTCCTCCAAATCCTGAATGAGAGTCATTCTGTCCTTGGTTTTGACCACTATATCATCCATGTAGGCTTCAATATTTCTGTGCAGCTGTGACTCAAAGCCAATCTGTACTGCTCTTGCAAAAGTGGATCCAGCGCTCTTCAACCCGAAGGGCATCCGTACAAAATAGTACGTGCCACATGGGGTTATGAACATGGTCTTCTCTTCGTCTTCCTTGGACATGAAGATCTGGTGGTATCCAGAGTAGGCATCCAGGAAGGAAAGCAGGTCACACCCGGAGGTGGAATCCACAATCTGATCGATGTGTGACAAGGGGAATGGGTCCTTCGGGCATGCTTTATTTAGATCCGTGAAATCTATGCAAAGCCTCCATTTCCCATTCGCCCCGCGCACCACCACTGGATTCGCTAACCAAGTTGGATGCAACACTCCTCTGACCAAACTAGCGGCTTCAAGTTTCCTGATCCCCTCGGCAATAAACTGTTGCCGCTCCAAAGCTTGCTTCCGGACCTTCTGCTTGACGGGCCGGGCATGTGGGCAGACAACAAGGTGGTGCTCGATTACCTTCCTGGGAACACCGGGGATGTCAGATGGTTGCCAAGCAAACGCATCGACATTCGCCCACAAGAAGGCAACGAGTGCGCTTTCCTATTTGTCGTCGAGGGTGGCACTGATGGTAAATGTACCATCAACGCCAGCCAGCCCTGTCGGGACCTTCTTCACAGCGGGTGCAGCAGCCTTGGATCTCTTGCTATTAGAACTCTCCGGCAAGTCATCAACAGGCGCAGCGCACTCCAAAGAGGTACGCTTCCCGGATTCCTTGCTGGCATCCTTGCTGGCTTTCTTCTTTTTCTTGCTTTCCTTGGCGGGAGCAGTGGCTTCCGTGGCCTTTGCAGCGACTGCTTCCCGGTACATCTTGTCCACGCATATGATTGTGTCTTTCTTGTCTGATGGAATGGAAATGACGCCCATTGGCCCTGGCATCTTCAAAGTTCTGTAGGCATAGTGGGATGCCGCCATGAATTTGGCCAGGGAAGGGCGACCAAGGATACCGTTGTACGGCAGGGGGAGGTCAACCACATCTAACACGATCTTCTCAGTCTGGTAGTTTAACTCCCCCCCCCCCCGAATGTTACCGGCAGTGTGATCTTCCCCTTAGGACGACTCCTACCGGGGATGATCCCTTGGAACGTATTAGTAACCTTGAGCTCTTCATCTGTTTTCTGGAGTTTGCTGATGACCTTCGGAGAAATCAGATTCAACTCGGCCCCGCCGTCAACCAACATCTTTGTGACCTTGAGGTTGCGGATTGTTGGTGAAACCAACAACGGCAAACACCCTACCGCGGTAGTGTGGTCAGGGTGATCCTCCTCATCAAAGATGATGGGCGTGCGGGGCCACTTGAGCGGCTTCCGAGAATCTGCCGCTGGCTCCATGGCATTGACTTCACGTGCCCACTTTTTAAGTTGGCGGTGACAGGAATGCAAAGATGCACCCCCCCGTCAATGCACAGGGCGTCAGTGGCTTTCTGGAACTCCTGCTCGCTGGTTTCCTCTTCATCTCCTTCATCACTCTCGTCCTCGCAATCCTTCTTCTCACGGCCTTTGGCGGGTTTCCCCTGATGCTGAGGAGCCTTGCCGGGGCGACCTGCTCTGCCGCCTCGGCCCTTCCCGCCAGTGCCATCTTGGTCTTTCTCCTTATCACACTTCTCGTACTCAGCCATCTGCTTCTTGACGAGTTGCTCAACCTGATGACACTCCTGAAGATCATGGCCCTTGGTCCGATGGATCTGGCAGTACGGCCCATCACTCTTCCCAGCCTTCTCGGAAGCCGTGGCTTCCCGGCAATCAGTGCACGCGGCAGCTTCCTTGCCGGGAACCTCGGTCTTGGCCTTCTTGCCGGTACTAGGTGCACTCGATCATTCAACGGTCATCACCGCTTTATCCTTGTGCTTCTTGTTCTTCTTCTTTTGGTTGGTGGCGTCGCCATCGTCCTCTGTGTCGATGTCGACGCCATCTTCTTCACCGGGGAGCCGTCACCCCTCTTCTACTCGGGTACACTTATCCACCAGAGTGTATAGCTCATTCACAGTCTTGGGCAACCGAACGTTCATTTTAGAACGTATCCGGCGGTTGTGCACATTGGACTGGAACGCGGCTATCACAGCCACCCGGTGGATGTCTAGAATATTCCTGTGCACCCGGCTGAACCTCAGCATGTACTTCCACAGACTCTCTCCTTCCTTCTGCGGAAGGAGCTGCAAGTCGTTGGGCCGCCCTTGTTCTTGATGGCCATCCGTGAAGGCGCCAACAAACTCATGGCACAGGTCAGCCCAGGTCGAGATGGAATTCTCTGGTAAGTGCATCAGCCAAGACCTCACATTTGGCTTGAGTGCCAAAGGGAAGTAGTTGGCGAATACCTTCTCGTCTCTTCCCCCGGCAGCTTGAACAGCGATGGTGTAGATGCTCAAGAACTCTGCCGGGTTCAATCTTCCATCGTACTTCTCTGGTATTTCTGGCTTGAACGTGCGAGCAGATGGCCAACGGACTTGCCACAGCTCGCGAGTGAAGGCGGGGCACCCAACCTCGAAAGGTAGGTACCCACCTTCATCGGGCGTGGGCTCGTCGACGTTGGGGCCATTGCGCCTACCAGACTGGCATTGGGTTTCGCGGCGTCGTTCGATGGTGACGAGCGCGTCTTCCCTCCGCCTGTCTTCCAGGACTCGCCGCTGGTCTCGTCGTGCTCGAGGATCGGACGAAGCCATCGATACTTCGTTGGGTTCTTTGTCATGGGGCTCTGGCTGTGGCCCCTGCGCTGGCTGCCACGGAGGGGATTGCAACGTGGGGGTGGCCCCTTCAGTACGACCAGTGGCTTGGGCTGTTGTCGCCGCCTGTGGAGGCCGTGACGGGCCCGCTCGCTGTGATCCTCCCACCTCGGTGAAACCAATCAGGCTCTGAATGGTGTCTCTCCACTCACCCATCTGATCGGCCGCCGGCGGAAATCTCAACAGGAGTTGGGCCCGCGCCATGGCCTCCGAAGGAGTGCTCGGCATAGACAACGACATAGACCGCAACGTCGCCTGGCTTCTGACGGTGCCGGTAGTGGCAGCGCCGTGCTCTCGTCGCCGTGAGCCAGTCGCCAGGGTGGCGTGGTGACGAGTAGGATGTGCTTGGGGATCGGTGGCTCCGTTCGGCGCATCGGCTTGGCCAGCCCGTCCCAGGGGTGGCGCGTGCCCTGCGGCTGCACGCGCAGCGGGGACGGCCGGAGGGTTGCGGTTCGCCCCAGGGTGAGTGCCACCGCTGTGGCTGCGTCCTTCGATGGGGTGGAGAGGCGCGGACGGGATGATCTCTCCTCCCGCACCTTCTGGAGCGTGGCCACTGGGATGCTGTTGGCATTGTCCTTCTCCGGTGCCTCCTGCTCCCGTTTCAGCCATAGGGGAGGTAGTGACGACGCCGCCTACGCCGGCCACGTCCCCGTGCGCCCCCGTATCCCCCACGGCATCGGCGGCCACGTGTGAAGGGGCCTTCGTGGTGGACGGGTGAGCTGTGGCACCGGATTTCTTCTTAGGCGCCATGGATGATGAAGCCGTTGATGAAGAGAACGATGATGAAGATGACGCGTTGCGTACGCTCTCGGGTTCGCGCAAGCGCTTCCCCCTACTTGGCACGCCAAAGATGTCGTGGTTTTCACATGGCCACCTATGGGGCCATCGGCCCCTTGTGGTTCGGCAAGGGGGACGAGTGCATTGCACGAAGAGCGGAAAGCATAGAGCAGCACAGCAGCAATGACACGGGCAGTTTTACCCAGGTTCAGGCCGCCGCGAGGCGTAAAACCGTACTCCTGCTTTGGTGGATTGATGAATGGATGGTGGTGGAGGCGCAGCGCTCTAGCCCGGCAGGGTCGCCTCGGGGCGGGAGAAGCTATCCGCGTACGAGAGTACGGGGTCCGAATCCTTTCTAAGGTTGCCATGGCCCTCCTTTTATAGATCAAGGGGTAACCACAATGGCAAATCAGTCATTGCGTACTGATTAGATAGCAAACAGTGCTATCATACCTAACTCTGCAGACAGGACAGAGCGCATTAAATACACCACTTAGTGTCACATCGTAGCGTAGCCCGGCAAGCCTTGCCGTGCCGTTCGGCCACTTTCTCGCCTGCCTGCGTGACACGTCCCTGGACGGGTGTCATTTGGAGGTGATTTCCTCTAGAAGTGGCTGCCACTTGCCAAATAACGGCCACTTAGCCACTTGGGGGCTCGACACCGCACCGATCGATGACTTGCGTTGCTGTGAGGTGGAGCGGTGGAGCCTTGGTGGGGTAACCCGCCCTCGGCGTCCCCGGCAAGCCTACCGTGGCAATCTTGAGACTTATTTTCGGGGCAACCTCATCCCCGCCAGGCTTGCCTGCTGATACGTCTCCGTCGTATCTACTTTTCCTAACGCTTTTCCTCTTGTTTTGGACTCTAATTTGCATGATTTGAATGAAACTAACCCGGACTGACGCTGTTTTCAGCAAAACTACCATGGTGTTGTTTTTTGTGCAGAAGTAAAAGTTCTCGGATTGGAACGAAATTTTCCGATGATTTTTTATACAATAAAAGAGAATTTATAGAGCCAAGAACCACTGGAGGGGGGCACCTGGGTGGGCACAACCCACCAGGTCGCGCCCCCCTCCTGGCGCGCCCAGGTGGGTTGTCCCCACTTGGTGGCCCCGCAGACCTCAACCCTGACACTATAAAATCACATTTTCGGAGAAAAAAATTAGGGAGAAATAATTATCATGTTTCGCGAGACGGAGCCGCCGCCACCTCCTGTTCTTCATCAGGAGGCCAGATCTGGAGTCCGTTTGGGGCTCGGAGAGGGGGATCTTCGATCTTCGTCATCACCAACCCTTCTCCATCGCCAATTCCATGATGCTCCCCATCGAGAGAGTAATTCCTTCATAGGCTCACTGGTTGGTGAGGAGTTGGATGAGATTCATCATGTAATCGAGTTAGTTTTGTTAGGGCTTGATCCCTAGTATCCATTATGTTCTGAGATTGATGTTGCCATGACTTTGCCATGCTTAGTGCTTGTCACTTTGGGCCCGAGTGCCATGATTTCAGATCTGAACCGTTTATGTTATCACCATTATATCTATGTTCAAGATCTGATCTTGCAAGTTATAGTCACCTACTACGTGTTATGATCCGGCAACCCCGGAGTGACAAAAGTCGGGACACTTCCCGGTGATGACCGTAGTTTGAGGAGTTCATGTATTCACTATGTGTTAATGCTTTGTTCTGATTCTCTATTAAAAGGAGGCCTTAATATCCCTTAGTTTCCATATGGACCCCGCTGCCACGGGAGGGTAGGATAAAAGATGTCATGCAAGTTCTTTCCATAAGCATGTATGACTATTCACGGAATACATGCCTACATTAAATTTATGAACTGGAGCTAGTGCCGTATCGCCCTAGGTTATGACTGTTATATGATGAATATCATCCAATGAATTCACCAATCCAATGCCTACGAATTTCTCTCATATTGTTCTTACTAAGTTACTACTGCTATCATTAATGTTACACTTGCTACAAAATCATTGCTATCACTGTTACTGTTACTATTGCTGTTGCTACTACTATCAAAACTATCATATTACTTTGCTACTGATCACTTTGCTGCAGATAATTAATCTCCAGGTGTGGTTGAATTGACAACTCAACTGCTAATACTTGAAAATATTCTGGGGCTCCCCTTGTGTCGAATCAATAAATTTGGGTTGAATACTCTACCCTCGAATACTGTTTAAATGCCGAGCTCGGTCCCTACATTGTCAGATTATATCATGGTTACTTTGACTATCCTTTCACCCTACCCTTAGAGACATTTTCTAATTACTGCAAAATTCCATTTTGGGGTTCGTTAGACGAACCACCAAGATCGGAGTTTGAGGTATTCTTGACTAGCCTTTGCTATGGTGAGACTAGAGGAGTGACGCAAGGTAGAATAAAGAGCATTCATTTTCCCTCAATTCAATACTTTGCACTATTTAATGGAAAATGCATTGTAGGCAAACAAGATTGTAGTACACTTTGTGCCCCTGACTTGAGCCTCATACGCACCGCTCTCACCGGTGACAAAAGTTATAACCTTGGAGCGATTGTTGCACGCAGGTTGCAACATAACGCTGGTAGTGGATATTTTTATGGTGGAATTTATGCCACACGTTTAGCAAGGGAGCTAGATGTTTCACCTTAGCCTTATGACCCCATCCTACCCATGCAGTACTTGGACTTTGATGCTATGAAACATCATAAGATCCTTAGTGGTGAAGCCCATAATTTTACATATAACATGTTGTTTAATAAAAAGTACGTTATGGATACCTTTTTGCCTACGCCTGCTCTCTTTGATGTTCATAGAAAGGGAAGATATTTTGTTATTGAGAGCGAGGCCCGTGCACACAATGCATGGGTGGTGGCTGCTCGGCATGCTGAGGAGGCTACACCAAGAGCCTCCATGAGCTACCACTCTGACTACTACGCAGGCTCCAGATGGTGACTACCAAGCTAGGCCAAAAGCCTAAGCTTGGGGGAGTACGTATGCCCACTGACATTACATTCATGTTCTCACATTTCATTCCAGTTGTCGGTGTCCACACTTTTTCATTGTATTATCCATGCTAGATTCATTTTCTCGCTTTCTTCTTGTGCGTTTGAAAAACTTTGAGAAAATCCAAAAAAATATTTACTGCTTCTTTTCGGTTTTTCTTTCTAGTTTAATTAGTTGTAGTATTAAAATAAAACCCAAAAAGATTTCATTGTTCTTCTTTTGCTTGTTGGGAGCTTTCCCGTGTAAATAGTTTTTCTCGTTTTTGTTTTTCTTTGTCTTTAATTTGCTCTCTTCAAGAAAAAACTAAAAACTCCAAAAACGTTTCAGTATGTTTCTCTAAAATTCTTTTCCTTTTATTGAGTCATACCGAGGAGAAGACCACGATGAAAATGTTGAGTGGCTCTCATATGCATTACTGATGATCTAACAAAGAGCCCAAATTACCTTGTCTTCTCCTTTTGAATAAAATGTTTGCATATTCCAGCCTGGTCCACGGTACTCTTGCACTATAATCATTTTCATATCGTTCGGTCGTTCAAGTGAAAGCCAATAATGACGATATTTGGTGAACTAGCTGTGGCAGAGAGAAACGGGAAAGAACTCGACTTGTTCTATTTTTGTAAATATGTTTAACCTAGTATCCATGATTCAACCTATTATGATCAAACATGTTTGCAATGACAATTAGAGATTATAGTTTCTCATGCCATGCTTAAGTAGCTACGAGTGGATAATGATTTATCTTGGATGCCAACATTGCGTTAAATGATTGTGCTATAGTATGATGATATGGTATCCTCCTCTGAATGTTCGAGTGGCTTGACTTGGCACATGTTCATGTATGTAGTTGAATCAAAACCAACATAGCCTCTGTGATATTTATGTTCATGGTGTTCATATCCTACTCATGCTAGTATCCAATGTTACTTATGCATAACGCATGTTCATGACCGTTTTTGCTCTCTAGCTGGCCGCTTCTCAACCTAATTGCTAGCCTTCGCCTGTACTAAGCGGGAACACTGCTTGTGCATCAAAATCCTGAAACCCAAGTTATCCCAGATGAGTCCACCATACCTACCTATATGCGGTATTACCCTGCCATCCTAAGTAAATTTGCATGTGCCACCTCTAAAAACTTCAAATAAATATCCTTTTTTGTGTGCCTGGATTGTTCATAGAGCGACAGGAGGTAGTCAGTATCTTCCATGCTAAGCGGGTTATTCTCATGATGAGTGTTTATTCACTCGTACTTGCACGAGAGGGGCGGTAATAGGGATTCCCAGTCCCGAATTCAAAATTGCAAATAATTAAACAAAACTCCCCCAGGACTGCTGATGGTATGGATGGTACCCGTTGTTTCGGACCAGCTGTGGAGTGTGATTGTTGGTGGAGGGGGAGTAAACCTTTACTTTTATCGCTTGGGAACCGCCACTAATGTGTTTAGCATGGAAGATACCGATAACTAATGGTCGCGAAGTAAACGAGAAGGGTGCATTTCTCAAAATTTCATTTACCTCTGTTTTATGAACTTGAGCTCTGGCACCGCTGCAAATCACTGCTTCCCTCTGCGAAGGGACTATCTATTTACTTTTATGTTGTGTCATCACCTTCTCAAATAAGCGCCAGATCCTGAGAGCACTATTGTCATCCTCATGCATTGTGTGCAGCTAATGTTGGGTGCATCATGACTAGATCTTTTCTACCATGAATTACAATGTTTAGTCGCTGCTTGAACTTTGGAGGTGCTCTGCATTTATGTTTTGCGGTCTCAGAAGGGGCTAGCGAGATACCACTATTGTCAGATTATATCATGGTTACTTTGACAAAGTGTTGTCATTTGAGATATCTTATTATTGCTCGCTAGTTGATTATGCCATTGATATGAGTTAATATAATTTTTAAGAGTTATTGTCGACATGGTTAGTCATGATCTTGGCTGAAAACATGGGTGCTACTTAAGCTTATTTATGTAAACAAGAGCAAAAGAGTTCGTAAAAGTTTTTCTTTTCAACTTTCAGTTTATCAACTGAATTGCTTGAGGACAAGCAAAGGTTTAAGCTTGGGGGAGTTGATACGTCTCTGTCGTATCTACTTTTCCTAACACTTTTCCTCTTGTTTTGGACTCTAATTTGCATGATTTGAATGGAACTAACCCGGACTGACGCTGTTTTCAGCAGAACTACCATGGTGTTGTTTTTTGTGCAGAAATAAAAGTTCTCGGATTGGAACGAAATTTGCGAGGATTTTTTATACAATAAAAGAGAATTTCTGGAGCCTAGAACCACCGGAGGGGGGGCACCTGGGTGGGCACAACCCACCAGGGCGCCCCCCTCCTGGCGCGCCCAGGTGGGTTGTCCCCACCTGGTGGCCCCTCAGACCTCAACCCTAACACTATAAAATCACATTTTCGGAGAAAAAAATCAGGGAGAAAGAATTATCGTGTTTTGCGAGATGGAGCCGCCGCTACCTCCTGTTCTTCATCGGGAGGCTAGATCTAGAGTCCGTTTGGGGCTCCGGAGAGGGGGATCTTCGATCTTCGTCATCACCAACCCTTCTCCATCGCCAATTCCATGATGCTCCCCACCGGGAGTGAGTAATTCCTTTGTAGGCTCGCTAGTTGGTGAGGAGTTGGATGAGATTCATCATGTAATCGAGTTAGTTTTGTTAGGGCTTGATCCCTAGTATCCATTATGTTCTGAGATTGATGTCGCTATGACTTTGCCATGCTTAATGCTTGTCACTTTGGGCCCGGGTGCCATGATTTCAGATCTGAACCGTTTATGTTATCACCATTATATCTACATTCTAGATCCGATCTTGCAAGTTATAGTCACCTACTACGTGTTATGATCCGGCAACCCTAGAGTGACAGAAGTCGGGACACTTCCTGGTGATGACCGTAGTTTGAGGAGTTCATGTATTCACTATGTGTTAATGCTTTGTTCCAGTTCTCTATTAAAAGGAGGCCTTAATATCCCTTTGTTTCCATATGGACCCCGCTGCCATGGGAGGGTAGGACAAAAGATGTCATGCAAGTTCTTTCCATAAGCATGTATGACTATTTACGGAATACATGCCTACATTATATTTATGGACTGGAGCTAGTGTCATATCGCCCTAGGTTATGACTGTTATATGATGAATATCATCCAATGAATTCACCGATCCAATGCCTACGAATTTCTCTCATATTGTTCTTGCTAAGTTACTACTGCTATCGTTACTGTTACACTTGCTACAAAATCATTGCTATCGCTGTTACTGTTACTATTGCTGTTGCTACTACTATCAAAACTATCATATTACTTTGCTACTGATCACTTTGTTGCAGATAATTAATCTCCAGGTGTGGTTGAATTGACAACTCAACTGCTAATACTTGCAAATATTCTTTGGTTCCCCTTGTGTCGAATCAATAAATTTGGGTTGAATACTCGACCCTCGAAAATAGTTGCGATCCCCTATAATTGTGGGTTATCACCTGCCCGGCAAGGGAGGTTTTTCCTTAGTGGTATCTTGCTCCTTTGGTTGGTCTTGGTCTTCTTGATCCGCCCTTTGATTCCTCAAAGAGCTGATCTCTTCTGCTTGGTCTGGTCTCGGATGCTGCAACCTTGTTCTCGAGCCTCTGTACAGTCTGGTCAACACACCTGCGGTTTGTTGCACCGACAATGTGATACATCCAAGGGCTCAAGATGAGCCATATCCTCTCCCAATCCCTTCATTATGAGCCAAGAATCCCGTGGGATCGAACGGGGATGAAATCGGTGAAGGATCCCGTCTGGAAGGGCAACTTTTGGAGTTGTCCGCATGTCAAACGACCGCCGAAATGACCTCGCGCGGTCATTTGAAACGTCGTCTTTTGTGCTGTCTTTTTGTGTTGTCCTTCTCCGGTAAAACGACCGCCATTTCTTCATACGAACTCGGAATTTGACGTTATTGGGCTCGTTGTATTCGCATGAACGACGCCAATCCATTTCTGGTCTTAGATCTTGATTTTGAGTAGATTAAAAAAATGACTTTTTCCGACCTTCGAAATGGCTAAGTCTGACCCTTGGCTGACTCCGTATCAATCCCATTCTTGGTCCGTTCATCGTGCTTGCTCCTAGGTTGCTCCAAAACACCTATAGACACAAGAAAAGAGATAAAATTAATAAAAAATAATAAAATACTAAATGTGGAATACTCACATTGATAAGTGCAAAAACCGGTAATCATGCATAATGGACACCTATTTGGTTCAATGGGACATGATATATAAAGAGAACATGCAACAAATGAGCTCTGAAATGCATAAAATATAGAGCCATCACCTCTCACTCATCGAGATCGAGCTCGAAATCGAGCACACCAAGCTCACGAATATCCGCAGTTGTTGCCGTCTTTGGCGACCGATTCCAGCCACTTTAGTAAGCACCGATCCTCGAGTCTCCTTCAATTGTCTTCTCCTCGACATAGAGGACCTCCGTAATCTCTTTTCTCGCCCAGGAGCGCACTAAAGCAAGTCCTCCATTGGGACCCGGAGTACACGTCGCCACCTCTGTAATCTCAATAAACTGAATCATCCTCCCACTTATTCTTTTAACGAGTAAACCTTTTCTCGATAATATTCATTCTCTTAACAAACACTTTTTTCCGTAGAATTTTGTGTCAGAAATACGAAACCTACAATCAAGCAATGGTCTGAAATATTTTGTAACTCTTTATATTTTTATCAAACTCTTTAGATGGTGCATTTGTTTCGTGAATATAATGCTTTTTCATTTATAAATCCCCAAAGTTTTAGAAAAGCAGATCGGTAATAATTCAAGTGCTTGCTGATGACCCACAAGTATAGGGGATCTATCGTAGTCCTTTCGATAAGTAAGAGTTTCGAACCCAACGAGGAGCAGAAGGAAATGACAAGCGGTTTTTAGCAAGGTATTTTCTGCAGGCACTGAAATTGTCGATAACAGATAGTTTGATAGCAAAGTAATTTGTAACGAGCAAGTAATAGTAATGGCAATAAAAGTGCATCAAGGTAGCCCAATCCTTTTTGTAGCAATGGACAGGCCAGAACAGTCTCTTATAACAAGCAAAGCGTTCTTGAGGACACATGACAATTCCATCTAGTCACTTTCATCATGTTTGTTTGATTTGCGTTCGCTACTTTGATAATTTGGTATCTGGGTGGACCGGTGCTTGGGTGCTGTTCTTACTTCAACAAGCCTCCTAATAACCCACAAGTATAGGGGATCACAACAGTTTTCGAGGGTAGAGTATTCAACCCAAATTTATTGATTCGACACAAGGGGAGCCAAAGAATATTTGCAAGTATTAGCAGTTGTGTTGTCAATTCAACCACACCTGGAGACTAAATATCTGCAGCAAAGTGATCAGTAGCACAGTAGTATGGTAATTTGATAGTGATAGCAGTGATAGTAACGGTAACAACAGTTGTAACAGTAGTAACAGCAGTAGTAACTTAGCAAGAACAATATGTGAAAAGCTCGTAGGCATTGGATCGGTGATAACGTTAGATAATATTCATCATATAACAGTCATAACCTAGGGCGACACATAACTAGCTCCAGTTCATCAATGTAACATAGGCATGTATTCCGTAAATAGTCATACGTGCTTATGGTAAAGAACTTGCATGCCATCTTTTGTCCTACCCTCCCATGGTAGTGGGGTCCATAAGGAAACTAAGGGATATTAAGGCCTCCTTTTAATAGAGAACCGGAACAAAGCATTAACACATAGTGAATACATGAACTCCTCAAACTACGATCATCACCGGAAAGAATCCCAATTGTTGTCACCTTGGGGTATGTGGATCATAACACGTAATAGGTGCATATAACTTGCAAGATCGGATCAAGAACACAAATATATTGGTGAAAACATAAACGGTTCAGATCTGAAATCATGGTACTCGGGCCCTAGTGACAAGCATTAAGCATAGCAAAGTCATAGCAACATCAATCTCAGAACATAGTGGATACTAGGGATTAAGCCCTAACAAAACTAATTCGATTACATGATGAATCTCATCCAACCCATCACCGTCCAGCAAGCTTACGAAGGAATTACTCACTCCCGGCGGTGAGCATCATGAAATTGGTGATGGAGGATGGTTGATGATGATGAAGACGGAAGATCCCCCTCTCCGGAGCCCCTAATGGGCTCCAGATCTAGCCTCCCGATAAAGAATAGGAGGTGGTGGCGGCTCCGTATCAGAAAATGCGATGCAACTTCCTCTCCTATTTTTTCTCTGAAAATAGGAATTTATAGAGTTGGAATTAGGGTCAGCGGAGCCTCGTGGGCCCCACTACCCACCAGGGCGCGCCAGAGGGGGTGGCGCGCCCTGGTGCCTAGTGGGCAGCTGCCCCCCCCCCCCCTCTAGTGGGTCTTGGTTCCAGTATTTTCATTTTATTCCAAAATAATTCTCCAAAAAGTTTTGTCCAATTCTGAGAACTTTTATTTCTGCACAATAACAACACCATGGTAGTTCTGTTGAAAACAACGTCAGTCCGGGTTAGTTTCATTCAAATCATGCAAATTAGTGTCCAAAACAAGAGCAATTTTTTTTAGGAAAAGTAGATACAACGGAGACGTATCACCTCCCACTTATGATTAACCCCTCTCGCAAGCATCCACAACTAGAAAAAGAATTAAGATAAAATCTAACCATAGCATTAAACATATGGATCCAAATCAGCCCCTTATGGAATAGCGCATAAACTAGGGTTTAAGCTTCTGTCACTCTAGCAACCCATCATCTAATAACTACTCCAGAATGCATTCCCTTAGGCCCAAAGATGATGAAGCGTCATGTAGTCGACGTTCACATAACACCACTAAGGGAATCACTTCATACATATCATCAAAATATCGAACGAATACTAAATTCACATGATTACTTATGACAAGACTTCTCTCATGTCCTCAAGAACAAAAGTAACTACTCACAAAACATATTCATGCTAGATCAGAGGGGTATTAAATAGCATAATTGATCTGAACATATGATCTTCCACCAAATAAACCAACTAGCATCAACTACAAGATGTAATTAACACTACTAGCAACCCACAGGTACCAATCCGAGGTTTTGATACAAAGATTGAATACAAGAGATGAACTAGGGTTTGAGATGCGATGGTGCTGTTGAAGATGGTGATGAAGATTGCCCTCCCACGATGAGAGGGTTGTTGGTGATGATGATGGCTTTGATTTGCCCCTCCCGGAGGGAAGTATCCCCGGCGGAATCTCTCGCTGGAGAGCAAAAGTGATGCTGCCCTAGTTCTGCCTAGAGACGGCGGCGCTCTGTCCCGAAAGTCCTCTCCTTATTTTTTCTAGGGAAAATGGCCTTATATACCAGGAGATGGGCACTGAAGGGTGGCTAGGGGCCCCACTACCCACCAGGGCGCGCCAGGGGGGTAGGCGTGCCCTCATGCCTAGTGGGCACCTGGGTGGCCCCCTCTGGTACTTTTTTTCTCCAATAATTTTTATATATTCCAAAATAAATCTTCATAAAATTTCAGGTCATTTGCGGATGTGCGGAATAGGTTCTCTGACATAGCTTTTTCAGGTCCAGAATTTCAGCTGCCGGTAATCTCCCTCTTTGTGTAAACCTTGCATATCATGAGAGAAAAGGCATTAGAATTACTCCACAAAGTGTTATATTGATTGAAAATACTATAAATAACAGTAAGAAAACATGATGCAAAATGGATGTATCACTTGCTAAACTTATGACTTAGATATATTTCTTGATGGAAGAAGAATTCTTTTATCTTTTGTCATAATGATATTATATCTTCATCCTGAATTTCTTTGCAATTTCAAATCTTTTAGTCCTTAAGTTTTATCAAGTAAATCATATTTACTCATAATCTTTGATGAAGTATAATTTTTCACCACGCCCTGTTATATCCATTGGACATTATACATCACAATGTATTTAGTCAATTCAAATAAAAGGCTTTTATGCTTCATCTATATGAAGATCAATTATCTGATATAACTAAGCAGTGTGACACCCGCAAGTGATTTCATCAGTCTTCTCAAGACATTTAGCTTTAATGTTATAGATCTTAGACTTCAGGATTCATCATGAATAAACCATCTCCAAAATAGAGGTTTAATCAA
Organism: Thinopyrum elongatum; assembly: GCA_011799875.1. NCBI lineage: Eukaryota > Viridiplantae > Streptophyta > Magnoliopsida > Poales > Poaceae > Thinopyrum > Thinopyrum elongatum. The sequence continues at coordinate 559,873,182 of CM022301.1, forward strand.
AAACCATATTCTCATAATAATCCGAACAACTATTGTTTAAAACTTATAAGAATATCCATCGCATAATCCATAGGATAATGCGTTGCATAACTCTGAAGCAAAATAACTATTATTTTAGCTCTAAGATAAATCTCGAAGATAAACTAAAGACATGACTACGACGGTCTCTGAGCAGCGATCCCATCACTATTCCCAACTTGTAGCACGACTTCATTTCTTCTATCCTTGTGAGTTCTCTGTAGTCCTTATATCGGTTTGCAAAACGAGAGCAACCGATCAGTATCAAATACTTATGACAAACAGAAATTTACAAGTAGAATAACATTAACTTTGTATAACAATTATACCTTTACTGGAAGAACGGTTCTTCTTATGTGCCGAATACTTCTTGCAGTTATGCTTCCAATGTCCTTTCTATTTGCAGTAGAAACATTCAATATCTTTAGAGGCTCCGCCCTTCTTCTTCTTCTTCTTCTTCTTCTGAAACTCGGTCTTACCGGCTTCAGTAGATTTCTTCTTCTTGGACTTTCCCTTCTTCTTGAAACTGGTGGTCTTGTTGACCATCAACACTGTTAGTGTCGGCGTCCATGGGATTCCTCCATGACTACGACGCCTCTGCTACCACTACATCAACCAACTCCACACCACAAGAAGGCCAGGGCCATCGCCATGGGCAATCTCTTGATGCTTGTAATCTGCGTTGGTATTTCCCCGAAGAGGAGGGGATGATGCAACACAGCAAAGGTAAGTATTTCGCTCAGTTATGAAACCAAGGTTATCAATCCAGTAGGAGAACCAAGCAACACTATGTAAACAGCACCTGCACACAAACGACAAATACTTGCAACCCAACGCGTAAAGCGGTTGTCAATCCCTCAACGGTATTGAGATAGATTAAATTGTATGAGATTTGATAAATAGATCTAACTAAAACACATAATAAAATAAATAAAAGAAAATTGCAGCAAAGTATTTTTGGTTTTAATATATGATAGGAAATAGACCCGGGGGCCATAGTTTTCACTAGAGGCTTCTCTCGAGAAAATAGCATACGGTGGGTAAACAAATTACTGTTGGGCAATTGATAGAAAAGCAAATAATTATGATGATATCCAAGGCAATGATAATGTATATAGGCATCACGTCCAAGATTAGTAGACCGAAATGATTCTGCATCTACTACTATTACTCCACACATCGACCACTATCCAGCATGCATTTAGTGTATTAAGTCCATGGAAAAACGGAGTAATGCATTAGGCAAGATGACATGATGTAGACAAGATAAACTCACGTATGAATAAACCCCATCTTGTTACCCTTAATAGCAATGATACATGCGTGTCATGTCTCTTTCTATCACTGAGATTGAGCACCGCAAGATCCAACCCATCACAAAGGACCTCTTCCCATGGCAAGATAAATCAATCTAGTTGGCCAAACCAAACCAATAAATCGGAGAAGAAATACGAAGCTATAACAATCATGCATAAAAGAGTTCAAAGAAGACTCAAATAATATTCATGGATAGATCTGGTCATAAAATCACAATTCATCGGATCCCAACAAACACACCGCAAAAAAGAGTTACATCAAATAGATCTCCAAGAACATCGAGGAGAACATTGTATTGAAGATCAAAAAGAGAGAAGAAGCCATCTAGCTACTAACTACGGACCTATAGGTCTGTGGTAAACTGCTCACACATCATCGGAGGGGCAGCAAGGATGATGAAGAACCCCTCCGTGATCGTTGCTCCCTCCGGCAGAGTGCCTGAAAAGGCCTCTAGATTGGATCTCGTGGTTCTGGAACTTGCGGCGGCGGAAAGAGTATTTCATTGACTCCCCTAGGGTTTTTGCGATTTTACAGTATTTATAGAGGCGGAGGTAGGTTAAGAAGCTTCTTGTGGTCCCCACTAGCCATCAGGGTGTGTCAGAGGCCCCTGGCGCGCCCTGGTGTCTAGTGGGCCCTACAAGCCTCCTCTCGTCTGCTCCAGAAGCTTTCAGGGTCTCTTATCACCAGAAAAAAAAATCTCCAAAAAGTTTCATGGAAATTGGACTTCGGTTGGTATTGATATTCTACAAAGTAAAAAACAAGGAAAAAACAGCAACTGGCACTGGGCACTAGGTTAATAGGTTAGTCCCAAAAAATGATATAAAGTTGCTAGTAATTGTATATAAAACATCCAAGATTGATACTTTAATAGCATGGAACAAGCACAAATTATAGATACGTTGGAGACGTATCAAGCATCCCCAAGCTTATTTCCTGCTCGTCCTCGAGTTGGTAAATAATAAAAACAGAATTTTTGATGTGGAATGCTACCTATCATATTCATCACATATTCTTTTCTTTTGTAGCATGGACATTTGGACTTTAAGTGATTCAAAGCAATAGTCTATAATTTGACATGAAGACATCAATACTCAAGCATATCAGCGCTAAAGAAAGCTATCCCTAGCCCATTATGCTCAATCATTGATCCATTCATGAAACACACTCAAATATTAGCTACATCCAATGCACAAGTATGATAATAGTGTTCCCTAGTTGGTGCTTTATAAGAGAAGATGGATACTCAATAAAAAAATTCATAAAAGTAAATAGATAGGCCCTTCGCAAAGGGAAGCAGAGGTTTGTAGAGGTGCCAGAGCTCTTAGCTTAAATTGAGAGATAAAATTTGTTTTGAGAGGCATGCTTTTCCTGTCAACGAAAATGACCCAGAATTCCCAATATCTTCCATGCTAGGTAAATCATAGGCGGTTCCCAAACATAAAATAAAGTTTATTTCCTTTTCCACCATTCTTTCACAATCCGTGGCTAGCCGTATCCATGGGTGCCTTCCATACCTACACTTTCCAAGGAAATTATTATGAACAACATAAATAAAAAAATTATTTCTGGACTGGGCATCCCTATTACCCGCCACACTCTCGTGCAATGACAGGTGAATAAACACTCATCTTGAGAATAACATACCTAGCATGGAAACTATTGGCCACCCCCTGCCGCTTCATGAGCGGTACGGGCACACAAAAAGGAAATTCATTTTGAAAATTAGAGTTGGCACATACAAATTTACTTGGAACGGCATGGAAATACCGCATATAGGTAGGTATGGTTGACTCATTTGGCACAACTTGGTCTAGGATTTGGATGCACAAGCAGTATTCCGCTTAGTACAAGGAAAGGCTAGCAAATAGATTGAGAAGCATCCAACCAAAAAACAAAAACGATCATAAATGAGCATTGAACATAACTAACATTGAATAATGCACCACAAGTAGGATGTAACTTCGTTGCATAAGTATTGACTTTCGTGCTTGCATAGGGAATCACAAAACTTAACACCAATATGCTTACTAAAGCATAATTACTCACCAACATGACTCACATATTGTAAGTGCATCTAGTGCCCCTTAGTGATTTTGGTGTATTGAAGACTTATAGGTTAAGGGACTAATGCGTTTGTGAGTGTACACAGGTCTATAAGTCTATGATGAGTTTGTTATTTACGATGAATGTCGACCCCTAAAAATGAATGTCTTCAACTGAAGACTTTGGTTTTCTTGAAGACTTTGAAAGTGAAGAAATTGGTGTGACCCTGAAGACTTGATATTCATGCGAGGATTATGAAGCGTGAAGACTTTTGTTTTCGTAGTTTCATTTTCTTCTTCTTGAGTCATAGGAAACACCGTACTGTTAAAGGGGGTCGAGGTAAAACTAAGGAAAAGTTTCCAAGTGATGCTCAACTCAAAATCCTACACCTACCCAATCCTTTCGAGTGAAGCCATTGGAAATCTCATACAGTTCAGTCAAGTTCTTCAGTGACAGAGACGAAGTTTTTCTGTTCTCTGAGGAATTTGTTTTGACTGAGGAGTTAGGAATTCGCCAGTGCGGATCGCCTACAAGTGAGGAACATGATAGCCCTGAGGAATTTGATACTCAAATATCCGACCGTTGCTGTGCTGCGCGCCAGCTGTCCAAATATCCTACCCACCTAACGGTCATATCATTGAAGGGCATTTATGTCTTATCATGTCGGGCTGCTCCCTAGGCTATAAATAGCCGCCCCCTTCAACCACTAGCTGGTTGGCTGCTCCAAGAAATAGATTGACACTTGTCATTTAGAGCATCCCATCCTCCGAGGACTTTGAGCGAAAATCATCAAGTGAGGAAAAACCCAAAAACCCAAACACCTACAAACCCAAAGTGATTGAGCATCACTGAAGAGACTGTTCCTGTGTGGAACCGACGCTTGTTACCTTTGAGGACTGTGCATCCTCCAGACGGTTAGGCGTCATGGTCTAGAGCATCCATGAGGAAATTGTGGATTGCCGAGTGACCGAGTATGTGAAGGTTTGGAAGTCACCTGAAGACTTACCACGAGTGATTGGGAGAGGTCTGTGTGACCTTAGCTCAAGGAGAATACGGTGAGGACTGTGTGTCCGGGACTGTGTGTCCTCCGGTTTAAATACCTAGCCGCTCTAACCAGACGTACAACTGTCACAGCACTTGGAACTGGTCTACCAAATCATTGTCTTCACCGAGCTACTGGTTCCATTTCCTCAACCCTTTCATTTCCTCGCATACTTGCTATGTATTTGATCATTACTGTTTGAAGACTTTGACTAAAGACTTTCTCAATTTCCTCAGTTCAATTTCTTCAGTCAGTTTGTCTTCTACCAGCTTATCCTGTGTTTACGCTACTTGTACTCTGTGCTTGTTTTCATTTCATCATGATGACTGTGCTACTGCTCTGTTATGTTTGCATCTGAGTACTTATTCCGCTGCTAAGTAGTTCGTCGCTTAGGAATTTCCTCACCTTGAAATTCCTCAATGACGAATTTGTAAAAATCACCTATTCACCCCCCCTCTCGTCGATATAACGTACTTTCAATTGGTATCAGAGCAAGGTACTCCCTTGTTCTGTGTGATTTTGGTTTAACCACCTGGACTTTTAGTTGTGTCGACTGCAGGCATGATCAAGGTCTCGGCTGGGTGTCCTACCTTCGATGGGACGGACTACCCCTACTGGAAGAACAAGATGCGCATGCATCTTGAGGCAATTGACAACGATCTCTGGTACGTTGTGGAAAATGGTGTTCCCTCCGTCACTCCTTCCGTAAACGCTGCTGATGTGAAGAGATTCAAGCAACTCGACTCTCAAGCGAAGAATATCATATGTGGCCATCTGAGCAAAGGGCAGTATGGCAGAGTGAGTGCTTTGGAGACAGCTAAGCTTATCTGGGATAGGCTGTCCAAGGTCAACGAAGGAGTCTCAACTCAACGTGACTCTCGAGTTGACGTTCTTCGCAATCTCTTCAACTGCTTCAAAAGACTCGACAACGAAAATGTTCAGCAAACCTTTGATCGCCTCACTGACATTTCAAACGAGCTTCAAGCACTGGGTGCCACTGACATCACCGACCATGAAGTGGTGAAGAAATTGCTGAGGTCACTCGATTCTTCATTCGATACACTGGCACTGATGATTCAAGAACGTGGAGACTACAAGTCACTTGATCCTGCTGATATTCTTGAGAGGCTGAACACTCATGAATTCCAACTAGCTGAAAAGAGAGATCTCTACGGACCGAGCTATGGTAGATCTCGTGCACTGAAGGTCAAGGCAGTCTCTGAATCTGAAGATGAAGATTCTGGTAGCAGCCTTGGTGATCCTGAAGAACTGAGTCAGGAACTAGCAATGCTCGTGAGGAAATTCCAGAAGTTGTCTAGACATGGCCGATTTGGAAAATCCTCAAGATGTGATGACATGAAATCAGATTCCTCATCCCGTGACTACAAGAAGAGAACGTGCCACAAATGCAAGAAACCTGGTCACTACATTACTGATTGTCCTCAGTGGGAGAAGGAATCAAAGAAGAAGAAGTACAAGGATGATAGTGCAGATGACTCTAAGAAGAAGAAGAAATCTTCAAAGTCCTCATCGTCAAAATCTTCAAAGTCTTCATCTCACAAGAAGAGCAGCTCCAAGAAAGCTCGGGCATTCATTGGCAAGGAAATGGACTCTGAAGCTGAATCTGAGGAACATGAGGAAGAGGAGGCATCTGAGGAGTCAGACTCTGGTGTGGCGAGCCTAGCCCTCACTACTGCTTATGTTAGCAAGTCCATCTTCAACACTGAGGAAAATGGCTTCCCCAACACTGCTGATGACGGCAACGATGACTATGCTCCCACCTATTGCTTCATGGCAAAAGGTGCCAAGGTACTCAAATATCCCTCCTCTGAATCAAGTGAGGATGAATCTGATGATAACCTCAAACCCAAAAACCCAAACACCTACAAACCCAAAGTGATTGAGCATCACTGAAGAGACTGTTCCTGTGTGGAACCGACGCTTGTTACCTTTGAGGACTGTGCATCCTCCAGACGGTTAGGCGTCATGGTCTAGAGCATCCAAGAGGAAATTGTGGATTGCCGAGTGACCGAGTATGTGAAGGTTTGGAAGTCACCTGAAGACTTACCACGAGTGATTGGGCGAGGTCTGTGTGACCTTAGCTCAAGGAGAATACGGTGAGGACTGTGTGTCCGGGACTGTGTGTCCTCAAATTTAAATACCTAGCTGCTCTAACCAGACGTACAACTGTCACAGCAGTTGGAAGTGGTCTACCAAATCATTGTCTTCACCGAGCTACTGGTTCCATTTCCTCAACCCTTTCATTTCCTCGCATACTTGCTATGTATTTGATCATTACTGTTTGAAGACTTTGACTGAAGACTTTCTCAATTTCCTTAGTTCAATTTCTTCAGTCAGTTTGTCTTCTGCCTGCTTATCCTGTGTTTACGCTACTTGCACTCTGTGCTTGTTTTCATTTCATCATGATGACAGTGCTACTGCTCTGTTATGTTTGCATCTGAGTAATTATTCCGCTGCTAAGTAGTTCATCGCTTAGGAATTTCCTCACCTTGAAATTCCTCAGTGACGAATTTGTAAAAATCGCCTATTCACCCCCCTCTAGTCGATATAACGCACTTTCATATATTACTATCTCCATATCACAAAACTATTGCAAGGAATCAAGTTTTAATATCCAATGATCTTCATGAAAGTTTTTATTATATCTCTCTTGAATATCTATCACTTTGGGACCAATTTCATATCTTAAGCAAATTACCACTGCTAACAACAAGCTGTCAAACGTAATTAAGTGAAGCACGAGAGCATAAATATTTTTTCAAAATTTTCATCTCTCAAAACAATATAAGTGAAGCATGAGAGGATATTTCTTCAAAATTTTACCACCACCATGCTCAAAAATAAATAAGTGAAGTACTCGAGCAATTCCATAGCTCAAAAAAAATTTAAGTGAAGCACATAGAGCAATTCTAACAAATCATAGCATCATTATGGCTCTCTCAAATAGGTGTGTCCAGCAAGGATGATTGTGAAAAACTAAAAAGCAAAACAAGCAAAGACTCATATAATACAAGGCGCTCCAAGCAGAACTCATGATATGTGACGAATAAAAATATAGCTCCAAGTAAAATTACCGATGGTCGTTAGAAGAAAGAGGGGATGCCTTCTGGGGCATCCCCAAGCTTAGTTGCTTGGTATTCCTTGAATATTACCTTAGGGTGCCATGGGCATCCCCAAGCTTAAACTCTTTTCACTCCTTATTCCTTCATCCATCGTGATCTCACCCAAAACATGAAAACTTCAATCACATAAGCTTAACAAAACCTTCGTGAGATCCGTTAGTATAATAAAGCAAATCACCACTTTAAGTACTGTTGCAAACCCTTTCATATTTTATTATTGCATTATACCTACTGTATTCTAACTTTACCATGGCTTATACCACTTGATACTATCCATAGATTCATCAAAATAAGCACACAATGCAACAAAAACAGAATCTATCAAAAACAGAACAGTCTGTAGTAATCTGAACTTTAACCATACTTATGTAACTTTAAAAAATTCTGAATAATTAGGAAAATGTGGGTAATTTGTATATCAATCATGTGTAAGAAATTCAGAATTTTATCACGCTCCAGTGAGTTAAAACAATTCTGCTACTGGACGCAAAAGTTTCTGTTAATGCACATAATCAAATCAACTATCACCCAAATCATCCCAAAGGCTTCACTTGGCACAAACACTAATTAAAACATAAAAACACAATCATAATAGTAGCATAATTGTATATTTATTGAAGAATGGGAAGAAAAACAAAAAATTCAAAGATAACTATTGGGTTCCCTCCCAACAAGCGCTATTGTTTTATGCCCCTAGCTAGGCATAATGCATAGATTCAAGTAATGTCATCTTTAGTTTTTGCTCCATAGGTTGCCCTCATCATTGATTCATATGGTGGCTTAATTCTAGTTCTAGGGAAGTGTTCCATACCCTTTCTTAATGGAAATTGAATTTGATATTCCCTTCTTTCATATCAATCACGACACCTATAGTTACTAAAAACGGTTTACCAAGTATTATGGGACAAGACGGATTGCAATCAATATCAAGAAAAATAAAATCTATGGGCACATAATTCCTATTTACAAGAATAAGATCATCATTAATTCTTCCCAAAGGCTTTTTAATAGTAGAATCCGCCAAGTGCAAATTAAGAGAACATTCCTCCATATTGGTAAAACCTAGCACATCACATAGAGATTTCAAAATTGTGGAAACACTAGCAACTAAATCACATAAAGCATTGCACTCATAATTTTTGATCTTGACTTTAATGGTGGGTTCCCATTCATCATATAATTTTCTAGGAATTGAAATCTCTAATTCTAACTTTTTTCTTCCAAAGCTTTCACCATCGCTTCTACAATACGTTTAGTAAAAGCTTTATTTTATTCATAGGCATTGGGTGAATTTATCATGGATTGTAACAAAGAAATGCATTAAATCAAAGAGAAACTATCATAATTAAAGTCTTTGTAATCGAAAAGAGTGGGCACATCACTAGTTAAAGTTTTTACCTCTTCAAACCCACTTTTATCAATTTTTTCAACAAGATTTTCACCCTCCGAATTATGGGGACGCCTTCTAGCTAAAGTTGACTCTTCTTTAGTCCCCTTATCATCAAGTTTAATATTACTAAACAAGGAATCAATAGAAGAAACACCAATCATCTTAACATCTTCATCATTACTAGGAAAGCAATCAGGCAAAAACGCTCTTTCTAAAAATTATGTTTTAGCTCTTAGCATAGTGGTTCTTTTCTTACTTTCATCTATCAAAACATATAAAGCTTTAATTGATTCATTAATATCAACCTTGGGTGGAAAAATTTAATCTTGAGATTTTCCACATCATGTGTAATTCTATCGATGCTCCTAGACATATCATCAAGTTTACTCAATTTTTCTTCTATCGTAGTGTTGAAAAAAAATTGAGCATTGAAAAATTCTTTAATATTAATTTCAAGATCATAGGGCATCCTATTATTATTATTATAAGAATTACCATAGGAATTGCCAAAAATATTAGAGGAATTTCCAAGAAAAGGCCTAGTATTAAAATTACCTCTACAAGCATTGTTATTAGAATTGTTTCGCGAGACAAAATTCACATCTACGGGATCATCATTTTGCTCAATCAAAGTAGATAAAGGCACATAATTAGGATCAATAGGAGCATTTTTATTAGCAACCAATTTCATAAGAGCATCAACTTTATCACTCAAAGTACTAATTTTGTCAACAGAAATAACCTTTTTACCAGTAGGTGCTCTTTCGGTATGCCATTGTAAATAATTAGCCACAATATTATCAAGAAAATTAGTAGCTTCACCCAAAGTAATCTCCATAAAAGTAGCACCCGCGATGGAATCTAAAAGATTTCTAGAAACAAAATTCAATCCCGCATAAAAAATTTGTATGATCATCCACAGATTTAAACCATGAGTAGGGAAATTTATTATCATCAACTTCATCCTTTCCCAAGATTGGGCAACATGTTCATGCTCAATTTGCTTAAAATTCATGATTTGATTTCTAAGTGAAATAGTTTTTGCGGGAGGAAAATATTTAGTGATAAAAGCATCTTCGCACTTGTCCCAAGAATCAATACTATTTCATGACAAAGATGAAAACCAAATTTTTGCACGATCCCGCAAAGAGAAAGGAAATAATTTTAATTTCACAATATCATTGTCCACATCTTTTTTTGTCGGGGGGATCGTGCGACATATGCCAGGGGATGGCTTATCATGGATGGGGACAAAAGTACGTCGCCGGGCTCTGGAAGCGGGAGTGAGCGAGACCGCATATGCCTGCGAATCTTACCCAGGTTCGGGGCTCTCCTAGGAGATAGCACCCCTAGTCCTGCTCTGCGGGGTCTCCGCATGATCACTACCTCAACAAGTAGCTACAAACTTGCTCCTTGAGCTGTGTTTTCTAGAGGAAGGAGGGCAAGGCTAGCTCTACCCCTCTCTCTATATGTGCGTGAGTGCTGAACTAAGAAGGCTTTTTCCTCTCCACCAAGGTCTCAACCCCTTGCATGGGGTGACCTGGGGGGCTTATATAGGCCTACCCCCCAGGGGTACAATGGTGATCCGGCCGGGCGTAGGACCCGGCCGTCAGTGTCTCTGGTCGCCGGCTTCTCCGCCGACTATAGGGGCCCGCCGCCTGGTGGGTCCCCCCGGCTGTCTCGTACTCGGCCGACAAGCCGGGCCCGCCGCTTGCGGCTCCCGTCGGCTGCGTAGCACTGTAGCCGTGCCACTGATGATGCATGCTCGGTCGGGGAGAGCGTGGCTACAGTCCCGCCGCCTGGCAGATGTTTTACTGTAGCCACCCCCCGTCTCTTCTGGTTAATGGCGCACAAACTTCAAGGAAGGGGGAGGGCCGCCTGCTAGGAGCCGGCCTCCCCCTGAGCTGACTGGTCAGGGCTCGTCACCTTCTGGCCTCTCATGGACAGGTAGGGCCCGCTGCCTGCGGGCCGTACCGACAGCCCGGCGTGGGAGCATGGCTTCCTCTGCCATGGGTGATGTCATGAGCAGCATGGCACAGTGCTGCGTTGGGCGTGGGATGTCCGCTTGGTACGCTGCACTGTGGCCACGCTCTGCCCTGGATTCGGGGGTGGCAGGCTTGTACTGTAGCCATGCCCCGTCTCGTCGTGTTTATGTGGGTGCTAACTTTGAGGGCGTGAGGGGCCGCCTGCTAGGACCCGGCTTCCCAGGAAGCCGCCTGCTAGGAGTCGGCCCACTTCATGGCCGTCTTCTCGACTCCGCCGCCTCCTGGCAACCGGCCGCTTGGACCAGCCGGCCCCAAGAAGGCGGTCCTTTGTCTTTGATGTTTGAGGGGCGCAGCCTGCCCCGATGTCTTGAGATACCAAGGGGAGCTGATGAGGCTACCCGTGGTCATTTACTCCGATAGTAGTCCCCGAAGCTGGTGGGGCGCTACGGCTGAGAAGGCGAGAAGCCTGAGCAGCTTCCTACTCTGGGTTGTCTGGTATCCTGCTTCGTTCGTCTTCCGAAGTGCCGACTGGTAGGTGTCGGCCCTGACCAGGCAGGCCGCCCGGCGATTTCGTAACGCTGTGGTAGGGGCCAGGCGGCATGCCAGCCAGACGCCAGGCTCGCCGCCTGTGCATGCCGGCCATGCGGCGTCAGCAGGCCAAGCCGGCCTGCCAGCCCACGCGCGTGACGGGACGTCGCCGCAGGCTGGGGCCGCCACTACAGTGCCTCAGCACGCGCGCGGATCCGCTGCGGCCGAGGTAGACGGTTGGGCTTCTGCGGCATTTAATACACGCCTTTACTGGCGCCGCAATCGTGGGATCGTGGGGGAGTGGGCGCAGTTAATCCCACGATCCCCCACGCTCTCGCCCCCTTGGCTCCGCCGCCTGGGGCTATAAGTAGGGGGAAGAGGGGGGTGGTAGATGCACGCGCGCCCTCTTCTCCCCTTGCCATTCTTCTTCCTTGATGCCGCCGCATCGCCTCTTCCTCTTGCCGAAGCGCTGCCGAAGCCCATCGTCGCCGAGCATCTTCTCGCCGCGGCTTCGTCGCTCCGCCGCGGCTTCGCCCGCTCGCCACCGCGCCGCGCCTATGACGAGCTCCTTCGCCCATGGCGCGCTCACGGGCCGGCGACTGGGACGGTTCCAACGTCCATGAGGATCACCTCTCCTTCCTTTGTCAAACACGGCGGGCTGCCCCGGGAGACGAACGTGCGGGTACGTGTCCCCCCCAAGGCAGAAATCTCGGCGGTGCGGGAAGGCGATGAACGCGTCGTCTTCCGGTCCCATTTTCTTCGCGGCTTCGGCCTTCCCGCGAGCGGCTTCCTCCGCTCCTTCCTTGATTTCTACCGAGTCCAGCCGCACCACCTCACGCCAAATATGGTGGTGCTGCTGGCCGCCTTCGTCACCATGTGCGAAGGGTACCTCGGCACTCTCCCCACCCTTGAGCTCTGGGGGGAGTGCTTTTATCTCAAACTCGGCACCGCGACCAAGGGCCAGGCGGCTCAATGCAGAGACTGCGTGGCGGTGCGGCGTCCGGGCACCAGGAACAGCTTCCCGCCCATCTCCCTGCTGCAGTCAGCCAAGCTGTGGCAGAAATCCTATTTCTACGTCAAGAACATCCACCCGACGAGCGACTACGTCAACTTGCCGGCTTACGTAGCCAGCCCGCCAGCTGAGCCACGCGCCAACTGGCAGTACAGGCCAAGCTCCCTATCGGCCGCCTCCTCCGCCGCCCTCGCCCGACTTTAGGTGATGACAGAGTCGAAGGGTCTGAAGGGCTCGGATCTACTGACCGCCTTCGTGGCGCGCCGAGTGCTTCCCCTCCAAGCCCGGCCTCACATCATCAGCTGCACGAGCGGGCACCGAGACCCATGCCGGATGTGCACATGGGAGCTGTCGGACGTTGAGGTGGCTCGGCTGGTCAACTATTTCTCCAACTGCAAGCTATCGGAGACGGACTGGCGGTTTGGCAAGCAGCCGTACGACCGCGCACATCCGCCGCCTGCGGTGAGTCTTGCAACTCTTTTTCTCTTTTGCTGGTCCGAGTTCTTGTTTTGCCGTGTGACCAGTCGGCCATGGTGCAGGTCCTCCCGGCCCAGTCGGCCGCCGGTGCTCTGGATCCAGGTCAGCAGTACATGCCAGACGGAACGAGGAGCGACATGGATGACCTCGACTTGGGGGCGGCCGCCATGGAGGAGGACGACGCCACAGGTGGTGGCGGTGGAGCAGGAGGCTCCACAGAAGGAGGCGGCCATGAGTCCTGGCCGGATGACGACGAGGAGGAGAACGAGCCGCGCCGCACGCACGGCACCGACAAGGCGGGCGCGAGTTCTTCAGCCACGCCGACTGTGCCAGGCGGCGCGCCAGGCGGCGCACCAAAGCACCGTGCCGGCTCGTTGCTGTTCAGCAGCCGGCCGAAGAAGTCCAAGAACACGGCCACCGTGACCAAGCGGCAGGAGGCCGCCGCGAAGGCGGCCCAGTTCCAGAAGACCCCGAAGCAGCCCCCGATGGTGTCCGCGTAAGTGCTTGGTTTCCCTTGTGTTTTCTTTTTCTTTTTTCTTGCAACTCTTTCTGAGTTTCCTCTTGTCTTGCTTGAATAGGGCCCCGCTCTCTCTTGAGCGGTCCACCGCTGCTTCAGTGATCGAGGCGGCGGAGGGCTCCGCCAACACCCGCCGCATGGACCCGCTCGCTAACCTCCAGGAGGCGACGGAGAGGAACACGCGGGAGGCGCACGAGGAGCGGGAGGAGGTGGAGCGGCAGAAGGCGGAGGCGGCCAAGGCGGCGCAGGCGGATGCAGAAGCGTCGGCCAAGGCCCAAGCCAAAGCTACAGCCAAGGTCCAGGCGGAGGCCGCAGCTAAGGCCCAGGCAGACGCGGCCGCCAAGGTGCAAGCGGGAGAGGCCGCACGCGGCCGGACTCCGCAACTCGTCATCCCGCTGCGCGCAGTGCCACCAGCGCCAGAGAACCCGGCGCCAACTGGAGGAGCCGGCAACGATCAGCCGGTCGTGGAGATGAGAGGCGGCGACGCCATCGTCCCGAGGGCGGAGGTGCCCCCGCAAGCGCCGACTACCGAGGCCCGAGGCAGTCGGTCTGACGTGCCACCGGCGCCGCCGGTCAGGAGCGAGCTGGCGGTGGGGGTGACCCCTGTGGTCCGTCCTCCGGGGTGCCGGCGTGCAGCGAAGGCGGCCTCGGCGCCACGAGCGCAGGAGATCGGGGCCGCAAGCTCGTCGGCCCTAGATGCAGAGGCCACCAGTGCCGCCCCACCAGAATGGATGCCTGGGGGCGGGACGGGCGAGCTGAACAAGGCCGCGCAGGACGTTCAGGCCCAGCTCCAGGCCCAAGGCACCGCCCTCCAGCAGTATACGAAGACATTCTTGGCGACGCGAACGGCCGTCCGGGTACACTTCTTTGCTTTATTTTTTTTCTTTTGATTCTTGCAATCTTTCGTGGGGGCGCGCCAGCGCACCCACTGGGTGTAGCCCCCGAGTTCCGGGCTGGCTGCTGAGCAGGCAGCTCGGAACTTTAAGGTAAGTTCCGAGTGCTAACTTGTTTTCTCTTCTTTTGTCTTCGTTGCAGGACTACCACAACATCCGCGCAGCCGCCTTCAACTCCCAGGTCCAGGAGCTGGCTAAACGGACCGCCGACCTAACCGAAAGCTGGAGTAAGCATTCTATCTTCTTCCTCGCGGGGGCGCGTCAGCGCACCCGCTGGGTGTAGCCCCCGATATTCGGGCCGATTGCTGAGCAGTCGGGCCGGATCTTTCGGCAACCACTTTTCTTTTTGGTCAACTTTGTTGATTGTCTTCTCTTTCTCATTTTTGCAGGAGCCAACACCACACTGCAGCAGCGCCTGGGCGAGGTCCAAACCGAGCTGCGCGCCAAGGAGGAGGAGCGCATCAAGGTGCCCCAGGAGTGCGACCGTCTGGCCAAGAAGTTGGCGGACCAGGCGGACCAGCACAAGGCGGAGCTCCAGAAACTCAAGGAGGCAGAAGGCGCCCTCCTGGCCGAGTTTGAGACCGAGCGCTCGAAGTGGGTCGAGAAGGAGGCGATCCTCGTCGCTGGCTACGGTGAGATTGAGGATATGATTGATGGTAAACTTCTTTCTTTGGAATAGCTACCGACTGCATCGAGAGTCGGCTTCCGACTTCTGATCTTTGTTTTTTCTTTGCGTAGACTTCTTTCCTGGACACGCCGTCACCATCAGCCAGGCCATCAAGGCACGGCGTGACTAGCGTAGGAGGGAAGGAGTGGAGATCCCGCTCGACGCGCCTCGAAACATGAACGAGCAGCTCCTGGCAGTCAGGATGCGCCTGCAGCCGATTCATCGTCTGCTCCGCCGCCTTCAGGGCGCTGGGTCCCAGCTGGTTTCCGCCCTCTGGCCAGGCGTCCAAGCTCCACGCACCCCCAGTCGGACCGCCGACTGGTTAGAGGTGGCGATCGGCCGCTTCGAGGCTTGGAAGGGCTCCTCCGCTTGGGCAGGCGTCCGAAGGGCCTTGGAGTTCGTCAAGGCGTGGTATCCTGGGCTGAACCTAGCCCAGTTGGCCACGTTCCGGCAGGAGGCCAGGGAAGAGTTGGTGGCAGTGGGGCCTGTGCTCACTCGACGTGCGGCGGCGATCGCCGAGTACACCGAGACCGGTGTCTTCCTCCCCGAGCTGGACGAGGAGGGTGCCGAGGTGCCGCCGGACTGGTTCGGGCTGAACCCTAATGATGGCGAGGACTCGGTGGAAGAAATCGCCTCCAGTGACGAAGGCGAGGATGAGGAAGACGAGGATGGTGAAGACGACACACCGGAGGGCGAAGCGGACGGCCAGCCTCAGCTCGATCGGGCCTCGAGCAACGAGCCGCGTGTGAGTGCTCCGACTGTTGCTGATGGCGACCAAGCCGAGACTCGCCAGACGGCCACTCCACCAGCCGGCACCGCCGACTCCACCAACCTGCCGGACCCGCTTGCTGCTCCTCTGCCTAGGCTGCCAGCTTTATCTTATCTTTTCCTGCTTTTGTGGTCTCTAGAACGAACTTGTTAAATTTGCGCAGTTCCACCCACTGGGGGTGTATTCAAACTTTGTTGAATGCCGGCCGAGGGCCTCTTGCTATGTAATTTAATTTTCGCACAAGTTGTGCTTTGTCGAGCTCCGACTTGTCTTGCTTTCTGTTCTTTTGGCTTTTTCCTTTGCCGCCTTCCCTTGGCTGCCACCTTGTCAGCCAGACAACCGCTCTTCGGTCTGTTGGCTGGGTCAGGTACTTGGCCATTTTGGGAAGGCAAGTACTTTGGCCGCTTAGAACGTAGCAAGTTAAGTGAGAAGCCGGCCGGCCGGCTAGGCGAGGAGCCGGCATGGCCTATGTGAGTGCTTTCGTCCTTAGCCATTTTTCATGTGGGCACCATTTCCTACCTTTGACTCTTGCCAGCCAGACAGTCGCTCTGCGAGCTGCGGCTTAGGGCAAGAGAGGGCTTAGCTGCCGGCACACTACTTGTCCGACTGCAGGTAGCACTGACATAGTACAAGGCGGCAAGCCCCCGGGCCGACTGGTCGGAACCGGTGCCGGGCGGAGGAATGAAATAACTCATTCACAGGCATGAAACTTATCATATAGATAAGAAAGGTAGCCCCCGAGTGCTCCTCGAGGGACCTGGTGTCTTTGCGCTTAATACAAAAGGTAGCGTGGTACATACTGCATTAACTGTAAAATCTTCGGAGGAGATTTGCGTTCCATGGGCGCTCTGTTTCCTTGCCGGAATCGTCCCTCTTGCGCGCCCTGGGCTTCTGCGCGTCGATCAGGTAATAGGAGTCATTGCCCACGGCTTTGCTGATGATGAAGGGGCCTTCCCAAGGGGCCGAGAGCTTGTGCTGGCCGGTTGTTCGCTGGATCAGCCAGAGCACAAGGTCTCCCTCTTGGAAGGATCGTGCCTTGACCTTCCGACTGTGGTAGCGGCGCAGGTTCTGCTGGTAGATAGCGGACCGGCTGAGTGCTAACAGCCGGCCCTCTTCCAGCAGATCGACGCCGTCTTCTCGTGCTTCCTTCGCCTCCTCCTCCGTGTACATGGTGACGCGAGGTGAGGCGAACTTGATGTCAGTTGGGATGACGGCCTCGGCCCCGTACACGAGGAAGAAGGGAGTGAAACCGGTTGATTTGTTCGGGGTGGTGCGGAGGCTCCAGAGGACGGCCGGCAGCTCATCGATCCAGCAGCCGGCCGAGCGCTCCAGTGGCTCGACTAGTCGGGGCTTGATGCCGGATAAGATGAGGCCGTTTGCTCGCTCGACCTGGCCGTTTGACTGCGGATGGGCAACAGACGCTAAGTCCAGTCGGATGCCCTGCGTCACGCAGAAATGGGCCAAGGCGCCTTTGGCAAAGTTAGTGCCATTGTCGGTGATGATGCTATGTGGTACACCGTACCGGACGGTGATATCTGCGATGAAGGTCACAGCAGTCAGACCATTCAGTTTCTTGATTGGCTTTGCTTCAATCCACTTGGTGAATTTGTCGATGGCGATGAGCAGATGGGTCATGCCGCCGCGTGCTGTCTTGAATGGGCCCACCATGTCCTGCCCCCAAATGGCAAAAGGCCAGGTAAGGGGGAAGGTCTTGAGTGCAGAAGCCGGCAAATGTTGCTTGGAGCTGAATTTCTGGCACCCCTTGCATTTCTTGACCAGGTCCTTGGCGTCCTCCAAAGCAGTCGGCCAGAAGAAACCACGGCGGAAAGCTTTGGCGACAAGGGATATGTAGGCCGCGTGGTGGCCGCACTCGCCTTGGTGTATGTCTCTGAGGATTGCCTTGCCTTTCTCTGGTTCGACGCTGCGTTGGAAAACAACAGTCACGCTGTGCCTGACAAGCTCTCTGTTTACTATCGTGTAAGCTCCTGCCCGGCGTTGCACCTGTCGGGCCGAGATCTCATCAGCTAGCAGCTCTCCGCTAACCAGAAAGTTGAGGATAGGCTACGCCCATGATGGTGCTTTGACTTCATCCACTGTCATTATGGCCACTGAAACTAGGGCGGTTGGGTTGGGAGGTGGCAGGGTGGAGTCGGCCGCGTCTTACTGCGTTGTTGAAGTCCCTGGGCCGACTGCCGCAGCCCCCGGGCCGGGTTGTGGAGTCCCCGGGCCGGGTGCGACTGCTGCAGTCCCCGAGCCGCTTGGTGAAGTCCCCAGGACGGCTGCTGCAGCCCTCGGGCCGGGTTGTGAAGTCCCCGGGCCGGCTGCTGTAGCCCCCGGGCTGGGTTGCGAAGTCCCCGGGCCGGGTGCGACTGCTGCTGTCCCCGTGCCACCTGCCGAAGTCCTCGGGCCGGCTGCTGCAGCTCCCGATCGGATCCGACTGCTTCGGGGGCAGCCAGCACGAAGATGGATTCTGATTCTGGGGAAGGCTTGATAGACGGCTTGCGGAGGCACTGAAGGGACACGCCGGCTGGTATGGCTTGCCGGGTGGAGCCGATCCATACCAAGGCATCTGCTTGCTCGTTGTCGGCCCGTGGTATGTGAAGGAACTCGCACCCGTCAAAATATCCGTTGATCTGCTGGACGAGGGAGCGGTAGCTCGCCATGTTTGCATCCTTGGCGTCCCAGTCGCCAGATGACTGTTGGACCACCAAGTACGAGTCGCCATAGCACAGAATCCGGCGGATGCCAATCTCCTTGGCCAGCCGGAGTCCGTGTACTAGTGCCTCGTACTCGGCCACGTTGTTGGAGGCGGCAAAATGGATTTGCAACATGTATCTGAGCTTGTCGCCTTTGGGAGAGGTGAGGACGATGCCGGCTCCCAAACCGGTGCGCATCTTCGAGCCATCAAAGTGCATTCGCCAATGAGTGGATTCTGGAGCTGGCGGCAGGTACTGGGTCTCGGCCCAGTCGACGAGGAAGTTGGCCAGTGCTTGGGTCTTGATGGTGGTGCGAGGCTGGTAGAAGATGGTGTAGGGGGCCAGCTCGATGGCCCACTTGGCCACCCGGCCCGACGCGTCTCTGCTGCCTATGATCTCCGCAAGCGGGGCGGTGCAGACAACCATGATGGGGTGCTCTTGAAAGTATGGCTTGAGCTTCTTGGCGGCAGAGTGCACGCCGTAGCACATCTTTTGGTAGTGGCGGTAATTCTGCTTGGAGGCTGACAGCACCTCACTCAAGTAGTACACGGGCCTCTGGACCGGCTGTGCCTTGCCGTCCTCTTGGCGCTCTACCACCATGACTGTGCTGACCACCCGGCTGGTGGCAGCGATGTAAAGAAGCATGGGCTCCTTGGCAGCCAGAGAGGCCAGAACGGGCGGCGTGGTCAACATCTTCTTGAGCTGGAGGAAAGCCTCGTCCGCCCTGTCGTTCCACTCGAAATGAGTGGTTTTCTTCATCAACTGGTACAGGGGAAGAGCCTTCTCGCCCAGCCAACTAATGAAGCGGCTGATGGATGCCAAGCAGCCGGTGAACTTCTGAATGTCTCGCAGTCGGGTGGGCCTCTCCATCCTCTCGATGGCCTTGATCTTGACAGGGTTGCACTCTATGTCGCGCTCTGAGACAAGGAAACCAAGGAGCTGGCCGGCTGGTACTCCAAAGACACACTTCTCTGGGTTGAGCTTGATTTGAAAACGGCGGAGATTATCAAAAGTTTCCTTGAGATCTTCCAGGAGGGTACCGCGCTTCTCCGTCTTCACCACAATATCATCTACATAGACGTGGGCATTTCTGCCGAGTTGCTTGAGGAGGCACTTCTGCATGCAATGCTGGAACGTGGCACCGGCATTTCTCAAGCCGAATGTCATGGTCAGGTAGCAGAAGGCTCCGAATGGTGTGATGAAGGCGGTCTTCAGGCGGTCGGCCGGGCTCAACTTGATCTGGTGGTACCCTGAGTAGGCATCCAAAAAACTCAGCAGCTCGCATCCAGCTGTGGAGTCTATCACTTGGTCAATCCGAGGCAAGGCAAACGGATCTTTGGGGCAAGCTTTGTTGAGGCTGGTATAGTCAATACACATGCGCCATTTGTTGTTCTTCTTCAGTACAAGAACTGGGTTGGCAAGCCACTCTGGAAAGAACACTTCCAGAATGAAGCCGGCTGCTAGAAGTCGGGCTATCTCTTCACCAACAATTTTTCTCTTCTCCTCCGACCGGCGGCGGAGGGGTTGCTTGACTGGTTTTGCATCTGCTCTGACATGTAGCTTGTGCTCGGCGAAATCGGTCGGAACACCCGGCATGTCCTTTGGAGACCATGCAAAGATGTCCCGATTCTCACGGAGGAAATCGATGAGCTCACTTTCCTATTTGCTGTCAAGGTAGGCTCCAATGACAGCGAACTTCTCCGGGTGCTCTGGGTCCAAGGGTATCTTCTTGGTTTCTTTGGCCGACTGGAAAGAGCCCTGAGCTTCTGACTCCTTGGGATCTGGCGACAGGTCCGACTGCTTGCCGGCCATGGCCACAACCCGGTCAAGGAGCCTCTTTTCGGCAGCAATCACAAGGGACTCGGCCAGCCAACTGCTGGCTACGGCACATTCGGCAGACATCTGTAGTCGCCGGCTACAGTGATAATGCCCTTGGTACCCGGTATCTTCATCTTGAGGTAGGCGTAGTGGGGAACCGCCATGAACTTGGCCAGGGCAGGCCAGCCAAGCAACGCGTGGTAGGGGCTCTCAAGGTCAACCACCTCGAACCAGATTGGCTCTCGGCGAAAGTGATTCTTGTCTCCGAAGAGGACGTCTATCTTGATCTTGCCGATTGGTGAGCAGGAAAGGCCAGGCACAATGCCATGGAAGACAGTCAGGCTGGGCTGGAGCTGTTTCTCTTTGATGCACAACTTCTCCATGGTGTCGCGGTAGAGGATGTTGTTGCTGCTACCGCCGTCTATCAGAATCCGGGAGAAACGAGCAGCTCGCCTCTCCGTTGGAAAGGTGGCATCCAACACCAGGGCATAGGAAGCCGGAGAAGGCATCACCTCCGGGTGGTCAGCTCGACTCCAACTGATCGGCCTCTCGGACCAGTGCATGAACTCTGGGGCTTCAGAGGTGACAGCATTCACCTCTCGGCGTTGCTGGCGCCGACTGTGCCTGTCGTCAGCCACGCTGGTGAAGACGACGTAAGCTCCTTGCTCTTCGGGAAACTCGTCTTGGATCGCGCCGACCGGCCGGACCGCCGGCCGCTGGGGAGGCGGAGGCGGTGGGCCAGCAGGCGGGGGAGGCAGTCCTTCGCCCTTGGCAATGCGGGCGAGCAAGTGGCACTTCTGGGTGGTGTGGTTGGATGGCTTCGCGCCGCTATGGAACTTGCAGGGAGCGTCAAGGGTTTGCTCAAACGAGATGGCGGGCAGCCAGGCAGGCTTGCAGCCCTTCTGGCGCTTGGGGCCGGGTTGCTCTTCTGGCTGCTGGTCTTCGACCGTCGCCACCTACCGGCTGGTGGTAGCCGGCTGCTGGGCCTTGCACTTGTCGTCGTTTGACTGTTGGTGCCGACTGGAATCACCAGCCGACGTCTGAGGGGCTGGAGGGAGCATCTTTCCTGACGCGTCCACTCGGAGCTCCGACTTCATGGAGGAGTCGGTAGTGGCGTACTTGTCCGCTATGATTAGCAGCTCGTCGAGGGTGGCCGGCTCATCGCAGAGGAGTCGGTGCTTGAGTAGGGTGCCCTCCCGGCACCCGGCAGTGAAGTATTCTATGGCTTGCACCTCATGCACCCCTTCGCAGGAGTTGCGCAGTTCAGCCCACCGCGTCAAGTAGTCGCGGGTAGACTCAGTCGGGCCTTGGATGCATAGAGAGAGCTGGCGAGGTTTGGGCGGCCGCTTGTAGGTGCTGGTGAAGTTGCGGATGAAAACTTCGGTGAAGTCTAGCCAGCTGTTGACGCTGTAGGGCTTGAGGCTGTTCAGCCATGTCCGGGCCGTGCCCTGGAGCATGAGCAGAACGTACTTTACGGCAACGCGCTTGTTGCCGTTCGCTATGCTGACGGCCGTGGAGTAGTCCACCAGCCAGTCCTCCGGCTTCACAGAGCCGTTGTACTTGGGGGTGTCCCGAGGGAGCGAGAACCCTTTGGGGAAGGGCTCGTCGCGAATGCAGGGGCCGAAACAAGGCGGGCCGATCGCATCTTCTTCTTCTAACGCCAGGGATCGAGCCAAGCGGTCAATCCGGTGGCGGGCATCGTTCTCTCCGACTCCTTCACGGGGGCCAAGCCGGCCTCCGAGAGTCGGATGCTCAACAGGCGATGGGGAGGCGAGCCTCTCCCTGCGCGGGTGAGGCGGACGACCATCCTGCCGTTCCACTGCTTGTGGGCGGCCGTCTTGGTCGCGCTCGATGGAGATGTGGGTGCGGCAGCGGCTAAGAACCGGTTCTTTGTCGCGGGCGCCCCCTGTCGGCGTCCGGGAGGTCGCGCCATGCTCTCGGCGAGGGGGAAGGTTCCCGGCCTGTAAGCCGGGTTCCACCACGCGGCGGCCAGCTTCTTGCTGCGCGGCGGCCGCGTCGATGAGCTGCTGGACGCGCTCCATCATGCAGCGACGCTCGTCGCCCTCCAGGCGGTCCAGCTCGTCTGCTGCCGCCTGGGCGGCGTGTAAGTTCTCCATTGGCATAGCGTAGACTGGGCGGTCGGCCCCCAACATGCTGGTGATGGCTGCGCTGCGCTGCCGGACCGTGCCCGCACGGCTGGGTTCGCTAGCAGCCGGCGTGCCACAGACGGCACGGTCGATCTCGCGGTGGTAGGCCTCGGTGAGGCGTCTCATGGCCGCCAACTTGTTGGCGCTGTCGAGGAGTGCGATACGGCATGCTTCCAGCGTTTCGCCGTTCGCACCAGGTGCTACGGGTGCAGACAGGTCCCGCATTGCCGCCTGCAACGGGTCCCGGCCGGCCTGGTCGAAGGCTCCGTCGTGGCTGATGACCAGCACCTCGGTGACGGTGCTGGTGCTGGCGCTGCTGTCTGCAGCAGGGAGCGGGTCGTCGAAGATCACCACGTCACCGGGGACGGCATCAGAAAGCGCGACGTCGGCGTCGATGACCATGTCGTCGGATGGGTCGGTGGAGCCAACGGACTCTAGGTTGGAGACCGGCTCGCTGGCGATGTGAAGCTTGCCGAGGGAGTCGACGAGGTAGCTCTCGGGGCTGGCCGCGCCCGCGACGAGTGCAGGCTTGGCGGAGAGGCGGATCCCGCCGATGAGATCAACGAGGCTGCTTGCGGCGCAAGCAACTTCCATGCCACGCAGCGTGTCAGCACAAACATCGTCAGGCGTGCCGGGCTGGCTGCGCTCGCCAGGAAGGAAGAGGGTTCCCGTCCAGAACGTGTTTCTGGACGACGGTGCACCTAGCCCCACGGTGGGCGCCAAATGTCGGGGGGATCGTGCGACATATGCCAGGGGATGGCTTATCATGGATGGGGACAAAAGTACGTCGCCGGGCTCTGGAAGCGGGAGTGAGCGAGACCGCATATGCCTGCGAATCTTACCCAAGTTCAGGGCTCTCCTAGGAGATAACACCCATAGTCCTGCTCTGCGGGGTCTCCGCATGATCACTACCTCAACAAGTAGCTACAAACTTGCTCCTTGAGCTGTGTTTTCTAGAGGAGGAAGGAGGGCAAGGCTAGCTCTACCCCTCTCTCTATATGTGCGTGAGTGCTGAACTAAGAAGGCTTTTTCCTCTCCACCAAGGTCTCAACCCCTTGCATGGGGTGACCTGGGGGGCTTATATAGGCCTACCCCCCAGGGGTACAATGGTGATCCGGCCGGGCGTAGGACCCGGCCGTCAGTGTCTCTGGTCGCCCGCTTCTCCGCCGACTGTAGGGGCCCGCCGCCTGGTGGGTCCCCCCGGCTGTCTCTTACTCGGCCGACAAGCCGGGCCCGCCGCTTGCGGCTCCCGTCGGCTACGTAGCATTGTAGCCGTGCCAGTGATGATGCATGCTCGGTCGGGGAGAACGTGGCTACAGTCCCACCGCCTGGCGGGCGTTTCACTGTAGCCACCCCTTGTCTCTTCTGGTTAATGGCGCACAAACTTCAAGGAAGGGGGAGGGCCGCCTGCCAGGAGCCGGCCTCCCCCTAAGCCTACTGGTCAAGGCTCGCTGCCTTCTGGCCTCTCATGGACAGGTAGGGCCCACTGCCTGCGGGCCGTACCGACAGCCCGTTGTGGGAGCATGGCTTCCTCTGCCATGGGTGATGTCATGAGCAGCATGGCACAGTGTTGCGTCGGGCGTGGGATGTCCGCTTGGTACGCTGCACTGTGGCCACGCTCTGCCCTGGATTCGGGGGTGGCAGGCTTGTACTGTAGCCATGCCCCGTCTCGTCGTGTTTATGTGGGTGCTAACTTTGAGGGCGCGAGGGGCCGCCTGCTAGGACCCGGCTTCCCAGGAAGCCGCCTGCTAGGAGTCGGCCCACTTCATGGCCGTCTTCTGGACTCCGCCGCCTCTTGGCAATCGGCCGCTTGGGCCGATGGTGTTCGGTCCATGGGGCAATTACTGCCATTATGAGATGGGCCGATGGTGTTGCTTCGGTGGCTGAGCCCCCGATGGTATTGGTATTGTGCTCGGACTCAGGGGGTATGATCGGGTCCGGGCTAGTGTTGCCGCTTTCATCCTGCCACACCACGAATGGCTTGAAGAGCCATTCCAGAAAGATGTTAGGCGGGACGGGGTCGCGCTTGGCTCCCATGCGAGCAAGGACATCCGCCGCTTGATTACTTTCTCGAGCCACATGATGAAACTCGAGTCCCTCGAACCGGGCTAATATTTTGAGTACGGCGTTACGATAGGCCGCCATTTTCGGATCTTTTGTGTCAAAGTCTCCGTTTATTTGGGATATTGCGAGATTTGAATCCCCGCGCACCTCCAGACATTGTATGCCCATGGAGACGGCCATCCGAAGACCATGCAGTAAAGCCTCGTATTCGGCTGCATTATTGGAGTCTGTATATAAGATTTGGAGTACGTATTGGACTGTGTCTCCCGTTGGGGATGTTAATACGACGCCCGCTCCCAAACCGGCCAGCATCTTAGAGCCATCGAAGTACATGACCCCGTTGGAATATGTGCCGTACTCTTTAGGGAGTTTGGCCTCTGTCCATTCGGCGATGAAGTCAGCCAACACTTGGGATTTAATGGCTCGATGCGGTTTATACGTTATGTCGAATGGCAGGAGCTCAATGGCCCATTTGGCAATCCGGCCTGTAGCGTCGCGGTTGTTTATTATGTCATTGAGTGGTACTTCGGAAGCCACCATGATCGAGCATTCTTGGAAGTAGTGTCGTAGTTTCCGAGATGCCATGAAGACCGCGTATACTATCTTTTGGTAATGAGGGTACCGGGATTTGCATGGTGTGAGGATGGTGGATACATAGTATACCGGCTTCTGAAGCGGGAATTTGTGTCCGCCCTCCTCTCGTTCAACGACGAGCAGTGCGCTCACCACCTGGTGAGTCGCAGAGATGTATAACAACATTGGTTCACCGACGTTTGGCGCGGCCAGGATTGGCTTGCTTGCTAAAAGAGCCTTTACTTCTTCCAGTCCGGCCGTTGCTGCATCCGTCCACTCGAAGTGGTCGGTGCGTCGGAGAAGGCGGTAGAGTGGCAATGCTTTTTCTCCAAGTCTGGAGATAAAGCGGCTTAAAGCTGCCACGCATCCGGCTAGTTTTTGGACCTGTTTAAGGTCAGTTGGTGTAGCCAATTGTGACAAAGCTCGAATTTTGGCTGGATTTGCCTCAATTGTTCTACTGGAAACGATGAAGCCCTAGCAGCTTTCCAGCAGAAACGCCGAAAATGCACTTTTTCGGATTGAGCTTGATGTCATATGCACGGAGGTTGTCGAATGTGAGATGTAAGTCGTCTATTAATGACTCGACGTGTCTGGTCTTGATGACGACATCATCCACGTATGCTTCAACTATCTTGCCGATTTGTTTCTCCAGGCATGTTTGAATCATGCGTTGGTAGGTAGCGCCAGAGTTTTTAAGCCCAAAGGGCATAGTGTTGAAGCAGAAAGGCCCGTATGGGGTAATGAATGCCGTTGCGGCTTGATCGGACTCCTTCATTTTGATTTGATGGTATCCGGAGTATGCGTCGAGGAAACACAGTGAGTCGTGTCCTGCAGTAGCATCAATGATCTGATCGATGCAGGGGAGGGGGAAGGGATCCTTGGGGCAGGCTTTGTTGAGGTCTTTGAAATCGACGCATAGGCGCCAGGGTTTATCCTTCTTTGGTACCATCACCAGGTTTGCTAGCCAGTCCGGATGTTTTATTTCTCTGATGAATCCGGCCTCGATTAACTTGGCCAGCTCCTCCCCCATAGCTTGTCGTTTGGGCTCGGAAAAGTGCCGCAGTTTTTGCTTGACCGGCTTGTATCCTTTCAATATATTGAGGCTGTGTTCGGCCAACCTGCGTGGGATTCCTGGCATATCAGAAGGGTGCCAGGCAAATATGTCCCAATTTTCGCGTAGGAACGCTCATAATGCGGCGTCAACCGTTGGGTCTAGCTATGCCCCGATAGAGGCTGTCTTCTTGGGGTCCGTTGGGTGGACCTGGAATTTGACGATTTCGTCTGCTGGTTTGAAGGAGGTGGATTTGGGTCGCTTGTCCAGGATTACGTCGTCCCTATCCACCGCGGAGCGTAGTGCGGCTAATTCTTCGGCCGCGAGGGCTTCGGACAATGCCTCGAGGGCCAGGGATGCGGTTTTGTTTTCGGCATGGAGTGCTATGTCCGGATCACTGGAAAGAGTGATAATACCATTAGGCCCGGGCATCTTGAGCTTCATGTACCCGTAATGAGGTATAGCTTGGAAGCGTGTAAATGCATCTCGCCCCAATAGGGCGTGATATCCACTGTTGAAAGGGGCCACTTGGAAGGTTATCTCTTCGGACCGATAATTCTCCGGCGTGCCGAATACCACGTCGAATGTGATTTTTCCCGCGCACCGCGCCTCTCGACTGGGAATGATTCCTCGGAAGGTCGTGCTACTTTGCTCGATGCGGCTCCTGTCTATTTCCATTTTGTTGAGCGTGTCCTCATAGATGAGGTTTAGTCCGCTGCCGCCGTCCATGAGTACTTTGGTGAGCCGAAAGCCGTCCACGATTGGACTAAGGACCATGGCAGCTGGTTCCCGGATTGTCCTGGATTTTGGTTCGTCACTGGCATTGAAAGTTATGGCCGTGTCGTTCCAGGGGTTTATTGCTGCGACTTGGCAGACTTCGGCGAGGTCGCAGAGTGCCCTTTTACGCCTATTGTTTGAAGCGAAGGTCTCGACGACCGTCAATACTCTGAGGTCGTCGTCTTCCGGGGGGTGTTGTTCTGAGGTGTTTTTGGTGAGGATATCCTTGCCGCTCTTGGCTACTTGCTGGAGTATCCAACATGCCCTAAGGCTGTGAGTTGGTACGGTATCTGGTGTTGTGTCTATTTTGCATGGCCTATCGAGCCATCCCTCTAGAATGGTTCCGCGCCCCGTAATGGGCTTAGATTTCTTTACTATTGGGTCGGGCAACCCATGGGGGTGCATCCTTTTTGCCCGGACTAGGGGTTGAGTGGAAACCAGTGGTTCCCGACGAGCTGCCTGAGTTTTCCAGGCGCTTTCCATTGCGCAATACTTCTGTACTATGGTTGCCAAGTCAGCGAAGTGTGATACGCGACGGTGGTTGATGGCGTTGCGGATTCCTTCGTCCGTGCAATTGTTGCAGAATGCTGAGATCGCGTCTTCGTCGCGGCAATCTTCAATCTTGTCTTTGACAAGGAGGAATCTGGCCCAAAAGTGATGGACTGTTTCCTGAGACTGCTGTCGTACGTACATGAGATCGCGTATATCTGGGTGGGTGGGTGGCTTTAAATCTGAACCCTTACCCAGTTTAGGATCCGGAGTTTGAGAAACTTCCGAGCTTAATAATTTCGGCTCCGGGATATCGACTGATTTTTCAGGCCCATCGTCTGATTCTAGGTTCGGAGGACAGGGCGTGCCGTTCGGCAGACTGGTATTAGGCTCTACGAGCTCGGAAATCCGAACATAGTTCGTCCTCAAAACAGGGGAAGAGTTGTTGTTTTGCTCTTCTACCACCGCTATCTCATGGGTGATCGGTGGAGATTTGATTTCTCTCTGATCGGGTTTAAGCCCAATCCGATCATAGTCTGTAACGACCCCCAAGGCGGCGATGCGATCCAGGAGTTCATTTAAAGACGACAACTCCGTCGGATCCATCCGTTTGGAGTATTCAGAGTCAACACGGAGGCGATTTTCGATGACCCGAGAAGTCATCGTCGGCTTAACGGCCGGACGGGCGGTCATGATAAAGCCGCCCAGCCGAAGGGTTTTGCCTGAGGCCAGGGCTCCTCCGGAGGTGATATTGTCCTTGATAACAAGGCGAGCCATCAACCCTGTCTTCGATGTCACAGCGGAACTCTCAATGAAAGCACCAATGTCGGTGTCAAAACCGGCGGATCTCGGGTAGGGGGTCCCGAACTATGCGTCTAAGGTCGATGGTAACAGGAGACGGGGGACACGATGTTTACCCGGGTTCGGGCCCTCTCTATGGAGGTAATACCCTACGTCCTACTTGATTGATCTTGATGAATATGAGTATTACAAGAGTTGATCTACCACGAGATCGTAATGGCTAAAACCCTAGAAGTCTAGCCTGTCTGATTATGATTGCCTCTACGGACTAAACCCTCCGGTTTATATAGACACCGGAGGGGACTAGGGTTGTACAAAGTCGGTTACAGAGAAAGGAATCTTCATATCAAATGCCAAGCTTGCCATCCACGCCAAGGAGAGTCCCATCCGGACACGGGAGAGAGTCTTCTGTCTTGTATCTTCATGGCCCATCAGTCCAGCCCACGTCACATAGCCCGGACGGCCGAGGACCCCTAAATCCAGGATTCCCTCAGGGCCGCCTGCTAGGACCCGGCTTCCCAGGAAGCCGCCTGCTAGGATTCGGCCCACTTCATGGCCGTCTTCTGGACTCCGCCGCCTCCTGGCAACCGGCTGCTTGGACCAGCCGGCCCCAAGAAGGCGGTCCTTTGTCTTTGATGTTTGAGGGGCGCAGCCTGCCCCGATGTCTTGAGATACCAAGGGGAGCTGATGAGGCTACCCGTGGTCATTTACTCCGACATTTTTCTTTTGCATATCACACAATTCTACGGAAGTGTTTAGATGGGACACGACATCCTCATTAGGACTACCAGAAAATTGCTCTTTCATAACAAGATTCAACAAAGCGGCATTAATATCATAAGACTCCGCACTTGCGGCGGGAGAAGCAATCGATGTACTAATAAAATAATAATTATTAGTATTGGAAAAATCACACAATTTGGTATTTTCTTGAGACATCGTGACTACGCAAACAAGATCACAAGCAAACAAAAGATAAAAAAGGCAAACAAAAAATATTTTTGTATTTTTGCAAAAAAAAAATTAGAAGTGGGGGAGATGAAAATGAGAGGAAAATGGAAAATAAAGTAAATTGCAAGGAGATGAGAGTTTATGTGTAGGTACTTGATAGATGTTGATGATGTCTCCCCGGCAACGGCGCCAGAAATTCTTCCTGATGCTTGCAATCTGGGTTGGTATTTCCCCGAAGAGGAGGGGATGATGCAGCATAGCAGAGGAAAGTATTTCCCTCAGCTATGAAACCAAGGTTATCAATCCAGTAGGATAACCAAGCAACACTATGTAAACAACACCTGCACAAAAACAACAAATACTTGCAACCCAACGCGTAAGGGGATGTCAATCCCTCAACGGTGTTGAGATAAATTAAATTGTATGAGATTTGATAAATAGATCTAACTAAAACACAAAATAAAATAAATAAAATAAAAATGCAGCAAGGTATTTTTGGTTTTAATATATGATAGGAAATAGATCCGAGGGCCATAGTTTTCACTAGAGGCTTCTCTCGAGAAAATATCATACGGTGGGTAAACAAATTACTGTTGCGCAATTGATAGAAAAGCAAATAATTATGACGATATCCAAGGCAATGATCATGTATATAGGCATCACTTCCAAGCTTAGTAGACTGAAACGATTCTGCATCTACTACTATTACTCCACACATCGACCGTTATCCATCATGCATCTAGTGTGTTAAGTTCATGGAAAAATGGAGTAATGCATTAGGCAAGATGACATGATGTAGACAAGATAAACTCATGTATGAATAAACCCCATCTTGTTACCCTTCATAGCAACGATACATGTGTGTCATGTCGTTTTGTGTCACTGAGATTGAGCACTGCAAGAACGAACCCATCACAAAGCACCTCTTCCCATGGCAAGATAAATCAATCTAGTTGGCCAAACCAAACCAATAAATCAGAGAAGAAATACGAGGCTATACAATCATGCATAAAAGAGTTCAAAGAAGACTCAAATAATATTCATGGATGGATCTGATCATAAACTCACAATTCATTGGATCCCAACAAACACACCGCAAAAAAGAGTTACATCAAATAGATATCCAAGAACATCGAGGAGAACATTGTATTGCAGATCAAAAAGAGAGAAGAGGCCATCTAGCTATGAACCACGGACCCTTAGGTCTGTGGTAAACTACGCACGCATCATCGGAGGGGCAGCAAGGATGATGAAGAACCCCTCCGTGATCATTGCCCCCTCTGGCAGAGTGCCGGAAAAGGTCTCTAGATTGGATCTCATGGTTCTGGAACTTGCGGCGGCGGAAAAAGTATTTCGTCGACTCACCTAGGGTCTTTGGGATTTTAGAGTATTTATAGAGGCGGAGGTAGGTCAAGAAGCTTCCTGTGGTCCCCACTACCCATCAGGGCGCGCCAGAGACCCCTGGCACGCCTTGGGGTCTAGTGGGCCCCACAGGCCTCCTCTCATCTGCTCCAGAAGCTTCCAGGGTCTCTTATCACCTGAAAAAATCACCAAAAGTTTCGTGGCGATTGGACTTCGTTTAGTATTGATATTATGCAAAGTAAAAAACAAGCAAAAAAGAACAACTCGCACTGGGCACTAGGTTAATAGATTAGTCCCAAAAAATGATATAAAGTTGCTAGTAATTATATATAAAACATCCAAGATTGATACTTTAATAGCATGGAACAATCAAAAATTATACTCATCTCTCAAGTCTGGTTAGTGCCACCCCTTATTTACATATGATCATGTGTTTTAATCCGGAGATTAAGATCCATTTTAGGTAAATCCTAAAGCAATTATTCTTGCATTGGTATCATGAGCTGGTTAATCTTTGTTAGAACCCTACTTAGGCCCAAAAGTTAATGTCAATTGCTTATGTTATGCTCCTATTTTTGTTGATGATCACGTCTGAGTCATAAAGCTACATGGTTTGTAATTGAATGTTATTACCATCTGCTACTTCTTGAGCTTGCGTTGATTTTTCCCTTGAAGAGGAAAGGGTGATGCAGCAAAGTAGAGATAAGCATTTCCCTCAGTTAAGAACCAAGGTATCAATCTAGTAGGAGGAAATAACAAGTCTCCAATAGATGGACCTGCACAAACTAAAAACACTTGCACACAACGCGAAAAATGGGTTGTCAATCCCTTCACGGTCACTAGCAAGAGTGAGATCTAATAGAGATAGGTATAAAAGATAAGTAAAAGTGTAAACCAAAGGAAATATAAATAAATTGCAGCAAGGTATTTTTGTATTTTTGATTTTATAGATCTGAAAATAATATGATAGAAAATAGACCCGGGGGACATAGGTTTCACTAGAGACTTCTCTCTTGAAGAAAGCATACGGTGGGTAAACACATTACTGTTGAGCAATTGATAGAAAAGTGCATAGTTATGACGATATCCAAGGCAATGATCATGAATATAGGCATCACGTCCATGACAAGTAGACCGACTCCTGCCTGCATCTGCTACTATTACTCCACACATCGACCGCTATCCAGCATGCATCTAGTGTATTAAGTGAACAAGAACGGAGTAACACCTTAAGCAAGATGACATGATGTAGAGGGATAGATCCAAGCAATATGGTAAAAACCCCATCTTTTTATCCTTAATGGCAACAATACAAATACGTGCCTCGCTACCCCTACTGTCACTGGGTGAGGACACCGCAAGATTGAACCCAAAACAAAGCAGCTCTCTCATTGCAAGATAGATCAATCAAGTTGGCCAAACCAAATCAATAGACCAGAGAGAAATACAAAGCTATTTTAATCATGCATAAAAGAGTTCAGAGAAGACTCAAATAATATTCATAGATAATCTGATCATAAACCTACAATTCATCGGATCTCAACAAACACACCGCAAAAGAAGATTATATCAAATAAATCTCCAAGAACGTCTAGGAAAACATTGTATTGAAGATCAAAGAGAGAGAAGAAGCCATCTAGCTACTAGCTATGGACCTGTAGGTCTGTTGTAAACTACTCACACATCATCAGAAGGGAGCAAGGTTGGTGTAGAGGCCCTCCTTGATCGAATCACCCTCTGGCAGAGTGCCGGAAAAGGCCCCAAGATGGGATCTCACGAGAACAAAAGCTTGCCGCGGCGGAAAAGTATTTTTGGTTTTCCCTCTGGTATACGGGGAATATTTGGGTATTTATGGAGCTGAGATTAGGGTTAGGCGGGTCCTGAGGGGCCCACAAGCCTGGGGGGCGCGCCCCCCTAGGGCGTGCCTCTAGGGCTTGTGGGCCTCTCGTGGCTCCTCTGGCCTCCTCCCGAAGCTTCGTGGTTGTCTTTTGGTCCAAGAAAAATCCTCAAAAAGTTTCATTCCATTTGGTATTGATTTCCTGTAAAAGACAAAAACAAGGAAAAAACAACAACTGGCACTGTGCACTAGGTTAATAAGTTAGTCCCAAAAATATGATATAAATAGCATATTAATGCATGTAAAACATCCAAGATGGATAATATAATAGCATGGAACAATAAAAATTATAGATACGTTGGAGACGTATCAAGCATCCCCAAGCTTAATTCCTGCTCGTCCTTGAGTAGGTAAATGATAAAAACAGAACTTTTTATGTGGAATGCTACCTAACATGTTTATCAAGTAATCTTTATTATTGTGGCATGAATATTCAGATACATAAGATTCAAAACAAAAGTTTAATATTGACATAAAAACAATAATACTTCAAGCATACTAATAAAGTAATCATGTCTTTTCAAAATATCATGGCTAAAGAAAGTTATCCCTAGAAAATCATATAATCTTGTCATGCTCTATCTTCAGCACACAAAGTATTTATCATGCACAACCCCGATGACAAGCCAAGCTATTGTTTCATACTTTTGACGTTCTAAAGCTTTTTCAACTTTCACGCAATACATGAGCGTGAGCCATGGATATAGCACTATGGGTGGAATAGAATATGGTAGTACACAAAAAGGAGAAAGAAATTCTCACACCAACTAGGCAAATTAATAGGCAATGGAGATGCCCATCAATTGATATTGGTGCAAGTGAGTAGGGATTGCCATGCAACGGATGCAGTAGAGCTATAAGTGTATGAAAGCTCAAAAGAAAAATAAGTGGGTGTGCATCCAACTCGCTTGCTCATGAAGACCTAGGACAATTTGAGGAAGCCCATCATTGGAATATACAAGCCAAGTTCTATAATGAAAAATTCCCACTAGTAATATATGAAAGTGATAACATAGGAGACTCTCTATACGAAGAATATGGTGCTACTTTGAAGCACAAGTGTGGAAAAAGGATAGTAACATTGTCCCTTCTCTCTTTATTCTCATTTTTTCTTTTCTCTTTTTTTTTCTTTTTGGGCTCTTTTGCCTCTTTTTTATTATTTTAAGTCCGGAGTCTCATCCTGACTTGTGGGCGAATCATAGTCTC
Organism: Thinopyrum elongatum; assembly: GCA_011799875.1. Taxonomy (NCBI): domain Eukaryota; kingdom Viridiplantae; phylum Streptophyta; class Magnoliopsida; order Poales; family Poaceae; genus Thinopyrum; species Thinopyrum elongatum. The sequence continues at coordinate 559,906,815 of CM022301.1, forward strand.
CATCATTCTTTCCTCAAGTGGGACAATGCTCTAATAATGATGATCATCACACTTTTATTTACGTACAACTCGATACTTGATACGTCCATTTTGCATCATGTTTTTCTACTGTTATTTATAATGTTTTTATGCATAATAATGCTTTTTGGAGTAATTCTAATGACTTTTCTCTCATAATATGCAAGGTTTACACAAAGAGGGAGAATACCGGCAGCTGGAATTCTGGACCTGAAAAAGCTACGTCAGAGTTACCTATTCTGCACATCTCCAAATGAACTGAAAATTTACGAAGAATTATTTTGCAATATATAAAAAATACTGGAGCAAATAACTACCGAAGGAGGCCCACCAGGTGGGCACAACCCACCTGGGTGCGACAGGCCCCCCAGGCGCGCCCTAGTGGGTTGTGCCCTCCACGACCCACCTCAGGTGCCCATCTTCTGGTATATAGATCATTTTGACCTAGAAAAAATTAGGAGGGAACTTTCAGGACAAAGCGCCGCCGTCTCGAGGTGGAACTTGGGCAGGAGCACTTTTGCCTTTCGGCGGAGCAATTCCGCCGGGGGAACTTCCCTCCCGGAGGGGGAAATCATTGCCATCGTCATCACCAACAACTCTCCCATCTTTGGGAGGGACATCTCCATCAACATGTTCAACAGCACCATCTTTTCTCAAACCGTAGTTCATCTCTTGTGTTCAATCTTTGTACCGGAACCTTAGATTGGTATATGTGGGTGACTTGTAGTGTTGATTACATCTTGTAGTTGATTACTATATGGTTTATTTCGTGGAAGATTATATGTTCAGATTCATTATGCTTTTTAATACCCCTCTGATCTTGAGCATGATTATTATTTATGAGTAGTTACTTTTGTTCTTGAGGTCATGGGAGAAGTCATGTTGCAAGTAATCATGTGAACTTGATATGTGTTCGATATTTTGATGATATGTATGTTGTGATTCCCTTAGTGGTGTCATGTGAACGCCGACTACATGGCACTTCACCATATTTGGGCCTAAGGGAATGCATTGTGGAGTGGTTATTAGATGATGGTTTGCTAGAGTGACAGAAGCTTAAACCCTAGTTTATGCGCTACTTCGTAAGGGACCGATTTGGATCCAAAAGCTTAATGCTATAGTTAGATTTTATCTTAATACTTTTCTCATAGTTGCGGATGCTTGTGAGGGGTTAAATCATAAGTAGGAGGTTTGTTCAAGTAAGAACAGCACCTAAGCACCAGTCCACCCACATATCAAATTATCAAAGTAGCGAACACAAATCAAACCAACATGATAAAAGTGACATGATGAAATTCCCGTGTACCCTCAAGAACGCTTTGCTTATCATAAGAGACCGTTTTGGCATGTCCTTTGCCACAAAAGGATTGGGCTACTGTGCTGCACTTTATTTACCGTTACCATTACTTGCTCGTGAGAAATTATCTTGCTATCAAACTACTTGTTACCGACTATTTCAGTGCTTGCAGAAAATACCTTGCTGAAAACCACTTGTCATATCCTTCTGCTCCTCGTTGGGTTCGACACTCTTACTTATTGAAAGGACTACGATTGATCCCCTATGCTTATGGGTCATCAAGGCTCTTTTTGGCGCCGTTGCTGGGGAGTGAAGCGCTTTTGGTAAGCGGAAATTGGTAAGGAAAAATTATTACTACGTGCTGAAATTTATTGTCACCTGTTACTATGGAGAATCATCCTTTGAGGGGTTTGTTCGGGGTATCTTCACCTCGACCGGAACCACAATTAGTTACCCCTCAACCTACTGCACCTACTGAAAATATTGGTTATGAAATTCCTTCGGGGATGGTAGAGCAACTGCTAGCTAATCCTTATGCAGGAGATAGAACTGAACATCCTGATATGCACTTGATATATGTGGATGAAATTTGTGGATTATTTAAGCTTGCAGGTTTATCCGGAGATGAAGCTAAGAAGAAGGTTGTCCCTTTATCTTTGAAGGGAAAATCATTAACATGGTATAGGCTAAGCAATGATATTGGATCTTGGAACTGGAATCGATTGAAATTGGAATTTCACCAAAAAATGTATCCTATGCATCTAGTTCATCGTGATTGGAATTATATATACAATTTTTGGCCTCGTGAAGTAGAAAGTATCGCTCTAGCTTGGGGGAGGCTTAAGTCAATGTTATATTCATGCGCCAATCATGAGCTCTCTAGAGAAATTATCATTTAGAATTTTTATGCTCGGCTTTCTCGTGATGATCAATCCATGCTCGATACTTCTTGTACTGGTTCTTTTATGAAGAAGACTATTGAATTCAGGTGGGATCTTTTAGAAAGAATTAAATGCAACTCCGAAGATTGGGAACTCAAAAAAGGTAAAGAGTCAGGTATTAAGCTTGAATTTGATTGTGTTAAATCTTTTATGAATACCGATGCTTTTCACAAGTTTAGCACTAAATACGGACTTGACTCTGAGATAGTAGCCTCTTTTTGTGAATCATTTGCTACTCATGTAGATCTCCCTAAGGAGAAGTGGTTTAAATATCATCCCCCTATCAAAGAAGAAATTAAAGAACCGGTCATAGTTAAATATGAAACTATTATTTACAATGTTGATCCAGTTGTCCCTACTGCTTATATTGAAAAACCACCTTTCCCCTTTAGGATAAAAGAACATGCTAAGGTTTCAACTGTGGTTCACAAAAGTAATATTGGAGCACCTAAACCTGCTGAACAAATTAAAGTAGAACCTATTGTTGCTATGGTTAAAGATCTCCTGGTAGAAAATATTGACGGGCATGTTATTTACTTCTATGATGAAGCTGCTAGAATTGCCAAACCCGATGAAAAAGATAAACATAGACATGTTGTTGGCATGCCTGTTGTCTCAGTTAAAATAGGAGACCATTGTTATCATGGTTTATGTGACTTAGGTGCTAGCGTGAGTGTTATTCCTTTTACCTTATACCAAGAAATTATGAATGACATAGCACCCGCTGAAATAGAAGACATAGATGTCACTATTAAACTTGCTAATAGAGACACCATCACACCACTTGGGATTGTTAGAGATGTTGAAGTCTTGTGTGGAAAAATAAAATACCCTACTGATTTTCTAGTTCTTGGTTCCCCACAAGATGACTTCTGTCCCATTATCTTTAGTAGACCTTTCTTGAACACTGTCAATGCCACTATAGATTGTCATAAACAAACTGTCAGTGTTAGCTTTGGTGATGAGTCTCATGAGTTTAATTTTTCCAAGTTTAATAGACAACCTCATAAGAAAGAATTACATAGTAAGGATGAAATAATTGGTCTTGCTTCTATTGCCGTGCCTCCTACTGATCCACTAGAACAATATTTGCTAGACCATGAAAATGACATGCAGATGCATGAAAGAAATGAGATAGATAAAATTTTCTTTGAACAACGACCCCTTCTCAAACACAATTTGCCTATTGAAACTCTAGGAGGTCCTCCTCCACCTAAAGGTGATCCCGTGTTTGAATTAAAACAATTGCCAGACACTTTGAAATATGCTTATCTCGATGAGAAAAAGATATATCCTGTTATTATTAGTGCTAACCTTTCAGAACATGAAGAAGAAAGACTATTAAAAATTCTGAAGATGCATCGTGCTGCTATTGGATATACTCTTGATGATCTTAAGGGCATTAGTCCCACTCTCTGTCAGCACAAGATTAATATGGAACCTGATGCTAAACCCGTTATTGATCATCAACGACGTTTGAATCCTATGATGAAAGAAGTGGTAAGAACTGAAATATTAAAGCTTCTGGAAGCAGGTATAATCTATCCCACAGCTGATAGTAGATGGGTAAGCCCCGTTCATTGTGTCCCTAAGAAAGGAGGTATTACTGTTGTTCGTAATGATAAAAATGAACTTATTCCACAAAGAATTGTTAATGGCTATAGAATGGTAATTGATTTTAGAAAATTAAATAAAGCAACTAGAAAGGATCATTAACCTTTGCCTTTTATTGATCAAATGTTGGAAAGATTATCTAAGCACACACACTTTTGTTTTCAAATACCTGTTTCACAGCCTGATCAAGAGAAAACCACTTTTACTTGCCCTTTTGGAACTTATGCTTATAGACGTATGCCTTTTGGCTTATGCAATGCACCTCCTACCTTTCAAAGATGTATGACTGCTATATTCTCTGATTTTTTGTGAAAAGATTGTTGAGGTTTTCATGGATGACTTTTCTGTTTATGGAACTTCTTTTGATGATTGCTTAAGCAACCTTGATCGAGTTTTGCAGAGATGTGAGCAAACTAATCTTGTCTTGAATTGGGAGAAGTGCCACTTTATGGTTAATGAAGGTATTGTCTTGGGGCATAAAATTTCTGAATGAGGTATTGAGGTGGACCAAGCTAAAGTTGATGCAATTGAGAAAATGCCATGTCCTAATGATATTAAAGGTATTCGTAGTTTCCTTGGTCATGCTGGTTTCTATAGGAGGTTTATTAAAGAATTCTCTAAAATTTCTAGGCCTATTACAAATATTTTACAAAAGGATGTTCCATTTGTTTTTTATGATGATTGTGTAGAAGCCTTTGAAACACTTAAGAAAGCCTTAACTTCTGCACCTATTGTTCAACCACCTGCTTGGAATTTGCCTTTTGAAATTATGTATGATGCTAGTGATTATGCTGTTGGTGCTGTTCTAGGACAAAGAGTTGATAAGAAATTAAATGTTATTCATTATGTTAGCAAAACTCTAGACAGTGCCCAAAGAAATTATGCTACTACTGTAAAAGAATTTTTAGCAGTTGTGTTTGCTTGTGACAAATTTAGATCTTACATTGTTAATTCTAAAGTTATTGTTCACACCGATCATGCTGCTATTAAATATCTTATGGAAAAGAAAGATGCTAAACCTAGACTCATTAGGTGGGTTCTCTTACTACAAGAATTTGATTTACATATTACTGATAGAAAAGGAGCTGAGAACCCCGTAGCTGATAACTTATCTAGGTTAGAGAATATCCATGATGACCCACTACCTATTGATGATAGCTTTCCTGATTAACAACTAGCTGCAATAAATGTTTCTCATAATACTCCTTGGTATGCTGACTATGCTAATTATATTGTTGCTAAATACATACCACCTAGTTTCACATACCAACAAAAGAAAAAATTCTTCTATGATTTAAGACATTACTTTTGGGATGATCCACATCTTTATAAAGAAGGGGTAGATGGTATTATTAGACGTTGTGTACCTGAGCATGAACAGGAACAAATCATACGGAAATGTCACTCCGAAGCTTATGGAAGGCATCATGCGGGAGATAGAACTGCTCATAAGGTATTGCAATCTGGTTTTTATTGGCCTACTCTCTTCAAGGATGCCCGTAAGTTTGTTTTATCTTGTGATGAATGTCAAAGAATTGGTAATATCGATAAGCGTCAAGAAATGCCTATGAATTATTCACTTGTTGTTGAACCATTTGATGTTTGGGGTTTTGATTATATGGGACCTTTTCCTTCCTCTAATGGGTATACACATATTTTGGTTGCTGTTGATTACGCTACTAAGTGGGTAGAAGCTATTCCAACTAGTAGTGCTAATCATAACACTTCCATTAAAATGCTTAAAGAAGTTATTTTCCCGAGGTTTGGAGTCCCTGGATATTTAATGACTGATGGTGGTTCACACTTTATTCATGGTGCTTTCCATAAAATGCTTGCTAAATATGATGTTAACCATAGAATTGCATCACCCTATCATCCTCAATCTAGTGGTCAAGTTGAACTTAGCAATAGAGAAATAAAATTAATATTACAAAAAACTATTAATAGGTCCCGAAAGAATTGGTCTAAGAAATTAAATGATGCACTTTGGGCCTACAGAACAGCATATAAAATCCCTATGGGTATGTCTCCCTATAAAATGGTTTATGGAAAGGCTTGTCATTTGCCTCTAGAGTTAGAACATAAAGCATATTGGGCAATTAAAGAATTCAACTATGATTTCAAACTTGCCGGTGAAAAGAGGTTATTTGATATTAGCTCATTAGATGAATGGAGAACCCAAGCTTATGAAAATGCCAAGTTATTTAAAGAAAAAGTTAAAAGATGGCATGACAAAAGAATCCAAAAGCGGGAATTCAAAGTTGGAGAATATGTTCTTTTGTACAACTCTCGCTTCAGATTCTTTGCAGGAAAACTCCTCTCTAAATGGGAAGGACCATATATTATCGAGGAGGTCTATCGCTCTGGAGCCATCAAGATTAATAATGCCGAAGGTACTAACCCGAAGGTTGTCAATGGGCAAAGAATTAAACACTATATCTCAGGTACGCTATTAATGTTAAAAGCAATATTATCCAAAGTATGACACCGGAGGAACACATAAAAGAAACCTTCCCGAACACTCCAGAATCGTGAATAAAAGGAGGTACGTGATACGGTAAGTAAACAGACTCCAAAAAAACTGCAAAAATATTTTCTGTCAGTTTCGGAATATTACAAAAATTAGGAAAATAAGAAATGACCAGGAAGGCAACCGAGGAGGGCACAAGACACCAGGGCGCGCCTGGGCCCCCTGGCGCGCCCAGATGGGTTGTGCCCACCTCGGGAAACTTCCAGAGTCCGTTTTCCTCCCGTTTGCTTGTTTACCAAGATAAAAAATCTTTATATACCCCCCGAACATATTGACCACCGTATCACGGAAAAATCTTCTGTTCTTCTTTCTTGTTGTTTACTGACAGATCTAGATCGCCATGGCCGCTTCGAGCTCCTACAAGGACAAGTTCTTCGAGAATGTTATCAACCCATATTTGTGGGAGGTGATGCAGCACCCTCAAGCCATTGAGATGCATGAGGGGGTGCTCCACATCCGGGACGTCCGGGGTCCCAAGGGGATGGGAACCGTGGAGGCTAGGCTCGAAGCTATAGAGCAAGATGTCTTCAAGTGCAAGGGGATGATGGAACGTGGACTCAGTGCCAATCACCTCATGATCGCGCATTACACCTGTGATCTCAAGGTGGATGGCAAATCCATGAAGGACATCGTCTTCACCTTCAACGAGCAAATCAATTTTCTGTAAAGCCAAATCTATGATCTCCAAAATCAAGCCTTTGAATATGAGGCGAGATTTAAAGGTATGAGTTTAGCTGCCAGTTGCAGGACTCGTGAGACTCGCACTTCTTCTTATGATGGTGAGCCGCTGCCATGGAAGCCGGAGGATAAGCCCGCTACTACTTCACCCCCACCTTCATCATCTTCTCCAACAAAAGAAACTTGAGTTCATGGTATGGGCACTCCCCTTGGCTTGTGCCAAACTTGGGGGAGGTGCCCCGGTATCATATCACCACCACTATTTTTTCTTTCATCTATTTTAGTTCGATCTTTAGTTATCTTATGATTTAGATGAATAAAAGTTAAGTTCGATCCTTTCTTTTTGAGTGCTTGCTTAGTGATCTATCTATGTAATCGTGTGCGAAATATATAATAAATAGTAGTTTGAGTTTTCTTTCTTTACTCTTTTGTTTCAATAAAAATAAAGGAAAATAAATGAAAAAAGATCATATGCTAATCTTATGGTAAGTAATGACATCACATAAGGAAAAGTATAAGTGGTAAAATTTATTGCAGATTGACAAACATAGCATTGGTCAATGATGCAATTCATGAAAGAATTAATAAGGGAAGAGAAGATTCACAAGCAAATATACTATCTTGGACATCTTTTATGATTGTGAGCCCCCATTAAATATTTTGTGTCAAAATTGTTGACGTTGGACAAGGAAGACAACGTAATGATTTATGTTTGTTCATATTCACATAGAAGTTATATTGTCATAGATCCTTCAACATGTGGTGCTTGCTCAATATCTTTTCTAGCCAAAAATTCCGCACTAAGTAGAGATACTACTTGTGTATCCAAAAACCCTTAACCCAAAATCTTATTTTGAGAGTCCACCATACCTACCAATGGATTGAGTAGGATCCTTCAAGTAAGTTGTCATTGGTGCAATAAGGCAATAAAAATTGCTTCTAAAAGTGTTGGATTGTTTAGTGTAAGAGAAAATTGAGTGTTGTACGAACTTATAATGGCAAAGTAATAAAAGCGACGGACTGCATAATAAAGGTTGTTATCATAAGGGGCAATATAACGTGACGTTCTTTTGCATTAAGGGATTTGGCATACAAACAAATAAGCGCATGACAACCTCTGCTTCCCTCTGCGAAGGGCCTATCTTTTACATTTATGCATTTATTTTATGTAAGAGTCAAAGTATCTTCCCCTATTCCTTTTTATTTTCTCTTTTTGCAAGCATCATGTGGTGAGGAAAGATCTAGGCACATATATCTAGTTGGATATGAGTGGGCATGAGTTATTATTGTTGACATCACCCTTGAGGTGAATACGTTGGGAGGCAAAACTATAAGCCCATGTCTTTCTATGTGTCCGGTTGAAACTTTTTGTTCATGGGTACGCTGTGAGTGTTAGCAATCATAGAAGGTTAAATGATGGTTGAGTATGTGGACTTGCCTAAAGGCTCCGATACGTGACCCTTCCTGAAAATATGATGAATTGTAGTTGCAAAGTTGACTGAGAACATAGTTTGTTAGTTTTAAATAAGGTTTATGCTTTATACTTCAATGTTGTGATGAATTGTTATTTGTTCATGAGAAGTTATATGATAAAAGTTATTTGATAAAGTTTTATGTTAAAGTTCCTTGCTGTTATAATAATATACATGATGCTTCTATGTCCGTATTTTGTTTTTACCGACACCTCTATCTCTCTAAGCATGTGGGCATGTTTTTCGATTTCGGTTTTTCGCTTGAGGACAAGCGAGGTCTAAGATTGGGGGAGTTGATATGTCCATTTAGCATCATGTTTTCCTACTATTATTTATAATGTTTTTCTGCATAATAATGCTTTTTGGAGTCATTCTAATGCCTTTTCTCTCATAATATGCAAGGTATATACAAAGACGAAGAATACCGGCAGCTGGAATTCTGGACCTGAAAAAGCTACGTCAGAGTTACCTATTCTGCACATCTCCAAATGAGCTGAAAATTTACGGAGAATTATTTTGCAATATATAAAAATACTGGAGCAAATAACTACCGAAGGAGGCCCACCAGGTGGGCACAACCCACCTTGGCGCGCCAGGCCCCCCAGGCGCGCCCTGGTGGGTTGTGCCCTCCTCGGCCCACCTCCGGTGCCCATCTTCTGGTATATAGGTCATTTTGACCTAGAAAAAATCAGCAGGGGACTTTCGGGACAAAGCGCCACCGTCTCGAGGCGGAACTTGGGCAGGAGCACTTTTGCCCTCCGGCGGAGCGATTCCGCCGGGGGAACTTCCCTCTAGGAGGGGGAAATCATCGCCATCGTCATCACCAACAACTCTTCCATATTTGGGAGGGACATCTCCATCAACATCTTTAACAGCACCATCTCCTCTCAAACCCTAGTTCATCTCTTGTGTTCAATCTTTGTACCGAAACCTTAGATTGGTTCTTGTGGGCGACTAGTAGTGTTGATTACATCTTGTAGTTGATTACTATATGGTTTATTTGGTGGAAGATTATATGTTCAGATACATTATGCTATTTAATACCCCTCCGATCTTGAGCATGATTATTATTTGTGAGTAGTTACTTTTGTTCTTGAGATCACGGGAGAAGTCATGTTGCAAGTAATCATGTGAACTTGATATATGTTCGGTATTTTGATGATATGTATGTTGTGATTCCCTTAGTGGTGTCATGTGAACGTCGACTACATGGCACTTCACCATATTTGGGCCTAAGGGGATGCATTGTGGAGTAGTTATTAGATGATGGGTTGCTAGAGTGACAGAAGCTTAAACCCTAGTTTATGCGCTACTTCGTAACGGACCGATTTGGATCCAAAAGTTTAATGCTATGGTTAGATTTTATCTTAATACTTTTCTCGTAGTTGCGGATGCTTGCAAGGGATTTAATCATAAGTAGGAGGTTTGTTCAAGTAAGAACATCACCTAAGCACCGGTCCACCCACATATCAAATTATCAAAGTAGCGAACACAAATCAAACCAACATGATAAAAGTGACATGATGAAATTCTTGTGTACCCTCAAGAAAGCTTTGCTTATCATAAGAGACCGTTTTGGCCTGTCCTTTGCCACAAAAGGATTGGGCTACCTTGCTGCACTTTATTTACCATTACCGTTATTTGCTCATTACAAATTATCTTGCTATCAAACTACTTGCTACCGACTATTTCAGTGCTTGCAGAAAATACCTTACTAAAAACCACTTAACATATCCTTCTGCTCCTCGTTGGGTTCGACACTCTTACTTATCGAAAGGACTACGATTGATCCCCTATACTTGTGGGTCATCAATACTAGAACAAAAATATGACTCTATATGAATGCCTCCGGCGGTGTACCAGGATGTGTAATGATCTAGCGTGACATGTATAAAAATATGAACGGTGGCCAAGCCACAAATACTATGCCAACTATATGATCATGCAAAGCAATATGACAATGATGGTGTGTGGCATAATAAACGGAACGGTGGAAGTTGCATGGCAATATATCTCGGAATGGCTATGGAAATACCATAATAGGTAGGTATGGTGGCTGTTTTGAGGAAGGTATATGGTGGGTTTAATGCACCGGCGAAAGTTGCGCGGTACTAGAGAGGCTAGCAAAGGTGAAAGGGTGAGAGTGCGTATAATCCATGGACTCAACATTAGTCATAAAGAACTCATACTTATTGCAAAAAATTATTAGCCCTCGAAACAAAGTACTAATACACATGCTCCTAGGGGGATAGATTGGTAGGAAAAGACCATCGCTAGTCCCCAACCGCCACTCACAAGGAAGAAAATCAATAATAAATCATGCTCTAACTTCATCGCATAACGAGAGACTATACGTGCATGCTTCGAGAATCACAAATCTTAACACAAGTATTTTTACTAATCCACAATTACTAACTAGCATGACTCTAATATCACCATCTTCATATCTCAAAACAAATGCAAGGAATCAAACTTCTCATATATTCAATGATCTTCATTAAAGTTTTTATGATATCCCTCTTGAATATCGATCATATTAGGACCAAATTCATCACCTAGGCAAATTGCCATACTATTTTAAGACTCTTGAAATAATATAAGTGAAGCATGAAAGTTCATTAATTTCTTCAAAATAAAACCACCGCCGTGCTCTAAAAATATATAAGTGAAGCACTAGAGCAACTACCTAGCTCAAAAGATATAAGTGGAGCACATAGAGTATTCTAATAAATTCACGATTAATGTGTGTCCCTCTCAAAAGGTGTGTACAGCAAGGATGATTGTGGCAAACTAGAAAGCAAAGACTCATATAATACAAGACGCTCCAAGCAAAACATATATCATGTGGTGAATAAAAATATAGCCTCAAGTAATTTTACCGATGGATTGAAGACACAAGAGGGTATGCCATCCGGGGCATCCCCAAGCTTAGATGCTTGGTTTTCCTTGAATATTACCTTGGGGTGACTTGGGAATCCCCAAGCTTAGGATCTTGCCACTCTTTATTCCGTAGTCCATCAAAACTTTACTCAAAACTTGAAAACTTCACAACCCAAAACTCAACAAAAAACTCGTGAGATCCCTTACTATGGTAAAACAAATCTCTACTTTTAGGTACTGTTGTGAACTCATTCCAATTTTATATTGGTGTTCTATGCACTGTATTCTAACTTCTCCATGGTTCATACCCCCCGATACTACCCATAGATTCATCAAAACAAGCAAACAACACATCAAAAACAGAATCTGTCAAAAACAGAACAGTCTGTAAAGACCTGAATATTAGCCATATTTCTGTAACTCCAAAAATTCTGAAAACTTAGGACAATAGAGGCAATTGATATATAAATCTTGTGTAAACAATTTAGAGTTTTTCCAGACTCCAATGAATTTTAACAATTCTGCTACTAGACGCAAAAGTTTCTGTTTTTCAGCAAAATCAAATCAACGATATACCAAAGCATCCCAAAGATCTTGCTTGGCTCAAACACTAATAAAAACACTAAATCACAATTATTACGGAAGTAGTATTACATATTTATTCAAGAACGGAAGCAAAAACAAAAAAACACCAAATAAAATTGGGTTGTCTCCTAACAAGCGCTATTGTTTAACGCCCCTAGCAAGGCATAATGCATAGATCTCGGTATTGTCATCTTTGGTATGCAATCCATAAGTAGACCTCATAATATATTCATATGGCAACTTAATTTTCTTTCTTGGAAAGTGTTACATGCCCTTCCTTAACGGAAATTGAAATCTAATATTTCCTTCTTTCATATCAACAATTGCACCAATCGTTCTAAGAAAAGGTCTACCAAGAATAATAGGGCATGTAGGATTGCAATCTATATGAAGCACAATAAAATCTACGGGAACATAATTCCTATTTACAACAATAAGAACATCATTAATTCTTCCCATAGGTTTCTTAATAGTGGAATCCGCTAGATGCAAATTCAAAGAACAATCATCAAGTTTATGGAAACCTAACACATCACATAAAGTTTTTGGAATAGTTGAAACGCTAGCATCCAAATCACCCAAAGCATAGCACTCATAATCCTTAATCTTAATCTTAATAGTAGGTTCCCATTCATAACAAATCTTTCTAGGGATTGAAACTTCCAATTCAAGTTTTTCTTCAAAAGATTTCATCATAGCAGCAACAATATGTTTTGTCAAAGCTTTGTTTTGATTATAAGCATGAGGTGAATTAAGCATGGATTGCAACAAGGAAATACAATCAATCAAAGAACAATTATCATAATTAAAGTCCTTGTAGACCAAAAGAGTGGGCTCATCACTACTTAAAGTTTTGACCTCACCAATCCCACTTTTATCACTTTTTCATTAAGATCTTCACTCTCCAAATTATTGGGACGCCTTCTAGCTAAAGTTAACTCATATCCAGTCCCTTCTTTATCAAGTTTTATATCGCATGCACTTTTTTACTAGTAGAAGATCTTTCGGTATGCCATTGAGTCTAAATTGCCATAATATTATCTTGGATTTTAGTAGATTCTCCTCATGTGATTTCCATAAAAGTACCACCCGTGACGGAAACTAAAAGATTTCTAGATGCAAAATTCAATCCAACATAAAAAAATTGCATGATCATCCACAAACTTAAACCATGAGTAGGGCAATTTCTTATCATCAATTTCATCATCTCCCAAGATTATGCAACATGTTCATCATCAAGTTGCTTAAAATTCATTATATCGTTAATAAGGGAGATGATCTTAGCGGGCAGAAAATACTTGGAAATAAAACCATCTTTACACTTATTCCATGAATCAATACTATTTTTAGGCAAAGATGAAAACCAAGTTTTAGCATAATCTCATAGTTAGAATGGAAATAGCTTCAATTTAACAATATCATTATCCACATCTTTTTTCTTTTGGATATCACACAACTCAACGAAAGTATTTAGATGGGATGCAGCATCTTCATTAGGACTACCAGAAAATTGTTCTTTCGTAACAAGATTCAACAAAGCGGCATTAAGTTCATAGGATTCCGCCCTAGTGGCAGGAGCAATCGGAGTACTAATAAAATCATTATTATTAGTGTTGGAAAAATCACACAACTTGGTAGTTTCTTGAGACATCATGACAAAGCAAGCAATCGAGCAGACAAGCAAACAAAAAGCAAACGAAAAGACAAACAGAAAGAAGGCGAATAAAAAGGCAAATATTTTTGTGTTTTTCTGAAAACATTTTAGAAGTGGGGGAGAGGAAAATGAGAGGAAAATGGCAAATAATGTAATGCAAGAGATGAGAGTTTATGATAGGTACTTGGTAGGCTTGATGTAGAACCTCCCCGGCAACGGCGCCAGAAATTCTTCCTGCTACTTCTTGAGCCTGCGTTGATTTTTTCCTTGAAGAGTAAAGGGTTATGTAGCAAAGTAGAGATAAGTATTTCCCTCGGTTAAGAACCAAGGTATTAATCCAGTAGGAGGAACACACAAGTATCCAATAGATGCACCTGCACAAACTAACAAACACTTGCACACAACGTGGAAAAGGGGTTGTCAATCCCTTCACGGTCACTAGCAAGAGTGAGATCTAATAGACATAGGTATCTACCCCAAATAATAAAGCAAATAGTGCTTCTGGTCGTCCATCCAAAACAATACCCCGAAAGTTGCTATAAATTACGCACCATGCCATCCGTAAGTGATGAAAACGATTTAATTTTATTTCAGGGTCGCTGTGGAGTCCGGTTCTTATAGAGTGACGCCTACATATTTCACAACCACCGAAGTGGCCCAATGGTTTAGCACTCAATCATCCACCCTCTCCACCTGGGTTCGATCCCCAGGTCTCGCACCTTTTTCTCCTCGCCGCAAGAGCTCATGGGCCAGCGCACCGCGTGACGCCCTGTTTTTTCAAGCTTTTTCTGTTCTCATTTCTTTTTTATTTTTCCTTCTTTAAATTATTTCAGGATTTCAAAAAATTCCAAATTTCAAAAAGTTGAGACTTATGGAAATAAATTGAAAAATTATAATATGTTCGTGAATTAAAAAACACTCGGGAAACCGTAAAATGTTCGTGATTTTAAAAAACTATCTGCATGTTATAAAAAATTCATTATTTCGAAAAAATTCTCATGCAATAAAAATGTTCATGATTTTTAGTGTATTCCAACCATATCGGGGAATTTTAAAAAAATGTACATGAAATTTGAAAAATACCATCTTGAATGATTTCGAAAAAAGTGGTTGGGGAATACAATAATGTTGAAAAAAATGATCGTGTATTCAAAACATATTCATGAATCTGAAAACTGTCCATGAAATTTTAGAAGATGTTCACAAAAATTTAAAAACATATCGCGAATTTCAAAAAAAATTCCCCAATTTTTTTTAAATGCTCATCGATTCAAAAATGTTTGTTGAGTCAAAAACTATTCATGAATTCAAAAACTATTCATGCATTTCAAAAAATGTCGTCTCAACATAACAAATGTTCGTAGTAGGCGCTCATGAAGTCTTTTATGTCTAGGATTTGATTAGTTTTTGTGAAGTCTTTATATGTCTAGGTGTTGGTAGTAGTTCGTGCTCGATGAATTTGTTTTTAGAGTTTTAAACATTCCCTTGCACGGCACATTGACAACTGTGGCATGCAGTGGGAAGCTCATAGCCTTGGGGTTTACCACGTCGAATGCACTATGATCATGTGGACATTGCGGTCATCATCGACGAGGATGGGAAGAAAGATAAATGGTAACATGGTGGGCCACCATGTTAAAACAGAGGATGCTCATATGTCATGGTATTGAGCCATACTTATTTGGTTGGGGTTTATTATTTTTGTCTCCCGTTGCAACACACGGGCATATTTGCTAGTAAAAGATAAGTAAAAGTGTGAAACAAAGTAAATATAAATAAATTGCAGCAAGGTATTTTTCTATTTTTGATTTTATAGATCTGGAAATAATATGATAGAAAATAGACCCGGGGGCCATAGGTTTCACTAGAGGCTTCTCTCTTGAAGAAAGCATACGGTGGGTAAACAAATTACTGTTGAGCAATTGATAGAAAAGCGCATAGTTATGACGATATCCAAGGCAATGATCATGAATATAGGCATCATGTCCGTGACAAGTAGATCGACTCCTGCCTGCGTCTACTACTATTACTCCACGCATCGACCGCTATCCAGCATGCATCTAGTGTATTAAGTTAACAAGAACGGAGTAACGCCTTAAGCAAGATGGCATGATGTAGAGGGATAGATTCAAGCAATATAGTAAAAACCCCATTTTTTATCCTTACTGGCAACAATACAAATATGTGCCTTGCTACCCCTACTGTCACTGGGTGAGGACACCGCAAGATTGAACCCAAAACAAAGCACCTCTCCCATTCCAAGATAGATCAATCCAGTTGGCCAAACCAAATCAATAGATCAGAGAGAAATACAAATCTATCTTAATCATGCATAAAAGAGTTCAGAGAAGACTCAAATAATATTCATAGATAATCTGATCATAAACCCACAATTCATCGGATCTCAACAAACACACCGCAAAAGAAGATTACATCGAATAGATCTCCAAGAACATCGAGGAGAACATTGTATTGAAGATCAAAGAGAGAGAAGAAGCCATCTAGCTACTAGCTATGGACCCGTAGGTCTGTGCTAAACTACTCACACATCATCAGAAGGGTAGCAAGGTTGGCGTAGAGGCCCATGGTGATCGAATCCCCTCCAGCAGAGTGCCGGAAAAGGCCCCAAGATGGGATCTCACGAGAACAGAAGCTTGTGGCGGCGGAAAAGTATTTTTTGTGTGCCCTCTGGTATACGAGGAATATTTGGGTATTTATGAAGCTGAGATTAGGGTTAGGGGGTCCCGAGGGGCCCACAAGCCTGGGGGCGCCTCTAGGGCTTGTGGCCCTCTCATGTCTCCTCTGGCCTCCTCCCAAAGCTTCATGGTTGTCTTCTGGTCCAAGAAAAATCCTCAAAAAGTTTCGTTCCGTTTGGTATTGATTTTCTGTAAAAGACAAAAACAAGGAAAAAAACAGCAACTGGCACTAGGCACTAGGTTTACAGGTTAGTCCCAAAAAATGATATAAAATAGCATATTAATGCATATAAAACATCCAAGATGGATAATATAATAGCATGGAACAATCAAAAATTATAGATACGTTGGAGACGTATCACCATCTAATGTATTGTTGTTAGCACTTAATGAACACGTTCAAGTCTGATTCCTTCGGTTAAGCCCTTCTATTTATCGCCTAATGACCTGCGGATCAGTACTGATCCCTTATATTTAGATCTTAAGTATCTTCCATCAATGGTGATTGATCTATTTCAAGTCATGCTTAATTTAGATAAAGGAAGTTTAGCTTGATTATGGACTCGGGGAAAGAAATTAAGGAGGGAATATTTTTGTGGCAAATTCACCAATCACCTAAGAGCCAACGCTAGAAATTTCCCCAATTTTGAAGTCCTAGAAGTGAAAAATTCCCTAAATCAGATCCCAAATGTTGAAATTAAGAAAAGAAAAAAGGTAAAGGGCTCACCTCATGATTGTGACGATGTCCCCCTCCTCCTGGATCAGCAAGCCAACAGCTGTGCAAGGATGGCGTCACCATGATGCCACCATCCCTCTGGACGACGCACGGGATGAAAGAAGTCGTCGATGGCGCACTTACGAATGTGCACATGCGAGGCCTGCGTGCCGCGCACGTCACCATCAGCCCTCTCATGCACCGTTACGACACTCGCCTCCCAACCTCACAGCCTAGAGCCATGTGCGTGTCGCCAGTAGCGGCTCTCGATGGAGGAGCATGCCGGATTTGGTCCACTACACGCTCGTCCAGCGAAGGCAGACACCGCGCCTCCATGGGTCGGCGAGCCTCGGGCTACCGCTTCGGTCGTTCTCTCTCTCTCTCTCTCTCGTGAGCGAATAAATCAGGATCGCCCAGGGAGAAATGACCTAGGGTTTTCCAGCGCGGCTCTTTTGTTCCAATCATGGCTGATTCCGACCGTCAGATCTGATCTGATGGCTAGGATTGATTCTGGAAAAGAATGGGCCTCAAGAGGCTTAGCACACCATTTTCTACTATGGGCTCTAGCCTAGGTTAAGATGGCGAGAAATATTGTCTTGTTCTTTTATCTTATAAGTTGCTGGGCCAAAATCAAATAAATGCTAATAGGCTGTCGTGGGATATATGGTTGTTTGTTAAGTTTTTTCTTTCTTTAATCATTATTGTTATCATCAGTGCTTTAATGAACTGATAATGTTAATGATGAAAGATTTGTACTATTTAAGATTAAATTGCTTGAAAATAATGTTGAGTCAACATGTTAAATTACTCCGAATAAAATGGAACCAACGAGAAATTTATTTTCTTTTTTTACACTTGACATTTAATGTTGAGTATCATTTTAAATATCAGTTAATGTTGAAAATTAATGTTGTAAACTTGATGTTTATTCTAAGAATGATGGGGCCCATATGTATCATTGATCAAGTTTGGCTTTTCGGGTTTTAAGTGCAATTTATGGAGTTTAAATTTTTAAATAATGCCTCATCCACTTTTAATATTGAAAAATGCCAGAAATTGAAGGGAAAATAATGCTATGAGATTATGATGCCATTTATATGGTATTCTTTTAGTGGTAATCTCTATTTAATAGCATTTTTAATGTTGAATTCTGAATATTATGGGATGATATTAATTTTTTCGCATAACTATATGTATCTTCTAAAAATTATGAATATTTTATCGGAGATTGAACACGAATTTTATGTTGATGTTATGATTATGGTATTTCTTAATGATGTCTCATCACTAATGGGTTGATGCCAACTTAAGGAAAATGTTAGTGGCCACATGGTTCAGTTTTCTGCACCCCACCGTGTGGTATAAAAATGGGTTGATGCCAACTTAAGGAGCATTTTATGTCTTTTCGCATGCATTGACAAAGGTGACGAAGGCTCATATTTATGGTTAATTCTTTCAACAAGGATGCTTTTGTTCGGAAAATTTTAAGGTGGTCATATGTTTTCACTTATTTGACTATTAATATTTACAAAATATTATTATTGGTGAAGCCATGATGTAATTTAATGTCCATAAAATTAAAGTCATCTACATTGTGAATGTCACTCTAATGTTTACTTAGTGAGATGCCATTTTTAATTATTAATGTTAATCTAAATGTTCAAAATCAATGGTGAAAGGTTTTAATGATAAAAGTTGACATGTTTGACTACGTTATTGAAATTACGGTGTCAAAGTTTGATGGAAAAATGATTAGTGATGAGTTATGAATCCATGTGTCTAATAACACATTGGATTGTACTATATATTGATGTTTTGTGATAATGTAGGCTATTAATTTATCGAATGCTCTTACTGATCATTATGTGATTTTCAGTTTCTCTACTCAGAAAGAAATCAAACATGATGTTTTGATATTAGAGATCTAATTTATGCGCATATGATTTATGGTATATGACAGTATTTTGACCAACATTGATTATTGTCATGTCCCATTTTGCATGAATAATGTTCTTTTTCATTTTCAACCCAATGGTGACGTGGATTATAACAATATTATCTTGTTTTGATTTAGATACAAGCTTTATTATGATTTATGTTTAAATAATGATGCTCATAAAACGATGTCCTTGTTTCTGTAATGGACCACAAATCTAAGTTCATTTATCAGAACACTGGGGTTGATCTTCACAAATGGAAGGAAAAGGACTCTCTTTATGACAGAGAGTTTTGACCTTCATCATGCATTATATGAAGAATCTCCTAGAGTTCCCATTGTGAATTCTGTTGAGGAGAAGGAAAAGTATGACATAAGAACTATGCAGTGAGAGAAGTCGAACCAATGTTCACTCCTTATCATGAAGCATACCATCTCCTCTGAGATAAAGAATGCAATTCCCGTCTCAATATATGCCAAGGAGTACTTGGCCTCTATTGAGGAACATTTTAAAGCTGTTTTACATGCTGGAGACGGGCTTTAAGGGGTTTTGTTGAGAGAACAATAAAGAATAAAGCATTAGAAAACATTTTGTTTACTCATATGAACCTTTTGTTCTTTGTAGTGAAGCTAGTTGATGTTAGCCTTACCATGTAGTGAGAAAACGCACGTGCTCGGTGAATGAATTGTAATTCGGAATGGAGGGATTACAATTTAACATCCCTAGTTCATTGATTTCAGCTGATAAGGAACTAGTAGTGAAAAAAATAGATGATACGATAGATTTCACATTACTCGTCTAGCCTGTTGTAGAGATGGAGTAGAGAAGTTAATCGATGGTAGTCGATTGGTCTGATGCATTACCTCTAATCAGACTATAGACTAGAAGAGTTTCCGTTGGTGGAATCAAGAAGATTGTTTTTTTAGATCTATCTGGCGCGATGAGAAAAAACATGAGTGGCTCATAGTGACGTGCGTCGTAGCGATGGAGATGGATCTGGAAAATCCTAAACGGGGCCCTTTTCTTCTATTTCCATATTCAGGCGCAGAGCCCCTCCTCCATGCGGGCCGGCTAATCTTTCTTTTATTTTCCTTTTTAACAAGCAAAACAAATTGTGTGCATGGGCGTGATTCGAACCGGTGACTCTTGGTTATACACATGTTGCGCTAACCAACCCAGCCACCACACCTTTGTGTGTACTTATAGTTTTTTTCTTCTTCTTTCGTTTTTCAATTTTTTTCTTGGAACGGTTTTGCTCATTTTTTTCTTTTTCATGGGAACATTTTTTTGGGGTTTTTAAAATATACTTTTTTTCTTTCAATTCGTGAACTTTTTTTCAAAGTGGATGAACTTCTTTTCAAAATCACTAAACTTTTTTCAAAAATCA
The DNA here is from genome assembly GCA_011799875.1 of Thinopyrum elongatum. Classification (NCBI taxonomy): domain Eukaryota; kingdom Viridiplantae; phylum Streptophyta; class Magnoliopsida; order Poales; family Poaceae; genus Thinopyrum; species Thinopyrum elongatum. Next base: position 559,927,219 of record CM022301.1, read on the forward strand.
ATGATTTTTTTGTCAAAGTCGATGAACTTTTTTCCAAAATCAATGAAGTTTTTTAAATTACATGAACTTTTTTTAAAGCAGAAGAACTTTTTTGAAATTTGATGACCTTTTTTTCAAAAAATTTGAACTTTTTCCAAATTGGATGAACTTTTTTAAAATCCGGTTAACTTTCTTCGAATTTGTGAACATTTTCAAAGTTCGATGAACTTTTGTCAAATCCATGAACTTTTTTCAATTTTTTTTTTCAAAGTTCTATAAAGTCAACTGTCAAAGGTTAGATGTCAAGGGTCAAATGTCAACTAATGCTCGCAAGCATATACGTGTGGCGCGATTGAACGAGCAATTGATGCGGCTTGAAACTACGTCGGTATTTCTCCAAAGAGGAAGGGATGATGCAGTATAGCTACGGTACGTATCAATCTAGTAGGAGAAGCAATCAACACTATGTAAACGGTACCTGCACACAAAGAACAAATCCTCGCAACCCAACGCATAAGAGGGGTTGTCAATCCCTCCTAGGTAAAAAGATAGATTGGTTTGTATGTGTTTGGATAAATAGATCTGAATAAAACGCTAAATAAAAGATGTAAATAAAAAGTGTAGCAAAGTATTTTTGGGTTTTTGGAATAATAGATCTGAAAACAAATGCGGCAAAAAAAGATCGGAAAGCAATATGATAAAAGATAGACCCGGGGGCCGTAGATTTCACTAGTGGCTTCTCTCGAGAAAATGGCACACGGTGGGTAAACAAATTACTGTTGGGCAATTGATAGAAGATAGAATAATTATGACGATATCCAAGGCAATGATCAATATATAGGCATCACGTCCAAGATTAGTGGACCGACTCCTGCCTGCATCTACTACTATTACTCCACAAATCGACCGCTGTCCAGCATGCATCTAGTGTACTAAGTTCATGGAGAAACGGAGTAATGCAATAAGAACGATGACAGGATGTAGACAAGATCTATTCATGTAGGAATAGACCCCATCTTGTTCTCCTTAATAGCAACGATACATGCGTGCCTCGCTGCCCCTTCTGTCACTGGGAGAGGACACTGCAAGATCAAACCCATCACAAAGCACCTCTTCCCATGGCAAGAAAAATTGATCTAGTTGGACTACCTAAATCAAAGATTCAAAGAAGAAATACGAGGCTATAAATAATCATGCATATAAGAGATCAAAGAAACTCAAATAATATTCATGGATATAGATCTGATCATAAACTCAAAGTTCATCGGATCCCAACAAACACACCGCAAAAAGGTTTACATCAAATAGATCTCCAAGAGACCATTGTATTGAGAATCAAAAAGAGAGAAGAAGCCATCTAGCTACTGCCTACGGACCCTTAGGTCTATGGTGGACTACTCACGCATCATCGGAGAGGCACCAATGAGGATGATGAACCCCTCCGTGATGGTGTTAGATTGGATCTCGTGGTTCTGGAACTTGCGGTGGCTGGAATTGTGTTTCGTCGATTTCCCTAGGGTTTCTGGAATATTTGGGAATTTATAGGGCGAAGAGGTGGTGCAGGAGACCTCCGTGGGGCCAACAACCCACCTGGGCGCGCCTGGCCTCCTGGGCGCGCCCACGGTGATCCCCTCTAGTCCTTCCTTGGCTCCCAAGTTTTCTTTTCGTCCAAGAAAACTCCAAAAAGTTTCGTTACATTTGGACTCTGTTTGGTACTGATATTTTGTGAAGTAAAAAACAAGCAAAAAAATAGCAACTGGCACTGGGCACTATGTCAATAGGTTAGTCCCAAAATATGATATAAAGTTGCTATAAAATGATTGTAAAACATCCAAGAATGATAATATAACAGCATGGAACAATAAAAAATTATAGATACATTGCAGATGTATCAGCAATCTTAAGGGCTTGCCCAATTGACCTTCTGCGTGAGTGTCGGCTAAGGAAACTGGCCCAAAGGCGCCCTATAGGAGGTCCTGATGGATCTCGACGTAACGTTGGTGATTCCTTCAGAGCGATCATGCTACCTCGGCTAGGGTTTTTTTAGAAAAGCCAACCGGGCTGGTGGCCATGCAAAGCTCGGTTGGATAATTGGGTTGTATATGGGCTGAGGCCTGGTCTGTTGAGTTTTTGCATGCTTGGGGCTGGGTCTTTGTAATTCACTAGTGGAAAAATGGTTAGCCACAACTTTCGTTGGTGTCGTGCCATTTTCCGTCAATGCCAGCACTATTTTTTTCAAATAGTGGTGGCATTGGCATTTTTGGTACGACATTACTAAAACCATATTGGTGGCATTGAAAATAATTAAAGGCCACTTGTAGGTGGAACCCACAGTTAGTACACGGTGTAATATAGTGGTGGTGTGGCGCAACATGGAATGTCAGCATTATTATGGTTAGTTGTGGTGTGTCATAGTTGCCACATCAGCATTATATGACATGGCGTCTATTTTTGGAATTACTTTTATTTGTTTTTATTTATTCTTAATTGATTCAATTGTGTTTAAGTATTTATTAAATATTTTAGCGATAAATCTGGGACTTACATTTATTAAATTACTAATATTATTTTGTAAATGTGCACATTTTTTGCATTTTTTTAGAGGTGACCATTTTCTTAAATATATTTAGTCTTTTAGTTATTTTTATTAGGTTAACAAATTTATTAAAGTAAGATTATTTTTTAAATTAAAATAAAGTACTAATATTGTTTTGTGTCTTTTAATAAATTCAAAAAATAATAATTACTATTCAACTATATTTTATTAAATGCTGACATTCTTCGTGCTATATTTTGAGTCTTTAATTTGTTTTTAGTAAAGTAAAAATATTGTTAATTTATTTGTTTTATTAAAGTAAGAAATTTATTTTTTGTTGTTAAAAAATTGTATTGGGCCAAGCCCAAAAATGCGTTGGAGGCAGTGGGTCAAAACTAAGGTGGCAACAACCCCCGTGCCGCACCCCTCTGTGTGTGTGTGTGTGTGTGTGTGTGTGTGTGTGTGTGTGTGTGTGTGTGTGTGTGTGTGTGTGTGTGTGTGTGTGTGTGTGTGTGTGTGTTTGTTTGTGCTCGCTCTCTCTTTGCCTCTCTCGATCCCTTTTCTGTCACCACTCGTTGCCGACCCAATCCGACGGCCATTTCCGGCAGGCTCCAGTACCGAGGTAATATCTACAGCTCTCTCTCTTGCTGTCCTATCTCTTGACCCATTTGATTTGATTTCATTTGATTTGCATTGCTAGGCATTCGGGAACGACGACGGAAACAACGGGCTGCTTGGGTTTGGTTTGGATGACATCGACTACAAATTGTTGGTGAGTTCATCCCCTCCCACCTTATTTATCCTTTGTACAAAATCATCGGTGAGTTCATCCCCTCACGATTTGATTTGCATCGCTAGGGTTTCTGTTTGGTAGTGAAGTGAGTAGGCAAAACTAGTTTGACTGTGTATGCACAATTAGGAGTTTGAATAGATGGACAATATGTATGGCAGTGCTGGGAAGTGCCATATGTTTGTATGGCAGTGCTGTAACTACAAAATTAGTATGGCAGTGCTGCAACTACAAAATTAGTATGACAATTTGTATGGCAGTGCTGCAACTACAATATTAGTATGGTAGTGCTGCAACTACAGAATTAGTATGACAATTTGTATGGCAGTGCTGCAACTACAAAATTAGTTTGATTCCTAGCCACACCTTGGCACACTTTGCCACACCTCATCTTAGGCAAGTTTAACGAAATTAGGTGGGTGTTTGGTTCTAGCCACACCCAAGTCAAGAATTTGAGCAACTCAAGTAAGGCAAGTGTGGCAAAAATAATGTGGCAATATATATAGAAAGTCTATTCATCACCCAGGGTGCAAAATATATATATATATATATAGCAAAGATAGTCACAATCCAAACAGCCCCTATATGTTGTCATATTCTTACTAAGTGTTTAGGGTTGAACTCCAACTCACGGGACTTTGAAAACTATCTTAGTAATTGCTTGTAGATCTTGCATCTAGTCTTGTGCTTCTATTCTGAATAGGATGGGATGTGAACCAAATTTATTACTTACTATTCAGATATTGTTATCTTATTGTGTCTGATGTTTAAAATATAGAGTACTTCCCTGGATATGAATTTTACTTGCTTATGGTTGAGAACATATATAGAGTATATTTTATCAACATGAATGTGGGCATTAGTGTGTCAAGCACAACAACAACAGTTGTTCAGGGTACATAATTTGCCATGATACATAAACAACAAATGCCATGTGACAAGAACTTAAATTTGCCATGATACATAAACAACAAAAGAGAGATAATCTTTAGTTGATACACATGTTGATACTCATATATTCTCTAAGTTGCATTCATCATATACTCTAGTTCAATTAATTGTCATTTGTTGTATTCTTGACACACTTTAAAAATACTTTGCTATAGGGCACAACATTATTAATTTGTCGAACAAATTTAAGTGCATCAGGTCAAGGCCAATTTTGGAGGCAACGCGGAGGAGGTATACAATGTGGACATACTCAACAAAGATTTGTTAGAGGCTCATCAGTATACCATCAAGAGCCTGCAAGAGGTGAATGCCTCGCTTAAGGCGGAGACGGGTGAGCTGATGAACGAGAGTGTTGAACTCTTTAAGAAGACTAATAAGCTGAGGCACGAGAGGGATAAGCTGGCCGAGGAGAGGAATAAGTTGAAGTAGGAGAGAAAACTCCTTAGGGCAGAGAGGAATGAGCTCAAGATGGACGTAGCTCATTTAAAAAAAGATGGAGAGAGCAATAGAAAGAAGATTCGCCAGCTGCATCTAATACTTGATCAAGAGTAGACTTATGTAGTTGACTTATATATGTAGTTCTTTAACTTGAGTTGATCAGTATCTATTTAGTTTGTGAAGTTGACCTAAGTAGACTTGTTCAGTTTGTGAAGTTGACTTCAGTTATATTATTTAGTTTTTGAGGTAGAATATTTTTTTATTAGCAAAAAAATCAATTTGCTGGCATTGACCAGCAAGGCACGACAGTGGTAAGATACCCTTACTATTGGCGTTGTCCACATGGCATGCAATCAACATATAGGATAATGTAGACATGGGCTCCAATGACACCACTATTTATTTAACAATGGCACCATATCGGCGGCATTGGAGCCCTACGCTAGCAAGGGCAATTTCGGCACGCCATAGCTAGGCTTTTTTGCACTAGTGATTCTAAGAATGTGGGAAATTCGGGAGCAACTAATCAAGGGGTATCCCTTGCAGGAGCACGACAAGAGTCACCTAGGTGTATTGAGAGCGCACGCCCCTTGGCGCGCTCTCAGCCGCTGTAGCGTGTCGCATGATGGGCGCTTTCTTAAGATTTTATTTTATTTTTCTATACGTGTTTTCAAGTTTCAGATGATTTGGTTTTCTCTAGATTTTGGAGAGAAGCAATTTTTTTGCGTGAAAAAACACTTTTTTTCTTCCATGGGAGGCACAATTTTCTTCCGTGGGAGATACAACTGTGCTTCTCCAAAAAGGAAAAAAATGTGTTTTTTTCTTCTTCCATGGGAGACACCGATTTGCCTCTCGTGAAGATACAAATTTTCTTCCGCGATAGGCACAACTATGCCTCTTGGAAAGGGGGAAAACATGATATTTTTTTTTTGCTTCCACCAGGGGCACAACTTTGCCTCTCGAAAAGGGGGAAATGGTTTTTTTTCTTTCGTGCGAGGCACAGATTGGCTCCTCGTGGAGGCACAAATTTGCTTCCATGAGAGGCAAAGTTGTGCCTCTCAAAAAATAAAAAAGCTTATTGTTTTTTGCTTCCATGGGAGGCACAGGTTTGCTTCTAGTGTGTTGGGAAACGTAGTAGAAAACAAAAAAAATTGTCATACGATCACGGTCCAGGAACACTCTGAAGATGCATAAGAGGTTTAGATCGGATCGTTACCAACTTCGAGTTGCAGCGAAATAAGAGTTGGTGTAGATCGTGGATGAAGTCGCTCGAACCGTTAACGAACGATCCCTCAAACCGAAGGCCGAAAGCACGACATCTCTACAGATTGCAAGCATACAGGCTTCATGACCGGTGCCGCTTTGCCGTCTAAAGCTAACCGTCGCCGGAGAATTAGAAGAGGGAGAAGAGAACCTCATAGGGCTTCTCTGTTATGATGATTAGAGAGAAATAGAACTAGATCTAGTCTAGATCAAACTAGATGAGAATTAGAATAAGAGAGAACTAGAAGAGGCTGCAAAACTTATGTTCTAGGGGCTGCCCCTGCCTCTCTATTTATATGCTGAGCCCTGGGGTCGCAACTTGGTGAGGGGCCTCCCCAAAGTCGGTTTGGACCGCAAGGAAGAGTCCTCAGGGGTAAATGCCAGGGACCCTGGCGCCTGGCCCCTGTCGTCCGCAAAAGAACCCTTTTGAACCAACGTAAGGCCTCGTGGGCCTTAACCCTTGGCCCAACCAAGGTGTCCTCGCACCATGGATCCTTTGGATTTATCCGGAAAGTTCTGTAACCTTCTGGATGCGAAACCCTATTTCCCGCTCGCTGCAGCAAATTGTCGAGGTGACGCACAGGAGATCGACGAGCGCATTAGCGGGTGCACCGGCCCGTGAAACCTTTCAACGATTTCGGTTTTGGGAACCTTCTTGCTAGATCCCAACCGGCTTTTTCCGGTTTTGGGAATCTTCTAGGAGGTTCCTAAAACTTTTTTTCTGTTTCTTTTTCATTTTTCGTTTTCTTTTTTCTATTTCTTTTTTCTTCTCTCTCTTTCTATTTTTTATTTTTTTTCTTTTCTCTTTTTTCACGTTCTTTTTTCATCTATTTTCATTTTCTGTTTCTTTTTTATTTTTCGTTTTCTTCATTTTTTCATTTCAGAATTTTACATATGTTAAAAATATTTATAATTTGTTTGCATTTAATAACATTTTCGCTATTTTAAAAAATTGTTCACATTTTGCGAAAAATGTTCCGTTTTTTAAAACAATTGTTCATATATTAAAAAATGTCCGCCTTTCCAACGTTCTTCAAGATTTTCAAAATTGTTCTCCGTTTCAAAATTTGTCCTCAAATTTTATAAATGTTCGTGCTTTCAATAACTTTGCTTCAAAAATTTGTCCTAGTTTTCAAATTTTGTTCACAAATTCAAAAAATGTTCGAAATATTTCATAGTTTGATTGCGTTACCAATAAAATTCAGAGTTTAAAAAAATTGTTTGAAGTTTGAGAAATTGTCCGCGTTTTCAAAAATTGTCCGGTTTTCAATAGTTTGTGCATGTATTCATAAAATGTTCGCAATTCTCAGGCATTTCAAATTTGTTCGGATTATTTTTAAAGTGTTCGTGCTTTCAAAAACAAATTCTGTCAAAAATTTGTTCTAGTTTTCAAATTTTGTTCAAAAATTCAAAAATGTTCATGTTTCTCAAAAAAGTGCGGGAATTTCAAAATGAATTCACAATATCAGAAGATTTAAAAAAAAATCATAAGTTTACAAAATTGTTCGTGATTTCTTCAAGAAGATTTAAGTTTGATAGTTCCATGTTCTTTTTATTTCAAGATGCATATATGCCACAAGAGCACTTCTGTCATGCTGGTTTTCCTCTAGTGCACATCAGCGTGTCGTCGTAGGTTTGAATCCCAGGAAACTCCAACCATTTTTTGCGATATTTTTGCCCTTGCTCTGCTGCGCACCGCAATGGGCCGACCCAAGTAGACAGCCCTTGTGCGATTGGCCAACTACTTGCCGCAAAGGGCGGCATATAGGAGGTCCCCTTTTGGACATCACCAAAAGTTCCTAGCACCTTCCAGGGACATCCTGAAACATTTCTGGAAACATCCGAAACTCTTTCGGAACTCTCTCGAAACTATTTCTTATGTTTCCGGAACTATTCTGAGAATATTTTCTCATAACTCTCACTCCACTAACACTCAACAGATCGTGATTCTCTTAAGCTTGTGACCCTGTAGGTTCGGTAAAACATAGACATGAACAAAACACCTTTTGTACAATGACCAATAATGGAACCGTGGACATCCATATTGATCCATATGAATACACGAATGATATTCGAGTGAACCTTTGGTTATCATGTGTTACTCACTTTGCTTCGGAATATTTTACAAAACTTGAGGTGAGATATATCAGTATCCTCTTTAGTCACTCTCATGCTCACTATACCGGTCTCCTCGTTACCAGTTTTTTTCTTCTTTCTCGTTGATAAGTTCTGGCGTCCCTGTAACCTAGTCACATGTGTCTGGCCAGATGATGATGGATGCCATCACAGCGAGAGGGCCCTAAAAACATCTCTCCATGGTCGGAGGAGGAAATCCCACTCTTGAGCTATCTAGTCCCTTGTCAAACTTTTTGATGTACCTGTAAGTTGTCGTTATGATCACCGTGTTACAGATGACGTTTGAGCAACCCGAAAGTCCATCGTACTGTAGGAGTGACTATGATACTCTCATGGTCTAAGGAACTAAAGCATTCGTTAACTTTCTCTGTTATAATGATTGACTTGTGACGATAATATCTCAAAGTATAACAAACAAGTTTGGTTCAACTCAATATGATCGTTCTTCCAACGTCATATTCTGAAAGTTGTTTTGGGACTATCGTTATACTTAATGATATCCCAAGATCCGGAAAACATGATCACAAACAACACTTGAGCTAGTCCTAGAGGTAAGACTAGGAATTAGGTAGTACTGTTTATCATTCCACGCGTGCTTATGAGTTTTCCACTGAATCACATATTCCATGATCCATTATAGCATAGAATATAAACTCTTAATTATAAACGCAGAAATAAATGATACAATATTATTGCCTCTAGGTATATTTCCAAGATCGTGGAGGCACAAATATGTTTCTATGAGAGGCACAGCTCTCGGAAAGGGAAAACGTCATCATTTCTTTTTTTACTTCCACGAGAGGCATAGATTTGCTTTCGCGCACAACAGTGCCTCTCCAAAAGGGAAAAAGGTAAAAAAAAAGTGTTCTTCTAGCTTGGTTTGTTTCTTCTGATCTTTATGGCAAAAAAGGGCAAAACCTATTAACATGGGATCTACTTTCGCAGATCTCAATGCGACAAATCCAATAGTGAAAACGATTCAGGATTTGAATGCACGGTTTAGGAGATAAAATGTTTTGAATAAACAGATGTACGGAAAAATAGAAACTCAAAGGTTGCGACAAGTGTTGCACATGTAGTGTTTGATCGCTCTCTCTCTCTCTCTCCCGCTCTCTCTCTCTCTCTCTCTCTCTCTCTCTCTCTCTCTTGTTCTTGATTTGGCACGATCTTGATGTACCACGACCTTTGTTAAGATAGTTGGATAATAGGGTGGTCTTCCCTCTCTATCTTGTTGTGATGAATTGAGTCTTTCCCTTTGAGGTTTCATTATTATCAGATCGAATATTTTGGATTTGAGAGCACTTGATGTATGTCTTGCATGTGGATACCCATGGTGACAATGGCGTATTCTATTGAGTCACTTGATGTATGTTTTGGTAATCAACTTGCGGATTCCCGAGGTGACATTGGGGTAATCTAGGCATAGAGGTTGATACACGTTTTCATCCTACTTTCTCCGATAGAAACTTTGGGGTAATCTTTGAAGTTCTTTGTATTGGATTGAATATTATGAATCTGAAATTGTTTGATGCATATCTAATAATTATCTCACGGATACTTGTGGTGACATTAGAGTTGATTGATGCGTATCATGTGGTGTTATTTTAGTATGAAATCAAGGGTTGTTTGTGACACTTATAGGGATGGCTCAATATATTGATCGGAAAGGATAACTTTGAGGTGGTTTGCTACGTACAACAATTTCATCTTATGTTCTCTGCTATTGATAAGAACTTTAGAGTGATTCTTTGTCGCACATTGAGGGATTGTTATATGATTCAATTATGTTAGCACTGTTGAGAGATTGCACTATTGGAACTATAAACCTTAGGCCTTGTTTCCAAGCATTGCAATACCATTTGTGCTCACTTTTATGACTTGCTACCTTGTTATTTTTTTTATTTTAGATTACAAAACCTATATCTACTATCCATACTACACTTGTATCACCATCTCTTCGCCGAACTAGTGCACCTATACAATTTACCATTGTATTGGGTGTGTCGGGGACACACGAGATTCTTTGTATTTGATTGCAGGGTTGTTTGAGAGAGACCATCTTCATCCTACACCTCCCATGTACTACCTCCGTCCTGGTTTATTGGTCCCCCTTGTAATTTGTGCTAAATTTTGACCAAAGATATATTTCACAAAATGTTAGTGCATGTCAACAAAAATTATATCATTGGATTCGTATTTGAACATAGTTTTCAATGATATAATTTTTGGTTATGGTCATTTAGCACCGAATACAATGGGGACCAATAAACCAGGATGGAGATAGTATTGATAAACCTTAGGTCATCCACTTGAGGGAAATTTGCTGCTGTCTTACAAAACTCTGCGCTTGGAGGCCCAACATAGTCTACAAGAATAAAAGTTGCGTAGTAGACATCATCCTAAAAGCCAAAAAAGCCCCTATTTAAGAGCTTTTTTAGCTTTTAAGCCAAAGCAAAAACATAAGCCCAAACAAACACGGTCTTAAACCGTGCGCCCAAATCATGAATTGTTTTCATCGTTGGATTTCTCGCGTCAAGATCTTTGAAACTAGATCCTTTGTTAATAGGCTTCGACAAACATTTTTTTCACAAAGATACCGGGAAAATCCGGAAGAGCAAAACCGAGCCAAAAGCACTGTTTTTTCACTTTCTTCCCTTTCCGAGAGGCATAACTGTGCATCTCACAGAAGCAAACCTGTGCCTCCATGAGAACCAAATATGCGCCTCTCGCAGAGAAAAGAACGCCTTTTTTCTCCCTTTTTGAGAGGCACACTCCCAGCAAATATGTGCTTCCATGAGAAGCTAATCCGTGCCTCTCACGAAAGAAAAAAATGTGTATTCTCACTTTTCGAGAGGCAGAACTGTGCCTCTCGCGGAAGCAAATCTTGACCTCCATGAGAAGAAAATATGTGCCTCTTACAGAAGAAAGCGAAAAAAAATGTTTTTTCACACAAAAAAACAATTTTTTCCTTCAAAACCAAGGAAAAACTGGGCAAAACCGAAAAGCAAAAAAATACCATCTAAAATGTGAAAACGTGTAAATAATTAAAAAAATCAAGGAGTGCCCAGCATGCGACACGTGGCAGCAGCTGAGAGCGCGCCAAGTGGCCTGCTTTGAGCCCACCAAAAATGACCCTTGCGGGGCTCCCGCAAGGGGTGCCCCTTATTAGTTGCTCTCATTAATTAGTGATCTTAGGGAAATTTCTGATGGATATATATAGCCCTCTAGTTGCCACCTGGGGCTATAGCTTAGTTACACCAGGCCCAAATCCTCCCCTGCCATTGGTCTATTGCTTGGGTATGGCCCATCCAAGAAAAGCACTACAATTTTTCACCGTCAGATTGCAAATGTGCAGGCCTAGCATTGACATGCCTATATACCTGAGCCCCTGTCTAATTTGGGCCCCGGGGTGGCCGCCCCTCCCCTGTCAGGGGCAGGCCTACATAACCCTAAATGCTCGCACCCCTGCTCCTTTCCTGCCATATATATAGCCTCCTTCGTCTCCTTCCCCCCTTGTCTACCACCTCCGCCGCCGTCTCCCATACACATAATTTATAGTATCTCGGTGCAGCTGCCAGCGCAAATGGTAAGGAACCTAATTGTGTGTTTCTCGTCTCTAGTGTAGCCCTCCCCCACCCCTCCTGCGATCACCCTGCGGACATGGTTGAGCATCGCACCCCCTTCCTACGGGTTGCATATTCTTGTCTCCCTCGTCGAGCTCGGTCGAGGGTGATAGAGAAGCCCTCGTGCGGCGAGTGAATGAGGCAGAGGGAGGGGAAGACGAAGGTCAAGGAGGCGACGCGACCAGCTTGACGTGACGTCCCGACGGCGCGCGACACGGACTGCTCATGGCGGCGCTAGGTTGGAGAATGGGGGCAGGGAGAGAGGGGAAGGCTATCAGGAGAAGAGAAAAAGAAATGTCTATTATTATCATGTTAAAAAATTTGCATGGAGTCGATGTGCGAAGAGAGTCCCATGCGTACCCTCTTTGATCTGGCGACATGTGTTCCTCTGATGCATCTGACGGAATACCTCGGTCCTACGCTGTTGGTTCCCATCGGCTCATATAGTAATTGTGCATTCTAGCTCCGCTATAACCGAGGCCTGCCACTAGTGTGGCTCACCAGAAGTCGGGGAACGACAAGAGCGCCGCATCAGATTGTTCCTGGAATTTTGGATCAAGGAAGCCAGAAACATGCGAAAACAGGATTCCGTCGGATGCAATGGACATACACATGTCACCAGATAAAAGCGGGTATGCATGAGAGGTGCTTTGCACACGGTCTCGACAACACCACTGCCGGGGAGGACCACGCGACGGTAGGGTCTGATTTCGGGCGTGGTTTGTCAGTTGTCTGCGACTGTTTATCTCAACCCGATTTAGGCCAGGAGGTTGCTTCATGTTGTAGTTCTTGCAAGATTTGTGCGGTTATGGCTCCGACTTCTTGCATGATAATAGTTTTGCTTACCTTGCAGGAGGATCAGGCATGCCCAGCAACAGTGTGTGAGGAATGTGGCTGTGGAGCGTACCAAGATCTTTTGGTAAACTGCACCAAGTGCAATGGCTATCGACACCGGTATTGCTCTTTCTTAACCCTGTTTAGCTTCCATCTTTATGGTAAGCACTCAAAAAATGTGCTGCTTTTAATCCTGTTGTTTAGTTTCTATGTACGAATGCCTAGAGGGGATAAGAGAAATAGATTGTATTTCTATATGATACTTGGATGGATTTGGCAATAAAAACCCAACGCAAAGAGCCAAAACTATTAATTTAGGGGTTGTTTGGTTTTCTACTAAGGTTGCCTTAGATTTCCACACCAAAGTTAGGCAAGTTTGACCATCTTAGGAGGGTGTTTGGTTGAAGCCTCACCTTAGGTAAGATGCTTTTTGTCACACTTGGACCCCACATCACATACTCAAAAAATGTGGCAAGATTCTCTTACGTTTACCAACTTGTGACTCTCATTTTGTTGAACTAACCTTTGGCAGCTTGGCAAAAAAATGTGTGGCAAATTGTGGCAATGCTATACCTATAACCAAACAGCCCCTAAAACTCAAAGCATTCCTAGATGATCCAAGATTTAGTATATCCATTTCTTTTGCTCCGAGAAAAATGTGTTGAAGTGAATTATTTTACAGTTTTGAGGCGAAGTTCATTGAACGGGGAAATTTTATTTACCTCTCTCAAAGTTTTCCCCCTTTTATTTTTTCCTTTTCTAGTTACTGCTTGGTTGTGGTGGAACTTGAAATGATACATGAATGGTGCTGCGATGAATGCCAAAAAAAGGATAATGGGGACACAAAACCTATTGAAGGTAAAACGAACATTTTACAAACATCAGCAGTTGTTTCATCCTATTACTAAGCTCATCTCCTCCCTAATCTTGGTGTAGGTGAAAATTCTAAAGTGAAACCCATTCCCTCTCAAGAGGTGGCACTATTAAGTATGCCAACTACTCATAATTGGCCAAGGCTTATTGTGCGACATAAACGTACTCCACGAAAGATGAAGTGTGCATCTCCCAATAGGAGTGAAAATCAAGCATTTGCCTTGAAACAATGCGCTATTGCAAGTCAAAACCAGATAAAAGTTGAGGATATGAACAAGAGACAGAAAGTATAGTCAGGTATTTCCACGCATCTAGTACCATATTTTTCCTTGTTTAGAACAGATAGTTGCTGTTTCCACAAAATATTACAGTCCATGAAGACATCAAGTTTGAAAAAACAGGTGCAACGATTCCTATGATTACATACAACAGAAAAGGAAAAGTTAAAAACAATGATCATCCGCTTCAAGATCAGCCTAAAGAAGAGATGGTAGCCAGTGCTGCAGATAAAAGAAAATGCAACTCCTTGGTAGGCGCTCAGCCTACTGGAAAAATGGCATTCAGTGCTTTAGGTATAATTTGTAATAGCTTCATATTTAATGTTATACTTCTCGATAAAATAAATATTTTGTGTCAAAGTAGAATGATTATTATTGGCAAGCATTCAAAACCTAGCATGCATATATTGTTATTCTTGATTTACACGAAATATATGTATTGGTCTTACATCATATTGGATTTCAGAATTTAAGAGGATTAATCCAATGGTTATTACAGTCCATTTTTGAAATGCTAACAGATTATATTCCATTTTTAAAGTGCCCACAGATGTTGACATTGGATGCGGATCTGGAACAAAGAGTCTGGACAACAATATAGACATGCCAGTGATCATCAACTCAAGTGCAGAGTATGCAAGACGCCCTCCACCAAAAGCAATCTGTTGGATGTGAGTAATTAATTTGCTCCCTTAATTAGTTTAATTTTTTTATCTCAACAAGTATGGATCATTTCAACTTGTAATGATCAGCTATGGTTGCTTAATAAAACAAATATGACAACATAGAAATCTAGGGATATTAAAAAGTTTAGTATGAAAAAACACAGAACTTGCAGCTCTGATTTTCATTTATTATTGCACCAATGATCTCATGATAATGAAGTCACTTCATAACTACACTGGATCTGCGTCTCCATGGGTAGGCCTAGTTTATCCACACCTTTAGTTTTCATTGACCAAAAATTAGTTGATCTCCTAAAAAAATCCCAAGTACAACTATAACTTCTGAAACACATAAATGGAACAGTGTGGATGTATTTGGATTCTAGGCTAGGGTATATTAGCTTGCTTAGCAACAATTGATATTTCGAAAACTGGGTAGGTGTTGGAAAAACTTGCATTGCAGGCTAGATAACCTCAATCATTATGTCTTTTATTCTGATTGTTCCTGGTAGGTAAAATAAAATAGAGCAGGATTTCCCTGGTTCTAACACAAAAATGTTCTAAATCAATTTCAGAATTAAATTCAATCGAACCATAGGTGAATAAACATTCACCTAATGAAAGGAAAAAAAAGAGATGCAAATTACATTTTAATTTTATCTTTTGAGGCTAAGTGAACAAACAAATACTTTCCTGGAAATAGCCAGAGCTCCTGTCGGTTGCTCGAAAAAATACCCCAAATGGATTTGATTATTCTTTCCTGCGAAGTACGATTAACAAAAGCTACAAGAGTGGTTTTGTTTCATAAGTAAATAATTCTTAATTTGACAGAGTCATATATTAGCCAATTGGATCCATTCATTTTATGTGAAATTGCCATTTTAGGATTCAGGATGCTTGTGTACTCGACACACTAAGAGTGTTGTTAGTGCAATATACTCACTCACTATCCCTTCTTTATTGTTGTAGAAGAGTCTAAGTGTAACACCCCATGTAATTAACCACAGTGATCACCCTTAGTTAATGCCATGTCAGCAAGTTTAACAGTGCCTAGTCATCATTTGCATCATATTGCATTTCAAAACTCCTAATTCAAACTTCAAATCAATTTAAAGTGGAAATAAAAGTTGTTTCAAATTGAAAACTAAATTGTTCATTAAATAGCAAATAATTCAGGGACAATCCTAAAATTGTAATCAACATTTACTAAATTAATTAAGTAGCTCTAACAGCAACAAAACAGAAGTATTTAATCGATTTATAATTTAATAAAATCAAAATGAAATGATATGAACTCAAAACCTTTTTATAACAGTGCTAGATATTTCACTGTAATTTTTGAGCTAACTCCCACGTTTTGTAAAAGTCATCTAGTGGTTAAACTATTTGCAAAACAGAAAAGGAAAATAGAAAACGAAACAGAAAATAGAAAAGGAAAGAATAGGGGCCTTGCTACTGCGCACTTTAGCCCGAAGCAGCAGTGCAGGCCCAGCCCACCCCGCACCTCCTCCCTCCTCCCGCACTGCTCACCGTCACCGCTGTCGACGCCACAGCACGCGCGCGCTGGCCCCCCCTCGCCTCTGCTCGACAACGCGCGCTGCTGCATCCGTGGGCGCCTACAAGGACCCCCCCCCCCTCTGACCCCTCTGGCTAACCCTAGCCGTCTCTTTCCCTCTCCCACCACTCGCTCCCACCTCACCCGACACCGCCATGGACGGCCTCCACTGAAGTGCGTGGCCACCGCCTCCTGAACGCCACTCCGCCGCGCCCGACGTGTTCCCCGTCCTCGACTACGTCGCCTGCGCCTCTCCATTTGGGCTCGGCGCTATTGCCTCGTCCTCCCTGAGCTCATCTTCCTCCTACGGCCGCCGTCGATCGCCGCTTCGATCCGCCGCCGTCGAGCCCTCCCCGAGCACGCTGCCACCTCCCTACGGATCCCAGTGAGCCCCCGCGTCCCTCTCCTTATCTCCCCGTGCTTTTCCGCGGCCGTAGGCGCCGTTCCCCAACGCGCCCGAGCCCGCTGCCGCACGAGCTCGTTGCCGGCGAGCCTCCGGCGAGCAAATGGTCACGCGCTCATGCCCGTTAACTTCACCGCAACATGTAGTTCCCCGCTAGGTATTCCTTTTGCTCCCGCGTGAGCTCTTGCGCTGTTTCCGCCCACCACCGAACTCCGACGTCCGCCGATGAGCTTGCCGCCATCGCTACACACCGTCCCCGGCCGCGCCACCACCACCGATGGACGCGCCGCGCTGCGGCCGTTCCAACGCACCTAACCACACGCGAAATGGTGGCCAGTGGACGAATCCCGACCACTTCCCGAGCCACGCCGGCGTGATTCCGGCGAGTCGCCGGGCGCCATCCAACGTGGACCGACATGTGGGGTCCCCTGTGACACTGGCAAGTGGGCCCCATTGACTCGTTGACCGCGGTCAACGCTGACTGGGCCGATTACTGTCGCTGACAGGTGGGACCCGCTATCTAATTAACTCCGGATTAGGCTAGAATTGATTAATTAGCTCAACAACCACTGACACCTAGGGCCCACCCATCTAATTAGCCTGTTAGTTTAATCTACACTGATGTTAGACTAACAAAGACTGACATGTAGGTCCCACTGGAACCACAGGTCAGGTTTAACTCCGGTCAGCCCCTGTTGACCTGCTGACGTCACTCTGACGTCATGCTTGCGTCATCTCACACTGTTCTGTATAATTCGTATTTAAATAGTTAAATAAATTACAGAAAATGATTAAAACTTTGAAAAATCATATAAAATAAACCGTAGCTCCGATCGAAAAACTTTATACATGAAAGTTGCTCAGAATTTCGAGACAAATCTGAATACGCCCTCTGTATTGCTATCAGATGCTGACGAAGACATGTACCTAGGGTAGGGTAATAGGCCTGACCTAGACACCCTTACCCGAGGACACTGCCCTAAGGCCAAGGACATTCAAAGGGTAGCACCATCTACCGACTGAAATCGCCACAGGGTGCAACCCACTCGACCAACAGTTCACTCGGATAACCCAATTCCATTCGACCGGGGTGTACTCACTCGACCGCACCAGAAACCACTCGGAAGACAGAAGATCTAAGGTCACTCAGGATGGCAAGGGTCAGGCGTTCACTCCGTAGTCTTAATGATCATTTATTTGCCTTTATTGCTGGCGTTATCAGTAACGTCCTGTCTTTATAGACATTGAACCCCTTGTAACGTTGGACGGTTGGGGTGCTGGCGCACTCTATATAAGCCACCCCCCTCCTCAGGCACAAGGGTTCGCACCCCCTGTAACTTCACGCATAATCCAATCGACCGAGCCTCCGAGCACCGAGACGTAGGGCTGTTACTTCCTCCGAGAAGGGCCTGAACTCGTAAATCTTGCGTGCACAACCTCACCGTAGCTCGGATCTTGCCTCCTCATACCTACCCCCCATTCTACTGTCAGACTTGGAACCACGACAGTTGGCGCCCACCGTGGGGCTAGTGTCTTAGCGACTTTCCGGTGAGGTTGCGATTTTCTCCGGTTCCCATCATCATGGTTTCGGGTAGAGGTTTGGCTGAGGGCCACGAGATCCGTCTCGGCGCGCTCGTCTTCATCGCCGACGACTCCGCCTGGCTCCAGGAAGCCCCCTCGACGTCGAGACATTCCCCGTCCGTGGGGCGATGCACTTTCGCGCATGTGTCCGCGGCGTCCTTCTACGGCAGCCGTCGACCCAATATCGGTCGTTTCCTACGCCGTCTTCGTTCCCCACTGTTCGCCGTCGCAAGCGATCCGGTTGATCGTGGCTTCAGCGGTGGGTGAAGCATGCAGTGGCACGTCAATCGGCCACCCCTCAAGTCACGGCAATCGAGCCCGATGAATCTCTCTACGGCCTGTTCGATCTGTCGACTGGCTCCGTCGAGACTCTGTCCGAGTGCGACAGCAGCGATCCTGCGGCGGAGGTCCTGATGGTCGACACGCCGCGTAGCCCACCTAGCATGCGTCGCAATGGAGGCGGCGACGGCGGTGGCGATTCGTCGCGTGTTCACGAGGAATACCACCCCGAAACCCAATCTTCACAGCGGAGGGAGGAACTTCACCGTCGTAACGAGGAAGCACTCCACACGCCCATCGTCGGAGAGACCTCTGAGGCTCGGGCCTTGGAGGCGGCGCGCTTGGCCACTTTGGCTGAACGCAATCGACTGGAAAATCTTCAGCATGCACTCGACGAACGTGCTCGGCAGCGGATTCCTGAGTCCAGTCGACGGCGACAATTGTTCCCTCCTGAACCTCAGGTATACCGCACTCCGATTCAGAATCTTGCAGCCGCAGCTCGTATAGCAGAATCCATCCAGCCATCCCAGTCAGAGGTTTGATGCAGATCCGGGCTCTGCTCCGGGCGGCAGGAGACCAAAACTCTGCAGTATCACAGTCGCGTAACAGAATCCATAGCAGATCTGTGGTGGCTGACACAGTTCAGTCGGCTCACAGCCCAAGATCGCCTCTGTGGCGTGAAGGGCGGGTACATCGCCAGGATCAGCACTTGGGTCGGATCCACGAGCAGTACGATCATCGACTCGGCCGTGATGACCGCCGTCGAGCGCCTACACCCCCTCCGAGAAGCGAATCATATGTGCCCCGGCACTATGATGACAGGCGCCCGTACAGCGGAGGGCGGAGGACGTCGGTCGACCCAAGAGAGCCAGGGTTTGATGCGAGGTCAATTTTAGTGCAAGGTTTGGTCGACAGGAACCGAGCACACAGAGAGGGGCAAGGCAGAGATCGCCCGAGTGGAAGCAGGATTCATGTTTCGGGTCCCGAGTGTTTTAGCAGAGCTATCAGAGCCGCTGAGATCCCCCCCAACTTCAGGTTGGCGACTGGGGTTAGTAAGTTCACCGGTGAGTCGAAGCCTGACACTTGGCTGGAAGATTACCGAGTGGCTGTCCAGATCGGCAGTGGAAATGATGAGGTAGCTATGAAACACCTTCCTCTCATGCTGGAAGGGTCGGCCAGAGCATGGCTGAATCAGTTGGCTCCAGGCAGTATATTCAACTGGGAGGAGTTAGCCCGAGTGTTTGTCAGAACATTCAAGGGCACATGCAAACGACCTGCGGGGTTGACAGAATTGCAACATTGTGTACAGAAGCCGAATGAAACTCTGAGGGATTACATCCAAAGATGGACCACATTACACCACACAGTAGAAAATGTATCCCAACACCAAGCAGTTTGTGCCTTCAAGGAAGGCGTTCGGTATCGAGAGCTTAACTTGAAATTCGGTCGGACAGGAGATATGTCTCTGACCCGAATGATGGAAATAGCCACCCGGTACGCTAATGGTGAAGAAGAGGACCGACTCCGCAGTGGGAAGGGCAAGCCAGTCGTCCAAGACACCGGAGTGGGTCGGAAGCAGAAACGCAAAGCCGAGCCAGCAGGTCCAGGTGAAGCTGCAGTTGTAACTCAAGGGAAATTCAAGGGGAAGCCCAAGGGACCCTGGATCCCCAAGAAGGTGAAAGATCAGGCTGGGAACGATGCGTTGGACTTGCCATGTCACATTCACACCAAGAAGGATGAAGAGGGAAATCTGATTTATCCCAAACATACCACTCGACAATGTCGGCTCCTGATCCAGCAGTTCTGAGAGAAACAACCCAATGAAAAGGAAAAAGAGTCTGACAAGGATGGTGATCAGGAAGAAGATGATGACGGTTTCCCTAACGTCAATTCCACTTTCATGATTTTTGCTAACATTGAGAGTAAAAGTTGACTGAAAGTCATCAACAGAGAGGTAAACATGGTTGCTCCGGCAACGACAACATATTTGAAATGGTCAAAGACTCCCATCACATTCGACCAATCTGACCACCCACCGCACGTCGCCACCCCCGGGAGGCAAGCGTTGGTGGTCGACCCGGTCGTTGGGGGCACCCGACTGACCAAAGTCTTGATGGATGGTGGCAGCGGCTTGAACATTTTGTATGCAGAGACTCTTCGTGGGATGGGCATTCCGATGTCTAGGCTCAGTGAGAGCAACATGCGGTTCCACGGTGTCATTCCAGGGAAGAAAGCTGATTCACTCGGACAGATCACTCTTGACGTGGTTTTCGGCGACTCAAAGAATTACCGCAAGGAGAAGCTGACATTTGAAGTTGTGGATTTTCACAGTGCCTATCATGCTATTCTGGGCAGAACTGCATATGCCCGTTTCATGGCTCGACCGTGTTACGTGTACCTCAAGCTGAAGATGCCTGGCCCTAGGGGCGTGATCACGGTCACTGGCAATCGGCAACGAGCAGAAGAGTGCCTCCAGAAGGGCTCTAAGATTGCCGATGAACAGATGGCAGCGATTGAAATGGAAGATTATAAGAAGACTGTAGATCCGAGTGATTTGTTGCGCGCTAAGAAGCCTGCTTCCGAGTCTGCATTTCAGTCGTCCGGTGAAACAAAGCCTATTCACATTCACCCAACCGATCCTAGTGCTACACCGACTCATATCTCAACAACACTCGACAGCAAATAGGAAGAAGCGCTCATCCAGTTCCTCCGTGAGAACTGGGACATCTTCGCATGGAAGCCGTCTGACATGCCGGGTGTACCCAGGGGGCTGGCTGAGCACCATTTGCGAGTCGATCCAAAGGCAAAACCCGTGAAAGAGCACCTCCGTCGGTCTGCTGCGGAGAAGAGAAAGGCAATCGGCGAAGAGGTGGCTCGGCTTTTGGCAGCTGAGTTCATCCGTGAGATTTACCACTCCGAGTGGCTCGCCAATGTTGTCATGGTTCCCAAGAAGGACGATTCACTCCGTATGTGCATTGATTTGAAGCATATCAATCGGGCCTGCCCGAAAGATCATTTTCCTCCCCCCCGCATCGATCAGATAGTCGACTCGACTGCGGGATGTGAGCGATTATCCTTCCTGGATGCATATTCCGAGTACCATCAGATCCGCCTGTATGGACCTGACGAAATAAAAACAGCTTTTATCACCCCATTCGGGTGCTTTTGCTACATCACCATGCCCTTTGGTCTCAAAAATGCTGGTGCCACATTCATGCGCATGATACAGAAGTGTCTGCTAGCTCAAATCAGTCGGAATGTGGAAGCATACATGGATGACATCGTGGTTAAGTCGCGCAAAGGTTCCGACCTGCTGACTGACCTTGCCGAAACCTTTGCCAATTTGAGAAGATATGATATCAAGCTTAATCCATCGAAGTGTACATTTGGAGTTCCAGGTGGAAAGTTACTCGGTTTCCTCGTTTCCGAACGTGGGATCGATGCAAACCCAGAGAAAGTTGGTGCAATCCTTCGAATGAAACGCCCTGTGCGTGTACACGACGTTCAGAAGCTTACTGGTTGTTTGGTCGCTTTGAGTCGATTCATCTCTCGCCTCGGTGAAAAGGCATTGCCTCTTTACCGACTGATGAAGAAATCTGATAAGTTCGAGTAGACTCCTGAAGCTGACGCAGCGTTTGCAGAGCTCAAATCGCTGCTTTCCACCCAGCCGGTGCTTGCTGCTCCAATCAGCAAAGAGCCTTTACTGCTTTATATAGCAGCCACTAGACAGGTTGTCAGTACAGTACTCACGGTCGAGCAGGAAGAAGAAGGTAAAACCTACAAGGTTCAACGCCCAGTGTATTATATTTCTGAAGTCTTAACTCCATCCAAGCAGAGATATCCACATTATCAGAAGCTTGTCTATGGAATCTACTTGACCACGAAGAAGGTTGCACATTACTTCTCAGATCATTCGATTATAGTCATCAGCGACGCTCCGTTGTCAGAAATTCTGAACAACAGAGATGCAACTGGCTGAGTGGCAAAGTGGGCGATTGAACTCCTTCCGCTGGATATCAAGTTCGAGGCAAAGAAAGCGATCAAGTCTCAAGCAATAGCAGATTTCCTCGTCGAGTGGATTGAACAACAGTTACCGACCCAGATACAGTCGGAACATTGGACTATGTTCTTCGACGGGTCCAAGATGTTGAATGGTTCAGGCGCTGGAGTGGTCCTGGTATCTCCATGAGGCGACAACCTCAGATATGTTCTCCAGATTCACTTTGATTCCTCCAACAATGAAGCTGAATATGAGGCACTCTTGTATGGGTTGCGTATGGCCATTTCACTCGGCGTCCGCCGCCTAATGGTTTACGGTGACTCAGATTTAGTGGTTAATCAAGTGATGAAGGATTGGGACGTCAGGAGCCATGCTATGACTGGTTATTGCAATGCGGTGAGAAAGTTAGAAAAGAAGTTTGAAGGGCTAGAGCTCCACCATATACCCCGACTGAAGAATCAAGCAGCTGATGACTTGGCGAAGATAGGATCCAAGCGGGAGCCTATTCCCAGCAATGTGTTTTTGGAGCATATTCGCGCACCATCAGTTCAAGAAGATCCCTTCACGGAAGAGCCCCCACAGCCTAAAAGTTCCATTGATCCGACTGAAGTTGAAATCCCAGCTGTGGTTGACTTGATCATGGAAGTTTTGATTGTTATTCCTGATTGGACAGTGCCGTATATCGCATATATTCTCAGGAAAGAGCTTCCAGAGGATGAAGAAGAGGCTCGCCAGATTGTCCATCGATCCAAAGCCTTCACAGTAATGGGAGAGCAACTCTATAGAGAAAGTGTCACTGGGGTCGTTCAGAAATGCATCACTCCGGAAGAAGGCCGAATGATCCTCGATGATATTCACTCGGGAACCTGTGGTCATCATGCGTCTTCTCGGGCCATCGTGGCCAAAGCGTATCGAGCAGGGTTTTATTGGCCGCGGGCAAATGAGATGGCAAAGGAGATAATTGACAAATGTGAGGGCTGTCAGTTCTACTCCAACATGTCCCACAAACCCGCTTCAGCCCTGAAGACCATTCCACTCGTCTGGCCGTTCGCTGTTTGGGGTTTGGATATGGTGGGACCTCTGAAGACTGGCAGGAGTGGTTTCACCCATGTGCTTGTAGCAGTCGACAAGTTCACCAAGTGGATCGAAGCTAAACCTGTCAAAAACCTAGATGCAAGTACTGTGGTCAGCTTCATCAGAGGGTTAACATTTAGATATGGAGTCCCACACAGCATCATCACGGATAATGGGTCAAACTTTGATTCTGATGAGTTTCGAGCTTTCTGTGCATCCCAAGGTACTCGGGTCGACTATGCTTCAGTCGCCCACCCTCAGTCGAATGGACAGGCAGAAAGAGCGAATGGTTTGATTCTCAAAGGTCTGAAACCTCAGTTGATGCGTGACCTCAAACATGCGGCCGGCGCTTGGGTAGACGAGCTACCGTCAATCCTTTGGGGATTGAGAAGAACACCAAATCGGTCGACTGGTCGAACCCCCTTCTTCATGGTCTATGGGGCTGAGGCTGTGCTGCCAAGTGACTTGCTTCACAATGCGCCCCGAGTAGAACTTTTTTCAGAAGCTGAAGCAGAACGAGCTCGAGAAGATGCTGTTGATCTTCTGGAAGAAGAAAGAGAGATGGCCTTGATCCGATCGACCATTCATCAGCAAGACCTTCGTCGATTATATGCCAGAAATGTGAAGGGTCGAGCATTTCAGGAAGGGGACCTTGTGCTCCGAGTGGATCAGCAACGGCCTCACAAACTTGCCCCCGCTTGGGAAGGTCCCTTCATCGTCACCAAGGTGCTCCACAACGGAGCGTATCACCTCTATAATGTGGAGCATAATAAAGACGAGCCACGCGCTTGGAATGCGGAGCTACTCCGCCGTTTTTATACTTAAGTGTTCAGACTGATGAGATGTAATAAAGAGTACCTTTCAATTCGTTTATCAAAGACATGGTTTTACAGTCTCCTAAATGATTGTTGTTACTAATACATGTGTCCAAAATCCCCCAGTGGGTGGCTTAGCCGCGAATCCGATTTGCCTAAGTTTAAAAAATCCTACCGAGTGATGAGCAACCCTCTCACTCGAGGGCTTAGCTGCAGTCCTGTACTCGCCTAAGTTTAAAAAATCCTACCGAGTGATGAGAAACCCTCTCACTCGGGGGCTTAGCTGCAGTCCTGTACTCGCCTAAGTTTTAAAAAAAAATCCTACCGAGTGATGAGCAACCCTCTCACTCGGGGGCTTAGCTGCAGTCCTGTACTCGCCTAAGTTTAAAAAATCCTACCGAGTGATGAGCAACCCTCTCACTTGGGGGCTTAGCTGCAGTCCTGTACTCGCCTAAGTTTAAAAAATCCTACCGAGTGATGAGCAACCCTCTCACTCGGGGGCTTAGCTGCAGTCATGTACTCGCCTAAGTTTGTAAAATCCTACCGAGTGATGAGCAACCCTCTCACTCGGAGGCTTAGCTGCAGTCCTGTACTCGCCTAAGTGTAAAACATGCTCCATCCTGATCTGCAAGGATGACGAGGTGCAGGTCGTCCGCGATCCTCTCCTCAGAACTGCGTCTGTTCCGAGTGAAGATACAAGTTCCACTCGGAAATAAAAACAAGCATATTTAAGGGCAAACTAAGTTCGGACGAGGGAGCTTAAAAGTACTCGGGCATCAGGCCCGAAGGAGTTTTACGATTACAGAATCACTCAGCATACCGAGGCAAATTGAACCGGATCATAAAAGTTCGGATGAAGGAGCTCAAAGAAGTCAGGCATCAGGCCCGAAGGAGTTTTACGGTTACAGAATCACTCGGCATACCGAGGCAAATTGAATCAGATAATAAAAGTTTCATTCACTCCGCAGAGGGGCTGGCAGGCTCGACAAACTCGTCCAGGTCGATTCCATCTGCGATTCGAGTAGCAGCAGCAATGAAGGTCTCCATGAAAGACTGGAAGTCGAGTTTCTTGGTGTTAGCGACCTTGATTGCCGCTAGCTCCTCTTCTCTGGCTTCCTTGCAGTGGACGCGAACCAGGGACAAAGCTACGTCAGCACCGCATCGAGCAGCGGACTTCTTCCACTCCTGCACTCGACCAGGAATCTCGTTAAGTCGAGTCATCAGAGACTCGAGATCGTTTCGGAGCGTGTCCCCTGGCCAGAGCGCTGTGTCGATCCGCGAAACTGCAACCTTGAGTCGAGCAAGATATTCCAAGGCACTGGCAAGGCGAGACTCCAGTCGGAGCACATTCATGGCTGCTTCATCTTTGACAGGGGAGTTGATGGGGTCCAAGTTCGTCTCGACTTGCCCAGTTTCTTCCTCGAAGTCTTGACAGAATTCTGCACTCGCAGAGAAATAATGAGTCGACAGAGGTATGATGAGTCGACGAAAGCAAACCAATCGCACAGAGAAAAGTACCTTCAAGCATGAGGAATAATTTTTTGGCGAGTCCTCCCAGGTAGTTCTCCAGCTCGTCCCTCCTGCGGGTGATGTCTTCTACTTTGTCGGTCAAGGTCCGCTTGTCCTTCTTCAGATGAGTCACTTCTTTGTTGGCTTCGTCAAGAGCAGCCTTCAGCTTGGCATTCTCTCCCTCCAGCTGTCCGACTGAGGCCATCTTTTGGTCGGCAAGCGCCGTTTTGTCCTCGGCGGTTTTCTTCGCAACCGCAAGGTCAAGGTCCTTCTTCTCCAAAGCTTGTCTCATTGTTTCTAGAAAGAATAACATTCGAATCAGAAAAAGGAGGAGAGAAGATGGCAAGAGAACCGGTCGACAAGCTTTCCTTACCAGCAGCGTCATCCTTAGCCTTCTGCAAGTTGTTTCGAGCCAACTCCAGGTCAAGATTGAGCTGGATTTGCTTCTCCTCCAAGTCGGCAAACCGGGCTCCAAGATCACAAGATTTCTGTGTTCAGAAGATAGTCAGTCGGCAGACACAAAGACTACTGCTGAATCAAACATTCGCCAATAGTCTCGGGGACTACACCCAGTGGGTGCACTCAGCGTGCCCCCACTGGTCCGACTCTTTCAATCGACTTGGTCCGTCCAGTCAAAAAAAAAACTCAGACCATAGCCGACTGCCCGCAGTCGACTACGGTCTCGGGGACTACACCCAGTGGGTGCACTCAGCGTGCCCCCACTGGTAAAGGTTCCACTCGGCATGATCTGCCCAGCCCGAGTGGAAAAGATCTGTTAAAAGACCCCCGCCGAATCAAACATTCGACGGCGGTCTCGGGGACTACACCCAGTGGGTGCACTCAGCGTGCCCCCACTGGTTTAGAGATTCGATCAGCACAACCTAGTCGACTCAAGTGGAAAAACTACTCAACAGAAATTAAAACACCCAGTGGGTGTACAGACTGACAATGGGTGTGCAATTAAGGTTCCAAAACGCTCATCCACGGACGTCTTGTGGATAAAGCAGCAGTTTCTAAATATCATATCCTAACAGAACAAGCGTCAAGATGGAGTTCAGTCAGAAGTAAGCTAACCTGGACATTGGCCTGAAGTGCTGAGCTGGCATCATAGGCAGCTTGACTGGCCTGGCGCACCACCTTCATCTGCTCCATCATAACGCCAGCCTAGTGTATAGCCTCCTTGGCAGCACTCACTTGGTCTTCTGGGACGTGATGGGTGGTGGGAGGTGCAGTCGGTGTATCAGTTGCAGTAGCTTGAGAGCTTGAGGCATGAAGTTGGACAGACGAAGCAAGGGCCGGCACAGTCGACGACGAAGGACGAACACTCGACAAGGGATTCGCAAAAGTAACGGAGGCACGGTTGAAGTCCCCGGATTGCTGGATAGCTGGTTCCGTCACCGGCGTCGACTGAGGCGTCTTGCTAGCTGGTACCTTCTTGACTGAGGTCCTGCTCCTCCTACCCACCAGTTTCTGTGGCTCATCTTCATCATCGTCTTGAAGTTCAATAACATTTTGCGGAGCTGCAAAAGAATCGACCACAAGAGTTCAGTCGACTGAAGAATTGGTTAAAAGAAAAGATGAGATAACAGGGGTCATACCCGCTTTGGAGGTGACCACGTCCTCCATCTCCTCGTCACCATCATCTTGGTAAGCAGAAGTCCCGGAGGTAGCAGCGCTGTAAATCTCAAGGTTCACTCAGTCAAGCAAGTGAATGGGTCGACAACTGATATAAGATTCTTCAAACAAAGGGTGAAAACGAAACGCTTACGCAGAGGCGACGGGAACGTCAACCTTGATCTTGGGCAAAGCCTTCCGTGGCTTTGACGGCGCGGTCTTGAGCTGCTTCGGAGCCTTCTCAGTCGGCACCGGAGAAGATGTCCGAGTGCACTTCGAAGTCTATCCAGTCGGTGCTGCCACCTTGCCCTGGATACTTGCTAGGTCATGCTTGTGCTTGGAACGCTTTTCCGTGCGAGGTGGAGAATCGACCTCCTCCTCACTGCTCGAGTTTTCGTGCTCTTCATCACTCTCCCCATCGGAGTTCCAGTCGCCGCTGTCGCCTCCGCTCTCTTCTCCTTCCTGGATCTACTCCCCGTTGGGCATCGAGTACATCTCAGTATATATCTGTGAAGCAAAGAATCGAACAAGCATCAGTCGGTTCCAAAGACAGTTTACAAATTAGAGTAAAAGTCACTCGACATCGAAGGTCTGACCTTGTCTGGTTCGTTATCAGCGCCGAGTGGCAGAATTCTCCTAGACCCCCTAGGGTTGTCTTTGTTTCCGGTAATGCTCTGCAGCCACCGCGCCACCGTCTCCTCGGCAACTTCCTCCGAGTGGATCCGAGCAGAATCATCGGCGCCCGAATACATCCACATAGGATCATCACGGGCCTGGAGCGGCTGGATGCGGCGAGTGAGAAACACCTCTAGCAAATCCATGCCGATCACGCCATCGCGGACAAGTTGGATTACGCAGTCAACCAACATGTTCACCTCCACCTTTTCTTCTGGAGTCACTTTCAAGGAAGAGGGCTTTTCAATTCGCCCCATGGTAAAGGGAGGAAGGCCAGTCGACTGACCAAGAGTTAGTTTGTCCTTACAATAAAACCAGGTCGACTGCCACCCTCTGACCGAATCGGGAAGAGTCATAGGTGGAAAAGTGCTTTTGCCTCTCATCTGGATCCCTAGACCTCTGCACATCTGGATCACGTGCGTCCTCTCATCACTCGGATTGGCCTTTTTCACAGACTGTGAGCAGCAAGTAAAGATGTGTTTGAAGAGACCCCAATGCGGTCGACAACCCAGGAAATTCTCACACATGGAGACAAACGCAGCAAGGTATGTGATGGTGTTCGGAGAAAAGTGATGAAGTTGAGCCCCGAAAAAGTTCAGAAAACCTCGGAAAAAAGGATGAGGGGGCAGAGAAAAACCACGATCGACGTGGGTCGCGAGGAGGACGCACTCACCCTCCTACGGTTGCGGCTCGGTCTCATCACCTGGCAGCCTCCAGGATCCATGGGTGATCAAGCCCCCCTCGACCAGATCCTCCATATCCTCTTGCTGAATAATGGAGCGAATCCAATCGCCCTGGATCCAGCCGGGCGGCAGGCCGAATCTCGACGACGAGCCACCCCGACTCGTCTTCTTGCCCTTCGCTGCCGCCGTTGCTTTCTTCGCACGCTCCAAGGCCGCCGTCTTCTCCTTCCCCATCAGGGCAGGCTGCGCTCAGGCGGGGCGGCGGCATCAAAGGTGGTGGCGAATGTGGTGGTGAAACAGGAGAAGAGGAAGGAGATGGGGAGCACAGTACCGGGCTCATCGACCCCGACGCCTTATATGGGCCTGCTCCCGAGTGGCTGACTAGTGGGCCCGGGTAATCCAGTCAAATCCCGCAACAGTCGCGCGCTGGATACGTGGCGAAAAAGGTGGCGTGAGAATCGAGGCATCCCTGCCTAACCCGCTCCGTCTACTGCGGCGCTCTCCGTCCCGCGCGCTTCTCCAAATTTCGAATCCCGTGAGATCCGGAAAGCAGCAGCGTGACCAATCGCGCCGAGGATCTTATACCATACCAACACTCAGAGCTTATCAGCAAACATCACTCGACGACCTCTGAATGGACCCAGTTGACTGAAAATGAAGTTGAAGTTTTTACAAAGATCACCGGCCCGGTTAGGATGCCTCTGAAGCATATAAATCGGGTCGGAACCATCTTCAACCCCTTCTCCACTCGGACCCAGATCCATTCGGGGGCTAATGACGAAGACATGTACCTAGGGTAGGGTAATAGGCCTGACCTAGACACCCTTACCCGAGGACACTGCCCTAAGGCCAAGGACATTCAAAGGGTAGCACCATCTACCGACTGAAATCGCCACAGGGTGCAACCCACTCGACCAACAGTTCACTCGGATAACCCAATTCCATTCGACCGGGGTGTACTCACTCGACCGCACCAGAAACAACTCGGAAGACACAAGATCTAAGGTCACTCAGGATGGCAAGGGTCAGGCATTCACTCCGTAGTCTTAATGATCATTTATTTGCCTTTATTGCTGGCGTTATCAGTAACGTCCTGTCTTTATAGACATTGAACCCCTTGTAACGTTGGACGGTTGGGGTCCTGGCGCACTCTATATAAGCCACCCCCCTCCTCAGGCACAAGGGTTCGCACCCCCTGTAACTTCACGCAAAATCCAATCGACCGAGCTTCCGAGCACCGAGACGTAGGGTTGTTACTTCCTCCGAGAAGGGCCTGAACTCGTAAATCTTGCGTGCACAACCTCACCGTAGCTCGGATCTTGCCTCCTCATACCTACCCCCCATTCTACTGTCAGACTTGGAACCACGACAGATGCCCCTAGCTACCTGCACATGGAACTTTTAGACTGGTTTCGATAAATGAATAGTGCTCAACTTTAATAAAATAAATCCAAATAAATCCTAAATTAACTAAATCATTTAGTTAGGCAGTAGAACACCTCTGCATATCGTTTAGGCATGTCATACATATTGTTTGCATTTTTGCCGTGAATTTATTGTTTCTTCCCCCTCCTTCTCTCTCGATAGACGCCGAGACCGACGCCGTTGCAGCTGAGTACGACTACGCTTCGGACGAGCAGCCTTCCGACGACCCCTCCTCCTTGCGAGAGCAACCAGGCAAGCCCCCCCCCCCTTGAGCATCCCGATATCGCCCATTCAATTTTCTCCTGCTTGCATTAGATTTTGCTATTGTTACTGTTTGCTCCTATTCTGATTCATGCCTGGCTATGTACCTTGTTATTGCTACCTTACCTGCCTATTTCAACACTGTTTAGTATAGGTTGGTTAGTGATCCAGCAGTGACCCCCCCCCCCCCCCACTTTGTCCTTGTTGCCTCTGCTTCATCATCGACGACTCGATCAATGTGATCGACGACCAGAGACCGACACCTAACTTCACCCCCCTTTATTGTACGACTCTGCATAGTTACTATCGAGTGCCGAGGGTGATACCTCGTAATGCACTCCTGATGATAACTCTGTAGTGTAGCTATTCGGTCGTGGTCATCGAGGGTGATTCCTCCTTCACCACTTCCGATACAACTCTGTCGTGCAACCCCCTCAAGTGTGAACCTCGAGGGTGAATCCTCCTATGTTCACCTTGATGATTTCATCGAGTGGAATCCGCCGAGGGTGATTCCTCGGGGTTTCCCCCTTGATGTTCTGACCACATGGTTACTTTGACCTTTGTCACAGGCGGGCCGACCCTGAGGGGTACCCGCAGGGAGATCTATGATGTCGGGCTTGCCCGGAAGGGCGCCCGAGTGTGATATTGTGGCGGAGCTTCAGAAACTCTGATTGTCTCCGCGTGTTATTAAATGAGCCTATTGGATTTGGGTATTTGATCTGAGTGGGTCGACGTGCCCTATACGCACTACCACCACGCAGGATAATGGTTTATGGGGCCCTCTGCCCTATACGCACTACCACCACGCAGGATAATGGTTTATGGGGCCCTCTACGTCGTATGTTTCTCCTGAAAGCTCTTCAGACGTCACAGTTCACCGTGTGGGCTGATCGCCAGGAATGGGCTGGATACTTCACTGACGAGTTCAGTGTCACGCTTGCACCCCGGCCAGCCACGCAACGCGCAGGGTGCCCAGGGCGATGGCCCAAGACCTCTGGGTGCATAGGTTAGTCCGGCATGCTGACCTCTCTGCTGAGCCTAGGTAGAGCGTTGCTTCTTGTTGATCTCCCGAGGCCGGGCATTACCCAGCAAGTGTGTCCGGCCAGAGGTGATCGAGCGTGTTGGGTAACAGTAGTGCACCCCTGCAGGGAAGAAAACATCTATCGATAGCCGGTCCTACGATAAAGGACGCTCAGTTTGGTATCCTGATCTATTACTTGAACTGGATACATGTTTAACTAATTGAAGCTTCGGGATAGCTTTCTCGCTGGGAGTCGAGGAAGGATCTCTAGGCTTTGCCTCAACATGCTTGCTTAATTAAAATGCTTTTCTGTACTCTTCTAATTGCTGCAAGATGGTGGCTTCGCGAAGATGCTAGTCTTTGATAGGACTAGGTCTTCTCTCTATTCTGGCATTCTGCAGCCCAGTCCACATATACAGCCTTTCTTTGATAATGTTGCATATGTAGTGTAGATCCTTGCTTGCTGAGTACTCCGGATGAGTACTCACGGTTGCTTGCTACCTCTTTTCCCCCATTCCCCTTTTGATGATACCTCAGACGATGGAGCTCCGGAGCCAGATGTCCCCGCAGGAGCTTACTACCAAGAGGGTCCAGACGGCACGTACTACTGGATCGAGCCAGCCGACCAGGAGTAGGATCGGAGGGTCCCAGGCAGGAGGCCTTCGCCTTTCGATCTAGAGTTGTTGTTTGTGCTAGCCTTCTTAAGGCAAACCTTGACTAACTATGTCTGTACCCAGATATTATTTGTGACTTATATATTCGGATCTTCGTGATCCCTGGTCTGTAATATTCGTGGATCTCTGTTTATTTGTGTTAGAGTTGTGTTGTGATATCTTCCCGTGAGTCCCTGTGCTTAATCGTGCACGTTTGCGTGTATGATTAGTGCATGATTGAGTCGGGGGCGTCACAAGTTGGTATCAGAGGCGACTGCCTGTAGGAAGCCCCCTTCCACTTCCTTGGTCGAAGTTGAGTCTAGACATCCAAAAACTAATTTACTAACTTGGCTGTGTGGCTTACGGGCCCACGTCGCCAACTGGGTGGTATTAGGACCTTTTATTCCTCGTCTATACTCTGGGACTCTGATCTCTCTTCTTTTAGGATTAAATGAATTTTACTAACGCCGACACTTAGGATCTCGTAAATCTCGTCTACCCGGAGAGTTGGATATCTGTGCTTACTTCCTTACCATTGATCTGATTAGTCTGATAATCATTTTCCTTTCCATTGTTTTGTTTAACCTTTCCCTTCGAGTTGTATTATACTCCTCATTGTCATTTGACGAGACCGGATTCTGCATCAGAGTGCACATGGAACGCAAGATCCTTCCGCGATGAACATTCGTCGTCCGCACTCGCAGTTACCCCGATTCAGTGGTTTTCTCCGACGTTGATGTAGCCTTTGCTATGTCTCGTTGTGTACTTCCTTACCGCGTGCCTGCGCGCCGCCTAGCATGTCTAGTTTTTAAATTTGCGCCGTTATGCTGTCCGCATGTACCCGACTCTGTGTATGGATCTGTATGTCTTAATTGACTACTGTTAAGTATCTATTACACTACTTAATTATTGTCATGTTACATCGTGCTTGTCGCTAAACCCTTGCAATTGCTTTTACTAAACTACCCCTGTTGAAACTTAGCAGGATGGTTAGACCAGGTGGTCGTGGTCGTGGTCGTGGCCCTGAACACCCACCACCGCTAGACTATATGGCAGCTATGATGCAACAATTCGAGCTCAACCACCAGTTCATGACTGGGATTATGGCTCAGTTCCCGCATCAGAACAACCAGAACCCTGCTGCAATAACTCTGTAGGAATTTGTGCATCTTAACCCCACTCAGTTCCGCAACTCTGACAAGCCACTGGATGCTGACGACTAGATTCGCGACATTACTCACGAGATGGAGTCTGCAAATGTCTCCCCTGCCAACTTTGTCACCTTCGCATCCTTTTTCTTAAAGGGTCCCGCTGCTTAATGGTGGGACACACACAAGCGTACACTATCTACTGGAACAGTCGTTACCTGGCCAGAGTTCCAGGCTGCCTTTCGTGCCCGTTATATTCCTCAAGGAATCATGGACCAGATGAAAACCCAGTTCCGCAACCTCACTCAGGGCAACAAGACTGTCGAAGCCTATCAGCGGGGATTCCTTGACCTGTCCCGCTATGCTGAAGAAGACATCGCCACGGATGCCCGTAGACAAGAGAAGTTTCGTAATGGACTCCACCCAAACATCGAGCTTGCACTTGCTGCTCAAGACTTTAACAACTTTGCTACTCTTGTGAACAAGGCTATTCTGGTTGAGACCGCTCAGATGAAGCATAAGGACTCACAGAAGCGCTATTGTGATGTTGGCTCATCTTCAGGCTCAGCACAGAAGCGTCGAGTCTAGATTCCCAACAACGTGTTCCGTCCAGCTACCCCTGCGCCAAAGAACAACTATGCTGCACCACGTCTACCTCCTCCACCACCGAGGAAGCCAAGAGCTCAAGCTGCTCTACCCAATGCTCCTCTTCGTCCTGAAGATGGTCTGTGCTTCAAGTGCCGCAAACCAGGTCACCTTGCTAAGGACTGCCGCCAGACTCAGAATCAGTTGGCTTTCCCTCGCACTGGCCGTGGCAATGGTCATGGCAACAATCAGGCCCGCAGCTATAATACTGGGTCTGCTGCTCATGGTCGTGGACACGCTTACAACATTGATATTGAAGAAGTCTAGGATCAGCCTGCTACCGTGATGGGTACCCTTCTCGTTAACTCAGTACCCGCTTCTGTATTATTTGATTCAAGAGCATCACATTCATTCATGACAGAAGCATTTGCATTATCGCATGACATTGCATTTCGGAAGATGAACCTGCCAGTAGTTATCCGCACCCCTGGAGGCCAGTGTCAAACCACTATGATGGCACACAATGTCCCCGTTGAAATTAAAGGATTGGAATTCCTTGTTTCGCCCATTATCCTAAAGTCTTCCACCATAGACCTCATCCTCGGAATGGATTGGTTGAAAGCTCACATTGCTTCGATCAATAGTGCCACAAAAGTTGTACAACTTCTTCACCCCTCCGATGAGATAGTGAACTACACCGCCTGAATTACTCAGAATGCTGAAGCTCAGATATATGCTCTGAATGCTTTGAACGCCTCACCTTTGGAGGGAATCGAGAACCTTCCTGTCGTTCGAGATTTTCCGGACGTCTTTCCGGAAGAACTTCCAGGAATACCCCCGGTTAGAACTGTCAAGTTTGTCATTGACTTGAAGCCTGGCACTACCCCTATTGTGAAGCGTCCTTATAAGATGCCGCCGCATGAACTCCTTGAACTTAAGGAAGAAATTGACAAGTCACTTAAGAAAGGTTTCATCCGCCCCAGTTCCTCTGCTTGGGGAGCACCTTCACTCTTCGTTAAGAAGAAGGATGGAACTAACCAATTGGTTCAGGATTATAGGCCCATCAACCAAGCCACAATCCAGAATAAATACCCACTGCCCCGGATCAATGATCTTTATGATCAGCTTGCTGGATCCTCTGTCTTCTCGAAACTTGACTTGAGGTTGGGTTATCATCAGATCCGTGTTCGCAAAGAGGATATTCTGAAGACTGCCTTTGTTACTCGATATGGCTCTTATGAGTACACCGTTATGTCTTTTGGCTTAACAAATGCTCAAGCAACCTTCTCCCGGTTGATGAACTATATCTTCATGGATTACCTCGACAAATTCGTCGTGGTTTATTTGGATGATATCCTTGTATATTCCAAGAATGAAGACGAACACGCTGAACATCTTCGGCTTATATTGGAGAAGCTTCAAGAACACCAGCTTTACGCCAAGTACTCTAAGTGTGAATTCTGGTTATCTGAAGTGACCTACCTTGGCCATGTGATTTCCAAGAATGGCATTGCTATTAACCCCGAGCGAGTACATGCTATTCTTGACTGGACGCCCCTGAAGAATGTTAAGCAAGTTAGGAGTTTTCTCGGACTCGCTAGTTATTGACGTCAATTCGTTGAGAACTTTTCCAAGACTGCAAAGCCACTGACTGACCTGCTCCACAAAGGTGTTAAGTTTGAGTGGACAGAAAAATGTCAAGAAAGCTTTCAGACGCTAAAAGATAAGTTGACATCTGCCCCAGTGCTAGCACCCACAGATACTCGCAAGGATTTCGTGATATACTGTGATGCATCTCGTCAAGGATTAGGCTGTGTCCTAATGCAAGAGCGCAAAGTGATTGCTTATGGCTCTCGACAATTGCGTCCTCACGAAGAAAATTATCCAGTGCATGATCTCGAACTTTCTGCCGTTATTTATGCTCTGAAGCTATGGCGACATTACCTTCTCGGTAACCATTGAGAGATATACGCGGATCATCAGAGTTTGAAGTATCTATATACTCAACCAGATCTGAACCTTCGCCAACAAAGATGGCTCGAGACAATAGCCGATTATGATTTGAATATCTCATACACCCCTGGCAAGGCTAATGTAATGGCCGATGCTTTGAGTCGCAAGGCTTATTGCAGCAACCATATGGTTCAGGAAGCACAACATGTGCTTTATGAAGAGCTTCGCAAATTGAACCTTCATATTGTTCCATAGGGTTATCTCAATACCCTGGTTGTTGAACCAGATCTTGAGCACAGCATTAAGACTATACAAAGGTATGACTCTGAAGTCGAAAGGATTAAGCGATACCTCGAAAAAGGTAAGCCGTCGGAATTCCATCTTGATAATGATGGGGTCCTATTCTTCCAACGCCGTCTCTTCGTACCCAAATTCAAGGATGAGAGAGAACACGTTATGAAAGAAGCTCATGACACTCCTCTGTCAATTCATCCTGGTAGCACAAAGATGTACCGTGACATTTGTCAGAGATACTGGTGGCCTAATATGAAGCGAAACATTGCTCGTTATGTTTTTGAGTGTGACGTTTGCCGCCGCATTAAAGCAGAACATCAAAGGCCTGCTGGAACTCTGCAACCCCTTGATATTCCTGAATCGAAATGGGACAAGGTCCAAATGGATTTCATTACAGGTTTTCCTAGATCTCAGAAGGGTCATGATGCTATCTTTGTCGTCATTGACCGATTCTCAAAGGTTGCTCACTTTCTGCCAGTTAAGGAGACAATCACTGCTAGTCAGTTAGCAGACTTGTATGTTTCCTGAATTGTGTCACTCCATGGTGTTCCGTTGGAGATCAGTTCGGATCGTGGCAGCCTCTTTACCTCCAGATTCTGGCAAAGTTTCCAAGAAGCTATGGGAACTCATCTGTCCTTCAGCACCGCTTTTCACCCTCGGTCGCAGGGTCAAGTTGAACGAGTTAATCAAGTGCTTGAAGATATGCTTCGGGCTTGCGTCATCTCCTTCAGTAAGAAGTGGGAGGAATCTCTCCCGTATGCCGAATTCTCTTACAACAATAGCTACCAAGCTAGTTTGAAGATGGCACCGTTTGAAGTTCTTTACGGACGTAAGTGTCGAACCCCTCTGAATTGGTCAGAAACTGGGGAACGCTCACTCGTCGGACCGGACATTATCCAACAAGCTGAAGAAAAAGTCCGCATCGTCCGTGAACATCTGAAAGCTGCTCAGTCTCGTCAGAAGGGCAACTATGACCGAAAGCACAAGGAAATGGTCTATCAGCCTGGCGAGCAAGCTTACCTCCGCGTCACCCCGTTGAAAGGTACTCATCGGTTCGGAATCAAGGGCAAGTTAGCTCCTCGCTACATTGGCCCGTTCCGTATTCTTGCCCATCGAGGAGAAGTGGCATATCAATTGCAATTGCCGCCAAATCTTTCTCAAGTGCATGATGTCTTTCACGTGTCCCAACTTCGTCGCTGCTTCAAGGATCCTATTTTAGCTGTGGATCATGAAATGCTTGAATTGCGGGAAGATCTGTCTTATCCAGAATATCCCTTCTGTATTCTTGATCAAGCCGAACGTCGAACCCGTCAGAAGTCAATCAAATTCCTGAAAGTTCAGTGGTCGAATCATTCTGAAGATGAAGCCACTTGGGAACGCGAGGATCGTCTTCACGAAGAATACCCCGCTTTCTTTCAGTTTTCCTCTTAATTCTCGGGACGAGAATTCTTGTTAGATGAGGAGAATTGTAACACCCCATGTAATTAACCACAGTGATCACCCTTAGTTAATGCCATGTCAGCAAGTTTAACAGTGCCTAGTCATCATTTGCATCATATTGCATTTCAAACTCCTAATTCAAACTTCAAATCAATTTAAAGTGGAAATAAAAGTTGTTTCAAATTGAAAACTAAATTGTTCATTAAATAGCAAATAATTCCGGGACAATCCTAAAATTGTAATCAACATTTACTAAATTAATTAAGTAACTCTAACAGCAACAAAACAAAAGTATTTAATCCATTTATAATTTAATAAAATCAAAATGAAATGATATGAACTCAAAACCTTTTTATAACAGTGCTAGATATTTCACTGTAATTTTTGAGCTAAGTCCCACGTTTTGTAAAAGTCATCTAGTGGTCAAACTATTTGCAAAACAGAAAAGGAAAATAGAAAACGAAACAGAAAATAGAAAATGAAAGAATAGGGGCCTTGCTACTGTGCACTTTAGCCCGAAGCAGCAGTGCAAGCCCAGCCCACCCCGCACCTCCTCCCTCCTCCCGCACTTCTCACCGTCGCCGCTGTCGACGCCACAGCACGCGCGCGCTGGCCCCCCCTTGCCGCTGCTCGACAACGCACATTGCTGCCGCCATGGGCGCCTACAAGGACCCCCCCCCCCACTCCGACCCCTCTGGCTAACCCTAGCCGTCTCTTTCCCTCTCCCCCCACTCGCTCCCACCTCACCCGATGCCGCCATGGACGGCCTCCGCTGAAGCGCGTGGCCAACGCCTCCCGAACGCCGCTCCGCCGCGCCTGACGTGTTCCCCGTCCTCGACTACGTCGCCTGCGCCTCTCCATTTGGGATCGGCGCTACTGCCTCGTCCTCCCCGAGCTCATCTTCCTCCTACGGCCGCCGTCGATCGCCGCTTTGTTCCGCCGCCGTCGAGCCCTCCCCGAGCACGCTGCCACCTCCCTACGGATCCCAGTGAGCCCCCGCGTCCCTCTCCTTATCTCCCCGTGCTTTTCCGCGGCCGTAGGCGCCGTTCCCCAATGTGCCCGAGCCCGCTGCCGCACGAGCTCGTTGCCGGCGAGCCTCCGGCGAGCAAATGGTCACGTGCTCGTGCCCGTTAACTTCACCGCAACGTGTAGTTCCCCGCTAGGTATTCCTTTTGCTCCCGCATGAGCTCTTGCGTTGTTTCCGCCTACCACCAAACTCCGGCATCCGCCGATGAGCTCGCAACCGTCGCTACACACCGTCCCCGGCCGCGCCACCAACACCGATGGACGCGCCGCGCTGCGGCCGTTACAACACACCTAACCACGCGCGAAATGGTGGACGGTGGACGAATCCCGACCACTTCCCGAGCCGCGCCGCCGCGAAACGCGCTCGCCGGCGTGATTCCGGCGAGTCGCCGGGCACCATCCGACGTGGACCGACACGTGGGGTCCCCTGTGACACTGGCAGGTGGGCCCCATTGACTCGTTGACCGCGGTCAACGCTGACTGGGCCGATTACTGTCGCTGATAGGTGGGCCCCGCTATCTAATTAACTCCGGATTAGGCTAGAATTGATTAATTAGCTCAACAGCCACTGACACATGGGGCCCACCCATCTAATTAGCATGTTAGTTTAATTTAAACTGTTGTTAGACTAACAAAGACTGACATGTGGGTCCCACTGGACCCACTGGTCAGGTTTGACTCCGGTCAGCCCCTGTTGACCTGCTGACGTCACTCTGATGTCATGCTTGCGTCATCTCACACTGTTCTGGATAATTCGTATTTAAGTAATTAAATAAATTACAGAAAATGATTAAACCTTTGAAAAATCATATAAAATAAACCGTAGCTCCGATCGAAAAACTTTATACATGAAAGTTGCTCAGAATTTCGAGACGAATCTGAATATGCCCTCCGTATTGCTGTCAAATGCCCCTAGCTACCTGCACATGGAACTTTTAGACTGGTTTCGATAAATGAATAGTGCTCAACTTTAATAAAATAAATTCCTAAATTAACTAAATCATTTAGTTAGGCAGTAGAACACCTCTGCATATCATTTAGGCATGTCATATATATTGTTTGCATTTTTGCCGTGAATTTATTGTTTCTTCCCTCCTCCTTCTCTCTCGATAGACGCCGAGACCGACGCCGTTGTAGCTGAGTACGACTACGCTCCGGATGAGCAGCCTTCCGACGACCCCTCATCCTTGCCAGAGCAACCAGGCAAGCCCCCCCCCCTGAGCATCCCGATATCGCCCATTCAATTTTCTCCTGCTTGCATTAGATTTTGCTACTGTTGCTGTTTGCTCCTATTCTGATGCGTAGCCTGCTTTTGTAACCTGCTTATTGCTACCTTACCTGCCTATTTCAAACTGTTTAGTATAGGTTGGTTAGTGATCCAGCAGTGACACCCCCCCCCCCCCACCCCCCCCCCCATTTGTCCTTGTTGCCTCTGTCATCATCGACGACTCGATCAATGTGGTCGACGACCAGAGACCGACACCTCACTTCACCCCCCCCCCTTTGTTGTACGACTCTGCATAGTTACTATCGAGTGCCGAGGGTGATACCTCGTAATGCACTCCTGATGATAACTCGGTAGTGTAGTTGTTCGGTCGTGGTCATCGAGGGTGATTCCTCCTTCACCACTTCCGATACGACTCTGTCGTGCAAC
The DNA here is from genome assembly GCA_011799875.1 of Thinopyrum elongatum. Classification (NCBI taxonomy): domain Eukaryota; kingdom Viridiplantae; phylum Streptophyta; class Magnoliopsida; order Poales; family Poaceae; genus Thinopyrum; species Thinopyrum elongatum. The sequence goes on from CM022301.1 coordinate 559,967,233, forward strand.
CCCCTCAAGTGTGAACCTCAAGGGTGAATCCTCCTACATTCACCTTGATGATTTCATCGAGTGGAATCCGCCGAGGGTGATTCCTCGGGGTTTCCCCCTTGATGTTATGACCACACGGTTACTTTGACCTTTGTCATAGGCGGGCCGACCCTGAGGGGTACCCGCAGGGAGATCTATGATGTCAGGCTTGCCCGAAAGGGCGCCCGAGTGTGATATTGTGGCGGAGCTTCAGAAACTCTGATTGTCTCCGCGTGTTATTAAATGAGCCTATTGGATTTGGGCATTTGATCTGAGTGGGTCGACATGCCCTATACGCACTACCACCACGTAGGATAATGGTTTATGGGGCCCTCTACGTCGTACGTTTCTCTCGAAAGCTCTTTAGACATCACGGTTCACCGTGCGGGCTGATTGCCGGGAATGGCTTGGATACTTCACTGACGAGTTCAGTGTCGCGCCTGCACCCCGGCCAGCCACGCAACGCGCAGGGTGCCCAGGGCGATGGCCCAAGACCTCTGGGTGCATAGGTTAGTCCGGCGTGCTGACCTCTCTGCTGAGCCTAGGTAGAGCGCTGCTTCGTGTTGATCTCCCGAGGCCGGGCATTACCCAGCAAGTGTGTCCGGCCAGAGGTGATCAAGCATGTTGGGTAACAGTAGTGCACCCCTGCAGGGAAGAAAACATCTATCAATAGCCGGTCCTACGGTAAAGGACGCTCAGTTTGGTATCCCGATCTATTACTTGAACTGGATACATGTTTAACTAATTGAAGCTTCGGGATCACTTTCTCGCTGGGAGTCGAGGAAGGATCTCTAGGCTTTGCCTCAACATGCTTGCTTAATTAAAATGCTTTTCTGTACTCTTCTAATTGCTGCAAGATGGTGGCTTCGCGAAGATGCTAGTCTTCGATAGGACTAGGTCTTCTCTCTATTCTGGCATTCTGCAGCTCAGTCCACATATACAGCCTTTCTTTGATAATGTTGCATATGTAGTGTAGATCCTTGCTTGCTGAGTACTTCGGATGAGTACTCACGGTTGTTTGCTACCTCTTTTCCCCCATTCCCCTTTTGATGATACCTCAGACGATGGAGCTCCGGAGCCAGATGTCCCCGCAGGAGCTTACTACCAAGAGGGTCCAGACGGCACGTACTACTGGATCGAGCTAGCCGGTCAGGAGTAGGATCGGAGGGTCCCAGGTAGGAGGCCTTCGCCTTTCGATGTAGAGTTGTTGTTTGTGCTAGACTTCTTAAGGCAAACCTTGGCTAACTATGTCTGTACCCAGATATTATTTGTATGACTGACTTATGTATTCGGATCTTCGTGATCCCTGGTCTGTAATATTCGTGGATCTCCGTTTATTTGTGTTAGAGTTGTGTTGTGATATCTTCCCGTGAGTCCCTGTGCTTGATCATGCATGTTTGCGTGTATGATTAGTGCACAATTGAGTAGGGGGCGTCACACTAAGTCACATAACACCCTCTTTTATGCAAGCATATCCATCTAAGCCTGACCACATGATTGCATAAAGTATGTCCTTGTGAGCTCCTTACTCTATTACTATGAGACCATGCCAAGTTGATTACTAAACTGAGAGTATACATCTTAATATGCTACCCCTAACATTGGGTTTTCATATTTCGGCTTCGTAAGAATAAATGCTACTGGTCTCTTATGATCAACATGTATTTCAGTTGTCTAGTGTTGTCCATTTTCTAGCATCACAATTTAAATTTATTTTTTGGTATATCTGAGATGTAATCCGTGATAACCTTGTTATGCTCTGACATTCTGTCGCTTTTTAGGGGATGCTTTCTTCTCTCTGATGGAGAAAATTTCAATCTTGGTGAATTTAAAGCATACCACCCATCTGTAGTATCACCCAGAGTTTGTAATATCGCCAAGAAGATGCCTAGTAATATGCAATTGAAGATATCACCTCGAAAGAATTACTGGCCAAAGACGTTTGAGAAAATCTCTCCAGTTTATGAAGACATTGCCTTGTTATTTTTCCCTGCTGAAGTTGACTGGTAGGTTTATGATTGTCTCAGTACAATAAATGTGTTTATGTGTGACTGCATTTTTTACCTTGTTTATGGCATGCATTCATATAATCAATGTTCCTTCATTCCTTCTGTGTATTTGAAGTTGGAACAAGAAGCATCCTTGTCTCATGGATATGCGCTGCGGTTTTGTCATGCACGCATATATCGATGATATGATGTTGTTGATGTATTCCTCAGAAGTGCTTCCACCCGATTGTCAGTGTTAGTGCTCTTACTATATATTTTGGTTTTATACGAAAAATAGAACAACCCATAATATGTTCTTTTTATTTGATGAAGTCATCTACTTTGTTTTGCTTATATGCCTGCGTACAAAAATCAAATGCAGTGACTGATTTTTTTAGTGGTGTGCTAATTTCATACCATGGTAACAGGGATAGATGGAAAGAGTTACTTATGGGGAGTTTTTGTGAAGCCAAAGTCAAAGAGCAATCATGCACGGTTAGGTTCAGTTGCTACATGACCTCTTGCAGTAAAAGGTACGAGCCAACTGCAAATTATGGTGCCCATGAAAGATTTAGTTCGGTTTGGATAGCTCTATTGCTCTCTCTTTTCTGTTGTCTACAATACTCGTAGGATCTCTCATGTTCGCTGCATTTGTCCTTGTTGCCCAGTAGGACTGCATGTTCTTAGAATTTAATTGTTGTTATCTTTTTAAGCTGGGTGAGCTTTCCTTTTCTTCTTGGATTACATCAATGAATTGTCTTCGTATTATGAAAATAAAAGGAAAAAACACTAGCCTTGTGTAGCAGTGAGAACTTTTGATAGTTTTTAAATTTGATTTGATTCTCTAATAACTTAAAAAAGAATAGTATGTTATATCACCTACGAAGGGGTTTGAGATGGATGTATTATATTCAATTGGGTGTAAAACATATTGAGTTTAGAAAGTATTGCTCTTGCTTTAATTTTCCCCAGCATCTTGATATTTGAGTTGTCTATGGTATTGTTTTTTTTTTAAGTTGCCCCAAAGGATCTCGAATTCATTAAGAAAGAAGAGAGTTCCCCGATTATTTTTTGTAGTATAGAAGTACATAATCTCATATGCTAAATTGACAATGAAAAGCTTGAGAACCATTCATTCTTAATGAATTCGAGAATCTTGTCTTAGATTTGCCTAAATACGGATGTATCAAGTCACATGTTAGCATTAGATACATCCGTATCTAGACAAATCTAAGACAAGAATTTTGGGACGGAGAGAGTATATCTTTATGAATAATCTTGTGCAATACCAGGGTTCTGAATGAAATTTTAAGTTTAGACTTGCGAAAATTGTTGTGTTCTCTGAGCGTGCAGCTCATTTGTCTCCAATTATGTGAACCATGCCATTTTTTTTTTCTTAATCATCAAATTCATCCTATGCAGGCAGAGAGTCAATTCTGGAGACGGTTGAGGACTCTCCATTACTATATGTTAGCAACGCTCACATTATGGTGTAGAGGCATCGGATAAGGTTGATCCACTTGTGCTCATTACTGAAGGAAGCTCGAATTCACCAGCGGTGATAGTTTTGTCTTTTGTGGACTGCCGTGTCAGTGTATGGGTCACTGTTATCCTTTTTGTTTGTCATCTTAACTGTGTATGCTTGGTCTGTAGTAACTTGTTGTTAAAGTGGACAAGTGTTTGGGAAAACGGTAAATTAGAACCTGTGGTGCTAGTGACATGCTGGAGTATTTCCGTAATCTCCTAAGAACCTGTGTTGAATCAAAAGTCTTTTTCTGCACTCTCCTTAAGAACCTATAGATGTTCATTTAGCTGTCCATAAGGTTGCAGTGGTTGGATTGGTAGCTGATGAAGTCACGGCGTGGGTGCTGCTGTGTATGGCTACTTTTTTTTCTACGCAAAGCTGTGCATCACTAGTTGCGAGCGATACGCGGTGATTCCTATATGACGCTCGTTAGCGTCAAATCTTCGTAGCTTCGCTGAAAAGCGAGACTTGTCGCTTCCACTTGGGCCGGCCCACGATTCAGCTTCGCACCTGTTTCTTGGTTGCGGTCGTGCCTGTTTCTTCGTTGCGGGATCTTGGGAACCTTCGTGAAGGTTCCTGGCCGGTTTTGGGAACTTTCTAGAAGGTTCCCTGGACCGGTTTTTTCTGTTTTGTTTTTACTAGGTTTTATTCTATTTTCAATTTTTTTCTTCTTTTTCTTTTTCTCTGCTTATTCCTTTCTTTTCTTTTCTTTTTCTTTTTTTACTGTTTCTTTTCCCTGTCTTACATTTTTTAGTATATAAAAGGTCCACCACGTATTAAAAGATGTTCATCGTATATTAAAAAAGTATTCACCTTATATTATTAAAAAAATATTCATTGTATATTAAGAAATTGTTCACCTTGTATTTTAAACTTGTTCATTGTATATCAAGAATTTGTTCAACGCATACTACGAAATGTTCATTATGTATTTGGAAAACTTGTTCAGTGTATATCACAGAAATGTTCAGTGCGTTTTTACAAATTGTTCAGCGTATATTACAAAAACGTTCAATGTATATTTAAAAATTGTTCAGCCTATATAAAAAAAATTGTTCATGTTTTCAATTTTTGTTCACTTTTTTCAAAATTTGTGTTTTAGAAGTTGTTCGAGTTTTGATTTTTTTTCACATGTCAAAAATTATTGGCTTTTTTGAAGGAAATTTGTTCACATTTTCCCAAGTGGAACTTTTTAAAAACGGGTCCGCCTCTGTAGCTATTACTTAATAATTTGCGCTGCATTTTGGCCAAGTAGAGTGGCTAGTTCGACTGGTTAACAACTATAGTTTGTAGCGTGCGGTCGGGAGTTCGAGTCCAGGATCCTGCTTAATTTTCGTGAGTTTTTACATTCAGCTCCTACAAATGGGCCGGCCCATTTTGCGTGCTCTTCAGCGAATGCTCTGCTGTTTGCCGCTCGCGAGCGTCCGACCTCTCGCGATACGCATGCATCGCCCGCGTCTGCCCCGCGCACGATGGGCCTCGCCCAGCCAGATTGTGCACCTTGTTTTTGTTTCGTTTTCTCATTTCTTTTTTTCGATCAATTTATTTATAATTTGAAAAAATAGCGAAAACAAAAACAAAAGGTAATGAACTCAAAAAAGGTTCACCCGTATTCGAACAATGTTCACAAAAAAGTTCATGGCATTCAAAAAAGATCATGAACTCCAAAAATGTTTGCGCATTCAAAAACTGTTTGTGAATACAAAAAAAGTTTGAGAATTCAAAAAAAAGTTCATGAGATGTTCAAGCTAGCGCAAACTCAACTCAGAATGAGCTCGTCCTATCATCCGCAAACTGGCGGACAAAGGGAGTGTGTCAACCAATGTCTGGAGACATATCTGCGTTCTCGGTGCATGCCTGCCCAAAAGACTGGTACAAGTGGTCGTGATATCATACCAACTTTCACTCTGCCTTGGACCGGACACCTTATGAGTGAAGGAAATATGCCCTAGAGGCAATAATAAAGTTGTTATTTATATTTCCTTATATCATGATAAATGTTTATTATTCATGCTAGAATTGTATTAACCGGAAACTTAATACATGTGTGAATACATAGACAAACAAAGTGTCACTAGTGTGCCTCTACTTGACTAGCTCGTTAATCAAAGATGGTTAAGTTTCCTAGTCATAGACATGAGTTGTCATTTGATGAACGGGATCACATCATTAGAGAATGATGTGATTGACAAGACCCATCCGTTAGCTTAGCACGATGATCGTTTAGTTTGTTGCTATTGCTTTCTTCATGACTTATACATGTTCCTCTGACTATGTGATTATGCAACTCCCGAATACCGAAGGAACACCTTGTGTGCTATCAAACGTCACAACATAACTGGGTGATTATAAAGATGCTCTATAGGTGTCTCCGATAGTGTTTGTTGAGTTGGCATAGATCAAGATTAGGATTTGTCACTCCGATTGTCGGAGAGGTATCTCTGGGCCCTCTCGGTAATGCACATCATATGAAGCCTTGCAAGCAATGTGACTAATGAGTTAGTTACGGGATGATACATTACAGAACGAGTAAAGAGACTTGTCGGTAACGAGATTGAACTAGGTATTGAGATACCGACGATCGAATCTCGGGCAAGTAACATACCGATGACAAAGGGAACAACGTATGTTGTTATGAGGTTTGACCGATAAAGATCTTCGTAGAATATGTGGGAGCCAATATGAGCATCCAGGTTCCGCTATTGGTTATTGACCGGAGATGAGTCTCGGTCATGTCTACATAGTTCTCGAACCCGTAGGGTCCGCACGCTTAACGTTCGATGACGATCGGTATTATGAGTTTATGTGTTTTGATGTACCGAAGGTAGTTCGGAGTCCCGGATGTGATCACGGACATGACGAGGAGTCTCGGAATGTCCGATAGGTAAAGATTGATATATTGGAAGATAGTATTTGGCCTCCGGAAAGGTTCCGGATATTTATCAGAGTGCCGGAAGAGTTATCGGAACCACCGGAGAAGTAATGGGCCTTATTGGGCCTAGGGGAAAGAGAGAGGGGCAGCCAAGGGCTGGCCGCGCGCCCCCCCATGGGCCTAGTCCGAATTGGACTAGGGGGAGGGGCGGCGCCCCCTCCTTCCTTCTCTTTCCCCCTCCTTCCTTCTTCTCCTAGTAGGACTAGGAAAGGGGGGAGTCCTACTCCTACTAGGAGGAGGATTCCTCCCCCCTTGCGCGCCTATGAGGGCCGGCCGGCCTCCCCCTCCCTCCTTTATATACGTGGGGAGGGGGGCACCCTAGGACACACAAGTTAATTGTTTTTAGCCGTGTGCGGTGCCCCCTTCCACAGATTTCCACCTCGGTCATATTTTCGGAGAGCTTAGGCGAAGCCCTGCCGGAATCACTTCATCATCACCGTCACCACGCCGTCGTGCTAACGAAACTCTCCCTCGGCCTTTGCTAGATCAAGAGTACGAGGGACGTCACCGAGCTGAACGTGTGCAGATCACGGAGGTGCCGTACGTTCGGTACTTGGATCGGTTGGATCGCGAAGACGTTCGACTACATCAACCGCGTTACTAAACGCTTCCGCTTTCGGTCTATGAGGGTACGTGGACACACTCTCCCACTCGTTGCTATGCTTCTCCTAGATAGATCTTGCGTGATCGTAGGAAAATTTTTGAATTACTATGTTCCCCAACAGTGGCATCCGAGCCAGGTCTATGCGTAGATGTTATTTGCACGAGTAGAACACAAAGGAGTTGTGGGCGTGGGTGTATACATATTGCTTGTCGTTACTAGTTGTTACTTGGTTCAGCGGTATTGTGAGATGAAGCGGCCCGGACCGACATTACGCGTACGCTTACGCGAGACTGGTTTCACCGCTGTGAGCACTCGTTGCTTAAAGGTGACCGGCGGGTGTCTGTCTCTCTCACTTTAGTTGAACCGGTTTCAATGAAGAGGGTTCTTTTAGAAGATCACAAAGCAATCACTACACCACGTTGTGGTTTTGATGCGTAGGTAAGAACGGTTCTTGCTCGAAGCCCGTAGCAGCCACATAAAACTTGCAACAACAAAGTAGAGGACGTCTAACTTGTTTTTGCAGGGCTTGCTGTGATGTGATATGGTCAAGACATGATGTGATATAATTTGTTGTATGAGATGATCATGTTTTGTAACAGAGTTATCGGCAACCGGCAGGAGCCATATGGTTGTCGCTTTATTGTATGCAATGCAATCGCCATGTAATTGCTTTACTTTATCACTAAGCGGTAGCGATAGTCGTAGAAGCAATAAGTTGGCGAGACGACAACGATGCTTCGATGGAGATCATGCTGGGGCGCCAGTGACGATGGAGATCAAGCTGGGGCGCCGGTGACGATGAAGATCATAACGGTGCTTCGATGATGGAGATCAAGAGCACAAGATGATGATGGCCATATCATGTCACATATTGAATTGCATGTGATGTTAATCCTTTTATGCATCTTATTTTGCTTAGTACGGCGGTAGCATTATAAGATGATCTCTCACTAAATTTCAAGGTACAAGTGTTCTCCCTGAGTATGCACCGTTGCTACAGTTCGTCGTGCCGAGACACCACGTGATGATCGGGTGTGATAAGCTCTACGTTCACATACAGCGGGTGCAAGCCAGATTTGCACACGCAGAATACTCGGGTTAAACTTGACGAGCCTAGCATATGCAGATATGGCCTCGAAACACTGAGACCGAAAGGTCGAGCGTGAATCATATAGTAGATATGATCAAAATAGTGATGTTTACCATTGAAAACTACTCCATCTCACGTGGTGATCGGACATGGTTTAGTTGATTTGGATCACGTGATCACTTAGATGATTAGAGGGATGTCTATCTAAGTGGGAGTTCTTAAGTAATATGATTAATTGAACTTTAATTTATCATGAACTTAGTACCTGATAGTATTTTGCATGTCTATGTTGTTGTAGATCAATGGCCCGTGCTACTGTTCCTTTGAATTTTAATGTGTTCCTAGAGAAAGCCAAGTTGAAAGATGATGGTAGCAACTACACGGACTGGGTCCGTAACTTGAGGATTATCCTCATTGCTGCACAGAAGAATTACGTCCTGGAAGCACCGCTAGGTGCAAGACCCGCTGCAGGAGCAACGCCAGACGTTGTGAACGCCTGGCAGAGCAAAGCTGATGACTACTCGATAGTTCAGTGTGCCATGCTTTACGGCTTAGAACCGGGACTTCAACGACGTTTTGAACGCCATGGAGCATATGAGATGTTCCAGGAGTTGAAGTTAATATTTCAAGCAAATGCCCGGATTGAGAGATATGAAGTCTCCAATAAGTTCTATAGCTGCAAGATGGAGGAGAATAGTTCTGTCAGTGAGCATATACTCAAAATGTCTGGGTATCATAATCACTTGACTCAGCTGGGAATTAATCTTCCGGTTGATAGTGTCATTGACAGAGTTCTTCAATCACTGCCACCAAGCTACAAAAGCTTCGTGATGAACTATAATATGCAAGGGATGGATAAGACAATTCCCGAGCTCTTCGCAATGCTAAGGCTGCGGAGGTAGAAATCAAAAAGGAGCATCAAGTGTTGATGGTCAACAAGACCACCAGTTTCAAGAAAAAGGGCAAAGGGAAGAAGGGGAACTTCAAGAAGAACGGCAAGCAAGTTGCTGCTCAAGTGAAGAAGCCCAAGTCTGGACCTAAGCCTAATACTAAGTGCATCTACTGCAAAGGGACTGGTCACTGGAAGCGGAACTGCCCCAAGTATTTGGCGGATAAAAAGGATGGCAAAGTGAACAAAGGTATATGTGATATACATGTTATTGATGTGTACCTTACTAATGATCGCAGTAGTGCCTGGGTATTTGATACTGGTTCTGTTGCTAATATTTGCAACTCGAAACAGGGACTACGGATTAAGCAAAGATTGGCTAAGGACGAGGTGACGATGCGTGTGGGAAATGGTTCCAAAGTCGATGTGATCGCCGTCGGCACGCTACCTCTACATCTACCTTCGGGATTAGTTTTAGACCTGAATAATTGTTATTTGGTGCCAGCGTTAAGCATGAACATTATATCTGGATCTTGTTTGATGCGAGACGGTTATTCATTTAAATCAGAGAATAATGGTTGTTCTATTTATATGAGTAATATCTTTTATGGTCATGCACCCTTGAAGAGTGGTCTATTTTTGTTGAATCTCGATAGTAGTGATACACATATTCATAATGTTGAAGCCAAAAGATGCAGAGTTGATAATGATAGTGCAACTTATTTGTGGCATTGCCGTTTGGGTCATATTGGTGTAAAGCACATGAAGAAACTCCATACTGATGGACTTTTGGAATCACTTGATTATGAATCACTTGGTACTTGCGAACCATGCCTCATGGGCAAGATGACTAAAACTCCGTTCTCCGGAACAATGGAGCGAGCAACAGATTTATTGGAAATAATACATACTGATGTATGCGGTCCGATGAATATTGAGGCTCACGGCGGGTATCGTTATTTTCTGACCTTCACAGATGATTTGAGCAGATATGGGTATATCTACTTGATGAAACATAAGTCTGAAACATTTGAAAAGTTCAAAGAATTTCAGAGTGAAGTGGAAAATCATCGTAACAAGAAAATAAAGTTTCTGCAATCCGATCGTGGAGGAGAATATTTGAGTTACGAGTTTGGTCTTCATTTGAAACAATGCGGAATAGTTTCGCAACTCACGCCACCCGGAACACCACAGCGTAATGGTGTGTCCGAACGTCGTAACCGCACTTTATTAGATATGGTGTGATCTATGATGTCTCTTACTGATTTACCGCTATCGTTTTGGGGTTATGCTTTAGAGACGGCTGCATTCACGTTAAACAGGGCACCATCTAAATCCGTTGAGACGACACCTTATGAACTGTGGTTTGGCAAGAAACCCAAGTTGTCGTTCCTTAAAGTTTGGGGCTGCGATGCTTATGTGAAAAAGCTTCAACCTGATAAGCTCGAACCCAAATCGGAGAAATGTGTCTTCATAGGATACCCAAAGGAGACTGTTGGGTACACCTTCTATCACAGATCCGAAGGCAAAATATTCGTTGCTAAGAATGGATCCTTTCTAGAGAAGGAGTTTCTCTCGAAAGAAGTGAGTGGGAGGAAAGTAGAACTTGATGAGGTAGTGGTACCTTCTCTTGAATTGGAAAGTAGTTCATCAATAAAATCAGTTACAGTGATACCTACGCCAATTAGTGAGGAAGCTAATGATGATGATCATGAAACTTCAGATCAAGTTACTACCGAACCTCGTAGGTCAACCAGAGTAAGATCCGCACCAGAGTGGTATGGTAATCCTGTTCTGGAGGTCATGTTACTTGACCATGATGAACCTACGAACTATGAGGAAGCGATGATGAGCCCAGATTCCGCAAAATGGCTTGAGGCCATGAAATCTGAGATGGGATCCATGTATGAGAACAAAGTGTGGACTTTGGTTGATTTGCCCGATGATCGGCAAGCCATAGAGAATAAGTGGATCTTCAAGAAGAAGACTGACGCCGATGATAATGTTACTGTCTACAAAGCTCGACTTGTTGCAAAAGGTTTTTGACAAGTTCAAGGAGTTGACTACGATGAGACCTTCTCACCCGTAGCGATGCTTAAGTCCGTCCGAATCATGTTAGCAATTGCCGCATTTTATGATTATGAAATTTGGCAAATGGATGTAAAAACTGCATTCCTGAATGGATTTCTGGAAGAAGAGTTGTATATGATGCAACCCGAAGGTTTTATCGATCCAAAGGATGCTAACAAAGTGTGCAAGCTCCAGTGATCCATTTATGGACTGGTGCAAGCATCTCGGAGTTGGAATAAACGCTTTGATAGTGTGATCAAAGCATATGGTTTTATACAGACTTTTGGAGAAGCCTGTATTTACAAGAAAGTGAGTGGGAGCTCTGTAGCATTTCTAATATTATATGTGGATGACATATTGTTGATTGGAAATGATATAGAATTTCTGGATAGCATAAAAGGATACTTGAATAAAAGTTTTTCAATGAAAGACCTCGGTGAAGCTGCTTATATATTGGGCATCAAGATCTATAGAGATAGATCAAGACGCTTAATTGGACTTTCACAAAGCACATACCTTGATAAAGTTTTGCAAAAGTTCAAAATGGATCAAGCAAAGAAAGGGTTATTGCCTGTGTTACAAGGTGTGAAGTTGAGTAAGACTCAATGCCCGACCACTGCAGAAGATAGAGAGAAAATGAAAGTCATTCCCTATGCCTCAGCCATAGGTTCTATCATGTATGCAATGTTGTGTACCAGACCAGATGTGTGCCTTGCTATAAGTTTAGCAGGGAGGTACCAAAGTAATCCAGGAGTGGATCACTGGATAGCGGTCAAGAACATCCTGAAATACCTGAAAAGGACTAAGGATATGTTTCTCGTTTATGGAGGTGACAAAGAGCTCGTCGTAAGTGGTTACGTCGATGCAAGTTTTGACACTGATCCGGATGACTCTAAGTCACAAACCGGATACGTATTTATATTGAACGGTGGAGCTGTCAGTTGGTGCAGTTCTAAGCAAAGCGTCGTGGCGGGATCTACGTGTGAAGCGGAATACATAGCTGCTTCAGAAGCAGCGAATGAAGGAGTCTGGATGAAGGAGTTCATATCCGATCTAGGTGTCATACCTAGTGCATCGGGTCCAATGAAAATCTTTTGTGACAATACTGGTGCAATTGCCTTGGCAAAGGAATCCAGATTTCACAAGAGAACCAAGCACATCAAGAGACGCTTCAATTCCATCCGCGATCAAGTCAAGGAGGGAGACATAGAGATTTGCAAGATACATATGGATCTGAATGTTGCAGACCCGTTGACTAAGCCTCTCTCACAAGCAAAACATGATCAGCACCAAGACTCCATGGGTGTTAGAATCATTACTGTGTAATCTAGATTATTGACTCTAGTGCAAGTGGGAGACTGAAGGAAATATGCCCTAGAGGCAATAATAAAGTTGTTATTTATATTTCCTTATATCATGATAAATGTTTATTATTCATGCTAGAATTGTATTAACCGGAAACTTAATACATGTGTGAATACATAGACAAACAAAGTGTCACTAGTGTGCCTCTACTTGACTAGCTCGTTAATCAAAGATGGTTAAGTTTCCTAGCCATAGACATGAGTTGTCATTTGATGAACGGGATCACATCATTAGAGAATGATGTGATTGACAAGACCCATCCGTTAGCTTAGCACGATGATTGTTTAGTTTGTTGCTATTGCTTTCTTCATGACTTATACATGTTCCTCTGACTATGAGATTATGCAACTCCCGAATACCGAAGGAACACCTTGTGTGCTATCAAACGTCACAACATAACTGGGTGATTATAAAGATGCTCTACAGGTGTCTCCGATAGTGTTTGTTGAGTTGGCATAGATCAAGATTAGGATTTGTCACTCCGATTGTCGGAGAGGTATCTCTGGGCCCTCTCGGTAATGCACATCATATGAAGCCTTGCAAGCAATGTGACTAATGAGTTAGTTACGGGATGATACATTACGGAACGAGTAAAGAGACTTGCCGGTAACGAGATTGAACTAGGTATTGAGATACCGACGATCGAATCTCGGGCAAGTAACATACCGATGACAAAGGGAACAACGTATGTTGTTATGCGGTTTGACCGATAAAGATCTTCGTAGAATATGTGGGAGCCAATATGAGCATCCAGGTTCCGCTATTGGTTATTTACCTGAGATGAGTCTCGGTCATGTCTACATAGTTCTTGAACCCGTAGGGTCCGCATGCTTAACGTTCGATGACGATCGGCATTATGAGTTTATGTGTTTCGATGTACTGAAGGTAGTTCGGAGTCCCGGATGTGATCATGTACATGACGAGGAGTCTCGGAATGTCCGATAGGTAAAGATTGATATATTGGAAGATAGTATTTGGCCTCCGGAAAGGTTCCGGATATTTATCGGAGTGCCGGAAGAGTTATCGGAACCACCGGAGAAGTAATGGGCCTTATTGGGCCTAGGGGAAAGAGAGAGGGGCAGCCAAGGGCTGGCCGCACGCCCCCCCCCCCCCCCCCCCCCCATGGGCCTAGTCCGAATTGGACTAGGGGGAGGTGCGCGCCCCCCCTTCCTTCTCTTTCCCCCTCCTCCTTCTTCTCCTAGTAGGACTAGGAAAGGGGGGGAGTCCTACTCCTACTAGGAGGAGGATTCCTCCCCCCTTGGCGCGCCTATGAGGGCCGGCCGGCCTCCCCCTCCCTCCTTTATATACGTGGGGAGGGGGGCACCCTAGGACACACAAGTTAATTGTTTTTAGCCGTGTGCGGTGCCCCCTCCACAGATTTCCACCTCGGTCATATTTTCGGAGAGCTTAGGCGAAGCCCTGCCGGAATCACTTCATCATCACCATCACCACGCCGTCGTGCTGACAAAACTCTCCCTCGGCCTCAGCTGGATCAAGAGTACAAGGGACGTCACCGAGCTGAACATGTGCAGATCGCGGAGGTGCCGTACGTTCGGTACTTGGATCGGTTGGATCGCGAAGACGTTCGACTACATCAACCGCGTTACTAAACGCTTCCACTTTCGGTCTACGAGGGTACATGGACACACTCTCCCACTCGTTGCTATGCTTCTCCTAGATAGATCTTGCGTGATCGTAGGAATTTTTTTGAATTACTACATTCCCCAACAATGAGAGCACTGTACCGGACCTGGCTGCTTCATTGCAGGAACGAGAACTTATACGAGAATTCCTATAACAACAACTCAAGCAAGCGCAAGATCGAATGAAAAGAGGGCGGACACGCAACGCATGGATCGAGAATTCAAGGTGGGTGATGTAGTTCTCCTACGACTACAACCGTTCATCCAATCTTCGGTGGCCCGGCGGATATTAGGATCATCACGCGTGTTCGCAAATTGGCGTACAAGCTCCAACGTTAACTCCCCAAGGGCTGTAAGATCCATTCGGTGGTCCACGTCTCATATCTCAAGAGGGTGATTGGCTTTGAGGTTCAGGTGGAGAAGGAGCTACCTCTAGATAACGAGATCATCTACATGGAATAGGTGCTAGTGACCATCCTTGGTGACCGTATGATGAAGACGGCGCAAGGACTTCAACAGCGTGTGCTGGTGCAATGGGTGGCCCTTCCTCCATCCATGGCTAAGTGGGAAGAAACGGGTGACCTGCAATGACGCTTTCCATTAACACTGGCTTGGGGAAAAGCCAGCTTCGAGGGGGGGGATGTTAGCACTACAATGGCAAGGCCAATGACGAAGGGGGCCTAGGACCAGGCGGGGCCACTTGGCCGTGATAAGGACTACTAGAAGACTGAAGCCGTGGCACCTACATGACCCACTCATCGAGTACTTAAGCAAGCAGAGTGTGTTGCATGGGGGCATCGTGGATTGTTGTAATGCTAAGGGCATGTACATTGGTATCTACTCAGCCTTCTGCAACACATGCCACGTAAGATCTTTGTCTATGTGGAGAAAAGTGAAGGAAATATACCCTAGAGGCAATAATAAAGTTGTTATTTATATTTCCTTATATCATGATAAATGTTTATTATTCATGCTAGAATTGTATTAACCGGAAACTTGATACATGTGTGAATACATAGACAAAACACAGTGTCCCTAGTATGCCTCTACTAGACTAGCTCGCTAATCAAAGATGGTTAAGTTTCCTAACCATAGACATGTGTTGTCATTTGATGAACGGGATCACATCATTAGGAGAATGATGTGATGGACAAGACCCATCCGTTAGCTTAGCATATTGATCGTTAAGTTTTATTGCTATTGCTTTCTTCATGACTTATACATATTCCTCTGACTATGAGATTATGCAACTCCCGAATACCGGAGGAACACCTTGTGTGCTATCAAACGTCACAACGTAACTGGGTGATTATAAAGATGCTCTACAGGTGTCTCCGAAGGTGTTTGTTGGGTTGCATAGATCGAGACTAGGATTTGTCACTCCGAATATCGGAGAGGTATCTCTAGGCCCTCTCGGTAATGCACATCACCATAAGCCTTGCAAGCAATGTGACTAATGAGTTTGTTACGGGATGATGCATTACGGAATGAGTAAAGAGACTTGCCGGTAACGAGATTGAACTAGGTATGAAGATATCGACGATCGAATCTCGGGCAAGTAACATACCGATGACAAAGGGAATAACGTATGTTGTCATTACGGTTTGACCGATAAAGATCTTCGTAGAATATGTAGGAACCAATATGAGCATCCAGGTTCCGTTGTTGGTTATTGATCGGAGATGTGTCTCGATCATGTCTACATAGTTCTCGAACCCGTAGGGTCCGCACGCTTAACGTTCGATGACGATTTGTATTATGAGTTATGTGTTTTGGTGACCGAAGATTGTTCGGAGTCCCGGATGAGATCACGGACATGACGAGGAGTCTCGAAATGGTCGAGAGGTAAAGATTGATATATTGGAAGGTAGTATTCGGACACCGGAAAGGTTCCGGAGTGTATCGGGTACATACCGGAGTACCGGAGGGGTTACCGGAACCCCCCGGTGGAAGATATGGGCCATATGGGCCATAGGAGGGAGGCTAACCAGCCCACAAAGGGCTGGTGCGCCCCCCACAAGGGAGGAGGCCGAATTGGACTAGGGAAGGGGGTGGCGCCCCCCTTTCCTTCTCCCTCTCCCTCTCCTTCCCTCTTTCCACCTCCGGAGAAAGGAAAAGTGGGGGGGACCGAATCCTACTAGGAGTGGAGTCCTAGTAGGACTCCCCCCCATGGCGCGCCCCCTTTGGTGGCCGGCCTCCTCCTCCCCTCCTTTCTATACGGGGGCAGGGGGGCACCCTAGAACACATCAGTTATTCTCTTAGCCGTGTGCGGTGCCCCCCTCCACAGTTTACTCCTCCGGTCATAGCGTCGTAGTGCTTAAGCGAAGCCCTGCGCGGATCACATCACCAACACCGTCGCCACGCCGTCGTGCTGACGGAACTCTCCCTCGACCCTCTGCTGGATCAAGAGTTCGAGGGACGTCATCGAGCTGAACGTGTGCTGAACACGGAGGTGCCGTACGTTCGGTGCTTGATCGGTTGGATCGCGAAGACGTTCGACTACATTGTAACATCCCCAGATCCTAACCCTGTCTTCTAGCTAACTAACTTGCCATGTCATCATATTTTTACTAAGTCAAAATGCCACTTGTCTCAAATCAAATTCAAATTCAAATCTAAATTGCAAGTCAAATAATTATTTCTTCAAACAGCCAAACTAAAATGTACATAATGTTGCAAATAATCCAGAGATAATTATAAAATAGTAATCCACCCTAAAGAAATTAGTTAACTAACTCTAACATCATCAAACAGTAGAAAACAGCCCTAATTTCATTCATTTTCATTTATGCAAAATCAAAAAGAATTCAAAACATTCCCAATCTTTTTGTGACAGTGAGGTTTAATGCATACTATTTAATGAGACTAGTGCCACATTTTATGAAAGTCATTGGGTAGCTCAAACTATTACAAACAGAAAGTTGTAAAAGAATAAAGCAGAAAATTGAAATAAGAAGAAGGGGAAATCCTACTGTATACCTACAGCCCAGAACCTACAGGAGCTAGCCCAGCCCAACAGATCCAGCCCACCAGCTAGTCGTCTCCTTCCTCCCGCGCTGTCGCGCGCAGACGCCGACACGGCGACGCCGGCCGCGCTATCGCCCATCCAACGGCCCCGCGATGCCGTTAAAGCCAGCACCGACACCCCCTCGCCCTCCCGCGAACCCTAGCTATCTCAGATTCCCCTCCCTCTCGCGTTTTCCTCCTTCCCCACGAGCACCCGATGCCGTCGCCGCCATGGCTCGCCGTAGTCGTGGCCCTTGGCCTCGCCGCACCACGTCTCCGAGCCGGATCGATCCGCCGTCGACTGTTGCTTCCTCTCCGACCACGAACGCAGGGTGGGAGCCACCGCAACAACCTCCCCGAGCTCATCTTCCCCGCACGGACATCGGCGATCGCCGCCCCGATTCGCCGCCTCGAGCCTCCCCCGAGCCCACTGTTGCACATCTGCAGGACCACTATGAGCTACTGCTCCTTCTCCCCCTCTCCCCGTTCCCTTCCAGTGGCCATAGTCGTCGCCTCGCTTGCGCCCGAGCACATCGCCGTGGAGCTCGACGCCGGCGAGCCCCCGACAACCAAATGGTTCTGGGCTCGTGCCCATCGAGCTCACCGCGCCGCGTAGATCACCCCTGGCCGCCTAGTTCGCTCGCGCACTCACTGCAACGCCGAACCCGAGCACCACCCGTAGCCGCCGCCGCATGCCGTTGTCGCCGTCGCCGTCGCCGATTCCGGCCGCCCCGGCCCGCGAGACCACCTCCATCAGACGCGGCGTGAAGCGCCCGTTTTAGAGAGCCCAACCGCGCGCAAAACGAGCCACCATAGCGCGTTTACGAGCTCGCCGGAGCTCACCGCCGCGTTACGGGCTCGCCGGAGTAACTCCGGCAGCCGGCATCCTACGTGGACTAACCGGTGGGCCACCCTGAGCCACTGGCAATTGGGTCCCATGGGCCCAGTTGACCAGGTCAACGAGCTGACGTGGCGCCCACCGCCACTGACGTGTGGGTCCCCCACGTCAGCACTTTAGTTAGCAGCTAATTGCACTTAATTAAGTTAAACCAATAATTAGCTAAGACACTGACAGATGGACCCTATTGGAAATATGCCCTAGAGGCAATAATAAAGTGGTTATTATTATATTTCCTTGTTCATGATAATTGTCTATTGTTCATGCTATAATTGTGTTATCCGGAAATCGTAATGCATGTGTGAATACATAGACCACAACATGTCCCTAGTGAGCCTCTAGTTGACTAGCTCATTGATCAATGGATGGTTACGGTTTCCTAACCATGGACATTGGATGTCGTTGATAACGGGATCGCATCATTAGGAGAATGATGTGATGGACAAGACCCAATCCTAAGCATAGCACTAGATCGTGTAGTTCGTCTGCTAAAGCTTTTCTAATGTCAAGTATCATTTCCTTAGACCATGAGATTGTGCAACTCCCGGATACCGTAGGAATGCTTTGGGTGTATCAAACGTCACAACGTAACTGGGTGACCATAAAGGTGCACTACAGGTATCTCCGAAAGTGTCTGTTGGGTTGGCACAAATCGAGACTGGGATTTGTCACTCCGTATGACGGAGAGGTATCTCTGGGCCCACTCGGTAATGCATCATCATAATGAGCTCAATGTGACTAAAGGGTTAGCCACGGGATCATGCGTTACGGAATGAGTAAAGAGACTTGCCGGTAACGAGATTGAACAAGGTATAGGGATACCGACGATCGAATCTCAGGCAAGTATCATACCGGTAGACAAAGGGAATTGTATACGGGATTGATTGAATCCTCGACATCGTGGTTCATCCGATGAGATCATCGTGGAACATGTGGGAGCCAACATGGGTATCCAGATCCCGCTGTTGGTTATTGGCCGGAGAGATGTCTCGGTCATGTCTGCATGGTTCCCGAACCCGTAGGGTCTACACACTTAAGGTTCGGTGACTCTAGGGTTGTTATGGGAAATAGTATGTGAATACCGAATGTTGTTCGGAGTCCCGGATGAGATCCCGGACGTCACGAGGAGTTCCGGAATGGTCCGGAGGTAAAGATTTATATATGGGAAGTTGTTATTGGGGTTCCGGAAAAAGTTCAGTTTTTTTTGGTATTGTATCGGGAAGCTTTCGAAAGGTTCTGGAGGATTCCGGAGGGATCCGGAAGTCTGGAAAGTGTTCCACCACGTCCAATACAGCAGCATGGGCTGTAAGGGGGCGCCCTAGCCTTAATGGGCTAGGGGAACCAGCCCCCCTAAGGCCCATGCGCATGCGAGAGGGGAAACCCTAAAGGGGGAGGGCCTCCACTTGACTTGGGAGGCACTCCTCCCCCCCTTGGCCGCCGCCCCCAACCCTAGATGGGATCTAGGGGGCCGGCCCCCTCTCCCCCCCCCCCCCCAGCCTATAAATAGTGGAGGGGTGGGAGGGAGGCCATAACCTCTCCCTTGGCGCAGCCTTCCCCTCTCCAATACCCTCCTCTCCGTTTGTGCTTGGCGAAGCCATGCCGCGAGAAACTGCAAGTTCCACCACCACGCCGTCGTGCTGCTGGAGCTGTTTTCCCCAACCTCTCCCTCCTCCTTGCTGGATCAAGGCGCGGGAGACGTCACCGGGCTGCACGTGTGTTGAACGCGGAGGCACCGTTGTTCGGTGCTTAGATCGGAATCGACCGCGATCTGAATCGCTGCGTGTACGACTCCTCCAACCGCGTTCTTGCAACGCTTCCGCATCGCGATCTTCAAGGGTATGAAGATGCACTCCTCTCTCTCTCGTTGCTAGTCTCTCCATAGATTGATCTTGGTGATGCGTAGGAAAAAATTTTGATTTACTACTACGTTCCCCAACAGTGGCATCATGAGCCAGGTCTTTGCGTAGTTTCTTGCACGAGTAGAACACAAGTTGTTGTGGGCGTCGATTTTGTCAATTTTCTTGACGTTACTAGTCTTATCTTGATTCGGCGGCATCGTGGGATGAAGCGGCCCGGACCGACCTTACACGTACGCTTACGTGAGACAGGTTCCACCGACTGACATGCACTAGTTGCATAAGGTGGCTAGCGGGTGTCTGTCTCTCCCACTTTAGTCGGATCGGATTCGATGAAAAGGGTCCTTATGAACGGTAAATAGAAATTGGCATATCACGTTGTGGTTGTGGCGTAGGTAAGAAACGTTCTTGCTAGAAACCTTTAGCAGCCACGTAAAAATTTTGCAACAACAATTAGAGGACGTCTAACTTGTTCTTGCAGCATATGCCGTGTGATGTGATATGGCCAAAAGGATGTGATGAATGATATATGTGATGTATGAGATTGATCATGTTCTTGTAATAGGAATCACGACTTGCATGTCGATGAGTACGACAACCGGCAGGAGCCATAGGAGTTGTCTTAATTTATTGTATGACCTGCGTGTCAATGAAAAACGCCATGTAATTACTTTACTTTATTGCTAACCATTAGCCATAGTAGTAGAAGTAATAGTTTGCGAGGCAACTTCATGAAGACACGATGATGGAGATCATGGTGTCATGCCGGTGACGATGATGATCATGGTGCCCCGAAGATGGAGATCAAAAGGAGCAAAATGATATTGGCCATATCATGTCACTATTTGATTGCATGTGATGTTTATCATCTGTTTACATCTTATTTGCTTAGAACGACGGTAGCATAAATAAGATGATCCCTCGCTAAAATTTCAAGAAAGTGTTCCCCCTAACTGTGCACCGTTGCGAAGGTTCGTTGTTTCGAAGCACCACGTGATGATCGGGTGTGATAGATTCTAACGTTTGAATACAACGGGTGTAAGCCAGATTTACACATGCAAAACACTTAGGTTGACTTGACGAGCCTAGCATGTACAGACATGGCCTCAGAACACGGAAGACCGAAAGGTCGAACATGAGTCGTATAGAAGATACGATCAACATAGAGATGTTCATCGTTGATGACTAGTCCGTCTCACGTGATGATCGGACATGGCCTAGTCGATTCGGATCATGTATCACTTAGATGACTAGAGGGATGTCTATCTGAGTGGGAGTTCATTGAATAATTTGATTAGATGAACTTAATTATCATGAACTTAGTCTAAAATCTTTACAATATGTCTTGTAGATCAAATGGCCCACGCTAATGTTGCCCTCAACTTCAACGCGTTCCTAGAGAAAACCAAGCTGAAAGACGATGGTAGCAACTACACGGACTAGGTCCGTAACCTGAGGATTATCCTCATAGCTGCCAAGAAAGCATATGTCCTTGAAGCACCGCTAGGTGACGCACCTGTTTTCCCAGCAACTCAAGACGTTATGAACGCATGGCAGTCGCGTAGTGATGATTACTCCCTGGTTCAGTGCGGCATGCTTTACAGCTTAGAACCGGGGCTCCAAAAGCGTTTTGAGCAACACGGAGCATATGAGATGTTCCAAGAGCTGAAAATGGTTTTCCAAGCTCATGCCCGGGTCGAGAGATATGAAGTCTCCGACAAGTTCTACAGTTGTAAGATGGAGGAGAATAGTTCTGTCAGCGAGCATATACTCAAAATGTCTGGGTTGCACAACCGCTTGTCTCAGCTGGGAGTTAATCTCCCGGATGATGCAGTCGTTGACAGAATCCTTCAGTCGCTTCCACCTAGCTACAAGAGCTTTGTGATGAACTTCAATATGCAGGGGATGGAGAAAACCATCCCTGAGATATATTCAATGTTGAAATCAGCGGAGGTGGAGATCAAAAAGGAACATCAAGTGTTGATGGTGAATAAAACCACTAAGTTCAAGAAAGGCATGGGTAAAAAGAACTTCAAGAAGGACGGCAAGGGAGTTGCCGTGCCCGGTAAGCAAGCTACCGTGAAGAAGCCAAAGAATGGACCCAAGCCTGAGACTGAATGCTTTTATTGTAAGGGAAACGGTCACTGGAAGCGGAACTGCCCCAAGTACTTAGCGGATAAGAAGGCCGGCAATACCAAAGGTATATGTGATATACATGTTATTGATGTGTACCTTACCAGCGCTCGTAGTAGCTCCTGGGTATTTGATACCGGTGCGGTTGCTCATATTTGTAACTCAAAACAGGAGCTGCAGAATAAGCGGAGACTGGCGAAGGACAAGGTGACGATGCGCGTCGGGAATGGTTCCAAGGTCGATGTGATCGCCGTCGGCACGCTACCTCTACATCTACCTTCGGGATTAGTTTTAAACCTCAATAATTGTTATTTAGTACCAGCTTTGAGCATGAACATTGTATCAGGATCTCGTTTGATGCGAGATGGCTACTCATTTAAATCCGAGAATAATGGTTGTTCTATTTATATGAGAGATATGTTTTATGGTCATGCCCCGCTGGTCAATGGTTTATTCTTATTGAATCTCGAACGTGATGTTACACATATTCATAGTGTGAATGCCAAAAGATGTAAGGTTGATAATGCTAGTCCCACATACTTGTGGCACTGCCGCCTTGGTCACATTGGTGTCAAACGCATGAAGAAACTCCATGCAGATGGACTTTTGGAGTCTCTTGATTATGAATCATTTGACGCGTGCGAACCATGCCTCATGGGCAAAATGACCAAGACTCCGTTCTCCAGGACAATGGAGCGAGCAACCAACTTATTGGAAATCATACATACTGATGTGTGCGGTCCAATGAGCGTTGAGGCTCGCGGTGGTTATCGTTATGTTCTCACCCTCACTGATGACTTAAGTAGATATGGGTATGTTTACTTAATGAAACACAAGTCTGAGACCTTCGAAAAGTTCAAGGAATTTCAGAGTGAGGTAGAGAATCAACATGACAAGAAAATAAAGTTCTTACGATCAGATCGTGGAGGGGAATATTTGAGTCACGAGTTTGGCACGCACTTAAGGAAATGTGGAATTGTTTCACAACTCACGCCGCCTGGAACACCTCAGCGTAATGGTGTGTCCGAACATCGTAATCGCACTCTATTGGATATGGTGCGATCTATGATGTCTCTTACCGATCTACCGCTATCATTTTGGGGTTATGCTTTAGAGACTGCCGCATTCACTTTAAATAGGGCTCCGTCGAAATCCGTTGAGATGACACCGTATGAATTATGGTTTGGGAAGAAACCTAAGCTTTCATTTCTGAAAGTTTGGGGATGCGATGCTTATGTCAAGAAACTTCAACCTGAAAAGCTCGAACCCAAATCGGAAAAATGCGTCTTCATAGGATACCCTAAGGAAACTACTGGGTATACCTTCTACCTCAGATCCGAAGGCAAGATCTTTGTTGCCAAGAATGGATCCTTTCTAAAGAAAGAGTTTCTCTTGAAAGAAGTAAGTGGGAGGAAAGTAGAACTTGATGAGGTACCCCCTCTTGAACCGGAGAGTAGCGCAGCTCAGGAAGATGTTTCTGTGGTGCCTGCACCGACTAGAGAGGAAGTTAATGATGATGATCATGAAACTTCGGATCAAGTTGCTACTGAACTTCGTAGGTCCACGAGGACATGTTCCGCACCAGAGTGGTACGGCAACCTTGTCCTGGAAGTCATGTTGTTAGACAACGGTGAACCTTCGAACTATGAAGAAGCGATGGCGGGCCCGGATTCCAACAAATGGCTAGAAGCCATGAAATCCGAGATAGGATCCATGTATGAAAACGAAGTATGGACTTTGACAGACTTGCCCGATGATCGGCAAGCCATAGAGAACAAATGGATCTTTAAGAAGAAGACAGACGCGAATGGTAATGTGACCATCTATAAGGCTCGACTTGTCGCTAAGGGTTATCGACAAGTTCAAGGGGTTGACTACGATGAGACCTTCTCACCCGTAGCGAAGCTGAAGTCCGTCAGAATCATGTTAGCAATTGCCGCATACTATGATTATGAGATATGGCAAATGGACGTCAAAACGGCATTCCTTAATGGTTTCCTTAAGGAAGAGTTGTATATGATGCAGCCGGAAGGTTTTGTCGATCCTAATAATGCTGACAAGGTATGCAAGCTCCAGCGCTCAATCTATGGGCTGGTGCAAGCATCTCGGAGTTGGAACATTCGCTTTGATGAGATGATCAAAGCGTTTGGGTTTGCACAGACTTATGGAGAAGCCTGTGTTTACAAGAAAGTGAGTGGGAGCTCTGTAGCATTTCTCATATTATATGTAGATGACATACTATTAATGGGAAATGATATAGAATTCTTGGAAAGCATAAAGGCCTACTTGAATAAGTGTTTTTCAATGAAGGACCTTGGAGAAGCTGCTTACATATTAGGCATCAAGATCTATAGAGATAGATCGAGACGCCTCATTGGTCTTTCGCAAAGCACATACCTTGACAAGATATTGAAGAAGTTCAATATGGATCAGTCCAAGAAGGGGTTCTTGCCTGTATTACAAGGTGTGAGATTGAGCACGGCTCAATGCCCGACCTCGGCAGAAGATAGAGAAAAGATGAGCGTCATCCCCTATGCCTCGGCCATAGGGTCTATTATGTATGCCATGCTGTGTACCAGACCTGATGTGAACCTCGCCGTAAGTTTGGTAGGAAGGTACCAAAGTAATCCCGGCATGGAACACTGGACAGCGGTCAAGAACATCCTGAAGTACCTGAAAAGGACTAAGGATATGTTTCTCGTTTATGGAGGTGACGAAGAGCTCGTCGTAAAGGGTTACGTCGACGCTAGCTTCAACACAGATCTGGATGACTCTAAGTCACAAACCGGATACGTGTATATTTTGAATGGTGGGGCAGTCAGCTGGTGCAGTTGCAAGCAAAGCGTCGTGGCGGGATCTACATGTGAAGCGGAATACATAGCAGCCACGGAGGCAGCACAGGAAGCAGTCTGGATGAAGGAGTTCATCACCGACCTAGGAGTTATTCCCAATGCGTCGGGCCCAATGACTCTCTTCTGTGACAACACTGGAGCTATTGCCCTTGCCAAGGAGCCCAGGTTTCACAAGAAGACCAGGCATATCAAGCGTCGCTTCAACTCCATTCGTGAACATGTTCAAGATGGAGACATAGATATTTGTAAAGTGCATACGGATCTGAATGTCGCAGATCCGTTGACTAAACCTCTTCCACGAGCAAAACATGATCAACACCAGAACTCTATGGGTGTTCGATTCATCACAATGTAACTAGATTATTGACTCTAGTGCAAGTGGGAGACTGTTCGAAATATGCCCTAGAGGCAATAATAAAGTGGTTATTGATAATTGTCTATTGTTCATGCTATAATTGTGTTATCCGGAAATCGTAATGCATGTGTGAATACATAGACCACAACATGTCCCTAGTGAGCCTCTAGTTGACTAGCTCGTTGATCAATGGATGGTTACGGTTTCCTGACCATGGACATTGGATGTCGTTGATAACGGGATCGCATCATTAGGAGAATGATGTGATGGACAAGACCCAATCCTAAGCATAGCACTAGATCATGTAGTTCATCTGCTAAAGCTTTTCTAATGTCAAGTATCATTTCCTTAGACCATGAGATTGTGCAACTCCCGGATATTGTAGGAATGCTTTGGGTGTATCAAACGTCACAACGTAACTGGGTGACCATAAAGGTGCACTACAGGTATCTCCGAAAGTGTCTGTTGGGTTGGCACGAATCGAGACTGGGATTTGTCACTCCGTATGACGGAGAGGTATCTCTGGGCCCACTCGGTAATGCATCATCATAATGAGCTCAATGTGACTAAAGGGTTAGCCACGGGATCATGCATTACGGAACGAGTAAAGAGACTTGCCGGTAACGAGATTGAACAAGGTATAGGGATACCGACGATCGAATCTCGGGCAAGTATCATACCGGTAGACAAAGGGAATTGTATACGGGATTGATTGAATCCTCGACATCGTGGTTCATCCGATGAGATCATCGTGGAACATGTGGGAGCCAACATGGGTATCCAGATCCCGATGTTGGTTATTGGCCGGAGAGATGCCTCGGTCATGTCTGCATGGTTCCCGAACCCGTAGGGTCTACACACTTAAGGTTCGGTGACTCTAGGGTTGTTATGGGAAATAGTATGTGAATACCGAATGTTGTTCGGAGTCCCAGATGAGATCCCGGACGTCACGAGGAGTTCTGGAATGGTCCGGAGGTAAAGATTTATATATGGGAAGTTGTTATTGGGGTTCCGGAAAAAGTTCGATTTTTTTCGGTATTGTACCGGGAAGCTTTCGAAAGGTTCCGGAGGATTCCGGAGGGGTCCGGAAGTCCGGAAAGTGTTCCACCACGTCCAATACAGCAGCATGGGCTGTAAGGGGGCGCCCTAGCCTTAATGGGCTAGGGGAACCAGCCCCCCTAAGGCCCATGCGCATGGGAGAGGGGAAACCCTAAAGGGGGAGGGCCTCCACTTGACTTGGGAGGCACTCCTTCCCCCCTTGGCCGCCGCCCCCAACCCTAGATTGGATCTAGGGGGCCGGCCCCCTCTCCCCCCCAGCCTATAAATAGTGGAGGGGTGGGAGGGAGGCCATAACCTCTCCCCTGGCGCAGCCCTTCCCCTCCCCAATACCTCATCCTCCTCCGTTTGTGCTTGGCGAAGCCCTGCCGGAGAACTGCAAGTTCCACCACCACGCCGTCGTGCTGCTGGAGCTGTTTTCCCCAACCTCTCCCTCCTCCTTGCTGGATCAAGGCGCGGGAGACGTCACCGGGCTGCACGTATGTTGAACGCGGAGGCACCGTTGTTCGGTGCTTAGATCGGAATCGACCGCGATCTGAATCGCTGCGTGTACGACTCCTCCAACCGCGTTCTTGCAACGCTTCCGCATCGCGATCTTCAAGGGTATGAAGATGCACTCCTCTCTCTCTCGTTGCTAGTCTCTCCATAGATTGATCTTGGTGATGCGTAGGAATTTTTTTTGATTTACTACTACGTTCCCCAACAGACCCCACCTAGTTAATAACTCTGTTAGTTTAGAATTAATTCACTGTTATAACCACAGAGGCTGACAGGTGGGCCCCACCTGTCAGTTTGACCACTCAGCAGCTCAGTTGACTGGCTGACACAGAGCTGACATCATGCTGATGCAGTAATCCTTTTTCTGTTATTTAAAATAATTCCAAAAAATATTTAAATCTTTGAAAATTCGTAGAAAATAAACCGTAGCTCGGATCGAAAAACTTAAAACATGAAAGTTGCTCAGAACGACGAGACGAATTTGATCGTGTCGTCTGTTTCGATGCCGAAACCCCCTACATAGGAGAACCCGTAACTTTTCGTTCGTATTCGGAATATGAATAGTGCATATACACCGGATAATAAATCCAACTTAAATCCTAAAGTAGCTAAAAATGCCTTAGACATACTTTAGGCAACCCTGCACTGCATCTTAGCATAGCATGCCCTGTATCGCATTGTTTGCTGTGCATTTATATGTTTCTTCCCCCTCTTCTCTCTCGGTAGACCCCGACGTCGACGTAGCTCCCGAGGCCGACGCCGCTCGGGAGCCCGACGACGCAGTTGACTATCTTGCCCTTGCCGCCGAGCAAACAGGCAAGCACCCCCCCTTTTGAGCATTCCGATATCGCCCACTCTCTTCTCTCTTATGCTTGCATTAGAAGTTACTGCTGCTGCTGTTATCCTATATCTGCTGCATAGCCTGATTATTGTAACCTGCTATTGTAACCTGCCTGTTTATCCTAAACTGTTTAGTATAGTTTGGGTAGAGACCCAGCAGAGACCCCACATTATCCCGACTGCCCCGCCGGATCATCAGAAGACCCGATCAACGGGATCGAAGACCAGGCCCCGACACCGCACGTCACTTCCCCTTAGTTGCTCGACACTATTGGGTTACTATCGAGTGCCGAGGGTGATACCTCGTCAGCACTTCTGATGATAACCTTGTAGGCTAGTTATTCGGTCGTGGTAAGCGTGGGTGATTCCTCCTACACCACCCCCGATAACGACACCGTCGCGCAACTCCTCAAGAGTGGACCTCGAGGGTGATTCCTCCTTCGTTCACCTTGGTGGTAACATCAGCGGGAATTCCATCGAGGGTGATTCCTCAGGGTTCCCCTTGGTGTTAGACACACGGTTACTATTGTTACCATGACTTTATACTGAACCATGTTACTAAAGACAGGTCGGCCCTGAGGGGTACCCGCGCGAGCTTAATTGCGATTGGTGTGGAGTCGGGTTGACCTGGAGGGTGCCCGCGAGATAAATACGAGGCGTGGCCGGGCATTTTTAGCCCCTGCCGCAAGTCCTCGAGACAGGGTGACGGGGTCACATCGATCGTGAGTCTCTGCTCGTTACCGCGCGCTCCTAATCCACTAACGGTTTGGATATTTGATCCGAGGGGCCTCTGGCCTGATAGCACTAACCATCACGTGGGCATAGTATGGGCGTTCTGCGTCGTATACATCAGCCGAAGCTTAATAGATGTCAGCGTGGAGTGGCGCGTGCTGGATTGGACTGGAACGCAACCGCGCTTGTATAAGGGGTTGCTAGGTCTGTTTTCGGCCGCCCACGCAACGTGCAGGAGATCCCGGGGCGATGGCCCAAGACCCCTGGGGCATAGGTTTAGTCCGGCATGCTGACCTCTCTGTTAAGTATTTGGTCGGGCTGCGGCGTATTGTTTGGCCGAGGCCGGGCATGACCCAGTAAAGTGTGTCCGGCCGGAGTTAAGCGAGCGTGGTGGGTAAGTTGGTGCACCCCTGCAGGGAAGAACTAATCTATCGATAGCCTGTCCTACGGTAACGGACACTCGGAGTTGTATCCCGATCGGTACAACTAGAACTTGACATGATAACTGGATAGTATGGCTCTGGGATTGCTTTCTCGCAGGGAGTCGAGGAAGAATCTCTAGGCGAGGTTGATAACATTACTACTACTTTACATTATGTTAATCTGCACTCTTCTAATGCTGCAAGACCGATGAAGATGATTGAAGATGCTAGTCTTCGATAGGACTAGGCTTCCCCCCTCTATTCTGGCATTTCTGCAGCCCAGTCCACATATACAGCCACCCTTTGAAAATGTTGCATATGTAGTGTAGATCCTTGCTTGCTGAGTACTTCGGATGAGTACTCATGTTTGCTTTATTTTCTTTTTCTCCCCATATCCAATTGACGCCGCCAGATGACGGAGCCCCTGAGTTAGCTACCCCCGTCGACGACTACGGATACTACTACTACCCTCCCGGCGAGTACTACTACGAGGAGCCGACTGACGACCAGGAGTAGGATTCGGAGGGTCCTAGGCAGGAGGCCTACGCCTTTCGATCGTAGTATTTTATTTTGCCCCGCCTTTCTAAAGGCTTATCTCTATTTCTGTAATATATCTATACCCAGATATCTGATGCTTCCGCTGACACTTGTATGCCATCGAGCTATGTATTCGAGCCCTCGAGGCCCTGGCTTGTAATATAAAGCTTGTATGAATTTATTTATGTTTTAGAGTTGTGTTGTGATATCTTCAAGTGAGTCCTTAGGCTTGATCGTGTGCATTTGTGTGTATGATTAGTGCATGATTAAGCCGGGGTCGTCACATACATCAACCACGTTAAGATAACGCTTCCGCTTTCGGTCTACGAGGGTACGTGGACACACACTCTCCCCCTCTCGTTGCTATGCATCTCCTAGAAAGATCTTGCGTGAGCGTAGGAATTTTTTTGAAATTGCATGCTACGTTTTCCAACAGTGGCATCCGAGCCAGGTCTATGCGTAGGTGATATGCATGAGTAGAACACAAAGAGTTGTGGGCGATAATAGTCATACTGCTTACCACCAATGTCTTACTTTGATTCGGTGGTATTGTTGGATGAAGCGGCCCGGACCGACATTACATAACCGCGTTCATGAGACTGGTTCTACCGACGTGCTTTGCACACAGGTGGCTGGTGGGTGTCAGTTTCTCCAACTTTAGTTGAATCGAGTTTGACTACGGCCGGTCCTTGTTGAAGATTAAAACAACACACTTGACGAAAAATCGTTGTGGTTTTGATGCGTAGGTAAGAACGGTTCTTACTAGAAGCCCGTAGCAGCCACCTAAAACTTGCAACAACAAAGTAGAGGACGTGTAACTTGTTTTTGCAGGGCATGTTGTGATGTGATATGGTCAAGACATGATGTGATACACGTTATTGTATGAGATGATCATGTTTTGTAAAAGTTATCGGCAACTGGCAGGAGCCTTATGGTTGTCGCTTTATTGTATGAAATGCAATCGTCATGTAATTGCTTTACTTTATCACTATGCGTTAGCGATAGTTGTAGAAGCAATAGTTGGCGAGACGACAACGACGCTACGATGGAGATCAAGGTGTCAAGCCGGTGACGATGGAAATCATGACGATGCTTTGGAGATGGAGATCAAAGGCACAAGATGATGATGGCCATATCATGTCACATATTTTGATTGCATGTGATGTTTATCTTTTATGCATCTTATTTTGCTTAGTATGGCGGTAGCATTATAAGATGATCCCTCACTAAATTTCAAGGTATAAGTGTTCTCCCTGAGTATGCACCGTTGCGACAGTTCGTCGTGCCGAGACACCACGTGATGATCGGGTGTGATAAGCTCTATGTTCACATACAACGGGTGCAAGACAGTTTTGCACGTGCGGAATACTCAGGTTAAACTTGACGAGCCTAGCATATGCAGATATGGCCTCGGAACACTGAGACCGAAAGGTCGAACGTGAATCATATAGTAGATATGATCAACATAGAGATGTTCGCTATTGAAAACTACTCCATCTCACGTGATGATCGGACATGGTTTAGTTGATATGGATCATGTGATCATTTAGATGACTAGAGGGATGTCTATCTAAGTGGGAGTTCTTAAGTAATATGATTAACTGAACTTAATTTATCCTGAACTTAGTCCTGGTAGTATTTTGCAAATTATGTTGTAGATCAATAGCTCGCGTATAGCTCCCTTGTTTTATTTTTGATATGTTCCTAGAGAAAACTAAGTTGAAAGATGATAGTAGCAATGATGCGGACTGGGTCCATGATCTGAGGAATATCCTCGTTGTTGCACAGAAGAATTATGTCCTTGATGCACCGCTAGGTGACAGACCTATTGCAGGAGTAGATGCAGACGTTATGAACGTTTGGCAAGCTCGATATGATGACTACTTGATAGTTTAGTGCACCATGTTTTACGGCTTAGAACCGGGACTTCAAAAACGTTTTGAACGCCACGGAGCATATGAGATGTTCCAAAGAGATGAAATTGGTATTTCAGACTCATGCCCGTGTCGAGAGGTATGAGACCTCTAGCAAGTACTTTGCCTACAAGATGGAGGAGAATAGCTCAGCTAGTGAGCATGTGCTCAGAATATCTGGGTACTACAATCGCTTGAATCAAGTGGGAGTTAATCTTCCAGATAAGATAGTGATTGACAGATTTCTCTAGTCACTATCACCAAGTTACTAGAACTTCGTGATGAACTATAATATGCAAGGGATGACAAAAATGATTCCCAAGCTCTTCGCGATGCTGAAATCGGCGAAGGTAGAAATCAAGAAATTGCATCAAGTGTTGATGGTTGACAAGACCACTAGTTTCAAGAAAAAGGGCGAGGGCAAGAAAGGGAACTTCAAGAAGAATAGCAAGCAAGTTGCTACTCCCGGGAAGAAACCCAAGTCTGGACCTATGCCTGAAACTGAGTGCTTCTACTGCAAAGGAAATGGTCACTGGAAGCGGAACTGCCCCAAATACTTGGCGGATAAGAAGGATGGCAAAGTGAACAAAGGTATATTTGACATACATGTTATTGATGTGTATTTTACTAGTGTTTATAGTAGCCCCTGGGTATTTTATACCGGTTCAGTTGCTAACATTAGTAACTCAAAACAGGAGTTGCAAAATGAAAAAAGACTAGTTAATGACGAGGTGACGATGTGTGTTGGAAGTGATTCCAAGGTTGATAAGATCACCATCGCACACTCCCTCTACCTTCGGGATTAGTGTTAGACCTAAATAAATGTTATTTGGTGTTTGCGTTGAGCATGAATATGATTGGATCATGTTTATTGCGATACGGTTATTCATTTAAGTCAGAGAATAATTGTTGTTCTGTTTACATGAATAAAACCTTCTATGGTCATATACTCAATATAAATGGTTTATTGAATCTCGATCGTAGTGATACACATATTCATAATATTGATGCCAAAAGATGCAAAGTTGATAATGATAGTGCAACATATTTGTGGCACTGCCGTTTAGGTCGTATTGGTGTAAAGCGCATAAAGAAACTCCATGCAGATAGGATTTTGGAATCACTTGATTATGAATCATTTGATACTTGCAAACCATGCCTCATGGGTAAGATGACTAAAACTCCGTTCTCCAGAACAATGGAGCGAGCCAATGACTTATTGGAAATAATACATACCGATGTATGCGGTTCGATGAGTGTTGAGGCTCGCGGCGGGTATCGTTATTTTCTGACCTTCACAGATGATTTAAGAAGATATGGGTATATCTACTTAATGAAACACAAGTCTGAAACGTTTGAAAAGTTCAAAGAATTTCAGAGTGAAGTGGAAAATCATCGTAACAAGAAAATAAAGTTTCTACGATCTGATCGCGGAGGCGAATATTTGAGTTACGAGTTTGGTCTTCATTTAAAATAATGTGGAATAGTTTCGCAACTCACGCCACCTGGAACACCACAGCGTAATGGTGTGTCCGAACGTTGTAACTGTACTTTATTAGATATGGTGCGATCTATGATGTCTCTTACCGATTTACCATTATCGTTTTGGGGTTATGCATTAGAGACAGTTGCATTCACGTTAAATAGGGCACCATCTAAATCTGTTGAGACGACACCGTATGAACTGTGGTTTGGCAAGAAACCTAAGCTGTCATTTCTTAAAGTTTGGGGTTGCGATGCTTATGTGAAAAAGCTTCAGCCTGATAAGCTCGAATCCAAATCGGAGAAGTGCGTCTTCATAGGATACCCAAAAGAAACTGTTGGGTACACCTTCTATCACAGATCCGAAGGCAAGATCTTTGTTGCTAAGAATGGATCCTTTCTAGAGAAGGAGTTTCTCTCGAAAGAAATGAGTGGGAGGAAAGTAGAACTTGATGAGGTAATTGTACCTTCTCTTGAATTGGAGAATAACTCATCACAGAAAACAGTTCCTGTGATGCCTACACCAATTAGTGAGGAAGCTAATGATGATCATCATGAAACTTCAGATCAAGTTACTACCAAACATCGTAGGTCAACCAGAGTACGTTCCGCACCAGAGTGGTACGGTAATCCTGTTCTGGAAGTCATGTTACTAGACCATGACGAACCTACAAACTATGAAGAAGCTATGATGAGCCCAGATTCCGACAGATGGCTTGAGGCCATGAAATCTGAGATAGGATCCATGTATGAGAACAAAGTGTGGACTTTGGTGGATTTGCCTGATGATCTGCAAGCCATTAAGAATAAATGGATCTTCAAGACAAAGACGGACGCTGATGGTAGTGTTACTATCTACAAAGCTCGACTTGTCATAAAAGGTTTTTGACAAGTTCAAAGTGTTGACTACGATGAGATTTTCTCACTCGTAGCGATGCTTAAGTCTGTCCGAATCATGTTAGCAATTGCCGCATTTTATGAAATCTGGCAAATAGATGTCAAAACTGCATTCCTTAATGGATTTCTTAAAGAAGAGTTGTACATGATGCAACCAGAAGGTTTTGTCGATCCTAAAAGTGCTGACAAAGTGCACAAACTCCAGCGATCCATCTATGGACTGGTGCAGACATCTCGGAGTTGGAATATACGCTTTGAGAAGGTGATCAAAGCATATGGTTTTATACAGACTTATGGTGAAGCCTGTATTTACAAGAAAGTGAGTGGGAGCTCTGTAGCATTTCTGATATTATATGTGGATGACATATTGCTGATTGGAAATGATATAGAATTTCTGGATAGCATAAAAGGATACTTGAATAAGAATTTTTCAATAAAAAGACCTCGGTGAAGCTGCTTAAGTATTGAGCATCAAGATCTATAGGGATAGATCGAGACGCTTAATAGGACTTTCACAAAGCATATACCTTGACAAAGTTTTGAAGGAGTTCAAAAAGGATCAGTCAAAGAAAGAGTTCTTGCCTGTATTCAAGGTATAAAGTTGAGTAAGACTCAAAGCATGACCACGGCAGAAGATAGAGAGAGAATGAAAGTCATTCCCTATGCCTCAACCATAGGTTCTATAAAGTATGCCATGTTGTGTACCAAACCTGTTGTGTACCTTGCCATGAGTTTGTCAAGTGGGTACAATAGTGATCCAGGAGTAGATCACTAGACAGCGGTCAAAATTATCCTTAGAGGACTAAGGAAATGTTTCTCGGTTATGGAGGTGATGAAGATTTCGTCGTAAAGAGTTACGTCGATGCAAGTTTTGACACTGATCTAGATGACTCTAAGTCTCAATCTAGATACATATTGAACGTGGGAGAAATTAGCTAGAGTAGCTCCATGCAGAGCATTGTAGACGTAGAAATTTGCAAAATACATACGGATCTGAATGTAGCAGACCCATTGACTAAACTTCTCTCACAATCAAAACATGATCACACCTTAGTACTCTTTGGGTGTTAATCACATAGCGATGTGAACTAGATTATTGACTCTAGTAAACCCTTTGGGTGTTGGTCACATGGCGATGTGAACTATGGGTGTTAATCACATAAAGATGTGAACTATTGGTGTTAAATCACATGGCGATGTGAATTAGATTATTGACTCTAGTGCAAATGGGAGACTGAAGGAAATATGCCCTAGAGGCAATAATAAAGTTGTTATTTATATTTCCTTATATCATGATAAATGTTTATTATTCATGCTAGAATTGTATTAACCGGAAACTTGACACATGTGTGAATACATAGACAAAACACAGTGTCCCTAGTATGCCTCTACTAGACTAGCTCGTTAATCAAAGATGGTTAAGTTTCCTAACCATAGACATGTGTTGTCATTTGATGAACGGGATCACATCATTAGGAGAATGATGTGATGGACAAGACCCATCCGTTAGCTTAGCATAATGATCGTTAAGTTTTATTGCTATTGCTTTCTTCATGACTTATACATATTCCTCTGACTATGAGATTATGCAACTCCCGAATACCGGAGGAACACTTTGTGTGCTATTAAACGTCACAACGTAACTGGGTGATTATAAAGATGCTCTACAGGTGTCTCCGAAGGTGTTTGTTGGGTTGGCATAGATCGAGACTATGATTTGTCACTCCGAGTATCGGAGAGGTATCTCTGGGCCCTCTCGGTAATGCACATCACCATAAGCCTTGCAAGCAATGTGACTAATGAGTTAGTTACGGGATGATGCATTACGGAACGAGTAAAGAGACTTGCCGGTAACGAAATTGAACTAGGTATGAAGATACCGACGATCGAATCTCGGGCAAGTAACATACCGATGACAAAGGGAATAACGTATGTTGTCATTACGGTTTGACCGATAAAGATCTTCGAAGAATATGTAGGAACCAATATAAGCATCCAGATTCCGCTGTTGGTTATTGATCGGAGATGTGTCTCGGTCATGTCTACATAGTTCTCGAACCCGTAGGGTCCGCACGCTTAACGTTCGATGACGATTTGTATTATAAGTTATGTGTTTTGGTGACCGAAGATTGTTCGGAGTACCGGATGAGATCACAGACATGACGAGGAGTCTTGAAATGGTCGAGACGTAAAGATTGATATATTGGAAGATAGTATTCGGACACCAGAAAGATTCCGGAGTGTATCGGGTACATACCGGAGTACCGGAGGGGTTACCGGAACCCCCCGGTGGAAGATATGGGCCATATGGGCCATAGGAGGGAGGCTAACCAGCCCACAAGGGGCTGGTGCGCCCCCCCCCCCCCCCCCCTCCCGCAAGGGAGGAGGCCGAATTGGACTAGGGAAGGGGGTGGCGCCCCCCTTTCCTTCTCCCTCTCCCTCTCCTTCCCTCTTTCCACCTCCGGAGAAAGGAAAAGTGGGGGGGCCGAATCCTACTAGGAGTGGAGTCCTAGTAGGACTCCACCCCATGGCGCGCCCCTTTGGTGGCCGGCCTCCTCCTCCCCTCCTTTATATACGGGGGCAGGGGGCACCCTAGAACACATCAGTTATTCTCTTAGCCGTGTGCGGTGCCCCCCCTCCACAGTTTACTCCTCCGGTCATAGCGTCGTAGTGCTTAGGCGAAGTCATGCGCGGATCACATCACCAACACCGTCGCCACGCCGTCGTGCTGAAGGAACTCTCCATCGACCATCTGCTGGATCAAGAGTTCGAGGGACGTCATCGAGTTGAACGTGTGCTGAACACGGAGGTGCCGTACGTTCGGTGCTTGATCGATTGGATCGCGAAGACGTTCGACTACATCAACCGCGTTAAGCTAACGCTTCCGCTTTCGGTCTATGAGGGTATGTGGACACACACTCTTTCCCTCTCGTTGCTATGCATCTCCTGGAATGATCTTGCGTGAGCGTAGGAAATTTTTTGAAATTACATGCTATGTTTCCCGACAAAAAGAGATTAACCAAAAAGAGGCTGTCCGTCTGCAGAATTAAAGATCGTCTATTCCCGTATAAATCGCCCCTTAACGACGTGCTTTCTCCCGTTGTGCGAGGGGAGTCTGTAACAAACCGTTTCTCTCGAGAGAGAGAGAGAAATATGTTTTCAGTTTTTTAATCCCTCGCTTCAGCCGGCCGGCACGGGCTTGCCTCCGCCCAAATCGATCTGTTACAGGCAACTAGATCGACGGTGCATTGTAACGTGTGTCGATAATACAACCCTGTCTAAACAATTGTACATGCCCTAAACAGGAGCTGACCTCGTCGGCAAACTTTCCTCATCTATCAACCAACCATTTCCCTTCTTCCCCGGGTCTCCTCCTTCCAGATCTATCGTGTGAGGGAAAGATGAGGCCCGTTAGAGCATCTCCAGCCGTTGGCCCCCAAGGCGGCTGGAAAAATCGTCGTGTGGGGACGAACCAGCGCTAAAAATCGGCTTGGGGCCGATCGGGTTCCCAGCCGCCGCCCCCAGGGTCGCCCCCAGACGCCTATTTTTAAAAAAAAACGAATTCGGCTAAAATTCGACAAACGGGACAATTATTCGGCATAACAGGACATAACTTCGGCGACTTAAACAGTTTTTTACATAGCAAACTTAAAATGTACTAAAGAAAAAAATAAAGGCCGCGACTACAGGCCGCAGAACTCGCTGAACACGACGTAGTCGTCGTCGTCGTCCTTCTCCTCCTTCACGCGGACGCCACTGCTGGACCCCTGCCCGGGGTCGCCCTGGCGGACCGGCGGCGGCGGCCCGTCGTCGTCGCTGTCGTCGAGAACGACGACGCCTCCCTCGTCGCGGCCACGGCGCCAAGCGACGATCTCCTCTAGGGCGCGGCGCTGGCGCGCCAACTCCAGCCGCGCCAGTCCTCCTGCGCCCACTTCATGGCCGCCGCGTCGTCGAGCCCCGGCTCCGTCTTCACACCGGCGAGCTCTGGCTCCGTCTTCATGGCGGCGAGCCCCGGCTCCGTCTTCGGCTTGACGAAGCGGGGAGGAGCCGAGGAGGAGGCGCGCCCGCCCTCGTTGATGACGATGCCGGCGCTGCGGGTGCGCCGGCCGAGCGGCGTCTCCGCTGGCTCGGCCTTGACGCTGAAGAGCACCGGCGACCCAGAGGAGTGGGAGGAGGAGCGGGAGGAGGAGGAAGAGGAGCCGGTCGTCCTCGGCATCCATTGGCCGCCGCAGCGGGGGACCAGGGCGGCAGGGTACGTCAACGGCGGCTCGTTGCCGCCCTCGAGGTGCTGAAGGACGGCGTGGAGCGTGCGGCCGGGGGCGCCCCACCACAGCCGGCGGCCGTCGCTGTTCTTCGTCCCCCGCACCACAGGTGCGTTGTTGGTGGAGACTAGCCGCGCCACTTGCCGGCATTCGAAGTACGCCGCCCACGCCGCGTGGTTGCCGGCGGCGTACTCCGGGAGGGCCCGCTGCTCCTCCGTCAGCGACGCCCGCACGCGCTCGACCTCGTCGTTGAAGTAGTCGGGGCGCGTCACGTCGGGCACCGGGGGGGCGGGGACGCCACCGGTGCTGAGCCTCCACCGGCCCGGCGTGCGCATGTCGGGAGGCGCCGGGATGTTGGCTTCGTGCAGGAGGTGGGCTTCCCACTCGTGCAGCGAGCGGCGGCCGAAGCCATTGGCCGCCACCCCATCGCCGTGGAACCTCTCGCCCATCATCTTCGGCGGCTGTGAACGGGGAGGAGAGAGGAAAGAGTTCGTCGGCGGCGGCTGTGCACGGGGAGAGAGGGGGCTGCGGGGCGGGTGCGTCCTCCGGCGAGGGAGGTGCTGCTTATATAGCGGCCGGGGGGGCGGCGTTGTGTGTACGCGTGGCGGGAGGGGGCGCGTCGCCACACCGCGCCGCCCGTGAGGAATCAATGGAAGGCTGACCGGCGGCAGCCTTGGCATTGATTCCCCGCAAGAAACCGAAGCGTTGTGAGGACGACGAGGCGGGGGTCGCTGACTCGGCGGGCCCGCTGTTCGTTCGCGCCAAAAACGATTGCCCCGGCGCCCCCCAGCGCGCCCGGTTCGGCATGGGTCCGCCGGCGCCAATTTCAGGCCTAACCGGCGAAAAACGGGCTCCTGGAGGCGCGACTAGGCCGGTTTTTGGGCGCCGGCGCGAAAAAATGGCCCTTGGGGGCCTGTTGGGGGCGCGGCTGGAGATGCTTTTACGGAGGGTGTCGCGGGCGTCCGCGCCGACACAAACACAGCCCAAATTTGGGCTTAAAATGAGTCACGGGTGGACAAAAAAAGGGACACCCATTCATTTGGGTCGGCCTGTTGGGCCGCATTTTCTGTTCGCACGAACCCAAACAATCGAAGGCGAACGAAATGGATCGCCGCGTTGAAGTTGGCCCTATTTCGCCAACCGGCCAGGTCAAAGGACTTGCTTGGAGTGATTTGTGGAAGCCCAGAAAGAACACGAGAAATACTGCAGTCCCGTGCAGCGAGTCCATTTCTCCACGCGTTCCTGCCCAGACATCGCTGCATCCGCAGCGGAATACTACCTCTAGGCTCTAGCCGATGCCCGCCTTTTACAACTTCTAATTCTAAAGCGGCTGGCTCACCTCAAAGTGAGATATGTGTCTCTCTCGGTCTCATGCCGATAATTTCAAATTTACACGCTGCTTTCTCTTTCGTGCAGCACGCTCAGGCCGGGCCAGCTTTACGACTCTTTGGTTCAAAAAATTTGTCTGGTTGGTTCCGCAGAACAGAGTGCCATGGCAACGAGGTAGCTGAGCAGTCCTTCCAAACTAAAAGCACGCCCCAGTTGTACTACATACACCACGACCACGTACACTACACCCCAGGATGATCAGTACAGTGTACAGGAAAAATCACTTCTTCTTCTTTTTTTGCTGAAATCATTTCCTTCTCACACACTGGCATACACACAAGTCACAAGACGAGAGCCAGCCATAATGTCAAGCAACAGAAAAAAAAAAACCGGAAGAAACGTCCGAGTCTACTGAGCCAACCGCTCCATCATGTCTTGATAATTTTTTCGGCTGTGCATGCATGGCATGGCACCACAGGAGCAATCATGTCACGTAGCAGTAGCAGCATATCTGATTAAGCGGATCACGCACAGAAATATCACGAGCGGGGCCATCATCGTCGTGGCATTGTATAATGGATGTAGTCGACGGATGGGGCCTACGGTGCATACGCACCGCTTTAATATACGGTTGCAAGCCCGGTCGACGTGATTAAGCCGGCGACTGGGATTGTTAGTTAATCTTGGCGTGTGGGATAGGGCAATCATGCGCCGTGACAGTGACTGAACCCGACGACCCTGGGCATGGGGTCGCAACGTGGAGTACTCGAGTGCACTCATCAGTACACTAGTGCCCCACTACTCCTAATTAAATGGCTTCACGGATAAAAAATACCCAGAGCAATTTGAATGTACTAGTATTTGTAGTACTTGTGAAGCTGTGAGTTAATATACCATTTGCTGAATTTGGAGTAGTACTCCCTCCGTCCTAAAATAAATGTCTTAGCTTTAGTACAATTTTATACTAAAGTTAGTACAAAGTTGAGACACTTATTTTGGGACGGAGAGAGTATATTACACCAGTTATTCGAATTATTTTCCGGCCGGTACATCGGCACTCGGCAGTACCACGGTATGATGATCATAAAGCCGTTTGGGCGATACGACGGCATCGACATGCAGCGGACATGCACTCTTCCTGCATTGTACTGTACTACCGAAGAAACCCATCATGGCGGAT
The DNA here is from genome assembly GCA_011799875.1 of Thinopyrum elongatum. Lineage (NCBI taxonomy): Eukaryota > Viridiplantae > Streptophyta > Magnoliopsida > Poales > Poaceae > Thinopyrum > Thinopyrum elongatum. The sequence goes on from CM022301.1 coordinate 560,007,605, forward strand.
GGCACGTACCCACGCAGCCACGCAGGAGTAAATAATGGCATGTGTAACTGTAACAAAAACTTCACGACGACCACGAAGACAAGAGGAAATCCCGCATGGCCGGCCTTGGGATACATTTGCTGGGACAGAAAAATTGCCAAAATTCAGCTTGGGCGGCCATGGGTGAAAGTCAGAGGGCATCACCCGTCGTCATGGACTGGAAAGGGACACAGGGAAAAGAGAGACAGAGGCTGCCACTGCATTGGCAATTTGGCATCCTCCTCGCCTTTTGACCGCGACACGCACTTGAAATAAAGCTGGGCTGGTTCACGGTCACGGAGGGAGGCGTGGCTCGCCTCGCCTCGCCACACATTCTCACCCACTTCAAAACTGACCCGAGACTTTGGAGAATCTTCACTTCTTTTGGTCTTTTGGACTTGGTCCCTGCCCGGACCGCCTCGCAAGGAGACACCACACGTCTCTCTCCACCTCATCTTGTTTGCATGATCCATAGACACACAGAGAGGCAAATATTATTCTTACACTCTGTTTTTCTTGACGAAAAATGTGCCATTTGTCTCTTGGGAGATAAAAGGGAAGTGGATCCTCTGACACGAAGGAGGGAAGTCACCTAAGCTACGGTGCAAACTAGTGTAAAACAGAGAAAAAAAAAGGCATAGGTACTGTAGCAAACAATGTATTTATCTACTGTAGCACAGTTACTGTTGATATAAATAAATTTAAAATTAATTTTATTGCACCATAATTTTGTTTGTATGTAAATTTTGTAAATGTATAAAGTAGATTTGTAATTTGCAAATTAATTCAAGTAATTTAGTCTTAACCATATAGATGTGAAGGAGGGAAGTTTGGGAACTGTAGCTTAGGTGACTTCATGTTAGAGGATTCACTTCCAGATAAAATGTGTGGTTTGGTTTCACTGAATTGCTGCAAATCTGCACGCACGGTACCGCTATTGTATTTCTGTTTTCTCCCATGCTCTGCTTACTTTTATCTAAGCAATCAATCACATATGGAGGTAAGAAATGAGGAGCAGGGGCGCAAGTCAAACACCACAGCAAGAACAGAGACGAGTTAGTTACCAATCAAATATAAAGGTAAGAAATTAGCAGAGGCATCAAGCAAGCACTCCAGCAATAACAGACAAGATTTCAGATAGATACACAGTTAACTCATTCAGAGTAATTAGGCACCAGAAAGAACGAAAAAACATCCACACATAACCAATCCCCTTGAGCAACAGGCGCCCTGTTTACTTAATTATCCTCTCTCTAGTCAAACAGCGAGCAGAGCAAACAACGACGAACACTCCATGGAGCTGGAGTAGAAGCCACCGCTAGCTAGCATTCACCGGCTAATTCTTTTACCTAAGCAATCAAGAGCTTAACTTGGAAGCCAACAAGTATGCTCACGCGTTGGCCTTCTAGCTCGCGACCTGTTGGCTACCAGAAGCAGACGGACGCGGCCGGCGGCGCCTTTCCGCGGGGGATGCGGCCGTAGCGGAACCCGTTGACGCCGGCACGGCGGGGGGAGGAGCGTCGGCGGAGCGCCGGCGCGGCCCAGCCGAAGCAGAGGCGGATGCGCGCCCGGAGCCGGCGGAGCCCCTTGGCGGCGGCCCGGCGCAGGCGTCGCGCCCCGGCCCAGACGACGCGGCGCGTGCGCGCGCGCGGCGAGACCTCGGCGTCGCGGGAGAAGTGGTAGCTCCGGAGGAACAGCTGCCTCCGCTCCACCTGCCGCTCCCACCGCGCCATGTACTCCACGTACGGCCACGCCGTTGCCATGGTCTTCTCTCCCGCCGTCGCCGGCGAGGCCACTTGCACAGACATGGGCGATGACAGGTTCTTGGCTAGCTCTGCTCGGCTCCCGGTCTCTTGGTAGTGGAAGCAACAAGGTGGTAGAAGAAGATGATTAAAAGCGCGTGCGTGAGGAGGACGAGTAGCGGTAGCGGCGGTTTGCGTGGAGATCTGAGGAGGGGTGCGGCGAGACGGAGGCTTTATAGGGGAGGGGTGGCGGCGGCGAGACGGAGGCTTTATAGAGGAGGGGTTGGCGGCGGTGGTGGCTGCCGGCAGCTTCGGGGGGAAGGGAGAGGAGGGGAGCGGAGGGGAGATGGTTGGAGTGGGAGCGGGAGGGTGGCCAGTTTTATGCTAACCTTGGACGTTTTGCCTGCGATTGGCGGGCTAATTTACTTTACTTTGCGATGGATAATCAGACACTTTCTGCTTGATTGGAAAATGACACTGCCATTTGTAGCCTCCTTCTAGTCTCTGCCACGTTATTTTAGTAGTATATTTTTCCTCTGGTGCTTGAGGAGAGTTGTCATGCCTACGTGTGTGGTGTGTACATGGAACATGACTTTGCATATCATTTTCACAAGGAATTGGTCCGAGCAAAATCAAGTTCCAGCTTGGCACAAAATATTTGAGGATCGATCGACACTTCCACTTTGGCACTAATTAAGTACGAGAGCATGGGCATGGCATGTGCCAGTGCAGATTTCCGTTCCAAAAACTATTGCATGTTCCCTTCAAAAAAAAAAAAACTATTGCATGTTGCAGGAGCAGTGCGATGTACTACAGGGAAGGCGGGACCAACTCACCCATTTGGTGTGCCTTTTCTCGTCTTGTGACCGTTGGATCGGCCGGCCAGGCAGGCTTTGACCTTTTTGCATTTATTTACTGTTTCGCCCCTGTGCACGCTTAAAGCCTGAAACTAGCGCGTGTCAATCCGAACATAAATGGAACGCAGATTTAGACTCTAGTAGAACGAGAGGAGGAAACGCCATTGGTGTGAAGACAAGCTAAGCTCTGGCTTCGTACGACCTTCTCTTCTTGTTTCTTCTTAAAAGAAAACATAGTAAGCCCTGGGTTGGGTTCGTACGTGGTTGCATCCCGTTGTGCTGTTAATTAACTACTCCTACTAACGACGATGGTCAATGCAAGTCATTATGTCACGGTGGGTAGGAGTAGGACGGACGGGCGGTGCTCGTCGAGGTCTGACTTTGTCAATGCTAGTACATTGCTACTCGGTCGAGTTTAGGCTCGATATGACTTGAAGGTTCCCGATGGATGGCTTTGTAACCAAACCAAACCACGGCCGGAGTGGCAGCAATGACCGACGTCCTGCATGCCCAAAGCCTGACATCCGCGCGTGCAAGTAAAAATAAACAAACAAATTTAAGGCGAGCCTCGTCATCTCATACACGCTGAATCGAATCGTTTATCGGTCTTCCATCTCCTTAGTAGGTTTTGGTTACGAGGGATGAAAACAGCATTTTTTTTTTAACATCAGTACAGACACAAGCGTTCATGTACACGCGCATACAATCATCCCTATAAACGCACACACGCACCCCCTACCCCTATGAGCACCTCCGAAAAACTGAGCCGACATATCATCTTGAAAACAGCATTGGCATCAAGAGAATAGATCTCATGTGTTGGTTCGTGCGTCTGCGTGCATGACTGTCAACAAATATATAGATAGATAGATTCAGTGTGCACATCGGGGAGCGAGGAAGGATCGATGATTAGCCAATGATGTGATGATGGCATTGGCGGGTCGAACGCCACACTTGGTCTTTACGTCACCACGGCTGCACTGCTCCGCTATGCTCTACGTATATACATTCACGAGATTGGAGCTGTATACTTGTCCCCTACGTTATGTGCTGTAGCGCACCAACGTTAACTCCTCGCACTGAAAAATAACATGTACTACCTCTCTATTGAAATACTTGTAGTTAGGGGTAGCTAGTACAAGTTCCCTCAATTACAAATATTTTGGTACAGAGGAAATAGATGCATAATTAATTTACAATACAGTACATTTTCAGGTTTCAGAATGGCCAATGCCGTCAAACGTGTGAATACAACGTGTTGTGCTGCATGCGAGGCCAGACGGGTCCCTGCATGCATGCATGGTTATAACATGTCTGTCTCATGTGAATCCCAGGATAGCTAGTTGTTAATCTTTCTTGTCATCGGAGTAGAATTAAGAGCCTGTTCGGCAGTCATTCAGCTCAACAAAATACTGGAGCAGACAAAGCATCATCAATTTGAGACTCCAAAAATAAATAGGCTGCGGGTCGCTCCGCTTCGGCCGCTTCAAGAGCGGAGAGCTGCCGAACAGGGCCTAACAAACCCTCTCCGTCTTCTTCAATCTGGCGTATGGCCGTGGACAACCGCTGTAAATTGTATTTTCCTGTAGCTTTCTTTGCACTCTCTCTGCTGAGATGTAACGCGTACTCCACACGTGTCCACGTCGAAAGCAAGCAGTTACTGCCAAATAAGTATTTCTGTTGTCACTCTCGACAACGATGAGGTACGTGTCCCGGTAGTTTAGTTTATTCGTCTCGACACGTCACTCGCCCGGCTAATCTGCACGGGCCATGTGATGTGCGTTATACGCATAGTTTAGCCTTTTCAGCAGGGTGCCGCTAAATGATCGTCTTCACAAATAGCCCGCTTTAACCCGCTATAGTTTCGCTATAACTGATTTGGAGGCGCGCCGCTATTTTCTATAGCCCGCTATTTAAAACAATGGTATAGCCCCCTATTTAAAACAATGGTTATACGTCACAGTTGGAACCTGGTGCATTGCATCCATTTTGCATGGTTGAGGGCAGCCAAGCCGAGCTCTGTGGCGCTGCACGTCTACAACTACACCACGACGACATGTAATGTAATGACCACATGGGTTCAGACATTCAGTAGAGACACCGGTGCTTTGGTTCAGGTTGCCCTACCCACAGGCTTCACAGAGGATCTCATTTTTCTTCCTCGTGGTCAATAGCGTGCTCGTTATCAGTCCACAAGAGGAAAACAGCGTGCGTGTTTTCCATGATGGGATTATATTAGCACGAAACATGAGCAAGTGACGTGATCGACCCCTTTTTTATCCCCAGTTTCAGACTGCCGTCCCTATCTCCACACATCACCAATCACCATGCGCGACATCATCGTCGTCCCTGCATCGCATCCCAAGCACCAAGTTTTTTCCGTCCTCCTATGGTCCAGTAGCTCGGCCTCATTCACCAACCATGTTGAACTCAACCATTCGTGCACTGCATTTGACCAAACACACACATAGTATATATTTTCATCTCACAGGATTAAAAGTATCAACAGCCAGGAACGACCGGTACGGACCTTTCCGCGACAAACTTTTCTTATCTGAGAGTATGCCAATGGCGTGTACCATATCTTTTACAAGATAGCAGCAAGATTTAATACAAGAAGCTCATCTTTATTGTGAATGATAGGATGGAAGCGTAGAGCAAACACCCACCACCTAATTCTACCGATCAAATTCAGCCAAGATAAGAGACACCAGAGCACTCGCATACCCCTTAGGGTATGTACAATGTAGGATTGGATAGCAGGTAAAATAGGTTTCGATAGGGAAGCGGGATCCTTCGTAGAAGGCGGGTGCTTGAAGAGAAAAAGTATGGTCCGGTGTCAAAAGCTGAAAAGGTTTGAGTGAAAAGTAGAGATGCATGTGTACTAGAGTCTTTATTTTCTTTTTCTTAATGAGGCCCACTAGTGGTAGCTTGCATTGGAGAGAAAAAATATATATATAGATGCCTCAAACTACTTTTTATCATGGGACATCTGTATCCATATGCCACCATTGTACATGCCATTAAGTGCAACAACGTCGAAGCCACGAGCGTCTATAAACTACAGGGAATCTAAATCACGGGAGTGTCAAACCATGCATCTTCTATTATATTTAGGGCAACTCCAACGCGCCGACGCAAACGGACGCAAAATTTGTCCACTTTTTATCCGTTTGGGTCGGCGTTTTAGGCATTGTCCGCCCCTGTCCACGTTTGGGTGGGCAATGCGCCCAACGCGTCGGCGCATTTTCATCCGCGCGGCCGGTATGCGGCCATATTTTTGTTCTTTTTTCATGCATTTCAAAAACAATGCCCAAAGTTCGGATAATTCAATCAAATACGAATATCATAGTCTCACAACCAAATAAAATCTTATAGTTTACAAACCAAATAAAATTAAATTGTTACAAATACATTTGAAAGAAAAAATAGCCGATACTTCTATTGTTTGCCAAGGTGAGCCCACATATGAACCAAATCGTCTGATAGTTGAATGTGAGTTTTTCAATCACGTATTTGATGATGAAATTCGTTGAACTGTGCAAATGTTGTCGCTCCTTCATTTTGTATTTGTGTCCGTTTTGACCCAAACTGAACCCCCGCGGACAGTTTGTGTCGGCGCGTTGAAGTGCGCTTAGGGATCACTCCTCCAGTACTTAACCACCAGTTCTTGTTTCTTCAGGGTGGCCAGCAAGCTTGGATCTTTAGCAGAGGGAAATAGGTTAATCCGGCAAACTTATGGCAAAGTCTATCTAGCATACAAACTGGCTGAGGACGTGGTCTGTTCCTCATGTAGACACAGAATGCAGGGCACATGTGGCCTTGAGCCCTTGACTAGAATGCCGGACTCCGCGATCAGATGTCCAAATTCTGTACTGAATAGCCAACAAAATAAAATCTTACATGTTAGTGGAACTGGAACCCAGCTTCTGAAAATGCAGTTAGCACCACTGAATCTCACTTGTCCTTGGCACACTAGCTTGTATACTGAACTAACTCCTAGCTCTGCTCCGGCGACAAACGAACAAAAATGCTGGACTATCAGTGATGTTCAGAGCGTCCCGAAGTCGAACATGCATACAGCAGAAGCCAACAAGTGTGCCGCCCGAAGCGGAAAATTGCGCGGTTCCGTCTCCTACCGGCGACTCGCCAGCCAATTAACTAGTGACACCTCGTATCGTATATTAAATACTGTGTTGTATATAAAGTTTCCACTATTCATCAAATATTGGTATTTCAGTAGCTGGTCCACCAACAGAATACTACTTTTGTCAGTCTAGCGGGTCCAGAGTATTACTTTTTGTCAGACAGGGATGTGCATACATCAGCCTCTTCTCTCTCCCTTGCAAACAAATCCATAGACTTTATTTCATCTTAGCAAATTAAAACATTCTTATCTTTTAAACCATAATTTCGTATTCAAAATAATTTATATATTTGAAATCTTGACGCCAAGACCTTTAAAATAGACCGATCTTGAATACATTTCAAACACATTTAAATTCCAACATTTCACATTTCGTATGGGGAACTAACATATTTCACATTTCACATTAGAATTTCTCTTTCCGTGGTTACTATTTCACAATTGGTAACCTACATTTCATTTTTCACTGGCTTGTTTCATAAAAAACATTTTTCAATTGTACATTCATCAAAAAAACTATTTCACTCTTTTGAAATAAATTGTTTCACATTTTCAAACAATTAATGATACATTATAATTTCACTTTTTGTGGTTGCTAGTTCACAATTCAGAAGCTACATTTTCACTTTTTGCTGGCTTGTTTGACAAAAATCACATCAATTTCATTTGCATATTTTTGAAATAACATATTTCACTCTTTTAAAAATAAACGGTTACACATTTCCAAATAACCCGTTTCACAATTTGACATTTCAGTTTCATATTTTTTTCACTTTCAAAACCAATATTTCACTTCCACTATCTTGTTTCACAAAAAACACATTTTCAAGTGAAATAGGTTTATTTCACATACGGAATGTGAAACGTTGAAATTTAAACGTGTTTGAAATATATCCAAAATTGGTTTACTTCTAAAGGTCTTGGTGTCAGGAGTTCAAATATATAAATTATTTCAAAAATAAACTTAAATTTTAAAAGATATAAATGTTTTTAATTAGTCAAGATGAAAAAAAAGTCCATGGATTTGTTTGCAATGAAGAGCGAAAAGACATATGCATGCGCGTGTGTGAGAAAAAAAAAGAGAGAGAGCTGTAACATCAATGCCTGCCATGCAAGGACAAAACGTGGGGGACAGTAGCTGTATTAGACAGGGTATTCAGTTTGTGTAGTAAAAAGAGGAAAATAAGTATTTTTTTTTTGACCGAATCTTAAAGCAGCTATGGAATGATGAGATTATCGCCGGTACGAGACGGAACCGCTCAATATGACTTTCCCGTGTGCTGCCGCCTTGGCTTTCTTTCTATTCTAGGATTCTAGCTCCACGCCACCGCTCGCGGCCTGGCTGCTACCAGAAGTAGACGGACGCCTTGTTCGAGGCCGGCAGCGCCTTCCTGGGGAGGCGGCCGTAGCGGAACCCGTGGACGCCGCCGCGGCGAGGGGAGGAGCGTCGTCGGAGCGCGGGGGCGGCCCAGCCGAAGCAGAGGCGGATGCACGCGCGGAGGCGTCGGAGCCCCTTCGCGGCGGCGCGGCGCAGGCGTCGCGCCCCGGCCCAGACGACACGGCGCGTGCGCGCGCGCAGCGAGACCTCGGCGTCGCGGGAGAAATGGTAGCTCCGGAGGAACAGCTGCCGCCGCTCCACCTGCCGCTCTCACTGCGCCATGTAGTACTCCACGTACGGCCACGCCGTCATGGCCATTGTCTTCTCCCCCGCCGTCGCCGGCGAGGCCACTTGCACAGACATGGGCTTTAATCGGACTTACCTTGCCGACGCACCAACCACCCTTGATTGCCGAAAGAAGATGGCAAGTGGGTGGAGCGACTGGGTTGGCCCCGCGAAAGCCATCGTCTTGGCACCGGCGTCGACGTACATTGCGCCCAAGAACCTCTACTCAGACGAGCGACACGCACCGGAGGACCGCAGCACCGAACAAGCCATGTCTCCATCCACAATGCTCCCAACAGAGAAACGGCGCCAGAACGCCGCCATCGCTGGTCTCAGACCTAGGCTTTCGCCCGGAGACCACAACCAACCAAGAGGGAGAGATGCCGACACACTTAAGCGACGCCTCCAAGGAGGGGAACAACGCCCACAGGCGCCGCCGCCGCCAACACCGACCGAAGACGGGCAGGATTTTCATCCGTAGAGTCAGCCACCTCCCACCCCTTGCGAAGATTTGAGGCCATCGTCAGTGCTAGAACAAACCGCCGCGGCCGCAGCACCTCGCCATCGTGATCAAAGTGCACTAAACACCAACACCCTGCACGCCGAGGACACGCAGTCCAGCTTCCACCTCCCGCACGGCCGGGGACAACAACTCCAGCTCACCAACCACAACTAGCACAGCCAGGATCCGCCGACGCCGCAAGCAGCGGCTGCCAAACCACCTCCTGGTTGACAACCTTGCAGCGGACAGAGCCCTGAGACACATGGCAGGAGAGCCACCTCGCGCGCGCACCACCGCGCATGCTCCCCGCAGCAAGCCGCTGACCCGTGCGCGAGCGCCACAGAATTAGCATGCGCTGCCACCACCCACCTGCAGATCCTCACCGGGGTCAGCAGGGGCAGACCGCACCCGCCGGCCGCCGCTCGCGCGGCCACTCCTGGCCCAGATCCGCCGCCTCCCAGGCCGAGGCGCACCTCCCCTCCGACCTCCATCCAGCGACTCCCGGTAGGTCGCCGTGCACCAGCACCTCCGCGTCGAACCCACGACCTTGCTCCACCACTCCGTACACACCTCGACGCGCGCCGCCTCACCAGAGAAGACCACCGCGCCGCCCACTTGACGCCTCCCCCCCCCCCCCCGGCGAGGGAGGCCCGTCGGAGCGCGCCGAACTCGCCCACCGCCTTCGACGGCCGGGCGCCGCCACCGCCGCCGCCGGCGGCGGCCAGGGGAGCAGGGAAGGAGGGCTCGTGGGGGGGGGGGTTAGGGTTTTCGCCTCCAGAGCCGCCCGCGCGAGCGGCTCGGGAGGGAGGGGAAAAATTGGCTGGTCCTGGCGGGCTAATTTACTTTAATGCCATTTGTAGCTTCCTTCTACTAGTCTCTACCACATTGTTTTTTTTAACACAGTACAGACTCAAGCGCTCATATACACGCGCATACACTCACCCATATGAACGCACACACGCACACCCTACCCCTATGAGCACCTCCGAAAGACTGAGCCGGCATATCATCTTGAAATTTACGAAGTCACTGTAGTTACCTCGTCATCGATGGGAACGTCTCCTCCTACTGAATGCGCATCACCGGAAATCCTGAAATAAATTCAGGACTAAATGCGAGCACTAGGACTTGAACCTTGGTGGACTGGGGATACCACAGTCCCTCTAACCATCCAACCAGAGCTTGGTTCGCCTACCACATTGTTTTAGTAGTTTAATTTTTCCTCTGGTGCCCGAGGAGAGTTGTCATGTCTACGTGTGTGGTGCCTACATGGAAGTCAATGTATACATGTTCCAGAAATTGGACAGTCAGATGACTTTGCATAAACTTGCATAAACTCGACCATTTTCACCAAGGAATGCTTCAGAGCAAAATTTATGGCACAATGCATTTGAGGATCGATAGACACTTTCACTTTGGCACTAATCTAACCTATAAACCTGGCTAGACTACCCGCCGTTCTAGCGCACCTGCGATCGCCAGCGATTCTGGATCTAGCGATCTTTTTACTGTGCTGCTTTTTACCATGATGGCCGATGATCAATCGTTGGTTTGTTTTACACCTGCGTGACTGCATCAAAGGTGGATGACATGTAGGCCTTGTTGACTGTGGGTCCTGCAGCCGGGCGGTGGGTTTCTCTGGTTTTACGTACATGAGTTGTGGGACGTGGGAGATGGGCAGCCAAAGGATCTCGGAGCGGTGAAAACCTAGCCCACCTATGCAGTGAAAATATCCCCTCCTCACCCAGCCGCCGCCTCTCCTCGTCTCTCTCCACCATCCGCCTCAACTCCGTCGCCACCTCTCCACACCTCTCCCTCCATCGTCCGCCTTCTCAAGTTCCGGCATGGAAGGAGGCGACCAACAGGCGGCGGCTCCTGTCAGATCCCCATCGAGGAGAGGGAGAGCACACGGCCAGCGATGAAGACGAGTGCCGGTGATGCTGGAGCTTGAGGCGACGAGGAGCTTGATCCGCGGCGGTGGTCCGGCGTCGCCAGGACGGTGCAGGAGCAGCGCGGGCTGCGGTGACGCCCGGCTCCGTCTTGCTCTTTCGTGGTCGTTCGTCCAGCCGACGAACAAGAGAGACTTCAACAGGAGAAGCACGATGCAGGTACACATACTTTTCTCTTCTTCCTGATTTTTCTTTTCCCCTTCTTCCAGTGCCCTATTCCTAGAGCTTCTCATTTTGTCTGTGCAGATTTTGTTTATCTGTGACCTACAAGATGTTCGAAGAAAATCCAAGACGGCTGACATGGTTCTATGTAAGTCATGTGATTTTTTTCCTCCCCCTTCTTCCAGTGCCCTACTCCTAGAGCTTCTCATCTTTCTTTTTGTGCAGATTTTGATTGTCTGTACCTACATGGTGTTTGAAGAAAATCCAAGAAGGCTGACATGGTTCTGTGCAAGACATGAGATTTCATTTTCCCAAAATTTAGTTCAAGACAATGATAACATAACATGTTGAGTAGTCTGACTACCTGTTCACACGAGGACGACGGAGGACGGAGGAGGATGGCGGACAGAGGTTGGCATCAAGCAAAGGTGAGCCATTGTCGATTTGCTGATGAAATATTTTCGTTTGCTGCCTCGAGTGATATGTGTGTTTGTTCGAACATGATTTTCTTTCATACTCTGAAATAGTATCCCTAAATAGATTTGTACCTAGGTTCAGTTCTCCTTGCCATTCACGATGCCAGTGATTTGTTCCTGATTCTGGAAACTATTACAAGAAATTTCATCTAGGCATGAACACAAGAAAGGAGGCATTTAGATAAGAAATTATCAGTATTGTTTAATACCAGGTACTTCTATAACGTGCAGTTGAGCCATGAATTTGTGGATATGAGGGAATTTTCAGAGGTGTCTTTGTGTTTTCAACATTCTCGCTGCACATTGGCCTATTTAACTTCCTAGACGGCCTAATTATGATTTCATTTCTTTGCCTTATGTCACTCAGGCTGCAGGATATGAAACATTATGCTATCAGTTTGCAGCATCTGAAATAGCTTGGTGAGCTTTCTTCTCACATTATGTCAGAATTCTAGATGGGGTCATCCTGGCACAATCATGTTCTTCATCGTAGTAAAGGCTAAAGAGAAATTTCCATGGCTTGGTACATTTTTATTTTAGGTGCCACTACAATATTGCAAATGGTAGATTAGATTCTTACTCGAATCTTCGGGCTTTAATAATGGGAGCTGCCATCAATTTGACTTTCCAAGTTGCTAAACTTCGGAATTATTATTTGCAATTCTTACACAAGGACATTATCAAAGGAAATTTTCCTTATGTAGATATTTCTTCAGTTCCAAATGTTACTGTACTACCTATGTCTTTCTGAACTGATAGGAAGTTTATAGGTGGCTCAGGATGGTCCACTTCTTTGCTTAAAACTCAGTGTTCAGACCTCGCCGACGCCAGCTAGACTTGGTATTTTTGAATCTGGTCATTAGCAGATTTGTTGTCTTCCAAGTAAAGCTAAATGTGAGCCACACCAACATCCTTTAGTTCTTGAGAATTTTCTTGTTGTGGTTTCGATTAACAATCTGCCACAATGCTCATGACCCTTACATTCACTCTCCAAAATGCATGTGTGTGTTTTCTCTATGTTATCCTCACTGTTAGGAATAAACCACAACTCGCCGTGGTGACCAGCATGTGTGTCTAGGTCTAGGGCGAGTTCGGACGCCGGTGCGTGGCCGTGGCCGTGGAGAATGTGCCCAGAGTGCGTGCGCGTCTGTGTCGCGGTGGTCTGTGAGGTTGTGCTCACGTACGAGTCCACCACGTAGGTGTATAGCTCCAGTCAATGGCCGTTGGAGACGGCAGTGGGATTGATCATTACGATCGGTTGTAGCTGGCCGCATTGAGCGCGTACGAGCGCGTGGTGTGCATGAGGCCGGGGCAAGTGGATCGCCAGCGTCGTGGTGTGGGTGCACCTGGGCATAAAAATCCCTCCCCTGTACTGCTCGTATGTATGTGGTCTGCGCCACACGGTTTGTGTTAAATGGAGGCCGTTTGAGCGGCCGGGCGTTGGTCGCCGGAAATCCACTATCCAGCTTGTCGTCGTCTACCTCCATCCGTGCGTGAGAGAGAGATCAAGTCTAGGGTCAGACCCAACACTCACTATTGGAGGATTGTTACTTGTGTGTAAGCAAGACAATGCAAAAAAAGAAAAATCATTTTCTCTATGTTTCTCAAACATTTCCTGTAAAATACATATACGCCTTTTAGAATTTTACTCTATAAAATACATGTATCCTCTTCTCTCATTGATTTAAATCGAGGTGGGCCTTATGCATGGTTACATGTCAAAGAGGTTAGGCCATACACATATTTACCTGGTACACCTGATAGACTTGTGCGTGTCTGCAACTCTGCATCATGTTCCAGATTTCTAATGCATTCCTAAGTAGGGCAGGGTTGTAAGCTCACAGACTAGCCTTCTTGCTTCCTTTCATCTCAAATGCAAGTAAGCATGCATGCTTCTGCCGAGGCTTAGAAGAAACTAAGGGGGTATGGGTCCACGACCTCTTTTTATATTACTAAGCAAGACTTGTTTTGTTTTCTGTGATAGACGTGAAAGATCTTCGGTTATCTTGCATGGTGCCCTATTGGTATGATACTGAAAATTCTGATTGTATAGGTTTCTCACATTGCAGCTTCCAGAAAGTATGTTGCAGCTTTGGAAATCCATTGAAAATGATGGTTCTGATGTTAATAATCGGGATGGTATGATGGGCTGTTTTGACAACTTATCACAAAAAAGTTCAGAAGAAAATGGAGAGGATGTTGATGAAACCTTTTTTGTTATCTTCATGATGCTTTATTGGCGTGATACTGAAAAATTTCAATTCCATATGTTTCTTCTCACCCTGTAGCTTCCAGGAAGTATGTATCAACTTTGGAAATCCATTGAAAATGATGGTTCTAATGTTACTGGCACGGATGATGTGATCAGTGGCGGAGCTTCAAAAAAAAGTTGGCGGGCCACAGAGCACAGGTTTTTCAAATTCTGAAGCATATATACTATTTCAGTAGATATAGTCACCGCACCTTCTGTTCTCTTTGATTAAATGATGAACAGATGCATATATAGACATGTATACTACCCGAAACCAAAGTAAATCATGAGATTTGACTGTCTATATGCTACTCCAAACCATAATAAGTCATACCATTTGACCATCAGGCAAGGTTCTGTGGAGTTACATACCACAAATCAGCTTTCCGTTCCTTCGCGCTTTTGAAATCTTCAATGATATCTTCATGGCGGTACTTCTCCAGAATTTAGCCTATTGTTAGACACTTAAGACAGTAAACCATAATGCTCATCAGTGGATTATTTAGCCTATTGGGGATTTTGGGGATGATTCATTGAACGATGACCTAAGTTGAATTCAGGTGAATTAAATTCAGAATGATTCAGACCGATTTACCGGCGCAGCATACAGAGATTGAGATGATTCAGAGAAAGAGGCACCCAGCAGGGTCGCTGCCTTGCCGCCGTCGCCGGCTGACCAGCTCGCTCGTGATCTGCTCTCGGCTGCCCAGCTGTAAGCAGTGGTCCGCGTGCTGGTCGCCGGTGGGACGTCTGGACGTGGGGTGAGGGGAGGCACTGATGTGCGCCGGTGGCCGGCGGCCGGCGGCTGCGCTATGAGGCGGCGATCGGTAGTTGCTCTGCTGTGTGCATTTTTTTGGATGAACGCGTGCGGCTGTGCTTATGCGAGCCTGCGAAGCTGATGCTGTGTTGCTGTTGAGGCGTGGGCTGCAGCTGCACTACTCGTGTCTCCGTGTCTGGTGGGCTGGCCGGCTGTGTATGATGCTATATAAATAGTTTTTTTGCTCCGGACCTGGGCGGGCCACGGCCCACTCGGCCTTGCGGAAGCTCCGCCAGTGGATGTGATAGGCTCATTTGATAATTTTTCAGAAGAAAGAGCAGAAGAAAATGGAGAGGATGCTGAAAGAGAGAAGTCCATATTACAACCCTGAACTACCACCAAAGTCTAAAACACAACCCTGAACTACGAAACCGTCTGAAACTCAACCCCGAACTCTGAAAACCAGTCAGGATTCAACCCTCCTCACACTGTTCACCGTTTTTTGACCAGTTTGACCGTTTTTTGACCCGTTTGACTGTGAGTGAACAGTAAATAAAAAAACAAAAAGTGAAAAAACTATAAAAATTTGAAAAAATCAAAAATAAAAATAAATATAAAAAGCTGAAAAAATATTTTCCTTTTTTTCATCGGCTGGATTTTTTTTGTATTTTTATGAGGTGAACAGTAAAACCAAAACTTCGAAAACTGCCCGAACAGTGCGTGAACAGGTAACTGTTGACCCCGGGGAGAAACTTTTTTGCCTTTACTGTTCACCTAGTGAAAAAAAAACAACTTTTTATTTCCTTCATTTTTTTACTTTTTATATTTATTTTTAATTTTTTCAACTTTTTATATGTTTTCACTTTTTTTGTTTTTTGAATTTACTGTTCACCACAGTCAAACAGGTCAAACCCGGTCACGAGGTCAAAAAAACGGTGAACAGTGAGATGAGGGTTGAATCCTGCCCGGTTTTCAGAGTTCGGGGTTGAGTTTCAGAAGGTTTCGTAGTTCAGGGTTGTGTTTTAGACTTTGGTGGTAGTTCAGGGTTGTAATATGGACTTCTCTTATGCTGAAATGACTAGCTAGATTAGAAGTAAGAAATTATGTGTTCGTATTTTGATTTTGGCCAATGACTGTTCCTGTTCAGCTTGTGTTTGATTATGCTCCATATACATTTCTGTATTCCGTGATGAAGCTGCATATACATTTTTTTTATTTTGTGCATGGATAGGGCGAGTGTTAGAGTACGTAATGGCAGTGTTAGAGTACGTAATGGCCTAATGGGCCTGGGCCGGCGGTATAGTCCGTTAGTCTTAGGGTTAATTAGAGATAAGGGTCGCTTGCTTGGGAGTCAAGTAAACCTCTCTATATAAGGAGAGGAGATGTATCAATCTAAGGAAGCAAGAATTAAGAAGGAAATCCCTTTCCTCTTGTCCGGCCATGGGCAAAAAGGCCCCCGGCCGGCCCTCTCGCGCCCTCCTTCTAGCAGCGCCATAACAGCGAGGGTCTAGGTCGCAAAATATTAAATCAACAGTCAGCTATCAACCAGGTTTGTGTATTTTGTTTTCATCGGCAATGCTGCATATGCATTTGAGTGGCAATGATGATATAGTTCAGAGAGACGATTTAATCACTTCCTTTTCTTTATTAAGTTTATGCTTCCATTGAGCTATGACTTATTTAAGGGGTCTTCTAAGGTTTATGCAACAAGTCTCATTAGAAGACTAATTGATGAAAAGTATGATCCCACTGGAAGTCTTCGAGAGCATATCATGAAGAAATGCAACATGGCTGCCAAACTCAAGACTATGGAAATGGAAATCTCTGATGGGTTTCTTGTCCATTTTATTATGTCATCTTTGCCCCATTTTATTTCGCTCCATTTGTGATTAACTATAATGCAATGGACGTGAAATGGAGCATTGATGAAATGATGGCACGTTGTGTGCAAGAAGAAGAGAGGCTGAAGGCTGATAGAATTGAGCATGCAAATCAATTCAAGGTTTCACAAAAGAAGAGGTACAATAAATTTGTGAAAAATTATATGAAGCCTAAGCCTAATAAATTTAAGGATAAAGGCCGGTCTTCCAAAAGCTCTCAACCAAAGAAGCCTGAAAAAGCTCATAATGAGGAAGGGAAAGATCCTAAAGCTCTCAACCAAAGAAGCCTGAAAAAGCTCCTAATGAGGAAGGGAAAGATCCTGATGAATGCCACTTTTGTGGAAAAGGTGGGCATAAGCAAAAGGATTGCTATGGTTTTAAGAGATGGCTCAATAATAAAGGTACTGATGTAATTACTTTTGTTGAAGAATCCCTTTATGTTAATTATGCCACCAACACTTGGTGGATTGATTTAGGTGCAACGATTCATATTTCAAACTCGTTGCAGGGATTTCATATGAGGAGGACCCTAAAAAGAGGGGAAAGAACCATTAGAGTTGCTAATGGTGTTGAAGCTGACGCCGAGGCACTTGGAGATTTTACTCTCATACTTCATACCGGCTTCAAGCTTCTACTTTATGATGTTCTTTATGTCCCCTCAATGAAACGGAATTTAGTTTCTGTTTCATGCTTAGATGATGATGGTTATGTATGTCACTTTGGGAATAAACAATGTATAATTATGTATGACGGTAATAATGTTGGTCTTGCCTTCAGACAAGACAAACTTTATGTAATTTCCCTCTGTGATGATGTGAATAATGTGGGTTCTACCTCGAATATGAATGTCAGTACCAAACACAAACGTAGTGATAATGAGACTTCTTCGAAATTATGGCACTATTGGTTAGACCATATTTCGAGGGGGAGGATTGAGCGTCTCATTAAAGATCAAGTTCTTCCTTCTCTCGATTTTTCAGATGCGGATGTTGATCATTGCATCGACTGCATCAAAGGAAAATATGCCAAGCAAATTAAGAAAGGTGCAAACCGAAGCACGGGAGTTTTGGAATTAATTCACACGGATATATGTGGTCCGTTTAATGTGAGATCGGTGGATGGTTTTAATTCCTTCATAACGTTCACCGATGATTTCTCCCGTTATGGATATATTTATGCCATTAAAGAAAGAGCAGAGGCATTAGACAAGTTCAAGATTTTCAAAGCTGAGGTTGAAAATCGAAGCAACAAAAGGATTAAAGTTGTAAGATCTGATCGTGGTGGTGAGTACTACGGCAGACATACTACTTATGGCCAAATTCCTGGACCGTTTGCAAAATATCTACAGGAAAATGGCATTATGGCCCAGTATTCAGCACCGGGCGAACCTCAGCAAAATGGGGTGGCAGAAAGGCGGAACCGCACTCTTATGGATATGGTGCGGAGTATGTTAAGCCACTCTATTTTGCCGGTAAATTTATGAATTGAAGCCCTTAAGACAGCAGCACATATTCTCAACAGGGTTCCCAGTAAATCGGTGCCTAAAACACCATATGAGTTATGGACTGGGAGAAAACCGACCCTGAATTATTTTCATGTATGGGGCTGTTCAGCTGAAGCAAGGATTTTCAATCCAATTATGGGAAAATTAGACCCCAAGACGGTCAGTTGCCATTTTATTGGTTATCCTGACAAATCTAAAGCATATCGGTTTTATTGTCCAAATCAGGCAACAAAATTTGTTGAAACAAGACACGCTGTGTTCTTGGAAAATGACATGATGAGGGGGAGCATGACACCCCGGGAAATAATTTTGGAGGAAAAACGGGAATATGTCCCGACTCCAATTATTCAAGAACCTATTTTCCCGGTGTCTGCTGATGTTGCACCTCCTGCTGAAAAGATCGTTAATGCAACGCCTGCTGAGACTCCTGTGACTGTTTCAGATGTCACACCTGATGATGTTTCTGTTGAAAGTTCTCAGCAGTCTCAAGCTACTAATGATGTGCCAATTAATGAACCTCTCAGAAGGTCACAGCGGACTAGAAAGCCTGCTATTCCTGACGATTATCTCACTTATATGAGTGAAGATTTGAATGAGTCGATGTTGAACAATGATCCTACATCGTTTAAGGAAGCTATGCAAAGTGAATTTTCATCCGAGTGGCTTAATGCTATGAAAGATGAAATGAAGTCTATGAGCACTAATGATGTATGGGACTTAGTAGAAATTCCCAGAGGAGCCAAAGCAGTTGGATGCAAATGGGTCTACAAGACCAAACGTGACTCCAAAGGGAATATCGAAAGGTTTAAAGCAAGGCTTGTGGCAAAAGGTTTCACTCAAAGAGAAGGGATTGATTATAAAGAAACTTTTTCGCCCGTCTCTTCTAAAAACTCATTCAGAATAATTATGGCACTTGTGGCCCATTATGATTTGGAGCTGCATCAGATGGATGTCAAAACGGCATTTCTAAATGGTGACTTACGTGAGAATGTATACATGGCACAACCGGAAGGTTTTGTTGTGGAAGGGAATGAACATTTAGGATGTCATTTGAAGAAATCCATCTATGGCTTGAAACAAGCGTCAAGAGAATGGTATCTCAAGTTTGATGAAATAATAAGGAAATTTGGTTTTGAAGAGAATAAAGTGGACAATTGTGTTTATGTCAAGTTCATGGGGAGTAATTTTATCTTCCTGATACTGTATGTTGATGACATACTTTTAGCCAGCAGTGACAAAAATATGCTGCTGGAAACTAAGAGGTTTTTATCCTCAAAATTTGATATGAAGGATCTCGGTGAAGCAGGTTATGTTTTAGGAATTGAAATTCACCGAGATAGATCCAGAGGGATCTTGGGGCTGTCTCAGAGAGCATATGTTGAAAAGGTACTGAAAAAGTACAATATGCATAAGTGCTCAGCCTCGCCTGCTCCTGTTGTTAAGGGCGATAAATTTGGGACTTTTCAGTGCCCAAGAAATAATCATGAATCTGCGCAGATGAAGTCAATTCCTTATACCTCAATTGTTGGAAGCATTATGTATGCACAAGTATGCACTCGCCCTGATGCGTTATTTGCAAGGCACTAAAGGCCTCATGCTTACATATAAGAAATCTGATAACCTCGAGGTGGTGGGTTATTCAGATGCTGATTTTGCGGGGTGTGTTGATACTAAGAAATCCACGTCAGGTTATATCTTCACCCTCGCAAATGGAGCTATATCGTTGAAAAGCTCCAAACAAACTATTACTGCATCGTCGACAATGCAGGCAGAATTTGTAGCATGTTTTGAGGCCACCGGGCAGGCAGTATGGCTGAAGAACTTCATCCCGGGACTGAGAGTGATTGATAGCATTTCCAGGCCAATCACACTCTACTGCGATAATCAACCTGCAGTGATATTTTCGAGTAACAACAAGTCAAGTGATGCTGCCAAGCACATTGACATCAAGTTTCTTGTTGTGAAAGATAGAGTCCAGGATCAGACAATTTATGTCAAATACATCAATACTAAGTTGATGTTAGCGGATCCGCTCACGAAAGGCTTACCACCCAGTGTTTTCAGAGAGCACGTTACCGGTATGGGTTTGGTTGAAAGCCTTTGATCCTGGCAAAGTTGGGACCGTTATGACACCATCTCCCCGAATGGGTTCATTTTGAGATCAAATGGGAACCATAGTCAATTGGTTCAACAGTACTTAATTGACTGTTGTAATCTATTGTCTTGATGTACCATTTTATCGAGAGATGAGCCTGCAATGTCTGTAATGTCTATGATGCTTATGTAAAGAATAATGTAAATTAAGTTGATGGTTTATGTGAATAAAGTTTAATGGAGCTCATAAGTTTAAGAAGTTTCATTTTGATATGGAATGATGTATCATAGTCACTGGGTTCAGTGGTACTTAATTGACCACTGTAATCTTTTCGTCTTGATGCGTTATTTTGTTGAAAAAAAATGAGCTTGTAAGTTTAGCCTTACAATCAAGGGGGAGAATGTTGGATATTATGCTTAAGGCTGGTTATTATGATCTATAGTCTAAACTTATGAAAATATCTGAAAGTGCTACAGTAGGCGGTTGCTACAGTGAGCGGTGCCTACTGTAGCTACAGAACCAGCTGAGCTGGCCTGATCAGGGGCAGCTCTTCTCCAACCAGGTGGAGGCCCCCCTGCTGCACTGTGCATTAATAAAATGAGAGGGGGAAGGATAAGGGAGAGGTGTGGCCGGCTGCTGCTCTAAGCCAAAAAACACACACATACACACATACTCACTACTCTTCCTCTCTCTCAAGAACTGGCCACTGATCAGGCCAGCACAGCCAGCACTGGGAAGGACACTTCCACAGCCACCAGATCGAACTCTTGGTGGTGCTGAAGTAAGAGAAGGAGGAGATGGCAGGACCTGGTGATCAAGGTAACATCCATCTCCCAATTAGTTTGTGGCTCAAACTTATGCTAATATGATCCTGGAGGATCCAAAGGATCCAACAATAAGGGCGGCGGCGTTGCGGCGTACCAAGGAAGAGGGGAATGAGGAAGAGAAGAGCGAGGAATTAAGTGGGTTATGCGGCGTCCGTGGGTCAGCCCACTTATCCCACTTACAAATTACGTGGGTTTTTAAGTGGGCGCCACGGACGGCCCGTGTCCACTTGGGTTACAAACTTGCAGCCTAACGCATGCCGGTTGCGGAATGGCCTGGGTGGATTGACTAAGCTTGTGTGTCACGATGGGAAAAGATACGTTGCAGAGTCACACAAGTGCATACTCAATTAACCACACTCTTGGAGTGCATAATCAACTTTTTCGCCTGCTAGTTCTGCAAGGACGTGTTTGGTTGGTCGCATTAGGTCGGGTCAGGCCCGCGCGGGAAGAATCTGGCCCGTTTGGTTGCCTGGGCCGCATAAAAAACCTGGCCCGCACGAACCTTAAAGCAGGCCTCAGCCTGGCTCTGGAGGAACGGCCGAATCGGCTGTTTTTTGCGAGTCAAGCTCGCTCGAGCCACGCGTGGCGAGCGCCTGCACGCCTTGGGACGTGCGGGGGACGACGCGACTGCTCATAACCTCCCACGCCCCCTCCCGTCACCTTCCTCGCCAGTTCACACCCACTCCCTCTCTCTCACCTCACCGCCCGTTCGGTTTCTCCGATGGCCACGCCGCCGTCTCGCCACGCCCCACCCACTCCGGTCATCGCCGGCAGCAATCCCATCCAAGGGAGGTGGGTTGCCGGCCTCTCCGCGGCCGGAGTAGATCTGGCGGCGGCACTGTGAGCTCCCTTCCCTTTCTGCACCATGTCGCCGCCCCGGGCCAATGCAGCGCCGGTGCCGGTCGCTCCGGCTCCGCCACCGGAGCCGGTGGTCCTCTCCATCGGCTCGAACATCACGGGGATCCAATACCCGCCGCCGCCGTCCTTTGCAGACCCCTCTTATGGGGGTATTTTTACCCCCATAAGAGGGTTTTCTCCTCTGCGTCCGGTGCAAGGGGAGGGGAGCTCCAGGACGTCGGCGTCATCTTCGAGCCGGCGCAGGCCGAGGTGCACGGCCGCGGCCCTGGGAATGGCCGGGTCCTCTTCATCGGCGGCGGCAGCACCCCTCTTCCCGCCGGGGTTTTCGCCACGGCCGGCGTACGCTACACCGGCAACCTCCACTGTAAGCTCTCAAATCCCCCTCTGCTTCTTAGTTAGGGCTCTTAGGGTAGTTCATAGTGTGCTAGATTAGATTGTGGCCCGTACATTTGACCCGATTCGACTGGATTCTACTAGATTCGATCGAATTCGATGATAATCCACTGTTTTGGGGATGAACAAGAGTGCATGCTTACTTTGTTCATCCCACATGCCTAGATTGTTCATAATGTAGTGATAGTTTGCATCGTTTTAGTGTCACATTGTTACTTTCTACTGCCAAATTGTTAGTTTGTAGTGCCACATTGTGTGTTCTTGATGCTATTACTAATGTATATGCTACTGTTGTTAGTTCTTACTGATGTTGTTCACGCTACTCTTTTGCTGCTGTTGTTGATGCTACTCTTCTTGCTGATGTTGTTATGTTGCTCTTGTTGCTAGGGTACGTGAGTGCATGTGACATGCAAGTAGGACATACCTGAATGCCAAAAATAGTAGGTGCAAGTAGGACATGTGAGCGGTGGCTTCATTTGATAAGTGTTAGCATTGATAACTATAACCACTGTCACAGCAGCACTGATAATGTGTTAGTACTTAGTAGTGATCATTGTAAGCTGGGTTCAGTGAGCATACATGATGTTCTATTTGTTAGCTTTGATCATGTGTCATATGTGTTGCTAATTGATGGCCATCTTGCTGACAAGATAATGAAGATGGAGTGGGCAGAGCCGGCGGTGTTGCGCAGGTCGTCGCTGGCCCAGAGGGGGTAGATGACCTCATCCCCACCAACCGGTGGCTGAAGAGGGTGGTGCTCCCTGGCGGGGTGGAGTTCATGAGGATGCCGCTGGGCGCTGGCAGGAGGCCGAGGACGGGGCACGAAGAGGGTGCACGGGAACCTATCAGGTTCTACGTGCAAATCGTTTACCAGGAGGACATCGCCATGCTCATCATCCCGCGTAAGTTCAGGCCGGTGATGAAGCAATGGCTGGTCAGCAACCCTCCTCGCGTCGTCAGCCTCTCCGCCAACAAGTGGTGCGAGTTTTGGGTCCAGGTGCAGATGTTCAATGGGCACATGGTGCTGGGGCGCGGCTGGGAGTACTTCTGCGGCCGGCACAAGATCGTCCCCGACGACCTTGTAGTCTTCAAGCTCTCCGGCCTGGGGCTCAAGGTGCAGATCTACAACGCCAACAGCTCCAACATCTACACCGTCCGGTGCACGAGGCACAGCTGCGTCGGCGACATCACTCAGGGCCTCTAGTTCGTCTGTCTAGTCTGAAACTATGAACCATGCGTAGTACTCTGAACTGAAGTAGTCTAGGTTTGAACTGAAGCCCGATCGTCTCTTTTGCTGTCAACATGTCTATATTTTGCCCAGGGAGCAGCACCTTGGGGTCCAACAGGGGCATGGGATGCCCTGCTGTTTTAAACTTATGTCTAGTAGCTTACGATCTACCTGTTTTTTGCTTGTTCTTGCTGTTTTTGTGCTGCTGTTGATCATAGTGTGTTGTGTGTGTTGTGTGCTGTCAAATGGGTGGTAACTCCACCACATTTGAAAGGGATGAGCTGATCAAGTACTTGCACACAACCAAACAGCTGTGCTTTGCATCTACTCACATCTAAAGCACAAACACAGGCAACCAAACAAGTTGCAGCCATCTGGGCCTTGATGCAATGCAGGCAACCAAACTAAGTGCAGATATTGATTTTTAGCCTGCATTTGCTCAGTGAGGCTCAATTGGAACAAATATGCCAAACGACAAAAAACGATACAAGTAACCAAACGCGCCCCAATTGATTTGCAGGGTGTAGTGTTCACCTAGTCCAATCAACTAAGAAGGTGTGTGTGTACCATCAAGTAGAACCTGCACAAAAACTCGATTCCACATGTCTTGCAAACGAAGGAAACTTGCTGAATACGTATGTAATGATCCAAGTCAACCTCTGTACCTCGAATTAACAGCTCTGTCCATCTTCGGGATTCTGGCGTATGACCCTGGACAACTGCTGTAAATTCTACTACTACAATTAGTAGCTTTCTGCGCACTCTCTCTTCCAAGATACAAGAGCATGGTTAATAATACAGCCAACGATCGGCTATAAGAAGTTGCCATGCCATTTACAGCCAACCTCTTAGTCGGCATGTACAATAGTAAGTTTTAAATATGTACTAGTTTATCAATAGTTGGCCCATCTTACATCCTCACAAAGCGTCTTGGGTCTCGTATTGCAGCTGGCTACTAACCAAGATCCCGCTTCTCTTCTCTCTCCTCCAACTAAATAAAGATATATTATTCTATTCTTTATAGCTTGCTTATGTGATCCTATTGTACTTGCTCTAACGCGTACTCCACACGTGGCCACGTCGAAAGCAGTTACTGCCGAAATAGGAAATACTACTTCTATCGACACTCTCAACCATGATGAGGTGTCTCCGTAGCTTAGTTTATCCGTGTCGACATGTCACTCACTCCGCTAATCTGCACAGGCATGCGCTGTGCGTAGTACGTCACACTTGGTGCACTGCGTTGCATCCATTTGCATGGTGATGAAGGGCAGCCAAGCCCAGCTTTGTGGCGCTGCACGTTTACCCGTGCCTGCATACTTGTAGTACGACGTTCGGGAGGACCGACTGGTCCGTCAGTCCGTGCCGTGTATGTACAGATCCAACCGCACCTTCAGGTTCAGACATTGCGTGGTTCTGGGAGAAGCTGTGGAGGGGGGCGATTCTGGGAGAATCGCCCAAAAGAACTGGGCCGTCATGTGGTTCGGCGTGCTGCGCTACCGTCTGATAGTATCTGTTGCCAACCACCCCCGTCCCTGCATCCCAAGCAATGAAGCAAACAAGAGTCGTTAAAACTCTTTCAAATTTGATCCGCGTATACCCAAGTTTTGTCCACCCTCCAAAGGGCGAGTGGTTCGGCCTCACTGACCAACCACGTTGAACTCAACCATGTGATGTATGCGTGCCTCTCACAAGGAGTCAAACCTCCTGTCGTGCACTGCATTTGACCGAACACGCACATATGCCTTTGGTAACGTTTTCATCTCACGGAGATCAATAGTACCAACAGCCGGGAACAACCGGTGGAACAAATTTTTTTTTTATCTGAGAGTATGCCAATGGCATATACCATATTCTTTATACGATAGCAGAAAGATTTGTTACAAGAAGCTCATCCAATGGCATATACCATATCTCTTATTGTGGTGATAGGATAGAGCCACAGAGCAAACACCCACCACCTAGTTACACCGATGAAATTCAGCCAATTTAAGACACACACGATGACACGAGCGTCTCCTTTTGGACTCATCACTCCTCTAGTAGTTAACCACCACTTCTCAATTCTCCAGGGTGTCCAGCGAGCTTGGATCATTAGCAGAGGGAAATAGGTGAAGCAGGCAAACGTATGGCAAGTCTGTCCAGCATACAAACTGGATGAGTTGTATCTTCCTCATGTGGACAGAGAAAGCATTGCACATGTGGTCTTGAATAGCATGCCTGACTCCGCGATCAGATGTCCAAATTCTGTATTGAATAGCCAACCAAATAAAAATCTTTACATCTTAGTGGAACCCAGCTTCTGCAAATGCAGTTAGCACCGCTGAATCTCACTTGTCCTTGCCACACTAGCTTGTATACTGAACTAGCTGTAACTCCAGGCTCTGCTCCGGCGCCAAAGAAACAACGGAAAATGCTAGACTATCAGTGATGTTCAGAGCGTCCCAAAGTGGGACATACATACATACAGTAGAAGCCAACAAGTGTGCTGCCGTGTTGGCTTTCTTTCTAGTATGATTCTATCCTACCTCTCCACGCCGCCGCTCGCGACCTGGCTACCAGAAGCAGACGGACGCGGCGTTTGAGGCCGGCGACGCCTTCGTGGCGCGGGAGATGCGGCCGTAGCGGAACCCGTGGCCGGCCCGGCGGGGGGAGGAGCGTCGGCGGAGCGCTGGCGCGGCCCAGCCGAAGCAGAGGCGGATGCGCACCCGGAGGCGTCGGAGCCCCTTGGCGGCGGCGCGGCGCAGGCGTCGCACCCCGGCCCAGACGACGCGGCGCGTGCGCGCGCGCGGCGAGACCTCGGCGTCGCGGGAGAAGTGGTAGCTCCGGAGGAACAGCTGCCGCCGCTCCACCTGCCGCTCCCACTGCGCCATGTACTCCACGTACGGGTACGACCACGCCGTCGTCGCCAAAGTCTTCTCCGCCGCCATCGCCGGCGAAGCCACTTGCACAGACATGGGCTCGGACAGGTTCTTGCCTGCTGGCTGGCTGGTTGGCTCTGCTCTGCTCTGCTTTCGGTCTCTTGGTTCAAGCAAGAAGCTAGAAGAAAGAAGAAGTTCAAGCGCGTGCGTGAGGATGAGTAGTTTCGGCAGCGGTTTGTGATCTGAGGAGAGATACGGCGAGACGGAGGATTTATAGGCTAGACGTGGCGGCTGGCGAGCGGCGGCGGCGGTGCTAGCTGCAGGCAGCTTCGGGGCGAAGGGAGAGAAGAGAAGAGGGGAGATGGTTGGAGTGGGAGCGGTAGGGTGGCCAGATTTATGCTAACCGTGGACGTCTTTGCTTGCGCTTGGCGGGCTAATTCACTTTGCTTTGCATCCACAAATAATACAGACACTTTCTGCTTGATTGCAAAATGACACTGCCATTTGTAGCTTCCTTCTAGTCTCTGCCACATTATTTTAGTAGTTTAATTTTCTTTTCTATCGTGATGAGTATAATTATATGGGTGTGGCTCAAGCTGGCAATGGTTAACCGCTACCCGTGTCCTCATGGGTAATTACTCTATTAGGGACAGGTATGTGCTAGATTCAATGTAGGATCTCACGGGCTGGTGTTTTGCTTTACCAGAATCGCTAAAATATTGCGCGCCGCAGGTAGCGCTCCAGCAGGCGCGCTAAATTTCAGCGCGCGCCCAGCACAAACAACATTTCCCACTCAAACATAGAACCAAGAAGATCAAACACACACAAAATAAATCAACAATAAATAGTTCAATTATTATTACAACACAAACAAATAATGCATGAACAATACAACAAATAGTCAACAATACAACAAACATACAATATCAAACTAGTTTTGTTGCTGATTCCATGACCACCACTCGTCGACTAGATTCTTTTGAAGCTCATCATGCGTTTCGGCATGTCGAATGGCATGATAGGAGGCAACAAAGCGGGCCACCCTCGCAGCCCTCCTCCGCACTCGCACGGGATGTCCCATCAACTCATACTGAGAATAGTCTAAATCTTACCCACGCTGATTCTCGATGATCATGTTATGCATGATCACACAAGCGTTCATGATGTACCAAAGGATTTTTTTTATCCCAAAATCTAGCCGGTCCTCTCATAATAGCAAACGGAGCTTGCAAAATCCCAAAAACTCTCTCCATATCTTTTCTAGCCGCCGCTTGAGCATTTTGGAGTCCAGATTTTTCTTACCTTGTGGTGCCTTCAACAACTTCACAAATGTTTGCCACCTTGGGTAGATGCCATCCGCAAGATAGTACTCATAGTTGTATGTATTGCCATTTGCTACAAACTTTACCGGTGGAGTTTCACCATTTGCAATCCTATTCATGAGTGGTGACCGTTGAAAAATCATTGATGTCATTGCAAGATCCAAGCATTCCGGAAAAAACATGCCAAATCCAAGTCTCATGATCGGCCACCGCTTCAAGGATTATAGTGGAACTCTTTTTTTGGCCATGGAATTGTCCATGTCATGCTGTAGGACAATTCTTTCAACTCCAATGCATGCAATCTATTGAGCCAAGCATACCTGGGAACACGCGAGCTTTGTTCACCTCCAAAAGCCTTGCGGTGTCTTCAGCATTGGGAGCTCTCAAATATTCCGGACCAAACACTTGCACAATTGCAACTGCGAAGCGCTTGACACACATGATGGCTTGATTCTCACCCATGACCAGGTGGTCATCAACTAGATCTGCCGGAATAGCGTATGCGAACATACGCAAAGCGTCACCTTTTGGAAGGTGCTATGTCCGAGTTCTCCGGCGGCATTCCTCCTTTCTTGAAAAAACCGATCATGGCTCGCCAGTTTCTCCGCAATATGTTTGAACAACTCAATGCTCATCCTAAAACGGCGCCGAAAGTAGGACTCGGGGTATGTGGGATTCTCCACGAAATAGTTCCTCATCAATCTGTTATGGGCATCGATCCTTTCCCTCCACAAATTCTGACGACCGAAAACCGAACCACCGTACTTCGGCTTTTTATTAACGTGCATAGCTAGGATCATTGCGACCTCCTCCTCCTCTTGAAGATCAAATTCTTCATCAGAATAATCGTAGGACGAACTCATCTAAAAACTTGAATTTAAACTAATTTAAAACTACAAACAACATGCACCAATTCATCTACAAATATAAAATTAGAAGCAATATATACCTTGCAAGTATTTTGTCAAACACCTTGTGGGCGCCGAGCTGCAAACGGCCGCCCGACGCTGTTCGTCGGAGGAACGGTGCGCTCGAGGGGCGACAACGATGAGAGAAGGTGGAGGAAGCAGCGGCGGCCACCGGAGAAGCAGGGGAAGCGGCGGTGCGCTGGGGATAGGCAGGGGAAGCGTCGGCGGGTCGCCGGAGCGAATGGGGGAAGGTGCGGGCGGAGGTGCCAGCGCCTGGAGGTTTCAGATTCAGCGGTTGGTGAAATTCGCGCGCACGATTTGCTTGTCCAGGGCGCGCGAGCGGGCGCACCAAATACTCAACGCGCAATGCAGCTTTTCCCAGTGCGCTGGTGCCTTTTTACCGCGCGCGGGATTATAACGCGGCTGTTGGAGCGCTACTTTCGACAGCATGCGCTATATAGCCTTTTTTCAGCGCGTGGCTTAATTAGCGCATTTGTTGGAGATGCTCTAAACAGTATAAGGGAATAAAAAATTTACTCCCCTCCCAACAGGCGCCTAAAAATACTAAGCCGCGACTGCGCGGTGTAAATTTTTTGTCACACGACCACGTCGCCCGCCCATCCCGTCGGTGGCGAGAACCCACCCGCCCGCTCGATGAATCTGCCACGCCAGTGCCTCCGCACCCCACCCCGATGAGGCCTCGAACCAGAACATGGCGATGCCGCAGACGAACGGGACGACAACGAGGTGGTTGGCGCCAGCAGCCTCACACGCCAGCAACAAGGGCAGCAACACCAGCACCGTGTTCCTATCCTTGTTGTTGCGGACACAACACCTTCACGTCGACGGGGCCTCCTCCACTCATCACCCTCTGACCTCTTCCCCTACTTCATGCTCATGGCATTGGAGTCGTGAACTGCCATGGCCACCCCAGCTCCCCGTTGCCGGCCTCCGAGTCACTGTTCCCGCCCCTGCCATGGTCACAATCAGCAGCGCGATGGCGAGCTTGAGCCGGTGTGCGCGTTGTGCGTCGCTGGCAGCACTCACCTTCATCGGCAGCCCGTCCGCATCCATGCCGACGAAGATGACCAGTACATGTTCTCCCCAAAGGCGCCCATCTGTTCGAGCCGGTGGTTTTGATGGATCTTTCTCATCGCAGTGGAAGAGGCCACAACGTTGCCGGCATGGTCACCATCTCCGCGCTAGCCGTGGAGGCGCATAGCAGGTTTTCAACAAAATGCTTAAGCCATATATAAGGTTTACTCCATTAAATTTCGGGAATCGGTTAGAACCAACCAAAAATTAGTGTGATAAAAAACACTTCACTAAATTCGGCCGTTTACTCCTCTTTGTTTAGGGATCGGCTAGAGAGATGCTCTTAGCACAAAACATTTGCGGATCTATCGACACTTGCACTTTGGCTAATTAACTATCGGATATATCAGAGCATGCCCATGGCATGCGCCAGTGCAGATATCTATTCCAAAAAGAGCGATGCAGCAGTACTGCAATGTTGGTGTGGCGCGAACCACCAATTGGTCTGCCTTGTAACCGTTGGATCGGCAGGCAGAGGCAGGCTTTGACCTTTTTTGCATTTTTTACTCTTTCGCCCCTGTGCACGCATTAAACCTGAAATTAGTGCGTGAAAGCATGCTCAAATTGTCCATGCGTGCCAATCCGAACATGGAACGCATATTTAGAACAAGGGGAGGAAACGCCATTGGTGTGAAGACAAGCTAAGCTCTAGGCTCATACGACGTTCTCTCCAGAAAAAAAAACACTAAAGCTCTCTCCCTTCCCTTCTGGGTTCGTACGTGGCTGCGTCCCGTTGTGCTGTTAATTTACTACTAACGATGACGGTCAACAGGGTCATTATGTCACGGTCGGTACAAGCCGAGTGGACGAGGACTGACGGGCCGTTGGCCGGACGTCAGTGCCCGTCGACAAGGTATGACATCCTTTACACTGAACGTTGGCATAGACCTCTAACTGGACAATTTGCACTGAACGTTGATGCATCCTTCACAGATTCAGATCATTCAGGCGCATGTGGAGCAATTGTCAGAGACAGTACTGGTGCTTTTATTGGTGCGTCCATTGCTAAATTAGAACATGTTGCGGATGTTATCTCTGCCGAAGCGGCGGCCCTTGTCGAAGGTTTCAAATTGGCTCAGAGACTTGGATGCAATTCTCTCCTAGTTCAGATGGATAACTTGGTCGTAGTTGAAGCTTTAAACTACAACACTGGGCATGCGATGTTAGCTGCCCCAATTCTCGACGACTGTCGAGCTCTTAGTCTAGACTTCGGGAAGGTTTTGATCGACCATTGTAATCGTGAATCTAATATGGTTGCTCATGTGCTAGCACAACAAGGTCGTGATGATTCATCAAATGTGTGGCTGGACTCCCTCCTGACTTTATTTCTCGTTTCTTAGCGGATGATGTAAGTGTTATTTAAGATTAATAAAGCTAGCCATGAAAGCCTTCCCTAAAAAAAAGGTATGACCTTGTCAATAATCCTAGAGTTGTTCATCAGTTATCGGTCGATTTGAAGGTTCCTGCTGATGGTTTTGTCACCACGGAGTGGCAGCTTTGACTGACATCGTGCATGCCGAAAGCCTGATATTGGCGCGTGTTAAAACAAACAAAATTGAACTAGGGCCTCGTCATCTCATACACGCTGAGTCGTTGCTTGGTCTTCCACGTCCGTACTGCCACGTATATATCTGTAGTACGAGTAGATCTTTGGTTAGAACGGAGGAAAACACCATTGGCGTGAAGACAATTAAGCACATGTCATGTGCTCGTACGTACGCGTGTTCCCGTAATGAGTAAATGTCTTAATTTTATACTAATTTTAGTAAAAAGTTATAATATTAAGGTTAAGACACTTATTTTGAGGCAGAGGAAGTAGGTCTCGTGGTGTAAATCACGGCGAGAGAGCGATCCAACACACTAAGGAACGAACTAAGGGTGTGTTTGGATTTTCGTTTCCTTTCAAATATACCTCTGTAAGAAATACAGACCTTGGACGGTCGTTTTGTTTCTGGCCGAAAACTGTTCGGCGGCCATAAATTAAACACCCCCGTATTGAAATACATTGATTCCTTTTCCGCAAAAAAAAAAAGAAATACACTGATTCCTACCCGCAAAAAAAAAAAAACACACTGATCCCAAGCGCGGCCAAATACTGTTCTGCATCGAGCCGGGTGGTACGTTCGAAACGTTCCACCACACCTGGCTCAGCGATGATCGACGACGGACGGATAGATAGATCCAGGAGTGGAGGAACGCCGCGCCGGCCGGCCGACCTTAGCATATAGGCGTGTCACGTCCCGGCTTGCGGGTGGAGAAGACGTACCGCAATTGCAAGCGTGGCAGGCAGCACGGACAACCACGGCGTCGTCGTCTCGATTGGAAATTGGACAAGTTAACGAACGAGCGAGGTCGTTTGGTCCATGGACCGCTTGTGCATACGGCGACGCGTGCGTATTATCGCCTTCATCCGCAGCGCCCAGCGTCAGTCAATTGCTTGCTTAATGTTTGTACTCCGTCCGTTTCTTTTTAGTCTGCATATAAGGTTTGGTTAAAGTCAAATTTTATATTAAAAAATATCATCATTCACAAGATGAAATCAACATTATCAGATGCATCATCAAATGTATTTTCATACTATATAGTTTTAGTATCATAGATGTTCATATTTTTTTATATAAATTTGGTCAAACTTTGTGTACTTTGACTTTGACCAAAATTTATACGCCGAGTAAAAAGAAACCAGGAGTACTAGTAGACTGAGTGCGCGTCTCAGTTCCGTGGGTTCACAGTTCTAATTTGCCTAGACTGCTAACCTTGGTTGTACTGCTTCTCCTTCTTTCTAATAAAATTTGGCCTACGTCCCTTTGACTAGATTGAATGCACGTGACTGCTAAGAGATTAAAGATTGAGCGTGCATGTCCAGGGCGAGGAATGATGATTAGCCAATGATTTTTAAGCAATGATGATTAGCCATTGGTTTTTTAGTCTAATGATGATGGCAGCTCAATGTGAACCCAAAAAACTAGCTGGGCTGTCCACCAAATTGGGCCGCGTAAGAGGATGCAGCCCACAAGAGGCTAATAATACTGGAACACAGCGTGGGGAGCAGCAGACCCGCTGACTGATGTTTAGTACCACCTCGGCTAATGAGGGGAGATTAAACCAGCTTATAAGCCCACTCGCTGCAACAAGACCAGTCCCTTCGCGGACATCCGATAAAATTGGAACGATACAGAGAAGATTAGCATGGCCCCTGCGCAAGAATTGCACGCACAAATCGAGAAATGGTCCAAATTTTTTAAGAATTCGCGCACAGGTCCTTTTTGTTCTCACAAATATATCCCTGGACCCTTACTTTTGCGTTGCAGGCCCCTTTTTCTACTCACAAATGCGCCGTTAAAATTGGAACGATACAGAGAAGATTAGCATGGCCCCTGCGCAAGAATGACATGCACAAATCGAGAAATGGTCCAAATTTTTTAAGAATTCACGCACAGGTCCTTTTTGTTCTCACAAATATATCCCTGGACCCTTACTTTTGCGTTGCAGGCCCCTTTTTCTACTCACAAATGCGCCGTTGCGTCAGAATGGGGAAAGAACTCAACTACACACCAAGCATACAGTGTCAGGTCCCACACGCTCCTGTGCTAGACCATGATCTTTGTTTTCTTTGAGAACATTAAAAAAAAATCGAGGGACCTAGAATCATTAACTTATTTGCTTGGTTAAACTAAAATCAAGGGTAAGAAAAATTTGCCTGCGATAATTAACTACTAGTGGTACGTATGAATCATCGTTGCAGGACCTACGAGTGGTGCTACTACAATGGTGACTAGTAGAAGCTTTTGCCAACATGGGGAAATAATTGAACACCAAGTGTACAACAATGTCCTGCTTGGACAGATGCGCAATGTCAGAACCCGTGCAGTCCTTGCTTGGACAGATGCGCAACGTCTTTCCATGAAGCAACCTGTTTGCATTGGTTTTTTTTTTTTGAACAACTGAGGAACCCGAAGGATCCCGATTTATTTATTCAGATAGGGAAAAGAACAGCACTCAGTACAGAGGACCCTAAAGAAACACCAAAGAGCAAACAGGTCCCTGGACTTTTGCAAGAAGGACCTCAACCTAAAGATGGAAAACGCAATCAGGTCCACTTCGTCCGCGCCGGATACGCCTCGTCGTCGCCGGGGACAAGACCACTTGGGGCGACAAGGGAGCCACAGCAACCAGCCATGGCGACCGCCCGGACGAAGAACTGCCTCCCATGTGGCTTCGATGCCAGGAGGAAAATGGATGGCCGCCCTTCGGCCAGAAGAGGCAGCAGAAAGACGGCGACGGCCGACCATCAACCGCCGCAGCAGGCGCCAGCGCCGCCGTCGCGATAACCGCTGCTGTTTAGCTCGAACCCGATCCGTGATCTTCAGATGCCCGCTCCTCCCTAGCTCGTGATCCACCACCACGGCAGCTTCAAAAACCAGGAAGAATCGGTTGTCCTTCCTCCAGATCCGGGACACTGCAGGCAGATTATTGAGGACACCGAAGACGAATCCACTCCCCGCCTCTGTCTCCACCCCTTGGAGCACGTTGACGAAGAGGGAGACGAACGGCAGGCACCAGGCACAGCCCGCAAGCACCAACGCCAAGAACAGAAGCTGCAAAGCAAAAATGGCAAAAGCAACGAAGGAGAAAGAGCTCCCAAATATTCACATAGCGAAGCCGCTCCTCCTCCCTTTCCCAACCGACGGCCGGAGCTGCCGGAGGAACGAGGGAGAGAGGCCGAGGACGAGGTTTGTGGAAGGGGCTCGAAGGGGAAAGGATAGAGACGGTATCCACCACACAAGACCCTGTTTGCATTGGTTGACCACGAGATAAATGTACTCCCACCTAAGTTTCTTTTGCCTGAGGTTACTAGTTAGAGTAGACAGGAATCATCGTGGCATGAACTTATACGTGGGAGTGCTTTAGCTAATTACCCAGGAGTATATTGTACACACGCGTGGCAGGACCGTAAAGAGTGCTTGTAGTACGAACAAAGATACGTTGCAGAATCACCCTACATACTTAGTTAACCTCTTGGGTACAAGTAGAACCTCCCTAGTGGCAGAACCGTAGAGACCTAAAAAAAAAAATGGCAGAACCGTAGAGAGTGCTTTCTTTGCACCGTCTCTCTTCTTGCTTCTACAATGTACTCCCTCCGTCCGAAAAAACTTGTCCCTCAAATGGATGTATCTAGCATCAAGTTAGTGCTAGATACGTACATTTGAGGAATAAGTTTGGGACAAGATTTTTCGGACGGAGGAAGTAAGAGCATCTACAACCGGACTTGGCAAATCCGGCCCCTCAAACGCTCGCGGACGCGTTCGCAGGCACTGACCGGACACTTCTCAAAAAATGCAATCCACATCCTGACACCTCAATTATCATATCTCAAATCCATACAAACTCATGCAACTACGTCGACGCACACGCATCGTCCGGCTACTCCATCACACTACACTAAACATGCTATCGGACTACCAAAATTTGGCAAATGGTGGAGTTCATCCACGGCTGCCCTTGCCCTTTCCGGCGCCCTTACCGTCTTTCTCGCGGAAGTACCGGTCGAAGACGCGGTACGGATCGAGCCGGATCTGCTCGTCGTCGGAGCTGTCCTCGTCGTCGCTGTCCTCCTTCGGTGGCAGTCCGGCCATGGCACGGACCGACCGATTCTGCTCACGGGCGAGGGCGCGCATGTTCCTCCGCTGCCGTTTCTTCACAATGCGGGCGCGGATGGCTTCCTCCTCTGCGGCCGCCCGCGCCGCCACCATTTCTGACGCGAGACGGGTCTCGGCGGCCCTTATCCTCTCCTTCCCACGGCGACCCGCACCATTCCCGGGGGGACTCGTACTCTGCCCGACCGGTGATGGGGAAGGAGAGGTGTTCCGACCGGGACCGCGAGGATCCAGCACCAGAGGACCCGAGCGCCCGGTGAGCCGACGCTATGGCGTCGCGGCGGACGGATCCGTCCGTCGGCCGGGCACTGTCCTCCCGGGAGCGGCGGAGTGCAACCCGGACTGCCATTGCCTCCTCCAACCCACACGGGACGACACCCCAGTCGACGGATCCGGACTGGTCGGATTCCGATCCGCTGCCTGCCATGGTGGAGAAGGTCGCAAACCGCCGGAGGTGAGCTCGGGTGGCGGAGGGGAGTGGAAGGGAGAGGAGTGAAGTGGTTAGGGTTTGGTCCGGCAAGAGGATGGAGACGAATATAAGTGGGGTCGGGTGGGCCAGCATGGGCCGGGTCCGACGTGGCGGGCGTGCCCGGGCGCCCCCATATCAGCCCCATATTTGGGCTGGATATGGGGGATGCCGGTCTGCCCGAACGTTTGAGGGTAGTTTGAGGGGCCCGTCTGGGTCCAAAATTCGTGACCGGATAACGACCGGGCGGCCTGTCCGGACATTTGAGACGGGTTTGAGGGGTCCGGTTGTAGATGCTCTAACGCGTACCAAACACGTGTCCACGTCGACGGCAGTTAACATTGCTGAAATATTTTGTGTCGACGTCGATGACAGTTAACACTGCTGAAACAGTATTTTTATTGTCACTCTCAGGCAACGTTGAGGTGTCTCGATCCGTGGTTTATTTCTATTTGGCTCGACACATCATCTGGTTTGGCCGGCTAATCTGCAAAGGGCGTGTGTTTGCACGTGGCACGTGACACTTTTTTTTTTAGGGGTGTGGCACGTGTCACTTGGTGCATCGTAGGCATTCGCATGGACTGCCAGTGAAAGGCAGCCAGGCCATTATATTCAAAGACAGAGTACAAGTACAGCAGTAGAGTAACCCGGCCACGTCTGCGCCAGCGGTCGACCGCAGCAAGGCAAATGTTGGCGATCATGCATTCAGTACTACTAAACCAGCATTCACCCAAAACAGATGCTTGGGTTCCGGTTGGTTA
Source organism: Thinopyrum elongatum (assembly GCA_011799875.1). NCBI lineage: Eukaryota > Viridiplantae > Streptophyta > Magnoliopsida > Poales > Poaceae > Thinopyrum > Thinopyrum elongatum. The sequence goes on from CM022301.1 coordinate 560,043,984, forward strand.
CCCACTGGTTTCACAGCATCATTGAAAAACGACCCATTTGTTTCGGTTCTAGAGGCCCATTAGTCCCGGTTGTGGAACCGGGACTAAAGGGTAGGGACTAAAACCCAAAATCTTTAGTCCCGGTTCGCTTACGAACCGGGACAGAAGGGCTCTACGTGGCCGCTGCGGGGCGCCCAGGCAGAAGGACCTTTAGTCCCGGTTGGTAACACTAACCGAGACCAAAAGTCATCCACGTGTCTGCATCTGGCAGGAGCTGGAGTTTTTTTTAAGGCAGGGGGGTTGTTAGGAGTTTTGGAGGGTTAATTTAGGGGTTTCATATTGTGTTAGCTAGCTAATAGAGAGACGTGACCTCTCTTTATCTCCGTGCTTGGTCGACGCTAGCTACTATACGTATAGAGAGAACTCGACACGCTAGCTGGTAAGCAAATGAAGGAACCATTAAGTACACAAGATCGTCATGAACATATACAGAGAGAAGTGGCCTCTCTTTCTCCGAGAGATTTGTCGAACAACAAGTTTTCATATATCTATCCGACGCTACTAGCTACATATATACAATATAAGATCTCTTACAATTCCTAACATCTAAAGTCTATATCCACATGGTATTCTCTGGCTTTATATATGACGTGGTCAATAAAGAATCCCGCCAATCCCTCTTGAATTGCTCGTATGCGATCATGTGGTAGGAGTTCATCCCGCATCTGCCACATCTAATTTAAAGAACGGGGTCAATACATATATATGAATGAAACTCAACACAAATGATGGTAATAAAATAAAATTATGAATATTATTGTTTACGTACTTCATATTGTTTTTCAGAGTAGCCCCGCTGAGAGGCCGTCGCGTTGTAGATGAATTCGCAAACGTAGTATCCACAAAAATCATTCCCGGCTTCCTGCCACAGGCACTTTACGAGAAATATAGTTCAATCAAACTGATAATCAAGCATGATAAATGGTATTGATAAAACTAGCTAGAATCAATGGGAGATGCGCGGAACTAGCTAGTACTACTTACTTTCGGGTGTGTAAATCGCATCTCCCTCGGCAGTTCCGGAGCAATTGCGGTGAACTCTTTCCAAACCCTGCCAGACAAAGAAAATAATTACTTGATATCAGGAAATGAACAAAGTTGCCGATATGGTGCGATAATGATCGATTGAACTTACTTCTGAAGCATTTCAGTCATGTCTGCATACTCCTGGGGATCTTTTCGTCTCGAGTCTAAGACGGTTACTACTCCCTGCTCAAGCTTAATCTCTAGCAGAATAAAGTGAAAGCTGCGCACGCATGCATAACTCATCAATTACATTACTATAACCTCGAGTAATAAGGGAAACCGAATATGCACAAAACAGTAATACTCACTTGAAGTTGTAAGGAAAGAGTATTTACTCTTTGTTTTGATTTTTAAGCAACGATTGTAGCATGTTGTCCTCGGTTTCTGTGACATTCTTTTGAACCGTCCATTCATGTATGATATTTGGGTTAATGAACACAATGTCGTAGATTTGTGCATTTCTGCATTCGACGATCTTCAATCTACATAATATAGTGATGATAATTATATATACATGCAATGAAAGAGCTGAACTATATATAGAGACTTAATTACAGAAGTAGTACTTACAGACAGTAGCAAGTCACGAGTGTTTTGTCGACGGCCTTTTGATTGTATAATTGTAATAACTCGTCAAATTCAACAGACAACAGATCCATTCCAACGAGGTCGTGCTCCTCTTTAATTCTCAGCGTCAAAGTATCCTTCCCAGACTCGCTGCAGGTTTTCATGTACCATTCATGGAATCTTCGCATCATCATTGTTAGAGGAGGATGATCAGGTTTGACGAGAGGCTGCCCGTACTGGTATCTGAATTCTTCCACCTCCATTATTTCAAACTCTACATCATCGCTCAGGTAATCAGCAGGATTGGTACCGGGCACCATCCCCGGCTGATTAGCGACGATATCGCTAGACACCTTGAGAGGGGGGCACGATTGGTTCGCCTGTTCGCCGAGTTGGGGAATTTTTTTCCCACTTCTTCGTTCTGCTAACCTTGCTTGCATGCAAGTACTTCCCGACCGCTCCGCTTCCTTATATGTCCTTTCAATAATGCGCTCATAGTTGGATTGCGGCGGAGACGGTGGTGGTCACTTCAGGGCATCGATAGTGCGCTTCCGTTTCACCGGATCTATCGTCTCCTTCGGAGGTGGAGGTTTCCGTGCAAAATGTTCATGCACTTCGGCAACACTGATTTTCGCGGTTTCCTCATCGGTCCTCTCATATGGTAACTTTTCCAGAGGCTTGAGAGATGGACCATATCTGAATTGCTTCCTGCCTCTGCTTGTACTGCTAGCTGCCGGAGCGGCGGCGGCTCTCTTCCGCCGTTGCTGACGAGGCGGAGGAGGAGGCGGAGTGCTCCGACGCGCCGGAGAAGGCGGAGGAGGAGGCGGAGTGCCCTCACGCGCCGGAGGAGGCGGAGAAGGAGTGCCCTCACGCACCGGAGGAGGAGGAGGAGTGCTCTGACTCGCCTGAGGAGGAGGAGGAGGCGGAGGCATCCTGTTCGGAAGCTTGATGCACTCCTTCCGCCATAGACATGTAGTCCTCAGAGCATAAACCAGCTGAGTCTCCCCTTCACCTGTAGGGTGGTCAAGCTCGAGCTCGTCAAATCCCTCCATTACTTCATCCACCATCACAACAGCATAGCCATGTGGAATCGGACAGTAGTGAAAAGTTCCGTCAGGTTGAGGAGGTGCAACAGAGCCGACAACCGCCTTCAAGGTGAGGTTCCGACATTTCGTCATAAGCTGGCAATGTTGAGCCTCCGTGATAGCATCCACGGGGTAGCTAGGAGCCGTGAAGCCAAGCTGCTGAACGAGCTTCGTGGAAGCCACGCTGCTTCTCTGCTGAGATGGCGGGGTAGCTTCTGGGGTAGATTAGTGCCATTGAGATGGTTGGTCAGCAGCTCGCTGGCTCTCAACTTGTTCCTCTAACTTTAGTACTCTTGCATTGAGCTTCTGCATTTCGCTCAGCTCCTGTTTCATCTTCCTCTCCCGGGTTTTGTAACCGCCTGTGCCGGGAAACCCAACCTTCCATGCAACGGAGCCTGGCGTGCCTCGTGTTCGTCCAGGGTGCTCAGGATTCCCGAGGGCCTCAGTCAGCTCGTCCTTCTCTCTGTCGGGAATGAACGTCCCTTCCTACGCTGCGGCGATATACTTCTGAAGCTTCTTGACGGGTATTGCAAGTTGCTCGTCCGTCCAATGGCACTTCCCTGTTTCAGGGTCCAAAGCTCCCCCAACCCCGAAGAACCAAGTCCTTGAACGGTCTGGCCAGTTCAATGTCTCTGGTTTGACCCCTTTAGCAATCAGGTCATTCACAGCTTTGCCCAGAACGGCCGGGCTTTGAGGTAGCCGCCTGACCCCGTGCGATGGTGATACAGCTTCTTTGCAGCATTTATCTTGTTTATCTCTGACATTTTCTTACTCTTGTCCGATGTCTTGTAGGCCACAAATGCGGGCCAGTGATCTCTTATCTTCTCAAATCGGCCGGTGAATCCTGGAGTCTTCCCTTTGTCGACAAACGTTGATTTCAACTCATTCCTCCACCTCCTGAATAGATCTGCCATCTTCTTAAGAGCACACGCCTTGACCAGTGGCTCTATAACTGGCTTATTCTGATCATCCTCTGGCGGTAGGGTGAAATTTGCCTTCAGCGAGGTCCAAAGATCATCTTTCTGTCTATCGGTGACATAAGAAACTTGAGGGTCTTCGTTCTTAGGCTTATTCCATAGCTGGATGCTGATCGGGATGCTGTCCCTAACAATAGCTCCGCACTGAGCAGAAAATGCTTCCTTGGTCCGCCTGGGTTCAATCGGTTGGCCATCGTTCGCGATTGCTGTGATCGTGAACCTTTCATCCTGGCGCAACCTTTTCTTCGGGCCTCGTCTCGTTACCGAAGTTTGGCTCGATCCGGAGGGCTATAAAAGAAGAAAGAAGAGTTAATATATGTACATACCAAAACAATTAATGCATCAATTAGCTAGTCAGCACAGGCTTAATTAATATATATACCTCGCCGGATTTTGCAACAGCTCCCTCCTCCATTCGGTCACCGGAGCCGTCATCACGGTCTCCTTCCACCGGCATTCGGTCACCGGAGACATCATGATCATGTCTTTCCTCCTCCATTGTTCGATCACCGGAGCCTTCATCCTCTCCTTCCAGACCATCGGTGTCATTGAGAAACGACAAGACATCATGTCCGTCGCGGATTATGTCCCCCAACAACTCTTCTTGTTCTAAGTCTCTTTGATCCATAGTTTCTGCAAATATTACAACATGGCAATTAATATACAAACATGAGAGATGGATATATTAGTGGCAAACATAGACCTAGCTAGCTAATCACAACAAGGAATATTAATTAGTGGCCTTGATGCTTCTACGGTTTGGGGTGGCCTCGACAACGCTTCTAGGGTTTGGGGTGGCCTCGACAACGCTCTTTTAACTTGGTAAATTTGGGTGGCCTCAACGCTTCTAGGGTTTGGGGTGGCCTCGACGCTTCTAGGGTTTGGTCGGGCGAGAGGGGGTTGATCGACGTCCCCCCTCATGTTGAAGAGTTACCGGAGTTCTCTCATGAATGTCCGACATCCGGACCGCCTCTCTCATGAATGTCAAACAAGGGATTTAACAAAATGGCGCCATTCTGGATGTGCAGAAAACGGTCCATATTTTTCCTGATCTCATCTACCCTTCTATATGTCACGTTGTCAGTGCCAAAGGATTCAAGAAAACCATGGCTTCATCATTAGCCGGAAGTAACAGGCGCATAATGGTACGAAGCTCTCCAAAATTGTTTTGGAACGGAGTCCCGGATAGGATAATTAGTTTTTTGGTACGAAGTTCAGCAAGAGCCTTCCGAATATCGCTATTTGGAAGGCCTTTGCTGAAATTCGTACCAAAAAGCGAATTATTCTATCCGGAACTCCGTTCCAAAACAACTTTGAAGAGCTTCGTAGCATCATACGCCTGTTACTTCCGGCTAATGATGAAGCCATGGATTTCTTCAATACTTTGACAGACAACGTGACATATAGAAGAATATATATATAGGTGAGATCAGAAAAAAATTGGATCAACTTGTGCACATCCATAATGGGGGCATTCTTGATAAATCTATGGCAAAAGTCAAACTTTGACATATGATCAAATATTGTTGCATATGTCAAAATTCAAACTTTGACATATGATCAAACTTTGACATATGATCAAATGCTGCATATGTCAAAATTCAAACTTTGACCTATGATCAAACTTTGATATATGATCAAATGTTGCATATGTCAAAATTCAAACTTTGACATATGATCAAACTTTGATATATGTCCACCGCGATATAAAATGATACATAGACTTGTTCGGGCGAGAGGGGGTTGATCGACGTCCCCCCTCATGTCGAAGTTACCGGAGTTTTCTTCTAGTGGTTTGGGTGGCCTCGAGAGTTTGTCGGGTAGGGGCGGGAGGGGGTAGGAGATCGACAACGCTTTTTTTTAGGGTTTGGGTGGCCTCGAGAGTTGGTCGCCCGGTATATCGAGAGGGGGGGTGAACATTTTACCTTAGTAACTTAGAAAAAAATATTATCGGGGAGGGGGTATATCGACCCCCGCCTCATGTCGAAGTTATCGGGGAGGGGGTATATCGACAACGACATACCTACATGGAAAAAAATGATATCCATCTATACATACATAGCCACATACATATATACATGGAAAAAATACTATGAAAAAAAATACATATATGAACAAAAAAATGCTATGAACAAAAAAAATTAATACACATATGAACAAAAAAAATACATATATGAACAAAAAAATGTTATGAACAAAAAAATTAATATATATATATATATGAACATCCATACATACATATAGCCACACACATACATATATACATTATATATATATGAACAAAAAAATCATCATATAAAAAATGAAAAAAAAGGGCGGCGGCGGCTCACAGCGGGGGCGGCCGGCGAGGGCGACGGCGGGGGCGGCGAGGGCGTCGGCGACGGCAACGGTGGGGGCGGGCCGGGGCAGGGGCGTGGCCGGGCGCGCTCGGGGGCAGCGACGACGGCGACGGTGGGGGCGGGCCGGGGTGCAGGGGCGCGGCCGGGCGCGCTCGGGGGCGGCGGACGGCGACGGCGTGGGCAGCGGACGGCGTCGGCGTGGGTTCAGGGGCGGGGCAGGAGCACGGGCGACGGCGACGTCGTCGGGGCAGCCTGGCGGCGTCGAGGAGGTCGGCGTCGTCGGGGGCGGCAACTGCGAGATGAAAATGAAAATTTTCACAAGTTTTGGTTACCCAACCCTTTGGTCCCGGTTCGTGGCACCAACCGGGACCAATGCCCCCCTTTGGTCTCGGTTCGTGCCACGAACCGGGACCAAATGTCTCTTTTCAGCAGCCCAAAAGGCGGGAAGCAGAGACCTTTGGTCCCGGTTGGTGGCACGAACCGGGACCAAAGGTGGGCATTGGTCCTGGTTGGTGCCATGAACTGGGACCAAAGGTGGGCATTGGTCCCGGTTGGTGGCACGAACCGGGACCAATGGCCTTGTGCTGTTGCCCGGGGCCAAAAGTTTAGTCCCACCTCGCTAGCTGAGAGGGCTCGAGAGTTGATTATAAGCGCTGCTGCGCTGACCCTCTCGAGCTCCTCTGAACTGCAGGCTTACGGGCCTAATCGCACACTCCTCTGCCTGTGGGCCTACTGGGCCTACTGCGGGCCTGAATCCTGGCCCAATGGGTTTCTAGTCGTATTCAGGCCGTGGTGGCCCAGTAGGCGTCATTTTTTTTAATTTTTTTTTCCAGTTTTTATGTTTTCTTTGAGGCTTTTTTTTGTACTAACTAAATACTTACAGTTTTTCAGTGATTCTTTTTGCATTTAGGTCACAAAAATTATAAACTTTCTGTTAGTGCCATTAGTTTTCAAATTTGAATAGTTTAAATTTGAATTCTTTTAAATTTGCGTGAATCACTAGTTTGTGAATAACTTTACTATAAAAATAGATTTTTGAGTGATTCTTTTTCCTGCTATTTAATATTACTGTGTTTTATCATTATATTCAATTTGGTAATTTTTAGGTTATTTTAAATGTCTGTTTTAATCAAAAATAGATTTTGTTATTTTAGTTTGCTATTAAAGTTTCTAACAAAAAATTTCTTTATGAAATTTCTTTTTGCTATTAATGTTTTGAACAGAAAATACTTTGATAATTTTAGTTGCATAAATTTTGTATAATTTTAATTTCAAAAATACTAGAGGTTTATAAAAGCTTTTTAGTTGATTCCTTTTGCTATTAGAGTTTTATAAAAGCTTTTTAGTTGATTCTTTTTGCTATTAAAGAATATTATAGTTTTGTTTTAGTTGATCATAACAGAATATTTTAATTGATTATTTTTAGTTCATTCTTTTTGCTATTAGTTCATTCTTTGAGCTAAATGACCCTGAAATTGAAAAGCACTACAAATGAACTCTGAAAAGGTTGAAAGTTGGCATGGTATCATCATTTCACCCACATAGCATGTGCTAAAAAGTTGAGAGGGTTACGGCAAAAACTGGATGCACTTCGTGTACAAAATGGACAATCTCTTTCGAAGTATCAGGGTTTCGGACGAAAACTCATCTGTTACAAAGGGATTTCATTTTTTTGAACTTATTTGAATTCCAGACTTTTTGTGTGTTCAAAATGCACCATTCAAAGCCACATCATCAATTTTCAACCTTTTCTGACTTCATTTGGTATTTTTCATGCATTTACTGATTTTTTTGAGCTAAATGACCCTGAAATTGAAAAGCACTACAAATGAACTCTGAAAAGGTTGAAAGTTGGCATGGTATCATCATTTCACCCACATAGCATGTTATAAAAAGTTGAGAGGGTTACGGCAAAAACTGGATGCACTTCGTGTACAAAACGGACAATCTCTTTCGAAGTATCAGTGTTTCATACGAAAACTCATCTGTTACAAAAGGCATTTCATTTATTCACATGTAACTATAGTGATATTCTAGATCAAAGGCATCATCATAATAGTTGTGGAGAGAAAGTCTTCACTTTTTCTTCGCTTGTGTCCTTTGCTTATTGCGCCGTAACCATGGATAATCTTCATCGTTTAACAGGGTGCTTGGGTCAGCCTTGACTTTGAAGGGAGGAATTTCATGAAACTTTTCATAATCTTCAGACATGTCTGTCTTGCCCTCCAATCCCACGATGTCTCTTTTTCCTGAAAGAACTATGTGGCGCTTTGGCTCATCGTATGATGTATTCGCTTCCTTATCTTTTCTTTTTCTCGGTTTGGTAGACATGTCCTTCACATAGAAAACCTGCGCCACATCATTGGCTAGGACGAATGGTTCGTCTGTGTACCCAAGATTGTTCAGATCCACTGTTGTCATTCCGTACTATGGGTCTACCTGTACCCCGCCTCCTGACAGATTGACCCATTTGCACTGAAACAAAGGGACCTTAAAATCATGTCCATAGTCAAGTTCCCATATGTCCACTATGTAACCATAATATGTGTCCTTTCCCCTCTTGGTTGCTGCATCAAAGCGGACACCGCTGTTTTGGTTGGTGCTCTTTTGATCTTGGGCGATCGTGTAAAATGTATTCCCATTTATCTCATACCCTTTGTAAGTCAATACAGTCAAAGATGGTCCCCTGGCCAACGAGTACAGCTCATCAGAAACAGCATTGTCACCCATGAGACGTGTTTGCAACCAACTGCTGAAAGTCCTGATGTGTTCACATGTAATCCAGTCGTCACACTGCTCCGGGTGATTGAAGCGCAGAATATTCTTGTGTTCATCGACATACGGGGTCACCAAGGTAGAATTCTGTAGAACTGTGTAGTGTCCCTACATATTATTGAGTCCGCTCCTAGCCTGCCTTTTCCAGTCAGTCTCCCCTCATACCGCGATTGAGGGAGACCAATCTTCTTAAGGTCAGGAATGAAGTCAACACAAAACCCAATGACCTCCTCTATTTGATGGCCCGTGGAGATGCTTCCTTCTGGCCTAGCACGGTTACGAACATATTTCTTTAAGACTCCCATGAACCTCTCAAAGGGGAACATATTGTGTAGAAATACAGGGCCCAGAATGACAATCTCGTCGACTAGATGAACTAGGACGTGCGTCATGATATTAAAGAAGGATGGTGGGAACACCAGCTCAAAACTGACAAGACATTGCGCCAGATCACTCCTTAACCTTGGTAGGATTTCTGGATCGATCACGTTCTGAGAGATTGCATTGAGGAATGCACATAGCTTCACAATGGCTAATCGAACATTTTCTGGTAGAAGCCCTCTCATTGCAACTGGAAGCAGTTGCGTCATAATCATGTGGCAGTCATGAGACTTTAGGTTCTGGAACTTTTTCTCTGCCATATTTATTATTCCCTTTATATTCGACGAGAAGCCAGACGGGACCTTCATACTGAGCAGGCATTCAAAGAAGATTTCCTTCTCTTCTTTGGTAAGAGCGTAGCTGGCAGGACCTTCATACTGCTTTGGAGGCATGCCGTCTTTTTCGTGCACACGTTGCTGGTCCTCCCGTGCCTCCGGTGTATCTTTTGTCTTCCCATACACGCCCAAGAAGCCAAGCAGGTTCACGCAAAGATTCTTCGTCACGTGCATCACGTCGATTGCAGAGCGGACCTCTAGGTCTTTCCAATAGGGTAGGTCCCAAAATATAGATTTCTTCTTCCACATGGGTGCGCGTCCCTCAGCGTCATTCGGAACAGATAGTCCGCCGGGACCCTTTCCAAAGATTACTTGTAAATCATTGACCATAGCAAGTATGTGATCACCGGTACGGATGGCGGGCTTCTTCCGGTGAACTGCCTCGCCTTTGAAATGCTTGCCTTTCTTTCGACATTGATGGCTGGTCGGAAGAAATCGACGATGCCCCAGGTACACATTCTTCTTCCTGTATTTGTCCAGGTATATACTTTCGGTGTCATCTAAACAGTGCGTGCATGCGTGGTATCCCTTGTTTGTCTTCCTGAAAGGTTACTGAGAGCAGGCCAATCATTGATGGTTACAAACAGCAACGCATGCAGGTCAAATTCCAGCTGTTTGTGCTCATCCCACACACGTACACCATTTTCATTCCACAGCTATAAAAGTTCTTCAACTAATGGCCTTAGGTACACATCAATGTCGTTGCCGGGTTGCTTAAGGACTTGGATGAGAACCGGCATCATAATGAACTTCCGCTTCATGCACAGCCAAGGAGGAAGGTTATAGATACATAGAGTCACGGGCCAGGTGCTGTGATTGCTGCTCTGCTCTCCAAAAGGATTAATGCCATCCGCGCTTAAACCAAACCATACGTTCCTTGCGTCACCTGCAAAGTCCTCCCAGTACTTTCTCTCGATTTTTCTCCACTGCGACCCGTCAGCGGGTGCTCTCAACTTCCCGTCTTTCTTACGGTCCTCTCTGTGCCATCACATCAACTTGGCATGCTCTTTGTTTCTGAACAGATGTTTCAACCGTGGTATTATAGGAGCATACCACATCACCTTGGCAGGAATCCTCTTCCTGGGGCGCTCGCCGTCAACATCACCAGGGTCATCTCGTCTGATCTTATACCACAATGCACCGCATACCAGGCATGCGTTCAAATCCTCGTACGCACCGCGGTAGAGGATGCATTCATTAGGGCATGCATGTATCTTCTGCACCTCCAATCCTAGAGGGCATACAACCTTCTTTGCTGCGTACGTACTGTCGGGCAATTCATTATCCTTTGGAAGCTTCTTATTCAATATTTTCAGTAGCTTCTCAAATCCTTTGTCAGGTACACCATACTCTGCCTTCCACTGCAGCAATTCCAGTGTGGTACCGAGCTTTGTGTTGCCATCTTCGCAATTGGGGTACAACCCTTTTTTGTGATCCTCTAACATGCGATCGAACTTCAGCTTCTCCTTTTCACTTTCGCACTGTCACTTTGCATCAACAATGACCCGGCGAAGATCATCATTGGGCACATCGTCTGGTTCCTCTTGATCTTCAGCTTCCCCCGTTGCAGCATCACCGTATTCAGGGGGCACATAGTTGTCATCATCCTCTTCTTCTTCGCTGTCTTCCATCATAACCCCCCTTTCTCCGTGCTTGGTCCAAACATTATAGTGTGGCATGAAACCCTTATAAAGCAGGTGGGTGTGAAGGGTTTTCGAATCAGAGTAAGACTTCGTATTCCCACATATAGGGCATGGACAACACATAAAACCATTCTGCTTGTTTGCCTCAGCCACTTGGAGAAAATTATGCACGCCCTTAATGTACTCGGAGGTGCGTCTGTCACCGTACATCCATTGCCGGTTCATCTATGTGCATTATATATAATTAAGTGTGTCAAAAACCATTACAGAACATCATGAATACAGAAGTGACCAAATTAATTAATAGAAGTTCATCATCACATTAAAACCAAAGTACATACATAGTTCTCATTGAACAACATATAGCTCTCCAGAGCATCTAATTAAACCATACATTGAAACTATCTAAAACATTTCAATGCAACAACAAATGCGATCATAATCGCAACTAAGGTAACAATTGATCCAACGGCATAATGATACCAAGCCTCGGTATGAATGGCATATTTTCTAATCTTTCTAATCTTCAAGCGCATTGCATCCATCTTGATCTTGTGATCATCGACGACATCCGCAACATGCAACTCCAATATCATCTTCTCCTCCTCAATTTTTTTCAATTTTTCCTTCAAGTAATTGTTTTCTTCTTCAACTAAATTTAACCTCTCGACAATAGGGTCGGTTGGAATTTTCGGTTCACATACCTCCTAGATAAAAAAATCTATGTCACGTTGGTCGACATAATTGTCATAAACACTAAATGAACCAAATAGTTATAAAAGATAATATATACCACATCCGAATCATAGACAGGAAGAGGGTCGACGGAGGCGGATACCAAAACCATCGCACTATATAATAACAAACAATAATAAAAGTAAGAAAATTACACATGTATCTATCTAAATCATACAAGTAAGAACTTTTTTCTTTTACAAAGAAGATAAGACCAAGAGGCTCACCACGGTGGTGCCGGCGACGAGATCGGCGCGGGCGATCGATGGCGGTGAGGACGGGGACAGGACGGACCGCCAAACCTAGACAAATCTTGAAGAAAAAATGGAGCTTGGACAAGGAGCTTCGAGAGGAGAAAGCTTAAGTGTGGCTCGGGCATTTCATCGAACACCTCATGTGCATAGGAGGTGAGCTTGAGCACCACAAAGCTCTTCCACGACCGGCCAAAAAAAATAGAGCACTCCACTGCTCTACTCGCGGGCAAGGGGGTATATATAGGCATCTCATTGGTCCCAGTTCGTGGCTGGAACCGGGACCAAAGGGGGTCCTTTGGTCCCGGTTCCAGCCATGAACCGGGACCAATGGTTGTGGGCCAGGAGCGAGGCCCATTGGTCCCGGTTCTTGTCTGGAACCGGGACCAATGCACCATGAGGCCCGGCCGGCCCCCTGGTCTCACGAACCGGGACTGATGCCCCCTTTGTTCCCGGTTCATGAGTGAACCGGGATTAATGGGCTTAGCCGGCCTGGACCAAAGCCCTATTTTCTACTAGTGCAGAGAGACGGTTTCTCTACCTCGTGGTTAATGGCGTGCTCGTTATCAGTTGACAAGAGAAAAGTAGTGCTCCCTCCGTAAACTAATATAAGAGTGTTTAGATCTAAACGCTCTTATATTAGTTTACAGAGGGAGTATGTGATGACCCCGGCTTAATCATGTACTAATCGTACATGCAAATGCACACGATCAAGCCTAAGGACTCACTTGAAGATATCACAACACAACTCTAAAACATAAATAAAGTCATACAAGCTTTATATTACAAGCCAGGGCCTCGAGGGCTCGAATACATAGCTCGATGGCATACAAGTGTCAGCGGAAGCATCAGATATCTGGGTACAGATATTACAGAGAAACAGATAGGCCTTTAGAAAGGCGGGGTAAAATAAAATACTACGATCGAAAGGCGTAGGCCTCCTGCCTAGGACCCTCCGAATCCTACTCCTGGTCGTCGGTCGGCTCCTCGTAGTAGTATTCGCCTGGAGGGTAGTAGTAGTAGCCGTAGTCGTCGACAGGGGCAGCTATCTCTGGGGCTCCATCGTCTGGTTGCGACAAGTGGATATGGGGAGAAAAAGAAAATAAAGCAAACGTGAGTACTCATCCGAAGTACTCAGCAAGCAAGGATCTACACTACATATGCATCATTTTCAAAGGGAGGCTGTATATGTGGACTGGGCTGCAGAAATGCCAGAATAGAGAGAAGAGCCTAGTCCTATCGAAGACTAGCATCTTCAACCATCTTCATCGGTCTTGCAGCATTAGAAGAGTGCAGTTTAACATGATGTAAAGTAGTAGTAATGTCATCAACCTCGGCCAGAGATCCTTCCTCGACTCCCTGCGAGAAAGCAATCCCACAACCATACTATCCATTATCATCTCAAGTCACCAGTTCTAGTTGTACCGATCGGGATACAACTCCGAGTGTCCGTTACCGTAGGACAGGCTATCGATAGATTAGTTCTTCCCTGCAGGGGTGCACCAACTTACCCACCATGCTCGATTAACTCCGGCCGGACACACTTTTCTGGGTCATGCTCCGCCTCGGCCAAACGACATGCCGCAACCCAGCCGAATACTTAACAGAGAGGTCAGCACGCCGGACTAAACCTATGCCCCCAGGGGTCTTGGGCCATCGCCCCGGGAACTCCTGCACGTTGTGTCAGGCGGCCAAGAGCAGACTTAGCAAACCCTTAATACAAGCGCAGTTGCGTAACCAGTCCAACTTGGCGCGCGCCGCTCAGTCACTGACGTCCATTAAGCTTCGGCTGAAGTATACGACGCAGAACGCCCATACTATGCCCACGTGATGGTTAGTGCTATCAGGCCAGAGGCCCCTCGGATCAAATATCCAAACCGTTAGTGTGTTGGTAGTGCGGTAACGAGCAGAGACTCACGAAAGATGTGACCCCGTCGCCCCGTCTCGAGGACTTGCGGCAAGGGCTAGGAATGCCCGGCCACGCCTCGTGTTCAAATCTTGGGCACCATCCAGGTCCACCCGACTCCACAACTCTCGCAATTAAGCTCGCGCGGGTACCCCTCAGGGCCGACCCGTCTTTATCCAGAATAAGCAGTGTCAACCACAATGTAAAGGCATCCGTGTGGCTACCCTATCAAGAAGGAATCCGAGGCATCACCCTCGCTGGATTCCCACCTGACGTAAACATCAAGGTGAACTAAAGAGGCATCACCCTCGAGGTCCACACTTGAGCTGTTGCACGACAATGTCGTTATCGGGGGTAGTGTAGGAGGAATCACCCTCGCTTACCACGACCGAATAACTAACCTACAAGGTTATCATCAGAAGTGCTGACGAGGTATCACCCTCGGCACTCGATAATAACCCAGTAGTGTCGAGCAGTTAAGGGGAAAAGTGACGTGCAATGTCGGGGCCTGGTCTTCGATCCCGTTGATCGGGTCTTCTGAGAATCCAGCGGGGCAGTCGGGATAAAGTGGGGTCTCTGATAGGTCTCTACCCAGCCTATACTAAACAGTTTAGGATAACAAGTAGGTATCAACAGCAGGTTACAATTAAACAGGCTATGCAGCAGATATAGGATAACAGTAGCAGCAGCAACTTCTAATGCAAGCATAAGAGAGAGAAGAGTAGGCGATATCGGAATGCTCAAAAGGGGGGGGGGGTGCTTGCCTGGAAGCTCGGCGGCAAGGGTCTGATCGTCAGGAGCGTAGTCGACCTCCGGAGCTGCGTCGGTCTCAGGAGCTACGTCGACGTCAGGGTCTACCGAGAGAGAAGAGGGGGAAGAAACATATAAATGCACAGCAAACAATGCAATACAGGGCATGCTATGCTAAGATGCAGTGCAGGGTTGCCTACAGATGCACCTAAGTCACTTTAGTTATTTTAGGATTAACGCGGGATTTATTATTCGGTGGTAATGCACTATTCATATACCGGATACGGATGGAAAGTTATGGTTTATCCTAAGTAGGGGGTTTCGGCATCGAAACAGACGACACGATCAGATTCGTCTCGTCATTCTGAGCAACTTTCATGTTCAAAGTTTTTCAATCTGATCTACGGTTTAAAAGTTATGAATTTTTAAAGATTTAAATGATTTTCTGGAATTACTTTTATTTAACAGAAAAGGAAATATGATATCAGCATTGCGTAGAAGTGACGTCAGCAGTCAACAGGGCTGACCAGAGTCAAACCTGACACGTGGGCCCCACATGTCAGCCTCTGTTGGTTAATAGAATTTAAACTTAAACTAAATAGCTAATTAAGCTACTAGGCCCACCTGTCAGCGACTAATTATTTATCTAATTAATTTCATTTATTAAAATGTTTTACTAAACTAATTATGAGGTGAGGCCCGCATGTCATAGACACAGAGTGCCCAGTCAATAGAGTTGACTGGGTCAACTCAGTCAACTGGGCCCCTCGGGCCCGCTGGCAGCGACCCAGGGGTGGGTCCCGCCTGTGCCACGTCTACGGTGGCCGGCGACACGCCGGCGGCGACGAAAAACGCGGCGGAGGCCTCGGGACCTCGCCGGAATCGCGCTATACTGCGCCGTTTGGTGCGCGGCTGGGTTCTTTCGAACGGCCGCACCGAACCGCGTCAAACGGTGGGGGTGGTTGGTCCCGGGGAGGCCGGAATCGCTGCCGGCGATGAGGTTAGCGGCGGAGCCTTTCGGGTGGCGATGGAAACGGCGATTTCGTGCGCTACGGCTAGAGCAAGAGGTGCAGGAGTGATCTATGGGAGCAGGCGAACTCGTTGGACAACACCACGCGGTTGTGGGGTCACCAGAATGATGCCGGCGATGAGCTCGTGCGGCAGCGAGCTCGGGCTCGATGGTGAGCTAGCTACGGGGTGCTAGAGGGGCAACGAGGAGCAGCAAATGGCGGAGAGGCTCACCGTGCGGCACTCACGTAGGCCCTCGAAAGATTAGTAGCAGCAGGAGCTCGTCGGGGAGGAAGGGGATCGCCGGCGTCCCAAGGAAAAAGACGGCGCGTCCGGGCGTTGCCGAGCTCCTCTGCTCCTTCCAACGGCTCCAGAAGACGTGGCGGAGCTTGGCGAACCCCGCGGACAGCTCGGAGGGAGGAGCGGACGCCGGTGGCGCGATTTCATCGGAGGTGCGGCGACGGTGGCGCTCGGCCTCCATGCATCTGGAGGAGAAGAGGGAAGAGCGAGCGAGGGAGAGAGGGGAGAATGACAGAGGAGGCCGGGGGGATGCTTTGGCTTCGGCCTTATCCCCTCCTGGACGGCCGTTGCGTCGCAGTGTCGCCGCCACACCGGCGCACGCGCGGTGACCACGAGCGCGCTGACACGCAAGGGAGAAGGGGAAGATGGGCCCAGTGGGCTGTGGTCGGGGCACTGTGCACTTAGGCCTAGTGCACAGTGCCTCTTTGCATTTTAATTTCTGCTTTTTGAATTTTCCTTTTTACAGAGATAGTTTAGGATTATTTTGAGTACTCAAATGAGCTAGTAAAAATGTGAAACTTGCTCACACATGTGCATGGCAATTTCCCACACTGCCACAAAAAGTTTGGGCACTTTTGGAAATCATTTGAATTTATTCAAAAATAATTTGGGCATGACAAATGCTGATTTGGCTCTGTTCCTTACTGTTTGAGTCACTAAACTAATTTAGTAAGTGTTGACTTTAATTTTAGAATTGTCCCTAGATTATTTGCTATTTAATGAACATTTTCCCAACAGTGTTTGAGCAACTTCATATTTCACTTTTGAATTTTGAGTTGATTTTCAGATTAGAATTTGAATTGAATACTTAACCAAAGTGATTAGGCTCTGAAAATGGAGATGACTTGGCATAGTTAACAGAGTGTCACAGTGGCTATTACACGGGGGTGTTACAGAGTACTTATAGAATGTTTATCATGATGATGAGATTAGGACGAAACCTGAGCAAGTGACGTGACTCCTTTTAGGCTCGCCCCTCCCATGCCATATGGTTTGGCATCCTTTGCTACCGTCTGATAGATACAGGCGTCGACCCGTTGGCTGGGCAGCTGGGGTTGCTGCCAGCCCACCCGAGTTCGAGTCCCGGCTCGGACGCGCGGTGCTCGTGGAGTTTCTCCTGTAAAAAAATGCCAACGAGGGTTGGCCCTTGGGTTGGTCTCATTTTTTTTAGATACAGTTGCCAGCCACCCCACCCCCGTCGACACACCCTTTCTGTCTGCCTCCCTGACGTACGTGCTAATCACCGGGGTGCGATCGCGTCCTACTTGATCGCATGGGTAACACGTGAACTTATTGGCCGACACAGATCGAAATACACTTTGGTTCCTGGTTCACTAGTAGAAAACAGGGCTTTGGTTCTGGCCTGCCCAGCCCATTAGTCCCGGTTCAGTCACGAACCGGGACCCATGGGTGCATACGTCCCGGTTCGTGCGCCCAGGGGGCCGGCCGGGCCTCGTGGGGCATTGGTCCCGGTTCGTCTGGACCCTTTGGTCCCGGTTCCAGACACGAACCGGGACCAATGGGCCTCGCTCCTGGCCCACATCCATTGGTCCCGATTCGTGGCTGGAACCGGGACCAAAGGGTGGCCTTTAGTCCCGGTTCCAACCACGAACCGGGACCAATGTTGTGCCTATATATACCCCTCGCCCGCGAGCAGAGCACTCCACTGCTCTGTTTTTTTCTGGCCGGCGAGGGGAGGGCTTTGTGGTGCTCTAGCTCACCTCCTATGCACATGAGGTGTTCGATGAAATGCCCGAGCCACACTACTTAAGCTTTCTCCTCTCCAAACTCGACCTCCAAGCTCCATTTTCCTCAAGATTTGTCTAGGTTTAGCGGTCCGTAACGTCCCGTCCCCGTCTTCACCGCCGTCGATCGCCCGCGCCGATCTCGTCGCCGGCACCACCGTGGTGAGCCTCTTGTTCTTATCTTCTTTCTAAAAGAAAAAAAATTCTTACTTGTATGATTTAGATAGATACTTGTATAATTTTCTTACTTTTATTATTGTTTGTTATTATATAGTGCGATGGTTTTGGTATCCGCTCCCGTCGGCCCTCGTCCTGTCTATGATTCGGATGTGGTATATATAATATTTTATAACTATTTGGTTCATTTATTGTTTATGACAATTATGCCGACCAACATGACATAGATTTTTTTATCTAGGAGGTATGTGAACCGGAAATTCCAACCGACCCTATTGTCGAGAGGTTAAATTTAGTTAAAGAAGAAAACAATTACTTGAAGGAAAAATTGAAAAAAACTGAGGAGGAGAAGATGATATTGGAGTTGCATGTTGCGGATGTCGTCGATGATCACAAGATCAAGATGGATGCAATGCGCTTCAAGATTAGAAAGTACCGAAAATATGCCATTCATACCGAGGCTTGGTATCATTATGCCGTTGGATCAATTGTTACCTTGGTTGCGATTATGATCGCATTTGTTGTTGCATTGAAATGTTTTACATAGTTTCAATAATGTATGGTTTAATTAGATGCTCCGGAGAGCTATATGTTGTTCAATGAGAACTATTTATGTACTTTGGTTTTAATGTGATGATGAACTTCTATTAATTTGGTCACTTATCTATTCATGATGTTTTGTAATGGTTTTTGACACACTTAATTATATATAATGCACGCAGATGAACCGGCAATGGATGTACGGTGACAGACGCAGCTCCGAGTACATTAAGGGCGTGCATAATTTTCTCGAAGTGGCTGAGGCAAACAAGCAGAATGGTTTTATGTGTTGTCCATGCCCTATATGTGGGAATACAAAGTCTTACTCTGACCGGAAAATCCTTCACACCCACCTGCTTTATAAGGGTTTCATGCCACACTATAATGTTTGGACCAGGCACGGAGAAATAGGGGTTATGATGGAAGACAGCGAAGAAGAAGAGGACGATGACAACTATGTGCCCCCTGAATACGGTGATGCTGCAATGGGGGAAACTGAAGATCAAGAGGAACCAGACGATGTGCCCGATGATGATCTCCGTCGGGTCATTGTTGATGCAAGGAGACAGTGCGAAAGTGAAAAGGAGAAGCTGAAGTTCGATCGCATGTTAGAGGATCACCAAAAAGAGTTGTACCCCAATTGCGAAGATGGCAACACAAAGCTCGGTATCATACTGGAATTGCTGCAGTGGAAGGCAGAGAATGCTGTGCCTGACAAAGGATTTGAGAAGCTACTGAAAATATTGAAGAAGAAGCTTCCAAAGGATAACGAATTGCCCGACAGTACGTACGCAGCAAAGAAGGTCGTATGCCCTCTAGGATTGGAGGTGCAGAAGATACATGCATTCACTAATGACTGTATCCTGTACCGCGGTGCGTACGAGGATTTGAACGCATGCCCGGTATGCGGTGCATTGCGGTATAAGATCAGACGAGATGACCCTGGTGATGTTGACGGCGAGCCCCCCAGGAAGAGAGTTCCTGCCAAGGTGATGTGGTATGCTCCTATAATACCACGGTTGAAACGTCTGTTCAGAAACAAAGAGCATGCCAAGTTGATGCGATGGCACAGAGAGGACCGTAAGAAAGACGGGAAGTTGAGAGCACCCGCTGACGGGTCGCAGTGGAGAAAAATCAAGAGAAAGTGCCGGGCTGAGTTTGCAGGTGACCCAAGGAACGTATGGTTTGGTTTAAGCGCGGATGGCATTAATCCTTTCGGGGAGCCGAGCAGCAATCACAGCACCTGGCCCGTGACTCTATGTATATATAACCTTCCTCCTTGGCTGTGCATGAAGCGGAAGTTCATTATGATGCAAGTACTCATCCAAGGCCCTAAGCAACCCAGAAACGACATTGATGTGTACCTAAGGCCATTAGTTGAAGAACTTTTACAGCTGTGGAATGGAAACGGTGTACGTTTGTGGGATGAGCACAGACAGAAGGAATTTGACCTGCATGCGTTGCTGTTTGTAACCATCAATGATTGGCCTGCTCTCAGTAACCTTTCAGGACAGACAAACAAGGGATACCACGCATGCACGCACTGTTTAGATGACACCGAAAGTATATACCTGGACAAATGCAGGAAGAATGTGTACCTGGGGCATCGTCGATTTCTTCCGACCAACCATCAATGTCGAAAGAAAGGCAAGCATTTCAAAGGCAAGGCAGATCACCGGAAGAAGCCCGCCATGCGTACCGGTGATCACATACTTGCTATGGTCAATGATTTACACGTAATCTTTGGAAAGGGTCCCGGCGGACTATCTGTTCCGAATGACGCTGCGGGACGCGCTCCCATGTGGAAGAAGAAATCTATATTTTGGGACCTACCCTACTGGAAAGACCTAGAGGTCCGCTCTTCAATCGACATGATGCACATGACAAAGAACCTTTGCGTGAACCTGCTAGGCTTCTTGGGCGTGTATGGAAAGACAAAAGATACACCGGAGGCACGGAAGGACCTGCAACGTTGGCACGAAAAAGACGGCATGCCTCCAAAGCAGTATGAAGGTCCTGCCAGCTACGCTCTTACCAAAGAAGAGAAGGAAATCTTCTTTGAATGCCTGCTCAGTATGAAGGTCCCGTCTGGCTTCTCGTCGAATATAAAGGGAATAATAAATATGGCAGAGAAAAAGTTCTAGAACCTAAAGTCTCATGACTGCCACGTGATTATGACGCAACTGCTTCCGGTTGCATTGAGGGGGCTTCTACCGGAAAACGTTCGATTAGCCATTGTGAAGCTATGTGCATTCCTCAATGCAATCTCTCAGAAGGTGATCGATCCAGAAATCATACCAAGGCTAAGGAGTGATGTGGCGCAATGTCTTGTCAGTTTCGAGCTGGTGTTCCCACCATCCTTCTTCAATATCATGACGCACGTCCTAGTTCATCTAGTCGACGAGATTGTCGTTCTGGGCCCCGTATTTCTACACAATATGTTCCCCTTTAAGAGGTTCATGGGAGTCCTAAAGAAATATGTCCGTAACCGCGCTAGGCCAGAAGGAAGCATCTCCATGGGCCATCAAACAGAGGATGTCATTGGGTTTTGTGTTGACTTCATTCCTGACCTTAAGAAGATTGGTCTCCCTCAATCGCGGTATGAGGGGAGACTGACTGGAAAAGGCATGCTAGGAGGGGACTCAATAATATGCAGGGACGGGCATTCTTGGTCTCAAGCACACTACACAGTTCTACAGAACTCTACCTTGGTGACCCCGTATGTCGATGAACACAAGAACATTCTGCGCTCCAAACACCCGGAGCAGTGTGACGACTGGATTACATGTGAACACATCAGGACTTTCGGCAGTTGGTTGGAAACACGTCTCAGAGGTGACAACACTATTTCTGATGAGCTGTACTCATTGTCCAGGGGACCATCTTCGACTGTATTGACTTACAAAGGATACGAGATAAATGAGAATACATTTTACACGATCGCCCAAGATCAAAAGAGCACCAACCAAAACAGCGGTGTCCGCTTTGATGCAGCAACCAAGAGGGGAAAGGACACATATTATGGTTACATAGTGGACATATGGGAACTTGACTACGGACATGATTTTAAGGTCCCTTTGTTTAAGTGCAAATGGGTCAATCTGTCAGGAGGCGGGGTACAGGTAGAGCCACATTACGGAATGACAACAGTGGATCTGAACAATCTTGGGTACACAGACGAACCATTCGTCCTAGCCAATGATGTGGCGCAGGTTTTCTATGTGAAGGACATGTCTACCAAACCGAGAAAAAGAAGAGATAAGGAAGCGAATACATCATACGATGAGCCAAAGCGCCACATAGTTCTTTCAGGGAAAAGAGACATCGTGGGAGTGGAGGGTAAGATAGACATGTCTAAAGATTATGAAAAGTTTCATGAAATTCCTCCCTTCAAAGTCAAGGCTGACCCAAGCACCCTATTAAGCGATGAAGAATATCCATGGTTACGGCGCAATAAGCAAAGGACACAAGCGAAGAAAAAGTGAAGACAGATGAAGTCAGAAAGGGTTGAAAATTGATGATATGGCTTTGAATGGTTCATTTTGAGCACACAAAAAGTCTGGAGTTCAAATAAGTTCAAAAAAATGAAATCCCTTTGTAACAGATGAGTTTTTGTCCGAAACCCTGATACTTCGAAAGAGATTGTCCATTTTGTACACGAAGTGCATCCAGTTTTTGCCGTAACCCTCTCAACTTTTTAGCACATGCTAAGTGGGTGAAATGATGATATCATGCCAATTTTCAACCTCTTCAGAGTTCATGTGAAGTGCTTTTCAATTTCAGGGTCATTTAGCTCAAAAAAATCAGTAAATGCATGAAAAATAACAGATGAAGTTAGAAAGGGTTGAAAATTGATGATGTGGCTTTGAATGGTTCATTTTGAACACACAAAACGTCTGGAGTTCAAATAAGTTCAAAAAAATGAAATCCCTTTGTAATAGATGAGTTTTCGTCCGAAACCCTGATACTTCGAAAGAGATTGTCCATTTTGTACACGAAGTGCATCCAGTTTTTGCCGTAACCCTCTCAACTTTTATGAAACTCTAATAACAAAAATAATAAACTAAAAGAATGAACTAGAAAACTTTCATGAAACTCTAATAGAAAAAAGAATGAACTAGAAAACTTTAATGAAACTCTAATAGCAAAAGGAATCAACTAAAATTTATGCAACTAAAATTATCAAAGTATTTTCTGTTCAAAACATTAAAAGCAAAAAGAATTTTCATAAAGAACTTTTTTTGTTAGAAACTTTAATAGCAAAAAGAATTATCATAAAGATTTTTTTTGTTAGAAACTAAAATAACAAAAATTGTTTTTGAATATAATGATAAAACACAGTAATATTAAATAGCAGGAAAAAGAATCACTCCAAAATCTATTTTTATAGTAAAGTTAATCACAAACTAGTGATTCACACAAATTTCAAAGAATTCAAATTTAAACTATTCAAATTGGAAAACTAATGGCACTAACAGCAAGTTTATAATTTTTATTACCTAAAAGCAAAAAGAATCACTGAAAAACAGTTTGTATTTTGTTGTAAGTAGAAACAAAATAAAATAAATAAAGCAAAAAAGAAAACAAAAAAACTAGAAAAAAAATAAAAAAATGCCACCTACTGGGCCACCACGGCCTGAATACGACTAGAAACACATCCATGGGCCAGGATTCAGGCCCGCAGAGGCCCAGCAGGCCCACGGGAAAAGAGTAGCAGAGAAGGCCCGAAAACCTGCAGTTGAGAGGAGCTTAAGAGGGTCGGCCCAGCAGCGCTTATAAACCACTCTCGAGCTCTCTCAACTAGCGAGGTGGGACTAAACATCCCACCGCACCGCGCCAGCGCAAGGCCTTTGGTCCCTGTTGGTAGCACCAGCCGGGACGAAAGGGGGGCATTGGTCCCGGTTGGTGGAACAAACCGGGACCAATGCCCCCCCTTTGGTCCCGGTTCGTGCCACCAACCGGGACCAATGATGTCTGTTTCCTGCCCTTTGGGCTGCTGAAAAGAGACCTTTGGTCCCAGTTGGTTGCACGAACCGGGACCAAAAGGGGGTATTGGTCCCGGTTTGTGCCACGAACCGGGACCAATGTTTCGTCTATATAAGCAAACACTTAGAAATTTTCTCCAAAATCACTTCTTCTCCTGCCCGCCCCTGCCCCGCCGCCGACGCCGCCCCGACGCCGCCCGCCCCCGACGCCGCCGCCGCGACGCCCGCCCCGACGCCTCCGCTGTGAGCAGCGCGCCCCTGCCCCGCCACCGCGTTGATTTTTTTTATATATGCTTATATATATATATATATGTGTTTTCTTTTTATATGTATGTATTTTTTGTATGCATGTATGTGTTTTTTAAACTTTTTATATGTATGGAAAAGAGGAAGAAGGAAGAAGGGAAGAAAAAGAAGGAGAGGAAAAAGGGGAGAAAAAAGAGAAGAAGAGGAGAAAAAAAAAGAAGAGAAAGAAGGAGAAGAAGAAGAGAAGAAGAGGAGAGGAAGAAGAGGAGAAAAAAAATAAGAAGAGAAAGAAGAAGAAAAAAAAAGGAGGAGAAGAAGGAATAGAGGAGTCTATTCCTTCTTCTTCTCCTTCTTTTTTTTTTCTTCTTCTCCTTCTTTTTTTTTCTTCTTCTCCTCTTTTGTTTTTTCTTCTTCTTCCTCTTCTTAATTTTTATCGGGAACGAGGGTGTCGAGGATCGCCGAGCGGTCGAGGGTCGGGAACTAGGGTAGAGGGTCGAGGGTCACCGAGTGGTCGAGGGTCGCCGAAGGTTCGAGGGTTGAGGGGTCGAGGGTCGAGGAACGCCGAGCGGTCGAGGGTCGGGGCGGCGGAAGGTTCGAGGTTGCCTTGTGTCAAAGTATTGAACGGGAAGAAGAAGAAAAAAAGAGAAGAAGAAGAAGGAATAGAGGAGAAGAAGAAAAAATAGATTAAAAATATTAATCTATTTTTTCTTCTTCTTCTCCTTTTTTTTCTTCTTCTCCTCTTTTGTTTTTTCTTCTTCTTCCTCTTCTTAATTTTTATTGGGAACGAGGGTGTCGAGGATCGCCAAGCGGTCGAGGGTCGGGAACTATGGTAGAGGGTCGAGGGTCACCGAGGGGTCGAGGGTCACCGAGGGTTCGAGGGTCGAGGGTCGTCGAGGGGTCGAGGGGCGAGGAACGCCGAGCGGTCGAGGGTCGGGGCGGCTGAAGGTTCGAGGTTGCCTATTACTTTCGCCTAATGATGAAGACATGGTTTTGTTGAATCCTTTGACACTAGACAAACGTGACATGAGGGGGTCGAGGGTTGGGAACTAGGGTAGAGGGTCGTGGATCGCCGAGCGGTCGAGGGTCGTGAACTAGGGTAGAGGGTCGTGGATCGCCGAGCGGTCGAGGGTCGTGAACTAGGGTAGAGGGTCGAGGGTCGCCGAGGGTCGTCCAGGGGTTGAGGGTCCAGATTTATCAAGAATGCCCCCATTATGGATGTGCACAAGTTGATCCAATTTTTTTTTCTGATCTCATCTCTATATATATATTCTTCTATATGTCACGTTGTCTGTCAAAGTATTGAAGAAATCCATGGCTTCATCATTTACCAGAATTAACAAGCGTATGATGCTACGAAGCTCTTCAAAGTTGTTTTGGAATGAAGTTCCTGATAGAATAATTCGCCTTTTGGTACGAATTTCAGCAAAGGCCTTCCAAATAGCGATATTCGGAAGGCTCTTGCTGAATTTTGTACCAAAAATCGAATTATTCTATCGGGAACTCCGTTCCAAAAAAAACTTTAAAGAGCTTCGTACCATTATACGCCTGTCATTTCCGGCTAATGATGAAGTCATGGTTTTCTTGAATTCTTTGACACTACACAACGTGACATATAGAAGGGTAGATGAGATCAGGAAAAATATGGACCATTTTCTGCACATCCAGAATGGCGTCATTTTGTTAAATCCCTTGTCGGTCCGGACGTCGGACATTCATGAGAGAGGCGGTCCGACCCAAACCCTAGAAGCGTTGTCGAGGCCACCCCAAACCCTAGAAGCGTTGCCTAGGCCACCCCAAACCCTAGAAGCGTTGTCGAGGCCACCCCAAACCATAGAAGCGTCGAGCTAGCTAGGTCTACGTTTGCACTAATATATCCATCTGTCATGTTTGTATATTAATTGCCATGTTGTAATATTTGCAGAAACTATGGAGCACCGAGACATCGAAGCAGAACAGTTGTTGGGAGACATAATCCTCGGCGGAGGTGATGTCTTGTCGTATCTCAACGACACCGATGGTCTGGAAGGAGAGGGTGAAGCAGGCTCCGGTGATCGAACAATGGAGGTGGAAGGACATGATTATGATGGCTCCGGTGATGGAATGCCGGTGGAAGAAGGAGACCGTGATGACTGCTCCGGTGAGCGAACGGAGGAAGAAGATGTTGCAAAGTCCGGCGAGGTATATATATTAATTAAGCCTGTGCTGACTAGCTAATTGATGCATTAATTGTTTTGGTATGTACACATATTAACTCTCTTCTTTCTTCTTTTCTAGCCCTCCGGATCGAGCCAAACTTCGGTAACGAGACAAGGCCCGAAGAAAAGGTTGCGCCAGGATGAAAGGTTCACGATCACAGCAATCAAGGGCGATGGCCAACCGATTGAACCCAGCCGGACCAAGGAAGCATTTTCTTCTCAGTGCGGGGTTCTTGTTAGGGACATGATCCCGATCAGCATCCACCAATGGAATAAGCCTAAGAGCGAAGACCCTCAAGTGTCTTTTGTCAACGATAGACAGAAAGATGATCTTTGGACCGCGCTGAAGGCAAATTTCACCCCACCACCAGAGGAGGATCCGGATAAGCTAGTTATAGAGCCATTGGTCAAGGCTCATGCTCTTAAGAAGATGGCAGATCTATTCAGGAGGTGGAAGAATGAGTTGAAATCAACGTTTGTTGACAAAGGGAAGACTCCAGAATTCACCGGCCGATTTGAGAAGATAAGAGATCACTGGCCTGCACTTGTGGCCCACAAGACAACGGAGAAGAGTAAGAAGATGTCAGCGACAAACAAGAAAAATGCTGCAAAGAAGGAGCATCACCATCGCACGGGGTCAGGTGGCTACCTCAAAGCCCGGCCGTTGTGGGACAAGGCTAAGAAGGACCTGCTTGATAAAGCGGTCGAACCAGAGACATTGAACTGGCCAGACCGTTCAAGGACTTGGTTCTTCGGGGTTGGGGGAACCTTGGACCCTGAAACAGGGAAGTGCCGTTGGACGAAGGAGCAACTTGAAATACCCGTCAAGAAGCTTCAGAAGTATATCGCCGCAACGCAGCAAGGGACGTTCGTTCCCGACAGAGAGAACGACGAGCTCACACAGGCCCTCGGGAATCCTGAGCACCCAGGACGAACATGAGGCACGGCAGGCTCCGTTGCGTGGAAGGTTGGGTTTCCCAGCGCAGGCGGTTACAAAACCCGGGAGAGGAGGAGGAAAGTGGAGCAGACCGAACTGCAGAAGCTGAATGCAAGGGTACGAGCGCTAGAGGAACAAGCACTACTAGTTCAGAGCCAGCGACCTGCCGGAGCTACCCCAGAAGCTACCCCACCATCTCAGCGGAGAAGCAGCATGGCTTCCACCGAGCACCTCCAGCAGTCTGACTTCACGGCTCCCAGCTACAGCGTGGATGCTATCACGGAGGCTCAAGATTGCCACCTTATGACGCAATGGCAGCACCTCAAAGTCAAGGCGGCTATCGGCTCTATTGCACCTCCTCAACCCGGCGCAACTTTTCACTGCCTTCCGATTCCACAAGGCTATGCTGTTGTGATGGTCGATGAAATAACGGAGGGATTTGAGGAGCTCGAGCTTGACCACCCTACCGGTGAAGGGGAGACTCAGCTGGGTCTTGCTCTGAAGACTCCATGTCTATGGCGGCAGGAGCTCATCAACCTTCCGAACTGGACGCCTCCTCCTCCTCCTCCGGTGAGTCAGGGCACTGCGCCTCCTCCTCCTCCGGCGAGTGATCAGGGCAGTCCGCCTCCTTCTCCGGCTGCTCTGGCACGCGGCGGCACTCCGCCTCCTTCTCCGCCTGCGCCGGCGCGTCCGAGCGGCCCGCCTCCTTCTCTGCCTCGTCAACAACAGCAGAGGACAGCCGCCGCCGCTCCGGCTGCTCCGGTGCGTCGTAGCACTCTGCCTCCTTCTCCGCCTCGTAAGCAACGAAGGAAGACAGCCGCAGCCGCTCCGGCTGCTCCGGCATCTAGCAGTACAGCCAGAGGCGGGAGGCAATACATATTCGGTCCATCTCTCAAGCCTCTAGAGAAGTTACCATACGAGATGACCGAGGAGGAAAGCGCGGAGATCGGTCAAGCCTAAGTGAAGGACTTTTTTGCAAAGAAAAATCCACCTCCAGAGGAGAAGATAGATCCGGTGAAATTGAAGCGCCCTTTGAAGAACCTGAAGCGACCACCACCGCCTCCGCCGGATGACAACCATGTCCGCGCTCTTAAAAAGGCAGTGAAAGGAGCGCGCCGGTCGGGAACTACTTCAAGTGACAAAAGGTTACAAGAACGAACAAGTGGGAACAAAATTCCCCAGCTCGGCGAACATGCAAACCAATCGTGCACCCCGCTCAAGGTGTCTAGTGATATCGTCGCAAATCTGCCGGGGATGCTGCCCGGTACCAATCCTGGTGATTACCTGCCCGACGATGCACATTTTGATACAATGGAGGTGGACGAACACAAATACCGGTACGGGAAGCCTCTAGCCAGACCTGGTGATCCTCCTCTAACAACGATGATGCGAAGATTCCATAAGTGGTACATGGACACCTGCAAGTCTGGGAAGGATATTTTGACGCGGAGAGTTAAAGAGGAGCACGACCTTGTTGGAATTGATCTGTTGTCTGTTCCATTTGAGGAGTTCTTCCAGTTTTTCAATCAAAAGGACCTCGATAAAATAATCATCACTTGCTACTGTCTGTAAGTACTATACTTCTATAATTAAGTCTCTATATATAGCTCAGCTCTTTCATTGCATGTATATATAATTAACCTCACTATATTATGCAGATTGAAGATCGTCGAATGCAGAAATGCACAAATCTATGATATTGGGTTCATTAACACAAATCTCATAGATGAATGGACGGTTAAATATAATGTGAAAGAAACCGAGGCCAACTTGCTACAATCGTTGCTTAAAAATCAAAACAAAGATAAAATACTCTTTCCTTACAACTTCAAGTGAGTGTTACTGTCTTCTGCATATTCGGTTTCCATTATTACTCGAGGTTATAGTAATGTAATTGATGAGTTATGCATGCATGCGCAGCTTCCACTTTATTCTCCTAGAGATTAAGCTTGAGCAGGGACTAGTAACCGTCTTAGACTCAAGACGAAAAGATCCCAAGGAGTATGCGGCCATGACTGAAATGCTCCAGAAGTAAGTTCAATCGATCATTATCGCACCATATCGGCAACTTTGTTCATTTCCTGATATCAAGTAATTATTTTCTTTGTCTCGCAGGGTTTGGAAAGTGTTCACCGCAGAAGCTCCGGGACTGCCGGGGGAGCTGCGATTTACACACCCGAAAGTAAGTACTACTAGCTAGTTCTGCGCATCTCCCATTGATTCTAGCTAGTTTCATCAATACCATTTATAATGCTTGATTATCAGTTTGATTGACCTCTATTTCTCGTAAAGTGGTTGTGGCAGGAAGACGGGAATAATTTTTGTGGATACTACATTTGCGAGTACATCTAAAACGCGACGACCTCTAAGCGGGGCTACTCTGAAAAACAATATGAAGTGCGTAAGCAATAATATTCACAATTTTATTTTATTACCATCATTTGTGTTGAGTTTCATTCATATATATGTATTGACCCCCTTCTTCAAATTAGATTTGGCAGATGCGGGATGAACTCCTACCACAAGATCGCATAAAAGCAATTCAAGAGGAATTGGCGGGATTCTTTCTTACCACGTCATCAATCCAGCCGGAGAATACCATGTGGAACTTGACATCACATGTTAGGGATTGTAAGAGATCTTATATTGTATATATGTAGCTAGTAGCGTCGGATAGATATACGAAAACTTGTTGTTCGACCAATCTCTCGGATAAGGAGGAGGTCGATCACTTCTCTCTGTATATGTTCATGACGATCTTGTGTACTTAATGGTTTCCTTCATTTGCTTACTAGCTAGCGTGTCGAGTCCTCTCTATACGTATAGTACGTAGCGTCGACCAAGCACGGAGATAAGAGAGGACACTTCTCTCTATTAGCTAGCTAACACAATATATGAAACCCCTAAATTAAATTACAAAACCCCCAAACCCCCCCCCCCCTTCAAAAAAAAACAAAAAACCCCAGCTCCTGAGCTGCTGACGCGTGGATGCTCTTTGGTCCCGGTTGGTGTTACCAACCGGGACTAAAGGCCCTCCTGCCTGGGCTCGCCGCAGTTGCCACGTGGAGCCACATCTGTCCCGGTTCGTAAGCGATCCGCGACTAAAGGTGTTGGGCTTTAGTCCCGACCCTTTAGTCCCAGTTCCAGAACCGGGACAAATGGGCCTCTGGAACCGGGACAAATGGGCCTTTTTCTACTAGTGGTTGTATATACACCCTATATGGGGATTTTTTTAAATAATTAAACAAAAGGTCAAAATAGTTCAGAAGTATTTTTAGAATAAACTTGACTTACTTTTGCACTAGTATATAAACTTTCACGAAAAAAAAAACCAACGTTGACTTCATAGCGAAAAGGACAAAATTTATTTGCTATTATAAGTCACTATTCACACTATTTTGGCCAAAAAATTGTCTTTTTTCAAAAGAAGTCAAAGGGGGATTTTCTTTCTGTGAAATTTTTCTCACAAGTACAATGGAAGGTCAAGTTTATTAAAAAACATTTTCAGATTTTTTTGACTTTTTGTTGAATTACTAATTTTCTTTTCCATATAGGGTGTAGATGTCCCCATAGACCAAATGTCCGCGTCCGTGCGATCGCATCCTACTTGATCGCATGGGCAACACGTGAACTTATCGGCCGACACAGATCACACCGCCATAAGCAATGCAAAAGACTTTGTTTCGTTATGAAAAGTATAAAAGGCTGGCCCTAAGTTTGAGTCGATCGATGCACTGATAATGATCAACCGCCCCACGGGCCGTTCGATCGAGTCAACCATGGTCACCGACCGACCACCTCTCTCCCTGCTCCACTGCAACATTTGTCATGTTACGCCACATCCATTCGTAACATCTACCATGTTGTGTTGTGTCGCGCTGCATCCATTCACAACAACTGTCATGTTGCATTGCGTCCCTTTGTGACATCTACTATGTTGGGTTGTGTTCCTTCGCAGCATCTGATTGGGACGCCAACACACCCATGTTGCTCAGCTGTCCGCAACATGGCCTCGTTGCAGCAATGTGTGTGGGAGGGGTTCTGCGTGCCCCGCAAATTAGAAACTGATAGCACGGTAGCAGAGGCGGCCGGCACACACCAGCAATTAGTCGGGGTGTTCCCACAGTGAAAGCAGGGGCAGGCCTACATAGTGCTGAGTGAGTGTCCAGGCCCCCACTCAATTTTTTAAATTTCGGTAAAAAATGCTTATATTCCACAAGATTGTTTTTAAAATTCTTCAAATTTGTACAGTAAGTGCCCCCGCTTTAATTATTTGCCCCCATTCCACATAATCTATGGGTCTGCCCCTGAGTGAAAGGCGTATCGAAAAGAAAAAAAGAGCTGGGACTCTTTTGAACTCGATCCACGTACCAAGTTTCCCCCATATGGTCATGTTCTGCCTCACTGGCCAACCCTCAACAAACCATGTTGAACTGAACCATGACTCTTACGAGGTGTTAAATCACTTGTCATGCACTGCATTGACTAGACACGCATACATACCTTCGTAATAACTGGTTCATACTCCCTCCATTCTATAATGTAGTGCACTCACGTTTTCGAGATTCAATTTTAACCATAAATTAGACCAATAATACATGAATCATTTTACTGAAAAAGTATACCTTTTAAAACATCTTTCGAATATGAATTCAAAGTATCTATCATGGTCCCGCCGCAGTCGTCCATGTTGGTAATTTATGGTCAAAGTTGAATTTCGAAAAGCGTGGACGCACTACATTATGGAATGGAGGGAGTATCACGGAGATCAAAAGTACAAGCTGCTGAAACAATTGGCGAAGACCTTTCCACAACAAACATTTTTTAGCACACCAATGGCACATATACCATATCTTCATAGAAGATAGCAAGACGATTTACAAAATGCTCACCCCTACTGTCTATAAAGCGAAGCGAAAACAGGAAATACCTCTTGGTTCCTGGTGTATATACACCCAGGAAACAGAAAAAAAACCACAATTACAAAAAATGTCTAAAAAGTTCAGAAGTTTTTTTGGAATAAACTTGACTTGCTTTTGCACTAGTATATAATTTTCCGTCAACAAAAAACCCAGGGGCGACTTCAGGGCGAAAAAACCAAAAAAGTGATCAAAACAGTGTGAATAGTGTCTTGTATATAGCAATAATTTTTGCTCGGAAGTCAACGCTAGGTTTTTATTGGCGAAAAATTACAAACTAGTGGGAAAAAATCAAGTTTATTCCAAAAAACTTCTAAACTTTTTTTGTAATTATTAATGTTTTTCCAATTCCTGGGTGTAAACGTCCGCACCCGGCGAAAACCTGTTTCGAAGAGCAAACACTCACAAGTCAAACACACCTATCGTGAAGACACTGGAGCTTCCACTATTCCATAAACTCCAGGAAACTGGAATCACTTGAGTGTCAAACCATCCTTTGTTCTCTTTAGGGATCACCCCTCTAGTTCTTAACGACCGGTTCTCAAGGGTGTCCGTCGAGTTTGGATGGTCGGATCATTACGAGAGAGAAATGGGTTAAGCAGACAACCATATGCCAAGTCTGTCTAGCATACACATTGGACTGGATGAGGATGTGGACATGTGGTCCGTTATCTCTTCCTCTTGTAGACAGAGATAGCAGGGCAACGTGTGGTTTTGAATAGCAAGCCTCATCTGGGATCAGGTGTCCAAATTTTCTGTACTATAGCCTATAAATAGATAACCAAATAAAAATCTTACATGTTAATTAGTGGCGCCCAGCTTCTCCAAATGTCGTTAACACCACTGAACCTCACTTGTGCTCGGCACATTAGCTAAACTAGCTGAGTAACTCGCACTGAATTTGTGATGCTCATTCTCGTTCCTATTCTCAGTATTTTTTTACACCGTCCCAAGTTCAACATAGAAGCCAACGAGTGCGCTCCCACGTTTGCGCTCACGACCTGGCTACCAGAAGCAAACGGACGCGGCGTTTGCGGCCGGCGACGCCTTCGTGGCGCGGGGGATGCGGCCGTAGCGGAACCCGTGGCTGGCCCGGCGGGCGGAGGAGCGGCGGCGGAGCGCAGGTGCGGCCCAGCCGAAGCACAGGCGGATGCGCGCCCGGAGGCGCCGGAGCCCCTTGGCGGCGGCTCGATGCAGGCGTCGCGCCCCGGCCCAGACGACGCGGCGCGTGCGCGCGCGCGGCGAGACCTCGGCGTCGCGGGAGAAGTGGTAGCTCCGGAGGAACAGCTGCCGCCGCTCCCACTGCGCCATGTACTCCACGTACGGCCACGCCGTCGCCATGGTCTTCTCCCCCGCCGTCGCCAGCGAAGCAACTTGCAGGGACATGGGCGCGGACTGGTTATTGGCTGGTTGGCTGACTGGCTCTGCTTGGCTCTCGGTCTCTTGGTGGAAGCAAAGAAGTTGGGCAAAGAGGATTAAGCGTATGCGCAGTTGTGGCGGTGAATTGCGTGGAGATCTAAGGAGGTGTGCGGCGAAGCGGAGGATTTATAGGAAAGGCGAGCGACGGCGGCTGGAGGAGGAGGGGTTGGCGGCGCTGGCTGCAGGCAGCTTCGTGGGGAAGACGAGGGGAGATGGTTGGAGTGGGAGCGGGAGGGTGGCCAGTTTTATGCTGACCTTGGACGTTTTGCCTGCGCTTGGCGGGCTAATTTAATTTACTTTACATCCACAAATCAAACAGAGCTTGATTGGATAATGACACTGCCATTTGTAGCTTCCTTCTAGTCTGTACTACCATTATTTTACTAGTAGTTTAATTTTCTTTTCTCTCGTGGTGAGAGGAATTTCCATATCTCTGTGTGTGGTGTGTACATGGAAGTCGCCGTATAAACAACACATATGTTACACAATCGGGCGGGCAGATGCCTCTGCATAAAGTGGATCGTTTTCACCAAGGAATTGGTCTGAACAACAAAATCAAGTTCCAACTTAGGACAAAACATTTGAGGATCGAACGACACTTCCTCTTTCTCTTCAAATAGGCTTTCGTCCCGCTATATTAATATAACAACCAACCAATTACAACTGTTCGATCATCGCTGGACAAACAGCACAATCACGCCCAAAATAAAAACAAGAGAAAGAATGCAAACATCGTCGGATCGACGAAAGCGACGGTATCCCGCAACCGTTGCGCCCTCTAGAGAATTTCACCATGCTCCTATGCCACCGAATTGCCGCGCATCAAGCAATACCTTCAAGGACTGTGACGACGACGATGCTGCTGTCCGGACAGATCCTAGGATTTCTCCTGATACACGAAGGGGAGTGGGGGAGAGGTACATCCGAGGCCCTTCAAGAAGGATGGTCGCGCCCACAGGCGTCACCGCGTCGGTGCCGGCAAGACCCGACAGAGATTTCTCCCAAACCCCTCAGACCCACAACCCAGGACCAACCGTCGGCACCACCACGCTTGCCGCCCACCAACATGCGCCAGCACAGTCTTGAGGACACCACCGACGTCTCACCATGGCAAACGCTACGAGGCCGGCCGGACCTAACCGAAACAACCGTAGACAGGACCGGCAGTACCGCAGCCGCATGGGAGGGAACAACCTCCACCGGCTCAGGCGGTAGCAGACCGGACGCAGCAGCAAGAGCACACTAGGCCAACAGCCCGGTCGGGTCCAAATCCGGTCCGTGAAGCTCCCGCCGCCGCGATGCAGCCGACGCAGCACAGTAGCCGCCACCCCCGTCGCAAGGAGCTCGCCAAGCCAGCCAGAAGCGACCCGGTGGAATCCAAACCGGCCCGACCCGGTTGAGAATGGTCAGTGCCGTCAGAACTGGAGCTGTATTCTTCTCGTCTCTCGGGTAGTTGTGTTTTGGCATGTATCTTCATTTGTCTCTGCATGATCTCTCTGGTGTGGGTTGAGTCGATGATGGCGAAGTCGGAGTCGCTTGCTCGGAATTACGGATGTCGATGACGCCATTTGAGAAGTGATGACGATGACACATGTGTTCTATCTCGATGAGGCCCTCTTTAGAGAGTTGTGTAGGGGTATCATGGGCGTGCCGCTAGACAGAATGTGACTTTCGTCTGGTTATTCATAAATTAATTGAGCAATTCTCGTGTGCTTAACTATTGAATGTGTCTTCGGTTTGGATCCTTCCGATCTACGTTATTCTTCATCGGCAGCGGTTGCTGTTCTGGGGTGCTGGTCCTATGGGGCCTTAGCACGACGACTTCCCGACTGTCTACTACAACAAGTTGTGCCCAACTCCGGCGATGGAGGGGCGATGACGGCGGCGTGCCTTCGGCTCGCTTCAGTGCTTGTAGTCGTCGCTAGGTGGTCTACGGATCTGAATGTAATTTTTATTTCTGATGTTCGTTGTACTTCCATGATTGAAGATGAATAGATTGGAAGTTTTCTCGCAAAAAAAAAAACTATTGAATGAGGCTTCATTATACTCCTTTTGTTTTAAAATAATTGTATAAAGTTGATACACTTATTCTGGAACGAAATGAGTAGAAAGAAAAAACTCGCGAGTGATCAGGGGTCAATATTTCGTGCTGCTGCGTGGGAGTCATATGGACGCACGGGCCCGTGCATGCATGATTTTTTTTAGATCCGTGCATGCATGATTATAACATGTCTGGTGTGAATCCGAGGCTAGCTAGTTGTTAATCCTTGTTTTTTTGTTAATCTTTGTTATCATCAGATTGATTAACTAAGCTTCTGTGTCAGAATGGGGAAATAATTCAACTGCGCACCAAGCGTACAGTGTGAGATCCCACGCGCATGCGCTCCTGTGCTAGAATCATGTTTTTTTTTTCTCGAGGGAGCTAGAACCATGAAGTTTATTGAATGGTTGACCAAAAACTATGGGTAAGAATAATCGTGGCATGAACTTACGTGGGAGTGGCAAATATACGTTGCAGACTCAGAGTGCATACTGCATAATTAATCTCAGCTGGTTTATAGGGGGAGTGTTCACCTAGCAGATCCGCATCCGGTTGTACATGCATCCGGTTGTACTGACCCCAATACAACATAAGATGACTCTCGCTCTCGCTCTCGCGACTCCACACCTCCCGCTCGCCATAGCCACCGCAGATCTCGCCGCTCCAGGCCCGCGGCATGCCTCCACACCGGCGAGGGCCACGGGCGCCGACCGCGACCACACCTCTTCCACCCCAACAGCTGCCCCCCTCCATATATGAAGCCTTCCCGGAGATTTTGAGGCTGATCTCTCCAATTCCACAAGGGGTGTTCATGGCGACCAGGGCCCGGGGATGGACGGAGCGTGCGACCAGGATTCACGACGCCACCATAGCGTGGATCCGGTGCGTGCAGGAATGGAGGGCGGCGGATCAGGCGGTGGCGGCGGAGACCGACCCGAGTGAGAAATCCACGGCCGCGAGGTTCACGGAGATCTGCCAGCGGAGGGCGGATTTGGAGCAGAGGAAGCTGGCGCGGCGAATCTACAACGAGGCCACGCTGGAGGAGAGGGCAAGCATGCCCCCATCTCCACACTCCCCGCCGGCCGAGCTCGTGTTGTGGGTGAGGGCGGAGGCGAATTCGGGCGAGCCGCAGCGGATGCTTCGCTGGGAATGCATCCTGGGCGTGCTGCCGTCGAGCACGGGGGGATGACCGTGGCTAGTGCGGCGGGAGGGTATCCGTCCCGCCGTGCTAGCTCCCTGCCTCGCCGCGGTGTGCTGGAACCTCCCTGGTTTGGTGACCGCGGCGAGGTTCCGCCTGGTGCGCGTTCGAGATCGCGTGGAGGGATTTTTATCCCAAGGAATCGAGTGTGCGCTGAGATTTCTCAGGTATCAACGCCAATTAAGCAAAGGATTGATGGGCAGAGCTTGTGCTCTGGGATCCAGGATTGCTCGTCGACGGCGAAGACCACTCCGGCGGAGTCGGGGGATTTTTCCCCTGTGGCAAGGGTGGGGCCTACCGAGCTGACTGGCAGTGGCCCCGCTGCCACATCACTTCCACCAATCAGATGCAAGAGGGTGAAGGCGCCTTTGGCAAATCCATCTCCTTCTTGCGATGACGCGGACGAGGCTATATCTAGGGTTTTTGGACAGCTCTGGTCCATTCCCTCTCCTCACTGCCGCCAACCTCGTCCTCCAAATCACATCGCCTCCACTCTGGGATGGCTCCGGAAGGATCTGGTTCGATCCGGGTGCTTCTCCCCGTCTGATGTATTCCCAGTCAAGAAACTACGCCCCTTTGATCCTTCTCCGATAAAGCTCAAGATCGTCAGAGAGGGAATTGGGGTGGGATCCAAATCCTTCCCTCAGGTGGTGACCATGGCGGACAAGAATATGCAAACTGGGGCGCAGAAGCAGCGCGCGCCAGCCCCGCAAAAGAATCCAATCAGTCGCCAGGGTTCGGGTGGGGCGCGGCCCAATCCTGCCGCCCCCCCCCAAAGGTGCTGCTCCTCATCAAGCTCAGCAAGTCGTGGCAGCACCCCCGCCACCAGCTCCGCCTGCCCCAACCGTACAGGTTCTCGACGAATGATACAAAGACATGGTATGTTTCACTTGTGGAGGCCCTGGTCATTATGTTGGAAACTGCATCCAGAAGAAAATTTGCTTCATATGTGGTTTAGAGGGGCACAACGTCAACAATTGCGCAGCTTGGGCGCAACCTCATCCAGTTGCAACTTTCTTTGGGAGTTCGGCCCTGGGATTAGGGTTCTATCATATTGATGCTCCTGTGGGTCGTGAAGCAAACTGGCTAAACTTCAGGAATTGTGGAGAAGTCTGGGTTATGAAAGGAGAGATTAGCAAGTCAGATTTGATCAAGAACCTGTCGGGAATTTTCTGCAAAAACAAACAGTGGACTTGGCAAGTTAGGCCACTGACAGACAAGAAGTTCCTGGTCAGATTTCCACCCTGGAAAGATGTGAAGGAGTTGATTGAGTTTCCAGCTTTTGACTTGCCGATCGATGGAGTGTCTGTGACAGTTGAGAAGTGGACCGGTGCGATTGATCCTTTCAGCGAACTAACTGAAGCTTGGGTTATTATTGAGGGTCTTTCTTCCAAGTGGTGTACATGGAAAGTGTTTTCACAGATTGCTTCGTGCTTTGGTATCCTTGTGGATGTTGATTGGAATAGTCTAATGAAAAGTTTCTATGAAAAAGTGAGAATCAAGATTGCATGCAGGAATCCAGCGAAAATTCCCTTTGAGCGGATCATGGAAATGAGGAAAAAACTGTATATCTTGTCCTTTACAGTGGAAGGCTTTGAACAGATTGGTGCTGATGATCCTAATGATGACAATGGCCCTACTGACATCTCTGTGGATGATGATAACAAGGACCTTGAAGATGAGGAGATTGACAAGGACATCCTGGATGATGGAGAAGAACCTATAGATGATTTAGACCTGGCCAACAGGGCTACCACCTCGAAGAAGGCATCGGCTGGGAATCAAATGAAAAAGGATGATGGTATTACCTTCCATCCTGCTGCTCTGCTGGAGGCTTGTTACTCCCCTGTGAGAGTGGACAAAGGGACTGAAGGAAAAACAAAAAAACACGATGTATGCTCTTCCATGCCCTTCTCTGAAGCTGTCAAAATCCTGAGTGCACCCAGCAAGGAGATTGGTGTTATCACTACCCCCACTACTGCATTTAGTGTGCCTGATAGTGCCTCTTCCCCAATGTCCATTCAAAAAACCTACTGCTCTGATCTGCCAAAAGAATTGGACAACTCTGAATCTGATACTGCAAGTGAGGCTGCTGATTCTGAAGAGGAAATGGATACTTTTGAAGCTCCTGTAGTCAATGGTTTGAAGATGATGGGATTAGTGGAAACCTTGGCTCTGCCCAATGAGCAACCTGCTGCCAAGAACAAGTGGGGTCCTGTTATTGCTCCAAGACCTAGTACCAGAGTCCATAACAGGCAAAACATCATGGAAAAAGCTGCTGCTTACAAGATGAAGAAAAACCTGGAGATCCCCACCACCTTCAAAAGTAAGTCCTTTACTACTGATTCATCATCTACTTTAGAGGCTTATGCTTCTGCAGTTGATATTAAAATTGGTGATAATGAGAAGGAGAAGAATCAAATCATTAATGATATCATTAGAGATGAAACTGAAAAATGCCTATTATTTGCTTCCCAAAATCCTGAGATATCTTTACCTGATAATTTAGATAATGAGATTTATGAGGGAAATGGAGTTTGTACTCCAAACAATTGCATTCCTGGCACCAACACACCAGGGGGCACTGCTGGTGATGTAGGTGACTCTGGGAATATTGTGAGAGGTGGGCTATTTAGCCTGACACACCCATTTAAAATTCCATGATTGGAGTATTCTAGAATATTAGAGGTTTAGGACAAAAAGCGAAACTACAGTGCCTGTCCGATTTGGTCAATAAGTACAAACCTGATTTTTTAGGTTTTCAAGAGATTAAAAGAGAAACATTATCTGATTCTTTTCTTAACACCTTAGCTGGGTCTACTGCTTATGATTGGCATATACTCCCTGCTGTAGGCTCTGCTGGTGGTATCCTGGTGGGTACTAAAACTAATTTTTTTGAGGTTATTGATGTAATTCTTAAGAAATATTGCATTATTGTTTCCTTGAAAAACAGAACTGATGGTTTTTGCTGGCACTTGATTGTAGTATATGGGACAACTTATGCTGTAGATAAAATTGACTTTATTGCTGAATTGCATGAGAGTATGGATGGCTTGTCCTATCCTGTTTTGTTTGGGGGGGATTTCAACCTAATTAGGGAAGCTAAGGAAAAATCCTCTGGAAACATAAATAACTCTTGGTCTTTTTTGTTTAATGATTGGATTAACAAATGGGGTTTTATGGAATACAAGTTGTCAAACAGGGTTTTTACCTGGAGTAACAACCAAGATAACCCCATTTTTGCTACTATTGACAGAGTTTTCTCTGCTACTAACTGGGACAGTCACTTCCCACTTACCACTTTATGTGCCCTACCTAGAGTGGGAAGTGATCATGCTCCCATTTTGCTTGACTCTGGAGTGGGTGAATGTAACCCATCCAGGCCTTTTAAATTTGAAAAATGGTGGCTTGGACAACCTGATTTTCAGGCTTTGGTTGAAAAAATTTGGGCCATGCCTTCACCTTTTACTACTGCTATTGAAACCTGGCAGTTTAAGACTAAATTGTTTAGGAAGCTGGTGAAAGGGTGGAGTATTAACATAGAAGCTGCCATGAAGAAAAAGAAGAAAGAATTACTTCAGGAATTTGATATTCTAGACATCTTCTCTGAACAGAATAGAACAAATGCTGAGGATATCCTCAGGATGAAACAAATTAGAGAAGAACTTCATGAGATTTGGAAAAAAGAAGAAACTGCCATGTGGCAGAGATCTAGGGACAAAAAAATCAAAGAGGGGGATAGGAATACAGCATATTTTCTTGCTGTTGCTAACCAACGTAGAAGGAAAATCAGCTTTCTATTCTGGAGGGCAATGATGGACCTGTTTATTCCACCAAAGATATGCTGGAGGTTGCAACCAATTTCTATAAAAACCTATTTGGTTTTGAACCTAAACCTAACATTCACCTAGATGACCATTTTTGGTCTGAAGAGAAGCTTGTGACAGAAGCTGAAAATGCCATGTTAGAAAGGCCATTTTCAGAGGAGGAAATTAAAGAAGCCATTATGGGCTCCTATGCTAATGGGGCCCCTGGACCTGATGGTCTTTCCTTTTTATTTTACCAACACTTTTGGGAGATCATTAAAAAAGATTTTATGGCACTGGTGAGGGACTTTAAGAATGGATCATTAGACATCCATAGATTAAACTATTCTATAGTCACTCTTATTCCTAAGGAGCCGGATGCCAGACATATGAAAAAATTTAGGCCCATTTGTTTGAGCAACTGCTCTGTTAAATTTTTTTAGTAAGGCCATGACAAATAGGGTTTCCCCTGTGGGTCATAGACTGTTGTCTCCATGTCAATCTGCTTTTGTGAGAGGCAGATTCATACTAGAAAGTGTGGTTACTGCCCATGGGGCTATCCATGAAGTTCACAAATCTGGGGATGCTGGGATTGTTCTCAAGTTAGACTACGAGAAAGCTTATGATCGTGTGAACTGGGATTTCCTAGTTGAGATGTTAACCTCTAGGGGTTTTGGGGCTAAGTGGATTAGTTGGAACTTGTCTATTCTGCAACAAAGCTCTTTTTGTGTTAAAATCAATGATGTCTTAGGACCTTATTTTGTGGGGGGGGGGGGGGGGGGGGGGGGGGGGGGTGGGGGGGGTGGGGGGGGGGGGTGGGGGGGGGTGGTGTTTTGTTTGTGGGTGTTGGTGAGGGTTGAAACAAGGAGACCCTAGCTCCCCCATGCTATTCAATCTTGTGGCAGATGTGTTCTCTCGTATGTTGGTTAAGGCTGTCAATAATAACATCATATCAGGGATTGTTCCCCATATCATTCCCCATGGGCTTATTTGTTTACAGTATGCTGATGATACAATATTGTTTCTGGACCCTAAACCTGAGTATGTAAAAAAATTAAAATGGTTACTTGCATGTTTTGAGAACCTTTCTGGTTTGAAAATCAACTATGACAAATGTGAGGTGGTGCCAGTTAATCTAAATGAAGGTGATGCTAAGTTGTTATCTCAAATATTTTGTTGCAAACTGGGGGATTTCCCTCTTAAATATCTGGGAGTTCCATTACATTATCTCAAACTGAGGAGCGAAGATATCCAATATATTATAGACAAAATTATTAAGAGAATTTGTGGTTGGAAAGGGAGATTACTTAGCTATGAGGCGAAATTAGTTCTGCTCAAAGCTTGCATTACCAGTATTCCTATGTACCTGATGTCTGTGATTAAGTTTCCTAAGTGGGCCATTAAAGCTATTACTTCTCAGATGGCGCATTTCTTTTGGGGGGACTTGGGAGACGAGCATAAATACCATCTTGCGAACTGGAGGCTGATTTATCAGAAAAAAGACTTTGGTGGCCTGGGGGTACCCAACTTAAGAGAGTTTAACATGGCCTTGTTAGCTTCTTGGGCTAAGAGATATTTCATGGATGGTGATAAAAACTGGGTTAGATTGATAGATCATAAATATAGAACTGATAAGCCTAATCTGTTGTGGTCCAAACAAGGTGTGGGATCCCCTTTTTGGAAAGGGGTTACCTGGGCATTTGAAGGTATAAGCCCTTTTTTTAGATGGAAATTGGGTAACGGTGATAAAATCAGTTTCTAGAATGACACCTGGGTTGGGGATTCTTCCCTGAAAACTCAGTTTTGGGAGGTGTATGATATTTGTCAGCAACAACAATGTGTAGTGTCGGAGGTGTGGGATGGCGCCAACCTGAAGCTCACTTTAAAAAGGTGTGTTGATGCTGAGTTTATGAAAAAATGGCATGACTTGATCCAGACCATCTCTGCCAAAAACTTAACCAATGAGGCAGACCACCCCGTTTGGCTGTTGGAGCCATCAGGGATTTATTCGGTCAGATCTTTTTACAGCATGATTAACTGGGGAGGGGTTTCTACCCCGTTCTAGAAAAATTTCTGGCAAATAGTAGTACCTAACAGATACTTAGTCTTTGTGTGGTTGGCTTTTAATAATAGAATTCTTACCAGAGATAACCTGAACAAAAGGAGGGTGGTGGAGGACTTAACCTGCTTGTACTGTAATGAGTATGAATCAGTCCACCATTTGTTTTTTGAATGTGTTGTAGCTAAACAGATTTGGTGTGATGTTGCTGAAGCTTTTGGTTTCAGTGTGCCTAGAAATATGACTGAACTCTCTTCCTTTTGGAATATGAATAACAAGAAAACTTTCATAAACATTGCTTGTGTTGCTGCCATTTGGGGCATTTGGACTATGCGTAATGATATCTGTTTTCAGGGCGTGCCGTGGATAAGCACTCGTGTGATCTTGGGGAGGATCAACTCTTCTCTACACCAATGGAAAGTCCTCTGCGGGGGCGATCAGTCAGTGCTGCTACGACGTTGCCTCCAGCTCCTGGACCGTCGAAGAGGCGAGCTGCTCAGAATCGCCTGGGATG
This sequence comes from Thinopyrum elongatum, assembly GCA_011799875.1. Taxonomy (NCBI): domain Eukaryota; kingdom Viridiplantae; phylum Streptophyta; class Magnoliopsida; order Poales; family Poaceae; genus Thinopyrum; species Thinopyrum elongatum. The sequence continues at coordinate 560,086,882 of CM022301.1, forward strand.
GGAACTGGGAGCTTGCACAAAGAGGACCCGGGGCGGGAGCATGCTGAGAGCTCACTCGGGATGACTCGAAAAAAACTGGTGGTCGCTCTATATTCATGTAACAGAAACTTGTGTTATGCATGTTGGCTATGCTGTTGTCGCCCTGCATGGCTATTAGACTCTATCTGAGCATTTTCATGATAGAAAAAATAGCATTTTAGGCTTTAGTTCGCTTTACTTTCTCTGGTCTGCTATTATCTGGTTAGACCTGATCGCTTGTAACAGTCTCTGGGACTTGCTTTGCCCTGTTTTCTAATAAAAATGGGGTGCGGGGAAACCCCTTTCAATCAAAAAAAGTGTTCACCTAGCAGGGCTCAACCAGTTAGCCTTAGAGCATCTAAGGCCGGAAATGGCAATCCGGCCCCTCAAACGTCCCATAAACTCTGTGGGACTGACCTATATCCACACTAAACTATACAACGTTGATAAAAACTATATAAATCATGAGCGGACATACAAACTGGCATACAATGCACAATCCGTTCACCAAATATCACAATCGGATCTTCAAAAGATAGCAAAAGTTCACATAATACACATAATACGACGGACAAGTACAAACTACATCTGAAAACTTGAAATTAAGGTGAAGAAGATGGATCTTCACCACTTCCTCGCCAGCCCTTTCCCCTTCCGGTCGGCGGCATTGCTGTAGGCGTTGGCGGCTGGTGGAGGATTGTCCGAGTCATCAGACGAGGCGTCTTGGTCGTCGCCGTCGGAGGAGTCGGAGTCGAAGAGGACGATCAGCCCTTTGAGCCGCCGGATGGCCCTGTCCTGCCGTCGCTTGAGCTTCGCCAGCCGAGCCGCCTCGCACTCCGACTGCTCAATGGCAAGCCAGAGTGCCTTGGCGTTCTTTCGACGTAGCCACCGAGCGTCCGCCTCCGCTGTCATAAGCGACCGATGGTAGACCCAAGCGAGGAGCTGCTCGTCCTCGTTGGGCTCCGCCGGCAACCCGCGGCGACGACGCATGGACTGCTCCACCGCATTTGTCTCCCTTGCACACTGCCTCTCGCGGCGGGCAGCGCACGCCTCTGATTCCGGCGTCCGCGTCCAACCCGACAGTCCGGGCACTAGCACCCACCGCTGCCCGCGTGGAGCAGCGGCCGGCGGGGGCAGGGGACGACGTGGGGGCGGAGCGGACTACGCAGCCCTCGCGGAGCTGCGCACGGGCCGGGAGGATCCAGCTCCGGCGTTCTCGCTGCGCCGGCGGGGGAGAGGCGAGGCGGCAGATCTGGAACTGCCTCTCGTGTCCACCTTGGACCTCTCGAGGGCAATGCAAAGGGCCAGCTCCTCATCAACGTTGAGCTCCGAGTCGGAGCGGCTGCCGGAGCTCGACATGGTAACCGGAGTCGTCAGAGTGGATCGGAATCGAGGACTAGGGGGGGGGGGGGGGGGGGACGGAGCGAGAGCGGAGTGAACTGACCTAGGGTTTCAGGATTGGGTTTTTTTTGTGGGAATAGAGTGGGATCGATGTCGGGTCGGGCTTGTCAGGTATGAGGGACGCCGGACAGCCCGAACGTTTCAGGCATATTTGAGACGCCCGGATGGGTCACTTTTTTGTGACCGGTGAGTGATCATATGACCTGTCCGAACGTTTGAGGCGGGTTTGGGGCACTCGGCCGTAGATGCTCTTATATCCTACTCCAGCTGATGACCCAGGAATATATTGTACACACGCGTGGCAGGACCGCGAAGAGTGCTTGTTAGCAAAGATACGTTGCACAGTCATACACTGCATGCATAATTAACCTCTTGGGAAATTAACGATTTGCAGGGTATTTAACTCTTGGGCACCAGTAAGAAGACGCATGTGTGTAACCTCCCCAAAAATTCGATTCCACATATCAAAGTCAACCCCTCTAGAATTAAAAAATCTCTTTCCTTCTGGAATTTGGCGTAGCTTTCTTCGCACTCTCTCTGCTTAGTCTCCACCGATGTAACACGTACTACACATGTGTCCACGTCGACGGCTGAAATATTTTGTGTCGACGTCGATTGCAGTTAATACCGCCGAAACAGTATGTGCATTTTTATTGTTGTCACTCTCAAGCAACGCTGAGGTGTCTGGATCCGTAGTACTCGGCTAGACACGTCATCCGGCTTGGGCAGGTAATCTGCACAAGGCATGTTTCTATGCGTGGTACGTGACGCTTGATGCATTGCAGCCATTTGCATTGCATGGACACCATCGCCCTCCTGATTGGTCTTTCGGACCCATCTCCTGTTCAAAAAAAAAAAAGATTTCATCAGGACAGATCAGTGCGTGCAGCAGTAACGTAACCCGGCCATGTCTACGCCAGAGGTCGACCGCAGCGAAACAAATGCTGATGATCATGCATTCGGTAGCATACTAACCAACGTTGTCGTTCAAGTAAGAAAACAGAAAAGCAGATGCTTGGGTTCCGGAGCAAGTGATAATCTCATTCTCATTCCTATCATCAGTGATGTCGGGCATTACTAGTACGTAGAAGACAACAAGTGCGCTCCCGCGCGTTGGATTTTTTTCCTATTCTAGCTCCACGCGACCTGCCGGCTACCAGAAGCAGACGGACGCCGCGTTGGCGGCCTTCGTGGCGCGGGGGATGCGGCCGTAGCGGAACCCGTGGCTGGCCCGGCGGGGGGAGGAGCGGCGGCGGAGCGCAGGTGCGGCCCAGCCGAAGCAGAGGCGGATGCGCGCCCGGAGGCGGCGGAGCCCCTTGGCGGCGGCCCGGCGCAGGCGTCGCGCCCCGGCCCAGACGACGCGGCGCGTGCGCGCGCGCGGCGAGACCTCGGCGTCGCGGGAGAAGTGGTAGCTCCGGAGGAACAGCTGCCGCCGCTCCACCTGGCGCTCCCACCGCGCCATGTACTCCACGTACGACCACGCCGTCGTCGCCGGCGCCGCTACCTGCACGGACATGGGCGCTGGCAGGTTCTTGGCTGGCCGGCTGGCTAACTCTGCTCGGCTCTCTGTGGGTCTCTTGATGGAAGCAAGAAAGAGTAAGCGCGTGCGTGAGGAGGATGAGTGGTGGTGGCAGCGGGTTGTGATCTGAGGAGGTATGCGGCGAAGCGGAGGATTTATAAGGGAGGAGCGGCGGCGGCGGGAGGAGGAGTTGGCAGCTTCGGGGCCAAGGCAGAGAAGAGGAGAGGGGAGATGGTTGGAGTGGGAGTGGGAGCGGGAGGGTGGCCGGATTTATGCTAACGGCGGACGTTTTGCTTGCGATTGGCGGGCTAATTTACTTTACTTTACAATACGGAGTCCATGGATACATAATCAGACACTTTCTGCTTGATTTGAAAATGGCACTGCCATTTGTAGCTTCCTTGTAGCCTGTACCACATGGTTGTAGTATCAATATTTTTCTCTCGCGCTCGATCAGAATTATCACATCTGCTTTGTGTGGTGTGTAGTACAAGGAAGTCACTGCATACAAGTTCCAGAAATTAGACAGTCAGATGACTCTGCATAAGCTCGATCATTTTGACCAATGAATTGGTCTAGAACAAAATCAAGTTCTAGTTAAGCAGAAAAACATTTGAGGATGGATAGACACTTCCACTTTGGCACTAGTTAACTACTCAGCTTGTAACCGTTTGCTCAGCAGGCAGGCAGGCATGATTTGACTTTTTCTGTTATATTACTGTTTCGCCCCTGTGAATGTTTAAGGCCTGAAAGTCGCGCGTGAATGCGAGTCTAAAATGTGTAATGCGTGCATGCTGAAATAGTCCGAACATGGAACACAGATTTAGAACGAACAGAGGAAGCGCCATTGGCGTGAAGACAAACGCTGGCCTGCCTGCTCCTCGTGCGACGATCTCTTCGTCAGAAAAACTGAAGCTGTTGTGCCCGTCAGACAAATGCTAATTTACTATCACAATGATGGTCAACAGGGTCATTATGTCACGGTCGGTACAGACCGAGTGGTGCCCGTTGAGGTTTGACCTTGTCACTCGTAGAGATTTTCGTCAGTTCTTGGCGGTTTTGTTTCCATTTAAAGGTTCCCGTTGGTCATGTAACTAGGGAGTGGCTTTGACTGACGTCCTGCATGCCGAAAGCATGCAATTAGCGTGTGTTTCAAACGGAAATTTCAACGCTAAATCGTTACTTGGGACGTGTTTGGTTACACTTCTCAGCCTGGCCTGGATAAGGGAAGTTTAGAAAATACAGCGTAAAATACGACATTGCCGTGTTGTTTGGTTGCAGGGGTCTTGTCATCGGAATGCGATTTTCACCCGGTGTTTGGTAGCCTAGCTCGCATGGTGATTAGGAGTTAACGACTACGCTTAAACAAAAGCACCCCAGCTCCTGCCTCTGCTCCCTCGCCTTGCTATGTTTAAACAAGAGCACCCCGGATCCACGCCATGCGGCAGTTCGGGTCGGAGTCGCCGACCGCACGCGCCAGGAGCTTCTAGACGTGCGCGCACAGCGCCACGAAGCGCGAGGTGCGGCGGCCGCCGGACGACACCGCGTTCTGGAGCGCGACGAGGTCGGCCGCGTCGATGCAGTACAGGTGCCGCTCCATGGCCGCGGCCAGGAGGGAATTAATCATGGTCGCCTGCGTGAATCTCGCGAACTCCGCGTCCAGCGACGGGCTGTACACCGGCGGCGACCGCGGGGCGAGCAGGGACAACCGGTCGAGCACGACGCGGCCGGCGAAGGGGAAGAAGCGGGAGAGGTAGGCCGGGACGGCCGCGCGGACGACGGTGAGCACGGGGCCCAGGCCGTGCGGCGGGGGCGGGTGGATGCTGACGAGGTAGATCGGGAACGGGCCGAGGACGAGGTCGAGGTTGGAGACCGCGTGGATGGCCGGCAAGCCCGGGGAGGGTCGGAGGCCTGGAGCAGCTCCCGGGACGCGATCCGCAAGTTGAAGCGCTCCAGCGGCATCTGGCCGCGCCCATGGCCCCGCGTCCCTGCCGCGTGCTCGTTGCTGCCGTTCCGCGCTGCTGCTAGTCCTGGCCGCCGGCGACTCCAACGCTGGTGGGTGCCTGGCCAGAGAGGGCGGCTGGATCCGGGGCACTGGGGTGGATGTGGTTTGTTGTGGTTGTGGTGGTGCGGCGCAGGACGGGGACTGCTCGGCGGCGTCGGACAGCACGAGCGGGGCGACGCGTCGGTGTCGGCACCGGCGCGGCGAGCGAAGGAGGGGAGGCAAGCAGAGGAGATGAGGATTTATTCCAGCAGTGGACGGGGGGATAAGGTAATTAACCGTTAACGTGGTTCTAGCGGCCACTCATGTGCGCTTCGTCGCATCGCTCGGGCCTGGCTGGGCTAGAAACTGCCGATTCGAAGGTTTCAGCGAGCCAGGTCCAACGATGCTTTTAAGAATCGTGGCATGCAAACCCAACAGTATAAATGGGTAACCAAACATTCTGTACCCGAAAAGATGTTGCATGCAGCGGGTCTAGTTGGACCTTACGCAGGCAACTAAACGCGTCGTTGGTCTTCCATGCCGGTACAACAACATACTACTCCCCCTGATTCTAGAGAAAGTCTTATATTCAGCCGACTGATTTTAGCCTTGCGATCAGCCGCTCGCTCCTCCGTCCGATCAGGGCTCCTGCGTGTCCAGTGATACAGCGGCGGCATGCAAACTTTCTGTCTATGTGCATGGTCCCACTAGTACCAGTATACGGTCTGTGTGTTTAACTTCAGCACCGTAGTCCCTCAAAAAAAAAAAATCTTCAGCACCGTAGTACTTACTAGCAATGAGTCACTTTGCTAGCTAATCAAAATGAGGATTTATAAGTTAAAAAAAAGTGGATTTATATTACATGAAAAATCAAAATGACCTGGTTGATATCCATGCAAATGCCGGCTAGGCGTCGTTGATGCATTTGGGACGTGTGCCTTTGCGAGCTAGAATTTTGTTGTTGCCCATCCTGGCGACACCGCAAGCTGGATTTACAACGCTACACGACCGACTACCACCGTTGTTGCCTGCCGTTGTTTCTATTTATTTGTTTTTGACAAAGCCGGGCTGTTGTGTTGCAAAGACGAGCGGCAGTGAAAGGTCGGCGACCCAATGCTGCAAAGTCAGCAATCACTACAAGGCCAGACAATGTTGTTGCAAAGCTCATGCGATGCATGGTCCGCGGCCTCAAATTTTTATTGATGCAAAACGGATTAGCATGTTGCAAAGCCTCGCGACGTTGCACGGTTGGCAATCACAATCTTTTAAATGATGCTAGACAACTATTGTTGCAAAACCGTCTGACACTGCAGGTCGGTGATCACCACAAGGCCGAACATCATTGTTGCAAAAGCATGCGACGTTAGAACGCCGGACAATCGTTGCTGCAAAAGCATGCGACGCTGTGAGATCGGCAGTGACACTTTGGCATTGCTGCAAAACGGACCATTGTGTTGCAAAGCCAACCAACGTTCCACGGTTGGCAACCGCCATTTTTTAATTTGATGCCAGACAACCATTGTTGCAAAGCCGCACGACGTTGCAAAAGCGCGCGCTACAAGGTCGGTGATCGCTACAAGGCCGAACATCATTGTTGCAAAAGAGTGTGATGCTACAAGGTCGGCGATCACTACAAGACCGAACATCAGTGTTGCAAAGCACGCGACGCTGCGAGATCGGCGTCAGCATTTTTTTATTGCTGCAATACGGACCATCGTGCTACGAAGCCAACCGATGTTGCAAGGTAGGTGACCGCTATATTTTTTCATTGATGCCAAGCCGTTGTTGCAAAACCGTGTGACGCTGCGATTTCCGCGACCACTATTTTTTATTGTTGCAAAATGGATCACCGTGTTGCAAAGCCACATGGTGCTGCAATGTCGGCGACCCAATGCTGCAAGATCCGTGACCGCTATTTTTAACTACAGCCTACTCGGACCGCCATGTTGCGAAGCAATGCGACGCCAGTGCTCGTAGTTGTTGCGGCAAAGAATCATTTCCAGAAAAACATGTACTACCATTGTACTTCTAGGCAAGTGTTTTAGAGTACTTTCATTGTTGTGTATTTGTCTCGTCTATGGTTACATTGCACATGTTACAACCATTTTTTGAACATTTTATTTACAATGAATTTGAATTATTTGTAGAAAACGCTTGGGTTTAGCCGACGGATCGCATGTGAACATCCGCCGCGTCGTCCGTGCGACACGTGTCCTGTGTGTCTGAAGTGGCGGCTGCTTGCTTTTCTACAGCATGGTCTTTGTTGCAAAAAAACTGTAACAAGACATCGGTTGCAAATAAAATAAATTACAACAAGACCTCTGTTTCACAAAAAACTGGAACAAAACCTCTGTTGCAAAAAAAAAAACTGTAACAAGATCTTGTTGCAAAAAAAATGTAAAACTCGACATGTGTTGCAAAAATTTCCGCAACATGACCCATGCTGCAGAAATTTCATGCAACACAACCTATGTTGCAATGATAATGCTTGTGACGATGTATACACAGGTAAAATGTAGCAGACGTTCCCTAGTTGACTGATGGCCCTGTAGTTGGCAACACGGGAGAATTAGCACCGAGATTTACAAGGCACCCGTGATTAGAAAGGGCAAATCGTAGTGGGCTCCACCCACGTGATGAAAGGAGCTGCCCATCATTTTTAGACGTACGATGTGGCTAATCAACGGCAGTCGAACCGGCTGATCCATGCGGGAAATCAGCCGGCTGACGCCTAGTGCAGCCGTTCTTCCTGATTCTAAATATAAGTCTTTTTAGAGTGTAGATTCATTTATTTTGCTTCGTATGTAGTTTTTTATTGGAATCTCTAAAAAAGATTTATATTTAGAAACAGAGGAAGTATATATGTATAGTACTACTCCGTCCCGTAATGTAAGACATTTTTCAAAAACGTCACGTCTTAAATTATAGTACGTAGGACGGAGGGAGTAGTACATCATGGTTAGGATGAGGAAAACAGCATTGGCATGAAGACAAACAAGTTGGTGTGTTGGTTAGTTTCAACGCACTAACGAACAAACAAACGAACCCTATACTTTGTTCTGGATCAGGCCCGGTGAGGTGGGTCTGCCTGGTACGTTGGGAACGTTCCACCATGGCACACACCTGGCAGCACGGCGGCGATGGACGGCAGACAGGACAGATACAGGAGTGGAGGAGCGCCGTGCCGGCCGGCCGACCTTATCCGTGGGGCATCCATGTCACGTCCACCCGTGCTCGTCTCGTTATCCCGGCCGTTCCCTTCCGCTCGCTCACTCGCATGAAGCAAGTGATCTCCCCCGATAGCCGGTAAGATGAACTCTACTACTCCCTCCGTCCCAAAATTCCCGTATTTAGACAAATCTAAGACAAGAATTTTAGGACGGAGGGAGTACGTGCCATACCCCCGAGGCGTACAGACGCTGATCGATTGCGCGTTCAGGTACAGCCATGAAACACGGACAACGGGACGGCGTGGTCTTCTCGATTGGATAATTTAACGAGCAACACTGCTGGTTGGCGGAGATGCGTTTTCGTTCGTTTGATGGGTCGCTTGTGCATACGGCGTTGCATGGCGTATTATTGCCTCCATCGGCGGCACCCGGCGTCAATTGCTTGCTTAATGTAGACAAGACAGAGTACGCATTCATGGATTGAGCGCGCATGCGTGCATGTCCGGGCGCGAGGGATGATGATTAGCCAATGATGATGACGGGTCAAACGCCCGACTTGGTCTTCACGCTACGCCGGCTGCTCTGCTCTATGTACACATTCAGCAGACTGGAGCAGTATACTTCTCCTGTACGTTTTTTTTTTGGGGTCAACGAGTGTATATATTAATTAAACAATAGAGTTACACTCGTTTTGACAAAGATTACACAAATCAACCGGTCCTGAGCCTAGCCAGGTAGCAGTACGCCGCGACGTGCGACCTAACTGAGCCATCAAGTGAGCAGCAGCATTCAGACTACGCTTTATAGGTACTCCTCCGTTTCTTTTTAGTTTGCATATAAGATTTGGTCAAAGTCAAACTTTGCAAAGTTTGATCAGCTTTATTGAAAAAAATATCAACGATCTACAATACTAAAGCTATATGGCATGAAAATTGATTTTATGATGCATCTAACAATATTGATTTCATATTGTGAATCTTCGTATATTTTTTCTATAAACTTAGTCAAAGTTGACAAAGTTTGACTTTTATCAAATCTTATATGCAGACTAAAAAGAAACGGAGAAAATACTAAGCAAAACTCACGACCTTCATGCAAGAGGTTCTTTATCTCCTTGACTAGCGTTGCCACCGGCGAACGGTTAGTGCTTGTTTCCTGTACGTATTTCATAGTATGTTCGTACATCTTTCATACACTTGGAACCAAAATTAATTTTTATTTTTGGTGAAATGCATATTTCATGTGCTGTGCTGAGCACATGGGTTTGAGCAATTAAACCGAGCAGTGAACACGATGGCCAGTGGCGTAAAATCTGAGTGATCGCAAGTCAATACGTGCTGCTGCGCACGCGGGCCATTTGGCCGGACGGACCCATGCATATGCATGCATGATTATAACACATGTCTGGTGTGTGAATCCGAGGCTGGCTAGTTGTTAATCTTTCTTGTCATCAGGGCTCTCTTGAAAACCAGCACGCCGGTTGCAGAACGCCCAGAGTAGATTAACCAAGCAGCTTCTGTCAGAATGGGGAAGGAACTCAACTGCGCACCAAGTGTACAACAATGTCAGACCCGATGGACTCCTTGCCTGGACAGGCGGCAATGTATTCCAATGTCTTTCCATGAAGCAACCTGTCTGCAAGGTTGACCACGAAATGAAGGTAGTTTTTGTTTTATTTTTGCCACCGCGTCTTTAGGTAGGAATCATCGTGGCAGGACCGTAGGAGTGCTTGTAGCAAAGATACGTTGCACTGTCACAGTTCATACTTAATTAGCCACACTCTTGGATTACATATTGTCCACGAGTACAGTTAAGAAGATGTGCATGTGTGGGTAACGTCCAGTAGAACCTTCCCAAGAATTCTTTTTTTTTTTTTGCGGGAACCTTCCCAAGAATTTCGACTCCACATGTATTGCAAACGAAGTCAGCACCTCTAGAATTTAGAATTAACAACTTCTCTCTCTCTCTCTCTCTCTCTCGCTGTCTGCTTACTTCCACGATGTAACGCGTACCACACACGTGTCCACGTCGATGGCAGTTAATGCCGCTGAAATGCTCAGTACTATTTTGATCGTCACTTTCAGGCAACGCTGAGGTGTCCCGATCCGTAGTTTAGTTATATATACTCGCGTCGAAACGCCATTTGGGTTGGATGGCGAATCTGCACTCATTTGCACGGTGAAGGCGCAGAGAGCAGAGGACCGACTGTTCTTCCGTCAGCCGTGCCGTCTGCACGCGCACCATCGGGTTCAGACATTCAGTGAAGACACCCAGCGCTTTGGTTCCGGTTACCCACTGGTTTCACAGACGGGTTTTCCTCCTCGTGGTCAATGGCGTGCTCGTTATCCATTCCCATGAGAAAAATATCGTGTTTATCATGATGGGATTAGTGTCGGAAAATTAGGTAAATTCATGATTAATTCCAGTAAATAATTTATGACTAGAACAGATACTAGCATGCAACAATCTAGCAAACTAGAAGAACAGCAAGACATGCATAACAGCACCGAACACGAAACAATAGCTGTAGAGACAGACATGAACAGATGATGTTGGACGTACTGTTCGTTAGCTATTATGGGTGCGACGGTGTTGATGACGATGTTGGCAACGATCTGCTGCTGACGGCGATGAAGACGACGATGAGTAACACCGCCCGACTTGGACGGAAGACGACCCATGATGACGAATTTGAGCAGTCGCGCAGAGCGCTTCCCAAAAACCTAATTCGTCCTGTCCCGGTGCAGGATCGCAAGGACGAACGGTTCCGGAGACCTGCTCTCCCACGCGCCGATCCATGCCGGCGTTTGGGATGAAGTAGACTACGACGGCGACGCAAGTTGCGAGATGAGGCAAAACCCTAGGTGTTTTTGGTGTGTCTTTGACCGCAGCCGGTAGCTGTATATATATTAGGACCAGAGGCGGTATTGTGTCGCGATCACAATCCCAAACCGACTCGGTTTCTAATTCGTATACTTACTGGACAAGAAATCAAAAACTTGTCTGCCAAGACATAAAAATAAAACGGCAAAAAGAAGATGCGCCCCTGCAAGGAGACGGACCAGATTTCGGCGGACCATTCACGCGCATGTCGCACGTACGCGCCGCCTCGCCTCGCCTCGCCACGCCACGGCCCGGCCAGGCGAGGCGAGCGAGCGCGCGTGTGGTCTTTCCTTTCTCTTCTCACACACCACTTAAAGTGGTGGAGAGAACCCACTATATAAAGAGATCCAACTCTTCTTCAACTTCCGGAGTGGGACTAAACTTTAGCACCACCACTTGCCATTTTACACATGGGCTTTGAGATTTCAGAAATTGCTATGGGCCTAGCCCATTAATTCTAACAATCCCCCACCAGACCTCAAATACCTATTTAGAGATTTGCCTTCTCTCACCACTTGTTTAATATACCAGTGTTTCAGCAGAGACTGTTAAGTTGAACTTCTGCCCAGAACTTTAAGCTACATCCATTCACAACTTGACAATAGACTATGCCTTGAATTGCTAGTTTTGTGTGAACAGATTTCACTCAAAGTCTTAACCAGTACCTGACCGCCAGTAGGCTACCCCGCGGTTTGGAGCTTATACGTCATACTCCCTGGTCTCTTCGTGAGCTTACTAGAGATCACCCAAATCTCATAGACTGCGACGTTTACAGTCAGAACTCATATAGGTGTGTTCTTTCAAGACTGCTCTGTAGGAAAGCATCTTTGCTAATTATAGCCAATAGAACCACATTAAGGCATGTTGCCAACCTGCCTTACAGCTCTGAGAGTTTTGCATCTTCACTTAGAGACGGTCATTAGTTATTACTCTCCTCAGTTAACCAATAGCTTGTTCTTCCCAGATACTAATTCACGGGATCTCCGATCACAAAGGTTGGGTTACTACTATGGTGTAACATCTATGGGTCTCATACCCATCTCCCTCGATGCAATATCTATCACATTTCGTGATAGTCCCTTTGTAAAGGGATCTGCCAGGTTTTTGTCTGTTTGAATATACGTAACAGTTATTACTCCGGAGTTTCTCAACTTCCTGACAGACTTCAAACGTCTCTTCACGTGTCTTGATGACTTCGCATTATCTTTAGAATTGTTTACTTTAGCGATAACCGTTTGGTTGTCACAATTCATAAGAATAGCCGGTACAGGTTTTTCAACCATAGGCAAGTTCATCAAGAGCTCACGCAGCTATTCTGCCTCAACAGTAGTTGTGTCTAAAGCAGTTAATTCTGCTTCCATAGTTGACCTCGTCAATATGGTTTGCTTGCAAGACCTCCATGACACTGCGCCACCTCCATGAGTAAATACATACCCACTTGTTGCGTAGAGTACATCAACATCAGAGATCCAATTTGAATCACTATATCCTTCTAGCACAGCAGGATGCCCTGAATAAGTAATTCCGAAACTCATAGTACCTCTCAGATAGCGCAAGACCCTTTCTAGTGCATGCCAATGATCATCACCCGGGTTGGACATGAACCTACTCAGTTTGCTCACAGCAAAAGAGATATCTGGTCTTGTAGCGCTAGCTAAGTACATGAGTGAACCGACAATTTGAGAGTATCTTAATTGATCTCTTGTTTCTTTCTTGTTCTTTCTGAGTGTCACACTGGGATCATAAGGTGTTGGAGAAGGCTTGCTATCCATAAAGCCGAACCGGCTCAAGACCTTCTCAACATAGTGAGATTGCGTTAGAGTAATCCCACTCTCATCCTTAATAAGTTTGATGTTTAGAATTACATCGGCTTCTCCCAGGTCTTTCATGTCAAAACTTTTTGATAGAAAAGACTTGACCTCATTGATCGCATTAATGTTTGTACCAAAGATCAGTATATCATCCATATACAAACATAATATGACACTATTGCCTCCACCATGGCGATAGTAAACACACCTATCAGCCTCGTTAATGACAAATCCTGCAGAAGTCAGAGTTCTTTAAAACTTCTCATGCCATTGCTTAGGTGCCTGTTTCAGGCCATACAAAGATTTTAACAACTTGCACACTTTTCTCTCTTCACCCTTTACCACAAACCCGTCAGACTAATCCATATAGATTTCCTCTTCCAACTCTCCATTGAGGAAAGCTGTCTTTACATCCATTTGATGAATGATAAGACCATAAGAGGCAGCCAAGGAAAGTAACACTCGAATGGTGGTCATTCTAGCAACGGGTGAATAGGTGTCAAAGTAATCTTCGCCTTCTTTCTGAGTGTAGCCCTTGGCCACTAGCCGTGCCTTGTACTTATCAATAGTACCATCAGGCTTTAGTTTCTTTTTGAACACCCACTTACTTTAGTTAGTTCCCAAGTTCCATTAGAAAGAATTGAGTCCATCTCATTATGAACAGCTTCTTTCCAATCATCTACATCCGGAGATGCATATGCCTCTGCAATCGTCTTGGATGTGTCGTCCACAAGGTATACAATGAAATCATCACCAAAGGATTTTGTAATCCTTTGTCTCTTGTTCCTTATAGGAACTTCATTGTTATCCTTCTCAAGGACTTCCTCATGTGATTGTTCGAAATATTCATCAGTTGTACTAGATTCAGGAATTATCTCAGAAGAAAATCTAGCAATGCTATGCATATCTTTCATAGGAAACATGTTCTCAAAAAATGTTACATCACGAGATTTCATTATAGTATCAACATGCATATCAGGTACTTCAGATTTTACCACTAAAAATCTATAAGCAATGCTGCGTTGAGCATACCCTAGAAAGACACAATCCACTGTCTTTGGTCCAAGTTTGCGTTTCTTAGGAATAGGAATATTGACCTTTGCCAAACATCCCCAAGTGCGCAAATAAGAAAGTGATGGTTTTCTCCCAACCCACTCCTCATAAGGGGTTTTCTCCTTATTATTGTTAGGAATTCTATTCAGGACATGACATGAAGTCAGTAGAGCCTCCCTCCACCATGCCTTAGATAAACCAGCAGTGTCTAACATGGCATTCACCAAGTCAGTCAATGTGCGGTTTTTCCTCTCGGCAACTCCATTTGATTGGGGTGAATAGGGAGGCGTCCTCTCATGAATAATACCATGTTCCTCACAAAATTCATCAAATACTTTGGGAAAATACTCTCCACCACGATCGGACCTAAGACGCTTGATCTTTCTCTCTAGTAGATTTTCAACTTCAGCTTTATAGATTTTAAAGTAGTCTAATGCTTCATCTTTAGTTTGCAACAAATAAACATAGCAAAATCTAGTCGCATCATCAATCAAAGTCATGAAATATCTCTTTCCACCTTTTGTCAACACATCATTCATCTCACAAAGATCAGAATGTATGAGTTCTAGAGGTGCCAAGTTTCTCTCCTCGGCAGCCTTATGAGGCTTTCGAGGTTGCTTCGATTGCACACAACTATGGCATTTAGAACCTTTGGCAATAGTGAAATTCGGAATTAAACTCATACTGGATAGCCATCCGAGACATTAAATCAAAATTAATATGACATAAACGAGAGTGCCAAATACTTGCATCATCATTAACACTAGCACAAATTTGGTTTACTGACTTATTGCAAAAATCTGAAAGGGAAAAGCGGAACAAGCCTCCGCACTCATAGCCTTTGCCTATAAATTGTCCAAATCTTGACACGATTACTTTATTCGACTCTAAAACTACCTTAAACCCATCTCGACATAGAAGGGAGCCGCTAACTAGATTCTTGTTCATAGTAGGGACATGCTGCATGTTCCTTAATTGCACGATCTTTCCCGAAGTAAACTTCAGATCCACCGTGCCAATGCCACAAACAGAAGCATGTGACCCATTTTCCATTAGGACGGAAGAATCCCTTGCGACCTGATAAGAAGTAAACAAGGAGACGTCAGCACACACATGAACGTTAGCACCCGAATCAATCCATCATGAAGATGATTGAAATACTGAAAGCACAATAGGTAAATTACCATACCCATCAGTATTGCTAGCGGTCACCATGTTGACAATCTTGGAGCTCGTTTTCCCTCTGCGGTCTGCACGTTCAGGGCATTCCTTGGAAAAGTGTCCGGGCTTCCCACAGGCGTAGCACTCTACCTCAGCCTTGTTAAACTTCTTCTTCTTGACGGTAGTAGTCTTGGTAGGCTTGTTGAAAACAGGTTTGTTTTTCCCTTTGTTCTTGTTATGTGGGTACCTCTGCACCATATTGGCGGTAGGCTGAACCTCACCTCCTTTCTCAGTAATGTCTTTAGCCCGAGCTTTTTCTTCAACATCAAGAGATGCAATCAGATTTTCAACGAATATCTCCTGTCTCTTATGTTTCAGAGTTGTGGCGAAATTCCTTCATGAAGGAGGCAACTTTGCAATCATGCGCCCAGCCACGAATTTGTCGGGTAGAACACACTTAAGGAGTTCAAGTTCTTTCACAATGCACTGTATCTCATGAGCTTGTTCAACCACAGAACGGTTATTCACCATCTTGTAGTCATGAAAACTCTCCATGATATACAGTTCACTGCCTGCATCTGTTGCACCGAATTTTGCATTCAGTGCATCCCACAGAGTCTTTCCGTCATCTATGTGCATGTACACATCACACAGACGGTCAGCAAGAACACTCAGAATGCATCCCACAAACATAGTATTGGCTTCCTGGATTTTTCTCTGATCTTCGTCAGACATTCCCTCTGGAGCACCAACACTAACGTGGAAAACTTTCAGAGCAGTAAGCCAGAGCGTGGTCTTCACCTGCCACCTCTTAAAGTGCACACCGGTAAATTTATCCGGCCTCAGTGCATCAGCGAATCCAGCCATAGTTAACTCAGGAAATTGCCTACAATTAGGTTTTTGGATGACGAACGGTTCCGGAGACCTGCTCTCCCACGCGCCAATGCACGCCGGCATTTGGGATGGAAGTAGACTACGACGGCGGCGCAAGTTGCGAGATGAGGCAAAACCCTAAGTGTTTTCGGTGTGTCTTTGGCCGCAGCCGGTAGCTGTATATATATTAGGACCAGAGGCGGTATTGTGTCGCGATCACAATCCCAAACCGACTCGGTTTCTAATTCGTATACTTACTGGACAAGAAATCAAAAATTTGTCTGCCAAGACATAAAAAAAGGAAGTTGCGCCCCTGCAAGGAGACGGACCGGATTTCGGCGGACCATTCACGCGCATGTCGCACGTACGCCTCGCCTCGCCACGCCACGTATACTTACCGGACAAGAAATCAGAAATTTGTCTGCCAAGACATAAAAAAAGGAAGCTGCGCCCCTGTAAGGAGACGGATCGGATTTTGGCGTACCATTCACACGCATGTCGCACGTCATGGCCAGGCGAGGCGAGCGAGCGCGCGGCGTGTGGTCTTTCCTTTCTCTTCTCACACACCACTTAGAGTGGTGGAGAGAACCCACTATAACTCTTCTTCAACTTCCGGGGTGGGACTAAACTTTAGCACCACCACTTGTCATTTTACACATGGGCTTTGAGATTTCAGAAATTGCTATGGACCTAGCCCATTAATTCTAACAATTAGCACCAAGCCTGACTAAGTGACCTGCCCCTCTGATGTCATATATGGTTTGGCCGGCGTCCTTCGCTACCTTCCGATACTGTTGCCAACCACCCCCACCCCCGTCGGACACACCGTTCCTGACGTACGTACCAATCACCTGACCGTAAGCAGAGCATCAGCAGAAACGAAAACAACTTTTTTGAATCGGAAGTTTTTCCATTGTCTAAGGTCTAGCAGTTTGGCCTCACTGACCAACCCTTAACCAACCATGTTGAACTCAGCCATGCATGCCTCTCATAGGCCGTCAAATCTCCCGTCCTGCACTACATTGACCAAACACACACACATACCTTCGTAACTGGTTCATCTCATCTCATCTCATCTCACAGAGATCAAAAGCACGAGCTGCCGGGAACAACCGACACAAACCTGTCTGCAGAAAACTCTCATGTTTCAACCAAAAGAGTAGTTTGACACTTCCACATTTCAAAGCAGTAATTCTAATCAACGTGTAACAGTTCTGAATTTTTGTTTGGTTCTGTAGAACTTTACAAGGTTCATGTAGTAGTAGCTGTTAACATTCTATCACCAACTCCGACAAGCGGCAAACCAAAAAATTTAAAACAAGCGTATGTCTCTGTAAAACCCCTAGATATTACACGGATAATTTAGCAGAAGGCCAGGCTCTCCATCGGCGGGGTCAGCAGCGTGCCAAAAATTATCTCCCCGGTGAAACGACCACACAAAACTGTAGTATCTAGCACGCCAGCCGTTCATCCGGCATATGCAGATCAGATCAACGCGCCAAGGGAGGCCGACCTTCGATGTTCCTTGCCGTTGTGTTCAACTTTGTCCAGCCGCTTGTCGAAAGCTGATGAGGCCCGAACGGAGCAGTGCGGCAGGCAAGCAGCACGTCGTCTGGACCGTCTACTTGTTTGGGCAGTCTGATGCTCTGTGCCCTGATTGCCCACATGTGAAGCATGCGCCACTGAAGCTTCTGCTCATGCAAATGGTGGTGGAGCATTAGCTCAAGAAAGTATTACTTTTTGTACTCAAGAAAAGGTACAAGTAAGTTTTGGTCATGATTCAGGTAGGCTGTACCAAGACCAAAAGCTAGCAAACTTATTATCAGTTTCACACGAGGTAAAGCTTTAGGTTACTGAGGGTGACTTGAGGCAAGTAGTGCAGTTCTAGTCTTCAGCATATCATATGAGGTGTTCAAACTCGCATCTACTTAGTGAAAAGAACATCATGGGTGGAAAAGAATCAAGATGAGCACATGCCACTTCAAAATACAAATGGACCGACTAAGATGGGTAAGCGTGCATCCAAAGAGCAATTTGTGATGTTAGTCGAGTGATTTTGTGAGGCCTACCTGTCCCTGCTGCCAAAGGATGAGCCACCACGACCACCGTATGACGATGAGCGTTCACCAAAGGATGATGATCTGTCACCGAAGGATGATGAGCCACCACGCCCACCATAGGACGAGCGACCACCGCCGGGGGATGACGAACGGTTTGATCTTCTTGCACCACCTGAAAAGTCATCATCTGACCAAATGTCGTTGTCAGGTCTGCTGGAGCTCCTGCCACCACGACGGAATCCTTCATCAGAGTCCCAACCACCACGTCCTCTTGAGCCGCCACCCATACTGCCCCTGGACGACCCCCGCCGGTTCCTAGAACCCCGGTCCGAGTTTGAGAATCGGCCGTAAGAGTCAGTAGTGGGGCCATCATCTTGCAACACTGGCAGCTGCAAGCAGGAAGTAATAAAACAGTCACCACACTAGCTCATAACAACCAGCATCACATATAAACAAGAGCGCTACAAGTACTGCACTATATAATGTGCGTAGTGCAAGCCTAGCTCATAACAACCAGCATCAATATTTCCGTGCACGAAATATCGATAGTAATTAACCTAAGAAGATCAAGATGCAAAAGCTACCTTCGTTACTTTGCTCAAGGTGTTTCCTTCGGGCAGTTCCATAGTAAGCAAATCCTTTGCAATCTCCTCAGGTAAATCAAAGACTGCTCCTTGGACCTGGTACAGTCGGCAATATGTACAAAAGATTGAGAATTTATTTGAACATGGGGCATAATAGAAAAGAGACTGTGCCTCATAATGTTA
Organism: Thinopyrum elongatum; assembly: GCA_011799875.1. Lineage (NCBI taxonomy): Eukaryota > Viridiplantae > Streptophyta > Magnoliopsida > Poales > Poaceae > Thinopyrum > Thinopyrum elongatum. The sequence goes on from CM022301.1 coordinate 560,105,582, forward strand.
CTATACATGCAACTTTCTTTCCCTAAAGGAAAATGATATTACTAAAGGAACAAATGCACGGAAGCAAATGATCAAGATACTGAAGGAAAAACTCACCCTCTCATCTGCAATTAGGTATATTTTTCCAACTGCATCAGCAGCAGATGGAGAGACATCAGACAGAAAACCAGTGACAGATCTAGGAGAAAAGAAGCCTCTTGCATATGCTGGATCCCTGGTTAGTTGTAATGTCACCGATCCCTGCATTTTAATAGAGTTAACGAGAGTATTTGAAGGCAACTTGCTTAAGAGGAAACTGTAAGACAAGGCAAATGCAAAACAAAGCTATGGATAATCTATCATAGTAGAGGCAATTCGGATACTAGTAGAACTCTACTACCAGTAGACTGTACTAGTAATCATATAACATCAACCGGATAAACTCTGAAGTCTAGAAGACACTTGTAAGTTTTAAGCAAGAACTGAATCATCATGATAGCGGAACAGGTAAAATGTTTTCTTACTTAACTGTGCAATTAGTTAGGATTGGTGGAATTCATGTAAAAACCATGCATATGAGTAATCTCCTTGTGTCACTTTTTACCTGCTCATGGCTAATCAGGGAACGTGAAGAAGGTGGCTGAGAAAATCCACTGAGATGTGCCAATGCAGAAGCAAGAGCAGTAGGTCCTAGTTCTTGGCTTAGTCTCTCAGCCGCTGGAACAAAGTATTGAATCGACTCAGGGTGCACACCTCGAAGAGTAGCAATGACATGCTCTGCAGATGAATCCAGTACTTCTTCCATTGTAGGTGGGCCAATAAACTCAAATTTGCATCCAACATCACGTTCAAGTGATTTAACTGTCCTTCGCTGATTTGTTGTAAACATTAAGATTGCATTTCCTGCTTTCCCTGCTCTTCCAGTGCGTCCAGAGCGATGAACAAAAGTCTCGGGGTCATTTGGCAACTCATAATGAATAATCTGCATTAACAGAAATATCTCTCATTCATTAATCCGTATCTGCCATAATCCACTTGAGATAGCAAAATGCTGAAATGAACTTAATAAGCTAACGACAATTGATAAGAAACAATATCACGTGAATGCAAGATTAACCCAATATACCAGATGGAGATGTGATAAAATGCATGAAAACTAGATGGTAAAACAAAGGTATCCTGACTTAAATGTGTGACAGTATTTGAATTCAAATTCAGTGTGCAACAAAGGCAAAGTTCTTGAAATGTTTGATTATTTGCTTATTGTTTTAGCACCATAAATAATATCAAGTGTGTGAGGCTGAATGTTCTACAGAATGTGCAATATATATCTTGGAATCTGTACAAATCAATAATTTGGTGAGCACAAACCGTCAAACAACATGGTATATGCTGGAAATTTGAAAACATTTATCAGTCAACAACCAGAGAACAAAGAGTTAGTATTAGAGGCTGGATAATTTACAGAAATATGTATCTATAATCAGATGAAGCAAAGAGGAGTTGCAAACCCACCAAATCAACATTGGGTATATCAAGACCACGAGAAGCAACATCAGTTGCCACAAGAACAGTAAATTTCCCTTGGCGGAAACCATTTAATGTCCTTTCACGCTGATGTTGTGAAATATCACCGTGAAGCGCCTCAGATGCAATACTGGTTGTCAATGCCAATGATACCTCGTCCGCATCCCGTTTTGTCCGAGTGAAAACAATAGTTTTCCCACCCTTCGCATATACCTGACAACAAAAGATTTGAGTAACATTGCATTAACAAATGTAAAGTGATCAAATTAGGATATCATCAAAAATCTAATTTACCAACGTTCAAATCACTAAAGAGGTGCAAATATTTAAGTGCACTTGTCAAGCACCAAACTCAAAGCACAAAAGTAGTTCTTATTTGTAACTGGTAAACCGAGATTGCCATTATTATAAAAGAAAATCCAGCCCCACGGCAACTTAAATGAGTGGAAGAATAAAAGTTCAAGGAAAGTACTCCCTCCCGTCTCAAAATAAGTGTCACTGATTTAATACAAAGTTGTACTAAATCAACGACACTTATTTTAGGACGGAAGGGTTATAAATTATATTCAAGAAAAAGTAAAGTCAGCTACAAAAGTAAATGCTAATAAAAGAAATCATGCACATCGTAACTACCTGCTTTATTTATCTCAGCCCAGGGGTTAGACATAAAACATAGAGCAGTAAACAACAGAAGAGAGGAAAAGATAACAAAAAAATCCAGCTAAAAAATCATTAAACTGCATTAACATACCGTAATGAGATCACTAAGAATGGTGCGCTTTGAAGTTGTTGTGAGTGGAATAGCAAAGAGTTTGATTCCTTCAGCTAGTTTTTCATCTTGATCGCCGACCTAATAAAAACATGGCGGGACCAAATGACTGATTAGGACATAGAAAATGAATAGTGAAGTATAGCACATAGCAGCAACAGGAATCTTCAACTGCGAGCAGCATGTAGCGCTAAAAAAACTGTAAGTAAAATACTTTAAGGCCAGTCTTGTCTCTTGTCTCCCGCTGTTTTATTATTTTTACAAGTGGGACGCACCCACTTTCCATTTAAGCAAATAGAAACTAGAAGGGTACTACAAAATTTGCTGGCCGCCTTCGCGCAAGCAAATACATGGCAACAGTAAAATCCGTCAAATACTCCTTTGTTAAGTTCCAAGAGCTAGGGGTAGCACATTGTTGAAGTTTGTATTGATGCACCATGACTAGGAATTAAACCCAACACTTAAATCTCACATATAGCTTCACAGACTTAATGTACGGTAGACAATCATGTGTCACATGTGCCAAAATACCAAGTTTAGTGCCTAGAATTTACACGGAATAGCACACTTAAGAAGGAACCATAGAGCATGGTCATAACTATTAACATGTATGACTGTCTAAATTCAAGATGATAATGCAATAAATGCAAGAATGCTCTTAAGTACATAACACTGATTCATGGTCTACTTTTGTCAAACAAGTAACAGCAAAATAAGCAGAGAAAATTAAGCTCCCAGGAAAAATAGGAAAAGAAAATGAATGTGAAAGCATGAAGGCCATACCAAATCAATTGTCAAAGGATTATTCAAGTACCGCCTAGACAATTTCTTCACCCAACTAGGCATGGTCGCAGAGAAAAGCATGCTTTGTCGTTCAGCTGGCAGCTGTTGCAATATTGTTTCCACATCTTCCTCAAACCCAACTGCAAGCATCTGGTCAGCCTCATCAAGGACCAGATACCTAACTTCTCCCAACTGAAGACTTCCACCGTTTATCAAATCAATTAGGCGACCTGGAGTTCCTACGACAACATCAACACCACGGGAGAGTGCATTCTGCTGGGTATTATATGAGACACCACCATAAACACACACTGTACTAAGCTTTGGTGCTGATTCCATAATTTCTTTCTCAACTTGCTTAGCCAACTCTCTAGTGGGTGCAAGGACCAAAGCTCGAGGAATACGACCTCGCCTGCCAAAATTTGAAAAACATAGTTAGGTATGTGAATTATGAACTGATTTTAATGCTGCACATCATGAAGATGCAAAACAAGATGAATGTGTACCCGGGAGTCCGCCCTTCATCCTGCTCGATTATTTGCTTGATCATGGGTATACCAAAGGCTAGTGTCTTTCCAGTTCCAGTCTTTGCTCTTGCAATCAGGTCACGGCCCTCAAGAGCTGGAATCAACACAGCCCTCTGGAGGAAACAAGACAAATCAGTAAATGACCAGGCAAGCAAGCACCTTATATAAAGTAAAACAACGACAGTAAAAACATGTGTTACGTAGTACAGAATAGTTCGAAGGAAAACTAATTCATACAACTAACATCACACTTTTACTTATTACGTTGTGCATTTCCTAATAGGCATGACTTAAACAATGTGTTATCATAACTTCTTTAGACTTAGAAATACAAATGGAACATGCTACCTTCTGCTCAAGAAAAAAAAGGAACAAATGGCACAACTGCCCCCAACTCCTGTGCCACCTGACAGTTGCCCATACTTGGTGCTATTTGTGAGAACAGGACAGTGTGACTTACAATGAAATGCTACACATAGGCGTTGTCAAATCTCACTACAAAGTGCAGCCAACACTACATATGGGCGCTTGGGTAGTGTTGAATCAATTATGGGTTCATGAAAAAATGTTATTAGGTTCGAAGTGTTGGCACTTAGCTACTTTGTTATGACACCACTACCGTCTCCTTTCCCCACTATAAAGTAAAAACAGTATGGCTCCAATTATCATGTGCAAGACCCTCCCAAGCCTATGCACCAGGAATTACGACACTACCAACTGAATTCACCGAATGCTGCACTGACAGACACCACTCCCGTCCTAACAGCCAGTTAACCTATGTATGCACCACGAATTACAAGTCCAACTGAATTCTACACTGACAGACACCACTCCCGTCTCCTCCCGGCAGCCTCAGAACCTGAAATTGAGCGTCAACGCAATAAAGCTGCTCGAAACATGACACAAATTGAGCTCACCTGGATGGGGAAGAGATGGGTAATTCCGCGCTTCTCGAGGATGGCGACGAGCTGGGCGGGGAGGCCGAGCCTGGAAATGGCGAGCTCATCCGCGTCCCCCTGCTGCAGCCCCTCCACGGCGGGCCCCTCCTGGTCGCTCCCGTACCCCTCCTCATCCTCGTCGTCGCTGCCGCCGCCGAGCCCGAGGCGCTTGAAGGCGTGCTCGCTGAGCACGGAGTTGGGCGACGCGATGGCCGCGGCGGCGCCCGCCCACCTGCGGCCGAGCGCCCAGCATCGGAAGGCGGCGCGGAGCCGGAGCGCGGGCGCGAGGCCGGCCGTGCCGCCGCCGCTGGGGCTGGAGAGGGAGAGGGACGGGAGCGTGAGGAGGGAAGCCATGGGGGGAGGAGCGGGGGAGGGGGAGGAGGGGCGGGGGAGGGAAGCGATAAGAAATGGAACGGATGGCTGCTCGGCTCTGGATAGGAGGGGGGGAGGGTTTATAGGCGGGCCGGGGCGGGGTGGATAGGGCGGAGGGGTTTGCCAGGGTTTTTTGCCGACGGGGAGCCTCCTCGTTCACAGGAAACGGGCTCCTCTGTTTCTCTCTCTGCTCTCCGCTGTCACGGTGGTGAGGGGGGTGTGCCAAGCTTGTCCCAATGCTTCTATGATATTTTGTGAAATATCTGCTTCATGAGATTAGGTTAGGACAAGTGTGTATGAATGGGCTCACCATCATGTAAACATCACATGCAATTAAAATATATGACATGATATGACCATCATCATCTCGTGCTTTTGATCTCCATCTCAATAGCATCGTCATGATCTCCATCGTCACCGGCTCGACACCTTGATCTCCATCGTTTCGTCGTGGTCGTCTCACCAACTATTGCTTCTACAACTATTGCTAACGCATAGCGATAAAGTAAAGCAATTACATGTCGTTTGCATTTCATACAATAAAGAGACAACCATAAGGCTCCTGCCGGTTGCCAATAAATTACAAAACATGATCATCTCATACAATAACATATATCATATCACAACATACCCTGCAAAAACAAGTTAGACGTCATCTACTTTGTTGTTGCAAGTTTTACGTGGCTGCTACGGATTTCTAGCAAGAACCGTTCTTACCTACAGCAAAAACCACAACGGTGATTTATCAAGTTTGTTGTTTTAACCTTATTCAAGGACCGGCCGCAGTCAAATTTGATTCAACTAAAGTAGCAGAAACAGACACCCGCCAGCCACCTTTATGCAAAACTAGTTGTATGTCAGTCGGTGGAACCGGTCTCATGTGCGTGGACATGTAAGGTTGGTCCGGGCCGCTTCATCCCGCAATGCCGCCGAATCAAAATAAGACGTTGGTGGTAAGCAGTATGAACATCACCGCCCACAACTTCTTTGTGTTCTACTCGTGTATATTATCTACGCATAGACCTGGCTCGGATGCCACTGTTGGGAAACGTTGCATGGAAAACAAAAAAAATTCTACGCACACGCAATGATCTATCCATGGAGATGCATAGCAACAAGGGGGAGAGTGTGTCTACGTACCCTCGTAGACCGTAAGCGGAAGCGTTTCACAACGCGGTTGATGTAGTCAAACTTCTTCGCGCTTCAACCGATCAAGTACCGAACGCACGGCACCTCCGCGTTCTGCAAACGTTCAGCTTGGTGACGTCCCTCGCCTTCTTGATCCAGCAAGACGTCGAGGTAGTAGATGAGTTCCGTCAGCACGACGGCGTGGTGACGGTGATGATGAAGTGATCTCCGCAGGGCTTCGCCTAAGCACTACGAAAATATGACCGGAGGTGTAAACGGTGGAGGGGGGCGCCGCACACGGCTATGCAATTGTCTCGGGTGTGCTAGGCGCCCCCCTCCTACATATATATAGGTGGGAGGGAGGGAGGAGCAGCCATAGGAGGCGCCCAAGTAGGAGGAATCCTACTTGAAGTCCCTCCCAAGCCGCCCCCCTGCCATATATAACCGAGTGGGAAGGAAAGAGGAGGGGAGAGGGAAGGAAGTAGGAATCCTAATCCACACTTTCCTTTCCCTTCCCCCTTTACTTCTCCTCCTTAGTCCGGCCTGATATGGGGGGCGCACCAGCCCCTTGTGGCTGGTGCGTTTCCCCTCTTGGCCCATAAGGCCAATATCTTTGCCGGGGGTGCACGAAACTCCTTTTCGGGTCTACCCGATAAGTACCCGGTACCATCTGAAACACTTTCGGTGTCCGAATACCATCGTCCTATATATCAATCTTTACCTCTCGACCATTTTGAGACTCCTCATTATGTCCGTGATATCATCCGGGACTCCGAACAACATTCGGTCACCAAAACATATAACTCATATAACACTATATCGTCAACGAACGTTAAGCGTGCGGACCCTACGGGTTCGAGAACTATGTACACATGACCGAGACACCTCTCCGGTCAATAACCAATAGCGGAACCTGGATGCCCATATTGGCTCCTACATATTCTACGAAGATCTTTATCGGTCGAACCGTTATGACAACATACGTAATTCCCTTTGTCTATCAGTATGTTACTTGCCCGAGATTCGATCATCGGTATCATCATACCTAGTTCAATCTCGTTACCGGCAAGTCTCTTTACTCGTTCCGTAATACATCACCTCGCGACTAACTCCTTAGTCATTTGCTTGCAAGCTTATGATGTGTATTACCGAGAGGGCCCAGAGATACCTCTCCGATACTCGGAGTGACAAATCCTAATCCCGATCTATGCCAACTCAACAAACACCTTCGGAGATATCTGTAGAGCATCTTTATGATCACCCAGTTACGTTGTGATGTTTGATAGCACACAAGGTATTCCTCTGGTATCCGGGAGTTGCATAATCTCATAGTCGAAGGAATAAGTATTCGACATGAAGAAAGCAATAGCAATAAACTGAACGATCATTATGCTAAGCTAACGGGTGGGTCTTGTCCATCACATCATTCTCCTAATGATGTGATCCCGTTATCAAATGACAACACATGTCCATGGTTTGGAAACCTTAACCATCTTTGATCAACGAGCTAGTCTAGTAGAGGCTTACTAGGGACACGGTATTTGTTTATGTATTCACACATGTATTTAAGTTTCCGATCAATACAATTCTAGCATGAATAATAAACCTTTATCATGAATAAGGAAATATAAAATAACAACTTTATTATTGCCTCTAGGGCATATTTCCTTCAGTCTCCCACTTGCACTAGAGTCAATAATCTAGTTCACATCGCCATGTGATTTAACACCGATAGTTCACATCGTCATGCGATTAACACCCATAGTTCACATCGCCATGTGACCAACACCCAAAGGGTTTACTAGAGTCAATAGTCTAGTTCACATCTCCATGTGATTAACACCCAAAGAGTACTAAGGTGTGATCATGTTTTGCTTGTGAGAGAAGTTTAGTCAACGGGTCTGTCACATTCAGATCCGTATGTATATTTGCAAATTTCTATGTCTACAATGCTCTGCATGGTGCTACTCTAGCTAATTGCTCCCACTATCAATATGTATCCAGATTGAGACTCTGAGTCATCCGAATTGGTGTCAAAGCTTGCATCGGCGTAACCCTTTACGATGAACTCTTTATCACCTCCATAACCGAGAAATATTTCCTTAGTCCTCCTAGGTAACTAAGGATAAATTTTGACCGCTGTCCAGTGATCTACTCCTGGATCACTATTGTACCCCCTTGCCAAACTCATGGAAAGGTAAACTATAGGTCTGGTACACAGCATGGCATACTTTATAGAACCTATGGCTGAGGCATAGGGAATGACTTTTATTCTCTCTCTATCTTCTGCCGTGGTCGGGTTTTGAGTCTTACTCAACTTCATACCTTGCAATGCAGGCAAGAACCCTTTCTTTGACTGATCCATTTTGAACTTCTTCAAAACTTTGTCAAGGTATGTGCTTTGTGAAAGTCCTATTAAGCGTCTCGATCTATCTCTATAGATCTTGATGTCCAATATATAAGTAGATTTACCGAGGTCTTTTATACAAAAATTCTTATTCAACTATCCTTTTATGCTATCCAGAAATTCTATAACATTTCCAATCAACAATACGTCATCCACATATAATATCAGAAATGCTACAGAGCTCCCACTCACTTTCTTGTTAATACAGGCTTCACCATAAGTCTGTATAAAACCATATGCTTTGATCACCTCATCAAAGCGTATATTCCAACTCCGAGATGCTTGCACCAGTCCTATAGATGGATCACTGGAGCTTGCACACTTTGTTAGCACCTTTAGGATCGACAAAACCTTCTGGTTGCATCACCTCGCGACTAACTCCTTAGTCATTTGCTTGCAAGCTTATGATGTGTATTACCGAGAGGGTCCAGAGATACCTCTCCGATACTCGGAGTGACAAATCCTAATCTCGATCTATGCCAACTCAACAAACACCTTCGGAGATACCTGTAGAGCATCTTTATGATCACCCAATTATGTTGTGACGTTTGATAGCACACAAGGTATTCCTCCGGTATCCGGGAGTTGCATAATCTCATAGTCGAAGGAATAAGTATTTGACATGAAGAAAGCAATAGCAATAAACTGAACGATCATTATGCTAAGCTAACGGGTGGGTCTTGTCCATCACATCATTCTCCTAATGATGTGATCCCGTTATCAAATGACAACACATGTCCATGGTTAGGAAACCTTAACCATCTTTGATCAACGAGCTAGTCTAGTAGAGGCTTACTAGGGACACAGTATTTGTTTATGTATTCACACATGTATTTAAGTTTCTGATCAATACAATTCTAGCATGAATAATAAACCTTTATCATGAATAAGGAAATATAAAATAACAACTTTATTATTGCCTCTAAGGCATATTTCCTTCAACCTCACCCTTGTTCCTCTCACCTGCGCCCAACCCACCTCACCGGCTATCTCGCTAGCCAACGCGTCGGCTCAATTCTCTCTGCTAGGATCCACGGCCCTGCCCCATGTATCGTTGCGGCCCCGCTCCAGTCCATCGCGTCGGGGATGCTCCATCCCATCATCAGCCGGCCACGCGGCCATTACCACGTGGTGCTTTCCTCTCTCCCAGCGGCCATCCTCCATCCTCCACCAACCGTGATGCTTCCTTGTGTATCCACGTCTGCTCCCTTGTGTGCGGTACTTGCAGGCAGGCAAGGTAGTGCGGGCAGATGGCACATCAGGTGATGCCTGGACGAGCTGCCACCTTTACAGTTGATACATCCCAAACGTATCTACTTTAAACACTTTTGATCTTGTTTTGGACTCTAATTTGCATGACTTGAATGAAACTAACTCGGATTGATGCTGTTTTCAGCAGAACTACCATGGTGTTATTTTTGTGTAGAAATAAAAGTTCTCGGATTGGGCTGGAAATTTATGGAGATTTTTTCTGAAAAATATAAAAATACTGGCGAAAAGATCTACTAGAGGGGGCCACCACAGAGCCACAAACTTAGGTGGCGCACCCACGCCACTTGAGCTTGTGGCCCCCTCGAGCCTCCGTTTTCCCTACCTCCAAGTCCATAAGTATCATCTCGCGAAGAAAAAAATGAGAGAAAGTTTCATCATGTTTTACAATACGGAGCCGCCACTACCTCCTGTTCTTCATCGAGAGAGATGATCTGAAGTTCGTTCGGGGCACCGGAGAGGGGGATTCATCGTCGTCGTCATCATCAACCCTTCTTCATCAATAATTCTATGATGCTCACCACCGGGAGTGAGTAATTCCTTCTTAGGCTTGTTGTACGGTGATGGAGTATGAGGTCCGGTTTCTCCGGGACACAAAATCCCAGAAAATAACCCTCATGTCATCACCAGCCCCAAGATCATTGTTCGCTGGTGGACACGTCCTTGATATAGATTTCCAAGCAGTTACAAGAATTTGGATACAAGACCGTGAAGGTCTAATGAGTACAACAATGATTCCTATTAGTGGATGACGGAAGCGACTCATGGATCTCCAACGCAGATGGGGCTCCATTCCCACAGGAACGGCTGATCTAGATAACTCCTATCTCGCGTGGCTGCTATCTCCAGTTCCTATGCTGCGGGGGTGTCCTTGTAGCGGTCCACTCCGAATCACAATCTAGCCAAGACAATAGCCAGGGACAAGCCAGTGAGTACGTTTGAATGTACTGGCAAAAATCATGGACAAAAGATATAATAAAAGCAGGCAAAATGCATGCAATTAAACTTTAAGCATATTCAACAATATTATGACATGGCAAGAATTTAACCAAAGAATGTGATCCTGTAGAATACTATATTTTTGTACAGGAATTAAATGTTAGCCAACCAATATTAGTGATGTATAAATCATATTGTCAAGCAAAAATTTAAAGTCGGGTTTCAGGAGGTAGAACCGTCTCAAAAGAACCCAAGAGAAAAATGTAAAAGAATGCCACAGTTGGGCGTCTACGCGACGCCACGCAAAGGGCTTTAATCTAAATAAAACCAAAAGCAAGATGAATTCTAGGAGGTAGAACCGTCCTGTGAATTCCAAAAGAAAAATAATTTAAGAGCCGGTCGGGTGTCTAAAGCGACGCCTCAAAAGGTCTTGAAAATAAATGCCACGGTCGGGTGTCTGAAGCGACGCCTCGAAAGGTCTTGAAAATAAATGCCACAGTCGGCTATCTGAAGCGATGCCTCATAAAGGGCTTTTAAAGGAATGTAAAATAAAACATATATGTATCAACACTAGTAGAAAACAGGGTACTAGTCCTGGTTCTGGAACCGGGACAAAACAAATGAGACTAATGCCCAAAACCTTTAGTCCCAGTTTGCTTATGAACCGGGACCAAAGGTGGTCCACGTGGCCGGTCTGGGGCGCCCAGGGAGGAGGACCTTTAGTCCCGGTTGGTAACACCAACCGGGACGAAATGGCAGCCACGCGTCAGCAGCTCCCAGGCTCTGGGGTTTTTGTTTTTTTAAGGGGGGGGGGGGTTTATTAGGGGTTTTGGATGGTTTAATTAGGGGTTTCATATTGTGTTAGCTATAGCTACTACATATAGAGAGAAGTGACCTCTCTTTTTCCGTGCTTGGTCGACGCTAGCTACTACATATAGAGAGAACTCGACGCTACTAAGCAAATGAAGGAACCATTAATTACACAAGATCGTCATGAACATATACAGAGAGAAGTGACCTCTCTTTCTCCGAGATTGGTCGAACAACAAGTTTTCGTATTTCTATCCGACGCTACTACATATATACAATATAACATCTCTTACGATCCCTGACATCATCTACCAAAAATCAGCTTCAATTTCCACATGGTATTCTCCGTCTTTATGTATGACGTGGTCAAGAAAGAATCCCGCCAATTCCTCTTGAATTGCTCGTAAGCGATCATGTGGTAGGAGTTCATTCCGCATCTGTCAAATCTAATTTAAAGAAGGGGGTCAATACATATATATGAATGAAACTCAACACAATTGATGGTAATAAAATAAAATTGTGAATATTGTTTACGTACTTCAAATTGTTTGTCAGAGTAGCCCCGCTCAAAGGTCGAGCTGCGCATGAACTCGCAAACGTAGTATCCACATAAATGATTCCCGCCTTCCTGACAGTAGCACTTTACGAGAATAGAGTTCAATCAAACTGATAATCAAGCATGATAAATGGTATTGATGAAACTAGAATCAATGAGAGATGCACGGAACTAGCTAGTACTACTTACTTTGGGGTGTGTAAATCGCAGCTCCTTCTGCAGACCCGGAACCATTCCGGTGAACTTTTTCCAAACCCTGCCAGACAAAGAAAATGATTACTTGATATCAAGAAATGAACGAAAGTTGCCGATATGGTGCGATAATGATTGAACTTACTTCTGGAGCATTGCAGTCATGTCCTCATAATCCTTGGGATCTTTACGTCTCGAGTCTAAGACAGTTTCTACTGCCCCGTCAAGCTTAATGGATAGCAGAATAAAGTGGAAGCTGCGCACGCATAACTCATCAATTACATTACTTAACCTCGAGTAAGTAAAACCGAATATGCACAAGACAGTAACACTCACTTGAAGTTGTAAGGAAAGAGTATTGTCCCTTTGTTTTGATGTCGAAGGAACGATTTCAGCAAGTTTTCCTCAGTAAGTTCGGCTCTTTCTTGTACCGACCATTCATTTACGGTATTTGGGCTAATGAACCCTGTAGGAGATATGCCCTAGAGGCAATAATAAATGTTATTGATTATCTCCCTGTTCATAATTAGGTTTATGTTCCATGCTATAACTGCAATGATTCTCGAGTCTGCAAATAAAACGAGGCTCGGAGGAAGACTCATATGCACGTGTGGGATAATAAACGGTAAAATGTATTCCTAGTCTGGCCTCTAAGACTAGCTCAAGTGTTGCATGATGGTTCTGTTTTCCTGATCATGGGCATGTCTATGCCAGCAACTTTGAGGGCACAGTGTTAGAAGAACATTTGTGCTGAATCGACCCGATTGATGTTATGCTATGAGATTCATTCGTCACAAGTTAATGGTTAATAACACAGAGATGGTTAATGTTTGCATGATTCCTTAGACCATGAGAGTATCGAGTTTCTTCATGCTTTCTTCATGAACTTTGGGGTTTGTTAAATGTCATCCGTAAATGGGTGGCTATTACGACGGCTTACGGGTTCATGGAAAAGTATGTCAAGTAACTTGATAGCTCAAGATTGGGATTTGCTCCTCTGACGATGGAGAGATATCTCTGGGCCCTCTCGGTGTTACGGTATCCATCATCGTCTGGCCAGACACTTTGTGATTTGATCACGGGGATGCCGGAACACGGGAACGAGAAAAGAGAACAATACCGGTAACGAGGTAACTAGCATAGTGGACAAGTTGTTGATCCACGGGAATGCCAACATGTCTCACCTCGGGTATTTGTAACATATCACGAAGCAACAGGAATAGCACACGGCAACTGGAGGTTCACTCGAATATTTATTCGTGTGGGTATAGGGATCAATATGGGTGTCCACGGCTCCGATGCTGATCATTGATCGGAAGGTGTTCTGGTCATGTCTATACTTCACCGAACCTATAGGGTCACACGCTTAAGGGTCATCTATCTGCTGAATACTAGATAGGGAGTCTGAGAGAAAATCACCGAAAAAGTTTCGGACACCGAAAAAGTTTCGGACAGCGGAAAAGCTCCGCAGAGAGGTCACCGGATGAGTTCCGGTGAAACTGAAAAGTTGTTTCAGAGGATACCAAAAAGTCAAATTGGTTTCGGCACATGCCTGATAATTCTTGGAGGATGCCAGAATCATTCTGGAAAATTTTGGGAATTTTCTGGAAGAAAAACCGGAAATGTTCCGGAGCTGCCGGAACCACTTCAGATGTTTTTCGCAGATGAAAATCACTAATCTGGAATTGTTCCAGAATGCGTTGAAAATTATTTTAGTGGGTACTGGAAATGTTCTAAGCCCACATTAATATTTTCAGTTCGAACGGACGCTGAAAAATGTCGACGTGAATAGTGAAAGTGCTTTTTGGGTGGCTTCTTGGAGAAGCCACCTTGAGGGTCCTTTGGTATTTTTCCCCTTGGCTTCTTGGAGAAGCCACCCTTGGGCTTGGCCTATAAATAGGGGTGGAGGGGGCTGCCTAAAGACTCACTCTTTCTGACATATACATGCCATTGCAATGATCTGGCTTCTTCTCTCCCTCTCCGCGAAATAGTTTCGTAGAGCCGAAAGGCTGTCTGGGTTCCGGTGGGAACTAGTTCTGGACGGCGAAGCCCTGCCGGATAGATGACACCGTATGTGTGCAACTCTATAGAGAGGTCATAGTTTCGATCTTAGTGCCCGAGGGGCTGTTCGAGAGTGCCTCCCGAAGGGCTGTCCAAGTGACGGTCCGAGTTCTGTGAGTCCTCCCGAAGGGCTGTCCGAGTGACCGTCTGAGTTTCGAAGGTCCTCCCGAAGGGCTGTCCGCGACACCGTCCGGGGGACTGTTCGACCGCCTCCCGAAGGGCTGTCCTGGGCGCGGATGAGGGTATACATCCTCGCGGTTGGGAGGTTGTAAATCCTAGCTGCGGGGATCTGCACCGCCGATCGTCATCGACTCTACTTCCGCTGCGCTACGAGTCAGTAACGAAAATGATCAAACCTTGTATGCAGTCTCCATAGTGGTCCTAGGCTGGTGCGTAGGTCGGAAATTTTTTGTTTTCTGCTGCGTTACCCTACAGTGGCATCAAGAGCCGTGCTATGCGTAGATGCAGGTTGCGATCTAGAATACATAGTGATGTATGGGTGTTGCACAATATAATTAGGTAGTAGATGAGTTCTATTACTGAATTTTTTTTGTGCGGGTAGCAGATGAAATCTGTTACCCGAGGTTCTTGTTGCTTCCCTGGAATTTGCATATTTCTGATCTTGATAACAGCATGGTGGAGTTTCAATGTTCTGGCAATCCGCGATCCTGATTGATCAACGAAGTGCTAACAGTTCATTGAATTCCACCGTAGTTAAAAAGAAAGATGAAATTTCGCAGACGAAAGGGCAATGCAGATATGATCTGCACGGGGGTCATGCGTATGACGAAGTTTAGTATGGGGCTCAAGATTTTATTATCTCGGTTTTCATACACCCTGGAAAGTTAATCTAGCGACTTGAATTATCATACTTGATGATGGACGTTGGTAGCTTCGGTTTGTTTCGAAACCTTAGAAGCCACGAAAAACAAGTTTTTGCTTGAACCGATTAGAGACGTCTAACTTGGTTTTGCAGGAGGGTTTACATGTGCATGTGATGTGGTATAGCGGTGCTCATAATAATTTGATTATGTATGAGATGACTATATAATGTAAATTGATTAACATGACCTGCGTGTCATGATTCGGCATGATGGCTGGAGCCATATGATTGCACTTTAAATGACCTGTGTGTCAACCTTGTGTAATGCATTATTTTATTAGCTATAGAGATAGCAATATTATCTGCTGCATCGACAAGGTGGTGGCAATCTTCGCGAAGGTGATCACCGACGTGAATGCCGAAGACGAAGGAATACAAGACTTCTCCGTCAGAAAGGGCTATACCATATCATGCTATTATGAATTGCCTGAGATGTTTATCCCTTATGATGCACCCTTCTTGATTGCGCGGTAGTCGCTTTTATTAGGGTGATCTCTCACAAAAATATCAAGTAGTTAGTGTTCTCCCAAGTGTAGCACCGTCACGGCACCTAACTTTTCGGGGTATCACATGCTACCATGGGTACGAACGATTAGGGATGTGTGAGGCGGGTGAGTTGAGACCTCGCAGCGAGATCACTTGGTTGTCTTGAAGTTCAGGCATGAAAGTCATGAGCTCGGAACACACGCATCGAAAGATGAACAAGAGTCACATAGAGATGTGATTGGCAAGTTTGCCTACCGATTAAGATTTTCGTCATCAGTGATGCTACCATCAATGGCGTTGAATTGAAATGCGGATCTTGAATCACTCACAATCAATTATGAGAGATATTGATTTAAGTGGGAGCGCACTGTAGAATTATCTTGTTTAATTCTCAGTGCAATTAATTGTGAACACTGTCTAAGTGTTATATGCATAATAGTTGTAGAATTATGGCTCGCGTTTCCACCTTCCCTATTAAAATTGAATAGCTGTTAAATATCTGGTTAAAACTTTACGGTTGGTAACGTAATGTGAGGATTTTCCTCAAGAGTGCCGAGAAGGACTTTGTCCTATCGCATACTTTCGGTATTCTCTCGCTTATGCTATGGATCATGTGACTGTCGTCCTTCGATCCAAAAGCTAGAATTCTGTTTCAGTCAAGTGCAATATGTTTGCTTCCATGAGACCCGAACTTCGAAAGTTTGGATAGTTATGTGATATTCATGGAATATGAAAATCATTTTCAGAGACAGACAAAGGCTAAAAGATATGAGATATCCAAAGCAATGTTTGTTTGCAAACTATTAGTAAAGGAGTTTTACTATGCATTAGACTGATAGGAGAGGGATCCAGAAGAACGCCTGTCATATGATGAAAGGTGAATAAAACAACAACTTAAAGAGAAAGGAAGTGTCCGAAGGGTGTTAGTGAAACTTTCACGCCTAGGAAGTCCGGGGCTAACGCCACTCTTAAGTTGGGTGCTTCTTCTGAGAGTAGGAGAAATACTGAAAGTTAAACTGTTAGAAGTATAAAGGCAGAAAAAAGGAAGACTGGAATATCCAGCTCATGTATGAATGTCATACAAGTTTTTTATGTATAGAAGGCTAGTCAAAGATATAGTTCTTGGGTATTGTGAGTTAATCACAAAGATACCCGCTCGATTGCTTTCTGTTGCAACTCGATGTAAGAACTACTATGGCATGAAAGACTAGCCAGGAATGAGGTTTAGGTATACACAGGGAACATAGTAAATGTTACTATACCTTCCATCGGTGTATTACCGTCTGTATTTATTTTCATAATTCATTTTAGAGTTTCACACTCTAGCCCTTTGCATAAGGTATCTTGCAAGAAGGTTGTTCATAACAGAACTTTTTATGTTCGGTGTTATGAATAACATAAGGGCCATACTTTCATTATGAATAAGATGTATGTTATGAATAATGATAATAATATATTACCTCTGGATTTACATTCATAATTCATTTTAGAGTTTCATACACTCTAGCCCATTGCACAATGTTTGTTGCAAAAGAGTTGTTCATAAAAACAACAATTGTTGTTCAGTATTATGAATAAACATGAAGGGCCATACTTCCATCCAAGATGGGATGTATGTTATGAATATTGATAGTAATATGATACATCCATAACACTGACGCTAAATGTCATAAGACTAAGAGAATACCACACAAGTGTGGCACTGCATTTGGTCACATTGGAGAAACCCGCATGGATAAATTCTATTATGATGGATTTTAATGTCGTTTGATTTTGAATCATCTGACACTTGCAACTTTCCTCCGAAAAGTAAAGTGACTGAAATACGGTTCACAGGCCATAAGGAACGAGCAAAGAACTTATTGGTGTTCATACATTTTGATGTATGTAGTCCGATAAATGTTATTGCAAACAGTGGATTTATCTATCTTCAGAAATGACTCAAGTAGATATATGTATATTTACTTGATGAGACATAAGTCTAGATCTTTTGAATTCATTCAAAAGGTTTTCAAGAATGAAGTAGAAGTTATTGTAACAAGAAAATTCTGTTTCTACAATTCGATTGCAGAAAGGAATATTTGAGTTACAAGTTTAGCGAATGTCTGATGAGTTTTGAAAAGAGTTTCATAACTTACACCTCCCGGAACACCACTGTGAGTGAAAAGTCCGTGAAGATGTAATCGAACCATTTATGACATGATAAGATCAAAGATGACATAAATAAATTTGCCATTATCCCTTTTAAAAGGTGATGCTTTAGAGACTGCGGCTTTTACACTGAAAAGAGCTCCATCAGGTCTGTTGAAATGACACCATGGTATGGTACGCCCAACCATGTTATATCTTTTCTTAACATTTGGAATATGGGGCTTGTGTAAAAGGTTACAAACCTATTCCAAATCAGACAAGTGCTACTTTGTAGGTTATCCCAAGCAATTGGGTATTCCTCCCTCACTATGCCGAGGCAAATAGGTTTGCCACTAAGAACGGTATGCTTTTTGAAGAAAATGGTTCTTTCAAAAAGGTGAGTGGGAGAATAGTGCAACTCGACGAGATAAACAGTATCTTCGTCATCAGATCAAAGGAAAGAGACCTTGGAAGTAATTCCAGGTTTTCCTACTGCGACTGATACGGAAGTCTCTACAATAAAATGTATGGACTTCGGTCGAACTTGCAGCTGAACCACGTAGGCAAGGCTCGTGCAAACCTCTCAGGTGCGCAAACGAGATATTGTTGTTAGACAACAGTATACCTACGATACACAAGGAAGCGTTGATGGGCCCTGACTCCGGAATTGGCTAAATGCCAATACAACCTGAGTTAGTTTCCATATAAGTGATTCAAGATTAAAACCTTGATACACCTTTCGGAAGACTTAGAGTCTAACGAATATTTATGGAACTTAAAACTGATGTGGATAAAATGTTTTATCCATAAAGCTCGACTTGTTACAAAAACAAGTTCAAGGAGTTGACTACGATGAGATTGTCTCACCGTAGCGATGCTTAAAGTCGGTTCGGGTTGAACTAGCAATTAATACATATTTCAATCATGAGATATAAAACAAGGATGACAAAAGGATTTCCATCTGATGGAAATGAAACCAAGGACTTGCATGTGTTACAGTCCAAGGTATTTTGTCTATCCAGAGGATGCTAGTAAGGGTGCAAACTTCAGAGTTCCAGCAATGGACAGAAGAGAGCAAAATGGAGTTGGAATCTTCGTGTTTTGATGAAATGGTCAAAGGGGTTTGACTTCATCAATGGGTCACGAAGATGCTTGTAATTCAAGAAAGTAAGTGGGAGCATAATAAAATTTCTAAAAAACGTTGTGTGCTTGACACATTGTTAATTGGAAATAAATTTCTTGACACGAATTAGGACTTCATTTGAAAATAGTTTTTCGATGAAGTTCTTGGGCTAAATAGCCTTGATATTAGGCATGATGATCTATGGAGATAGATTTACCTGATGGGGCTGAGCAAAGATACATATTGACAAAATGCTAAAACCTTTTAGCATTAAAAACGTCAAGGAGTGATTCTTGCCGAAGTCACATGGAAAGAGTTTTTGCAAGACTCGGTGTCCCAAAACACTGATGAGCAAAATACATGATGGAGATTCCACACACTCTTGTGTTTGGATTAATCATGTATTCCACGGTATGTAAAAAAAAAACCAGATATGTCCAATACTCCCAAAGTTGTTGCGAGTATAGATACCAAAGTGATCAAAAGTTCTGATCATGGGACAACAGTGAAAAAGGGTCATTGAGTACTATAATAGCACTGATGACATGTTTTCTCGCAAGCGGAGATCATGAAGAGTTCGTTGTAAAAGGTTACATCGATACAGTCTTCATCCATGCTCCATGCGATTTTCGATTTAAATTGAGGGTTTTGTGTAACACACAATATGGTGGCACGGTAGTTGGAAATTGTTCCAAACAAGTTACTGTGGCGAATTCTATAACAGAGGCAAAGTATGTTGCCGCTTTTAAAGCGACAAAGAAGATGTTGAATCATATAGTTCATTCATGAACTTAGTATGGTTCCAAGATGGCTTTTGTCAATGGGACACTACTGCAAGTAGTTGCTCCATAACTCAGTCTGAGGAATCCAGGTTTGACCTATGATTCGCATACATACCAAGCCAAGTCCACACAAAATATGACTTTTGTGAAAGCGTGAAAACGCGAGGATATGCAAAGATACACACGGAGCTGAAGTCGTCAGATCCGTCATGATCTCCTTCCTCCTCCATTGTTGGATCACCGAAGCTGTCATCCTCTCCTTCCTGACCATCGGTGTCATTGAGAAACGACAAGGGATCACCTCCGGCGAGGATTATATCCCCCAACAACTGTTCTTGTTCTAAGTCTCTTTCCATAGTTTCTGCAAATATTACAACATGGCAATATACAAACATGAGAGATGGATTAGTGGCAAACATAGACCTAGCTAATCACAACAAGGAATCATATGCATATATGAGCAATGGATTAGTTGCGGACCGCCTCTCTCTTGCATGTCCGACGTCCCCCCTCATGTCGAAGGTATCGGGGTTATACTTTCAGGAGAGGACACTTTGCAAAAAATAATCATTATGCAGAAGGGGGTAGATCGACAACGCTCTTTCTTCTAGGGGTTTGGGTGGACTCGAGTGTATTGGTCGGGCGAGAGGAGGTTGATCGACGTCCCCCCTCATGTCGAAGTTATTGGAGTTATACTTTCAGGAGAGGACACTTTGCAAAAAATAATCGCTATGCAGGAGGGGGTAGATCGACAACGCTCTTTCTTCTAGGGGTTTGGGTGGACTTGAGAGTATTGGTCGGGTGAGAGGGGGTTGATCGACGTCCCCCTCGTGTTGAAGTTATCGGAGTTATACTTTCAGGAGAGGACACTTTGCAAAAAATAATCGCTATGTAGGAGGGGTAGATCGACAACGCTCTTTCTTCTGGGGTTTGGGTGGACTCGAGAGTTGGTCGGGCGAGAGGGGGTAGATCGAAGTCCCCCCTCATGTCGAAGTTATCGGAGTTTTCTATGAACAAAAAAAAATTCCACATGACAACATCTCATCTCATCTCCACAAAACATCTCATACATCTCATCTCATCTCCACATGAACATTATCTAAAAAAACAGAGCACCATATTTATCTATCTATCTCATCTCCACATGAACATACATCTCATCTCCACATGAACATACATCTCATCAAAAAAAACATAGCATGAAATTTATCTATCTATGTATCTATCTATCTATCTCATCTCCACATGAACATATACATCTCATCAAGGTGACCATGGAGCATTATCTAAAAAAACATAGCAATGGGGGCTGCCGGCGACCATGGAGCAGAGCAAGGTGCTCGGGGGCACGCGACGACGGGGAGCAGGGGACCATGGGAAGGGGGGCTCACTGTGGGGGGGGGGGGGCCCAGCGATGGCTTGAAGGAGGCCCCGGCGACGAGGATGGGGGGGGTGGCACGCGCACGGCGACGGGGAGGAGAGCGCGTCGGCGAGGGCTCGGGGAGGAGCGACACTGCGCGGGCTCGGGGGCGGTGATGGCGACGGCGACGGTGGGGCAGGGGCGCGGCGACGGCGTCGGCGTCGGGGCAGCCTGGCGGCGTCGTCGGAGGAGAGATCAAAGAAACTGAGATGAAAACTGCTAAGTGCCGCTTATATAGACAGAGCATTGGTCCTGGTTGGTGGCTCGAACCGGGATGAAAGGTCCCCTTTTGTCCCGGTTCGTGACACCAATCGGGACCACAGGTCAGTTTTCGTCAGCCCAAAGTGCGGGAAGCAGAGACCTTTGGTCCCGGTTGGTGACACGAACCGGGACTAAAAAGGGGGCATTGGTCCCGGTTGGTGCCACCAACCGGGACGAAAGGGTGGCATAGGTCCCGGTTGGTGCCACCAACCGGGACGAAAGGGTTGCGGCTGGCACGGCGTCAGGCGGGTGGATGTTTAGTCCCACCTCGCTAGCTGAGAGGCATTGAGAGTGGTTTATAGGCACGGCTGCGCCAACCCTCTCGATCTCCTCTCTAATGCAAGCCTACGGGCCTGAACACACTCTCTCTGCCTGTGGGCCTACTGGGCCTGCTGTGGGCCTGCATCCTGGCCAAACTAGCGGGTTGGGTTTCTAGTCGTATGCAGGCCGTGGTGGCCCTGTAGGCGGCATTTTAAAAAAAAAATCCAGGATTTTTGTTTTGTTTTTTGCTTTATTTAATTTTTTAGGGTTTTTGAGTGATTCTTTTTGCTTCAGGTCACAAAAATTATAAACTTTCTGTTAGTGCCATTAGTTTTCAAATTTGAATAGTTTAAATTTGAATTCGTTGAAATTTGTTGACTCACATTTGTGAATAACTTTACTTAAATGATTTTTGAATGATTCTTTTCCTACTATTTAATATTAGTGTGTTTTATCATTATTCAATTTGGTATTTTTGGTTATTTTAATGGGTGTTTTAATAAAAACAGATTTTGTTATTTTAGTTTGCTATTAAAGTTTCTAACAAAAATACTTTATGAAAATTCTTTTTGTTATTAATGTTTTGAACAAAAAATACTTTGATAATTTTAGTTGCATAAATTTTGTATAATTTTAGTTTCAAAAATACTATAGGTTTATAAAAGCTTTTTAATTGATTCTTTTTGCTGTTGAAGAATATTATAGTTTTGTTTTAGTTGATCATAAAAAAAATAATTGATTCTTTTTAGTTCATTCTTTTTGCTATTAGAGTTTGTAAAAGCTTTTTAGTTCATTCTTTTTGCTATTAGTTCATTCTTTGAGCTAAATGACCCTGAAATTGAAAAGCACTACAAATGAACTCTGAACAGGTTGAAACTTGGCATGGTATCATCATTTCACCCACATAGCATGTGCTAGAAAGTTGAGAGGGTTACGGCAAAACTGGATGCACTTCGTGTACAAACTGGACAATCGCTTTCGAAGTATCAGGGTTTCGGACGAAAACTCATGTGTTACGAAGGCATTTCATATTTTTTAAACTCTTCCTCCGTCGCCTCGACCTATTATTGAGCGTCACGCAAATAACTGCTCGAGACATGCACAAGGATTGACTCAACTGGATGGGAACGAGATGTTATTCCCGCTTCTCGAGGATGCGACTGACTGCGGGGCGAGCCGTGGAATTGCGAGCTCATCCGCGTCCCCTCTGCGTCACCCCTCCTCGGCCCTGGCCTCCTCTTCTCCCTACCCTCTCATCCTCGTCTTCAGCTGCGCGCCGCCGGCCCGAGTCGCGTTGTAAGGGCGGCTCGCTGAGCCACGGAGTTTGGCGACGCGATGGCGCGGCGGCGCCCGCCCACCTGCGGCCGAGCGCCCAGCATCGGAAGCCGCGGAGCGTGACGCGGGCGCGAGGCCGCCTGCCGCCGCCGCTGGGGCGTGGAACGAGGACGGGAGCGTGGGGAGGAAGCAGGGGGGAAGGACCGGGGTGAGCGGATGAGTGTGGCGGGGGAGGGATATCCATAGAAATGGGAACGATGGCTGCTCGGCCTTTGATAGAGTGGGGGGAGGGTTTATAGGCCGGCCGGGGCGGGGTGCTGGGCGAGGGGTTTGCCAGGTTTTTTTTGCCGACGGGAGCCTCCTCGTTCACAGAAAACGGCTCTTCGTCTTTTCTCTCTCTCGCTCTCTCGCTGTCACGGTGGTGAGGGGGGTGTGCCAAGCTTGTCCTCATCTTCTATTATATTTGTGAAATTCTGCTTCATGTTAGGTTAGGACAAGTTGTTATGAATGGCTCACCCATGTAAACATCACATGCAATTAAAATATTGACATGATATGACCATCATCATCTCGTGCTTTTGATCTCCATCTCAATAGCATCGTCATGATCTCCATCGTCACCGGCTCACACCTTGTCTCCATCGTTTCGTCGTGGCTTCTCAACCAACTATTGCTTCTTCACAACTATTGCTAACGCATAGCGATACAAAGCCTTAATGTCTTTGTCTTCATACAATAAAGAGACAACCATAAGGCTGCCTGCCGGTTGCATAATTACAAACATGATCATCTCATACATAACATATATCATATCACAACATACCCTGCAAAAACAAGTTAGACGTCCATCTACTTTGTTGTTGCAATTTACGTGGCTGCTAACGGATTTCTAGCAGAACTGTTCTACCTACACACCAAAAACCACAACGTTGATTTATCAAGTTTGTGTTTAACCGTATTCAAGGACCGCCGCATTCAAATTTTGATTCAACTAAAGTAGCAGAAACAACCGTCACACACCTGCTCGACTCTCTCACCTCGCGCAGCCATTTAGCCACTATGGCCTATGCAAAACTAGTTGTATGTCATCGTGGAACCGTCTCATGTGCGTGGACATGTAAGGTTGGTCCGGCCGCTTCATCCCGCAATGCCGCCGAATCAAATAAGACGTTGGTGGTAAGCATTGAACTCACCGCCCACAACTTCTTTGTGTTCTACTCGTGTATATTATCTACGCATAGACCTGGCTCGGATGCCACTGTTGGGAAACTTTGCATGGAAAACAAAAAAAATCTACGCACACGCAATGATCATCCATGGAGAATGCATAGCAACAAGGGGAGAGTGTGTCTACGTACCCTCGAGACGTAAGCGGAAGCGTTTCACAACGCGGTTGATGTAGCAAACTTCTCCGCGCTTCAACCGATCAAGTACCGCAACGCACGCACCTCCGCGTTTCTGCAAACGTTCAGCTTGGTGACGTCCCTCGCCTTCTTGATCCACAAGACGTCGAGGTAGTAGATGAGTTCGTCAGCACACGGCGTGGTTGACGTGATATGAAGTATCTCCCAGGGCTTCGCCTAACACTACAAAATAGGACCGGAGGTGTAAACGGTGGAGGGGGGCGCCGCACACGGCTATGCAATTGTCTCGGTGGTGCTAGGCGCCCCCCTCCTACATAATATAGGTGGGAGGGGGAGGAGCAGCCATAGGAGGCGCCCAAGTAGGAGGAATCCTACTTGAAGTCCCTCCCAAGCCGCCCCCCTGCCATATATAACCGAGTGGGAAGGAAAGAGAGGGGAGAGGGAAGGAAGTAGGAATCCTAATCCACACTTTCCTTTCCCTTCCCCTTTACTTCTCCTCCTTAGTCCGGCCTGATATGGGGGGCGCACCAGCCCCTTGTGGCTGGTGCGTTTCCCCTCTTGCCCATAAGGCCAATATCTTTGCCGGGGGTGCAGAAACTCCTTTCGGGTCTACCCGATAAGTACCCCCGGTACCATCTGAACACACTTTCGGTGTCCGAATACCATCGTCCATATATCAATCTTTACCTCTCGGACCATTTTGAGACTCCTCATTATTCCTATATCATCCGGGACCCGAACAACTTCGGTCACAAAACATATAACTCATATAAACATATCGTCAACGAACGTTAAGCGTGCGGACCTACGGGTTCGAGAACTATGTACACATGACCGAGCACACCTCTCCCGGTCAATAACCATAGCGGAACCTGGATGCCCATATTGGCTCCTACATATTCTACGAAGATCTTTATCGGTCGAACCGTTATGCACACATCGAATTCCCTTTGTCATCAGTATGTTACTTGCCCGAGATTCGATCATCGGTATCATCATCCTAGTTCAATCCGTTACCGGCAAGTCTCTTTACTCGTTCCGTAATACATCACCTCGCGACTAACTCCTTAGTCATTTGCTTGCAAGCTATGAGGTGTATTACCGAGAGGGCCCAGAGATACCTCTCCGATACTCGGAGTGACAATCCTAATCCCGATCTATGCCATACTCAACAACACCTTCGGAGATATCTGTAAGCATCTTTATGATCACCCAGTTCGTTGTGATGTTTGATAGCACACAAGGTATTCCTCTGGTATCCGGAGTTGCATAATCTCATAGTCGAAGGAATAAGTATTCGACATGAGAAAAGCAATACAATAAACTGACGATCATTATGCTAAGCTAAACGGGTGGTTCTTGTCCATCACATCATTCTCCTAATGATGTGATCCCGTTATCAAATGACAACACATGTCCATGGTTGGAAACCTTAACCATCTTGATCAACGAGCTAGTCTAGTAGAGGCTTACTAGGACACGGTATTTGTTTATGTATTCACACATGTATTAAGTTTCCGATCAATACAATTCTATCTATAGAATAATAAACCTTTTCATAATAAGGAAATATAAAATACAACTTTATTATTGCCTCTAGGGCATATTTCCTTCAGTCTCCCACTTGCACTAGAGTCAATAATCTAGTTCACATCGCCATGTGGATTTAACAACCGATAGTTCACATCGTCATGCGATTAACACCCATAGTTCACACTCGCCATGTGACCACCACCCAAAGGGTTTTACTAGAGTCAATAGTCTAGTTCACTCTCCATGTGATTAACACCCAAAAGAGTACTAAGGTGTGATCATGTTTTGCTTGTGAAGAAGTTTAGTCAACGGGTCTGTCACTTCAGATCCTGTATGTATATTTGCAAATTTCTATGTCTACATGCTCTGCATGGTGCTACTCTACTAATTGCTCCCACTATCAATATGTATCCAGATTGAGACTCTGAGTCATCCGAATGGGTGTCAAGCTTGCATCGGCGTAACCCTTTACGATGACTCTTTATCACCTCCATAACCGAGAAATATTTCCTTAGTCCTCCTAGGTAACTAAGGATAATTTTTGACCGCTGTCCAGTGACTACTCCTGGATCACTATTGTACCCCCTTGCCAAACTCATGGAAAGTAAACTATAGGTCTGGTACACAGCATGGCATACTTTATAGAACCTATGGCTGAGGCTAGGGAATGACTTTTATTCTCTCTCTATCTTCTGCCGTGGTTCGGTTTTGAGTCTTACTCAACTTCATACCTTGCATGCAGGCAAGAACCTTTCTTTGACTGATCCATTTTGAACTTCTTCAAAACTTTGTCAAGGTATGTGCTTTGTGAAAGTCCTATTAAGCGCTCGATCTATCTCTATAGATCTGATGTCCAATATATAAGTAGATTTACCGAGGTCTTTTAACAAAAATTCTTATTCAACTATCTTTTATGCATCCAGAAATTCTATAACATTTCCAATCAACAACTTCTCTCACATATAATAATCGAAATGCTACGATCCTCCACACTCACTTTCTTGTTAAACAGGCTTCACCATGTCTGTATAAAACCATATGCTTTGATCACCCATCAAAGCGTATATTCAACTCCGAGATGCTTGCACCATTCCTATAGTGGATCACTGGAGCTTGCAACCCTTTGTTACACCTTTAGGATCGACAAAACCTTCTGGTTGCATCACCTCGCGACTAACTCCTTAGTCATTTGCTTGCAAGCTTATGATGTGTATTACCGAGAGGGCCCAGAGATACCTCTCCGATACTCGGAGTGACAAATCCTAATCTCGATCTATGCCAACTCACAAACACCTTCGGAGATACCTGTAGAGCATCTTTATGATCACCCATTATGTTGTGACGTTGTATAGCACACAGGTATTCCTCCGGGTATCCGGGAGTTGCATAATCTCATAGTCGAAGGAATGTATTTTAACATGAAGAAAGCAATAGCAATAAACGGAACGATCATTATGCTAAGCTAACGGGTGGGTCTTGTCCATCACATCATCTCCTAATGATGTGATCCCGTTATCAAATGACAACACATGTCCATGGTTAGGAAACCTTAACCATCTTTGATCAACGAGCTAGTCTAGTAGAGGCTTACTAGGGACACAGTATTTGTTTTATGTATTCACACATGTTTTAGTTTCTGATCAATACATTCTAGCATGAATAATAACCTTTATCATGAATAAGGAATATAAAATAACAACACTTATTATTGCCTCTAAGGCTATTTCTCAACCTCACCCTTGTTCCTCTCACCTGCGCCCAACCCACCTCACCGGCTATCTCGCTAGCCAACGCGTCGGCTCAATTCTCTCTGCTAGGATCACGGCCCTGCCCCATGTATCGTTGCGGCCCCGCTCCAGTCCATCGCGTCGGGGATGCTCCATCCCATCATCAGCCGGGCCACGCGCCATTACCACGTGGTGCTTTCCTCTCTCCAGCGGCCATCCTCCATCCTCCACCAACCGTGATGCTTCCTTGTGTATCCACGTCTGCTCCCTTGTGTGCGGTACTTGCAGGCAGGCAAGGTAGTGCGGGCAGATGGCACATCAGGTGATGCCTGGACGAGCTGCCACCTTACAGTTGATACTCCCAAACGTATCTACTTTAAACACTTTTGATCTTGTTTTGGACTCAATTTTGCATGACTTGAATGAAACTAACTCGGATTGAATGCTGTTTTCAGCAGAACTACCATGGTGTTATTTTTGTGTAGAAATAAAAGTTCTCGGATTGGGCTGGAAATTTATGGAGATTTTTTCTGAAAAATAAAAATCTGGCGAAAAGATCTACTAGAGGGGGCCACCACAGAGCCACAAACTTAGGGTGGCGCACCCACGCCACTTGAGCTTGTGGCCCCCTCGAGCCTCCGTTTTCCCTCCCTCCAAGTCCATAAGTATCATCTCGCGAAGAAAAAAATGAGAGAAAGTTTCATCATTTTTTACAATACGGAGCCGCCACTACCTCCTGTTCTTCATCGAGAGAGATGATCTGAAGTTCGTTCGGGGCACCGGAGAGGGGGATTCACGTCGTCGTCATCATCAACCCTTCTTCATCAATATTCTATGATGCTACCACCGGGTGAGTAATTCCTTCTTAGGCTTGTTGTACGGTGATGGAGTATGAGGTCCGTTTTCTCCGGGACACAAAATCCCAGAAAATAACCCTCATGTCATCACCAGCCCCAAGATCATTGTTCGCTGGTGGACACGTCCTTGATATAGATTTCCAAGCAGTTCAAGAATTTGGATACAAGACCGTGAAGGTCTAATGAGTACAACAATGATTCCTATTAGTGGATGACGGAAGCGACTCATGGTCTCCAACGCAGATGGGGCTCCATTCCCACAGGAACGGCTGATCTAGAAACTCCTATCTTCTCGCGTGGCTGCTATCTCCAGTTCCTATGCTGCGGGGTGTCCTTGTAGCGGTCCACTCCGAATCACAATCTAGCCAAGACAATAGCCAGGGACAGCCATGAGTACGTTTGAATGTACTGGCAAAAATCATGGACAAAATATATAATAAAAGCAGGCAAAATGCATGCAATTAAACTTAAGCATACAACAATATTAGACATGGCAGAATTTAACCAAAGAATGTGATCCTGTAGAATACTATATTTTTGTACAGAATTAAATGTTAGCCAACCAATATTAGTGATGTATAAATCATATTGTCAAGCAAAATTTAAAGTCGGGTTTCAGGAGGTAGAACGTCTCAAAAGAACCCAAGAGAAAAATGTAAAAGAATGCCCAGTTGGGCGTCTACGCGACGCCACGCAAAGGGCTTTAATCTAATAAAACCAAAAGCAGATATCTAGGAGGTAGAACCGTCCTGTGAATTCCAAAAGAAAAATAATTTAAGAGCCGGTCGGGTGTCTAAAGCGACGCCTCAAGGTCTTGAAAAAATGCCACGGTCGGGTGTCTGAAGCGACGCCTCGAAGCTTGAAAATAAATGCCACAGTCGGCATCTGAAGCGATGCCTCATAAAGGGCTTTTAAAGGAATGTAAAATAAAACATATATGTATCAACACTAGTAGAAAACAGGGTACTAGTCCTGTTTGCTGAACCGGGACAAACAAATGAGACTAATGCCCAAAACCTTTAGTCCCATTTTGCTTATGAACCGGGACCAAAGGTGGTCCACGTGGCCGGTCTGGGGCGCCCAGGGAGGAGGACCTTTAGTCCCGGTTGGTAACACCAACCGGGACGAAATGGCAGCCACACGTCGCAGCCTCCCAGGCTGGGGTTTTTTGTTTTTTTAGGGGGGGGGGGTTTATTAGGGGTTTTGGATGGTTTATATTGGGGTTTCATATTGTGTTAGCTAGCTACTACATATAGGAAGTACCTCTTCTTTTTCCGTGCTTGGTCGCACGCTAGCTACTACATATAGAGGAACTCGACGCTACTAAGCAATGAAGGAACCATTAATTACACAAATCGTCATGAACATATACAGAGAGAAGTGACCTCTCTTTCTCCGAGATTGGTCGAACAACAAGTTTTCGTATTTCTATCCGACGCTACTACATATATACATTACATCCTTACGATCCCTGACATCATCTACCAAAATCAGCTTCAATTTCCACATGGTATTCTCCGTCTTTTATGTTGACGTGGTCAAGAAGAATCCCGCCAATTCCTCTGAATTGCTCGTAAGCGATCATGTTTAGGAGTTCATTCCGCTTCTGTCAAATCTAATTTAAAGAAGGGGGTCAATACATATATATGAATGAACTCAACACAATTGATGGTAATAAAATAAAATTGTGAATATTGTTTACGTACTTCAAATTGTTTGTCAGAGTGCCCCGCTCAAAGGTCGAGCTGCGCATGAACTCGCAAACGTAGTATCCACTAAATGATTCCCGCCTTCCTGACAGTAGCACTTTACGAGAATAGAGTTCAATCAAACTGATAATCAAGCATGATAATGGTATTGATGAAACTAGAATCAATGAGAGATGCACGAACTAGCTAGTACTACTTACTTTGGGGGTGTAAATCGCAGCTCCTTCTGCAGACCCGGAACCATTCCGGTGAACTTTTTCCAAACCCTGCCAGACAAAGAAAATGATTACTTGATATCAAGAAATGAACGAAAGTTGCCGATATGGTGCGATAATGATTGAACTTACTTCTGAGGCATTGGCTCATGTCCTCATAATCCTTGGGATCTTTACGTCTCGAGTCTAAGACAGTTTCTACTGCCCCCCGTCAAGCTTAATGGATAGCAGAAAAAGTGGAAGCTGCGCACGCATAACTCATCATTACTTACTTAACCTCGAGTAAGTAAAACCGAATATGCACAAGACAGTAACACCACTTGAAGTTGTAAGGAAAGAGTATTGTCCTTGTTTTGATGTCGAAGAACGATTTCACAAGTTTTCCTCAGTAAGTTCGGCTCTTTCTTGTACCGACCATTCATTTACGGTATTTGGGCTAATGAACCCTGTAGGAGATATGCCCTAGAGGCAATAATAAATGTTATTGATTATCTCCCTGTTCATAATTAGGTTATGTTCCATGCTATAACTGCAATGATTCTCGAGTCTGCAAATAAAACGAGGCTCGGAGGAAGACTCATATGCACGTGTGGGATAATAACGGTAAAATGTATTCCTAGTCTGGCCTCTAAGACTAGCTCAAGTGTTGCATGATGGTTCTGTTTTCCTGATCATGGGCATGTCTATGCCAGCAACTTTGAGGGCACAGTGTATAAGAACATTTGTGCTGAATCGACCCGATTGATGTTATGCTATGAGATTCATTCGTCACAAGTTAATGGTTAATAACACAGAGATGGTTAATGTTTGCATGATTCCTTAGACCGAGAGTATCAGTTTCTTCCATGCTTGCTTCATGAACTTTGGGTTTGTTAAATGTCTCCGTAAATGGGTGGCTATTACGACGGCTTACGGGTTCATGGAAAAGTATGTCAAGTACTTGATAGCTCAAGATTGGGATTTGCTCCTCTGACGATGGAGAGATATCTCTGGGCCCTCTCGGTGTTACGGTATCCATCATCGTCTGCCAGACACTTTGTGATTTGATCACGGGGATGCCGGAACACGGGAACAGAAAAAGAGAACAATACCGGTAACGAGGTAACTAGCATAGTGGACAGTTGTTGATCCACGGGAATGCCAACATGTCTCACCTCGGGTATTTGTAACATATCACGAAGCACAGGAAAGCCACGCAACTGGAGGTTCACTCGAATATTTATTCGTGTGGGTTATAGGGATCAATAGGGGTGTCCACGGCTCCGATGCTGATCATTGATCGGAAGGTGTTCTGTCATGTCTTATACTTCACCGAACCTATAGGGTCACACGCTTAAGGGTCATCTATCTGCTGAATACTAGATAGGGAGTCTGAGAGAAAATCACGAAAAAGTTTCGCACCGAAAAAGTTTCGGACAGCAAAGCTCCGCAGAGAGGTCACCGATGAGTTCCGGTGAAACTGAAAAGTTGTTTCAGAGGATACCAAAGTCAATTGGTTTCGGCACATGCCTGATATTCTTGGAGGATGCCAAATCATTCTGGAAAATTTTGGGAATTTTCTGGAAGAAAAACCGGAAATGTTCCGGAGCTGCCGGAACCACTTCAGATGTTTTTCGCAATGAAAATCACTAATCTGGAATTGTTCCAGAATGCGTTGAAAATTATTTTAGGGGTACTGGAAATGTTCTAAGCCCACATTAATATTTTCAGTTCGAACGGACGCTGAAAAATGTCGACGTGAATAGTGAAAGTGCTTTTTGGGTGGCTTCTTGGAGGAAGCCACCTGAGGGTCCTTTGGTATTTTTTCCCCTTGGCTTCTTGAGGCCACCCTTGGGCTTGGCCTATAAATAGGGGTGGAGGGGGCTGCCTAAAGACTCACTCTTTCTGACATATACATGCCATTGCAATGATCTGGCTCTTCTCTCCCTCTCCGCGAAATAGTTTCGTAGAGCCAAAGGCTGTCTGGGTTCCGGTGGGAACTAGTTCTGGACGGCGAAGCCCTCCGGATAGATAAGACACGTAGTGTGCAACTCTATAAGAGGTCATAGTTTCGATCTTAGTGCCCGGCTGTTCGAGAGTGCCTCCCGAAGGGCGTCCAAGTGACGGTCCGAGTTCTGTGAGTCCTCCCGAAGGGCTGTCCGAGTGACCGTCTGAGTTTCGAAGGTCCTCCCGAAGGCTGTCCGCGACACCGTCCGGGGGACTGTTCGACCCGCCTCCCGAAGGGCTTGTCCTGGGCGCGGATGAGGGTATACATCCTCGCGTTTGGGAGGTTGTAAATCCTAGCTGCGGGGATCTGCACCGCCGATCGTCATCGACTCTACTTCCGCTGCGTCTACGAGTCAGTAACGAAAATGATCAACTTGTATGCAGTCTCCATATGGGTCCTAGGCTGGTGCGTAGGTCGGAAATTTTTTGTTTTCTGCTGCGTTACCCTACAGTGCATCAAGACCGTGCTATGCGTAGATGCAGGTTGCGATCTAGAATACATAGTGATGTATGGTGTTTGCACATATAATTAGGTAGTAGATGAGTTCTATTACTGAATTTTTTTGTGGCGGGTAGCAGATGAAATCTGTTCCCCGAGTTCTTGTTGCTTCCCTGGAATTTGCATATTTCTGATCTGATAACAGCATGGTGTTTCAATGTTCTGGCAATCCGCGATCCTGATTGATCAACGAAGTGCTAACAGTTCATTGAATTCCACCGTAGTTAAAAGAAAGATGAAATTTCGCAGACGAAAGGGCAATGCAGTATGATCTGCACGGGGGTCATGCGTATGACGAAGTTTAGTATGGGGCTCAAGATTTTATTATCTCGGTTTTATACACCCTGGAAGTTAATCTAGCGACTTGAATTATCATACTTGATGATGGACGTTGGTAGCTTCGGTTTGTTTCGAAACCTTAAAGCCACGAAAACAAGTTTTTGCTTGAACCGATTAGAGACGTCTAACTTGGTTTTGCAGGAGGGTTTACATGTGCATGTGATGTGGTATAGCGTGGCTCATAATAATTTGATTATGTATGAGATGACTATATAATGTAAATTGATTAACATGACCTGCGTGTCATGATTCGGCATGATGCTGGAGCCATATGATTGCACTTTAAATGACCTGTGTGTCAACCTTTGTAATGCATTATTTTATTAGCTATAGAGATAGCAATATTATCTGCTGCATCGACAAGGTGGTGGCAATCTTCGCGAAGGTGATCACCGACGTGAATGCCGAAGACGAAGGAATACAAGACTTCTCCGTCAGAAAGGGCTATACCATATCATGCTATTATGAATGCCTGAATGTTTATCCCTTATGATGCACCCTTCTTGATTGCGCGGTAGTCGCTTTTATTAGGGTGATCTCTCACAAAAATTCAAGTATTAGTGTTCTCCCAAGTGTAGCACCGTCACGGCACCTAACTTTTCGGGGTATCACTGCTACCATGGGTACGAACGATTAGGGATGTGTGACGGGTGAGTTGAGACCTCGCAGCGAGATCACTTGGTTGTCTTGAAGTTCAGGCATGAAAGTCATGAGCTCGGAACACACGCATCGAAGATGAACAAGAGTCACATAGAGATGTGATTGGCAAGTTTGCCTACCGATTAAGATTTTCGTCATCAGTGATGCTACCATCAATGGCGTTGAATTGAAATGCGGATCTTGAATCACTCACAATCAATTATGAGAGATATTGATTTAAGTGGGACGCACTGTAGAATTATCTTGTTTAATTCTCAGTGCAATTAATTGTGAACACTGTCTAAGTGTTATATGCTAATAGTTGTAGAATTATGGCTCGCGTTTCCACCTTCCCTATTAAATTGAATAGCTGTTAAATATCTGGTTAAAACTTTACGGTTGGTAACGTAATGTGAGGATTTTCCTCAAGAGTGCCGAGAAGGACTTTGTCCTATCGCATCCTTTCGGTATTCTCTCGCTTATGCTATGGATCATGTGACTGTCGTCCTTCGATCCAAAAGCTAGAATTCTGTTTCAGTCAAGTGCAATATGTTTGCTTCCATGAGACCCGAACTTCGAAAGTTTGGATAGTTATGTGATATTCATGGAATATGAAAATCATTTTCAGAGACAGACAAAGGCTAAAATATGAGATATCCAAAGCAATGTTTGTTTGCAAACTATTAGTAAAGGAGTTTTACTATGCATTAGACTGATAGGAGAGGGATCCAGAAAACGCCTGTCATATATGAAAGGTGAATAAACACAACAACTTAAAGAGAAAGGAAGTGTCCAGGTTGTTAGTGAAACTTTCACGCCTAGGAAGTCCGGGGCTAACGCCACTCTTAAGTTGGGTGCTTCTTCTGAGAGTAGGAGAAATACTGAAAGTTAAACTGTTAGAAGTAATAAGGCAGAAAAAAGGAAGACTGGAATATCCAGCTCATGTTGAATGTCATACAAGTTTTTTATGTATAGAAGGCTAGTCAAAGATATAGTTCTTGGGTATTGTGAGTTAATCACAAAGATACCCGCTCGATTGCTTTCTGTTGCAACTCGATGTAAGAACTACTATGGCATGAAAGACTAGCCAGAATGAGGTTTAGGTATACACAGGGAACATAGTAAATGTTACTATACCTTCCATCGGTGTATTACCGTCTGTATTTATTTTCATAATTCATTTTAGAGTTTCACACTCTAGCCCTTTGCATAAGGTATCTTGCAAGAAGGTTTTTCATAACAGAACTTTTTATGTTCGGTGTTATGAATAACATAAGGGCCATACTTTCATTATGAATAAGATGTATGTATGAATAATGATAATAATATATTACCTCTGGATTTACATTCTAATTCATTTTAGATTTTCATACACCTAGCCCATTGCACATGTTTGTTGCAAAAGAGTTGTTCATAAAACAACAATTGTTGTTCAGTATTATAATAAACATGAAGGCCTACTTCCATCCAAGATGGGATGTTGTTTGAATATTGATAGTATATGATACATCCATAACACTGACGCTAAATGTCTAAGACTAAGAGAATACCACACAAGTGTGGCACTGCATTGGTCACATTGGAGAAACCCGCTGGATAAATTCTATTATGATGGATTTAATGTCGTTTGATTTTGAATCATCTGACACTTGCAACTTTCCTCCGAAAAGTAAGTGACTGAAATACGGTTCACAGGCCATAAGAAACGAGCAAAGAACTTATTGGTGTTCATACATTTTGATGTATGTAGTCCGATAAATGTTATTGCAAACAGTGGATTTATCTATCTCAGAAATGACTCAAGTAGATATATGTTATTTACTTGATGGATAATTCTAGATCTTTTGAATTCTTCAAGGTTTTCAAGAATGAAGTAGAAGTTATTGTAACAAGAAATTCTGTTTCTACAATTCGATTGCAGAAAGGAATATTGAGTTACAAGTTTAGCGAATGTGTCTGATGAGTTTTGAAAAGAGTTTCATAACTTACACCTCCCGAACACCACTGTGAGTGAAAAGTCCGTGAAGATGTATCGAACCATTTATGACATGATAATCAAGATGACATAAATAAATTTGCCATTATCCCTTTTAAAAGGTGATGCTTTAGAGACTGCGGCTTTTACACTGAAAAGAGCTCCATCAGGTCTGTTGAAATGACACCATGGTATGGTACGCCCAACCAGTTATATCTTTCTTAACATTTGGAATATGGGGCTTGTGTAAAAGGTTACAAACCTATTCCAAATCAGACAAGTGGCTACTTTGTAGGTTATCCCAAGCAATTGGGTATTCCTCCCTCACTATGCCGAGGCAAATAGGTTTGCCACTAAGACGGTATGCTTTTTGAAGAAAATGGTTCTTTCAAAAAGGTGAGTGGAGATAGTGCAACTCGACAGATAAACAGATCTTCTTCATCAGATCAAAGGAAAGAGACCTTGGAAGTAATTCCAGGTTTTCCTACTGCGACTGATCGGAAGTCTCTACAAATAATGTATGGACTTCGGTCAAACTTGCAGCTGAACCACGTAGGCAAGCTCGTGCAAACCTCTCAGGTCGCAAACGAGATATTGTTGTTAGACAACAGTATACCTACGATACACAAGGAAGCGTTGATGGGCCCTGACTCCGGAATTGGCTAAATGCCAATACAACCTGAGTTAGTTTCCATATAAGTGATTCAATATAAAACCTTGATACCCTTTCGGAAGACTTAGAGTCTAACGAATATTTATGGAACTTAAAACTGATGTGGATAAAATGTTTTATCCATAAAGCTCGACTTGTTACAAAACAAGTTCAAGGAGTTGACTACGATGAGATTGTCTCACCGTAGCGATGCTTAAAGTCGGTTCGGGTTGAACTAGCAATTAATACATATTCAATCAGGAGATATAAAACAAGGATGACAAAAGGATTTCCATCGGATGGAAATGAAACCAAGGACTTGCATGTGTTACAGTCCAAGGTATTTTGTCTATCCAGAGATGTTAGTAAGGGTGCAAACTTCAGAGTTCCAGCAATGGACAGAAGAGAGCAAAATGGAGTTGGAATCTTCGTGTTTTGATGAAATGGTCAAAGGGGTTTGACTTCATCAAGGGTCACAAGATGCTTGTAATTCAAGAAAGTAAGTGGGAGCATAATAAAATTTCTAAAAAACGTTGTGTGCTTGACACATTGTTAATTGGAAATAAATTTCTTGACACATTAGGACTTCATTTGAAAATAGTTTTTCGATGAAGTTCTTGGGCTAAATACCTTGATATTAGGCATGATGATCTATGAGGATAGATTTACCTGATGGGGCTGAGCAAAGATACATATTGACAAAATGCTAAAACCTTTTAGCATTAAAACGTCAAGGAGTGATTCTTGCCGAAGTCACATGGAAAGAGTTTTTGCAAGACTCGGTGTCCCAAACACTGAGGAGCAAAATACTGATGGATTCCACACACTCTTGTGTTTGGATTAATCATGTTTCCACGGTAGGTAAAAAAAAAACCAGATATGTCCAATACTCCCAAAGTTGTTGCGAGTATAGATACCAATTGATCAAAGTTTGATCATGGGACAACAGTGAAAAGGGTCATTGAGTACTATAATAGCACTGATGACATGTTTCTCGCAAGCGGAGATCATGAAGAGTTCGTTGTAAAAGGTTACATCGATACAGTCTTCATCCATGCTCCATGCGATTTTCGATTTAATTGAGGGTTTTGTGTAACACACAATATGGTGGCACGGTGTTGGAAATTGTCCAAACAAGTTACTGTGGCGAATTCTATAACAGAGGCAAAGTATGTTGCCGCTTTTAAAGCGACAAAGAGTGTTGAATCAATAGTTCATTCATGAACTTAGTATGGTTCCAAGATGGCTTTTGTCAATGGGACACTACTGCAAGTAGTTGCTCCATAACTCAGTCTGAGGAATCCAGGTTTGACCTATGATTCGCATACATACCAAGCCAAGTCCACACAAAATATGACTTTTGTGAAAGCGTGAAAACGCGAGGATATGCAAAGATACACACGGAGCTGAAGTCGTCAATCCGTCATGATCTCCTTCCTCCCCATTGTTGGATCACCGAAGCTGTCATCCTCTCCTTCTGACCATCGGTGTCATTGAAAACGAACAAGGGATCACCTCCGGCGAGGATTATATCCCCCAACAACTGTTCTTGTTCTAATTCTCTTTCCATAGTTTCTGCAAATATTACAACATGGCAATATCAAACATGAGAGATGGATTAGTGGCAAACATAGACCTAGCTAATCACAACAAGGAATCATTGCATATATGAGCAATGGATTATTTGCGGACCGCCTCTCTCTTGCATGTCCGACGTCCCCCCTCATGTCGAAGGTATCGGGGTTATACTTTCAGGAGAGGACACTTTGCAAAAAATAATCATTATGCAGAAGGGGGTAGATCGACAACGCTCTTTCTTCTAGGGGTTTGGGTGGACTCGAGTGTATTGGTCGGCGTCTTGATCGACGTCCCCCCTCATGTCGAATTTATTGGAGTTTACTTTCGGGAGACACTTTGCAAAAATAATCGCTATGCAGGAGGGGGTAGATCGACAACGCTCTTTTCTTCTAGGGGTTTGGGTGGACTTGAGAGTATTGGTCGGTGTGAGGGGTTGATCGACGTCCCCCTCGTGTTGAAGTTATCGGAGTTATACTTTCAGGAGAGGACACTTGCAAAAAATAATCGCTATGTAGGAGGTGTAGATCGACAACGCTCTTTCTTCTGGGGTTTGGGTGGACTCGAGAGTTGGTCGGGCGAGAGGGGTAGATCGAAGTCCCCCCTCATGTCGAAGTTATCGGAGTTTTCTATGAACAAAAAAAAATTCCACATGACAACATCTCATCTCATCTCCACAAAAATCTCATCATCTCATCTCATCTCCACTGAACATTATCTAAAAAAACAGAGCACCATATTTATCTATCTATCTCATCCTCCACAGACATACATCTCATCTCCACATGACATACATCTCATCAAAAAAAACATAGCATGAAATTTATCTATCTATGTATCTATCTATCTATCTCATCTCCACATGAACAATATCATCTCATCAGGTGACCATGACATTATCTAAAAAAACATAGCAATGGGGGCTGCCGGCGACCATGGAGCAGAGCAAGTGCTCGGGGGCACGCGACGACGGGGAGCAGGGGACCATGGGAAGGGGGGCTCACTGTGGGGGGGGGGGGGGGGCGCAGCGATGGCTTGAGGCCGCGACGAGGATGGGGGGTGTGCACGCGCACGGCGACGGGAGGAGAGCGCGTCGGCGAGGGCTCGGGGAGGAGCGACACTGCGCGGCCTCGGGGGCGGTGATGGCGACGGCGACGGTGGGGCAGGGGCGCGGCACGGCGTCGGCGTCGGGGCAGCCTGGCGGCGTCGTCGGAGGAGAGATCAAAGAAACTGAGATGAAAACTGCTAATTGCCGCTTATTAGACAGAGCTTGGTCCTGGTTGGTGGCTCGAACCGGGATGAAAGGTCCCCTTTTGTCCCGGTTCGTGACACCAATCGGGACCACAGGTCAGTTTCGTCAGCCCAAAGTGCGGGAAGCAGAGACCTTTGGTCCCGGTTGTGACACAACCGGACTAAAAAGGGGCATTGGTCCCGTTGGTGCCCACAACCGGGACGAAAGGGTGGCATAGGTCCCGGTTGTGCCACCAACCGGGACAAAGTTGCGGCTGCACGGCGTCAGGCGGGTGGATGTTTAGTCCCACCTCGCTAGCTGAGAGGCATTGAGAGTGGTTTAAGGCACGGCTGCGCCAACCCTCTCGATCTCCTCTCTAATGCAGCCTACGGGCCTGAACACACTCTCTCTGCCTGTGGGCCTACTGGGCCTCTGTGGGCCTGCATCCTGGCCAAACTAGCGGGTTGGGTTTCTGTCGTATGCGCCGTGGTGGCCCTGTAGGCGGCATTTTTAAAAAAAATCCAGGATTTTTGTTTGTTTTTTTGCTTTATTAATTTTTTAGGGTTTTTGAGTGATTCTTTTTGCTTCAGGTCACAAAAATTTAAACTTTCTGTTAGTGCCATTAGTTTTTCAAATTTGAATAGTTTAAATTTGAATTCGTTGAATTTGTGTGAATCACTAGTTTGTGAATAACTTTACTTAAATAGTTTTTTGAATGATTCTTTTTCCTACTATTTAATATTAGTGTGTTTTATCATTATATTCAATTTGGTAATTTTTAGGTTATTTTAAATGGGTGTTTAATAAAACAATTTTGTTATTTTAGTTTGCTATTAAAGTTTCTACAAAAATACTTTATGAAAATTCTTTTTGTTATTAATGTTTTGAACAAAAAATCCTTTGATAATTTTAGTTGCATAAATTTTGTATAATTTTAGTTTCAAAAATACTATAGGTTTATAAAAGCTTTTTAATTGATTCTTTTTGCTGTTGAAGAATATTAGTAGTTTGTTTTAGTTGACATAAAAAAATAATTGATTCTTTTGTTCATTCTTTTTGCTATTGAGTTGTAAAAGCTTTTTTAGTTCATTCTTTTTGCTATTAGTTCATTCTTTGAGCTAAATGACCCTGAAATGGAAAAGCACTACAAATGAACTCTGAACAGGTTGAAACTTGGCATGGTATCATCATTTCACCCACATAGCATGTGCTAGAAAGTTGAGGGGTTACGGCAAAACTGGATGCACTTCGTGTACAACTGGACAATCGCTTTCGAATTATCAGGGTTTCGGACGAAAACTCATGTGTTACGAAGGCATTTCATATTTTTTAAACTTATTTGAACTTCAGACTTTTGTGTGCGTTCATAATGCACCATTCAAAGCCACAATCAATTTCTACCCTTTATGACTTTATTTGCTATTTTTCATGCATTTAATCTTTTCTTTGAGCTAAATGACCCTGAAATTGAAAAGCACTACAAATGAACTCTGAACGGTTGAACTTGGCATGGTATCATCATTTCACCCACATAGCATGTGCTAGAAAGTTGAGAGGGTTACGGCAAAACTGGATGCACTTCGTGTAACAATGACAATCTCTTTCGAAGTATCAGGTTTCGGACGAAAACTCAAGTGTTACGAAGCATTTCATATTTTTTAAACTTATTTGAACTCCAGACTTTTTGTGTGTTCATATACACCATTCAAAGCCACATCATCAATTTTCTACCTTTATGACTTCATTTGCTATTTTTCATGCATTTATCTTTTCTTTGAGCTAAATGACCCTGAAATTGAAAAGCACTACAAATGAACTCTGAACATTTGAAACTTGGCATGGTATCATCATTTCCCCCCCATAGCATGTGCTAGAAAGTTGAGAGGGTTACGACAAAAACTGGATGCACTTCGTGTACAAACTAGACAATCTCTTTCGAAGTATCAAGGTTTCGGACGAAAACTCATGTGTTACGAAGGCATTTCATATTTTTTAAACTTATTTGAACTCTAGACTTTTTTGTGTGTTCAATATGCACCATTCAAAGCCACATCATCAATTTTCAACCCTTTCTGACTTCAGTTGGTATTTTTCATGCATTTACTGATTTTTTTGAGCTAAATGACCCTGAAATTGAAAAGCACTACAAATGAACTCTGAACAGGTTGAAACTTGGCATGGTATCATCATTTCACCCACATAGCATGTGCTAAAAAGTTGAGAGGGTTACGGCAAAAACTGGATGCACTTCATGTACAAAATGGACAATCTCTTTCGAAGTATCAGGGTTTCGGACGAAAACTCATCTGTTACAAAGGGATTTCATTTTTTTGAACTTATTTGAACTCTAGACTTTTTTGTGTGTTCAAAATGCACCATTCAAAGCCACATCATCAATTTTCAACCCTTTCTGACTTCAGTTGGTATTTTTCATGCATTTACTGATTTTTTTGAGCTAAATGACCCTAAAATTGAAAAGCACTACAAATGAACTTTGAAAAGGTTGAAAGTACAGTAGTGATCAAATGTTATTACTGAAAAAATAAATACATAAAGTTCATACATAGTTCTCATTGAACAACATATAGCTCTCTAGAGCATCTAATTAAAACATACATTGAAACTACGTAAACCATTTCAATGCAACAACAAATGCGATCATAATCGCAACTAAGGTAACAATTGATCCAACGGCATAATGATACCAATCAGTATGAATGGCATATTTTTTAATATTTCTAATCTTCAAGCGCATTTTATCCATCTTGATCTTGTGATCATCGACGACATCCGCAACATGCAACTCCAATTCCATCTTCTCCTCCTCAATTCTTTTCAATTTTTTCTTCAAGTCCTCGTTTTCTTTTTCAACTAAATTTAACCTCTCGACAAGAGGGTCGGTTGGAATTTCTGGTTCACATATCTCCTAGATAAAAACATCTATGTCACGTTGGTCAGCATAATTGTCATAAACACTAAATGAAACAAATAGTTGTAAAAGATAGTATACCACATCCGAATCATAGACAGGACGAGGGCCGACGGGGGCGGATACCAAAACCATCGCACTATATAATAACAAACAATAATAAAATTAAGAAAATTATACAAGTATCCATCTAAATCGTACAAGTAAGAATTTTTTCTTTTAGAAAGAAGATAAGAAGAAGAGGCTCACCACGGTGGTGCCGGCGACGAGATCGGCGCGGGCGATCGACGGCGGTGAGGACGGGGACGGGACAGGACGGACAGGCAAACCTAGACAAATCTTG
The DNA here is from genome assembly GCA_011799875.1 of Thinopyrum elongatum. Taxonomy (NCBI): domain Eukaryota; kingdom Viridiplantae; phylum Streptophyta; class Magnoliopsida; order Poales; family Poaceae; genus Thinopyrum; species Thinopyrum elongatum. Next base: position 560,148,033 of record CM022301.1, read on the forward strand.
AGGAAAATGGAGCTTGGACAAGGAGCTTCGAGAGGAGAAAGCTTAAGTGTGGCTCGGGCATTTCATCGAACACCTCATGTGCATAGAAGGTGAGCTAGAGCAACACACACCTCTCCCACGGCCGGCAAAAAAAATAGAGCAGTGAGCGAATAGAGCAGTGAGCGGGCAGGGGTATATATAGGCTTCTATTTAGTCCCGGTTTGTGGCTAGAACTGGGACATAAGATAGACCTTTGGTCCCGGTTCCAGCCACCAACCGGGACTAAAGGTGCTGGGCCAGGAGCGAGGCCCATTGGTCCCGGTTCGTGTCTGGAACCGGGACCAAAAGTGTCAGACGAACCGGGACCAATGGCGCCCGAGGCCCGGCCGGCGCCCTGGCCTCACGAACCGGGACTGATGCACCCATTGGTCCTGGTTCGTGAGTAAACCGGGATTAATGCCCTTATCCTGGCCTCAACCAAAGCCCTGTTTTCTACTAGTGCAACCAAAGCACATGGGTTAGTCCATAGTAGCATTTGTGATAATAGTCATCCATCATAATTCACGATCAATTTCAGATTTATTTATTTTCCTTCGAAGACCCAGACTAAGACTGACACTTGACCCTTCCCAGACTGTAGCCCTTAACTGTGGACACGACTATTCAAATAGAATTTTAAACTCTGTGGAGGGTTGATGTCCATTACACAACTTTTATTTCTTGTAGACTCTGTTGGGCCTCCAAGCGCAGAGTTTTGTAGGACAACAATAAATTTCCCTCAAGTGGATGACCTAAAATTTATCAATCAGTGGGAGGCGTAGGATGAAGATGGTCTCTCAAACAACCTCGCAATCAAATACAAGAAATCTCTTGTGTCCCCAATACACCCAATACAATGGTTAATTGTATAGGTGCACTAGTTTGGCGAAGAGATGGTGATACAAGTGTAGTATGGATAGTAGATATATATTTTTGTAATCTGAATAAATAAAAACAGCAAGGTAGCACATAACAAAAGTGAGCACAAACGGTATTGCAATGCTTGAAAACAAGGCCTAGGGTTCATACTTTCAATAGTGCAATCTCTCAACAGTGCTAACATAATGGAATCACTAGAACATAAAGGCACGCGTTGCCGCGCCTACGTATCTTTGTAGAGTCATGAGAAATTGCTTTGGGAGTCAATGAGAAGGAATTTAGGGTACAAAATACACATTGTGGTGGATGCATCTTGAAGCTTGAAGCTTGAAAGCTTGAAAGATAGTGCACACACAGTCATGAATTGAGGCCCTGCAATGCATGGAATTACAAGTTCTCATGCACACGCGCGCGAGTTTATGGAATTAAACTAATTAACTCAAACTAAGAATTCGAGGTGGTGTGAACAGAACAATAGTAAGCATGGTTATGTTTGTTGAGGAAGGATACTTCCATATTATTGAAGCAAAAGATATGTTTGATACATTTTGAACAGATGTACCTGGTACTACATAATCAACAGTCATTAGCAGAAGTGTTTAAGTTAATGGGTTGATGTACATTATTGTATGAAGAATTAGCAGAACGGGAGTTGTTTGAACAATTTCCTGGCAAAAGATTCAGTTTGAGAGACAGTTGCACAATAATATAATCTGTCAATTACTGTCAGGGATTTTAGGAAGTGGCACGCACACAGAGGTAAACCCATGATTTCATTCATAACAAGTAGTAGTGGCTAACTTTTTTTATCTCATTTCCTAGTGGTAGAACTTGCATCATTTGTAGAGACTGGTGGTAATTTTTACAAAAAATGAGAGACATATGGTAGTTTTGAAAGTTTGTCAGCATGAACAGTCCAAATGTTTGACAATATGAACAGTCCAATGAGGGCACCCAGGACCAAACAAATTAAAAACACCTGCCAATGAGACATTGTTTCTACTTGGTGTGGAATGGTTCAGTCGGTACATTCTACACAATCTCGGGGGCTCTGCAAATATAACATGAACAACAAATATAGATATTGTAAAACTAGACTGTATCCAAACCCTTCCTAACAAGAGCAGTGGGGAAATCTTGAAGAAAGGGGCTGCCGATGCCGATGATCCCATTAGCATGACATAAGCGGAAGGAATAGTCAACAGACAAACTGGAAGGAGTAAAAGGGACAATCCAAACAATAATAATGCCATCTAATAAGAGACACAACAAACGGTAGATGAGGAGATCAACTTTTTTTGCGGCAAGATGAAGAGATCAACTTTTTTTGCGTCAAGATGAAGAGATCAACTTTTGGGGCATAAGAGCATACCTGAGCCAGGATGCGGACGAGAGGAGCTGAAGCGGGAGGTACACGACAGCGCTCGCCGCTGGCACCGAGCCTAATTGCAGAGTCTACGCATCATGGGGAACTGGGGAGGTCAGCATAGGTTTTTCTCTTTCGAGGCGATGGAGTACACACGGAACAGGGGGAGAATCCCGTGCCTAGGCTACATGAGCTTTTGGTTGCTTTTTTTAGAGAGATTGGGCTTTTTGTTGCTGATCGGCCAGTTGAACAAGGTGATCCCTTGCTCGGTTCGTGGAGCAGCGGCCTGACTGCTTCTGCTGAATGGATCATGACGCGGTGAAAATGACCTACAGCGCTCCGTGGGACGACAGATCGATCTGGTACGCTACTATGATTAATCCGATGACTGACAACGTCAAAACATTGTGGAGGCTCGTAGGTAGCTGCATCTTACTGTTTAGTAATATAATAATCCCTCAACGTGCGACAAAGAATCACTCCAAAATTCTTATCAAGCGGAGAACATAAGAAAAAATTGTTGTAGGTAGCAAACCACCTCAAAGTTATTCTTTCTGATCAATCTATTGAGCTATTCCTATAAATGTCACAAACAACCCTAGAGTTCGTACTAAAATAACACCATATGATACACATCAATTAACTCTAATGTCACCTAGATACTTCAATGTCACCACAAGTATCCATGAGTCAATTATACGATATGCATCAAACAATTTCAGATTCATGATATTCAATCCAACACAAAGAACTTCAAAGAGTACCACAAAGTTTCTACCAGAGAAAGTAAGACGGAAACGTGCGTCAACCTCTATGCCTAGATTACCCCAATGTCACCGCGGGAATTCGCAAGTTGATTGCCAAAACATATATCAAGTGAATCAATAGAACACCCCATTGTCACCATGGGTATCCACATGCAAGACATACATCAAGTGTTCTCAAATCCAAAAAGTATTCAATCCGATAGCAAAGAGTTTCAGCCGGATACATAGAAAGATAGGGCCTTATAGTTTCACCTCCCAACTTATTCACCTCAAGGGTGATGTCAACAATAATAACTCATGCTCGCTCATATCCAACTGGGTATATATGCCTAGATCTTTCCTCACCACATGATGCTTGCCAAAGAGAAAATAAAAATAATTAGGGGAAAATAATTTGACTCTTGCATAAAAATTAAATACATAAAAGTAAAAGATAGGCCCTTTGCAGAGGGAAGCAGAGGTTGTCATGCGCTTTTTGGTTTTGTATGCACAATCTCTTCATGCAGAAGAACGCCATGTTTATATTGCCCCTTATGATAGCAACCTTTATTATGCAGTCCGTCGCTTTTATTACTTTGCCATCACAAGTTCATACAACACTTATTTTCCCTTACACTAAAGGATCAAACACATTTAGAAGCAATTTTTATTGCCCTTTTTGCACCAATGACAACTTACTTGAAGGATCTTACTCAATCCATAGGTAGGTATGGTGGACTCTCAAAACATGAGTTTGGGTTTAAGGTTTTTGGATGCACAAGTTGTATCTCTACTTAGTGCGGAATTTTGGCTACCAAAAATATTGAGCAAGCACCACATGTTGAAGGATCTATGACAATATAACTTCTATATGAATATGAACAAACATAAATCATTACATCATCTTCCTTATCCAACGTCAACAGTTTGGCATAAGATATTTAGTGGGGGCTCACAATCATAAAAGATGTCCAAGATAGTGTATTTGCATGTGAATCTTCTCTTCCCTTATTAATTCTTTCATGAATTGCATCATTGACCAATGCTATGTTTGTCAACTTTCAACAATTTTTACCACTCATACTTTTCCTTATGTGATGTCATTACTTACCATAAGATTAGCATATGATCTTTTTCATTATTCTTTTATTTTGATTGAAACATAAAAGTAAAGAAGCGAATACTCAAACTAAACTTTATTATATAACTCTCACTTGATTACATAGATTGGTAGATCACGAAACTAGCACTCGAAAATAGATCATACTAAACTTTTATTCAACTAAATCACGAATTAGCTAAGGATCGAACTAAGATAGGTAAAGGTAATAAAAGTGATGGTGATACGATACCGGGGCATCTCCCCCAAGCTTGGCACAAGCCAAGGGGAGTGCCCATACCCGTGTACTCAATTCTCCTTTGGTGATGAAGATGGACGTGGTGATGAGGTGGTAGCAAACTTGTCCTCCGGCTTCCACGGCAGCAGTTCACCATCATAAGAGGATGCACGAGTCTCCTGAGTCCTGCAACTGGCAGCTAAACTCATACCTTTAAATCTTGCTTCATACTCAAAAACTTGATTTTGAAGATCATAGATTTTGGCTTTGCAGAAAATTGATTTGCTCGTTGAAGGTGAAGATGATGTCCTTCAAAGACCGGCCATCCACCTTGTGACCACGAGTGCATTCCGTAATCATGAGGTGATTGGCACTGAGTCCACGTTCCACTATCCCTTGGCACTTGAAGATCTCCTGGTCCACCGCCTCGAGCCTGGCCTCCATGCTTCCCGTCCTCTTGGAGCCTTGAACATCCCGGATGTGAAGCACCCCCTCACGCATCTCAATGGCTTGAGGGTGCCTCAACACCTCCGATAGGTAGGGGTTGATGACCTTCTTGAAGAACTTGTCCTTGGAGGAGCTTGGGGCAGCCATGGCGATCTAGACCTGTTGGAAAAACAGCACGAAACAATAACAGAAGATTTCTCCGTGATATAGTGGTCAAATCGTCCGAGAGTATATATAAAGATCTTTTATCCTTGGAAACAAGTATATGGAAGGAAAACAAAGTCGGGAAGGTGCCCGAGGGGCCCACTACCCACCAGGGCGTGCCAGGTGGGGCAGGCGCGCCTTGGTGTCTTGTGGGCACCTGGGTTGCCTTCTCGGTTGTTTCTTATTTTTCTATTTTTTCTAATATTCCAAAGCTGACAAGAAAATATTTTTGTGGATTTTTCGGAGTCTGTTTACTTACCGTATCACGTACCTCTTCCTTTTCAGGGTTCTGGAGTGTTCTGGAAGGTTTCTTTTCTGTGTTCCTCCGGTGTCATGGTTTGGATAATGTTAGTTTCAACATTAATAGGCGTACCTGAAATATAGTGCTTAATTCTTCGCCCATTGACCACCTTCGGGTTGGTACCTTCGGCATTATTAATCTTGATAGCACCAGAGCAATAAACTTCTTCGATGATATAAGGTCCTTCCCATTTGGAAAGAAGTTTTCCTGCAAAAAATCTAAAACGAGAATTGTACAATAGAACATACTCACCAGCTTTGGACTCCCGCTTTTGGATTCTTTTGTCATGCCATCTTTTAACTTTTTCTTTGAATAGTTTGGCATTTTCATAAGCTTGGGTTCTCCATTCATCTAGTGAGCTAATATCAAATAACCTCTTTTCACTAGCAAGTTTGAAACCATAATTGAGTTCTTTAATTGCCCAATATGCTTTATGTTCTAACTCAAGAGGCAAATGACAAGCTTTTCCATAAACCATTTTATATGACATACTCATAGGATTTTTATAAGTTGTTCTGTAGGCCCAAAGTGCATCATCTATTTTCTTAGACCAATTCTTTCAGGACCTATTGACAGTTTTTTGTAATATTAATTCTATTTCTCTATTGCTAACTTCAACTTGACCACTAGATTGAGGATGATAAGGTGATGCAATTCTATGGTTAGCATCATATTTAGCAAGCATTTTACAGAAAGCACCATGAATAAAGTGTGAACCACCATCAGTCATTAAATATCTAAGGACTCCAAACCTTGGGAAAATAACTTCTTTAAGCATTTTAATGGAGGTGTTATGATCCACACTGCTAGTTGGAATAGCTTCTACCCACTTAGTGACATAATCAACAGCAACCAAAATATGTGTATACCCATTAGAGGAAGGAAAGGGTCCCATATAATCAAAGCCCCAAACATCAAAAGGTTCAATAACAAGTGAATAATTCATAGGCATTTCCTGATGCTTACCGATATTACCTATTCTTTGACATTCATCACAAGACAAGACAAACTTACGGGCATCCTTGAAAAGAGTAGGCCAATAAAATCCAGATTGTAATACCTTATGGGCAGTTCTATCTCCTGCATGATGTCCCTCGTAGGCTTCGGACTAACACTTTCATAGGATTTGTTCCTGTTCATGCTCAGGTACACAATGTCTAATAATACCATCTATTCCTTCTTTGTAAAGATGTGGGTCATCCCAAAAGTAATGTCTTAAGTCATAGAAGAATTTTTTCTTTTGTTGGTATGTGAAACTAGGTGGTATAAATTTAGCAATGATATAATTAGCATAGTCAGCATACCAAGGAGTATTATAAGTAGTATTTATTATAGTTAGTTGTTCATCGGGAAAACTATCATCAATAGGTAGTGGGTCATCAAGAATATTTTCTAACCTAGACAAGTTATCAGCTACGGGGTTCTCAGCTCCTTTCCTATTAGTGATATGTAATTCAAATTCTTGTAGAAAGAGAACCCACCAAATGAGTCTAGGTTTAGCATCTTTCTTTTCCAGAAGATATTTTATAGCAGCACGATCGGTGTGAACAATTATTTTGGAATCAACAATGTAAGATCTGAATTTATCACAAGCAAACACAACTGCCAAAAATTCTTTCTCAGTGGTAGCATAATTTCTTTGGGCAATGTCTAGAGTTTTGCTAGCATAAGGGATAACATTCAATTTCTTATCAACTCTTTGTCCTAGAACAGCACCAACAGCATAATCACTAGCATCACACAATATTTCAAAAGGCAAGTTCTAATCAGGTGGTTGAACAATAGGTGCAGAAGTTAAGGCTTTCTTTAGTGTTTCAAAGGCTTCTACACAATCATCATACAAAACAAATGGAACATCCTTTTGTAAAATATTAGTAAGAGGCCTAGAAATTTAGAGAAGCCTTTAATAAACCTCCTATAGAAACCAGCATGATCGAGGAAACTACGAATACCTTTAATGTCTTTAGGACATGGCATTTTCTCAGTTGCATCAACTTTAGCTTTATCCACCTCAATACCTCATTCAGAAATTTTATGACCCAAGACAATGCCTTCATTAACCATAAAGTGGCACTTCTCCCAATTCAAGACAAGATTAGTTTGTTCGCATTTCTGCAAAACTCGATCAAGGTTGCTTAAGCAATCATCAAAAGAAGTTCCGTAAACGGAAAAATCATCCATGAAAACCTCAACAAACTTTTCACAAAAAATCAGAGAATATAACAGTCATACATCTTTGAAAGGTAGCAGGTGCATTACATAAACCAAAGGGCATACGATAATATTCATAATAGCACCAGTGGTGAAAATAATTATCCTGCAAAATGAACCATGATCAATTTAATTATTTCCTCCGGAGACTGACATTAAGACCGACACTTGACCAACCCATACTGTAGTGCTTAACCGCGGACACGGCTATTCGAATGCAGAGGGTGCACTCTTTACCCACAAGTAAAGGATTTCTTTAGTCAAACCCGAGACGTTAAATAATTTTGATTACGGTGTTTGGGTTGAAAACACACCTGACTCGCACATACTAGCTTTAATCCATCAAGCCAGGAATCACCAAAAACAATGATAAAGTAAAACTCTACGTGGGAAGGCCTCACTCAACGGCCTCCAATAGCATGAATAATCAGCTTCGGTCCCAGACCAGCATTCATGCCCCCGGACCAAGTGACATGGCTACTAGGGCCAATAGTATCATTCCCTATGGCCTCTCTATACGGTGTGTGCAGGAAAGGGGTTATCAACTTACTGAACCATACCCTACCTATGGCAGGGAGATGTGGTAGCATGAATCAAGTATGGGGGTTACCGGAACAAGACTCGATCTACGGTCAACTCAGGAGGTTTATATTTTCTTGCAATGATTAGCACGATATATTTCCTTGGTAGTTCCCAATAGGGTCACCATCTGGTATGTCTCAACATACCCTTACTGATCACTCTAGTCACAATGAGATTTCAGTCTCATAGTCACTTTTCTCGTGACTGATTCTTCCTGCAGATTAGTCTGGACCAACATAGGCATATGTGGCACGTGAAAATAACCATACTCACTTATACTTCATGTTTAAATGAAGATAAAATACCATCATGGGGATCATGCATGTATGACTAGTGATATGCAAAATTTATATGAATTCAACATATTCATAATTCAGTTATACTTGCAAATAAACAATTATGCATTCACCATATCAAGTGTTCAAGATGCTTGCCTTGAGCATGCAGAAAGATTGGGTGCACTCCAAAACTTTGAAAATTTTATCCCCCTCCATTTTCCTATTTTTAAAATATTGCAATTACCACATAAAGCCAAAACAGTGCTAAAAAGTTGTTTGGAAATTTTTGAAATAAATACTAAAATAAACTAGATGAAATTTTAGGAATAACAGAAAAAGAATCAAGTCATTAGGAGTTGTGTTTTAAAAACTAGAGGCAGTCAAAGTTAGGGTCAAATCTGAATTTAAATTAAAACAGAAAAAGAAAACGGTTCAGAAGAGAATATGCTTTCCGAATGAATAAAATGTACTCTGAGGAATGCGCTTCCACTCATGGATGGCTTGGTGTGGGCTGGGTCACTGGCAGTGGGTCCCACGGGCCCACCACTCAGGTTTGACTTGTCAGCCGCCCGCGTCAGCTCCTACGGCAGAGCAGAGGCGGGGCTCCAGTGATCGGTGCCGGTGAACGGCGGTGCCCCTCGGGGATCTGAGCACATGGGCATGCTCAGGAGGTCGATGCTGTCCTTCCGGTGGTCGCCACGGTCTCCGAGTGGACGAAGTCACTGGCGGCGAGCACTCCCGAAGAGCTCCGGTGGAGGAGGAAGAGGGATTTCGCCTACGGTCGATCTCGAGTAAAATTGATGATGGGGATGGATCAGTGGGTGCTCAAGGAAGCTGGTGGAGAAGAAATGAGTGATGGGGAGGCACTAGTGGCGTTGGAATCACCGAGGAAGTAACGGTGGCCGAGGTTGCCGGAGGCGAGGAAGACGGCCTTCTCCGGTTGCTCTGTTGCTTGGGAAGGATCAGTGAGGGAGGGAGAGAGGTGGTGATCAACTAGACGTGCACTGGGGGATTTTTATAGGGAGGGGTAGGTGGTGCCGCAGGTTCCAGAGAAGCACACGTCGGCGGCGGCCATTCATGGCGAACAGGAGGGCGGTGGCGAGGTAGGCGTGCCGGTGTGACTTTTGTGCGGCCGGTGAGCTGCGGATGAGCTTGAGCCGTTGGCAATTAAGGCGAGGCGGTTCTGGCAGAGACGTGGCCAAGCGGGACTCGTCGGGCGGCGCCCCTGGTCGTCGTGGACGGCGGTGGCCAGCGCTAGAGGACGCGGGGAGGTGCCGACGAGCGTCTAGGTGGTCGAGTCGATCCAGAGGAGGGCTTGGGTGAGCGAGGGCGGCAGCAGGAGCGCGACAGTAGCTCGATGCCAGTGGTGCCGTACGCGTGCTCTGGCCGTGCCCGGTGTATGCACGGTATGCGTTTGATGAAATGCCAATTGCATCCACAGGGACCCAAACGGGCTAACAGTTAGGAGGAGGGTGCCTCTGATCATGAGAGCAGTGATGGATATGCTGGTTTGGCTCAGTGCTCAAGTGCCATATGGAGTTCAGAAAGTTTTGCCAAATCCTGTCATGAGCTGAAGGTGTTCGACAGAATGCTAGGGCTAGCTAGGAAGTTTTTCTGGATGTGAGATTTGGCAGTATGATGTCTCATTGGATGATAGAGATGATGGTGGAGTTAGTTTGGCAGACATAAAAATTTGTTAGTGCAAGTTTTACAAGAATTCAGTTCTGGACCAGAAATTGAGGAGAGCATTTGGTGATTTTAAAATGTGCAAATGGAGCTGATCTTCTGGACTTAAGGGTTTGGTTAGAAGTACTACAAGGTGGAAAAGTTTTAGAATTATTGGAGCTAGGAAAATTAGGGTTGTAGTTGTAACTCAAGAAGGGGACAAAAATTGAAAAGAGGATGTTTCACTCCAATTTTTCAAAATACCAAGTTAGGTTTTTGCATAAAAGTGAACTATAGGCATGACATGACCTTTCATAATTTTTATGGAATTTTAGGAGAATTATAATAGTTGTAGTGCAACAGAAGCATTTCAAGCATTGAAAATGCTATTAAAAGGATCATTTTGGGGCAAATTTTATTATGAAATATTTCCTGCTATTATTTAAAATATGAATGAAATTATTTAAGAAAACAACCAAGACCACAATACTTTTAAAAAAAATTCTATATGGAGGGAAGGATTTTGGAAAGCAGAGAACAGAAAAGGCTCTGAAATTAATAAAAGACCTAACATAAATTCAAAATTTTATTTCTAGCCAAATTTTACTTAACAAAATTATGGTTAAATTTTTGGGGTGTTACACGTACCGCCCACAAACAGTCCCTTGAACCAAAGACTGAAAGCACGACCTCTTTACTTGGTTGCAAGTGTGCAACCTTCACGATTCGGCAGTGCTTCGCCGTCCAGAGCTAATCCTCGCTGGAGAATTAGAGGGAGGATATTAGAACCACATTGGGCTTATAATTATGAGGACAAGAGGATTGACCTAGCTCTAATTAGTCAGCTAGGACCAACTAGAACTAGAAGAACTAGAGGAGGCTCCAAAACTTGTATGTCTAGTAGAGCAACAAACCCTAGTATATAGAGGTTAGAGGAGGAGGAGGGGGCAGCCACCAAGGAGGGAAAGTCCCTCCTTGGGGCGCTGGCCAAGGGGGAGGAGTAGGACTCCTCCCAATTCGCCCCCATAGGGCAAGGGGGCGCCACTTCCTTATGGGCCTTTGTGGCCCATAATTCCTTCCACCTCTTGGCCTTTTAAGGTCCATTGATATTTAAATTAAATATAAAATGTTCTAAATGCTTCTATACCATTATATATATATATTTATTTTAACATCTCTGGAAACATTTGCACCTATATATAATTTATCGGTAATAACCGGTACTCACCGAAACCCTTCTGGTGGCCCTGAAGCGCTTTCAGATCCTCTTGGAACTATTTAGAATATTAATCAAATAATTCCACAAATATATTCTCATGACTATTGTCCTACTAACACTTAGAGGATTGTGATTGCCTTAAGCTTGTGACCCCATAGGTTCAGTAACTTAGAGACATGAATGAAACCGTTCGTTCAATGACTGACAACGGGACCGTGGATGTCCGTATTGGTACCTATGAGCACACGAATGATATTTGAGTGAACCTTTAGTTATCATGTGATGTTCCTTTGCTTCGTGCCTTCACAAAACCCAGGATGCATCGGTATCCTCCTGATTCATCGCCATGCTCCCTATGCTGAAATCCTCGTTACCGATTTTGTTCTTCTTTCTCGTTATTGTGTTTCGGCATCCCCATGATGAAGTCACGTGTGTCTGGACATACGATGATCGATGCCGTCACACCGAGAGGGCCCTAAGAATATCTCTCCATCATCGGAGGAGCAAATCCCACGCTCGAGCTGTCTAATCCCTTCTCAAACTTTCTGATGTGCTTGTAAGTTGTCATTATGATCACCGTGTTACAGGTGACGTTTGAGCAACCCCAAAGCGCGCCGTATGGTGAGAAGTGACTATGATACTCTCATGTTCTAAGGAGCAAATTCACACTTTAAACACTTCGTGTTATTACAATTGATTACAGACAATATTAACTCAATTTATAACAAACAAGTTTGGGTCGATTCAATATGACCGTTCTTCCAACGTCATAATCTCAATGTTGTCTTAGGATCATCGTTACACTTAACGATATCCTAAGATCCAGAAAACATGATCACCAACAACACTTGAGCTAGTCTCAGAGGTGAGACTAGGAACCTTTTATTTTCCGTTTATCATTCCATGTGTGCATATGAGTTTTCTACTGAATCGCATATTCCAGGATCATATCAGTTATAGCATAGAATATAAACTCCTTAATTATGAATATGGAAGTATAATAATACAAATATTATTGCCACTAGGGCTTATTTCCAATAGTATTTTCCATTGGAATTTCTACATCTTTTGTTCTAACTTCACAATAGGTAGAAAGTGTTTTTGTAAAGCTTTTTGGCAAATTTTGTAAATTGACATGGCATTTTGTAATAATAACATGGAATAATTTATAACTTTTGTGTATTAAAAAATGAGAAAACCATTGGCAATTTGTTGTAATTTTCCATGGAGTTTTTGTAACAATAACATGAGAAATTCATAATGTTTTCGTATACTAAAAAACATGACATTGCTATCATATGTTCCACATTGTTTGTTAGGATGACAAGTTTTATATAAAACCTGCTATGTTCACATGACTAGTTCATAGAAGTTCATATGTATGTTTGTTAGCATGGCACTGTTATTTTGAAGAGCATGGCATTTTTATTAGCAAGAGCATGTCATTTCTATCATTAAGAGCATGGCATTTTCTTCTTGTTGAGAGCATGGAAATTTTTAATCGATATAACATGGTAATTTTATTTAATGGTTGTTATTTTTAATTTTCTGAATCATGCAATTCTCTTTTGTGTGACTTCTTATTCTCAACAATGAAAATGTAGGGCATTTTTGTAACAATAACATGGTAAAATTCATATTGTTTTTGTGTAGTAAAAACATGGCATTGTTTTCATATGTACCACCTTGTTCGTTAGCTTGGCAAGTTATGCATAAAACCTGTTATGTTCACTTGGCAAGTTCATAGAAGTTCGTTATTGGGATCTATATCTATAGCATGGCATTTTTATTTTGATGATCATGACATTTTTATTACCATGAGCATGGCATTTTCATCATTAGGACTAGGGAATTTTCTTTTGTTAAGAGCATGCCAATTTTAATCTATAGCATGGTAAATTATATTTAATAGCATGCCATTTTTAAATATTTTAATCATGTAATGCTCTTTTTGTGTCATTTCTTGTTTTTGACAAAGAAAATATAGGGCACGATAATTTTAATGTTTTTATCATGGCACTTTTATTTTTAATGTCATGGCATTTTTTTTACCATCTGTCATGGCATTTCTATTATCTTGATCATGGCATTTTTTCTCTTCTTTTTCAAACATTTAAATTTTGAATCATCCTCGAGCATGGCAATTTTCTTTTGTTTTTATACAATTTTTCAAATTTACCATGTATGCTTTTACATGATGGCATTTTTAGTTAAAATATTGTTTTTGTTCACATTGCAACCTGCAGTTTTATTTCTATATACATTTTTTTTGTGTTTTTTAGCTGTGTGCTATATATGAAATCCACGATACCTTTTCTTGAATGTTCTGTAATTTTTTCTTGAATTACATAGCATGTGAAATTCTTTTTTTCTTGAATGTTCTGTAATTTTTTTTGGAATGCACGATACCTTTTTTACAGAAATGTATGTACATGATCAATTTTAAACATCATGACATTTTTGTCTTATATGTCATGTAATTTTCTATGTTGTTTTAACTTTGTTAAAATGGGGTCCAAAATATCAGTTTTTAAGATTTAGTACGTCACAGAAAAATGGGTTCTTTTTGGCCCAATGAGTGGTTCGCTGGGAGGGACTCCCTGTAGCTAATGTTTCATTCACTGGAACCGAAGGGAATGTATCGTTCGTAAAAGGGAACCCAGGGGAGATGTTACCTATGTTGTGCATTCATAGGGGTGAGTGTATGCGTGTATATATGAGCGTTTGCGTCTGTACTGTGTTAAAAAAAGGTCCAGAAAATCGTTTGGACCAAAATTAAGGAGTGCAATACACGGTCGGTACATTAAATTGTCGTCAAAGTTCAGTTTCAGACATCAAGTTTGAGGTCTGACAGTTCAGTACACGATGTAGTGTAAGTGCCAGCAAGCGATTTATATTTTTTTGAAGTTCGAACGGTGCTATTTCTAAAGAGTTTAAGCAATGCACGAGATCGAGCTTGCTGCAAATACCATGGAAGATAACTGGTCCTAGGAGTTAAAAAAACTTCTCACCACCTTGGATCATTACAAATGTAGCAAACAATGATTTTCTCTAGCATACAAGGAAGTTTCCATTGAAAGATCCCTAATATTTAGCACTTTCAACATAATTAGCTAGATGTAGAACTACATTATTGTGGAAATACTATGATAACAACACATGTTTTCAAGGATATCTGATGCTATGTTATCCGTCATGAATGTCAGTGTGTCAAGGATACTCAAATGTTACGCCACCGACCAATAAAACATGCGACTGACAAGGGGCCCCATCGATTAGTTGAACAGGAAACGTTCTTCTATCGTTTCCTGTCCGTACGAAGGCGGTGCCGGCGAGCATCGTTCTAGCGACTGGAGCCGTTGTTCTCGTGTTTGATACATCACGTGACCAACGTAGAGATCCACACCCAGACCTATAGCGTATGGTCAGCTGGGAGCTCCGAAATGTGGACAGCTCGGCCACGACGGGCGACAATGACGGGCATGTCGGGGTGCTCGCCAAGGGAGCTTGAAGGAGTTGGAGTGTCAAAGGGCCTCATGGATGCTACTGGATCACTTTGGTTGATGGGATCGATGAGAGATGCCATGGTTGCTCATCATCGACCGAGGACAGGGTGGTGGTGAATCTCGCTGAAGTGGATAAGAAGGCTTCGACTGGACGATTATTTATGCGGGGATTGTTATAGAGAGGGGATGTGGGGCTATGGGCGTGCGAGTGAGCTTGGGAGGGCTATATAAAGGGTTAGATCCTAACTAGATAAGGTGGCCGCCTGGGAGCTCTGAACGGAGCACGCACGCATGGATGCGACACGCTTGGGGTGCTATAAAGTGTTGGGGAGTGAGATGGGAGGTCGAGGGGGCTTTGTGGCGTGCTTCAGATGCTAGGGATGAATGCAGACGAGAGGGACAAGGAGGAACTTTGGCTAGAGCACCCCACTGCATGCCAGGGTGGTGGTCACCATGAACAACGCATGGCTGGTTAAATAAATGGCTGTAAAATGGTGTCATGGGTTTGTTTGCATGATTATTAGAGACATATGTGGGGTGTGATAGGCCAGGGGACTAAGTTGGCTATAAACCCTGGTTCAACCATAATAATGCATCCTAAGGTGTTTGTAGTAGGTTCATTGAGATGTATCGATCAACATGGCTTGAGATTTGGAGGTCTGTGGCAAGATGGTTAAAAAATGTTGTTCCAAAGTATAATCTCAATTGGATGAGTGTACCTCACACATGCCTCACAAGGGTTTTATTTGAAGGAAAAACTTGGGTTTGACAATGCAATCACATTTTGAACAAGGAGAACTCAGTGTATATTGGATATTTGTAGCTATAGGAAGATCCACAAATTACAAGCAACCAAAATGTTAGTTGCTTTGTAAAGGTTCATATATGGAATATTGGATATACTAGTTGACTCAATATTTTTACTAGAGGTTAACATAGTTACAAGGATCATCACAAATATTTTTTGAGGATTTTTTAAGTGCTTAGATATTTATGATGATTTGTTACCTGAAGAGGGTAAGCAAATGAATTATATGTAACTAGAAAATTTTGCACATGACATGGCAGTATTTTTGTATATCTTGAGTTTATAGGTGTAGGACTCTTTGGGAATTTCTGGAGAATATTTCAAGGAAATGAAATGTGGATTCCTTTGCAATGGTTAGATTCGGGTTTAATTCTCCAATATTTTGGAAATAGTGTTTTAAGGGTAAAGTCGAGGAGAACAATCTTTGGTGGCAAGCATAGCTTGAATATAATATTTGGGTCCGAGGAGAAGAGCATTGGCAATTGACCATCGATATCCACCAAATCCAAACAAAAACCAATGAACATTGAAATAAAAAGGCGGGAGCAAAATCCCGGGAAAGAAAAAAACTCGAGGAGTGAAAATGGGGGCGTTACAAATTGCTTGCACAGATGACTTTGCTGACCTCCAAATTCAAATAAGAACATCCATCAAATAAAATTAGTAACCCTAGATATTAGGACAACATGCCGAACCATATCTCGCAAACTAACAATTTCTTGAATGATCTGAACTAACAAGTGCTACTTGTGAGCTGCGTTGGGATTTCCTCGAAGAGGGGAGGATGATGCAGTATAGTAGAGATAAGTATTTCCCTCAGTTAAGAACAAAGGTTATCAATCTAGTAGGAGAACCATGCAAGACCTCGTGAACAACGCCTACACACAAAAGAACAAGTACTTGCACCCAACGCGATCAAGGGGGTTGTCAATCCCCTCGGCGGTTAATTGCAAGGATCAAGTCTGATAATGGTAGATAGATAAACAAAAACAAAATAAAATAACTATAAATAAATTGCAGCAAGGTATTTTTGTTTTTTAATATATGATAAAGATAGACCCCGATGCCATAGTTTTCGCTAGAGGCTTCTCTCTCGAACAAATAGCAGACAGTGGATAAACAAATTACTGATGGGTAATTGATAGAAAAACGCATAGTTATGACGATATCCAAGGCAATGATCATGTATATAGGCATCACGTCTGAGACAAGTAGACCGACTCCTCCCTACATCTACTACTATTACTCCACACATCGACCGCTATCCAGCATGCATCTAGAGTATTAAGTTCATAAAGAACGGAGTAACGCCTAAGCATGATGACATGATGTAGACAAAGTAAACTCAAGCAATATGAATAAACCCCCTCATTTTATCCTTAATGGCAACAATACAAATACGTGTCTTGTCCCTTTCTGTCACTGGGATATAGAGCACCGCAAGATTGAACCCATCACAAAGCACCTCTCCCATTGCAAGATAAATCAATCTAGTTGGCCAAACCAAATGGATAGATCGGAGAGAAATACAAAGCTATAACAATCATGCAGACAAGAGTTCAGAGAAGACTCAAATAATATTCATGGATAATCTAATCATAAACCCACAATTCATCAGATCCCAACAAACACACCGCAAAATAAGATTACATTGAATAGTTCTCCAAGAACATCGAGGAGAACATTGTATTGAAGATCAAAGAGAGAGAGAAGAAGCCATCTAGCTACTAGCTATGGACCCGTAGGTCTGTGGTAAACTACTCACACATCATCGGAAGGACAGCAAGGTGGATGTAGAGGCCCTCCGTGATCGATTCCCCCTCCGACAGAGTACCGAAAAAGGCCTCCAGATGGGGTCTTGTAAGAACAGAGGCTTGCGGCAGTGGAAAAAGTATTTTGGGTGGCTCTCTGTTGGTTTCCCGATTTTAGGGGATTTATAGAGGTGGAATTAGGTCATACGGAGCCACGACAGGCCCACAAGGTACTTGGGCGCACCAACCCCCTGGGCGCGCCCAAGTGCCTTTGCCGTCTCCTCGTTTGTCGTATGGTCTCCCCCTAAAGCTTCTAGGGTCTCTCTTGTCCAGAAAGAAATCGTCAAAAAGTTTCGTGGCATTTGGACTTTTTGGTACCGATTTCCTGGAAAACCAAAAACAGGCAAAACACAACAATTATATATGAGTGCCAAAACACATATCAAGTGAATCAATATGATACCCCATTGTCACTACGGGTATTCATAGCAAGACATACATCAAGTGCTCTCAAATCCATAAAAGTATTCAATCCGATAAAAGTGAAATCTCAAAGGGAAAACTCAATTCATCACAACAAGATAGAGAGGGGAAAACACCATATGATCCAACTATATTAACAAAGCCCGCGATACATCAAGATCATGCCAAATCAAGAACACGAGAGAGAGAGAGATTACACACATAGTTACTGGTACAAACCCTCCGCCCCGAGGGTGGACTACTCCCTCCTCATCATGGTGGCCGCCGGGATGATGAAGATGGCCACCGGTGATGATTTCCCCCTCCGGCAGGGTGCCGGAACAGGGTCTAGATTGGTTTTTCGTGGCTACAGAGGCTTGCGGCAGTGGAACTTCTGATCTAGGGTTATTTCTGATGGTTTCTCTATTTATAGGATTTTTTGGCGTCGGTTTCACGTGAAGATGGGCCTCGAGGTGAGCACGATACACCTGCACACGGGTTGGGCTCCAGGCGCGCCGTGGTGTATCTTGCTCACCTCCTTCGCCTTCTGGCCCTCCCATGAAGCTTCTAGTGCCTCTTTTGTTGCAAAAACAATCGTCAAAAAGTTTCATTGCATTTGGAGAACTTTTATTTCTGCACAAAAAACAACACCACGGTAGTTCTGCTAAAAACAGCGTCAGTCCGGGTTAGTTCCATTCAAATCATACCAAAACCATATAGAATTGTTGTAAACATGGCATGAATACTTCATAAATTATAGATATGTTGGAGACATATCAGCATCCCCAAGCTTAATTCCTACTCGTCCTCGAGTAGGTGAATGATAAAAGAAATAATTTATGAAGTGTGAATGCTAGCAAAGTGCATAAGTTTGAGCAATGACAATTTCAATCACTTTTCCTAGCATCATAACAACAACTCTTTCTCATAAAACTCATCATGATAAAGTAGCAATTGAATGCGGAATTTTTGTTGTGGAATGCTACCTATCATATTCATCATATACTCTTTATTTTGTAGCATGGACATTTGGACATGAAAGATTCAAAGCAATAGTCTATAATTTGACATGAGGACATCAATACTCAAGCATATCAACAAGCAACCATGTCTTTCAAAATATCAATACTAAAGAAAGCTATCCCTAGCCCATTATGCTCAATCATTGATCCATTCATGAAACACACTCGAATATTAACTATGCCCAATGCACAAGTATGATCATAGTGCTCCCTAGTTGGTGCTTTATAAGAGAAGATGAAGACTCAAATAAAAATAAAAATTGCATAAAGTAAATAGATAGGCCCTTCGTAGACGGAAGCAGCGATTTGTAGAGGTGCCAGAGCTCAAAGCTTAAATTGAGAGAGAAAATATTTTGAGAGGCATGCTTTTCCCGTCAACGAAAATGACCGAGTAATTCCCAATACTTTCCATGCTAGATACATCATAGGCGGTTCCCAAACATAAAATAAAGTTTATTCCTTTTTCCACCATTCTTTCACAATCCATGGCTAGCCGTATCCACGGGTGCCTTCCATACCAACACTTTCCAAGGAATTTATTATTTGACAACATAAAGTAAATTTCTTTTTCATTTCAGGACTGGGCATCCCTATTACCGCCGTACACTCATGCAATGACAAGTGAATAAACACTCATCTTGAGAATAACACATCTAGCATGGAAAAATATTGGCCACCCCCTGCCGCTTCATGAGCGGTACGAGCACACAAAAAGGAAATTCATTTTGAAAATTAGAGATGGCACATACAAATTTACTTAGAACGGCATGGAAATACCGCTTATAGGTAGGTATGGTGGACTCATGTGGCAAAACTAGGTTTAAGGATTTTGGATGCACAAGTAGTATTCCCACTTAGTACAAATGAAGGCTAGTAAATATATTGAGAAGCGACCAACCAAGAAATGAGAACGATCATAAAGTAGCATTAAACATAACTAATACCGAATAATGCACCCCAAGTAGGATTTAACTTCATTGCATAACTATTGACTTTCGTGCTTGCATAGGAAATCACAAACCTTAACACCAATATTCCTACTAAAGCACAATTACTCACCAACATGACTCACATATTATTATCTCCATATCGCAAAACTATTGCAAGGAATCAAACTTATCATATCCAATGATCTACATGAAAGTTTTTATTATATCCTTCTTGAACATCCATCACTTTGGTACCAATTTCATAGCTTGTGCAAATTGTCATCACTATTATCAACTCTCAAAATAATATAAGTGAAGCATGAGAGTGTTCGACAAACTACTTCGAAAAGATATAAGTGAAGATCAAATGAGTAGTTAAGTAAATAGGTAGCCGTGTGAGGACTCTCTCTCATTTAAAAAATTTCAGATCAAAGTATTTTATTAAAACAGCAAGCAAAACAAAATAAAATGACATTCTAAGAATATCACACATCATGTGAAGAAGCAAAAACTTAGGCTCAACCGAGGCTAACCGATAATTGTTGATGAAGAAAGGTGGGATGCCTACCGGGGCATCCCCAAGCTTAGATGCTTGAGACTTCTTGAAATGTTATCTTGGGATGCCTTGGGCATCCCCAAGCTTGAGCTTTTGTGTCTCCTTAATTCCTTTTATATCACGGTTTCCCTAAATCTTAAAAACTTCATCCACACAAAACTCAACAAGAACTAGTGAGATAAGTTAGTATAAATCAATGCATAACCTTATCATTCTCTACTGTAGGAAATCACTAAAATTATTATTTAACATTTCATACTAAATGCCTCTACATATTCAATACTCCTATCCTCAAATAGAATCATTAAACAAGCAAACATGTGCAAACATAACAGCAATCTGTCTAAACAGGACAATCTGTAAAGAGTGCAATTTTACTCACACTTACCTAACTCCAAAAATTCTGAAAATATACCATACTATAGAAAATTTATCATAGCTTATTGTGCAAAAAATTTCAACATTTTATCGCACTCTGACTTTTCTCAAGAATTCACGCACTAGCGTGCAACTTTCTGTTTTGAAACAACAACTCAAATACTTGCAAACTAAGCATGGTGAAGGATAATCATGAAATTTTATTGAAATAAAAGATATAAAACATTATTCTAAATAACAGCAAGCAAAAAATAATAAAATAAAATTATGCTCCAAACAAAACACATATCATGTGATGAATGAAAATATAGCCGCCAAGATGGGAAAGAGGGGATGCCTTTCGCGGCGTCCCCAAGCTTAGTTGCTTGGATCTTCCTTGAATATTACCTTGGGGTGCCTTGGGAATCCCCAAGCTTAGGGTATTTTCACTCCTTATTCTCCTCATATCGAGATCTCACCCAAAACTTGAAAACTTCAATCACATAAAACTTAATGGAACTTCGTGAGATGGGTTAGTATGATAAAGACAAATCATTCACTTGGGTACTGTCAAAGAAAAGATTCATAATTGTTCTCACATAATGCCTACTATACACTACAATTTCTACAACTTATATTGACCAATATAAGCCATCGAAACTATAAAACAAGCAAACTATGCATTGAAAACAGAATCTGTCAAAAATAGAACAATACATAAAGATCTGAATTATGGTCATACTTCTGTAACTCCAAAAATTCTGAAAATTTTGAACAACGTATGAAATTTGTATATAAATCATATGTAAAAAATTCAGAGTTTTTAGATGTCCAGAGATTTTTAACAATTCTGTTACTGGGCGCAAAAGTTTCTGTTTTTGCACAGAATCAAGTCCACTATCATCCACACTATCCCAAAGGCTTTACTTGGTACTTTATTGAAACAAAAGCTATAAAAGATGATTACTACAGTAGCCTAATCATGTGAACACACAAAAACAGTAGGTAGAAGTATTGGGTTATCTCCTAACAAGCGCTTTTCTTTAATGCCTTTTGAGCTAGGCATGATGACTTCAATGATGCTCGCATAAAAGTTAAGAATTGAAACACAAAGAGAGCATCATGAAGCATATGACTAGCACATTTAAGCCTAACCCACTTCCTATGCATAGGGATTTTGTGAGCAAATAATTTATGGGAGCAAGAATCAACTAGCATAGGAAGGCAAAACAAGTGCAACTTCAAAACTTTCAAAATAAAGAGAGGAAACTTGATATTAGTGAGAAGCCTACAAGCATATGTTCCTCTCTCATAATAATTTTCAGTAGCATCATGAATGAATTCAACAATATAACTATCACATAAATCATTCTTTTCATGATTCACAAGCATAGAAATTTTATTGCTCTCCACATAAGCAAATTTATTCTCATGAATAGTAGTGAGAGCAAACTCAACAAAATAACTATCATGGGATTGAAAATTAAAATCATGATGACAAGTTTCATGGTTATCATTATTCTTTATAGCATACATGTCATCACCATAATCATCATAGATAGCAAGTTTGTTGTCATAATCAATTGAAACCTCTTCCAAGATAGTGGAATCATCACTAAATAAAGTCATGACCTCTCCAAATCCACCTTCATAATTATTACCATAAGATTCAACAGCCTCCAAAATAGTGGGATCATTCTTACATAAAGTTGACACTCTTCCAAACCCACTTTCATCAATATAATCATCATAGATAGGAGGCATGAAATCATCACAATAATTTTGCTCATCAAAACATGGGGGACTAAAAATATCATCTTCATCAAACATAGCATCCCCAAGCTTATGGCTTTGCATGTCATTAGCATCATGGATATTCAAAGAATTCATACTAGCAACATTGTAATCATGCTCATCATTTATGCCAAACATTTTATTGAATTCTTCTTCTATCAATTGAGAACAATTTTCCTTTCCATCATTTTCAAGAAAGACATGATAAAGACGAATAATATGAGGCCACCTCAATTCCTCCATTTTTTTATAGTTTTCTTTTATAAACCAAACTAGTGATAAAACAAGAAACTAAAAGATTCAATTGCAAGATCTAAAGATATACCTTCAAGCACTCACCTCCCCGGCAACGGCGCCAGAAAAGAGCTTGATGTCTACTACACAACTTGTTCTTATAGACTCATGTTGGGCTTCCAAGCGCAGAGTTTTGTAGGACAGTAGCAAATTTCCCTCAAGTGGATGACCTAAGGTTTATCAATCCGTGGGAGGCGTTGGATGAAGATGGTCTCTCTCAAACAACCCTGCAACCAAATAATAAAAAGTCTCTTGTGTCCCCAACACACCAAATACAATGGTAAATTGTATAGGTGCACTAGTTCGGCGAAGAGATGGTGATACAAGTGCAATAATGATAGTAGATATTGATTTTTGTAATAGGAACAATAAAAAACAGCAAGGTAGCAATCGATAAAACGGAGCACAAACGGTATTTCAATGCTTGAAAATGAGGCCTAGGGTCCGTACTTTCACTAGTGCAATCTCTGAACAATGCTAATATAATTGGATCATATAATCATCCCTCAACGTGCGATGAAGAATCACTCCAAAGTTCTTATCTAGTGGAGAACATAAGAAGAAATTGTTTGTAGGGTATGAAACCACCTCAAAGTTATCCTTTCCGATTGATCTATCCAAGAGTTCGTACTAAAATAACACCAAGTTATCCTTTTCGATTGATCTATTTAAGAGTTCGTACTAAAATAACACCATATGATACACATCAACCAAATCTAATTTCACCTAGATACTCCAATCTCTCCACCAGTATCCGTGAGTTGATTATACGATATGCATCAAACAATTTCAGATTCATAATACTCAATCCAACACAAAGAACCTCAAAGATGTAACATCCCCAGCCTCACACTACAGTAATCTCTCCTTAATAGTGGCCATGTCATTATGATCACCATGCCATTGTGCCACTTGTCCAATAATCAAAGCCAAATTCAAATTCAAATTGCATGTCAAATATTTAATTTTTCCTGTCATGCACTCAAAATAGTTCATCATATGGCAAATAATCCCTAAATATTTGTCATGTTGAAACCAACCTTCTTTGAATTCCCAAAATGCCCCTGTGAATTAATTTAGAGGTCCAGCAGCATTTATTTTGGCCTTTCCAATTTCAGAAAATGCTTAGACTTTTCCAATTGGCTCCAAACTTTTTGTGGCAGAGTAGAATAATGCATTGTAATATTGCGGACCCATTTCACATTTTTGCAAAAGCATTTGGTAGCTCTTTTCTTTTTCTAAGACTGCTGCAAAATGAAAAACAGCGAAAGAAATGGAAAAGGCCTAAATTAGCTGGGCTTAAGTCAACAGTGGCAGGGCCCAGCCCAGCCAGCCCTTTTCTCCCTCCTCTCCTTCTCTCTCCCTCGCCGTGTCACATGCGCCATGGCCAGAGCGCGTTCGCCCCGGCCACTGGCAGACAGCTCGACGCTATGGGCGCCTGGGAGAGGATAAGGCCGAGGCCATCCCTCCCCCCTGGACATTTCTCCCTCGGCCTCCCTTCCATCCTCATCCACTCCTCCCTCTCCCTCTTTGTTCCGAACACACCCGTGGCCGCGCCGCCGGAGTAGCCGCGGCCTTCGCCTTCGCCTCGCCTCGCTGAGCTGTTCAGGGGCTCTGCCGGTGCCTTCTCCTTCCTCCTCGGCCACGCGTTCGAGCCGGCGGCCACCGCATCGCCCGAATCAAGCCGTCTTCCACCACGGATCACCGTAGCTCGCCGGCGTCGATCCACTCCACTGCAGCTCCTAAACTGTCGCCGGCCTTTCATGAGCCACTAGGTGAGCACGCGCTTGCGTTTCCCTAGGTCCCCGCTCGTTCTGCTGCCTCTGGACGCCGTCGCCATTGCCGGTGCTCCCACCGCCGTGGCCTAGCTTGCTCCTGCTGCTGTGACTCCTGTCAAGGCCAAATGAGCACGCCAGCTTGCTCAGGGGCACCCACTGATGCTCCCTATCGCTTTAGATCACGCACAAACGAGCCGGGGCGACGTTATCATCAAGCACCAATTCCGGCCGCCGCCTATTGCCATTGCCACCATTGTTCTAGGTCGTCTCCGGCCATGTTCTTGGCATGTATGAACTCGCGACACAACGGCCGATCGAACGGTGCCGGCGGCACTCGATTTGGTGCCCTCTAGGCAAATCCCGCCGGTAGCCCGTGCCCGCCGCCGCGTTCGTGGCTTGCCGGTGATGCTCCGGTCGCCGGAGATGACCTGGCCGCCACCTGGCGCCCCCCCTATGACACTGCCAGCGGACCCCACGGGCCCCAATTGACTGGGTTGACCCAGTCAACTACTGACTAGGCACCCCTGTGCCACTGACATGTGGGCCCCATTGCGTAATTAACCTAATTAAAATGTTTTTATAATTAAACTTAATTAGATTTACTAACCAGTCACTGACATGTGGGGCCCAGCTACTAATTAACCTTTGTTAAATTTAATTAAACTCTGTTTAGCCACTGTCTATGACAAGTGGGTCCCACTGACCAGGTTGACCTGGTCAGCGAGGCTGTCGGCTGCTGACGTCACACCTGCGTCATGATGACATCATAATCCTTTTTCCTGTTAATTCCTATTAATTTAAATAATTTCAGAAAATGCTAAAATCTTTGAAAATTCATAGAAAATAAACCGTAGGTCGGATCGAAAAACTTTATATATGAAAGTTGCTCAGAACGACGAGACAAATCCGACCGTGCCATCTGTTTCCATGTCGGGACCCTCTACGGAGGTGAACCCGCAACTTTTAGCCTATTTCCTGTAGGTGAATAGTGCATATATATTGGTTAATAAATCCAACTTAAATGCTAAAATAACTATTATGACTTAGACATGCTTTTAGGCAACCCTGCACTGCACGTTAGCAATAGCATGCTCTGTGTTGCTTATGTTTGCCGTGTATTTATCTGTTTCCTCGCCCTCTTCTCTCTCGGTAGATCCTGGCACCGACATAGTCCCCAGAGACTGACGCAGCTCCGGAGATCGACGACCCCACTGACGACCCTGCCTTTGCCGCCGAGCAACCAGGCAAGCACCCCCCCTTTGAACATATTTGTAACATCCCCAGCATCACACTACAGTAATCTCTCCTTAATAGTGGCCATGTCATTATGATCACCATGCCATTCTGCCACTTGTCCAATAATCAAAGCCAAATTCAAATTCAAATTGCATGTCAAATATTTAATTTTTCCTGTCATGCAATCAAAATAGTCCATCATATGGCAAATAATCCCTAAATATTTGTCATGTTGAAACAAACCTTCTTTGAATTCCCAAAATGCCCCTGCGAATTAATTTAGAGGTCCAGCAACATTTATTTTGGCCTTTCCAATTTCCAAAAATGCTTAGACTTTTCCAATTGGCTCCGAACTTTTTGTGGCAGAGCAGAATAATACATTGTAATATTGTGGACCCATTTCACATTTTTGCAAAAGCATTTGGTAGCTCTTTTCTTTTTCTAAGACTGCTGCAAAATGAAAAATAGCGAAAGAAATGGAAAAGGCCTAAATTAGCTGGGCTTAAGTCAATAGTGGCAAGGCCCAGCCCAGCCGGCCCTTTTCTCCCTCCTCTCCTTCTCTTTCCCTCGCCGTGTCACGCGCGCCATGGCCAGAGCGCGTTCGCCCCGGCCACTGGCCGACACCTCGATGCCGTGGGCGGCTGGGAGAGGATAAGGCCGAGGCCATCCCTCCCCCCTGGACATTTCTCCCTCGGCCTCCCCTCGATCCTCATCCACTCCTCCCTCTCCCTCTCTGTTCCGAGCGCACCCGTGGCAGCGCCGCCGAAGTAGCCGCGGCCGTCGCCTTTGCCTCGCCTCGCCAAGCTGTTCAGGGGCTCTGCCGGTGCCTTCTCCTTCCTCCTCGGCCACGCGTTCGATCCGGCGGCCACCACATCGCTCGAATCAGGCCGTCTTCCACCGCGGATCACCACAGCTCGCCGGCGTTGATCCACTCCACTGCGGCTTCTAAAGTGTCGCCGGCCTTTCATGAGCCACTAGGTGAGCACGCGCTTGCGTTTCCCTAGCTCCCCGCTTGTTCTGCTGCCTCTGGACGCCGTCGCCATTGCCGGTGCTCCCACCGCCGTGGCCTAGCTTGCTCCTGCTGCTGTGACTCCTGTCAAGGCCGAACGAGCACGCCAGCGTGCTCAGGGGCACCCACTGATGCTCCCTATCGCTTTAGATTGCGCACAAATGAGATGGGGCCCAGCTTAATTGTGCACTAATCATACACTCAAATGCACATGATCAAGCCTAAGGACTCACTTGAAGATATCACACCACTACTCTAGACACAAAATGAAATAATACAAGCTTTATATTACAAGCCAGGGGCCTCGAGGGCTCGAATACATAAGCTCGATGTCATAGAAGCGTCAGCGAAAGCATCAGATATCTGAGTACAGATATAAAAGAGAAACAGATAAGCCTTTAAGAAGATGTGGCAAAAGAAAACACTACGATCGAAAAGGCGCAGGCCTCCTACCTGGGACCCTTCGAACCTACTCCTGGTCGTCAGCCAACTCGTAGTAGTAGCCATCCTCGGGGTAGTAGTAGTGATCGCCGATAGGGGCAGCTGGCTCCGAGGCTCCGTCATCTGGTTGCATCAAACGGGTATGGGGAAAAAGAGGAAGCAAAGCAACCGTGAGTACTCATCCGAAGTACTCAACAAGCAAAGATCTACACTACATATGCAACATTTTCAAAGAAAGGCTGCATATGTGGACTGGGCTACAGAAATGCTAGAATAGAAAGAAGGCCTAGTCCTATCGAAGACTAGCATCTTCAGTGGTCTTGCAGCATTAGAAGAGTGTAGATTAGTTCAGTATAAAGTAGTAGTAGCATTAAGTATCAACCTCGGCCAGAGATCCTTTCGAGAAGGAGGGGAGAAGAAGCAATAAATTCACGGCAAAAATGCAAACAATATGCATGACATGCCTAAATGATATGCAGAGGTGTTCTACTGCCTAACTAAATGATTTAGTTAATTTAGGAATTTGTTTAGATTTATTTTATTAAAGTTGAGCACTATTCATTTATCAGAATCAGTCTAAAAGTTCCATGTTCAGGTAGTTAGGGGCATTTGACAGCAATATGACATCAAGCTTATGTATTCGAGCCCTCGAGGCCCTGGCTTGTAATATAATGCTTGTATACCTTTATTTATGTTTTAGAGTTGTGTTGTGATCCCTTCAAGTGAGTCCTTAGGCTTGATCATGTGCATTTGCGTGTATGATTAGTGCATGATTAAGCCGGGGCGTCACAGGTTGGTATCAGAGCCGACTGCCTGTAGGAACCCCCCTTTCCAACTCCTTGGCCAAAGTGGAGTCTAGTCTTTCAAAAAACTGTTTTACTAACATGGCTGTGTGGCTTACGGGCCCATGTCGCCAATTGGGTGTTATTAGGATCTTTTATTCCTCGTCTTTACTCTGGGACTCTGATCTCTCTTCTATTCGGGTTAAATGTTTTGCTAACTCTGACATTACGATCTCGTAACCACTTCATCCCAGAGAGCCCCTTCACTACAGATGATCGCTTGCTTCGCCAGAAGATTCTGCAGATACTCCTCGACGTTTCCTGAGACCCTGTGCCCACTGCTTTGTAGTTCCTGACCACCGACAATCCCCGTGGATAACATCCTTGCCGTTTGTACCCTCATCACAGTTCCACAGGATCGGAACCTGACTCTCCTGAACAACCTTGATTTCGAAATATTCTTGCATTTGGCTTCGTATCATGTCACGAGACACCCTCCGAGAGATGATCTATTCCCGATGCTGTGAACCCCTTTTCACACTCTGTTCAGATATCAATCGTTTGTCCATTCGCTTGAAATTTCCTATGGTACCTTCATACTTTGCTCTTGATGTTTTCTTAAGTTTCAACTCGAGAGATATTTCTACCACATCCCCTGAACTAGCTGCCAGATAATCGATCTAGCAAAGGTCCGTTCTTCCGAAGTTACTCTTTACATCCCCACTTAAATCTCGGGACGAGATTTCTTGTAGTGGAGGAGATTTGTAACATCCCCAGCCTCACACTACAGTAATCTCTCCTTAATAGTGGCCATGTCATTATGATCACCATGCCATTCTGCCACTTGTCCAATAATCAAAGCCAAATTCAAATTCAAATTGCATGTTAAATATTTAATTAACCTGTCATGCAATCAAAATAGTTCATCATATGGCAAATAATCCCTAAATATTTGTCATGTTGAAACCAACCTTCTTTGAATTCCCAAAATGCCCCTGTGAATTAATTTAGAGGTCCAGCAGCATTTATTTTGGCCTTTCCAATTTCCAAAAATGCTTAGACTTTTCCAATTGGCTCCAAACTTTTTGTGGCAGAGCAGAATAATGCATTGTAATATTGCACACCCATTTCACATTTTTGCAAAAGCATTTGGTAGCTCTTTTCTTTTTCTAAGACTGCTGCAAAATGAAAAACAGCGAAAGAAATGGAAAAGGCCTAAATTAGCTGGGCTTACGTCAACAGTGGTAGGGCCCAGCATAGCCGACCCTTTTCTCCCTCCTCTCCTTCTCTCTCCCTCTCCGTGTCACGCGCGCCATGGCCAGAGCGCGTTCGCCCCGGCCACTGGCCGACACCTCGACGCCGTGGGCGCCTGGGAGAGGATAAGGCCGAGGCCATCCCTCCCCTTGGCCATTTCTCCCTCGGCCTCCCCTCCATCCTCATCCACTCCTACCTCTCCCTCTCTGTTCCGAACGCACCTGTGGCCGCGCCGCCAGAGTAGCCGTGGCCGTCGCCTTTGCCTCGCCTCGCCGAGCTGTTCAGGGGCTCTGCCGGTGTCTTCTCCTTCCTCCTCGGCCACGCGTTCGAGGCGGCGGCCACCGCATCACCCGAATCAAGCCGTCTTCCACCGCGGATCACCGCAGCTCGCCGGCGTCGATCCACTCCATTGCGGCTCCTAAACTGTCGCCGGCCTTTCATGAGCCACTAGGTGAGCATGCGCTTGCGTTTCCCCAGCTCCCCGCTCATTCTGCTGCCTCTGGACGTCGTCGCCATTGCCGGTGCTCCCACCGCCGCGGCCTAGCTTGCTCCTGCTGCTATGACTCCTGTCAAGCCCGAACAAGCACGCCAGCGTGCTCAGGGGCACCCACTGATGCTCCCTATCGCTTTAGATCGCGCACAAGCGAGCCGGGGCGATGTTTTCATCAAGCACCGATTCTGGCCGCCGCCTGTTGCCATCACCACCGTCGTTCTAGGTCGTCTCCGGCCACGTTCTTGGCATGTATGAACTCGCGACACAACGGCCAATCGAATGGTGCCGGCGGCACTCGATTTGGTGCCCTCTAGGTAAATCCCGCCGGTAGCCCGTGCCCGCCTTCGCGTTCGTGGCTCGCCGGTGATGCTCCGGTCGCCGAAGATGACCTAGACGCCACCTGGCGCCCCCCCTGTGACACTGCCAGCAGACCCCACGGCCCCCAGTTGACTGGGTTGACCCAGTCAACTGCTGACTGGGCACCCCTGTGCCACTGACATGCGGGCCCCACTGCGTAATTAACCTAATTAAAATGTTTTTATAATTAAACTTAATTAGATTACTAATGAGTCACAGACATGTGGGGCCCAGTTGCTAATTAATCTCTTTTAAATTTAATTAAACTCTGTTTAGCCACTGTCTATGACAAGTGGGTCCCATTGATCAGGTTGACCTGCTCAACGAGGCTGTCGGCTGCTTATGTCACACCTGCGTCATGATGATGTCATAATCCTTTTCCTCTTAATTCCTATTAATTTAAATAATTTTAGAAAATGCTAAAATCTTTGAAAATTCATAGAAAATAAACTGTAGCTCGGATCGAAAAACTTTATATATGAAAGTTGCTCAGAACGACGAGACGAATCCGACCGTGCCATCTGTTTCCGTGTCGGGACCCTCTACGGAGGTGAACCCGCAACTTTTAGCCTGTTTTTGGTAGGTGAATAGTGCATATATACCGGTTAATAAATTCAACTTAAATCCTAAAATAACTATTATGACTTAGACATGCTTTTAGGCAACCCTGCATTGCACGTTAGCAATAGCGTGCTCTGTGTTGCTTATGTTTGCCGTGTATTTATCTGTTTCCTCCCCCTCTTCTCTCTCGGTAGATCCCGGTACCGATGTAGTCCCCGAGACTGACGCAGCTCCGGAGATCGACGACCCCACTGACGACCCTGCCTTTGTCGCCGAGCAACCAGGCAAGCACCCCCCCTTTTGAACATGCCTATATCGCCTATTCTTTCTCCCTCCTGCTTGCATTAGAATTTGCTACTGCTTTGAGTTATCCTATTTCTGATGCATAGCCTGTTTTTGTACCTGTTGTTGATACCTACCTGCTTATCCTAAACTGCTTAGTATACCCTGGTTAGAGACCCACCAGAGACACCACTTTAACCCAGTTGCCCCCGCTGGATTATCAGATGACTCGATCAACGTGATCGACAACCAGGCCCCGGCACCGCACATCACCCCCTTAGTTGTACGACACTGCAGCGTTACCATCGAGTGCCGAGGGTGATACCTCGTTTAGCACTTCTGATGTTAACTCTGTAGAGTAGCTATTCGGTCATGGTCATCGAGGGTGATTCCTCCTTCACCACTTCCGATAACGACGCCGTCGTGCAACACCTCAAGTGTGAACCTCGAGGGTGATTCCTCCTAAGTTCACCTTGACGGATATGTCGAGTAGGAATCCAACAAGGGTGATACCTCGGATTCCCTGATGTTATGGACACACGGATACTTGGACTTTACAACAATTACTTGGAAAGGCGGGTCGACCCTAAGGGGTACCCGCGAGTGATGGGAAGTCGGGTTGACCTGGAGGGTACCCGAGAGATAAATACGAGGCATGGCCGGGCATTCTTAGCCCTTGTCGCAAGTCCTCAAGACGGGGCGACGGGGTCACATCGATCGTGAGTCTCTGCTCGTTACCGCTCTATCAAAACACTAACGATTTGGATATTTGATCTGAGTGGGCCTATGGCCCGATAGCACTAACCATCACGCGGGAATTAGTATGGGCACTCTGCGTCATATGTTTCTTCTGAAAGCTTTGTTAGACGTCCAGTTCAGCATAGCGGCACGGACGGACCGGCGCCATCCAGGACTGAGGTGGTGCCTGGCTTCATCGTGTGCGCAACGACCTGGAGTGCACAGGGCGATGGCCCAAAACCCCTGAGCGCTTAGGATATAGACCGACGGGGACCTCTCTGCTGAGCCTAGGTAGGACTACGGCGTGTCGTTTGGCCGAGGCCGGGCATGACCCAGAAAAGTGTGTCCGGCCAGAGTTAAGCGAGTGTGGTGGGTAAGTTGGTGCACCCCTGCAGGGAAGAACTAATCTATGCATAGCCGGATCCTCGGTAATGGACGCTCGGAGTTGTATCCCAATCAATACAAGTAGAACTGGATACTTGTGATGATAAATGGATATTAGGGCTCTAGGATCGCTTTCTCGCAGGGAGTCGAGAAAGGATCTCTGGCCGAGGTTGATACTTAATGCTACTACTACTTTATACTGAACTAATCTACACTCGTCTAATGCTGCAAGACCGCTGAAGATGCTAGTCTTCGATAGGACTAGGCCTTCTTTCTATTCTAGCATTTCTGCAGCCTTGTCCACATATACAGCCTTTCTTTGAAAATGTTGCATATGTAGTGTAGATCCTTACTTGCTGAGTACTTCGGATGAGTACTCACGGTTGCTTTCCTTCCACTTTTCCCCCATACCCGTTTGATGCAACCAGATGACAGAGCCCCGGAGCCAGCTGCCCCTGTCGGCGATCACTACTACTACCCCGAGGATGGCTACTACTACGAGTTGGCTGACGACCAGCAGTAGGTTCGAAGGGTCCCAGGCAGGAGGCCTGCGCCTTTTCGATCATAGTGTTTTCTTTTGCCCCGCCTTCTTAAAGGCTTATCTGTTTCTCTTTTATATCTGTACTCAGATATCTAACACTTCCGCTGATGCTTGTTGACACCAAGCTTATGTATTCGAGCCCTCGAGGCCCTGGCTTGTAATATAACGCTTGTATGCCTTTATTTATGTTTTAGAGTTGTGTTGTGATTCCTTTAAGTGAGTCCTTAGGCTTGATCATGTGCATTTGCATGTATGATTAGTGCACGATTAAGCTGGGGCGTCACAAAAGAGTACCCCAAGATTTCTACCGGAGAAACAAAGATGAGAACGTGCATCAACCCCTATGCATAGATTACCCTAATGTCACCTCGGGAATCCGCGAGTTGAGTGCCAAAACACATTTCAAGTGAATCAATATGATACCCCATTGTCACCACGGGTATTCATAGCAAGACATACATCAAGTGCTCTCAAATCCATAAAAGTATTCAATCCGATAAAAGTGAAATCTCAAAGGGAAAACTCAATTCATCACAACAAGATAGAGAGGGGAAAACACCATATGATCCAACTTTATTAACAAAGCCCATGATACATCAAGATCGTGCCAACTCAAGAACACGAGAGAGAGAGAGAGATTAAACACATAGCTACTGGTACAAACCCTCAGCCCCGAGGGTGGACTACTCCCTCCTCATCATGGTGGCCGCTGGGATGATGAAGATGGCCACCGGTGATGATTTCCCCCTCTGACAGGGTGCTAGAACAGGGTCTAGATTGGTTTTTTATGGCTACAAAGGCTTGCAGCGGCGGAACTTCTGATCTAGGGTTATTTCTGATGGTTTCTCTATTTATAGGATTTTTTGGCGTCGGTTTCACGCGAAGATGGGCCTCAAGGTGAGCACGATACACCTGCACACAGGTTGGGCTCTAGGCGCGCCCTGGTGTATCTTGCTCACCTCCTTTGCCTTCTGGCCCTTCCACGAAGCTTCTAGTGCCTCTTTTGTTCCAAAAAAATCGTCAAAAAGTTCCATTGCATTTGGAGAACTTTTATTTTTGCACAAAAAACAACACCATGGTAGTTCTGCTGAAAACAACGTCAGTCCGGGTTAGTTCCATTCAAATCATACCAAAACCATATAGAATTGTTGTAAACATGGCATGACTACTTCATAAATTATAGATACGTTGGAGACGTATCAATATAAAACATCCAAGATTGATACTATAATAGCATGGAACAATAAAAAATTATAGATACGTTGGAGATATATCAAGCATCCCCAAGCTTAATTCCTGCTCGTCCTCGAGTAGGTAAATGATAAAAATATCTTTTTCGATGTGGAATGCTACCTAACATGTTCATCATGTAGTCTTTCTTTTATGGCATGAATATTTAGATCCGAATGATTCAAAGCAATAGTCTATAATTTGACATAAAGACATCAATACTCAGGCATACCAACAAACAATCATGCCTTTTAAAATATCAATGCTAAAGAACGCTATCCCTACAGAATCATATAACCTTGTCATGCTCCATCTTCTTAACAGAAAGTATTTATCATGCACAACCCCGATGACAAGATGAGCAATTGGTTCATACTTTTTAACGCGCTTCAGCTTTTTCAACCCCCACGTAATACATGAGCGCAAGCCATGGATATAGCACTATGGGTGGAATAGAGTACGGTGGTAGAGGTTAATATGGAGAAGACAAAAAAGGAGAAAGTCTCACATCGACGAGGCTAATCAACACGCTATGGAGATGCCCATCAATTGATGTCAATGCAAGGAGTAGGGATTGCCATGAAATGGATGCATTAAGAGCTATAAGTGTATGAAAGCTCAAAAATAAAACTAAGTGGGTGTGCATCCAACTTGCTTGCTCTAGAAGACCTCTGGCATTTGAGGAAGCCCATCATTGGAATATACAAGCCAAGTTCTATAATGAAAAATTTCCACTAGTTATATGAAAGTGACTACATAGGAGACTCTCTATATGAAAAACATGCTGCTATTTTTAAGCACAAATGTGGAAAAGGATAGTAACATTGCCCCTTCTCTCTTTTTCTCTTTTTTGGGCTCTTTTTGGCCTCTTTTTTCCCTCACTAGTACAATGCTCTAATAATGAATAATGATTATCATCACACTTCTATTTACTTACAACTCAAAATTACAACTCGATACTAGAACAAAATATGACTCTCTCTGAATGCCTCTGGTGGTGTACCAGGATGTGCAATGATCTAGCATAACATGTATACAAATGATGAACAGTGGCTGAGCCACAAATAATATGTCAGCTATATAATCATGCAAAGCAATATGGCAATGATGACATGTGTCATAATAACAGAACGGTGGAAGTTGCGTGGCAATATATCTCGGAATGGCTATGGAAATGCCATAATAGGTAGGTATGGTGGCTGTTTTGAGGAAGATATAATGAGGCTTATGTGTGATAGAGCGTATCATATCACGGGATTTGGATGCACCGGCGAAGTTTGCACCACATTTCAAGGTGAGAAAGGGCAATGCACGACACCGAAGAGGCTAGAAAATTGCGGAAAGGTGAGTGCGTATAAACCATGGACTCACATTAGTCATAAAGAACTCACATACTTATTGTGAAAGTTTATTTGCCCTCAAAGCAAAGTGCTACTATGCATGACCCTAGGGGGATAGATTGGTGGGAAAAGACCATCCCTCGTCCCTGACCACTACTCATAAGGAAGACAATAAATAATAAATCATGCTCCAACTTCTTAGCATAACGAGAGACTATAGTGCATGCTTCGGGAATCACAAACCTTAACACCAATATTCTTACTAAACCGTAATCATTCACTAGTACCTCCCACATAATACCATCTTTATATCGTAAAACTATTGCAAGGAATCAAACTTATCATATTCAGTGATCTGCATGAAAGTTTTTATTATATCCCTCTTGAATACCTATCTTATTAGGACCAATTTCATAACTTGTGCATATTGCCATTACTATTATCAAACTGTCAAAATGATATAAGTGAAACATAAGAGTGTAACTATTTCTTTAAAATATAACCGCCACCATGCACTAAAAGATATAAGTGAAGTACTAGATCAACTGCCTAGCTCAAACTATATAAGTGAAGCACATAGAGTATTCTAACAAATCACGAATAATGTGTGTCCCTCTCAAA
This sequence comes from Thinopyrum elongatum, assembly GCA_011799875.1. Classification (NCBI taxonomy): domain Eukaryota; kingdom Viridiplantae; phylum Streptophyta; class Magnoliopsida; order Poales; family Poaceae; genus Thinopyrum; species Thinopyrum elongatum. The sequence continues at coordinate 560,183,812 of CM022301.1, forward strand.
AAGGTGTGTCCAGCAAAGATGATTGTGGCAAACCAAAAAGAAAACAAAGCAAAGAATCATATAATACACGACGCTCCAAGCAAAACTCATATCATGTGATGAAAAAATATAGCTCCAAGTAATTTACAGATGGTTGGTAGAAGAAAGAGGGGATGCCATCCGGGGCATTGATACGTCTCCAACGTATCTATAATTTTTGATTGTTCCATGCTGTTATATTATCATTCTTGGATGTTTTACAATCATTTTATAGCAACTTTATATCATTTTTTGGGACTAACCTGTTGACATAGTGCCCAGTGCCAGTTGCTGTTTTTTTGCTTGTTTTTTACTTCGTAGAATATCCCTATCAAACGGAGTCCAAACGCAACGAAAATTTTTGGAGATTTTTTGGACCAGAAGACAACTTGGGGGCCAAGGAAGGACCAGAGGGGAGGCCCGTGTGTACCACAAGACACCAGGGCGCTCCTAGGAGCCCAGGCGTGCCCTGGTGGATTGTGGGGCCCACGAGGGTCTCTTGCATCGCCTCTTCACCCTATAAATTCCAAAATATTCCAGAAACCCTAGGGGAGCAGACGAAACACAATTCCAGCCGCCGCAAGTTCCAGAACCACGAGATCCAGTCTAACACCATCACCGAGGGGTTCATCATCCTTATTGGTGCCTGTCCGATGATGCGTGAGTAGTCCACCATAGACCTACAGATCCGTAGGCAGTAGCTAGATGGCTTCTTCTCTCTTTTTGCTTCTCAATACAATGGTCTCTTGGAGATCTATTTGATGTAAACCTTTTTACGGTGTGTTTGTTGGGAGCCGATGAACTTTGAGTTTATGATCAGATCTATATCCGTGAATATTATTTGAGTTTTCTTTGATATCTTATATGCATGATTATTTATAGCCTCGTATTTCTTCTTCGAATCTTTTGTTTAGTTAGGCCAACTAGATCGATTTTTCTTGCCATGGGAAGAGGTGCTTTGTGATGGGTTCGATCTTACGGTGTCCTCACCCAGTGACAGAAGGGGTAGTGAGGCACGTATGTATCATTGCTATTAAGGATAACAAGATGGGGTCTATTCCTACATGAATAGATCTTGTCTACATCATGTCATCGTTCGTATTGCATTACTCCATTTCTCCATGAACTTAATACACTAGATGCATGCTGGATAGCGGTTGATGTGTGGAGTAATAGTAGTAGATGCAGGCAGGAGTCGGTTTACTAATCTTGGACGTGATGCCTATATATTGATCATTGCCTTGGATATCGCTATAATTATACGATCTTCTATCAATTGCCCAACAGTAATTTGTTTACCCACCGTATGCTATTTTCTCGAGAGAAGCCACTAGTGAAATCTACGGCCCCTGGGTCTATCTTTTATCATATTGCTTTCAGATCTATTTTTCACCGCATTTGTTTTCAGATCTATTATTCCAAAAACCCAAAAATACTTTGCTGCACTTTTTATTTACATCTTTTATTTCGCGTTTTATTCAGATCTATTCATCCAACTACATACAAAACAATCTATCTTTTTACTGAGGAGGGATTGACAACCCCTCTTACGCGTTGGGTTGCGAGGATTTGTTCTTTGTGTACAGGTACCATTTACATAGTGTTGCTTGGTTATCCTTTTGGATTGATACCTTGGTTTCATAACTGAGGGAAATACCTACCTTAGCTGTAGTACATCATCTCTTCCTCTTTGGGGAAATACCGACGCAGTTTCAAGTCGCATCAGGCATTCCCAAGCTTAGAGTCTTGGTGTCCTTGAATATTACCTTGGGGTACCTTGGGTATCATCAAGCTTAGGTTCTTGCCACTCCTTATTCCTTCATCCATCGCGATCTCACTCAAAACTTGAAAATTTTAGCACACGAAACTCAATAGAAAACAAGTGAGATCCGGTAGTATAACAACTAAATCAGAAACTTTAGGTACTGTTATGAACCCATTCATATTTTATTATTGCATAATACCTACTATATTCTAACTTCACCATGACTTATACCCCCCGATACGATCCATAGATTCATCAAAACAAGCAAACTATGCAACGAAAACAGAATCTATCTAAAATAGTACAATCTGTAGTAATCTGAAGAATGACTATACTTCTATAACTCTAAAAATTCTAAAAAATTAGGACAACGTGGGAAATTTGTATATCAATAATGTATAATAACTTCATATCAAAAACATGTCCAGTGATTTTAAAAAATGCCTGGAGTGAGTGCAAAAGTTTCTATTTTTTTACAGAATCGAATCAACTATCAACCAAATCATCCCAAAGGCTTTACTTGGCACAAACACTAATTAAAACACAAAAAAGAACCATAACAATAGAATACTTGTGTGAACAAAAAAGAGAAAATAAACAAGAAAAATAAAGATAACTATTGGGTTGCCTCTCAACAAGCGTTATTCTTTTACGCCCCTAGCTAGGCATAATACATAGTTTGAAGTGTTGCCATCTTTCAAATCCAATTCCTTAATCACACATCCATACTTCCTAGGAGTTTTAGCATACATATTTTTAACAATCACACTCCTAGAGACAAAGTTGAGAAGTTTATTCTCATGGATAGGTTCCTTTATTAAATCAATGATGTTGGGGTCGACACTAATCGTTTTAAGATCCTCACCCCCATTACGAGATGTGGCACCCTTGTTCTTAGGAACATACATAAACTTGCAATTTTTACTAGGAGGAGTCTTTTCAATAGTTATAACAGAAGAAAAAGCGGAACCCACATTATTAATAATTTCTTCCAACTTGTCAATCCTAGCGGGACTTTGCTCTATCCTCTCATTAATTATTGGTTCTTTTTCCTTTAGCATCTTAAGAGTGGTTCATACCTTTGACCCAAATTGAGTAATATATATGATTATGGATCTTTTTATCTAAATTTTCAATATGCTCCACGCTAGGCATTTTACTTTCAATAGCCTCTAGCCTTTGCATAACATGCTCCAGTGGCGGAGCCGGAACTTTTGTGGAGCCTGGGCAAGTTTACCCTAAGTTTATAATCCAGAAATAAAAAATTGGTTATTCAGATACGCAACATATAATATGGCACCAAACTTCTGAACCACAAATCCACATTAATAATAAAGTGAAAACATAAATATAATAATCACACAAAATTTTATTTTAAAGTGAACTTATATATAATATATCAATATCCATTTCGTACACCTAATTACGTTCAGACTTTACACCAAAATATATACTAACCAGTCTTGCATAGAGCCAAACTTGCCATGTTACCACCAAAAGGAAAGCTATCCATACCAAATGTCATTGTGCAATTTCTTCCACCAGGGTCAAAAGCATATCTCATTTGTTCATTGTTGCGAAAAGAAAGACATATAACCATCTTGCATAGAGGCAAACTGGCCATGCATGTTGCCAAAGTCTTAAGGCAGTATAAGATAAATTTGTGATTAAAAAAATCAACTGTGAAATGTGAATATATTCAAAATAGAAACCATGCAAAAGTAGAGATGATCAGTAGGAACATACCGATGGTGCGCTAAAGAAAATCACGAGGCTAATGTCTATTTCGAGACATCATTGCAGTAAATGTTTGAATAGTATCCTTATCATCAACTGACTTGAATAACTCCCACTCGGTGTAACATATCGTCAATTCAATGAACCATTCATTATTGATCTTGATTCTTGCTATGAAGTTTATTGTTGATAATCTTCATCACTGGATTTTTTTTTGAAGTTAGTTGTTATAAAAGTAATTAATAAGAAAATGAGGTACAACAAGTAACAAGTTCATAGTACGGAACTGCTTGCATCAACTACATGTATCGTATTATTACGTATTCAGTTTGTGGTTAACCAAACTGAAAACAGTGAAATAATTTTATCCCTTTACCAGCAGAACGACCATAAATTACAAATAAAGGAAATATGCATTCTATGAGTCAACCAACCAGAAGGTAAAAAATATTGCATGAATACCATGGTCTGCAAGATGAATATGCCAGTTCTACTACAAATGAATGAACCTGAAAATATATACTTATACATGAGAAAAATCATATGAGGATTAAAACTTTCTGAGGCCATGCGATGGCTGATATGTCTCCAATGTATCTATAATTTTTGATTGTTCGATGCTATTATATTAACCATCTTGGATGTTTTATATGCATTATTATGCTATTTTATATCATTTTTGGGACTAACTTATTAACCTAGTGCCCAGTGCCAGTTGCAGTTTTTTCCTTGTTTTTGTCTTTTACAGAAAATCAATACCAAACGGAACGAAACATTTTGAGGATTTTTCTTGGACCAGAAGACACCCAGAAAGCTTCGGGAGGGGGTCGGAGGGGCCACCAGTTGGTGACCAGCTCGGGAGGCATGCCCTAGGGGGCGCCCCCCAGGCTTGTGGGCCCCCTGATGCCTCTCCAACCCTAATATTTGCACTATAAATACCCAAATATTTCCCGTATACCAGGGGGCACACCAAAAATACTTTTCCACCACCGCAAGTTTCTGTCCTCATGAGATCCCATCTGGAGGCCTTTGCCGGTACTCTACTGGAGGGGGATTCGATCATAGAGGGCCTCCACATCAACCTTGCTGCCCTTCCGATGATGTATGAGTAGTTTACCATAGACCTATGGGTCCATAGCTAGTAGCTAGATGGCTTGTTCTCTCTCTTTGATCATCAATACAATGTTCTCCTTGATGTTCTTGGAGATCTATTCGATGTAATCTTCTTTTGCGGTGCGTTTGTTGAGATCCGATGAATTATGGGTTTATGATCAGATTATCTATGAATATTATTTGAGTCTTCTCTGAACTCTTTTATGCATGATTAAGATAGCTTTGTATTTCTCTCCGATCTATTGATTTGGTTTGGCTAACTAGATTGATTTCTCTTGCAATGGGAGAGGTGCTTTGTAATGGGTTCAATTTTGCAGTTCTCAATCCCAGTGATAGAAGGGGACATGACACGTATTTGTATTATTGCCATTAACGATAAAACGTGGGGTTTATTCATATTGATTGGATCTATCTCTTGACATCATGTCATCTTGCTTAAGGCGTTACTCCGTTCTTGTTAACTTAATACACGAGATGCATGCTGGATAGCGGTCGATGTGTGGAGTAATAGTAGTAGATGCAGGAAGGAGTCGGTCTACTTGTCAAGGACGTGATGCCTATATTCATGATCATTGCCTTAGATATCGTCATAATTATTCGCTTTTCTATCAATTGCTCAAAAGTAGTTTGTTTACCCACTGGATGCGTTCTTTCAAGAGAGAAGCCTCTAGTGAAAACTATGGCCCCCGGGTCTATTTTTATCATATTATTTTCAGATCTACAAAAACCAAAAAACCAAAAATACCTTGCTGCAATTTATTTACCTTTACTTTATTTTGCACTTTTATTTATCTTTTATACCTATCTCTATCAGATCTCATCCTTGCAAGTAACTGTGAAGGGATTGACAACCCCTTTATCGCGTTGGGTGCAAGTATTTGTTTGTTTGTGTAGGTGCAACCATTGGTGACTTGTGTGTTCCTCCTACTGGATTGATACCTTGGTTCTCAAAATGAGGGAAATACTTATCTCTACTTTGCTGCATCACCCTTTCCTCTTCAAGGGAAAAACCAACGAAAGCTCAAGAAGTAGAAGGAAAAATTTCTGGCGCCGTTACCAGGGAGGATCTACATCAAGCCTACCAAGTACCCACCATAAACTCTCATCTCTTGCATTTACATTATTGGCCATTTGCCTCTCGTTTTCCTCTCCCCCACTTCTAAAATGTTTAAAAAAAACACAAAAATAGTTTCCTTTTTATTGCCATCTTTCCGTTCGTCTTTTTGTTTGCTTGTGTGCTAGATTGCTTGGTTTGAACCTATCATCATGAGTGATTTTGGTATGGCAGAAACAAATGATGGTAGAGCTCCTAAAATTGGATGTTCTACTGATCTGGATGCTAAAACTTTTGTTATGGGACAAGGGAATGTTATAGAAAAGGGGGCCATCCAAGAATTCTTTAATTGCATTGGAACTTTAACTTGTGATGATTTTTAAAGATCTCCCTAGCTCCTATACTTAAAAGAACTAAAACTTATGCAGAAGCTATTTTAGCACTTATTCTTAAGTTTGAGAAGAAATTCATTCGTACTCATCCTACCTTGCAAAGATTTTTTTTATGAGTTGCCTATTATAAAAGATCTTAGAGCTAAAAAGATAGCCACCCTTGTCTTATGAATGAATTTGACTACATAGTACGGGAAGCTAGGGAGATCTTTGATTTTTATGGTATGAACCGTGAAAAACCGGTGATAGATGAGATCCTTTACAATAGTGATTATTTATTAAGACATTTGCTTGGCAATGATCACATCTTTGATGAGAACCTTAGAAAGGAAGTTCCCGTTTTAGATACGACTCAACAAGTTTTCAATGATGTTAATCAACGATATTCTTGGATTGTAGCCGAAAAATCAAAGGGGATATGTAGAGGGACAACTTGATAATGCTAAAATTTCTATGGATGATGTGTTCCATGTTATATTTGAAAAACCTCCGGACAAAAACACATCTATGGGAAATAATAGCAAAGATGACAATACCTAGATCTATGCAATATGCCTAGCTAGGGGCGTAAAACGATAACGCTTGTTGGGAGGCAACCCAATTTTATTTTATGTTTTTTGCTTTTGCTTCTGTTTTTCAATAAATATGCAATTATACTTCTGTTATGATTGTGTTTTAATGTTTTAATTAGTGTTTGAGGCAAGTAAGACCTTTGGGATGATTTGGATGATAGTTCTTATTGCATTACTCCATTTCTCCATGAACTTAATACACTAGATGCATGCTGGATAGCGGTCGATGTGTGGAGTAATAGTAGTAGATGCAGGCAGGAGTCGGTCTACTAATCTTGGGCGTGATGCCTATATAATGATCATTGCTTGGATATCGTCATGATTATTTGAAGTTCTATCAATTGCCCAACAATAATTTGTTTACCCACCGTATGCTATTTTTCTCGAGAGAAGCCACTAGTGAAATCTACGGGCCCCGTGTCTATTCTTCATCATATTTGCTTTCCAATCTATTATTTGCTACTTTTATTTTCAGATCTATATTTCTAAAAACCCAAAAATACCTTGCTACACTTTTTATTTACTTCTCTTATTTCGCGTTTATTCGAGATCTATTTATCCAATCTATCATAATTTTTATCCCGTCAACTTGACAATTTCTGGCACCGTTACCCGAAAGGGATTCACAACCCCTTTAACACATCGGGTTGCAAGTATTTGTTCTTTGTGTGCAGGTACCGTTTACATAGTGTTGCTTGGTTCTCCTACTGGTTCGATAACCTTGGTCTCATCACTGAGGGAAATACCTACCGTAGTTGTGCTGCATCATCCCTTCCTCTTTGGGGAAATATCGACGTAGTTCAAGCGACATCAAAAGGATTTTCTGGCGCCATTGCTGGGGAGACATCATCAACATCTATCAGGTTCCTAATCACAAATCTCATCTCCTTGCAATTTACATTATTTGCCATTTGCCTCTCGTTTTCATCTCCCCCACTTCACAATTTTTATGCCATTTTATTCGCAATCTTTTTCGTTCGCCGTTTTCTCGTCAGATCTATCTTTTCGTGTACGATCTTGTTCGCCTACTTTGTCATTGTAGCTAGCATGTCTACCCTCCTTTGTCATCGGATTTTGAAGTTTTATACTTCAAGCAGAAACAAGGAGAAAATTTGAAAGATGCCTGGTATAGGCTAATGGAATCTTATCGCATTTGCAATCTAAAAGGGGACGCAAAGATTTTGCTTCGAATTTTTTATATAGGTTTGACATTGCATCATAGACAACTTTTGGATTTTGCCGCCAAAGGGAACTTTATTGAGCTTGATGCTAATACCGCAGAGGGAATTTTGGGAATTCCACCTATCAAAAAGGGGATTTCTTTCACCCAAGAAGGGGCCCAAATTTTGGACAAGTTGAGTGATCTGCATAAACATTTGGTTGAGTTACAAAAATATAATGAACCTCTCAAACATATTAGTGGAAACCTAAATCGCATGAATACCTTGATTACTCTTTGCAATAAACGGTTGGATATTTTAGATATTAAGATGGTTTCTTTTCCTGAGAAATTAGGGAAGCGTAAAGAGCCTCCCGGGTTTGAGAAAGCCCTTGTAAAAGTTGCCAAAACAAAAGATGACAATACTTGAATCTATGCTTTATGCTTAGCTAGGAGCGTAAAACGATAGCGCTTGTTGGGAGGCAACCCAATGAATAAAATTTATTTTTTCCTTTTTCTTTCTGTTCTTGAGTGTTTGTACAATTATGCCTCTGTTATAATTGTGTTTTTTATGTTTTAATTAGTGTTTGTGCCAAGTAAAGCCTTTGGGATAGCTTTGGTGATAGTTGATTTGATCTTGTTGGAAAACAGAAACTTTTGCGTCTAGTAAAATAATTGTTTAAAATCACAGGAGCGACGAAAAATTCTGAATTATTTACACAAGGTTGATATACAAATTTCCTCGGATTTTCTAATTTTTCAGAATTTTTGGAGTTACATAAGTATGAGAACAGTTCGCATCTTTACAGACTATTCTGTTTTTGACAGATTCTGTTTTCTTTGCATTGTGTGCTTATTTTGATGAATCTATGGTTTGTATCGGGGGGGGGGGGGATAAGCCATGGTAAATTTATAATACAGTAGATATAATGCAATAACAAAATTTGAATGGGTTTTCTACAGTACTTAAAGTAAAGATTAGTTTTCCAATACTAACGGATCTCACGAAGGTTTTGTTAAGTTTTGTGTGATTGAAGTTTTCAAGTTTTGGGTGAGATCACGATGGATGAAGGAATAAGGAGTAAGAAGAGCCTAAGCTTGGGGATGCCCCATGGCACGCCAAGCCATTATCCAAAGAGAAACAAGCAACTAAGCTTGGGGATGCCCCCGAGTGGCATCCCCTCTTTCTTCTAACGACCATCGGTATTTTACTTGCAGCTATATTTTTATTCGTCACATATCATGAGTTTTGCTTGGAGCGTCTTGTCTTATTTGAGTCTTTGCTTGTTTTGCTTTTTAGTTTGTGTCATCTATCCTTGCTGAACACACCTATCTGGGAGAGCCAAAATTATGCTATGATTTGTTAGAATTGCTCTATACGCTTCACTTAATTTTTTTTTTGAGCTATGGATTTGCTCTAGTGGTTCACTTATATCTTTTTGAGCACGGTGTGCTTTAATATTTTTGAAGAAATGCTCTCATGCTTCACTTAGATTTATTTGAGAGTTAGTAATTTTGAAGAAATTCTCTCATGCTTCACTAATATTATTTTGAGAGAAGAAAATTTTATGCTCATGTTCTTCACTTAGATTTGTTTGAGCTATCAAAAGCAACATATGAAATTGGTCCCAAAGTGATAGATATTCAAGAGGGATATAATAAAAACTTTCATGAAGATCATTGGACAAAATAAACTTGATTCTTTGTAATAGTTTTGCGATATGATGATATAATATGTGAGTCATGTTGATGAGTAATTGTGCTTTAGTAAGTATATTGGTGTTAAGGTTTGTGATTCCCTATGCAAGCATGAAAGTCAATAGTTATGCAATGAAATTATATCCTACTTGTGGTGCATTATTCGGTGTTAGTTATGCTTAATGCTCGCTTATGAGATTTTTTGTTTCTTGGTTGGATTCTTCTCAATCTTTTTGCTAGCCTTCACTTGTACTAAGTAGGAATACTACTTGTGCATCCAAAATCCTTAAACCCAGTTTTGCCATATGAGTCCATTATACCTACCTATATGCGGTATTTCCGTGCCGTTCTAAGCAAATTTGTATGTGCCATCTCTAATTTTGAAAATAAATTTCCTTTTTGTGTGCTCGTACCGCTCATGAAACGGTAGGGGGTGGCTGATATTTTTCCATGCTAGATGTGTTATTCTCAAGATGAGTGTTTATGCACTTGTCATTGCACGAGAGTACGGCAAAGGTATTAGGGATGCCCAGTCCCGAAATGAAAAATGAATTTACTTTATGTTGTCAAATAATTAATTCCTTGGAAAGTGTTGGTATGGACGGTACCCGTGGATACGGCTAGCCGTGGAATGTGAAAGTATGGTGGAAAAAGGAATAAACTTTATTTTCTGTTTGGGAACTGCCTATGATATATCTATCATGGAAAGTATTGGGAACTACTTGATCATTTTCGTTGACAGGAAAAGCATGCCACCCAAAATGTTTTATCTCTATCTTTTTCGCTTTGAGCTCTGGCACCTCTACAAATCCCTACTTCTCCCTCTGCGAAGGGCCTTTCTATTTACTTTATGCAATTTTTATTTTATTTGAGTCTCCATCTTCTCTTATAAAGTACCAACTAAGGGGCACTACGATCGTACTTGAGCATTGGGTGTAGCTAATATGCGAGTGTGTTTCATGAATGGATCAATGATTGAGCATGATGGGCTAGGGATAACTTGCTTTAGTGTTGATATTTTGAAAGACTTGGTTGCTTGTTGATATGCTTGAGTATTGAAATCTTCATGTCAAAACTAGACTATTGCTTTGAATCATATAAAAGTCCAAATGTCCTTGCTATAAGAAAATAAAATGTGATGAACATGTTAGACAACATTCCACATTTTTTTTTGTTTTTATCATTTACCTACTCGAGGACGAGTAGGAATTAAGCTTGGGGATGCTGATACATCTCCAACGTATCTATAATTTTTGCTTGTTCCATGCTGTTATATTATCATTCTTGGATGTTTTACAATCATTTTATAGCAACTTTATATCATTTTTTGGGACTAACCTATTGACATAGTGCCCAGTGCCAGTTCCTGTTTTTTCCTTGTTTTTTACTTCGCAGAAAATCAATACCAAACGGAGTCCAAACGCAGTGAAACTTTTTGGAGATTTTTTATGGACCAGAAGGAACAACTTGGGCCGAAGAAGTACCAGAGGGGTGCCCCGAGGGGGGCACAACCCACCTGGGCGCGCCTGGGGGCCCAAGCGCGCCCTGGTGGGTTGTGCCCACCTCGGTGGCCTCCCGCACCGCCTCTTTGCTCTATAAATACCCCAATATTCCAAAAACCCTAGGGGAGTGGACGAAACACAATTCCAGCCACCGCAAGTTCCAGAAACACCAGATCCAATTTAGACACCATCACGGAGGGGTCCATCATCCTCATTGGCGCCTCTCCGATGATGCGTGAGTAGTTCATTGTAGACCTTTGGGTCTGTAGTTAGTAGCTAGATGGCTTCCTCTCTCTCTTGTGATTATCAATACAATGGTCTCTTGGAGATCTATTTGATGTAACTCTTTTTGCGTTGTGTTTTTTGGGATCCGATGAACTTTGAGTTTATGATCAGATCTATATTTTTATCCATGAAAGTTATTTGAGTTTCTTTGATCTCTTATATGCATGATTACTTATAGCCTCGTATTTCTTCTTCGAATCTTTGGTTTAGTTAGGCCGACTAGATTGATCTTTCTTGCCATGGGAAGAGGTGCTTTGTGATGGGTTCAATCTTACGGTGCTCAATCCCAGTGACAGAAGGGGATATGACACTTATGTATCATTGCTATTAAGGATAACAAGATGGGGTCTATTACTACATGAATAGATCTTGTCTACATCATGTCATCGTTCTTATTGCATTACTCCGTTTCTCCATGAACTTAATACACTAGATGCATGCTGGATAGCGGTTGATGTGTGGAGTAATAGTAGTAGATGCAGGCAGGAGTCGGTCTACTAATCTTGGACGTGATGCCTATATAATGATCATTGCCTAGGTATCGTCATGATTATTTGAAGTTCTATCAATTGCCAAACAGTAATTTGTTTACCCACCATATGCTATTTTTCTCGAGAGAAGCCACTAGTGAAATCTATGGGCCCCGGGTCTATTCTTCATCATATTTGCTTTCCGATCTATTATTTGCTACTTTTATTTTCAGATCTATATTTCTAAAAACCCAAAAATACCTTGCTGCACTTTTTATTTACTTCTCTTATTTCGCGTTTATTCGAGATCTATTTATCCAATCTATCATAATTTTTATCTCGTCAACTTGACAATTTCTGGCACCGTTACCCGAAAGGGATTGACAACCCCTTTAACACGTCGGGTTGCAAGTATTTGTTCTTTGTGTGCAGGTACAGTTTACATAGTGTTGCTTGGTTCTTCTACTGGTTCGATAACCTTGGTCTCAGCACTGAGGGAAATACCTACCGTAGCTGTGCTGTATCATCCCTTCCTCTTTGGGGAAATACCTACGTAGTTCAAGCGACATCAGATCTCACGAGTTTTCTGTTGAGTTTTGTGTTGTGAAGTTTTCAAGTTTTGGGTAAAGTTTCGATGGACTATGGAATAAGGAGTGGCAAGAGGCTAAGCTTCGGGATTCCCAAGGCACCCCAAGGTAATATTTAAGGACAACCAAGCATCTAAGCGTGGGGATGCCCTGGATGGCATCCCCTCTTTTGTCTTTAGTCTATCGGTAAATTACTTGAGGCTATATTTTTATTCACCACATGATATGTGTTTTGCTTGGAGCGTCTTGTATTATATGAGTCTTTGATTTTTAGTTTACCACAATCATCCTTGCTGTACACACCTTTTGATAGGGACACACATTAATCATGAATTTATTAGAATACTCTATGTGCTTCACTTATATCTTTTGAGCCAGGTAGTTGCTCTAGTGCTTCACTTATATCTTTTGAGCTAGGTAGTTGCTCTAGTGCTTCACTTATATCTTTTTAGAGCATGGTAGTGGTTTTATTTTTAAGAAATTGATGAACTCTCATGATTCACTTATATTATTTTGAGAGTCTTATAAATAGTATTGCAATTTTCTTAGGTTATGAATTTAGTCCTAATATGATGGGTATTCAAGAAGGATATAATAAAAACTTTCATGAAGATCATTGAATATATGAGAAGTTTGATTCCTTGCATTTGTTTTGAGATATAAAGATGGTGATATTAGAGTCATGCTAGTGAGTAATTGTGGTTTAGTAAGAATATTTGTGTTAAGGTTTGTGATTCCCGAAGCATGCACGTATGGTCTCTTGTTATGCGGTGAAGTTGGAGCATGATTTATTTTTTATTGTCTTCCTTATGAGTGGCGGTCGGGGACGAGAGATGGTATTTTCCTACCAATCTATCCCCCTGGCAGCATGCGCAGTAGTACTTTGCTTTGAGGGCTAATAAACTTTTGCAATAAGTATGTGAGTTCTTTATGACTAATGTTGAGTCAATGAATTATACTCACTCTCACCCTTCCACCATTGCTAGCCTCTTCGGTACCATGCATCGCCCTTTCTCACCTTGAGAGTTGGTGCAAATTTCACCGGTGCATCCAAACCCCGTGATATGATACGCTCTTTCACACATAAGCCACCTTATATCTTCCTCAAAACAGCCACCATACCTACCTATTATGACATTTCCATAGCCATTTCGAGATATATTACCATGCAACTTCCACCGTTCCGTTTTATTATGACACATACCATCATTGTCATATTGCTTTGCATGATCATATAGTTGACATAATATTTGTGGCTTGGCCACCATTCATATTTTTTATACATGTCATGCTAGATCATTGCATGAGGCATTCATATAGAGTCATATGTTTGTTCTAATATCGAGTTGTAATTCTTGAGTTGTAAGTAAATAAAAGTGTGATGATCATGATTATTAGAGCATTGTCCCATGTGAGGAAAGGATGATGGAGACTATGATTCCCCCACAAGTCGGGATTAGACTCCGGACTTAAATAAATAAAAAGAGGCCAAAGAGCCCAAACTAAAAATTAAAAAATAGGCCAAAGAGCCCAAAAGAAAAAAAAGAAAGAAAAAAATGAGAGAAAAAGAGAGAAGGGACAATGTTACTATCCTTTTCCACACTTGTGCTTCAAAGTACCACCATGTTCTTCATGATAGATAGTCTCCTATTTTGTCACGTTCATATATTACTAGTGGGCATTTTTCATTATAGAACTTGGCTTGTATATTCCAATGATGGGCTTCCTCAAATGCCCTAGGTCTTCATGAGCAAGAAAGTTGGATGCACACCCACTTAGTTTTCTTTTGAGATTTCATACACTTGTAGCTCTAGTGCATCCATCACATGGCAATCCCTACTCTTTGCATTGACATAAATTGATGGGCATCTCCATAGCCCATTGATTAGCCTCGTCGATGTGATACTTTCTCCTTTTTTGTCTTCTCCACACAACCTCCACCATCATACTCTATTCCACCCATAGTGCTATATCCATGGCTCACGCTCATGTATTGCGTGAGAGTTGAAAAAGCTGAAGCGCATTAAAAGTATGAACCAATTGCTTGGCTTGTCATCGGGGTTGTGCATGATAAACACTTTGTGTTAAGAAGATAGAGCATGACAAGATTATATGATTTTGTAGGGATAATTTTCTTTAGCCATGATATTTTGAGAAGACATGATTTCTTTATTAGTATGCTTGAAGTATTATTGTTTTTATGTCAATATTAAAATTTTGTTTTGAATCTTATGGATCTGAATATTCATGCCACAATAAGAAAGATTACATGATAAACATGTTAGGTAGCATTCCACATCAAAAATTCTATTTTTATCATGGGATAATTAACTTTATGAACCTAGTTGGGTCCCACTCGTCTGTTTTACCCCTAGTTTTAGAAACTCACCTGTTCAGTCCAAGCCACTTTGCAATTCTTATGCTTTTGCCCTTTGACCCTTTGACCGTCACTTTGAAAAATTCATAACAAATTCATACTAACTCAGAAAAATTCAAATAAGATATCAAAATGTTCGGAAAAACATCACCTATATGCGCATGTCATTTTCATTCTTGACAAAAGTGTTGGAAAGTCCCCATCTCAGTTTTAGCTCATATGCTCTTAGCATGAACAGTAAAATCTAAAAAAATTCAAAAAAATCTAAAAAATTTGGTGGCAAACATTGACCAATGTTTTGAGTGCTTGCCAAGTTTCATAATGGAATGACATTCGTGGAAGTCATGGCAAAAAAAAGAAAATTTGGAGCTTTGATTTTCTTTTTTTTGCCACGACCTCCACGAATGTCATTCCATTATGAAACTTGACAAGCACTCAAAACATTGGTCAACGTTTTCCACCAAATTTTTAGATTTTTTTGAATTTTTTTAGATTTTACTGTTCATGCTAAGAGCATATGAGCTAAAACTGAGATGGGGACTTTCCAACACTTTTATCAAGAATGAAAATGACATGCCCATATAGGTGATGTTTTTTCGAACATTTTGATATCTTATTTGAATTTTTATGAGTTAGTATGAATTTGTTATGAATTTTTCAAAGTGACGGTCAAAGGGTCAAAGGGCAAAAGCATAAGAATTGCAAAGTGGCTTGGACTGAACAGGTGAGTTTCTGAAACTAGGGGTAAAACAAACGAGTGGGACCCATCTAGGGGCATAAAGTTAATTATCCCTTTTATCATTTACCTACTCGAGGACGAGCAGGAATTAAGTTTGGGGATGCTTGATACGTCTCCAACGTATCTATAATTTTTGATTGTTCCATGCTATTATATTATCCATCTTGGATGTTTTATATGCATTATTATGCTATTTTATATCATTTTTTGGGACTAACTTATTAACCTAGTGCCCAGTGCCAGTTGCTATTTTTTCCTTGTTTTTGTCTTTTACAGAAAACCAATACCAAACGGAACAAAACTTTTTGAGGATTTCTCTTGGAGCAGAAGACACCTAGGAACCTTCTGGAGGGGGTCGGAGGGGCCACCAATTAGCGACAAGCTCGGGAGGCGCGCCCCCAGGTTTGTGGGCCCCCTGATGCCTCTCCAACCCTAATCTTTGCACTATAAATACCCAAATTTCCCCGTATACCAGGGGGCACACCAAAAATACTTTTCCGTCACCGGAAGTTTCTATCCTCGTGAGATCCCATCTGGAGGCCTTTGTCGGTACTCCACCAGAGGGGGATTTGATCACGGAGGGGGCATCAACCTTGCTGCCTTTCCGATGATGTGTGAGTAGTTTACCACAGACATACAGGTCCATAGCTAGTAGCTAGATGCCTTCTTCTCTCTCTTTGATCTTCAATACAATGTTCTCCTCAATGTTCTTGGAGATCTATTCGATGTAATCTTCTTTTGCGGTGTGTTTGTTGAGATCCGATGAATTGTGGGTCTATGATCAGATTATCTATGAATATTATTTGAGTCCTCTCTGAACTCTTTTATGCATGATTAAGATAGCTTTGTATTTCTCTCTGATCTGTTGATTTGGTTTGGCCAACTAGATTGATTTTTGTTGCAATGGGAGAGGTGCTTTGCAATGGGTTCAATCTTGCGGTGCTTAATCCCAGTGACAGAAGGGGACATGACACGTATTTGTATCATTTCCATTAAGGATAAAAGGTGGGGTTTATTCATATTGATTGGATCTATCTCTCTACATCATGTCATCTTGCTTAAGGCGTTACTCCGTTCTTGTTAACTTAATACACTAGATGCATGCTGGATAGTGGTCGATGTGTGGAGTAATAGTAGTAGATGCAGGAAGGAGTCGGTCTACTTGTCACGGACGTGATGCCTATTTTCATGATCATTGCCTTAGATATCGTCATAATTATTTGCTTTTCTATCAATTGCTCACACTGCAAAAAAAAAGACACATCCGTGACATTTTGGGCCGAACGATTTTTTTTCTGTCATGCTTATGACGATAATTGTGACAAAACCCGGTATCATCATAGATGTGGTGGGCTCCTACTTCTATGACAGAAAATGGGCTTTTCATCCTGGGCGGGCCGGAGACGCAGCTGCATGACATTCTTTGGGCCGTCCATGACGGAAAAAACCGTGGTAGAAGTGAGGGCGAGGAAAATATCGGGGAGTTCCCAGTTACGGTGGGTGGTCGGGGCCGAGCGATGCACGGAGGGATTGCACGTTTCTCTCGTACACGTATGCACGTGGGTGAGAGGCGTTGGGCTCTAACTGAACCCGGGCGAGGCGTTCGCCTACTGAACCTGAGCGATTGCACTGGCTACGTATTACTGAACCCGAGCGATCGATCGATCCCTGGCTGTTAACTGAACCCGATCGAGCGATTCCTTCGCTACTGCTGCTAACTGAAGTCGATCGAACCTGCTGCCTCTTGGTGAACAGTGAGCGTTGTTGGGGGTTGGATGAACAGTTCCCGATGGGGGTTGGATGAACAGGACCCCGTGGTAGTAGAGGCCGTTGCCGCTGGATGAACATGATCCCGATCGAGCCGGTTGGGGGTGGATGAACAGGACCCCATGGAGGGCTGGTTGAACATTAGCCGGTGGAGGGCTGGATGAACAGTAGCCGGTGGAGGCTGGATGAACAGGAGCCCGTGGATGAACAGTAGCTGGTGGAGCCAGGAGGGAGACGCCGTGGATGAACAGTCGCAGGTGGAGGCTGGAGGAGGTCGACGGTGGATGAACAATGAACAGTAGCCCGTGGAGGCTTGAGCGAGGCAGCAGATGGTGGATGAACTGTAGCCCGTGGAGTCCCGTTTTGCGGTACGCCACACCCCTCCCGATGAACAGGACCCCCATTTCGACCGTAGGAGGTCGAAGAGAAGTCCGTTTCCTCCGTTTTGCGGTACGCCACACCCCTCCCGATCAACAGGACCCCGTTTCGGCCGTAGGAGGTCGAAGAGAAGTCCGTTTCCTCCGTTTTGCGGTACGCCAGACCCCTCCCGGTGAACATGATCCCGTTTCAACCGTAGGCGGTCGAACAGAAGGCCGTTTCCACCGTTCTGCGGTACGCCAGGCCTCGTTTCGGCTGTTCCGTCCAAGCCGGTTGGCTTCTGATGAACAGGACGCATTCCGTTGCCTCCCGATGAACACGACGCAGTTTCTCTGTTCCGACCCAGCCGGTTGGTTGCCGATGAACAGGACGTCGTCGCTGCTCTCCGCTGCCTCTCCATGTACATGAGCCTTGGCCGTACGTATGCGCGACTAGGCGTTCGAGACCCCGCCCGTATGTACGTACGTGGCCGTATTTACTTTCTTGCACCCTGGCTGTACGTACGTGTACATGATATAGACGGGACTGCGTGACATGCTACGTCCGCGCCTCTACTACGACACGTGCCCTTCCTTACTCGCCACGGTTCATCGCTGCAGCCTGCAGACAGACCGATCGACCAGTATGTACGTACACGTTCGCGACCAGACAGACAACCCTACGTACGGTTCGACCGGGTGGGTCCCAGCTGTAAGGGAGGTAAGGAGGCACTTCCTTGCGTGTGAAGATATAGCTGGTGGGTCCCAGCTAGCAGGGGGAGTATTCATTTTTTTGTGCGTAATAAGAAGGCACTTCCTTGCGTGCGAAGATATAGCTGGTGGGTCCGAGCTGTCAGCGGGGGGAACATTTTTTTGTGAAATACAGAGGCCCTTCCGGTGGGTCCCAGCTGTCAGGTGGAGGAATCATTATTTTGCGCGTAATAAGGAGGCATTTCCTTGCGTGCGGCCGTGGACCCAGCTGTCAGCCTCTCCACGTACAGTCCACTTTCGATGGATGTCGTTCGTTGACCACATTGACCATGCCGCGTCGAGAGCACCAGGGCGGTGAACGACGACGAGGCCTAGGAAGGGAACGACACGGAGCCAGGGAAGACTCGGCAGTTGTTTCCCACGCAGAGGGGAGTACGAGGGTTTACTGGTTCGTCTGCCGTCGCCGAAGAATAACAGCAGGTGTGGGTGAGTAGAGGGATGGCTAGGCCAGCGATGAGAGTACGGTGGGGCGGTGAGGCCTGCGCGGCAGCACAGCCGGCAGCGGGAGGAGGGAGCAGGCAGTCCCGCCGGCGCTTGTTTGAGTGGCTGGAGCAGGTAGAGCAGAGATTGAAGAAGCACGACGGCCGTTGGATGGACATCTAACAGTCACTGCTCTCATGTGTTGACTAAGTTGACACGGCGTTGCGTGTGCGTCAACCTTTTTTTTAGGAAAGCGTACACGTCAACCTATAGTAGGCGCACAAGTCAACCTCAAATGTGTAGAAAACAGCATACATCCCATCTGCCATTATTTCTAATAATTTACAGCCCATTTGCTAATTCTGAAGGATTTTTTTTAGAGCCCATATTCTTTTTGCTAGCATTACAGCCCATATTGTGGCCACGGTTAAAAATTATACAAAATTTTGCATATTTCGGTGCGGTCAACTATTTTTAATCCCAAAATTTTGAGTCACATTCAAACTAATTTGAAAAATAAATTTATATAAATATAAAATCCAAATAATTGTCCACGCATAGAAATCAATGGAATTTAAAATATTGAAAGGAAAAAAAATTGAAACTAATTCCTGGTTTGATGTGTTTTAAAAATGTACAGCCCATTTCTCATTACTGATAGCCCATTTTCTAGGCAAGCCGAATGAAACTCTCCTCGTCTTGAAAGATTTGCAGCCCAGTAGGGCTGACAAATCAAGTAGGCCTCGCTTGGGTATTTCTTTAAAAAAAGTAGAACTGGGCTAGCCATTTTCAGCAAGAAAAAAACACAACTAGGCTCATGATGTGGTAAACATAAATAAAACCCTGGCTAGACTGGCCACAGCCCCCGCACAGCCCCGTTGTTATCCTGACCCGTCTCTAAAACTAGTATAAATAACAACTGCTTGTTCCTAAAAAAAAGAAGTAACAACTGCGCGACCTGCTGGGTCCCTGGTGTCATCCGCTCGTTGTGTAATCCTCTTGTTTATTGACTACGTTGACAATGGCGTGGGCTCCAGATGTCCAACCATTAGGAGGAACCATTTTTTTGGGCTTGTAATAACGTGGCACTTTCTTGCGTACTGCCATGACCCTGGTGGGTCCCTACTGTCATCCTCTCCATGTACAGTCATCTCCTTGTTCCTCTCGGTTGTTGACGACGTTGACAACGCAAGAGGGCGGTGCACCGCGCACGGCGAGCGAACCAAGGCGGAGGACGATGACGAGGCCTCGGACGGAACGAACAGGAGCCGTGGAAGATGCGCCGGTCCAGTCGCAGGCGGAGGGGAGTACGAGGGTTGACTGGTTCGGGTGCGGGTGTGTGTTGGGGCTGACGTCGCCGGAGAATAACAGGACGTGTGGGGGAATAGAGGAAGGGACTGGCCAACGTTGGAGGGTACGGTAGGGCGGCGGAGGCGCAGCCAGCCATGGGAGGCAGGAGCAGGCGGAACCGACGAGGTGGTTTGGTTTGGGCGGTTGGAGGAAGAAGACAAGAGATAGAAGATACACGACAGATGTTGGATGTCAATCCAATGGCTGGTAGGCAGAATCGTTTGTTGACTAGCTAGTAAGTCGACACCACCTTGGATAGGCTTTTTCCTCATGAGTCCCAAATGTCAGAATCCAAATCTGTCACAGTCATGTAGCCTTTCTTATGAAAATTTATAGCCCATTTGGTGTGCTAGTTCAAAATAAGTTTGTGGGTGCTGGTGGGGGCTAATCACTTGGGTTCTGTAATGCACAGTAAGCTCAAGCAGCCGGCAAGAGTGATGTTATTTCATTTGGTTGGGATTTGTTACAATATTTCACTCTTAATTAAACAAATGGCAAGCCATTTGCCTTGTTTCAAAGAAAATATGACAGTCACAGCCGAGTTGAAAAGGGCAACAACATCTAACTCCAGCTTACAAACTGTACAAAAGCACGAGGGTTAATTGTTCATCAGGTTTAGACAAAACCCAGATTGAAAAGGGCAACAACATCTAACTCCAGCACTGTTTTCGGGAGTCACAGTCAAATGGATCGGTCAGGTCCATAGAATGAACATCCTGGGTCGTAAAATTTACTGGATTATGACCACAAGATGTTGTAAATAGAAGCCCGGCATGTTCAGAAGCTCTTTTGTCCACCTGAAACTCCTTTTTTTGCTCTTCAACATACCCATCCGTCAAAACCATGCTGCTGATAAACTTAAGCCTGATGGACAATAGTAACCTCGCATTCAGCAGGAAGAATGTGACAAATCTAGTGTTTGCATGGTTGGCTACATATCATTCCAGCGTTATTGTCTTCAATCGAATCTCATGAGAAGTGAGAAAATCCCGGTGCTTACGAATCCACCGATTGGTTATAACTTTCTTACCCCGTCCTGTTGCCTAAATAGACATGAAGATTGAAAATAGTTAAGGTCTAAAAAAAGTGTGTCGAAAGAGCAACAACTGAACGGTTAATTCTAGTACACTATATGCGGGCTTCCAATGTGCGTGAAATTATCACCTTTATATACAACTTCTCCAGACATGGAAAGCATTGCAGCAAGCCAATAATCTTGTTTAGATCAAAACTATTCATTTGGATATATCAGATCTTGACAGAATCCAGCACCATTGATAGGCTATCCATGGAGAAACTCTTCATTGAGCATAGAACATAATATTAGTACAAAATGTGTACTCCAAGATGATATATAACTTATGCGCAGAAATTTAAAATGCAGCTTATGGTTAAAAGTGTAGATGATAATATACAGCACCTGAAGACTGTGGAGCCAAACACCATCTTGAAATGAGCACAGAGATCATGTATTACACCCAAGGTCTCCAGTTTAGGCGCAGAGACGACGGTTATTTGCGACGGTGAATAACTAGAATCAAGGATCAACCTTTGAAGTGAAGGGGCATCTTGGATGATGAGCTGCCTTTCGTCAAAAGAAATTCCAATTCTTACAAGGTTAGGCGACTTTATTTGGAGACAACCGATTCTAACTGTGAAAACAAGCACCAAGCACTCTAGGGCAGGGCAACTGGAGTGGATGATGCTGTGCAATGAGGCCTCTGATATACGAACCCGCACAAGTGAAAGTTTTTTGAGAAATGGGAGTCGAAGGTTTAGTACCAGATTGTCTGGTAGGTAGCACAGCGCAAAGGTGGCGGTGTGGAGAGAGGAGGAAAACCGCGAGATGGACATCGGTGCTGAGGGCACAAGTACATGGTGTTTGGTATCTGGTAGGTGATTTCCTGGGGAATAGTAGAACTCAAGCAGCTGTAGTTCTGTGAATTCAGGGGATTTCAGCCAGGCGTCCATCGTGCAGGGCATGTTATGCTTGCTCAGGTAGCATGACGGGATGCACAGGCTTTGAACGGAGCCCTGGTGGTAGGAGATGATGGCTCTGGGGAGTTCAAAATCATTAAAGAGAGATAGCTGATGACAGTCGAGATTAAGGGGCGTGGCGCGCCATAAAGGGTGCCACCGAATTGAGAGGACTTGGGTGCGGCAGCAATCCTTGGTGGGGAGAAGCGAGATGATCTCCCCAAGGATGGCGTCCGGGAGATCGCTGATGCTGTCCACCCAAGATTCTACGGGTTCCTGGGATCCGGTGGGGGCGGGCTCGCCGCTTCTCCCCGCGCTGCCGGGTGCGGGATCTACAACAGGCGTCGCCGCTGGCGGGAGCCTCATCTTCTTGGCGCTGGGGTCAGCCGACTCCATTTTCCTCGAGGGCGTCGCGTCGAGCTCACGGATTTGAGCAGAGTAACAAATGACGAGCCTAGTTGTACTGCAAGTGAAGAAGAAGGGGAGCTGGGGTTTTTCAGTAGTAGTGAGGAAGAAGGGGAGCTGAGGTTTTCTGTAGGAGTGAGGTGAGGAATTTGGGGGTACGAGTGGAGCGAGCTGACGTGAGGTGGGTGGGAGTGAGGAGGAAGAAGAGCACCCAGGTTTTTTTGGGGGGCGGTGTGCTGGGTAGCGCCTCTCATTAAGTAAATATATGGGCTTTTGAATTGATTTTATTATTTACTAGGGTGGATGGGCTGTTTTGTCTTGGGCCCAGAGAAACAATTACTACTAGTACAGTGGAGACACTCTATAGCTACCCAGAAAAACAATTACTACTAGTACAGTGGATACACTACGGCTTCTGGCTCCTCCGAGGTCATCAAAACGTCTCCCTCTACTGAATGCCGTTTTACTTTTGTTCAGCGACATGCAGGCCATGCAGCGCGCGGGCCCAAATGCCATCCACCAAATTAGAAGGCAGTATGCAGGCGGAGAGTCACCCCGGTCGTAGCGCGGCAGTAACGAGCTGTTGTATCACAAAACCCCACCTCCCCGCAGTTTAAGTTTGACGGACGAAGCAACCATCATTTCACTCTTCGCTGAATCCCCTTCTCCCTCACCGTCTTCAAGAAAGCCAACACTCGCATCTGCCACTGTTCTTCTCTCCCAATGAAGGGAAGGTAAGAGGATCCATGATGTTGGTATATTTTCATTCATAAAAAAAGAACTTTTGCAAAGTAGTAACCGATCCTCACTCTCTTTTTTGTTTCATTGTCATTGCGATTGTGTTTTCCTTTCAGTGGTCTCCTAGTATTCGTCAGTTTCATGATGGACCAAGGAGAACCGGGCAAAGATCTGCCGATGTTGGAGCAGACGCGGGAGGCTGATCCCCACGAGACAGAGAGCTCCAAGAAGATGGAGGCAGCCACCGAGCCAAACCCAGATACGCTCACGGCCACTACTGAGATGGTCAACGCCCCGTTTGAGGTTACAGCCCCCGTGGCCCTACAGGAGCAGTTTCCCCCCTTCGAGGATGTGTCCCCCCCCCCCCGCTGAGCTGCCCAAGGTGATTTTCTTCTTTGCCGATCTCGATTGTGGTTTTTTTATCTAAGTATGTGGTGATAAATAATGCAAAAATTTATTAGCTTCGATGCCATGCTACCTTCCCTATCGTGCATACTTTTGACTCTACATAGTGGTTTAAATAACTTGTGTTTCTTATATTGGAAAGTAACTCAGAATTTGTTTCTGTTTCAATTAGAGCCCTGATGCAGACAAGGATTGTGTGGTTGTACATGTCACTCGCTATGAGGCGGATGACCTGAATATACGCACTGGGAAAACAGAGTTCTTAGGCTGTTGGATCCTGGAAGCCATTTGCACTTATACCAATGTCGAGATGTATTCCAGCCTCACTGTTGTCAGGCGTGTTGTCCAGGGTGTACTGAAGCACAAGAAGTTCAAAGCTACTCCTTCGTTTGTGAGGCATACTGTTCTTGTCAAGCTTACGCAGGAAGATGATGTGGCATGCCTCCACAAACAAGTTTATGAGTGGCAAGGCCACAAGGTTATCTTCAGGAAGGTTCACAAGATTGAGCTACTGCCGGACGTCCTCGATGATGTTCATGGCAAGGTCCGTCTTGTGTCCATCCCAAATTAGATCGAGGCATGAAATAGTTGCCCCAGCTAGTGTTTAATAGTAGTTTGGATTGTGTCTAATTATCCGAACCTTGCCTATTATCGAGCCCTCTGGGGCTAGTACTCTGTTTGAATCCGTCTATGGGAACTGCTGTTACTTTTGTGTGCCCGTGAATCATGTGAGAACCATCCTAATTGTTGCCGAAACAGATGTGTCCTCACTAATTTTTTCATGTAATATGGCATGGTAAGACATAAGTTGTCACGGTTTATCATACGAGCAGTGTGTGTTTGATGAAATAGAGTACTCATTCGAGAACTGTGCGCCGACGTATACATAGGGTACGTAAGGCTGGTTAAGTACTTGTAAACACTATTGGTGCTACCCCCACTTGTAAGCAGTTGTGCAAAACACGGCACATTGGCTCAGCTCGCTTCAACACTAGAAAAGTCGGCTATCGACCAGCTAACAATCAATAATCTGCTGTCTGACATATAAGCAACTACGTATCTTGTTACAGTGGTTCATGCAGTTAACTGAGGCCACAATGTAAATTCCAAACGTTCACACGCTAGTCCAGCGTTCATGTGGAACATTCACATTAAACTCGGCTTCATAAAATACTTGAAAAGCATAAGTTAAGCAATTTTATACATCTCAATGATTCATAGAACATAACAAACATATACTAGTTCACAGCAAAAGACAAAGTTGTGAGAAGGTTTACAAATCAGGAAAAATCAAGCAAGGCTTCTCTGAGCAAAGGGCCTCCTTAGGCAGACTTTAATTTCCTGGAGTTCACTCTGGTTTTTCTTGTTGCCACCATCCAGGGTTAGGTTCTCTCATTCTAGAATAACCAATTATAATTGTGTTCTCAGTTGGAATGCTGAACTGAACCATGTAGTGTACAGACCATCTGAACTTCTTATGCAGTTCCACTAAATTTAAGCACCACTATTTGCAGAAATAAGCAGACCACAATGCCTCTTGTCCGCACACCTATCCCAAAAACCTCCGTGCAGCCGTGCCAGCTAGTCCTCGGTCCATGGATGAACTGGGAGAAAGTGCATTCCCGACTACGATGCAGTTGTTTTCGCTCGTCCCTGCACTACAATCAGGAAGTAAAATGTACGAATCAGCTTCTTTTAGATTGTGTTGGTCATTCTACCTAGTTACTACCAATGTAGGAATACCTGGAAGATGGGTGGTTAGACGACGGCAGCAAGGAATAGCTTTAGTAAGTATATTGGTGTTATAGTTTTGCGATATGATGATATAATATGTGAGTCATGTTGATGAGTAATTGTGCTTTAGTAAGTATATTGGTGTTAAGGTTTTTGATTCCCTATGCAAGCATGAAAGTCAATAGTTATGCAATGAAATTACATCCTACTTGTGGTGCATTATTCGGTGTTAGTTATGCTTAATGCTCGTTTATGAGATTTTTCGTTTCTTGGTTGGATTCTTCTCTCTTTTCTCTCATTTTTTTATTTGAGCCTTCTCTCTCTTTTTTGCCTCTTTTTTTTCGTCCGGAGTCTCATCCCGACTTGTGGGGGAATCATAGTCTCCATCATCCTTTCCTCACATGGGACAATGATCTAATAATGAAGATCATCACACTTTTATTTACTTACAACTCAAGAATTACAACTACTCGATTCTTAGAACAAAATATGACTCTATATGAATGCCTCCGGCGGTATACCAGGATGTGCAATGAATCAAGAGTGACATGTATGAAAGAATTATGAACGGTGACTTTGCCACAAATACAATGTCAACTACATGATCATGCAAAGCAATATGACAATGATGGTACGTGTCATAATAAACGGAACGGTGGAAAGTTGCATGGCAATATATCTCGGAATGGCTATGGAAATGCCATAATAGGTAGGTATGGTGGCTGTTTTGAGGAAGGTATACGGTGGGTGTATGGTACCAGCGAAAGTTGCGTGGCACTAGAGAGGCTAGCAATGGTGGAAGGATGAGAGTGCGTATAATCCATGGACTCAACATTAGTCATAAAGAACTCACATACTTATTGCAAAAATCTATTAGTTATCGAAACAAAGTACTACGCGCATGCTCCTAGGGGGATAGATTGGTAGGAAAAGACCATCGCTTGTCCCCGACCGCCACTCATAAGGAAGACAATCAATAAATAAATCATGCTCCGACTTCATCACATAACGGTTCACCATACGTGCATGCTACGGCAATCACAAACCTTAACACAAGTATTTATCAAATTCACAATTACTCACTAGCATGACTCTAATATCACCATCTTTATATCTCAAAACAATCATAAGGAATCAAACTTCTCATAGTATTCAATGCACTTTATATGAAAGTTTTTAAATATCCCTCTTGGATGCCTATCATATTAGGACTAAATTTATAACCAAAGAAAATTACCATGCTGTTTAAAGACTCTCAAAATAATATAAGTGAAGCATGAGAGTTCAATAATTTCTATAAAATAAAGCCACCGCCGTGCTCTAAAAAGATATAAGTGAAGCACTAGAGCAAAATTGCCTAGCTCAAAAGATATAAGTGAAGCACATAGAGTATTCTAATAAATCACGATTCATGCATGTCCCTCTCAAAATGTGTGTACAGCAAGGATGATTGTGGTGAACTAAAAAGCAAAGACTCAAATCATAAAAGACGCTCCAAGCAAAACACATATCATGTGGTGAATAAAAATATAGCCTCAAGTAAAGTTACCAATAGACGAAGACGAAAGAGGGGATGCCTTCCGGGGCATCCCCAAGCTTAGGCTCTTGGTTGTCCTTGAATATTACGTTGGGGTGCCTTGGGCATCCCCAAGCTTAGGCTCTTGCCACTCCTTATTCCATAGTCCATCAAATCCTTACCCAAAAACTTGAAAACTTCACAACACAAAACTCAACAGAAAATCTCATAAGCTCCGTTAGCATAAGAAAATAAATCACCACTTTTGGTACTGTTGTGAACTCATTATTTATTTATATTGGTGTAATATCTACTTTATTCCAACTTTTCCATGGTTCATACCCCCCGATACTACCCATAGATTCATCAAAATAAGCAAACAACACAAAGAAAACAGAATCTGTCAAAAACAGAACAGTCTGGGAAGATCCGAATTTTCCTAATACTTATGTAACTCCAAAAATTCTGAAAAATTAGGAAAACATATTAAATTTGTATATAAATCTCATATAAAAACTTCAGGGTTTTTCAACGCCCCAGTGAATTATTAAAATTCTGGGACTAGAAGAAAAAGTTTCTGTTTTTCAGCAAGATCAAATCAACTATCACCGTAAGCCATCCCAAAGGTCTTACTTGGCACAAACACTAATTAAAACAAAAAAACACATCTAACCAGAGGCTAGATGAATTATTTATTGCAAAACAGAACCAAAAAAGCAAAAACAAAAATAAAATTGGGTTGCCTCCCAACAAGCGCTATTGTTTAACGCCCTTAGCTAGGCATAAAAACACGAATAGATCTAGGTATTGTCATCTTTGGTATGCAATCCATAAGTAGCTCCCATAATAGATTCATATGGCAATTTAATTTTCTTTCTAGGAAAGTGCTCCATGCCCTTCCTTAATGGAAATTGAAATCTAATGTTTCCTTCTTTCATATCAATAATTGCACCAATCGTTCTAAGGAAAGGTCTACCAAGAATAATAGGACATGTCGGATTGCAATCTATATCAAGAACAATGAAATCTACGGGCACATAATTCCTATTTGCAACAATAAGAACATCATTAATCCTTCCCATAGGTTTCTCAATAGTGGAATCCGCGAGATGCAAATTAAAAGAACAATCGTCAAATTCACGAAAACCTAACACATCACATAAAGTTTTTGGAATCGTGGAAACACTAGCACCCAAATCACACAAAGCATAGCACTCATAATCTTTAATATTAATCTTAATAGTAGGTTCCCACTCATCATAAAGTTTTCTAGGGATAGAAACTTCCAATTCAAGCTTTTCTTCAAAAGATTGCATCATAGCATCAACGATATGTTTAGTGAAAGCTTTGTTTTGATTGTAAGCATAAGGAGAATTCAACATGGATTGCAACAAGGAAATACAATCTATTAAAGAACAATTATCATAATTAAATTCCTTGAAATCCAAAAGAGTGGGTTCATTGCTACTTAAAGTTTTAACCTCTCCAATCCCACTTTTATCAATTTTTGCATCAAGATCTAAAAACTCCGAATCATTGGGACGCCTTTTAACTAAAGTTGACTCATCTCCAGTCCCATCTTTATAAAGATTTATGTTGGAAAACAAATATTCAATAGGATTCACATCAATCACTTTAAGATCCTCATCATTATTTTCACGAAAACTAGAAGAACATGTTTTTACAAACCAATCTTTTTTAGCACGCATCTTAGCGGTTCTTTCTTTGCACTCATCAATGGAAATTCTCATAGCTTTGAGAGACTCATAGATATCATGCTTGGGTGGAATAGATCTAAGTTTCAAAGAGTCAACATCAAGAGAAATCCTATCCATGTTCCTAGCCAAATCATCAATCTTAAGCAATTTTTCTTCAATCAAAGCATTGAAATTCTTTTGCGAACTCATAAATTCTTTAACAGTATTATCAAAATCAGAGGGCATCTTATTACAATTTCCATAAGAGTTATTGTAGGAATTACCATAATTATTAGAGGAATTACTAGGAAACGGCCTAGGATTAAAATTGCCTCTATACGCATTATTACCAAAATTGTTCCTACTAACAAAATTCACATCCATAGATTCATTATTATTTTCAATCAAAGTAGACAAAGGAATATCATTAGGATCCAAAGAAGCACTCTTGCTAGCAAATAATTTCATAAGTTCATCCATCTTTCCACTCAAAACATTTATCTCTTCAATTGCATGCACTTTTTTACTAGTGGAAGATCTTTTGGTATGCCATTGAGAATAATTAACCATAATATTATCTAGAAGTTTAGTAGCTTCTCCTAGAGTAATTTCCATAAAAGTGCCTCCCACGGCCAAATCTAAAAGATTTCTCGAAGCAAAATTGAATCCGGCATAAATTTTTTGTATAATCATCCACAAATTCAAACCATGAGTAGGGCAATTTCATATCATCAATTTCATTCTCTCCCAAGATTGTGCAACATGTTCATGATCAAGTTGCTTAAAATTCATAATATCGTTCCTAAGGGAGATGATCTTAGCGGGAGGAAAATACTTGGAAAAAAAGCATCTTTACACTTATTACATGAATCAATATTATTTTTAGGCAAAGATGAAAACCAAGTTTTAGCACGATCTCGTAGTGAGAACGGAAATAGCTTCAATTTAACAATATCATTATCCACATCTTTTTTCTTTTGCGTATCACACAAATTAACGAAATTGTTTAGATGGGATGCGGCATCTTCACTAGGAAGGCCAGAAAATTGATCTTTCATAACAAGATTCAGCAAAGCAGCATTAATTTCACAAGATTCCGTACTAGTGGTGGGAGCAATCGGAGTACTAATAAAATCATTGTTATTGGTGTTGGAAAAGTCACACAATTTGGTATTCTCTTGAGCCATCATGACAAAGCAAGCAATCCAACACACGAGCGCACAAAAAGCGAACGAAGAAGACGAATAGAAGAGGGGCGAAGAAAAGGCAAAGAGAGGGGCGAAGAAAAAGGCAAATCTTTTCGAAATTCGTTTTAGAAGTGGGGGAGAGGAAAACGAGAGGCAAATGGCGAATAATGTAATGCAAGAGATGAGAGTTTATGATGGGTACTTGGTATGTCTTGACTTGGCGTAGATCTCCCCGGCAACGGCACCAGAAATTCTTCCTGCTACTTCTTGAGCTTGCGTTGGTTTTTCCCATGAAGAGGAAAGGGTGATGCAGCAAAGTAGAGATAAGTATTTCCCTCAGTTTGAGAACCAAGGAATCAATCCAGTAGGAGACAACGCGCAAATCACCGAATACCTACACAAACAATCAAACAACTTGCACCCAATGCGATAAAGGGGTTGTCAATCCCTTCACGGTTATTTGCAAAAGTGAGATCTGATAGAGATAGATAAACGATAAAGTAAATATTTTTTGGTATTTTTGTTTTATAGATCGGAAAGTAAAATATTGCAAAATAGTAGATCGGAAACTTGTATGATGAAAAGTAGAAGATTATATGATGGAAAATAGACCCGGGGGCCATAGGTTTCACTAGAGGATTCTCTCAAGATAGAAAATAATACGGTGGGTGAACAAATTACTGCCGAGCAATTGATAGAAAAGTGTAAAGTTATGACGATATCTAAGGCAATGATCATGAATATAGGCACCATGTCCGTGTCAAGTAGACCGAAATGATTCTGCATCTATTACTATTACTCCACACATCGACCGCTATCCAGCATGCATCTAGAGTATTAAGTTCATAAAGAATGGAGTAACGCATTAAGTAAGATGACATGATGTAGAGGAATTAACTCAGGCAATATGATGAAAACCCCATCTTATTATCCTCGATGGCAACAATACAATACGTGCCTTGCTGCCCCTACTGTCACTGGGAAAGGACACCGCAAGATTGAACCCAAAGCTAAGCACTTCTCCCATTGCAAGAAAAACCAATGTAGTTGGCCAAACCAAACCGATAGTTCGAAGAGAATTACAAAGATATCAAATCATGCATATAAGAATTCAGAGAAGATTCAAATAATATTCATAGATAAGCTGATCATAAATCCACAATTCATCGGATCTCGGCAAACACACTGCAAAAAAGTATTACATCGAATAGATCTCCAAGAACATCAAGGAGAACATGGTATTGAGAATCAAAGAGAGAGAAGAAGCCATCTAGCTACTAGCTATGGACCCATAGGTCTGTGGTAAACTACTCACGCTTCATCGGAAGGGCAATGGTGTTGATGTAGAAGCCCTCCGTGATCGAATCCCCCTCCGGCAGGGTGCCGAAAAAGGTCCCTAGATGGGATCTCACGGGTACAGAAGGTTGCGGTGGTGGAAAAGTGTTTTCGTGGATGCCTCTGTTGGTTTGGCGATATTTGGGAATATATAGGCAAAATAATTAGGTCAGGAGGTGCACGAGGGGCCCACAAGGGTGGGGGGCATGCCCTACCCCCCTAGGCGCGCCCTCCGTCCTTGTGGCCGCCTCGTGGCTCCTCCGACTTCATCTCCAAGTCTCCTGGTTCCTTCTGGTCCAAGAAAAATCATCGCGAAAGTTTTATTCCGTTTGGTATTCTTTTTCTGCGATACTCAAAAACAAGGAAAAAACAAAAACTGGCACTGGGCTCTAGGTTAATAGGTTAGTCCCAAAAATAATATAAATTATCATATTAACGCATATAAAACATCCAAAACAGATAATATAATAGCATGGAACAATAAAAAATTATAGATACGTTGGAGACGTATCAGGCCTCCCTAGGCAGGCTTTAATTTCCTGGAGTTCACTCTGGTTTTTCTTGTTGCCACCATCCAGGGTTAGGTTCTCTCATTCCAGAATAACCAATTATAATTGTGTTCTTAGTTGGAATGCTGAACTGAACCATGTAGTGTACTAACCATCTGAACTTCTTGTGCAGTTCCACTAAATTTGAGCACCGCTATTTGCAGAAATAAGCAGACCACAATGCCTCTTGTCCGCACACCTGTCCCAAAAACCTCTGTGCAGCCGTGCCAGCTAGTCCTCGGTCCATGGATGAACTGGGAGAAAGTGCATTCCCGACTAGGATGCAGTTGTTTTGGCTCTTCCCTGCACTGCAATCAGGAAGTAAAACTTATGAATCAGCTTTTTTTAGATTGCGTTGGTCATTCTACCTAGTTACTACCAATGTAGGAATACCTGGAAGACGGGTGGTTAGACGACGGCAGCTAGGAATAGCCATCTCATTTTGTGCAGTTCTACTAAAATTGAGGTGTGTACTTTTGATTGCGCAAATAGAAACGATATGGAGACAGACATCCCTGTTTGCGCAAATATGAAATACGGTTATTTAAGCAGTGATAGTTATTTGCAGTGGCATATGATTAACAGCAGCATCTATTGTGTTATAATTGGCACTACATTGACAGTATGAAAGTGCCCTTAAGTAAGTAGCATCACATCACATCAACACTGCCATAGATTAACATGCAGAACAATAGCATTAGTATTACTGTCATGGGAGTAGCACATGGTCAGTAAATGTGCAATCAAATTTGTGCAGTTCCACTGGGATGAAGCAATGTTAGCGGTGTGAGATTTAAGTGTAACTGCAAAAACACAATTCATGGGAAATAAAGCAAGACAGAAGCACTTCATAAAATGGTGGTGGCATTGCTTCAATTTATCGACGGCACTAGACCATTACTTAATAGTGACATTAGGTGGCATTGCTTCAATTTATCGATGGCACTAGACCATTACTTAATAGTGACATTAGGTGGCATTGCTTAATGCTTCATGTGATTTTACATTAACGGTAGCGATATGGGCGTAGGGACAGCAGGGGCATAAAGTGGTGAGGCAGATGTGGTTGCCGAGAGCGGCAAACACTCAGGCAGCATGTCTGCATTTGTCCCATTTTTTATCTCCTCGGCGACATTTTCCTATGTGAGCACATGAAATCTAGACCTGCTCGTTCTCATTTGCGTTGTCCCCCAACACCCCTCACTTTCTTTCCTTTTTCGACCAAGAGACAGGTCCACTTCCCCCACCCTTCGCCATCCACCACGCTTTCTTTGCCTTTTCAGCCAAGAGACCGGGTGGGTAGCCAGTATCTACTACTTTCCCCTGTTTCCTCTTAGAACCAAGTCCTAGATTCATGCTACAGCTTTCCCACTTTCTTCCCTATTTGAACCAACTCTTAGATTCGACTGTATGAACTAGCTTTACCTCTAATAATAGTAAAAGTCTAGGTGGCTTTGTAACAGC
The DNA here is from genome assembly GCA_011799875.1 of Thinopyrum elongatum. NCBI lineage: Eukaryota > Viridiplantae > Streptophyta > Magnoliopsida > Poales > Poaceae > Thinopyrum > Thinopyrum elongatum. The sequence goes on from CM022301.1 coordinate 560,216,950, forward strand.
CGACGGAAGTAGAAAAAGATCCACACGTAGCCACGTGGGGAGCTGGGGCAGTAGAGCAAGGCAGGTTTTGAAGGAATATATACCTGAGGGTCGTCGGCATGTGGCAAAGACGGCGTCGGGAGGCCGCATCTTGGCCACAATACCGCAGGAAGGAAGAAGGGGTCGGAGGCCCTCCCGAGCCTGTGCTGTCTCGGAGAGAACGACACGGCCACCGATCGGGACGCGCGGGCAGCTGTTGGTCTCCTCCCTCGCCGCCGACAACCGCGTGAACGATGCACCTACACCCCTGCCCCGGTCGAGGTGGTCCGGCAGGATTTGTGACCAGCCGTGAGCAGAGAGAGAGTGTGGCCACTTATGTCTTGCTTAGATCTGGAGAGCATGAGAGAGTGAAAGAGAGGAACCCTAGTAAAGCAAGCGCCGAGGCTCCTGCTTATATATATATTGGAGTGATTTTGTTGTACCAACCGTTATTAAATTGAATACGCGCGAACCACTATTTTCATTTAAAGTCCAAGTAAAAATAAAACTTGATCAATAATGTGCCATCGCGTCCAGGAGGCACAATACTGTATTATTCATGTGCGGTCCCCGACCCTCCATCAAGTTGAAAACTAGACTAGTCAAAATGTCAATTGGGATGCCTCTTTGTAAACAAATGCGCTCCTAGCTTAAAAAAATGCGCTCCTACATGTACCCGCGAGTGGTTGTGAGAGAACTAGTGCGTGCGTGCACCGCTTCTTTTCGTGAGAGTACAATATACTACGCCCAAAGAACGTTCGCCACAAGAGTAATAGTATAAGTGTGTGACGTGTGAGTTAAAATAAAAGGTGCGCGACGTCTTTTATTTTTTAGAAGTTCTGAGGGTAGGGTGTGAAGAGCACATATGTGTGTGACGTCTACCTACAGATAGACGGTGGGTGCGAGAGGACTCGGGAGAGTCGTGACTCGTGAGGGTGCGTGTGTGCGTGAGAGAGAGGGGGCACGTATCAATGCAATGCATGTGTCCGTAAATCATATCTGACAAACGTTCGCCAAAAGCCGTTTCCTGACGAACGCCGTAAGAACCGTTAGATCGGCATCCGACAGTGTTAGTTTTGCCATGTCATTTAGCAGAACAGCCACTCCTCCGACACACAAATCTTCCACGTGAGTGTTAGCAACTGCCGTATGCTCCTCCCTCTGTTCCAAAATGTTGTGCATATAGCTTTATTGAAAATTCGAACCTCGCAAACTTTTATCGAGTTTTCGTATACCAAAATGCACATATAGTATACCCAGTATACATCATTTCATTCATCTTCGAGAGGTAACTATAAAGATGGGGAAGGAGTGTACAAAGAAAGACCGTCGTATCACCTGCAGCAATTTCAACCATCCTTTGGTGTGGAGGAATATCATAGGAATTCTATATGATATGATTTTTATAGGATATTTTTCCTTTAGAGCCAATTGGTTCATAGGAATAGATTCATATACTCCACATTTCAAAGGAAAAAAACATGATATCATTTTTATAGCTTTAGAGCCACTTGGTTCATATGAATGGATTCCTATACTCCCACAATTTCAAAGGAAAATAAACATTAGCGTATATTCAGTAGAAAAGTTCCTATGATGTGAACCAAATGACATCTCTTTTCTAATCCCTCCTCATAGGAATTGAGATACATGTCATCTCTAGATTCAATAGAAAAGTTCCTATGATGTGAACCAAATGACATCTCTTTTCCAATCCCTACTCATAGGAATTGAGAGACATGTCATCTCTTTCCCTACAACTTCCATGCATAAATCTTCTATTCCTAAATAGCTAGTACAACCCACTAGTAGCTTTTTTCCTGGACATGCAACTATGGCACAAGAACACGTCATGCATGCAAGTCATAAATCACATTGTTTTTGTACTCTATGCATACAAGCACCACATCATCAATTCGTGCATGTTACTCATAAGTTATTTCTTGCATTAGATTTTGTATTGACAATGTATGTGTTGGTCACGTGCACACATATGTAGTTCACATTCACAATTTTGATAGAAATGTCATTCTTTTAACTGCAATTCATTTTTTCTCTTTGTATTACATTTTCATTTTAAGCATACATTCACTTCCCATTAGTTATAGATGTTTTTGGAGGAACTTTTATGCATTATTTTGAGTAGCAAATTTCACACAGCCGTGGGTATATCAAAATGCGGGGCCCATGCGTTATTGCCTTTCGGTCGAACCTACGTCCACAATTTTTTGTACTACGTATATCTCCACTGGTCCCTGAACCCAAAATGCTACCTCGTTCTCGTAAAACCAAGCAGCCCACTCGTGTTAAGGCGTCGACTCGAACTCAATCCCTCTCCCGTTTACTACGCCGTGGCCCCGCACGCCATAGTACTCCTACAAACCCTACCCGCCGCATGCATCATCGGTTTTCTTCAAGAGGACGAGGGAGAAGCGGATTTGTAGTGGAGGCTCCTACCCTAGGGTGCCCTAGGTAGCTGACGCACGCATCTTTGGTTTTCTCTTTTCTTTATGCTCTTGCGCCCTAGAGTGAAATGATGGTTGCTTTGCCCGTCCAGCTTAATGCGGGAAAGGTGGGGCTTTGTGATTTGACCCCTCATCGCTCATTTACTACTACTGCGGCGCTACGACCGGGGTGCCTCCAAGTCCAACCGCTGCTCCGAACTATAATTTGGTGCATCGCACGGGGAACAAGACGGTGGATGAGCCACATGTCAGCCAAAGGGGTCCTGTTAAGTGTGTCGCCATTTCGTGTGCGGACTGACCCTGCTTGAGTTGCTACGTCAACACGACAGGAGCAGCCAACCACTTGGTTTTGCTCCTTGGTGAATCCCAACTATATTGATCTAAAAAGATACTACTTCCTCCGTCTCGGTTTATAGGGCATGCATGTAGTTCTAGGTCATCCATTTGACTAACTAAATATGAGTTACTATGTCACAAAAAGTATATCATTGGATTCTTAAGGGGATGTAGTTTCTAAACATATATTGTTCATCACATATATAGCTAGTTAAATTCTCAACCTAGAACGATGTGCATGCCCTGTAAACCGAGACGGAGGAAGTAGTAAAAATGAGGTGATTTTACCGAGCGGTGGGCGGGGGAGCATGGCCTATCATGCGGTCCCATGTGTCATGATGTACCAAGGCGATGCGCGTCCCTCTTGAGGCAGAACAATGGCAGAAGCAATACGTGGTTTTCTTGAAGGAGATGATGGCGAAGCGGATTCAGCGAAGTGTGAAATAATGGTTGCTTCGTCCATCTGGGAAGGTGCGGCATTTTGATTTGACGTCTCATTGCTCATTACTACTACTGGGGCGCTACGACTGGGGTGCGTCCCCCCTGCTGTTCTGCACTATTATTTGGTGCATGACACGTCGACCCGGTTGCTATATGTACCACATGTCGGCGAGAGGAAGTATAGAATTCATGAAAGCGAGCGTCTCCACTCTTTTAGTACGACGGAGGAGTACAAGCCACGGCTTGGTATTTGCTACTTCGCGTGATCCATCGATACAAACCCGGACTAAAAAAGGCGAGGCCGGGTCTTTTCCCGCACGGCAGGCAGGGGAGTTTGTCATAGTCTATTCGAGGAAACGAGGCAGGAAGCGAAACAAGCAAATAAAGGTTGAGCGACTTAGTTTCTGGAAAATCTGATTTTACGGAGTACGTACCCACTATGGAGGTAGTACTACTTACTACTCCCTCCTTTCCGGTTTATAGGGCTCACCTAAAAAAAATTGTTTTTCCGTTTTATAAGTCTCAATTCTACTAGTAGTACCATCACATGTTTGGATTTCGAGGTGCATTAAATCACCCGATGCAAGCAATATCAAGAGAAAACTCACCAATGCATGTAGAAGTTCATGGAAATTTAGTGGTCATGCATGCATTCGTTGTAATTAATGCATCGGTAAACATAACTTGAGAAAAACGAGCGTACTAATTACTTGTGCAAACTACGAAATTAATTCCACCACTCACCGTCTACCTTGGTTGGAGAGATTTTGAAATTGAGCCATAAACCGGAAAGGAGGGAGTAGTAACATAGCCTAGGGTAGCTTGTTGCACCACGGACTCCAAGGACATTGCTGTAGTACTACTCCTATGTACCACTGTACTACTCCTACTACTAAATGACATATATTTCAAACAATATGATAATCTCTCTAACCAAGGTAGGGACGAGGAGTAACGGAGGGAGTAGTAAAATTTTCTCCTTGTCCTGCGAGCCACCGCGCGCATCGGCGAGGGAGCAGGCGTAGGCATAGTAAGCAAGCTTCTCCTCGTCCTGCGACTCTGCGCGCCACCGTGCCCGTGGGCGGGGGAGACGGCATACTAAGCAAGCTTCTCCTCGTTCTGCAAGTTGACGGGACACATCAAAAGTAATACGTACAGAGCATCTCCAGTGTATAGAGCCTTGCCTCTAAGGTAGGCCCCACATGGTTTGCCTCTTATCAAATGAAAAAACCACAATGTATAGAGACTCTAACCAGCCTCTAAGGTGGGCCCTAGCAGAAATTTAAAAAGTATTGATTAGCAACACATTTGTCCAATCAGTACTATTTCTCTTGTACTCCTACTTTCTTATGCTTCCTAAGGCTGACAATTGGGACCAGATGGATTGTTACATTGTTAGAGGCAGCCTCTAAGGTTAGACGCGACGCTAGCCAATTTTTTGTTAGAGGCAGTTCATGCAATGTATAGAGGCCTGCCTCTAAGAGGAGAGAGGGCTTAGAGGAAACCAAAAGCATACATTGTGGATGCCCTAAGTGCCTACTTTCCGGTCTATATGACTCAATTTAAAATCCACAATGCATCCATAATAGATGCTGAGTGGTGGAATAAGTTTGTTACTTCCATAGTTCGCAAAAGTACTGAGCATGTGAGATGGTGAACGGAGGGAGTACAATACCATTAGTACTACAATTCTTTTGGAAGGGTTGTATTAGTCCCTCCCATTCACATGTTCACATTTCAAGCTTCAATAAAAACGTTTCACGCAAGGATTAAGAGAAACCTCAGCAATGCATGTACTCCCTCAATCCATATAGGGTATAAAATGCGTTTTGGAGGCTAACTTTGACCACATGTTAGAGCAATAATATGACATCCAACTTACACAAATCTTACCATCAAATCCTTACGTGGTCATTATACTACTAACACATGCATGCGTTGCAATTAGTATGTAGATACAGTAGTAAACACTCACTATCTAGTAGGAGTAGTACTAGTAGTACTCTACACTACTACTACTATGAGGCCATCCAACTGTGTCCCGGCAGAAGACCACGGACACCGATTATTCGTTCATATTTAAATTTGTTTTCACACAGCAAAACATCCATGAAAACAACACATGGCAAAATTTCACGGCGAACGAGGGATTTGAATGTGCTGGGAGGGGTGGGGCTTGGAGGGGTTGTTTGGATCTTGCCCGCGGTAGCCAAAATATTGGCGACCCTTTTGTCCACCCGTGCCCTTGCCACCGATGAACGAGGAAGAGCTCGGGTGCTCATACATCCTCCAGCGCGCGCGTTGGAGACGAGCTCGCACGAGCTGTGCTTTTTTTGTCCCACCACGCCGCCCGAGTCGGCCGCAGACCGACTGGCAACCTGAAAATTACGCTATCCAACCGTAGACGCACACATTCTAACAGAAACTTAACCAACCGGACGAAATTCATGCAAACACGGCGATATTTCATATAAACAATGACGGAATTCATATAAAATACCGGATTTTCATACAAACATGACGGATTTCATTACATTCAAATCAACTAAGCGGTGCTAGTCTTGAATAGCACAGGTATAATAATACCTAGCCTAAATGGTCGCCCGCCGATCCATTTATCTTCCTCATGTCCGGCAGCACGATCACCAGACTGCCGGGAGCCCCGGAGGTATATGCTTCAGCGCAAAGGATGGCTCGCTTCCCCACCGCTCAACTGACATCGTTGGCTGATGCCCAAGATGGAGTCTGAAGGGGGCTTCTCCGCTTCCGTGGAGCCCATGCGGGGTCGACGAAGGTCCTCGCAACAAAAGGATCCGGCAAGACACCTGTTGTGTACGCCGGCGTCGCCTCAGCGGTGGCCTTCATGTGACCCAAGCAGCGGCGGCCTCCCGTGTTCTACTTCTCCTTGATGATGGCGGCAGACGCGGATTCGCTGGCTACCGACTCGTCGCTCTCCGCGCACCCGGCTTCTGTCTCTGCTTGCATGGCGTGGCCGCAGGCATGGGAGTCTCGGCCACAGAAACGGGAGACGCGGTCACAGACACGGGAGGTGCAGTACGAGGTGGCGATGTGGACGGCAGCGACGACGCCCGTGCTCCCCGCCGTGCCGGCATGGAGCAGCTCGCCGCTCCTCATCGAGCTGGCCTGGAGCTGCGAGTTGCTGAACTGCGCGCCGGCTTGGGGCGGCAGCTGGCTCCGTCGGGCGAGGGGAGGGTGGTGGATCAGCGAGCTGCATAGCTCGTATCCGGCGGGCTTGGCGGGCCACCCAGCCGGCTTGGATGCCGGATAACTACTCTTCGTAAGCCATTGTAAGAGTGGAGAAAATGGTGAAGGAGGAGATAGGGGAGCGGCGGAGGTGTGCGATTCTTGGCCGGCGTCTGGCCTCGTTTAAATAGGAGATTAAATAGATGGCAGACGGGAGGAGCTCGGCCGGCGTTGCGTTTAATGCCGGCCCGGTCATGAACGGACGTGTGTCCAGACCAGAGTGGGTTTCTAGGCTTCCACACAGGTTTCATGGAGGTGTTTGAATGCGGCAAGGAGGCGTGTTCAGCCGGGCGTGCAGCGAGCGGCGCCCTCGACTCTAACGTACGACACCGCGCCGCTCTTCCACTGACGTGTGGGCTTGTTGGGTACCTGGCCTGCATGTCAGTGACCCAACGCAGGCAGCGCACAGCAGAGGAGCTTTTGGTGGGCCTGGGCGGTCAGAAGTGGGCATTTCATAAACCGATGATTGTTCATTGAGTGTGACATCATCTATTTCATGTAGATAAGCCTACTATATAATGTAAGAGAATTTTAAAATTTTCATATATGCGTTGATAGCCCATTCGATACATTGTGATTCATAAAGACCGCCGCAAACATCAATGTTCTGCTTATCACAGATAAGATTGATTAATACCCGTAACAATCCATGTCCTTAACAAAGGCTCCATGGACGTATAGGTTGAGCGTGTGTCTTGCGTCGTGCGCTCTATGTGCATGCATGCGTGTGAGTGTTGCGTGCATGCATGTGTACATTTCAGCGTTGCATGCATGTGTGCGTGCGTGCGTGTGTTCGTGAGTGCATGTGTACGTGTCATTGTTGCACGCCTACATGTGTGCGAGTGTTGCGTGCGTGCATGTGTACGTGTGGGGTGAGGCTACACGTCAGTCGACTGACTTTTTCATCTCTGGTCAGTCGATTTTCCAGCCGTTGGATACGAAATCAAGGGCCTGCAGTTCATCTTCAACCTCCACCCCCCTCAGCCGCCAGCCACCACCGGCCCCCGCCGCCCGCGGCCGGCGGTGCTCCCGCGCCGCCTCACCGCCCCGCCCTCCCCGAGACCACTCCCCACCGCCGGTCCGCCGCCGCCCCGGCCATCCCTCTAGGCCCCCCCGCGCCGAGCTTTTTCTCCGGCGATCCCCACGCCACCGCCCCACCACCGCGCCCCCCCACCGCCGGCGACCACCGCCCCCACCCTGAACCCTAAGATAGATAGTGGGGTACCTCTGCGGCGAGCCCCCCTTCCGGCTGCGGCTGGTTCTTCCTTAACTCCGGCGAGCCCCCCACCCCCTGAAAATCGATTGACCCAAAAGTCGATTTAGTCGACTGAAGTGTAGCTAAATTGGTACATGTGAGTATTGCATGCATGCATGCGGGCGTGTTTGTGCGCATGTGTGATGAGTTTGTATTCACCACAGTGGCTCGTGTGTGCGTGCAATTAAAACGGCCGGCTCAGCATATCATCACAAGGCGATCCTTGTCCGCTGTGGTTAGGGGGCGCGGGCTGCCAACCAGAGGTCTCACGACTTCGAATCCCCACCGACCACTAATTTATTACCATTTCTGTCTTTCATATACGCGCTGACGGGTGGGCCCTATGGTAATGTGCGCTGGTGAATGTGGACCGTTTGACTGGTCAATTGATCGTGTCATCAACAAATTACGGAGCTGTATGGTGAGCCAGTGACCGTATGATCACCATAAAATGTATTTTATTAACACAGTACAGACTCAAACTACCATTTCTTTCTTTCATATACGCACTGACAGGTGGGCCCCACGGTTACGCGCGCCCACGTGGAACGTTTGACTGGTCAATTGATCGTGTCATCAACAAATTACGGAGTTGTACGGGTGAGCCAGTGACCATATAATCACGACTTGTATTTTTTAACACAGTACAGATGCAAGCGCTCATATATACGCGCAAACACTCACCGCTATAAGTGCACACACGCAGACCCTACCCCTATGAGCACCTTCGAGAGAGTGAGCCAGCATATGATCTTGAGATTTTACGAAGTCACCATAGGTGCCTCGTAGTCGAGGGGAACGTCTCCTCCCACTAAACGCACATCGCCGGAAAATACTAAAATTAATCCAGGATAAATGCGAGCACCAGAACTTTAACCCTGGTGGGCTGGGGAAACCACTGTCCTCCTAACCATCCAACCACAGGTTGGTTAGCACCACAAAATGTATATGGTGACCGTGATGAGCTTATTATGAAGTCCAGTGACCATATCGTGCTTTCGCTTCAAATACAATGACCGTAAGTGTCGTCAACAAAATACGGAGCACGCATCAAATACAATGTCCGTCAGTGTCATCAACAAAATACGGAGACGTATCGTGAGCTAGATACCGTATGATCACCACGAGAATGTATACGGTGACCGTAATGAGCATATTCTGAAGTCCAGTGACCGTATAGTGCTTTCGCTTGAAATACAGTGACCATCACGCGTGAATGTGTCAGGGGCTTGCATACTTTTAGAGGGCCGAGAGATAGTTTGTGTGCGTACGTGAAAGTGGTGTAGAAAGAGGGGGTGTCCGGTGGAGAGAAGGAGAGATATGCCCTTCGTTTCTCTTTCCCGTGACTAATATTTTAGGAGAAAATATAAACATTCACGATACAGAACAAATATTATTGGATGCACCATGCAATTAACTTTCATGTATAACATTGTACTATTGTATATGCTTATTTTCTTAGTGGCCGATTGCGTGTGGGGTGTGGTGGGCACATCATTTCTAGTTGTGGTGGGTCAACGTGAGGACTCATGGGTCGGTTCCATCCTACGCCACATAGATTGGACCGAGAGGCATTATACGAAGACCCATGTGGAGGACTCGGCGTACAAGACGAAGCTACCAGAGTCGTGGAGGACTCTATCCCCACTGATGATAAGCCGACTATATATGATTTGTAACCCTAGGCCCCGAGTATGTTATAGAAGCCCGGGGGCTAGTTCGTCGATAGTATACACACACGCACAATGCCTGGTATTCACGTGTACTTTGTACACACCCCTATCACAAATATACAGTACCAGGAGTAGGCTTTTTCCTCAACTACAAGGGTCCGGACTTGGGTAAAACTTTGCCTCGTATTACCATCCAGCCTAACAGTCAGGGATATCCTACCGAATGATCTGATGGAATCATATATGCCAACTACTAAGAGAGAGGTGTGTGTGTGGGGGGGGGGGGGGGGGAAATGTGTGCGAGAGAGGCCTAAAGATAATGTGCGTGCGGGAGACACGTAGGCACATGTATGTGCCTATAGAGAGCTAGTAGAGACCGTGCGTGTGTATATATGCATGTGAGAGAAATAGTGTTTTCCAACTAAGATTAGTGAAAAGAGTGGTACATAGTAGTAAGAAAGAGAGAGGGAGATATATAGAGAGTGTGTGTGTGAGACACCCCGGGAGAGATTGTGAGCATGTGTGAGAGAGAAATGCCGATGTATATAAAGTGTGTGCACTTATGCGTTAGATAGAGATATATAGCGAGTGTGTGAGAACGGGCCGAGGCATAGTGCATCTACGTGTAAAAGGCGGTTCTACGCATTAAATTAAAATATAAATGGCATTATTATTTTCGGATGAGATCATGAATTTTGCAATTTGCGTATGAACGAACATCGGTCTATCAGACACCCATACTCTATTGAATTCTAGCATGTGCATGTGTTTATTTCATATTATCGATCCATAGAGTGAGAGTGGTTTGAAATCCAGACAATGCATTGCTTTTGCAATTCATATATAAACATTAATTAGTGCACTCCATGTTGTTATTGTGAAGCACTTTATACATTTGTCACTTACATGGATACATTCCAAATTGTTAGCTACGAAATAGAATACATGTTGAATTCAACATAAAGGGGGTTTCGAAGATTCGAATTCACAGGAAGTGCATTCATCTATTTGAATCCGAGATAATGGCATTTGTAAATCAGATCTAAAATGGGGCATCAATCTTTGTTGTGCGTTTGAACATGCTATATATTCATACGCATGTCTAACTATTTTTTTGCAACCAAGGAGATTATATCTGGAACCATGCATGAACTGAGGTAAGTTGCATATTTTTTAATATATACTCGTGTACAATGTATATTCAAATGTACTCCCTCCATTCCAAAATAATCGTAGTTTTAGGATTTTCAAGAGTCAAGATTTGTGAAGTTTGACAAATCCTGAAAGTTCAATTCAAGAGAACCGAAAACGTTAATGCTTCTGCTCCCAAATATTGAACGAAGCGCCAAATAAGCCTCTAGTCACCCAAAACCGCGCGAGACTAATGTTTAGTGGTAGGAAATTAATGTCCTGACTCTGGCCCGTGTAGCCTGTCGGCCCGATGTCCAAAGGTCTAAACCGGGGTAGGTTTGTAACTTCACTAAGACGCCAGTCTCAACCGCCTCCGAGAAGCATTCATACACCGTGGGCGCCTAAACACCCATGCACTCGGCCAAAATCTATCCCGCCCACCATTTGGGACACCTGAGATTACTGTCCTACCCCCGACCCGCAATATGTTCGAAATTTTAGATGGGGGCAAAGTTTGTAACTTTCCCCAAATTTCAAACAAGCGCGTCCCAAACCGAAACATTGTTCCCCCTTAGTTCCCCCTCCCTCCGTTTCCCCAGTCATACTCCGTGGGCGCCAAAACGCCCTCTCCACCAGCCGCGAAACCCCAGCCTCCTCCGTCCTCCACCCCATCGCGCCCAATCCACCACCGCCCTCCTCCATCACGCCGAAGCCGGTACCCCGACGTCGTCGTCCAACGCAACCGCAACCGCAACGCCCTCAAGGACTTAGCAGCTGAAGCCAAGGCAGAGCTGCCTCCACGACGCCGACGCCAACGTGCGCCGTACTAGAACCACTTTGACCATGCTGTCCTGCGCCTCACCGCTGCCGCTCCACTGTCGCAACCGTCCACCGCACCAGAGTTGTTCCCGCTACGCTGTCGTTCGCCGCCTCGTATTTGGTTCCCCGCTGCCGACAGACGGCCACCGCACCGCACTCAACAACTTGGCCATGTGTTCGTCCAAGGCTCCATCGTCCTCTACAACTTCTCGTTTCTAGCGAACCACAAGAAGATCGTTGGAAAAACAGAAGGAGGACACAGCACTGCCAGCAGAAAGAGGTACTCCTCTTCCCTTATTCATGCAAATCTTACGTCCCTGCTCACACTGTATTCATCCCACGAAAGAAACTAGTTGAGCGCTTCTTACTGCATCTTATTCGTGATACTAAATGCAGAAGGTTTCCTCCCATTTACTATTTCACCTTGGCTAGAGGTCAGTAGCCCGCCTGGATTTCAATTCAGGGTCAGTTGATTCGCAATTAAAAGAAGCAGCACCCGCTTAGGCGCGCGGAGCACCTAGTCCGCCTGTTCACCGGGGAAGCGGCGCATCGGTGTCTATCATAGGGGTGTGGGGCCCAGGAGCTGCTTGCGCCCGATTTGGAGGTCGGCGGGGCCTAAAGGGATGGCCGGGGGGTGCCAAGCACGGCGGTGCGGTGAGGTCGAGGGGAGGGCGGAGGCAGGGGACTGGGCCGGTGGTCGCTGGCGTTTCGAGGAAGATCGTCAACACTGACTGGCTGGAGGTAGATGAAGGCGATCTGCCCGTTCTTTGTACATCGGACGGTGCAGAAAAAATGGACTGACCTATTTGTTTTCAGTCGACTGTAATTTTCATAGGACCACACCTTGTGGTGTGCTGGAGGAGCATCTGCATTTCCCAGCCATCCCTGTGCTCATATTTCAAAATCCTAGAATCTAGTAATTTCGTGTGCCATGCATGTTGTAGAGCTATCATATGTCTCCCGTCATTTATTTCTCACCGACCTGCTATCTGCTACTTTTACACTGTACTAATTGTGCACACACTTCACCCATACTCACACTATTGTTTTTTTATGCATCGGTATTTCAGACTCTGACGTAGTGTTGATGAATACACAAAAGAAAAGACAGAAGTCGCTCCAGTGTAATTCGAAGATAAGCACTAAGCGTTTCAGCGCTCTAAAGGGTGTAGTGTCAGCAGATGGAGACAGTAAATGTAGCTCTGCAATTGATGATCTCAATTGCCACACACAACCATCCCAGGTGCTTGCTTTAACTTCGCGCTGTCAAATGTGGTTGCATGTTGCATATGGTGTCTAGCTTGTATTGCTTCCAATTTGGTTAAATTGCATCTGCTTACTTTACACATTATACCTTCGATAATGACATGCCTTCCTGTTTTTGATACATACTACATATGTCTATTAACCATGTTCGTACATCAAACTAATGCTCTTTTGTATCCCTCATCAATCACTTATGATGAGACAGTCACCCCAGTGGGTTACTGTGAGACGCGCTACTCATTTAAAGAGTGCAGTGTCATCCTCCCCACATGATTCTCAAGAAACAGTATGGCTAAATGAAGATAGTCAACGTAGCTCTCTAGTTGATGACCGCAATTCCCCTACACCACCATTGCAGGTGCTTGCTCTTACTTGGCAATGTGATATGTGGTTGCATGTTGCATATGGTGTCTACCTTGTAATGCTTCTAATTAGGGTAAATTGCATCTGCTTAGTTAACACATTATACCTGTGAATATGACATGCCTTCCTATTTTTGGTACATACTACGTCTTTCTATTAACCATGTTCTTACATCAAACTACTTTTCTTGTGTATCCCTCATCAATCACTTCTGACGAGACACCTTCAAGTTGACAGTGTAATATTGGTTGCATCTTGCATATCATTTCAAACATGTATTGCCTCTAATTTGTTGAAGTGCCACTTATAATGAGACACATCTAACTTGGTAGAGTGATTTTGGTTGGATCTTTCATATGGTGTCTAGATTGCATTGCTTCCAATTTGTTGAAATGCCTTCTGCTTAGCGTTTTTCATACATATTCCATCCTCCTACAATGTGGTTGCCTTACATAAAAGTTGTGTTCGTCAGTATCATGCATCAATGAATTTGGAAGTGCGAATATCATTCCTTTTTCTTGTGTGTTTACTTGACAAGGCAAAATCTAAAAGGACGAAGGCACGGAATGATGGTGGTCCTCTGGAGCAACAGAAACAGATGATCTGTGCAGATTCTCCTGCTACTCCTACTGCAGTGCAAGTTCCAAATCTCATCTCCCCTACTCCACAACCCCAGGTGCTTGGTCTAACATGGCAGTGTGATATCTGGTTGCATGTTGCATATGGTGCCTAGCCTGTATTGCTCCTAATTTGTTAAATTGCATCTCCTTAGCTTACACATTATACATGTGAATATGACACGCCTTCCTGTTTTTGGTACATACTACATCTGCCTATCACACCATGTTCTTACATCAAACTACCGTTCTTGTGTATCCTGCATCTATCACTTATGATGAGACAGTCATGCCCGTGGGTTAGTATGAGACGCGCTACTCTTATAAAGAGTGCAGTTTCATCCTCCCCACATGATTCTCAAGAAATAGCAAGCCTAAATGAAGATATTGAACGTAGCTCTGTACTTGAAGACCGCATTTCCCCTACACCACCATCGTAGGTGCTTGCTCTAACTTCGTAGTGTGATATGTGGTTGCATGTTGCATACGGTGTCTAGCTTGTAATGCTTCTAATTAGGGTAAATTGCATCTGCTTAGTTTATAGATTATACCTGTGAATATGACATGCCTTCCTATTTTTGGTACATACTACATCTATCTGTTAACCATGTTCTTACATGAAACTACCTCTCTTCTGTATCCTGCATCAATCACTTACGATGAGACACCTTTATTCGTTGCATATTGCATATTATTTCTAGCCTGTTGCCATGTATTGCTTCTAATTTGGTCAAATACATTTATGAGGCCACCCTTTTAATTTGGCAGAGTGATATTGGTTTCATCTTTCATATGGTTTCTAGCTTGCATTGCTTCTAACTAGTTCAAACACCTTGTGCTTAGTTTACACTTTATACATCATACATGTCAATATGTCATGCCGTCCTGTTTTTCATACATATTCCATCCTCCTATCATGCGGTTGCCTTACATGAAAGTAGTGTTCGTCAGTATCATGCATCAATGAGTTCTGAAGAGCAAATTTTATTCCTTTTTCTTGTGGGTTTGACTTGACAAGGCAAAATCAAAAAAGAGGAAGGAAACGAGTAAGGAAGGCGATGATGGTGGTCCTCTGCAGCAACGTAAACGGAGCATCTGTACGGATTCTCCTCGTACTGCTAGTGCATTACAAGTTCCAAGTCTCCGCTCCCCTACTCCACCATCCAAGGTGCTTGCTCTAACTTGGCAGTGTGATATCTGGTTGCATGTTGCATATGGTGTCTAGCTTGTATTGCTTCTAATTAGTGTAAACTGCATCTGCTTAGCTTACACATGATACGTGTGAATATGACACGCCTTCCTGTTTTTGGTACATACTATATCTGTCTATCACACCATGTTCTTACATGAAACTACTCTTCTTATGTATCCTGCATCAGTCACTTATGATGGGACACCTTTAAGTTGGCAGTGTGATATTGGTTTGCGTCTTGAATATGATTTCTAGCATGTAGTGCTTCTAGTTTGATGAACGCCACCTATGACGAGATAGTTTTAACTTGGCAGAGTGATATTGGTTGCACCTTCCATATGGTGTCTAGCTTGCAGTGCTTCTAATTTGTTGAAGTGCCTTCTGCTTAATTACCACATCATAGGTGTGAATATGTCAAGCCGTCCAGTTTTTCGTACATATTCCATCCTCGTATCATGACTTTGCCTTTCATCAGAGTAGTGTTTGTCAGTATCATGCATGAATGAGTTCTGAAGAGCGAATTTTATTCCTTTTTCTTGTTGGTTTGACCTCACAATGCAAAATCAATAAAGCGGAAGGAAATTGGTAAGGCATTGGATGATGGTGGTCCTTCCAAGCAACTGAAATGGAGGGTCTCTACAGATTCTACTCCACCATCCTCCCAATAAGATTTGCAAGACAACGCAAGGCTAGACAGTCAACGTAGCTGTGTAGATAATGAGCACATCTCCCCTACTCCACCATCAAGGTGTTTGCTCTAACTTGGCACTATTATATGTGGTTGCATGTTGCGTATGATGTCTAGCTTGTATTGCTTCTAACTTTGTTGAATTGCATCTGCTTACTTTACACATAATGCCTGTGAATATGACACGTGTTCCTGTTTCTAGAACATACTATATCTGATCACACCATGTTCTTACATCAGACTAATGTTCTTGCATATCCCGCATCAGTCACTTATGATAAGGCACATTTAAGTCGCCACTGTG
This sequence comes from Thinopyrum elongatum, assembly GCA_011799875.1. Classification (NCBI taxonomy): domain Eukaryota; kingdom Viridiplantae; phylum Streptophyta; class Magnoliopsida; order Poales; family Poaceae; genus Thinopyrum; species Thinopyrum elongatum. The sequence continues at coordinate 560,232,782 of CM022301.1, forward strand.
ATATTGGTTGCGTCTTGCATATGATTTCTAGCATGTACTGCTTCTAATTTGTTGAAACACCAGACAGTTTGAACTTGGCAGACTGATATTGGTTGCATCTTTCATATGGTGTCTAGCTTGCAGTGCTTCTAATTTGTTGAAATGCCTTATGCTTAGTTACCACATCATAGGTGTGAATATGTCACGCCGTCCTATTTTTCGTACATATTCCATCCTCGTATCATGTGTTTGCCTTTCATCCGAGTAGTGTTCGTCAGTATCATGCATGAATGAGTTCTGAAGAGCGAATTTTATTCCTTTTTCTTATCGGTTTGACTTCACAATGCAAAATCAATACAGCTGAAGGAAATTAGTACGGCAGTGGATGATGGTGGTCCTTCAGAACAACTCAAACAGAGGGTCTCTACAGATTCTACTCCGCCATCCTCCCAACAAGATTCGCAAGACAACACAAGGCTGGACAGTCAATGTAGCTGTGTAGATGATGAGCACATCTCCCCTACTCCACCATCACAGGTGCTTGCTCTAACTTGGAACTGTTATATGTGGTTGCGTGTTCCGTATGATGTCTAGTTTGTATTGCTTCTGATTTTGTTGAATTGCATCTGCGTAACTTACAACTTATACCTGCAACAATCACTTACCCATAAGACACATTTAACTTGGGAGTGTGATGTTGGTTGCATCTTGCATTGTCTTCTAGCTTGTACTGCTTCTAATTTCTTGAAATGGCACTTACGACGAGACACTTTTTACCTGATATATAGAGTGATATTGGTTGCATGTTCATATGGTGCCTAGCTTTCATTTCTTCTAATTTTGTTGAAATGCTTTCTGCTTACTGTTTTTCATACATATTCCATCCTCATATCGTACGTGTGAATATGCAATGCTATCTTTTTTTTGTATATATTCCATCCTCCTATCCTGCGCTTGCCTTACATCAAAGTAGTGTTCGTCTGTATCATGCATCAACCAGTTATGCAGAGCTAATTTTATTCATCTTCTTGTGGTTTTGACTTCATAAGGCATCATCAGAGAAGAGGAAGGAAAAGAGTAAGTTAGGGGATGTTGGTGGTCCTCCGGACCGACGCAAATAGAGACTCTCTAGATTTGCCACTGCTACTGATAATGCAGTTGAAGTCCCAAGTCTACATGATGAGTTCATCTCCCGTACTCCACCATCGCAGGTGCTTGCTCTAAGTTGACAGTGTGATAATTGGTTTCATGTTGCATATTTTGTCTAGCCTGTATTTCTTCTATTTTGATTAAATTGCACCTGTTGAGTATATACATTATACATGTGCATATGACATGCCTTTCTGTGTCTAGAATACACTGCATCTATCTATCATACCATGTTCTTACATCAAAGTACTGCTGTTGTGTATCCCGCATCAGTCACTCATGATTGGACGCTTTTAACATGGCAGCTTGATAGTGGTTGCATCTTGCATTAATTTCTAGGTTGTACTGCTTCTAATTTTTTGAAATGCCACTTATGACAAAACACTTTTAACTTGGCAGAGTGATATTGGTTGCATCTTTCATATGGTGTCTAGCTTGCATTACTTCTATTTTCTTGAAAATACTTCTGCTTAGTTTACACATCGCAGCTGTGAATATGTCATGCCGTCCTGTTTTTCTTACATATTCCATCCTCATACGGTTGTCTTACATCAAAGTATTGCTTGTCTGTATCATGCATCAATGAGTTCTGAAGAGCGATTTTATTCTTTTGTGTTGTGGGTACGGCTTGACATGGCAAAGTCAAAAAAGAGCAAGGAAAAGAATATAGTAGGGAATGGTGTTACTCGTTGGGTGCAACAGAAAAGGATCTGCCCCCGCAATTCTGCTGGTACTTATAGTGCAGTAGAAGGTCCAAGTCCACCGGCTAAATCTACAAACACAGTATCACCTGCTCCACCACCAACAGCATCCACTTCAACTGTACCGGCATCTCAACGAGTTACTCGTTCGTGTGCTCCGCAACTGGCCAGTTCCCAAGCTGCCTTCACACCTAACACTACTTCCGAAGCACTGCTGACACAACAGGACTTGGCAAGATCAGATGAACCTCATGAGCATCAACACCAAGACGGTACCTGATCGAGTCAAGTTGCAGTTGCATGCTCCTTTATATGTACTCTCATAGTTTGATGTGCACTAACACTTTCCATATTCGTTGTTGAACTAGCACCACGGCGCAAGCGGAAACAGACATCAGGGATAATGCTTGACAGATTAACAAAATCTAAAGGAGGAAGAATGGAGTTCCATTTTGAGGCAGGTTTAAAAAGGCCACGTGATGCTACAGAGTCAGCCAAGTTAGTATCAGAGGCAGCCGTTGCCGTTAGGTGTCATGCACGTATCCTCCCAACGTGGATCCAGTACAGGAATGAGAAAGACGATACCGAGTTTAACACCTTCCTTGACCATTTATCCGTAAGTAATGTTATTCATCGCAATTTGTAATATTATCTTGCTCTGTCCCATACTTTCTAGCTTCCTCCTAATAAGACTCACATTCTTTTTTCAACAGATGAGGTTCAAGTTGGATCCGAAAGATGATGCAACTAAACAAGCATGCACTCATGTTTTTCAGGGTGCTCTGCGACAGTATCGGTATCACCTTAGAAAAACTCATTTTGAAGGCAAGGCTAACAATGAAATCGCCCAAACATCTCCAGTGGAATATATTACAGATGAAGACTGGACAGCCCTTGTTAAACACTGGTCTGATCCAAAGTATCAGGTAGGGTATATGTATTTGATCAGATCACATATTGAACTTGTATTTACGTATGTGCCTTACAAGTGTGTCTTCTTCTAGGCTAACTGTTTGAAGAACAAGACCAACCGTTCTAAAGTGAAATTCCAACAGACAACAGGATCTCGTAGCTATATTGCACACTGCGAGGCTCTTGTAAATAGCTGCTACTTCCTTCTTTTTTCTGTGTCATATTATCGTATCTATATTGACTTGTTCCAAATACAGAGAAAAGCCCGTGCGGCCCAAAAAGAACCTGAACTGAATGCAGTGCAAATCTTCAAGGATTGCCACACCAGCAAGATGAAGGGCATGAGCACACCAGTTCAAGCCGCTGTTGTAAGTCCTTACTCCTGCTGCCTTTGAACTGCTTGTTACTGTGACGTGTTCATTTAACTGCTTGGTTTGCAGCCAATGTCAGTTACTCTGTTCACTTTTATACATAGTTATCTTAACATATCATTTCACCTTACACGGTTTAAAAGAGATGAAGGATATTCTTTAGGTCTTGATCTGTAATCTAGTTGTGATGTTCACATGCCCACACAATGATACAACAGCCTGTTTGTTTTATATCTATTTACCCATGATATGAATGATGTCATACTATGTTCATCCTACTTTGAACCATGTCTCTTTATCCTTACATGTCAACGAATGTGAGGAAATAGACAATACAGTAGGCATGCTACATGGACATATGTTCTGAAAGTGATTTTATTATGTAGTTGGCACTACAATACATGTTAATGTATTACAGTAGTTCACCAAAATAAGTTATGTATAAACGTGAAACCTACTTTGTTTGTTTTTGTCTCATTAGGAACATATCTGGTACACTAATCTACAAGTTCAAATTTTCAGCAAGCTATGGAACAAATGATTGAACAGCCACAACCACCTGAAGGTGATGAGGCTACCACAGGCACAATGTCACCTCTTGCTGCAGTGCGTCAGTATCTCTCCACTAACAGTGCAAAAAGCACCTTCCTGCGTAATTCTGGGTTGGTTGTCAAGGTAACCTCGTCCAAATCGCCTACGGAACAAAATCTTCCGGCTAGACAAAGTGATATATCTGTGCTCCAGACACAAGTCCAATCCCTAATGGACGTCGTTTCGGAAACAAGAATAGTGGTTGACAAATGTCGTCAAGATATGAATGGTTTTGAAACCAGACTATCAGACATTTGCTTCGTTGTTCAAGAGCAATGGCGGAAAAAAGAGGAAGATCATGCTGCTCCATCAGATTCTATAACCTGAAACATTAGCACTCAGGTCAAATGATCTGTGCTTCTATACATCTGATGGTGCTTTTATCTACAAGAACTGTAAACTTTATGCCAACAGGCCTTTTGTTGTATGGCTGGAATTTATTTTGTTGTGATACATCATTTATCGTGCTGCCAAAGGCTGTAGAAATTACGACGCTATTTTTGTATAGTGTAGGTTTATCTTAGTAATGTATTCGGCTGAAGGCTTCGTAGGAGCCCAACGTGCCAACATTCGTTAGGCCCATTCCAATTGGGCTAAAAACGATTATCGGCCGTAATTTGCATGTAGCCCACTAAAAATATCTGGGCCTAAATCAGGATAAGCTTTCATATTTTTGGTAGGCATGTGCCCCTAGTGGGCCTTTAACAGGCCTAAACATAATTTGGGCCCTCAGTAACAATAGGCCGTTAACATGTGTAAATATCTCGAGCCCATAAATAACATGGGCCTTTAATAGGCCGAAAGTGAGATTGGGCCCTGATTGTGCCAAATAACCCACTAGTCATTAGTAGGCCGAAATGTATCCCAGCTTGTGGTGGCCCATTTACAATGCGGATCGTTCACAGGCCGAAATTCAGATAGGCCATAAATGCGCCGACCTACTACACGGGCCTTTAACAGGCCAGAAGTTCGGTCGGGCTTGATTAGTATCAGTTTTATATGGGCCGTTAATAGGCCCGATGTGACGTTGGGCCACATATGGCCCATGGATTTCGTCCGACGTTAACAGGCCAAAAATCACAACAGGCTAGAAGTGGCCCAAATCTATAGTGGGCCTCTAACAGGCCGAATGTCAGACATGGCCGAATATGACCCAAATCCTTCACGGTCGTTTATGGGCCGAAAGTTTCAATGGCCAAAAAATGGGCCCAAATGAAGCAGGACCTTTAACAGGCCGGAAACACACCGGGCCGTAATTCGGCCCAAATACTTAGCGGACTGTTAACGGGCCAGAAGTGACCATGGGCCACGATGATGGCAAGTTTAGAACGGGCCGTTGACGGTCCGATTTGACAATAGTCGTACGGGCCTTAACTGCGAATGGGCCGTCTTCAAGCAGGCCGTTAATGGGCCAGCCCAATAATTTTGACTGGGCCAGCCTTTTTAACCTAAATGGGCCATTGTTGGGCCTTGCCATGTGTCGACGTATCATAGGCGCCTCCTGTCCATTGGGCGGTTGACATCTGTCCTTTTCGGGTGCTGACACGTTGTTGCTATAGCCAATGATAATTTTACACGTGGAAAATCCCCATTGGTCAGGGTTGTTAACGGGTTATCGGATCCAAACCAGAACCCGATAGCTTAACGGCGACCCGTTACGGTGGATGCCACGTGTCGGTCACTCTTGACGAAAGCACTTCTATGACGCGCGATTTATCATCATGGAAGTGGACACTTCCGTGATGATAATTTTGGTAATGTCATGGAACACTTCTACGACAGCACAGGTATGCCTATCTTGATTCTGTCATAAAATCGTCATGGATGTACATGCATGACAGAAAACATGACCTACTGTGACAAACACGTATCATCACGGAAGTGTATTTTTTTTGTAGTGTCAACAGTAATTTGTTTACCCACCGTATGCATTCTTTCAAGAGAGAAGCCTCTAGTGAAAACTATGGCCCTCGGGTCTATTTTTATCATATTATTTTCAGATCTACAAAACCAAAAACCCAAAAATACCTTGCTGCAATTTGTTTACCTTTACTTTATTTTGCACTTTTATTTATCTTTTATACCTATCTCTATCAGATCTCATCCTTGCAACTAACCGTGAAGGGATTGACAACCCCTTTATCGCGTTGGGTGCAAGTATTTGTTTGTTTGTGTAGGTCCAACCATTGGTGACTTGTGTGTTCCTCCTACTGGATTGTTACCTTGGTTCTCAAACTGAGGGAAATACTTATCTCTACTTTGCTGCATCACCCTATCTTCTTTAAGATGGACAAATGGTCAGTGTCAGTGATGTGAGCCGCCTTCCAATTAATTTTGTAAGAATAATTCATTCCCTAGCGTGGAACAATTATTCAGAGAGGAGAGATGCCTAGCCACTTAGCCCTAGTTTCGACGGAGGATTCTTAGTTTCTTACCGAAGGAATCCGAAGCTGAATGAGAGGAAGGAGAGAAGACTGCTTGGGCGGCTGGGCACCTGGCGTGATGTCATCCGCTTGCCGCCGGCCCTGTGTCTAGCTGTCCAGGGTTAGGTCTGCCGTCCAGTCCGTGCGCGGTTGTGCTAGCCGCCTGTGAGAAACGCAAAGACTTGTTTTTTTAGAAGAAACGAAGAGACCGGTAGTCAAGGAGTTTGAGCGATCGATTGACCTCCTGAAACAAAAGTTGTTTCTCGGCCTGAGCAGCTGGGCTGCAGACTGTTGTTGGGCCGTGAACTGCGTGCACCTGTGAAAAACAAAGACCCAAAAGTTTTTTTTCCCGGGTAAAACAAGTTGCCGTACGTGTTTAGCCCTTTATTAATTCGGTCGATCACTGCTCTCGAGGACTAGCGAGCCCGGGCAAGTGCCCAGGGTCGCCGGGCGGTGTCTCCGCCACTGACATGCTCTAAATTCAATGTAGTTTCATTAATAGTGATAGGTGGTCATCCCACTAAATTTCCCATAGAATTGAAAGCATCCATAGGGTGACTACTCAAGAAATTCCCTCCGGTAATAGTGTCTAGCACAAATCTATCCCAAGTAGTAACACCCACATAAAAATTGCGTAGAAGAACGGTAGTAGATTGCTTATGACTTGATCTATTTTGAGCATCGCAAATCCTATACAAAGCATCTTTTAAATTCTCCCCTCCCTTTGTTTAAAATTGAGAACCTCATTTTCAGGGGTACACGTAACAAGAGAAGAACTAGCCATAACGGTAAAGCAAGCAAACAAGCTAACAAGCAAACAAACAAAAGGCAAACGGAAATATTTTTGTGTTTTTGTGAAAACGTTCTAGAAGTGGGGGAGATGAAAACAAGAGGCAGAAGGAAAATCAAAGTAAATGCAAGTAGATAAAAGTTTATGTGATGGTACTTGATAGGTTTCGGTGATGTTTCCCTGACAACGGTGCCAGAAATTCTTCCTGCTACTTGTGAGCTGCGTTGGGATTTCCTCAAAGAGGAGAGGATGATGCAAGACAGTAGAGATAAGTATTTCCCTTATTTAAGAACCAGGGTTACAATTCCAGTAGGAGAACCACGCAAGACCTCGCGAACAACACCTACACACAAAAGAATAAGTACTTGCACCCAACGCGATCAAGGGGGTTGTCAATCCCCTCGGCGGTTAATTGAAAGGATCAAGTCTGATAGTGGTAGATAGATAAACAAAAACACAAAAAAAAATGGTAAATAAATTGCAGCAAGGTACTTTGGTTTTTAATATATGATAGAGATAGACCCGGAGGCCATAGTTTTCACCAGAGTCTTCTCTCTCGAGCAAAAATCATACAGTGGGTAAACAAGTTACTGTTGGGTAATTGATAGGAAAGCGCATAGTTATGACGATATCCAAGGCAATGATCATGGATATAGGCATCACGTCCGAGACCAGTAGACCGACTCCTGCTTGCATCTACTACTATTACTCCACACATCGACCTCTATCCAGCATGCATCTAGAGTATTAAGTTCATAAAGAACGGAGTAACGCCTTAAGCAAGATGACATGATGTATACAAAGTAAACTCAAGCAATATGAATAAACCCCATCATTTTATCCTTAATGGCAACAATACAAATACGTGTCTTGTCCCTTTCTGTTACTGGGATATAGAGCACCGCAAGATTGAACCCATCACAAAGCACCTCTCCTATTGCAAGATAAACCAATTTAGTTAGACAAACCAAACAGATAGATCGGAGAGAAATGCAAAGATATAACAAGCATGCATAAAAGAGTTCAGAGAAGACTCAAATAATATTCCTAAATAATCTGATCATAAACCCACAATTCATCGGATCCCAACAAACACACCGCAAAAGAAGATTACATCGAATAGTTCTCCAAGAACATCAAGGAGAACATTATATTGAAGATCAAAGAGAGAGAAGAAGCCATCTAGCTACTATCTATGGACCTGTAGGTCTGTGGGAAACTACTCACACATCACCGGAAGGGCAGCAAGGTTGATGTAGAGGCCCTTCGTGATCGACTCCCCCTCCGGCAGAGTACTGAAAAAGGCCTCCAGATGGGATCTCGCAAGAACAGAGGCTTGCGGCGAAGGAAAAAGTATTTTAGGTGGCTCTCTGTTGGTTTCTCGATTTTAGAGAATTTATAGAGCTGGAATTAGGTCAGACGGAGCCACGATGGGCCCACAAGGTACTTGGGCGTGCCTACCCCCTGGGTGCGCCCAAGTGCCTTGCCGTCTCCTTGTTTCTCATCTGGTCTCCTCCCGAAGCTTCCAAGGTCTTTCTTGTTCAGAAAAAAATCATCAAAAAGTTTTGTGGCATTTGGACTTCATTTGGTACTGATTTCCTGGAAAACCAAAAACAGGCAAAAAATAACAACTGGCACCTGGCACTAAGTTAATAAAATAGTCCCAAAAAATGATATATAATCGCATGTAATTGCATATAAAACATCCAAGATTGATACTATAATAGCATGGAACAATAAAAAATTATAGATATGTTGGAGACGTATCAACAAGCCATTGTTGAAGTTAGTGTGTATAATCAAAGAATTGTCTTCCAAAGCCTTTAGAACTATATAATTTACTTTTTATATATTTCATAAAAATACTTGGCACTATATCTTTAATCTGAAGGTCTGGAAACCAGGACGAGTCCCAAAACCATATTTCACCGTCACTATTAGGTATGTAGGGAAGAATCTTTGTTAGCTTTATTGCATAGATTTTGATGAGCGGTCCAATATATGGAAAGGTCAACACACTCAATCTACAACTACCTGAGGGTATGCTCAATGGAAGCACCATCATATGGTGAACTCATACATCCTCCTAGAGACGTCACACGAGAGGCTAGTTTCAACCGATCTTATATTTTCTCTTGGTGAATCCGTTTGAGCTGGAACATTGGAAGGCTCACATAGGATTATATATTGGTATTTTTTGCACATATTAGACTTTCTAACCAAGAAGTTGAACACTTTTTGGTTTCATTGGTTTTAGAAATGTGAGAGCACACAACAGTTTCCTAGTCTGTTTTTCAAAAGGATGCAACAAGGTATCAACATTGCATCTTGCATGTAATTGTTGGTGCCTTCGAAGTCAATCCAATAAATTTTTTATTAAAAAATAAGGTGGTAAAGTGCTTGCTACATTAGATGTCAATTTCAGAATAATGAGATAAAATGTTACTCCCTCCTTCCCATAATGTGAGACGTTTTTTGACACAAGTGTAGTGTTAAAAAACCTATTAAATTATGGGACGAAGGGAGTACATTCCATGTGGTAAGCATTTTATCACTTTGATTTTCTTCTTGAATAGATGTCACGCATGTTAAATATACTCCTGGTTAGCTTCTATAAAACAATGAGGTTGATGAGGTAATGCAATTTTAAATTTAGTAAAGTTATGGGCATCATTTTATATGGACTCCAGTGAATGATTTCATGTTCAATGGGATCATACCCAATAGTGTGTGTGTGTTTGGGGGGGGGGGGTTCAAAGAGGAGTTTGCCATGGTTATCCATGAAGCAAAGATGAAGGATGATCTTAAATTTCTTGGTTCTTAGTTTATTTTAAATTTGTATGTACATAAGATTTGTATATTTTATTACACCAATCACAAGAGAGATACAATTCCCTAGCAAAAAAGTTATGGTTAACTACTATAAGAAGTTAGAGATAGCACTGTAGCACCAACATCCCATATTAGATGGCAGGCCACATTAAATATTATCCATGCAATATATGTATCAACATCTTGGTATTTTGTTCAACCCGTGCACATCATACCAATGGACATAACACACAATAGTCTTCATCGAGCAAGATAGGGCAATCGCTGGTCAAAATTATATCTTTTGCATTACTATTTTTCTAGATGACCAGTACCTAGCCATGTCTGCGTGCATGTTAAGAATTCCACCCATAGTTTGGGTGGTGCTCAAATACACATCATGGTAAAAAAATAGGGTAGAAATGCTCGTAAGGAGGTTTAGAAGTGGAAGTTGCAGCAATATGGATGATATATTAAACACATTTTTAAATATAAAATTTTGCCTACATATATAAAAAGTAAATGGAGACTTATTATTTTTGGTAAACTAAATACCTATAAAATTAAACCTTATTTACTATTCATTGGATTTTTTTTCACATTTCTTGTGATACATTCATGTTTACAGTATTTTAGGATGCTTGATTATATATGTTTACATATCTTATACATAATGGGTGAGGCGGGCATGACACAATATTGCGGGCTAGATATAAAAGTTCTTTCGGCGCCGCATTTATTACTCACACATCCCCCATGGATATGAGATAAGGTTTGAACTTAATTAATGCATTAATTCAGCAGATCGATTAGTTTTTTACGCATCCCACGATTTCCATAGTTTCGACGTCAGTTATGACACTTGGCTACAACTATATGGAAGGAAAATGTGGCACTCAAACCCTTGCAATGTGGCCCCACTGCAAAGTGACAACTATTTCCTCGTTGTTCCTCTTATAAAATTCGGGTTGCCTCCTTTCCATTGCCAAGGACCCTAATTGTCCACCATATCCTCTTGTGAAAGCTCTCCTATAATAACCAAAAACTCTTACAAACCAACCGTAAGTGGGTTTTATTTTCAAGAACATGATGCATGTAGTAGATTGGACTGCGAGAGGGCAAGAACAGTGTTGGTATGCCAACAACGAGAACAAGGAAGAGGAGGAGATATCACAATTCAAGAAGTTGAGTCAAGTGAGTATATGTTGGTGTTCATTTGTGTCCTCAAAGAGTGAATTCTTCTTCTTTATTTACCGCTTTCAATTTCTGATTCTTTCTAGCCACTTCGTACTATGCATGTAGTTGTTTGTGCGGTTTGATGGGCATCTTGTTTTTGTGTTCTTCAGTTCACTTGGGATATGCAATCTAGTTTGTGATATATATTGTTTAGGTACCATATCATTTATAATAGATATATCTAGCAAGAAGGTTGATTCCATCATGTGTACATGTTATGATATTCGAGGTTTTTTAGGTGAGATTTGACAAGGAACATAATAGTTATGTTTAATCTATTTTGATGAAGCATGAGTTTAAATTATGTGCTTTTTCACATGTTCCATTACCCTCCCTCTCGTTGTTATCTCAATATTTACAGAAACATTGCATGTCATGACATAGATCCGATGCAAAAGAATTTGTGTGGTGTTAACCATGAATATTTCATCTAAACAATAGGATCTTCAATTTAGGTATGAAGAATCTTTGCAATAACACAATTTGTGAACTACGTCAGTTCTTCGATTAAGGAAGGGTCATCTGTTAGACTAACCACCAGTTATCACATGTTTCCTGTGCTTTTAGCATACTTTTTCCCCTTTCCTCTATTTGTTCGATAGGGTCTTCGTCTCCGTGTAGAAGCAAACTCTCCAAATTTATGACCAACCTTTCCTTCAGTGATCTTACAACAAACATGAGTTTTTCCATTGTCCTTGGTATACAAAGTTTAGGGATCATCCTTTATTAGGGCAACATCCCTTCTTCCAAGCATCAGTAGAAGGTCTGCCATTCCACGTAAGAGGAGGAAAAGTTACTCTCAAATTAGTTGAACAATGATTGGCTAGAAACTAAACACAACCGGCTTGCAAAAACTAGGCTTGGTACCTCCACTCTACCGATCTTGGCAAGGACTAGCACTAATTTTGGAACCCCCTTGTACATTAAATACATATACCAATAGATTAGTGCATATTAATGTTCTTTCAAATATATCTATACGGTCAAACTTTGTCTAATATAGAAAAAAATATGAAAAAAATGTGCAGTCCATTTAGAGTCGGTTGAAGTGCAATCTATTATTTAACACCCTCACAAAAACTCTATTATGTAACACAATTAATAAATTAGTTTTTGAAATATAGAAGGTATCATATTTTAGGCCTTCACTACTAACTAATTATATTTTGTCCTTAGTTTTGAATGTTTAGTTGCACATAGTTCCAGATTTGATGTACTTGTATCATATATTCATGATATCATCGAGTATAACACTTACTCATCTAGGTCTACTCTACGCAGATAAGATTTGGTAGTCCTATATGCATGAAAGGTGGTTGGCGTGGTTCGTAGTGGCCTTCTACGAATTTAGTACCTTGGGCATAAATTAGGAACCTCCTTGTACACTAAACAAAGATAACTGCATGCATCCATTTTGGAAAAATAACATTAAATGCACATACATAGACATGTGGGACAATAGATTTATTTTATCAGTTATTGTCCATGTGACCTTAATACAGGATTATGCAAATCATCTCCAAAAATAGACTTGACTAATTTATTTCTGTCAAAGTTGAAGTAAGTGCCCATAAAATTATCATAAACTCATCAGATGTAGCACTTATATTAAGGGTTTAACCGTTCCATCCAAATGATTCAAAGTGAGAGAGAGAGAGAGAATGACACTTTCAGTTTAGAGTATAAGCCTCTCTAATTATGAAAGTGGCATCAAGATATCCCTTTAGTCTATGATTATCCTCTCTAGGCACTCAACCAACATTATTTTGAGTTTAGGAGTGTATTTGAGTTAGATTATTATAGAAGATTTGTGATTGGCCTTGTCTAAGAAAATCCTTTTAGGGGCTTTATAGATTAAAAACTCAAGGTACAAACATACATAAAACACGACGAATTTGAGAAGATGCAAATGCTTGCAAAGGTAGTTTTCTTGAAGTCCTTTTTGCCTCGAGGGCCTGGTGGTTTGGGGTCGAGGGGAGGGGTAGTCCTTTCCACACAACGCATGAAAATTCCTTGATCCTAGTCTAATGAATGGGAAAACACGGTTCAGTGAATGGCGAATTTCCTATAAAGCCGATGACAAACAAATATATAGTTTTTAAATACTCTTTTAAAGAATAACAATCTTGAAGAAATTATGATTCATATATTCATTTTTTAAGATTTTAAATAATTCAAGTAATTAGTTTAAAGACATAAGATGCACTCAATTAGTTATCCTTTGTCCCATAATATAGTTCCTATACTTTTTCAAAAATCACGCATTGTCAACTTTGACTAAGTTTGTTGATAGAGATATCTCTACAATAAAATAGAAATAAAAATCATCGGGTACATTGTGGAATATAATTTTATCTTGTATTTATTTAGTATTAACAGTCTTGATATTTTTCTTTCCAAAATTTCTCAAACTTCAAGAAGCTTTGAGTTTTGAAAATAATAATAATAATCTATATGCACTATATTTTGGCAAGCGCATGAGGGTTGGGGGTCTAATATATTTTACTCTCAAATGGGCTCAATTTGTTTCTTACTAACAACACCTACCAGACATATAACATGCTCTTGATAATCATGTCACAGGATATCACCAAGACTAACATATAGTCCTATTGACCTCACAAGCTTGTCAATACGTGCTTGTACTAAGAATTTCATGATATAGGAAAGTCATAACTATAAATTACACATTTATCTTAATAGAGACTTAGTTTTTTCTATCTCGATACGTCAAACACATGTTAACTTACTTCCATACCAATGTATTAGGATACTTCAAATTGCAATGTCAGAAATAAAAGTGTAACAAAATGTTAGAGATGAAATATTTAAATTTGTGTTAAATGCTCAACTTCTAGTGGAAGGTCAAACGAAACTGATTCCCATATGTAAATGCCACATATGAAGGCAAATACATGGTTTTTTGTTAGTAATTTGAGATTTTGGTAGAAATTGTGTATGTCATTTTCTTCAGTGGACATGATGCTTACACTTGACGCCTTACTTGGGATTAAACACAGCTGGGGTGAATAACCATTGGGAATTTATGGGTCTTCCAACGGTTCCATCTAATAGTTTTGAAACAAATATTTATGTCTAGTAACTTACCCATCCTAGCATGTACTAATATTCCAAGTTTAATGTCATGTAGTATTCTATGTATTTCATATATGGGGGCATGGTTGTTAGAATAACAATTCCGAGTCAGATCAGAAATCCTACGGTAAGATCACAAATCTTAGGATAACGACAACCAAAACCTTCAAATAATAGATTCTACTTATAGGAATTATAGAACCATTCCAATTAATTAATTGGGATTCTGACAACCTTGTTTGTGGGAAAGTAAATAATTTTGTGTTGTCTGTCTAATATTACGTTTCCTAGTAAATTGTTTGTTGTTTACTATTGATGCACAAGTGGGAAATAACAAGTAGGTTTATATTTGTATTGTATTTTATCTCCGTGACACAATTATATTTGTATTGTCTCTTTTTAACACTTTCTTTTTCAATTTGCCACAACAGTCAAATGGAGATAATGATGTGGTGAATGAGCTCTTCTCTTGGCAATCCATTCATGGACGTGGGCCATTAGGTTTAAACTTGACAAAAACACCCGCTCTTTTGGAGCTTATACAAAAGAAGCTCACATTAACCTCCAAAGGAAAAGGAAAGCAAACCACATGTGATGTACAAACAATATCTACTGCAATACAAGGAAGGAAGCCCCCTTCAAAAAAGTTGCAAGCTTCCAATTTTCAAGCTTCCTCTCTTAGAATTGGGGACTGGGAGGTAATTTCGCTTTGACTCATGTAATTTTTGTCTAATGTGCACTAGATGAAACACCTAAGTTTTGTATATCTTAGTTTGGTATTAAATGTAGATATAAGATTTGTGTACCTTTTTCTAAAAAATAGGATAACCGTCGACTTATACTTCGGATGCACACAACCATTGTTACACTTGTTTACTGTATTTTCAAACTTTGTTCCTGTTGCTATGAGTTAATTACTAATATTTTTTAAACAATTGCGAGGCAATATCGTCTTTGAATTGGATTTACTAAAATAAAGATGACAAAAACTTATGATATTGTAGTTTTATTAAACTAGTAAAATTGGTCCTTGAATATTGGCTGAGTGCTAAGACTACTTTTATATATTGATAGTGGAAATCAATATATGAAGGGGATATTGATGCAAAATTTTATATTTCCAAAAATAAATTGGCGTGGGAAATACTCCATGAAGGCCTGAAGAGCAAGATAGAGATAAAATGTTCAGACATATGTGCCTTGAGAATTACTTGTCCCAAAGATTTACCTGGGATGCTGGACATTATGGTAAGTGAAAGAGTGTGTGTCGCATATTCTTAAAATTATCATGTTAATATGTGCAAATTGCTTTTGTCCCATAAAGTATTGAAGCATGTGATGCATTTCATACTATACAACATTTGTCAGAACATAATAATGAACAAACTGTAATGGTAACCAAAGTAAATGTCCGTTCTCTATTGTTGTACCATTGCACACTATTTAATTTCTCAATTGTTACTAGTTATTATTTTATTGGTTTTACTAGTTATATGTTACCTGCCCAATTAGGTGTCCGTGGTGCCACAATTTTTCATAGAAACCAATCCACAGCCACGCAGGAGCACCAGGTGGGTTGCAACTATGGATTTTACTGGTGGACAAGCAAGTACGCACAGGTAATATATGATATATGTATAATTAAGATCGAAATAATTATTACCAAAGCAATAATGAATGATTTTACACATCACACTTGAAAAATCTCTTTTTTCGAGCTAACCCAGTGGAAGCATTGTGTGTTTAATAATAATTACGAAATTATATAATTAATTAGGGAAAACCAGACTAAAACCAGATACAAAAGACACACGCCCACCGCTCGCGCGCTAGCAATCACACTAACACACTAATGTATGTTGACAAAAAAGTTCCCCACCATGTCGTGCCATCCTCGCACCCTCCAACAAGTGAGCAAAATCTGGCGAGCTCGCCCAGGGGTGGGGATGAAGACCCCCGATATGCTTTTAGGAAGCACGGACGACAAAACATCACGCCCCACCACACCATGCCGCTCTATGCCATCACAAACGAAGGGAAAGGGAAACCAAACCCACCATGGGAGAAGTGGGTTTAGGACTTTGCCCGCGGTGAATGTGCGCCTCTAGAACTCCACATTGCACAGAACCTCGTACACTCTGAGGTCCAACTCATCCCGAGGGTTTCCAATCATCTCGATACCTACTCAATCATCATGCCCTATGTACCTATCCTTCACCTCCATCTGGGACGGATGCCTTGATATCCACCGCTCACGAGCACGCCACATTGCCGCATGCCGCCATTGCCTCGTAACCTAAGCTATCTGTCATCGACTACTTACATCCACGAGCAACACACCGCGATCCAAGCCATCACCCCAACATCCATGCAAATCTAACTAAAAGCATCAGGTCAGCCTAGCCAGCGACATTACATCTGTTTCATCATGTGCAACACTCCAACAACAGAAAACAGTAGCTCCACCTCTTAGAACCATCACGGCCCGCCTTACGGAGTTCTCGCTCCAAGGCGTGGGTACAATTCCTTCGCCCTCCATTGGATGAGAATCATCGCCCTCCATCGTCTACCGCGCCACGACATGAGAGGAAGACCTCGCCTTCGCCGCTGTCGCGCCGGCTTCTCCCAGCTGTTCTGTGGGTCAGATCGTGGGGGGAGGGGCGTATTTCCCACCTCTTATTCTTGTTCTTTGTTGCATTCTAAATTGCATAGTGCTAATGACAATTAAACATATATTAAACATATCTAGTAGGTAAATTGAAATAATCACACACAAACAATTACTATCCTCAAGATATCAGTTCATCTTTTAGTATTTCATATTGATTGGATAGACAATATACAAAATAGATTTCAGATACTTATGCGCTCTCATAACTAATGTGCTAAGAAAACAAAAAACTATAGTGTATATATAGACCCTAAACAAACTAAAATGTTATTGTCCCACAAGTTAATTATTTTAAATTAATAATTATGTTAAAATATCCTCTAGATGACCAAGCTCTAGATACATTTCTTTCACTATTCCCGGTAGCATTTACAAAAATGTTGGAAGGGCCAAAGGGGTTCCATTTAAAGATCAACAATACAAACAAGTGTGAGCGCCCGCGTGTCTGGGTTGGGGGGGGGGGGGGGGGGGGATTATATACTCTCAGGTCTATGACTAAAATCTACTGATAATTCTAATTTAATTATAATAGATTATTTTATTTGTGTGGTCTACGTCAGAGTTGGAACGATTAATGTTCTTTACATAACATGGCGTTTGATGTTATCTGCACACTACTACATGTACATATCTGACTAAACTAGCTTCATTTTAATTCCCCGCAAAAAAAGCTTCGTTTTAATTTCTATACATTTGCATTATATTGGTGGGTGAAGATTTTTTTCCTTTTACTGCTTTCAGTAGGCATGTTCTGCAGTGTGGCCCAGGGATAATGGACAAGCACATTGAGAATCTCCTCTACAAAAACCAACGTCTATATTTATTAAATCAGAAGAACAATATCAATCCAGAGAGTCCTTGTTTGCGAAAAGGTTGTGCAGTGTCTGTTACCCCATTGAGTTGGAGCAACGAAAATTCATATCGTAGCACTTACGACAACCTGTTTGAGACTGGACAAACTGGGCAGTCATTGCCACTTCAACCGATGCCAACTGGAACAATGACATTAGGGCTAAATGATTCTGGAGCCCTGCAAGGTGTACACTTTCAAAGCTCAGGTAAACTTCAGAAGTGACATTTTCAGAAAGTTTGCTTTATAGATATATCGCTGACTATGCACAAGATTTGAGTAATTAGTAATGCACAAGAGTTGAGTAATTAGTAGAGGATAACTAATCTGACCAGCTGTGTACTTCAGGGCGGCGAGCTCCACTGAAGGAGGACATGTTTAACTGGAAATGCTTTTTGGGCACGCCTCTCGGGTCGCAACCTACCTCCATGTCCAACTCTAATGCTGGTATCATGTATAGTAAGTCTGGAAACCGCTTAGACAATCAGATCAATTCATGGAACTTATCTGCCGGTGCTGATTACTCATCATTGTGTGAGATGTATGACTTGAATGGCAGCCATACCTTGCTGCCGAGTAACAGCAACATATCATCGGAGGCAATGGCACTTGAGCAGCTACGCGAAAACTTGTTGAGCGACAACGAGGTCGTGAATGTAGTGGACGAAGAGGATCTCATGAGCATGGTGAACTCCCTGTCCTGCTTGATTGGGCAGAGTTCCCACTCCCAGGCAAGCAATACTCCGGTTGCTCCTCCTCCTCTGGATCTTGAACCAACCCAAGTCATCAACGTGCCTCCTCCTGGAAGCAGCCCTCCATGGATGGACTGGACAGGCTCACCATGAGGGCAATCACTGGAGGCACATAAAAGATATTATTATGTGTGTGTGGGTGTGCTTCTGGCATAATAAAACATAAAATTGCTGGACTGATGGTTATTGTAATGCCGACATGTTGTTTACTTTGTGTTTTGTTCTGATAAACTTCAGTGTGGACCTAGAAGTGATAATGCTTTCATGGGACCTGAAAACCCAAACTTATGTTTTAATCGCAATAGCGTCAATGAATAAATGTTATATGAATATTGTGCCAAATCATAGTGTTGACATAAACCTGAAACAGGATCCAATTTCCAGAAGGCACTTCCAGAAATTTACAAGATGTACCATATCTTGTTTCATATGTACTTCTGAAACCATTAATAAGCCCCAAATTATGGCAATAGGTGCATTTTGTTTGGACAACAAACATCAACAACTACATCTTATCTTTCGGGCCAACCAAAGTTTGACACTGCATTCCCAAATCGAAAAGAATGTTGGCAGTATGAGCAACTTGATTCAGGTCCAAGGAAAAGCTAGACTTGAACTTGAGCAACAGAGACCTAGGAGGGAAGGACACGAGGCAGAAGTTCCACGCAATTGAAAGATGGAGGCACTTGCAAGGGAGAAACACGTAGACAAAACATATTGCCATACGGAGATGGTTCAGTAATTGCACTAGTGATTTTTTACAACACAATTGACAATTGTTGTTTTGATCGCTTTGGAGCTTTTTTTCTCGCTTAGCGGCGCCCGGTTGGTGTCACGCCCCAGGCAAACAGTGTATGTACAGTGCCATACACAGTAGTTGTACCTATAACCAATGAGGGTCAGCCGGCCAAGCCCCAGAACTGCCTGGGGCCTGGCTTCGCACCTGCACACAACCAACAGTAAACACACACACGCACGCGCGCTCGCACACACACATACATAATAAACACGCCGGCAAATAGCAAAGTCATAGACCAAAGCAATGCCTAAGCGAGAAAAAAAGCTCCAAAGCGATCAAAACAACAATTGACGAAACAAACATTTTTTGACACCATAAGGACAACGAGGCCCTTCAATAACAACGCCTTCACGAAGAGAACAACGCTCAAGCGCCACCGCCACCGGATCCAACCATCAAATGTCAGAAACTAAGTTTTTCACCCTGAAGAACGAGTCCGAGCATATCCGAACAATGATTTTCACAAGGTAATGATGCAAAAACATTGCCATTGCCAGGTATAACCAACTCGGATTAGACCTAGGGTTTTCACCCCAGAGGGGAAATATATGAAAACTGATTGCACTTTGCATTTTGCCACCCAAACTACTTGCCGTATCTGACAATGGGTTTGTATGGCCACAACGAGAATAACACATACCGAGACCTTAGAAGGAAACTGGGCTAACCTCCGAGGGACATTCTACAAACGGTGCAGGGAAGCAGGATCGTGACAATGCTGTCTCTAATGGGGACACTCTAGACATTTCAAGCACCAAACATGAGAAGCTGACTCACAAGGCGTCTGACTTAGTCCTTTTCGTTCTGATCTCACAATGAGCAGCATTAACACTCATGCTGAATCTAAGAGGAACCTGCCGTCACCCTTTCACAAAAGCAGTCTTGCCTACAAAGTAATTGTAGTCTTTTACATAAGGTGATTATTGATATGTCTAAAACAACACAAGGTAATTGATAGGCTTAAAAAAGGCCACATGTCGATAACATGCTGAAAAATAGTAAATGTCACTAGATAGATCAGTACATAATGCATCAATTTCGGCCCACACGTGTCAATTGCAGTTAGTACACAACAATGTTGCTTATCAAAGTTCCGTGACCGATCCGCGCTAAACTCTCAACATTGTTCGTGAGATGTAAAAAACTATCGATAAATTTCTGATCATGATGCCTGATGTAGTGGATGTCGGAAGCTATTTTCTCCATCTTGGGTGTGATCATGTCATACTGGTACACCTTCCTCTCTCCCGTCAAGATGACCATCCTCCCATGAAGAACAACTTTAGGAAGCCTCGTCGCCCAGCCGTTGCCGTCGAACAAAAGTAGATCATACCCGATGATGATCTTGCAATGTCGACCAATGTTTTAAAGAGTCGACTATAGCCCCGCTGTAGCCTCACTATAGCTTTTTGACCAGGGTGCCGCTAAATGATACTAATGTATAATAGTCCGCTAATAACTGATTTGAAGGACAACCACTATTTGGCATAATCCGCGATTTGAAACATTGATGTCGACTCCATTCAGCTTTTAAACTCCAAAACTCCTGCTCCATCTTCCGCCTACAGAAGCAGATGCAGCAAAGCTGAATCCATGAAGCGGGCGGGTTCAAATTGCTAGGAGGATACGGAACGGGACTGAACTTTTCATCGGCCAAGTTGAACTGAAGAAACGCATAGGGTGGCTCCGGGAGCCTTGGATGTGGACCATGATCAGCCCAACGATCGAGTATGGCGGATCATCGGTGGTCCGCGGCCACATGTTGGTATTGGTGCCAAGAGTGAGCACCTCAAACCTGCAGATCGTATATCGTCTGATAGAAGAATCTGGCCACCTTGTACTTCTTGCGACTGGGATCGAACCGGGTCCCCGCCAGCGAGACGCCGAGCATGTCCTCGCTCCCATGTGGCAGGGGAAGGAACTCTCCCCTCTCCCGTCGCCGGGTTGCAGATCAACTTGCGCTACTTCCGGGTGTTGACGAGGATCAAGCAATCGTAGTGCAGAGGGGCGCTGGTCCAGAAATCCACGGTTCCACGGAGTTTTTTGAGGTGCATCAGCTCCGCCTCGTGGCCGACATGGTACTTGCGGACGGACTTGAAGCGGATGATGGTCCTAGGCGGCAACCGCAGCAGGACGCCGAGGATCACGTCGTCGTGGATGAAAGGGATGAGGGCATAGAACCTCGGCGAGGGCATGATCGCGGTGATCTGGATTGTCTTCGCCTTCGTCTTCTTTGGCAACTGGGGCATGCCCGGATCTCTGCGCGCCGACATGACCGGCATTTCAAGCTGCAAATTACTAGACATGAGTATTACTTCTATAGAGAATGTTGGAGTACCCGCCTTTCAGGGCGCCTCGCGGGCGAAGAAGTCCTCCAAGCCCGTCTGTAGCAGGTGGCTTGCCGCTTGGTCTCCGAGAGGCTCTACGAGCCGTCCAATCTGCCCGAACAACGCGCGCCCAGACGACCTGGCTGAGAAGTCCATGGCTGATGGACAGTGAGGCGCGCTCGGAGCCATCGTCATACGGCAGACTTCGGCGCGACTCCGCCCCCGCACGAGAGCCTGATCGGACACGTATGTCGGCTTCCTCGCGCGCCGGCTGGTTCAGTCGCTACAGTCGGCGCATGCGGTGCGTCCGCCTGCGCCGACCCGCGGGACGCCCATGGCCTCCGCCGCTATAAGGCGAACCGTCTCGGTTGTCCATAACAGGTGAACCGCTGGCTCTGTCGGGGACACCGTCATGCCGCGGCTTCGTACGCGTCCGCGCGCTGTCTCTCGCGCTCGCCCGCGCGGGACGGGACAGCCGGACTCGCCTGTCTGACTCGTTGCGTAGGCCGGCGCGACTTGCTCAGGGTGTTGCGTGCCCAGACAGCCAGACTTGCTACGTGTGGCTGCGAGGGGCTTGTCTGTTCGGCTTTGCTTGCGTACGTTCGGGCTGGCATGCTGCATGGCGTTGCCCGCATGGACCCTTGCGGTCTCGAGTCCTGCCCGGCTTTGGCCTGTAGGGTGCTTTGCCGGGTAAGCTGGTCGGATGCTCGTTGGGGTGTATACTGCCGGTCCATCCAAGCTGTTGTGCGTCAACGGTCTTGACTGGTCCGTTGAGTTTGCCTCTATTGGGTGTCCTTGTGGTGGTTCAGCTCGTTTGCGCTGAGGGTGTGATCAGAATTTTGCTCCACGGCCATGGCATTACGTCTGTGAGTCTTTTTTTCCGTCCCTTCTTCGACGTGACCATGTGTTATTTTACCTGGATATGTGCCCATGTGTTGGGTGGCCGTGGGGGGTGTGGCCGGCTGTCCCGGTTCCGGTTGTGTGTCTTTGGATGTTTAGCCTTTGGGGCCTGGCGTGAGATGGGACGGCTAACCGAATCCCTTTTTCGTATCCGGCGGCTGTCGTGGGACTGCACGTGTATCGTCGGTTGTCCGTGCCTTTTTTTTTTTACTCTTTTCTGGTTCATCCGGTCGTTGCTGGCGCCGGGTACGTTGTCCGGGGTCTTCCTGTCAGTGTATTGGCTTTTCTGCTCGGATGGTTCCCTTTGCATGCACGCATTGGCGTTTGATACGCCGGGTAAAATTGCGCCGTCTACTCGGTCCATTGGCACCCTC
The DNA here is from genome assembly GCA_011799875.1 of Thinopyrum elongatum. Classification (NCBI taxonomy): domain Eukaryota; kingdom Viridiplantae; phylum Streptophyta; class Magnoliopsida; order Poales; family Poaceae; genus Thinopyrum; species Thinopyrum elongatum. The sequence goes on from CM022301.1 coordinate 560,255,514, forward strand.
TCGCCTCGTGGCCATCCGGTCTTTAAGCATCTCCACTCGTTCGACCCCAGGGGTTAGAAATAGCACCGTACTAGGGGCGCGCCGGCTGAAATATCGGCTTGGGGGCGATCTGGTTCACAGCCGCCGCCTCAGGTGCCGATTTCGCTCCATTTTCGGTTCAAATTGGTTCACTTTTCAGCCCATTTTCGATGCAAGTTGGTCCACTATCGGCGCAAATTGACCAATTTCGGCCCGTATTCGACGTGCTTTGGCACAAATTCAACAGAACCTATTTTTTATCACATAGTTCATCACAGAAAATCAATAGAAATCAAATAGTTCAATACAAATTATATAGTTCAACAAATAAAAACTCACATTTCATCACACGTCGAGCTAGGCGTTGCCCTTGAGCCTCCATAGGTGCTCCACCAGATCCTGCTGCAGTTGTTGATGCACCAGCGTGTCTCGGATCTCCTGACGCATATTGAGGAATGCAGTCCAGGTTGCCGGTAGGTGGTGATCAACTTGGGCAAGAGGACCCTGCCTGTAATATGGTTCAGTGTCAAACACTGGCTCTTCCTGCTCGCTCTCAATGATCATGTTGTGCAAGATGACACAGCAAGTCATGATCTCCCACATTTGATATTTCGACCAGGTCTGAGCGGGGTACCGGACAACAACAAATCGAGATTGAAGCACACCAAATACCCGCTCGACATCCTTCCTGCAAGCCTCCTGAACCTTCGCAATGTGGGAGTTCTTGCCTCCTGACACAGGATTTGAGATAGTCTTCACAAATGTGGACCATCTCGGATAGATGCCATCTGCTAGGTAGTATCCCTTGTTGTAGTGCCGCCCATTGACCTCGAAGTTCACCGGAGGAGAATGACCTTCAACAAGCTTGGCAAAGACAGGGGAGCACTGCAGTACGTTAATGTCATTGTGAGTTCATGGCATACCAAAGAAGGAGTGCCAAATCCATAGGTCGTGTGTGGCCACTGCCTCAAGTACCACACTGCAACCGCCTTTGGCACCTTTGTACATCTCCTGCCAAGCAAATGGACAGTTTTTCCATTTCCAATGCATGCAGTCGATGCTTCCAAGCATCCCTGGAAATCCTCTTGCTGTATTCTGTGCTAGGATCCGAGCAGTGTCTTCAGCATTGGGTGATCGCAAGTATTGCGGTCCAAACACTACCACCACTGCCCTGCAGAACTTGTAGAAACACTCAATGGTCGTGGACTCAGCCATGTGTCCATAGTCTTCCAGTGAATCACCGGGAGCTCCGTATGCAAGCATCCTCATAGCTGTCGTGCACTTCTGGATTGAGGTGAATCCAAGTGTGCCGGTGCAATCCTTCTTACACTTGAAGTAGCTGTCGAACTCCCGAATGGAATTCACAATCCTGAGGAAGAGCTTTCGGCTCATCCGATAACGGCGCCGAAATACTTTGTCGCCGTGCAGTGGAGCGTCGGCAAAGTAGTCGGAGTAGAGCAATCAATAGCCTTCCAGTCGATGCCGATTCTTTGCCTTCATCCGGCCCGGCGCCGAGCCACCTTGGCGAGGCTTTGCATTGCTCGCGAGCAGGCTGGCCAGGGCGGCGAGGACCATGATATGCTCTTCGTCCTGGGCGTCGGCTTCGGCTTCCTCCTCCAGCAGCGCCGCGAGCGCCTCCTCGTCGTCCAAGTCCATCATCGAGCAGAGAAATCGCCGAACACTTGGCGGGCGTGGTAGGCCCGCAGCCGCCGGTATTCCAGCCCTGTGCAGCCGGAGCGCCAGAAAGCTCGCCCAAGAACGGGGTGGAGGATGCCGCGGCGGAACTCTCTCTCTTTTCAGGCTGGGAATGGCCTATCTAGCGGCGGTGGGTGGGTGGCGGCGCCGGGATCGGCAAGGCGGCGGGAGGGCGTGCGCGCGGCGGGGGGGGGGGGGGGGGGGTGATCTGGACATGCAAGATGCGTTTTTGCCTGACAGTGGTGGCCCAGACGCGTTTTTCCCTTCCGCCGGAGCCCCCAAGCGGTCCCCAGTGCGCTGGGTTCGGCCTGGGATCGCCGGGCTAAAAACCGAGCCGATCCGGCGGATTTCGGCATCCTGGGGGCGCGACTGGGGTTTTTTTTCGGCGTTGACACTAAAAAAATCGCCCTGGGGTGTGACGACCCTGGCTTAATCGTGCACTAACCATACACGCAAATGCACACGATCAATCCTAAGGACTCACATGAAGATATCACAACACAACTCTAAAATATAAATAAAGTCATACAAGCTTTATATTACAATCCAGGGCCTCGAGGGCTCGAATACATAGCTCGATGGCATACAAGTGTCAGCGGAAGCATCAGATATCTGGGTACAGATATAAAAGATAAAATAGAATAAGCCTTTAAGAGGGCGGGGCAAAATAAAACACTACGATCGAAAGGCGCAGGCCTCCTGCCTGGGACCCTCCGAACCTACTCCTGGTCGTCGGCAAGCTCGTTGTAGTAACCACCTTCGGGGTGGTAGTAGTAGTCATCGGCGGGGGCAGCTGGCTCAGGGGCTCCGTCATCTGGTTGCGTCAAACGGATATGGAGAGAAAAAGAAAGCAAAGCAAACATGAGTACTCATCCGAAGTACTCAGCAAGCAAGGATCTACACTACATATGCAACATTTTCAAAGGAAGGCTGTATATGTGGACTGGGCTGCAGAAATGCCAGAATAGAGGGGAAAGCCTAGTCCTATCGAAGACTAGCATCTTCAACATCTTCAGCGGTCTTGCAGCATTAGAAAAGTGCAGATTAGCATAATGTAAAGTAGTAGTAGTGTTATCAACCTCGCTCAGAGATCCTTTCTTAACTCCCTGCGAGAAAGCAATCCCACAGCCATACTATCCAGTTATCATCTCAAGTTTCCAGGTTCTAGTTGTATCGATCGGGATACAACTCCGAGTGTCCGTTACCGTAGGACAGGCTATCAATAGATGTTTTCTTCCCTGCAGGGGTGCACCAACTTACCCACCACGCTCGATTAACTCCGGCCGGACACACTTTACTGGGTCATGCCCGGCCTCGGCCAAACGATACGCCGCCACCCGACCGAATACTTAACAGAGAGGTCAGCATGCCGGACTAACCTATGCCCCCAGGGGTCTTGGGCCATCGCCCCGGACGCTCCTGCACGTTGCGTACACCGCCGGTGAGTAGACCAAGCAACCCCTTAATACAAGCACGGTTGCGTTCCCAGTCCAACCCAGCGTGTGCCGCTCAATTGCTGACGTCTATTAAGCTTCGACTGAAGTATATGACGCAGAACGCCCATACTATGCCCACGTGATGGTTTGTGCTATCAGGCCAGAGGCCCTCTCGGATCACATATCCAAATCGTTAGTGAATTGGGGTTGCGGTAAAGAGCAGAGACTCACGATCGATGTGACCCCGTCGCCCCGTCTCGAGGACTTGCGGCAAGGGCTAAGAATGCCCGACCACGCCTCGTAGTTATCTCGCGGGCACCTTCCAGGTCAACCCGACTCCACATCATTCTCATCATATACTCGTGCGGGTACCCCTCAGGGCCGACCCGTCTTTAGTAACATGGTTCAGTGTAAAGTCATAGTATCCACAGTAACTGTGTGTCCAACACCAAAGGGGAAACCTGAGGAATCACCCTCGATGGAATTCCACCTGATGCTATCGTCAAGGTGAACGAAGGAGGAATCACCCTCGAGGTCCACTCTTGAGGAGTTGCACGACAGTGTCGTTACCGGGAATGGAGAAGGAGGAATCACCCTCGATGACCATAACCGATGAACTAACCTACAAGGTTAACATTAGAAGTGCTGATGAGGTATCACCCTCGGCACTCGATAGTAACCCAGTAGTGTCGAGCAACTAAGGGGGAAGTGATGTGCGGTGCCGGGGCCTGGTCTTCGATCCCGTTGATCGGGTCTTCCGATAATCCAGCGGGGCAGTCGGGATAAAGTGGGGTCTCTGATGGGTCTCTACCTAGCCTATACTAAACTGTTTAGGATAAACAGGTAGATAACAACAGCAGGTTACAATAAACAGGCTATGCAGCAGAAATAGGATAACAGTAACAGTAGCCACTTCTAATGCAAGCATAAGAGAGAGAAGAATAGGCGATATCGGTATGCTCAAAATGGGGGTGCTTGCCTGGAAGCTCTGCGGCAAGTGTCTGGTCGTCAGGGGCGTAGTCGACCTTCGGAGCTGCGTCGGCCTCCGGGGCTACGTCGGTGTCGGGGTCTAACGGGAGAAAAGAGGGGGAGGAAACAAATAAACACACAGCAAATAATGCAACACAGAGCATGCTATGCTAACGTGCAGTGCAGGGTTGCCTAAAGATATGTCTAAGTCATTTTAGTCATTTTAGGATTTAAGCTGGATTTATTAACCGATGTATATGCACTATTTATCTATCGGAAACGAAAGGAAAGTTGCGGGTTCACCTACGTAGAGGGTTCCGACATGGAAACAGACGACACGATCAGATTCGTCTCGTCGTTCTGATCGACTTTCATGTAGAAAGTTTTTCGATCCGAGCTACGGTTTAATTATTATGAATTTTAAAAGATTTAAACATTTTCTGGATTTATTTGAATTAACAAAAATTATCTAAATTGAATTATGACATCAGCATGAGGTCATCACTACGTCAGCAGTCAACTGTCCGGTTGACTGGTCAGCCTGACAGGTGGGGCCCACCTGTCAGCCTCTGTGGAACTAATAGTTAATTAATTTAGACTAACAGAACTAATTAGGGAGGTGGGTCCCAGGTGCCAGTGGCTATATTAGTAAACAGATTAATTTTAAAAGCTTAATTAACATAATTAACGAAGGGGGCCCACATGTCATACACAGGGGTGAACAGTGCGAGCGTTGACTCCGGTCAACGAAGTCAAAGTGGGGGTTCGGGGCCCACTGGCAGCCTCTCAGAGCGGGCCCCACCACTGGCCAGGTCAGCGCGGCGCCGGAACGAGCTCCGGCGAGCTCCCGCGGCGGCACTCTCGCCGGAGACGCTCGGAAATCACCCACAGTGGCTCAAAACGTGCGCAGTTACGTGCTTTCGAACGGCGGTGGCGTCGCGCATCTACTGGTGGCGTCAGAACGGCCGGTGGTGGTCGGAAACGAGCAGGGTGACGGCGGTGGGCGGCAGACAGAACCGGCCGTGCTCGGGTTCGAGCATATGGGCTCGCCCGAGCCGAGCTAATGCTTGCACGCGACGCGCGTGACCTGCCAAAGCTCGATGGTACAGCTAGCGCGGCGTTAGGTGCAGAAGAGCGACGACGTTGAGCTCGTCGGCGGAGCCAGAGCTCGGCAATGGCGGCGTGACGACGGTAGCAGGCTACGGCGCGGAATGGAGCTCAGACAGGGAAGAGAGGAGGCGGTGCTTACAGTGCAGGCACACGGAGGCCTCTCGGGGATCGGGAGCGTAGGGGGAGGCCGTGGTCGTCGGATCGTCGGAATCCGAGACGAAGGGGGCGGCGGCGATCGGCAGCTGCAGGGCCTCCCTGCTCAAACGGATAGCGCGGCTCGACGTAGCCAGGCGAGGCGAAGCTCCGGGGCATGTCGGAGGAAGGCAGGGACGGCGGTCGCCGCGGCGGTGATGAACGGCGGTGACGGTTGCGCTTGGCAGAAAGGGGGAGAAGGGAGACGAGCGCAAGTGAGGGAGAGGAGGGGTAGCGACTGGGGCGGGACGACCAGGGGGGAGGACGGGCGAGTCCTTATCCCCTCGCGCTCCTGCTCCCCGTCGCGGTGGCGCGCTGCGATCGGCGGAGAGGCGCGCGTCCACGGGGAAGGTGACACGGAGGGAGAAGTAGGTGGATGTGGGCTGGGCCGGCTGCAGGTAAGCCCAGGTAGGCCTTTTTCCCTTTTTCCCTTTTCCAGTTTGTCTGTTTTTCTTTTATTTATTAACAGAAGCTGCCTAGAAATAATTAGGGCTGCCAAAACACTCTTGATAAATGTGGGACTAAGCCACATAAATACTTTGTGAATTTTGGCACTGCCACAAAATGTTTCAAGGCATTTGGAAGTGGCTAGGTATTTTTAGAAATTGAATTAGGCAAGATTAATGCTGCTGGATCTCAAAAGTAAAATCTAGGGGCATTTTGAAAATTTTGGTAAGGTTGGTCTCAATTTTATAATTGACTTGGGATTATTTGCAATATTTTGAACATTTTTGTTTTGCTGTTTGATGAAATAATTATTTGACTTGCACTTTGAATTTGAATTTGAATTTGATTTGAGTCAAGTGGCATTTTGACTTAGTAAAATATGATGACTTGGCAAATTAATTAGCTTGATGATAGGGTTAAGATCTGGGGATGTTACATGGGGGGCCTGTTGCGGGCGCGATTGGAGATGTTCTTATCCTTGCGGCCCCTCCTATCGGCGAGTGCGTGGGTTTGATTTCCGGTGGATGGGTTTGATGTTGGTTGCTTCTCCGTGTCCTTCTCTTCATGCCCCCGCCTCCTCTTCATTCTCACGTCGAACGAAGCACGATGGCTTCTTCTTTCTTTGCTTCCCTGCAATGGAGGGGGTTCTCTTAGTTTCTCCATTAGCTTTTTCTCTCGTGTGAGGTTCGTGCGTTCTTCCTTTTTTTTCTTCCGCATGATCTCTTATGTACGCTCACCATCCGTTTTCATTGTTCTTGTGCTTGCAGGTATATGTGAGATTCTCGCCGTCATTTGGTTGCACCTGTTCTTGCTGTTTTCCGCCGCCGGCTCTTCCATGAGGTAGCTTAGGTTTGTATGCTCTTTCTTTCTTTTTTGTGTGTCGTTTCTTATGCATGTTCACCATTTGTTTATTTTCCCTTGTGCTTGTAGGCATCTGCGAGTTCCTTGTCGTTCTTTGGTTGCACCCAATCGTGGGCTTCTCCTCTTTGTCGTGAGCTTTTTCTTCGGCATGTTCGTCCTCATTGTTTGTGTTTGTTGTGTCTAAGTTTGTTTCATTTTTATGGTTGCTCTGCTGTTTGTTTTGCTTCTATTGCTGCTGACTCCCTTGTGTTATTGCATCCATGCATCGTGTATTTCGTGCATTGGTTCTTGTGTAGTTCTTTTACCGATAATCCAATTCTGAGCCTAGGCTCATCTGCGCCCACACCGAGGAAAAAAATCAAAACTAATATTAGAAAAAATCAAAAAATTCTAATTTTTTTGCATGGTAGATAATTTGATGCGCGAGGTCCGCTTTAATTTTCAAATCATTTGGACATCTGAGCAGCTCTCCGCAAAAATGACATATTCAGGGTCTGTAAAAAAAGTTTACTATTCATGCACTGTTCTGACCCGATTTGTCTTTTTTGCTGAGAGCTATTAAGATGTTCAAATGATCTGAAAATTGGAGCGGACCTCACGCAACAAATTTTCTACCATGCAAAAAAATGGAATTTTTTGAGTATTTATTTTGATTTTTTTTCTGACCGAGTGTAGATGAGCGTGGGCACCGAAACGCTGCACTCTTTTACATTGTGTTATTTATTTATGTGTACATGATGTGCTCTGTTATGTCTTTTGTAGTACCTGTTTTGGAGAGCATGGAAATACGGTCTGCCTTGCCAGCCATTTCTTGATTTTTGTCATGGAGGCAAGGGGTCAGGGGAAGGTAAAAGGGTACGTGTCTGTGGTACTTGTTTTCTTTTTTGGCCCTTGCCTTCGCGTGGATGCAGGCTTTAAGGGTCGCAAGATTGGGCAGTTCCGTTTGTGCGGTGAATAACACTCTCTTTTTAAACTCAATTAACATGCTTAGCATGGTAGGAGCTCTGTCGGTCAGAAGGCACTGGGTCTCAAAAGGGCGGAAAAGGTGCTCTTCAGAAGACTTTGGCCCAGTTCTTTTGGGTAGAATCGCCCCCCTTCCTAGCTTCTCTCAGAATCGTCATTTCTTTTTTTTTTACAATCCTATCTAATTAAGGTCTAATTAGTTAGGATTGTAAAAAAAATATGGAGTAATAATTCTGGGAGAAGCTGAGGAGGAGAACTGGCCCTTTATCGTGTCCGGTAGGTAATCAGCTGCTGAAGTTGTGCTGATGGGGAGCGGTGGTTCTATCGTTGCATCGGTGTAATAGGATGCCAACTCTATTTAGCGGCCTTCTGTGTACGCGTTCGATGGTGTCTGTGTTTGTTTATGAAATCATGCTCTCTCACATTCCATGGTCCGAGTTCATTTCTAAAAAGTATTGTTAACGTTGTATCAATGACAGGTATCGTGTTCGTGGCATGTCTGTGCGTGTAAAATGTTTCGTGCCTATGACCTCGTGTACCCGACACCGGTAAGGATATCAATTTTATTCATGGGTATGGGTACCCGCGGATACCGTACCCGCATGGGTAAGGTATGTACACAATTTTATACCCATGGTAGTACCCATATCCTACCCATTAAGTTATGCGTAGGGCATGGGTATAGCCCTGTATCCATGGATATACCCATACCCGACTCGTTTATACTAAATGTTATTTGGTGAAGTGTGTCGTGAGCTTGTGAACAAGTTGTCACCCAGTGTCAATTTGAATTGAGATAATTGTGTTGTCTAATCTCTCGGCGTTCAGGGAATCAGGGTATCCAGACTTGCCTACCTGCGACCCACGTCGTGGCACCTTCGACGGCCTGATACGGCCCACCTCCAAGACCACCAAGACGAGACCCTCGCGAGGGGCCAAGCCTCGTGAGGCAGACGACGCCAAGACCTCCCGAGGGAGCGGCCTTCCCAGGCTGCCTCCTGAGGAGCGGAGATTCCTATGCAGGTGCCCAAACCTCATGAGGTTGCGGTGACGCAAGCCATGACGACCAAGCCAGGCGGGCGCCAGCGGGCGCCAGCGGGCGCAGAGAAGACAATTTTCTCTTTGGTGCTAAGGAGGCAAGCGCAAACGTGGGTTCCCGAGGACTCAGGCAAAGGTTTCTATTCCTGTGCAACGAGACCAAGACCACCAGGACGGCAGGACGAATGTCATCACCGAGCCCACTGCAGCGTCACGCCAGAAGCTTTGCACGCGAAGACCACCTTTCGTTAGGATAAAATGTACTACTTGTCCCCTTTCAAATTGGTCGTTGTGGAATCCCTTCCCGCCTACGTTTTGGGAAGAGGACCAAGGCCACTATAAATATAGGCTAGCCACCACTATAGAGCAGGACGAACCCCCGGGGATCGGATCCTTTCCACCCTCACCATAGCAGACCTCGCGAGGTTGTTCATCCCTTGTAATTGTTCATCCTCAGCCCCTCGTGAGGCAAATTCACCACAAAGCAGGAGTAGGGTCTTACACCACAAGGTGGCCCGAACCTGGGCAAACTGCCGTGTTCATCTTCTTCCTTGTTCCTCGAGCTAGGCCATAGGGCGACGAGCTGGTTGGCTAGATAGGTTGAGTTCTTCGCACACGCCCCAGAGTTCGAACCTTTCTTGGGTCAGCGGAGCCCTGAATCCGACATTTGGCGCGCCAGGTAGGGGCATGTCGAAGCCTCTCTTCCACCGTTCGCTCCGCCGCCGTTCCGTCGTTCCTATGGCCGACGCTCGCCATGTCCGTGCCGAGCACCGGGCCGTTCGCATCGCCCAGACGGCGCTCCTCGCCGCTCTGCCTCCCCGACGGCTAACGCCGCCACTGACCCTGCTGCTCGCGAACAGCAAGATTCGTCGCTGCCACCGTCTGTGCGGCGCGATGGCCGCACCGCAACTCCATCTCCCACTCCAGCCGCGGCGTCGTCTTCTCATGTTCGTTGTGGGCCGGCAAACGCGCAGGCTGCGCTGCTCATGGCACGAGAGCTTCTGCGCTACCGCCCGGCCAACGACTGGCTCCCCCGCATCGCCGAGCTCGTTAACGCCGCCGATGAGGCCCCTGCACCGTCCCGTTCGCCCCGTCCACCGCCGTCCCTGGCGGGCGATGTGGCTCACGGCGCACCTCCTCCTCCTCATCCTCTGCATGGCGCGGACCCCAAGCCCAGGCGAGAGGCACCCGAACGCGACCCGCCGTGCAGGGCGCCGGTGCGCGATGAAGAAAGCTGCCAGGTGGTGCAGCGGCCCCAAGGAGAAGCGCGTGCGCTTCCAGCGCCGCCGCGTCAAGACCGCATGCTGCCGAAGGCGATGGCGCGTGGGCAACAAGATCAAGCTCCCCCCATGCAACCGGTGCCTGTGAGTGCGGCGGGCTGCCGTGCTTTTACCCCGGAGCTGCGCCGCGTCGTTTGGCCGGCAAGTTCAAGCCGGATCTGCCTCCACACTACGACGGCACCCCTGACCCCGCTGAGTTCGTCCAGCTCTACGAGCTGAGCATCGAGGCGGCGAATGGCAACGACAAGGTCATGGCGAACCGGTTCCCCATGGCCCTCAAGGATGGCGCGCGTTCTTGGCTCCTGAACCTCCCGATGGGGTCGATCTCCTCCTGGGATGAGCTACGCGAGCGCTTCATCGCCAACTTCCAGGGCACTCGGCGGCGGTCGAGAACTCAGATGGCGAGGGCGCCATCCTGCCTCCTGAGGCCATCCCCAAGAAGAAGAAGAAGCTCCTTCCAAAGGGCCGTCAGGAGGCTGGGCCGCCCGACGGTCGTGCCTCAGGCCCCGAGCCCTCTGCTGGGGCATCTTTCCCACTCGCATAGGAAAGCGCGCCCGGCGCCCCTATCGGGACGGGGTCGGGGGCTCTCATCTGGAGGGCCTCTAACCTGACCAGCGCCACGAGGGAGGCGTTCGGGCACCACGTGGGGGCGTGCTTCGATGCGCGCCTCCGTGAGCAAGGCGCAAGGCGTGGGGCGCCACGCGCTCAGGAGTTCATCACCAAGACAATCGAGGAGTTTCGGGAGGCACGAGCCATGCGTGGCGAGCGTCGCCCCGTGCCATCCAGTGCAGCTGCCGCCCATGACATGGGTGGTGAACTGCGCATCTGCGTCAACATCCCAGGCCTCAACAGGGCTGCTTCGCAGGACCTCTTCTGACCGTCCCGCGTCGGCCGGAGTGGGGGCTACTCCTGCAGCTACGTCCGCATGCCGTTCGGCCTACTGAACGTGGCCGCCTCGTACCAGCGCCTCATGTAGGGAGCCTTGGCGGCTCACGAGGCCAGGCGCCAGGCGGTCCTGATCGAGGAGGTGACAGACCCTCGAGAGCCCCTCGGACCTCCGGAGCCTCCCAGGGCTCAGGAGCCGGTCGGCTCGTGAGGAGCGATCTCTACAGTACCCATCTTCAGCTACTTCAATGCTTCTACAACGATGGTGCCAGGTGACTTTTTGGTTTGTTCAACTGAGGGCGCCCCTCAGGCTGCATCATCCTCAGACAGAACTGGCTTTGCCTTGATGAGTTTCCTAAGTATCTCAACTGCCTGTCCGGTGCTTCGTCATTATGATGTCGCTGCGCCCTCGCGAATCCGCCCGCGACCACCTCATGATTAAGGACTGGCACGGCGTCTGTGCTCGGGTTCGTCCCTGCAGCGTCGACAAACCCAAGCGACCGAGCTCTGTCCCGTGGGCCAGCTCCCGTGCGTGTCACCTCCCGTGGTCCTTGGGCCTTGTTCTCGCATGAGTTAATCGCGTGTGGGCAAGTGCGGGCGCACAGCCCGGTTCGTACAACCGCAGTTCGGCACTTCGCCGCAGCGGGAGCCGTGCACCGGCTGTTTTTCCATGGGATCGTTGCATGAGAAGACTTGGCACGGTGTCTGTGCTCGGTTCCGTCCCTGCAGCGTCGATAAAACCAATGGTTAAGCTCTGTCTGGCAGGCCGGCCCCGCTCACGTCACCTCCTGGGGTCATTGGTGTTCGGCCTTCTCATGCGATAACCTCCGGAGGGGCATTCGGCACAGGACCCCCCATCGCCTCGCAGGTTTATTACGCGCGCCCCGCGCTTCAAAAATCAGGCGCAACCCGTCTTGAGGTAGGGCCTCGTGAGTCCTGCGCTGGCTCATGAGTGCCCAGATACACCTCCTCCAGTTCTGCCATGCTAGCCACGTGTACGAACGGGGCTGTACACGCCCCTGGAGTCTCCCCCAGCGGGAATTCCCACCCACGTACCAGTGGAAGCCTCATGCTCCGCGCTGGCGGACGACACTGTCGAGTAGCGGCTATGCCCACGCACTAGTGGAACCCCCATGCTTTGCGCTGGCGGACAACACGGTTGAGGAGCGGCTATGCCCACGATAAAGTGGAAGCACCATGCTCCGCGCTGGTGAATAAACAACTGAGGGCGCCCTCGCGGCCGCACCAACCTTAGGATAGTCTCTCGGCTCTACGATCGGCAACACCCCACAGCTTCCCCCTCGGGAGGATCGCGCGAGGGGGCTGGACACGGGGGCTGTGCTCAGGCCCCGCCTAGCACAAGCTACCCTACCAGGTCCGGGTACCTGGTCTTCTCGCGTTCCTCCCAGGTGAAAGCTGGTGGTCAAAGGTATGAGGGCTGCTCGCACGTCAAGTGGGACCTCCTGAGCATCACGACTCAGGGGCCTCACTAGTCACGTAGCCCCTCGCCCCTTGGTGTCGTCCTGGTGATCCGGACGCCCCAACGGCGGTGAAGGTATGCGCGGGGCTGGGCCCTGCCGACACAGAGCGCAAAGTCCTATACCCCGGCGTCCACGTTTCCTTCATGAGGGCTGCTCGCACGTCAAGGGGGACCTCCTGAGCATCGTGACTCAGGGGCCTCACTAGTCACGTAGCCCCTCGCCCCTTGGTATCGTCCTGGTGATCCGGACGCCCCAACGGCGGTCGAGGTATGCGCGGGGCTGGGCCCTACCGATGCAGAGCACAAAAGCAAGCACGAAGGAAACTTGGCGCGATAAGGAAACCACAGGGTCCTAATAATTATTACAAGCACAGATTGTTCCACAAGCTTAAACAGAAGTCTTACGCCTCCACGAGGCGCGGTAAATGTTGCAGGGTAAAACTAAGAAGGAACGCCACTGCCGCCACCTGCCCCGCTCGTTGGAAGGCCCTCGTCGACAATGCTGCCACTATCCTCACCACTTTCGACTTCTCTTGCTGGAGCCTCAGAGATGGGAACCTCCGGAAGCAGGATCATGAGGAGCTTCGCCAACACCTCGCCACCGCGGAAGGTTACTGCGCTGCGTGCCATGGGGCGCAACCCCTCCTAGGTACCCCCTCGGAGCCAGCCACTCTTTTCTCGCGCAAGTCGCTTGCATGTTAAAGGGGGGGCCCTTGAGCACCGTGCCTCAGGGGCTCCTACCGGCCCTCGAGCCCTCACCCCCTGGCCGTGACCACAGCATCGCGACCTGGCATACCAGCGGTGTCCGAGCCTCGCTCGAGAGCCGGGTCCCGAGGACGTAGAGCACCCTGACGAGCGAGAGAGATGGAGTCGGTAGGAGCCCTGCGGGGGGGGGGGCATCAGGAGAAGGGCGCAGCCTAACGTCGCACAAGAAGCTCACCCTCGCGACAAGAAAACCACCACAGGCTCGCCAAAATAAGTCGCTTCGCAAACCCAGGCGCGAACCCCATAATCGGCGTTTCATCTCTCGTGATTTCGCTCGGGCAAGGGAACTCCCCTTTCAGTCCATCGGGAGCCGCTTGCGCGCCAAAGGGGACCTCCTGAGCATCGCGCCTCGGGGGCTCTTACCGGACCTTGGGCCGCTCACCTTCTGGCCTTGATCACGGCATCGTGACCTGGCATACCAGCGATGGCCGAAGCTTGCCTAGGGACTGGGTCTTGTCGGCGTAGAGCACTAAGCTACCGTGAGAATAAAAAGGGGGAACCGTGCCCAAGCGAGAGACGCAAACACAACATAAGTTGGGGACACTAACATTAAGGTAAAAGTGTCACGATCTTTACACACCCCCGCGGGGCCCTTCATGACTTTTGCGCAGGAATGAAACGAAAGGAAAGGACCTCCTGAGGATCGCAACCCAGGCGGTGTCGCCCATGACGCCTGGCCAGCGCCATTCCTCCCACAAGCCCGAGCGCGGCGGCACGGTGGCTTGTAGCTGTCGTCGTCGCTTAAGCTTGGTTCGGAGGAGGCGTCGCTGCTGCTGGAGGAATCGCGGAGAAGGCCAAGGGCAAGTTCACCGCGAGGGGCCTCGCCGATTTGCCGGCCTGTGAGGGGGTCACCATCTCGATCACCTCCCCTGGGGCAGCACTCCAGACGTCGGCCGTCCTCTCAGAAGACCTTGAAGAAGAGCGTCAATGCCCCGTCAAGCGCCACGCGTCAGCCTGGCCCGCAGGCGATTGGGGCCCGTGGCGCTTCGCCCTGGCCCTTTGGCTTCGCCTGGAAGCCAAGTCCGAGCGCGCCTTGGGCCCGGGGGCTACTTTCGGCGTTCTGGGAACCAGGGTACCCAGACTTGCCTGCCTGTGGCCCACGGCGTGGCACCTTCGACGGCCTGGTACGACCCACCTCCAAGACCACCAAGACAAGACCCTCGCGAGGGGCCAAGCCTCGCGAGGCAGACGACGCCAAGACCTCCCGAGGGAGTGGCCTCCCCAGGCTGCCTCCTGAGGAGCGGAGATTCCTATGCAGGTGCCCAAACCTCATGAGGTTGCGGTGACGCAAGCCATGACGACCAAGACCACCAGGCCGCAGAGAAGACAGTTTCCTCTTTGGTGCTAGGGAGGCAAGCGCAGGCGTGGGTTCCCGAGGACTCAGGTAAAGGTTTCCATTCCTTTGCAACGAGACCAAGACCACCAGGACGGCAGGACGGATGTCATCACCGAGCCCACCACAACGTCACGCCAGAAGCTTTGCAGGTGAAGAACACCTTTCGTCAGGACAAGATGTACTACTTGTCCCCTTTCAAATTGGTCGTTGTGGAATCCCTTCCCGCCTACGTTTTGGGAAGAAGAACAAGGCCACTATAAATATAGGCTAGCCACCACCGTAGAGCAGGACGAACCCCCCGAGATCGGATCCTTTCCACCCTCACCATAGCAGACCTCGCGAGGTTGTTCATCCCTTGTACATGTTCATCCTCATGCCCTCGTGAGGCAAATCCACCACAAAGCAGGAGTAGGGTCTTACACCATAAGGTGGCCTGAACCTAGGTAAACTGCCGTGTTCATCTTCTTCCTTGTTCCTCAAGCTAGGCCATAGAGCGACAGCTGGTTGGCTAGATAGGTTGAGTTCTTCGCACACGCCCCAGAGTTCGAACCTTTCTTGGGTCTGCGGAGCCCTGAATCCGACATTCGGCGCGCTAAGTAGGGGCGTGTTGAAGCCTCTCTTCCACCGTTCACTCCGCCGCCGTTCCGTCGTTCCTATGGCTGACGCTCGCTGTGTCCGTGCCTAGCATCGGGCCGCTCGCGTCGCCCAGACGGCGCCTGTGGGAAACGGCACTCCTCGCCGCTCTGCCTCCCCGGCGGCTAACGCCGCCACTGTCCCTGCTGCTCGCGAACAGCAGGATTCATCGCTGCCACCGTCCATACGGCGCGATGGCCGCACTGCAACTCCATCACCCACTCCAGCCGCGGCGTCGTCTTCTCATGTTCGTCGTGGGCCGGCAAACGCGCAGGCTACGCTGCTGATACGTCTCCGTCGTATCTACTTTTCCTAATGCTTTTCCTCTTGTTTTGGACTCTAATTTGCATGAATTGAATGAAACTAACCCGGACTGACGCTGTTTTCAGCAGAACTACCATGGTGTTGTTTTTGTGCAGAAATAAAAGTTCTCGGAATGGAACAAAACTTTGCGAGGAATTTTTATACAATAAAAGAAAAATACTGGAGCTAAGAACCATCGGAGGGGGGCACCTGGGTGGGCACAACCCACCAGAGTGCGCCCCCCTCCAAGCGCGCCCAGGTGGGTTGTCCCCACCTGGTGGCCCCGCAGACCCTGAAGCCGACGCTATAAAATCCTATTTTTCTAGAAAAAATCAGGGAGAAAGAATTACCGCGTTCTGTGAGACAGAGCCACCGCCACCTCCTGTTCTTCATCGGGAGGCTAGATCTGGAGTCCGTTTGTGGCTCCGGAGAGGGGGATCTTCGGTATTCGTCATCACCAACCCTTCTCCATCGCCAATTCCATGATGCCGCCCACCGGGAGTGAGTAATTCCTTCGTAGGCTCGCTGGTCGGTGAGGAGTTGGATGAGATTCATCATGTAATCAAGTTAGTTTTGTTAGGGCTTGATCACTAGTTTCCATTATGTTCTGAGATTGATGTTGCTATGACTTTGCTATGCTTAATGCTTGACACTTTGGGCCCGGGTGCCATGAATTCAGATCTGAACTGTTTATGTTATCACCATTATATCCATGTTCTAGATCCGATCTTGCAAGTTATAGTCACCTACTACGTGTTATGATCCGGCAACCCCGGAGTGACAATAGTCGGGACACTTCCCGGTGATGACCGTAGTTTGAGGAGTTCATGTATTCACCGTGTGTTAATGCTTTGTTCCGGTTCTCTATTAAAAGGAGGCCTTAATATCCCTTAGTTTCCAATATGGACCCCGCTGCCACGGGAGGGTAGGACAAAAGATGTCATGCAAGTTCTTTCCATAAGCACGTATGACTATTTACGGAATACATGCCCACATTATATTTATGAACTGGAGCTAGTGCTGCATCACCCTAGGTTATGACTGTCACATGATGAATATCATCCAACAAATTGCCGATCCAATGCCTATGATTTTCCTACATATTGATCTTGCTAAGTTACTATCACTACTATTACTATTGCACTTGCTACAAAACTATTGCTATCATTGTTACCGTTACTGTTGCTGCTACTGCTACTATCAAAACTACCATATTGCTTTGCTACTGATCACTTTGCTGCAGATAATTAATCTCTAGGTGTGGTTGAATTGACAACTCAGCTGCTAATACTTGCAAATATTCTTTGGCTCCCCTTGTGTCGAATCAATAAATTTGGGTAGAATACTTTGCCCACGAAAACTGTTGCGATCCCCTATACTTGTGGGTTATCAAGACCTTTTTCTGGCGCCGTTGCTGGGGAGCATAGCTATATTTGTTGAGTCACTTGGGATTATTATCAAATTATCACTATGAAGAATCTGAAGGATGCTAAGACTAAGATTTTTCCTCTAAGACGAGGGGAGGTAAGGAACTACCATCCAGCTCCGCTTTAGATTCACCTTCTGTTATAACTAGACTTGCAACACCACCACATGCTATCAATTCTGATATGTCGCAAGTTATTGATGATGCTACTTCTACTATGAATGCTACTCATGATGATGCTAGTACCTCGCTTGATGATAATGTGCCACTAGGTGAATTTCTTGATGAACAAATTGCTAGAGTAAGACAGCATGAGATTGTTGAAACTGATGAAGATCTTGAAACTGAAAATCTTGAATCACCTATTAGTCCTAGTTCTCCTAGATATGAATTGCCTAAAGTTCCTGAAGGTTATGTTATGGATGAGGAGACAACTAGAGACATTCTTGCTTGTAAGGATAGAGATGATCTGAAAAAATTATTAGGCAAGTATAAAGAAAAGACTTTGAATGCCAGAATGAAATGTGATCCTCAGTTTGCTACTTCACCTATCTGTGTTGATGATAAGGATTATGAATTCTCTGTCGACCCAGAGTTAATTACTCTGGTTGAATCTAATCCTTTCCATGGTTATGAAACTGAAACTGTAGTGGCACACCTTACTAAGTTGAATGATATAGCCATCCTATTTGCTCATGATGAGAAGATTCGTTACTATTATATCCTTAAATTATTTCCGTTCTCATTAAAGGGTGATGCTAAAGCTTGGTACAATACTCTTGCTCCTGGGTGTGTGCGTAGTCCCCAGGATATGATTTATTACTTCTCTGAAAAATATTTTCCTGCTCATAAGAAACAAGCTGCTTTACAGGAAATATTTAACTTTGCGCAAATTGAAGAATGGAGTCTCCCACAAGCTTGGGGGAGGCTTCTCCAATTGCTTAATGCTTTGCCTGATCATCCTCTTAAGAAAAATAAAATACTTGATATCTTCTATAATGCACTAACCGATGTTTCTAGGGATTTCCTAGATAGTTGTGCTGGTTGTCTTTTCAGGGAACGAACTATTGGGCAAGCTGAAGAATTATTGAATAACATATTGAAAAATTATGATGATTGGAGTCTTCCCGAACCACCACTTAAACCTACTCCAAAGAAGAGGGGTATCTTATATCTCAGTCCTGAAGATATGCAAGAGGCAAAGAAATCCATGAAGGAAAAAGGTATTAAAGGAGAGGATGTTAAAAATTTACCACCTATCGAAGAAATACATGGGCTTGAAACACCACCACCACCTAAGGTGGTAGAGGTAAATTCTTTACTAAAGTTCGATGAAGGTGATATTCCTTATAATAAACATCCTAGTCAATGCCTTTATGAGTTTGATAATTACATTAGAAAGCAAGATCACTTCAATGCAAATGTTATGAAACAATTGAAATACAATTCTGGTATGATTGCTCGTTTGAGTGACTTGTTATTTAGAATCTCAAATGATGTTAGAGGTGTAGGAAAGCATGCTTCTATGGTTCAAACTCAATTAGAACAAGTTGCTAAATCTCAAAAAGAATTGCTTGATGAAATGAATAATAATATCAATGATCATGCTGTTAGAGTAATGACTAGAGGAGGTAGAATGACCCAGGAACCACTTTATCCTGAGGGACACCCAAAAAGAATTGAACAAGACTCTCAAGGAGTTGACACTGATGTACCTAGTCCTTCTAAAAAGAAAAAGAAAAAGAAAAATGATAGGACCTTGCATGCCTCTAGTGAACCTGAAGTAGAAAAACATCCTGATAATGATAATGAAGTTTCTATCTCTGATGCTGAAACTCAATCTGGTAGTGAACACTCACCTTCTGATAATGAAAAAGATAATGATGAGGTTCATGAAGATACTCAAACAAAGACTTTGCTGTTTTACGCCGTGCACTTTACGGCGACAACACGTATAGCTTGGGATTTATTGTGGCACATCGCCTCCAAATTAACAAATCCAAGGGAAAAACACATGGTGGTATTTATGCTACTCGCTTGGCGACTCACTTTAACATTCAGTTATGCCAGCATGATTATCCTTTGCCCAAGGTTTACCTAGATCACGCGGCCATGGAACACCACCGGTTTATTGATAAAGAGAACACTGACATTCCTGTTCCTTATAACCTGGTTTTCAGTGTGGACACTCGTGATATTATTCCATTACCTGCACCTGCTTTGTTTGACCTATTGCCAGGGGCGGATACAGGATTATGCCTGAGGACATCGTCGCCTACCGGAACAACCTAGCTGCTGCACAGGTGAAGCCTCAGCAGTGGGATCCTCAGGTGCCCGCTCCTCAGCACTTCAACATAGGACCCCATGGCTTCTTCGAGTGGTGATTACCAAGTTAGGCCAAAAGCCTAAGCTTGGGGGAGTATGTATTTCCACCGACATTACATTCATGTTCACACATTTGATTCCAGTTGTCGGTGTCACACTTTTTCATTGTATTATCCATGTTAGATTTATTTTCTCGCATTCTTTTTGTGTGTTTGAAAAACTTTGAGAAAATCCAAAATCATATTTCCTGCTTCTTTTTGATGTTTCTTTCTAGGGTGATTTGTTGTAGTATTTAAAAAGAAAACCCAAAAAGATTTCCTTTTTCTTCTTTTGCTTGTGGGGAGCTTTCCCGTGTAAATAGTTTTTCTCATTTTTGCTTCTCCCTTTTCTTTTATTTTGCTTGTTCAAGAAAAAACCAAAAACTCCAAAAATATTTCAGTGTGTTTCTCTGAATTTCTTCTCTTTTTATTGAGTCGTACCGAGGAGGAGACCACGATGAATATGTTGAGTGGCTCCCATATGCATTATTGTTTATCTAACAAAGAGCCCATGTTACCCTGTCTTCTCCTTTTGAATAAAATGTTTACAGATTCCAGCTTAGTCCACGGCTGTCTTGCACTATTATTATTTTCATATCGTTCGGTCGTGCAAGTGAAAGGCAATAATGACGATATTCGATGAACTGGCCATGGCAGAGAGAAACGGGTATGAACTCGACTTGTTCTGTTTTTGTAAATATGTTTAACCTAGTATCCATGATTCAGCTCATTATGATCAAACAAGTTTGCAATGAAAATTAGAGATTATAGTTTCTCATGCCATGCATAAGTAGCTAGGAGTGGATAATGATTTATCTTGGATGTCAACATTGAGTTAAAATGATTGTGATGTAGTATGATGATATGGTATCCTCCTCTGAATGTTCGAGTGGCTTGACTTGGCACATGTTCATGCATGTAGTTGAATCAAAACCAACATAGCCTCTATGATATATATGTTCATGGTGTTCATATCCTACTCATGCTAGTATCCAATGTTACTTATGCATAATGCATGTTCATGACCATCGTTGCTCTCTAGCTGGCCGCTTCTCAACCTATTTGCTAGCCTTCGCCTGTACTAAGTGGGAATTCTGCTTGTGCATCATAAACCTGAAACCCAAGTTATTCCAGATGAGTCCACCATACCTACCTATATACGGTATTACCCTGCCGTCCTAAGTAAATTTGCATGTGCCACCTCTAAAAACTTCAAATAATTATCCTTTTTATGTGCTTGGATTGTTCATAGAGCGACAGGAGGTAGTCAGTATCTTCCATGCTAAGCGGGTTATTCTCATGATGAGTGTTTATTCACTCGTCCTTGCACAAGAGGGGCGGTAATAGGGATTCCCAGTCCCAAACTCAAAAAGCAAATAATTAAACAAAACTCCCCCGGGACTGTTGTTGGTATGGATGGCACCCGTTGTTTCGGACAAGCCGTGGAGTGTGACTGTTGGTGGAGGGGGAGTAAACCTTTACTTTTATCGCTTGGGAACCGCCACTAATGTGTTTAGCATGGAAGATACCGATAACTGATGGTCGCGAAGTAAACAAGCAGGGTGCATCTCTCAAAATTTCATTTACCTCTGTTTTAAAATTTGAGCTCTGGCACCTCTGCAAATCACTGCTTCCCTCTGCGAAGGGACTATCTATTTACTTTTATGTTGTGTCATCACCTTCTCAAATAAGTGCCAGAACCTGAGAGCACTTTTGTCATGCTCTTGCATTGTGTATAGCTAATGTTGGGTGCATCATGACTGGATCTTTTCTACCATGAATTACAATGTATAGTCGCTGCTCGGACTTTGGAGGTGCTCTGCATTTATGTTTTGCGGTCTCAGAAAGGGCTAGCGAGATACCACTATTGTCATATTATATCATGGTTGTTTTGATAATGTGTTGTTGTTTGAGATATCTTATTATTGCTCGCTAGCTGATTATGTCATTGATATGAGTTAATATAATCTTTAAGAGTTATTGTCAACATGGTTGGTTATAATCTTTGCTGAAAACCTGGGTGCTACTTAAGCTTATTTATGCAAATAAGAGCAAAAGAGTTTGTAAAAGTTTTTCTTTTTCACTTTCAGTTTATCAACTGAATTGCTTGAGGACAAGCAAAGGTTTAAGCTTGGGGGAGTTGATACGTCTCCGTCGTATCTACTTTTCCTAACGCTTTTCCTCTTGTTTTGGACTCTAATTTGCATGATTTGAATGAAACTAACCCGGACTGACGCTGTTTTCAGCAGAACTACCATGGTGTTGTTTTTGTGTAGAAATAAAAGTTCTCGGAATGGAACGAAACTTTGCGAGGAATTTTTATACAATAAAAGAAAAATACTGGAGCCAAGAACCACCGGAGGGTGGCACCTGGGTGCGCACAACCCACCAGGCTGCGCCCCCCCTCCAGGCGCGCCCAGGTGGGTTGTCCCCACCTGGTGGCCCCGCAGACCCTGAAACCGACTCTATAAAATCCTATTTTTCTAGAAAAAAATCAGGGAGAAAGAATTATCGCGTTTCGCGAGACAGAGCCGCCGCCACCTCCTGTTCTTCATCGGGAGGCCAGATCTATAGTCCGTTTGGGGCTCCAGAGAGGGGGATCTTCGGTATTCGTCATCACCAACCCTTCTCCATCGCCAATTCCATTATGCTCCCCACCGGGAGTGAGTAATTCCTTCGTAGGCTTGCTGGTCGGTGAGGAGTTGGATGAGATTCATCATGTAATCAAGTTAGTTTTGTTAGGGCTTGATCCCTAGTATCCATTATGTTCTGAGATTGATGTTGCTGTGACTTTGCTATGCTTAATGCTTGACACTTTGGGCCCAGGTGCCATGAATTCAGATCTGAACCATTTATGTTATCACCATTATATCCATGTTCTAGATCCGATCTTGCAAGTTATAGTCACCTAATACGTGTTATGATCCGGCAACCCCGGAGTGACAATAGTCGGGACACTTCCCGGTGATGACCGTAGTTTGAGGAGTTCATGTATTCACCGTGTGTTAATGCTTTGTTCTGGTTCTCTATTAAAAGGAGGCCTTAATATCCCTTAGTTTCCAATATGGACCCCGCTGCCACGGGAGGGTAGGACAAAAGATGTCATGCAAGTTCTTTCCATAAGCACGTATGACTATTTACGGAATACATGCCTACATTATATTTATGAACTGGAGCTAGTGCCGCATCGCCCTAGGTTATGACTGTCACATGATGAATATCATCCAACAAATTGCCGATCCAATGCCTACGATTTTCCTACATATTGATCTTGCTAAGTTACTATCACTACTGTTACTATTGCACTTGTTACAAAACTATTGCTATCACTGTTACTGCTACTGCTACTATCAAAACTACCATATTGCTTTGCTACTGATCACTTTGCTGCAGATAATTAATCTCCAGGTGTGGTTGAATTGACAACTCAGCTGCTAATACTTGCAAATATTCTTCGGCTCCCCTTGTGTCGAATCAATAAATTTGGGTTGAATACTCTGCCCTCGAAAACTGTTGTGATCCCCTATACTTGTGGGTTATCAGCTGCTCATGGCACGAGAGCTTCTGCGCTACCGCCCGACCAACAACCTCTATGACGACTGGCTCGCCCGCATCGCCGAGCTCGTCAACGCCGTCGATGAGGCCCCTACATCATCCCGTTCGCCCCGTCCCCCGCCGTCCCTGGCGGGCGATGTGGCTCACGGCGCACGTCCTCCTCCTCCTCCTCTGCACGGCGCGGACCCCGAGCCCAGGCGAGAGGCACCCCAATGCGACCCGCCGTAGGGCGCCGACGCGCGATGAAGAAAGCTGCCAGGTGGTGCAGCGGCCCCAAGGAGAAGCGCGTGCGCTTCCAGCGCCGCCGCGTCAAGACCGCATGCCGCCGGAGGTGGTGGCACGTGGGCGACAAGATCAAGCTCCCCCCATGCGACCAGCACTTGTGAGTGCGGCAGGCTGCCGTGCTTTCACCCCGGAGCTGCACCGCATCGTTTGGCCCAGCAAGTTCAAGCCGGATCTGCCTCCATGCTACGACGGCACCCCCGACCCCGCTGAGTTCCTCCAGCTCTATGAGCTGAGCATCAAGGTGGCGAACGGCAACGACAAGGTCATGGCGAACTGGTTCCTCATGGCCCTCAAGGATGGCGCGTGTTCTTGGCTCCTGAACCTCCCGGTGGGGTCGATCTCCTCCTGGGACGAGCTACGTGAGCGCTTCATCGCCAACTTCCAGCGCACTCGGCGGCGGTCGAGAACTCAGATGGCGAGGGTGCCATCCTGCCTCCTGAGGCCATCCCCAAGAAGAAGAAGCAACTCCTCCCAAAGGGCCATCAGGAGGCTGGGGCACCCGACGGTCGTGCCTCAGGCCCCGAGCCCTTTGCTGGGGCGTCTTTCCTACTTGCATAGGAAGGCACGCCCGATGCCCCTATCAGGACGGGCTCGGGGGCTCTCATCTGGAGGGCCTCTGACCTGACCAGCGTCATGAGGGAGGCGTTCGGGCACCATGTGGGGGCGTGCTTCGACGCGCGCCTCCGTGAGCAAGGCGCAAGGCGCAGCGCGCCAGGCGCTCAGGAGTTCATCACCAAGGCAATCGAGGAGCTTCGGGAGGCGTGAGCCATGCATGGCGAGCGTCACCCTGCGCCATCCAGTGCAGCTGCCGCCTATGACATGGGCGGCGAACTGCGCGTCTGCATCAAAATCCCAGGCCTCAACAGGGCTACTTCGCAGGACCTCTTCTGGCCATCCCGCGTCGGCCGGAGCGGGGGCTGCCCCTGCAGCTACATCCGCATGCCGTTCGGCCTACTGAACATGGCCGCCTCGTACCAGCCCCTCATGCAGGGAGCCTTGGCGGCTCACAAGGCAAGGTTCCAGGCGGTCCAGATCGAGGAGGTGACGGATCCTCGCGAGCCCCCCAGACCTCCGGAGCCTCCCGGGGCTCAGGAGCCGGTCGGCTCGTGAGGAGCGATCTCTACAGTGCACGTCTTCAGCTACTTCAATGCTTCTACAATGATGGTGCCAGGTGACTTTTTGGTTTGTTCAACTGAGGGCATCCCTCGGGCTGCATCATCCTCACGCAGAACTGGCTTTGCCTTCATGAGTTTCCTAAGTATCTCAACTGCCTGTCCGGTGCTTCGTCACTATGATGTCGATGCGCCCTCGCGAATCCACCCACGACCGCCTCATGATTAAGGACTGGCACGGCGTCTGTGCTCGGGTTCGTCCCAGCAGCGTCGACAAACCCAAGCGACCGAGCTCTGTCCCGCGGGCCACCTCCCATGCGCGTCACCTCCCGTGGTCCTTGGTGCCTTGTTCTTGCATGAGCTAATCGCGTGTGGGCAAGTGCGGGTGCATGGCCCGGTTCGTAAAACCGCAGTTCGGCGCTTCGCCGCAGCGGGAGCCGCGCGCCTGCTGTTTTTCCGTGGGATAGTTGCATGAGAAGACTTGGCACGGCATCTGTGCTCGGGTCCGTCCCTGCAGCATCGATAAAACCAATGGCTGAGCTCTGTCTGGCGGGCCGGCCCCGTTCACGTCACCTCCTGGGGTCATTGGTGTTTGACCTTCTCATGCGATAACCTCCGGAGGGGCATTCGGCGCAGGACCCCCCATCGCCCCGCAGGTTTCTTATGCGCGCCCCGTGCTGCAAAAATCAGGCGCAACCCGCCTTGAGGTAGGGCCTCGTGACTCCCGCACTGGCTCATGAGTGCCCAGATACACCTCCTCCTGTTCTGCCATGCTAGCCACACGTACGAACGGGGCTGTACACGCCCCGGAGTCGCCCCCAGCGGGAACTCCCACCCACATACCAGTGGAAGCCCCATGCTTCGCGCTGGAGGACGACACTGTCGAGGAGCGACTATGCCCACGCACCAGTGGAAGCCCCATGCTCCGCACTGGCGGATAACACGGTCGAGGAGCGGCTACGCCCACGATAAAGTGGAAGCACCATGCTCCGCGCTGGTGAATAAACAACTGAGGGCGCCCTCGCGGCCGCACCAACCTCAGGATAGCCTCTCGGCTCTACGATCGGCAACACTCCACAGCTTCCCCCTCAGGAGGATCGCGCGCGGGGGCTGGACACGGGGGCTGTGCTCAGGCCCCGCCTGGCACACGCTACGCTACCAGGTTCGGGTACCTGGTCTTCTCGCATTCCCCCAGGTGAAAGTTGGCGATCAAAGGTATGAGGGCTGCTCGCACGTCAAGGGGGACCTCCTGAGCATCGCAACTCAGTGGCCTCACTAGTCACGTAGCCCCTCGCCCCTTGGTGTCGTCCTGATGATCCGGACGCCCCAACGGTGGTCGAGGTATGCGCGGGGCTGGGCCCTGCCGACGCAGAGCACATAGTCCCTCACCCTGGCGTCCATGTTTCCTTCATGAGGGCTGCTCACATGTCAAGGTGGACCTCCTGAGCATCGCGACTCAGGGGCCTCACTAGTCATGTAGCCCCTCGCCCCTTGGTGTCGTCCTGGTGATACGGATGCCCCAACGGCGGTCGAGGTATGCGCGGGGCTGGGCCCTACCGATGCAGAGCACAAAAGCAAGCACGAAGGAAACTTGGCACAATAAGGAAACTACGGGGTCCTAATAATTATTACAAGCAAAAATTGTTCCACAAGCTTAAACAGAACTCTTACGCCTCCACGAGGCATGGTAAATATTGCAGGGTAAAACTAAGAAGGAACGTCACTGCCGCCACCTGCCCCGCTCGTTGGAAGCCCCTCATCGACAATGCTACCACCTTCCTCACCGCTTTCGACTTCTGCTACTGGAGCCTCAGAGATGGGAACCTTCGGAGGCAGGATCATGAGTAGCTTTGCTAAGACCTAACCACCGCCGAAGGATACCGTGTTGCATGCCATGGGGTGCAAACCCTCCTTGGTACCCCCTCGGAGCCAGCCACTCTTTTCTCGCGCAAGTCGCTTGCACGTTAAAGGGGGGGGGGGCCTAGGATTGTAAAACAAATGGGGGTCAAAGATTCTAGGAGAAGCTAGAGAGGGGCAAATTCTGGGAGAATCCTGCAAAAGAACTGAGCCGGAGTGACCTACCATAGCACACTGTATAGGCTCACCGCTGCCTCTCCTTTTTTTGCGATGTTCCATGAAATTGCCACATACATCTTGTACCTTTTCATTACGTAACCCTATCTGCAAGTTGACACGACTAATTTCAGATATCTCTACATGATAATACATTGCATATCCCTTGCACATATTTAAACCACCAATTAATGATTGTGTGTGTAGCATAAACTAGCCATGACTCTGTGTACTGGACTAGCAGGCACTCTAAGGGAGCCTAATGTAGTGCACTGGAATTCCTACATGCCACCTATGATTTTGTGTAATGTACTACCTCTGTTCCTAAATATATGTCTTTGTAGAGATTCCAGTATGGACCACATACAGATGTATATAGATGCATTTTCGAGTGTAGATTCACTCATTTTGCTCTATATGTAGTCTATAGTGGAATCTCTAGAAAGACTTATATTTAGGAACGGAGGGAGTATCATGTATGACATCTACATCTCTAATTTAGTAGCCAGTAGTGGAAATCATTGTCTGCACAAAGGGATTACTGGTTGAAAATCCTAGCAAAGCACGCTGGCAGGCACACAAAAATACAAGAGAGAGAGACGCACTTACAAGATCATAGCAATGCCTTAGTCCAGGATCTTGGTTGGCTAAGCTATTAGATCCAGAAGAAACATCATCCTTGTAGTTTTTGCCAGCTGCATAACATGTAACAACGACCTGTTAGTATATTTGAAGTACATCAGGCAGGTGATGCTGGACGGGTTTAAAGGTGACAAGTACCTAGGCCATGGCGGGTGCTTGGCATCTTGCCAGATGGTGGGAATCAGGTTAGAAATGTCAAGGGTGATGACGCTGTGCTGGCTATCGGGGTCTGGTAAGGAGATCTAGAACCGTCGAGTAGGGTGTTTGTGGAGCGGCTCCGGTAGGGTGGACTACGGTGTGGGCGAAGCGGATCTGAGACCGTGGACGAGGGCGTCGGTGAAGCTGCTCCGGTGGTTGGGTTCAGGATAGTGTCGACAATGTGGATCTGCGGCCGTGGACGGGGCGTCAGAAGCTGCTCCGGAAGGTTGGACGAGGGTGCGACGAAGCGGATCTGAGGCCATGGACTTGTGCATTGGCAAAGCGGCCCCGGTAGGGTTGAGAATGGTATAGGCGAAGCTACTCCTGTAGGGTTGAGGATGGTGTCGGCTAAGCGGCTCCGGTAGGGTTGAGGAAGGTGTCGGCGAAGAGGATCAGAGGCCGTCGACGGGGGCATCGGTGGGGCGGCTCCAGGGGTGTGGACGAAGCGTCTCCGGTGGGGAGTACGAAGGAGCTGCTGCAGATGCACTGCGGTTGACGAGAGTACCGGCAAAGTAGATCTGGCGCCGTGGACAAGGCCGGCACTGAATGGGCTATGGTACAGTGGTGGATGACTAGTCTACTTATTTCTAGGGGAGGTGGGAGGGGTAGATGCGGCCACAGAAGCAGATCCGGCGAGGTGGACGCCGCTAGCAGTGAATGGGCTCTTGTACACCGGTGGATGAGCAGTCTAGTGTTTCGAGAGGGGAGGGGTAGAAAGGCCGATGAAGTACAGACGGCATGATGTAATATGCTCTGGTGTTGTGGAGTAGTCGTTTTTGCGGGAGGGGGAGAGGAAATCGGGGTGCCGTGTGGTGGGGGGAACCGGAAGTTACCAAAGCAGCCCCGACATATTATGTAAATGAGGGCTGTATTGTAACTACTGTTCTCTGTGCACCAAGGACAAAAGGGGAATTTCACATGCTAAAGACTAGGTGGTGGAAATTTTAGGAGGCGGGAGATTTTGCCGCCCGCGGTATCGTTCGTATCCAATTTCAACTAATTTTGGACAGTGCTAGCGGGAAGGTCATGCGAGACTGTGTACACGGGGCACACGTCAGCAGTTAATAACTGGTATGAAGTCCACCCCAGAAAAAAAAGACAATAACTCGGGATGATGCACCGATAACTTGTACGTTCACACGGGCGTGGCAAATCGTACGGGTGTAGAGGCACGTTCACAAAAAAATGGATCAAACGCTCAGCCTATATAATTTAGTGCCATTGGTTATTTACTTTAAACATAATGCATTGACGTGTTATTGTAGAGGCGCACAAAAAGAAATGGATATTGTAGTCCCACAAAAGAAATGGATATTGTAGTCCGCTACTTAAAAGTGTTACCTCATATGATTACATGGCCTACATTTCATAAATTGCGTACCCGTTGAATTCATATATGAATATTACATATATTACTTCATAATAGAACCTTAAATCATCCAAGACTAATGAATTTGAATGCAAAACTAACAATGGTGCATGTACATGATAGCTACAGTGGTTGTTTGAAGAAACATCACTGTAACTTTCGCATGAACAATTGAAAAGGATTATTTGAAAAAAAAATGCGATATGTGAGTGTCCAATCTTTATAGCGTTGAATCGATATTGTATCTTTGGCCACGATACGAAGTAGGTATTGATTTATGTTCAAGTGATGCACGTCCACGATCGCTAGATAGTGATACGTGAATGAATTGTGCAATCTGTCTCACACGCATACATATCTCATTTCTTCGTGGGCATCGGAATCACACGCACGCGCACTTCGTGTATTTATCTCCCTCTGTCAAGGTTAGAATTCGTCTTTCTACCCCATCCTACAAGTATCTCTCACAGAAACACACATGCTCTCTCTGTCTAACATGCCCACCCCTTTAATTCCGCCCACCCACCGCCACTAATGTCTCAAAGTATAACTATGTCTCGCACACATATGCCTAAGGTTAACTCGAGTCCCAGAACCATATGAATACATACAATGGGATTCCAGCAGATCATCTTTTGTTTTGAGATTTCGCTCTCTCTCACACACACACACACACGCACGCGCGCGCGCGCACGTAGACATTGTTTCTCTCTTCTTCTTTTTCCAGCACTTGCATGCACACCGCTTGTTTATCTCGGTGATGCTTTAAGTATGCCTCGCACACATGCTATCTACCTATCCCTTAATATAGATATGTATCACACAAACTCCTTCTCCCTATATCTAAGTGTCACTGCCCCCCCCCCCCCCCGCACACCCACACACACACACTTCCCGACACCGAAGGAGTAGGGTGACACCTCGATCTTGATACTAATCTATCTACTGGCTTCTCTCTCAAACACACACACACACACTACCTGACACCGAAGGAGCAGGGTGGAACCTCGATCTTGATAGTAATCTATCTACTGGCTTCTCTCTCAAACACATACACACACACACACACACACTCGCTAGTTGTGCCTCTGTGCCTACCGCGCGCACGCTCTCGATACGTCTTTCTCTCCTCCCCTCCCCCCCCCCCCCCCCCCAACAATGACAGCAGAAGGGTGACAACTCGATCTTGATCTTAATCTATCAATTGGCTTCTCTCTCAAACACACACACACACACACGCGCGCACTAGTTGTGTCTCTGTGCCTCGCTCACACACACTCGATACGTCTTTCTCTCTGTAGCCCCCTTGATATGTAGACTTCTCGCGCACGCACAACTATAGTGACGATGACACTGAACCCAGTGTGCCTTGTTTTTACCGGCCTCATGTGATAGTTTTCAACCTGTTTTCTGTTAATTAACAAGGCAACCTTTTCTTTATTACTACTAGTGAATTTGAGATCATTCGGGTGTGGTGCCCCGCCTGATTACCACTGTAGCCAGACGGTCGCCATGCATGCCAGCCCAGGAAATCACTCTGGCATGCGCGTTTACAACAAGTATCATGAACACAGGCATTTCTATTAATGGATATATAAGTCTTACATGATAGTTTACAAGAGTGATGGCAGCGGAAAAGCTCTATCTAAGGCAGTAGGGTCCTGGTGCGGCTCCAATCCACAGGGACCTGACTGGGTTACTCTCCTAGCCTGCGAACGCTCCGGCTCCCCAACGGCGGACGATGGATCCTTATGTGAACCTGGCCACATTGAAGGCCGCTGAGTACTTTTGAATGTCCTCGCAAGCAAACCAAACCAACATATACACCAAGCAATGCATTCCATGGCATTCAAGCATGCATTAATCATTAGAGCATCATTAATTATCATGACATGGCGTAACTGGTAGCAATATTGATTATCATGTCATAGCAGGGTTATTTAGCATTCTAACTACTGAAGTAAATGTAGTAAAGCAAAGCATATCCAGCAAATAATCCATACTCCGAACATTCTCATGATCCAATCCGATGTTGAACCAAATCCAATCCAAGTCTTTTGGTCATCCGACCATCTCTTTCATAGCCATCCCATGGCTAACATATCATATCCCTGACATCATCTGATGTCTACACAAGACGAGTTCTTCCATCATTATTATCATTATTACGGTTGACCACCTAGTGAGGTCTGGACGGGCTGTCCAATACCGTGGACGCGGCTATTCGAATAGATTTTATACTCTGCAGAGGTTGTACACTTTACCCACACCATGGAGCACCTGACCTCGTGATCCCATTCGGGTGGACCAGGGTTGCTCCAACGAAACCAGCCTAACCCGTGACTCCTCTACCGTACCACCAACAATCATACTCTCCCAGGGTCATGTCCTGGGTGGCCCCTGTGTCACCTCGTGACACCTGCCACCGTCGTGGACAAACAAACTGTCCCAAACGGGGACCGCGCGCAAACAAACAACTGGGCTCACAAGGTTATCGCCGCCTACCGGGCCAGGGTAGCACGCACGCATAACCTTCCCTAGTTGGTGGTATCGATAAAAGAGCACGCGATCATACCAAGTCAAGGCCGTCCCATACCGGCAAATGTGGTTGCACGGATAAGCCCGGACAGGTGACTCTGATCAACCGACTAGGTTTAGCTTTAGCCAGTATTTAGCAAGCATGATTGTTTATCACAATAACTTAACATGGCGGTAACTATGTATGAGGTAAGAACTATGGAAACATAACAACCTATCTCCATATAACATCACAATGAGTCATTAGCGAGACAAGATTTAAATGGCAAGTTATCACTTTACGAGTTCTAGTTGTAAGTTACGACCATCGGAACCCTTGCATAAAACCGGTAACGAAACCAGTAGCCACCAGAACGGTCTTTACAACTCAGATCTGGGACATTACTGGAATAACTCAACCCCGGCTCAAGACGGCTGGAAAGCAGCCCAGAGCATGAGACAGTGTTGATAAGAAGAATGTAGCAGTTCCCTAAGACGGCCGAAAGCAGCACAGAACATAGGGTCACTACTATAGAAAGAAATTCAACAGCTGCCCGCGACAGCCGAAAAGCAGCTCGGAACATGGGCTAGCTGCTGATAAGAGAAATAAAAGTCGGTATCCACCCCGGACGGCCGGAAACAGCTCAAAACACAGGCGTGGTGCCGTCACCAAAGAAAGGCAGGCAAGGGTTCGTAAGTGTCCCATACAGCTCACTACTACGCAGACAAGCATAAGCATAGTAATTTAAACATGCATCAAATATCACAGAGCAATGCTTTAGGGCATATATCAGATGGTTGGCTTGCCTGAGGGTGAAGGAATACTCCGAAAAAGAGTGTGGTAGCCTCGCAGGAAAATCCGCCGGAAAGGATTCCCTCTGAAAGGGCTGATAGAAGGGCAAGGGCAAAATGGTCATTTTCATAGTGTGTAAACATTATGAAAATGATACCATCGGGACGAGCTCGATGAACTGAAGAAGTGAGCATTGGTTTCACCTGATTCGGAGATAAGATCAAAAAGTTATAGCCGTTTGAAGGGTAGGGACCAATCTGTAAATATTTTCTTTACAAACAAGTCCCTGGCGGCTGAACTGAAAGCGTCTCGGGCAAAATACGCTTTTGCTGAAATGAAAGCGTACTCCAGGAAAACCGCTTCCACTTGCCACATAGGCTGACAAGGGTCAACGGCTGGTGTGGCTGCCAGGTGGGGTCTGCGGGGTGGTGGGGCCCACCGGCTGGGTCTCCTTCTTCCTCTCGCGTTCGCCCGAAGACCAGAGGAGGCCGCGCACTCTGGCGATGAGCCCCGGCGGCACGGGCCACCTCCGACGAGGCTCCGGCCACCGGAGTTCTCACCGCTGAGCGGCGCATCGGGCAGACCCACTCGGAGCGGCAGGGGAGGGCCGCAGGGCACCTAGCACTGGCCGGAGCGGACGGCAGTGGCGGGCTCCGGCGAGATTTGCCAGTGGCTCCGACCGTCTCCCGCAGCGCTCGGCCTACCGGCGTGCTCGGGAAGCGAAGCCGCATCCATCCCCGCACCGCACGGACCTCGAGGACGACCAATGCGACGGCGGCTTGGGCGTCTGCGGCGGAGGCCGTTGGTCGTTTTTGAAGCCACCCCTATGGGCACTCCGGGGGGGGGGGGGAAACGAGGACATGAGGAGGCTCACTGGAGCTCGGGGAAGAGGTTGGTGAGGTCAGAAGGAGGAGGGAGGGCCGACAGTGCTCGAATTTGAGCTGGCTGAGACGGCGGCCGTGGCAGCAATGGGCGGCGAGGAGTGGCTCTCGAGCTCAGGTGAGAAGATGGGGAGAACACTAGGAGGGAGGAGAGACTGCTGGGGGTGGTGTGGTGCTCGGGGAGGGGCTCGGCCGTGGCTTTTATAGCCGGCCGAGGCGAGGCGATAACCACGGCTGCCGTGGCGTCCTTAGCCGGATACTGGAGCTCCGGCGAGCTGGCGAGCGGGGAGAGGTTGCCGACCCGACGACGCTAGAGAGAGGGGACGGCTCGGGGAGGAAGGAGCCAAGGGGAGAGGAAGACGACGACGCTCACGGACAGGACAGTGCCGCGGCGGCGACTGCCGTGGCGTGAGGAGGAGGAAAGAGGAGGGGAGAAGGTGCTGGAGTGGGCGCGTG
This sequence comes from Thinopyrum elongatum, assembly GCA_011799875.1. Classification (NCBI taxonomy): domain Eukaryota; kingdom Viridiplantae; phylum Streptophyta; class Magnoliopsida; order Poales; family Poaceae; genus Thinopyrum; species Thinopyrum elongatum. The sequence continues at coordinate 560,288,595 of CM022301.1, forward strand.
GACGCCGCCGAGCCGTTCGGCATGCACGGACAAGCCAGGCCTGCTGCATACGGCGATTCTAGCCGTTTCCGGCGTCTGTTGCCACAGTGCGCGGCGGCTGCCGACTAAACCGGCGGTCACCACCAGCACCACGTGGCCAACCTGCCCAGAAGTTGTCAAAGCATGTCTAGTCGACGTGGTGAGGCACAGGGAATGCATTTATGCACTCTTGGATGGAAACGGAGGCAAGAGATGACTGATGAGAGCTCACAAGTGTTCTGACCAGCAAGTGTTTGACATGTGGTGTGGCCACCACAGTGCTCACCTTGGCCTGATCTTGGGCAAGGGTTAATCATCCACTAAGGTGGACATGATGCCAAAGTTTCAACACAAATGGACCAGTATAGATGGTACTTCCTTTGTAACCATGCACTCTGGCCAGAAATGGAGATGAATTTACTGGGACAAAATGGCTAAATGGATTTGGCTCAAACTTGGTGGAGGGTGATGGTTTGGACATATGAAGCCACTGTAAAAGTTTTATACCATTTGGGTACACCAAAATGGTATTTGATTCACAGAGGTTCCAACAGGATAGAATCTTAGGAAAATTGCTGTGGAAGAATGGCTAGATGGATTGAGCTGGTTTTTGGTTTCCATGAGTGATTTATCAATGTTAATCACCATCAAAATTTCAGCTCAAATAGATCAAGGGTTCAAGCACTTCCTTTGCAAACTAAAAATCTGGACAGAATTTGCAAATGGATCCTGTGCTCAAACTTTGAACTATGGGACTTGGGTTTTGATGGAAATGGTGAAGATATGGATAGGATAAGCTCCACAAATTATTTGGGATTTTTCCTGGCTACCAAAATGGTAGTTCCTTTAGAAAGTGCCCAAAATGCAATATTGGCATTAAATAGGAAAATGCAATTCCCCTTATTTAATTATGGCCAATATTTTTATGGGAGCTCAATATGATCACAAAGAACATCTCCACAAGTTTTCATGAACTTTGGAGATGGATAGATATTTTCCTGGATTTAATTCCTTTAACTGGCAGAAAAAGGAATTAATTATAAATGAAAAATATTGGAAATGACTTGGCAATATTTTTGCATATCCAGAGTTTATTGATGGGGAATGATCTATGGGAAAAGTTTGGGAGGCAGCAGATCAAAGGAAATTGAGGTTCCTTTGTAACTGAAAGAATTAGGGTTTCCCTTCCGGTAACTCGGAAGGTAGGGTTTCAACGGCAAAACCCTGAGAATAAATCTTAGGTGGTAGGATTGGTCTTGAGAGAATCTCTGGTTGGATAGGGAAGGCAAGGTTAAATGACCATCTTCATATACCCAAGAGCTAAAGAAATCCGATAACACCGAGAAAAAGACGGGAGTCAAATCCCGCGAAGGAAAAAAAAACAGGAGCGAAAACCAGGGTGTTACATTGGGGCACACATAAAATATATCACTTCAACCCAATTATCTGTAGCGACCCGACCTCAGACGGTCAAGCCTCTGTGTATCTGTGCCATCCCTGGATCGGTATGCTGGCACACACAGTACATCAATGTATATATCAAAGTGCAATCACATGTATAAATAACGTAAAACTGATATATACCTCATAAGTCTCAGCGGAAACAATCAATCGGGTGTGGAGTCCCATCAACGCTATCGGCAGGTTGAGTGTAGACCATAACCCTGTACCGTACTCTTACTCGTCGGAAGAAAATATATCTGCAACATGAGACGTTGCAGTCGTGTAGGTCAGTACATTAAATGTACCGGCAAGATCACTGTAAGAAGAACAGATGATAAAACTACACTATATGCAATAAGGCTTTGTGGCTCTGTGTCTGAGTTTTTGTTTTGCATAAAAGCTAATTTTATTTTCCCTACAACAAAGGAATGTCAAGGAATCTCTACTACAAAGCAGATACCTATACATGACATGGTTCCGCCAACCAATGTCTCATAGCCCATATCATCATAAGTTGCCCACAATTAAATTTTCGATCTGGTGTTGAGAGTTCTGAGATAGATCCAAGTCCAGAGGCTTAAATTGTCCTTAACCGGGGACACGGCTAATCGATTAGGTTTTAACCCTCTGCAGAGGTTTGTACACTTTACCCACAAGATTCGATCCCTCTTTTTACGTTCTCGCACTTCAGGGTGTTTGAGAACAAGACGACCGAAACATGGTCTTCCGAAGAGTTCCCCTGACCACTGTCTGGTGCTCATCCAATCCTACCGTAGTTCTACATCTGCTAGCACCGTCCCAGCCAGAGTCGCAACTAAGTTTAACCAAGCCAGAGCCCATAATGACTTGCGGTTACACAGGTAAGCTTCCGGGCATGAAGTATTCTTCCGTCTCTTTGAGTCTGGGTGAAGCTTTCCGCAAGATGTCATGGCGCTTCTCCATGCATCCCGGGTCATCCACTGGTTGCTCCAGGGTGCCCATCTAAACCATCCTTCACCCAATAGTGTGTATTGAATTCTTGTCTCGAGTCTTGAAGTCTTGAGGTCTTGAAGATGCAGTCCTTGCAGATGCCATCATGAAGTTGTCGTCATTGACGTAGAGTCCTCCATTCTCACACCACTCCCGAGCACTCATACCAACCCCGTCTACTATAGCGTAGCATTAAAATAAATAACGTCCTGGGCTTGGTAACAGGGTGATGGGTTCCTACCTCATGCATACTACTCAACTACAAGGATTCAATATCACTACTGGAGGGATTGTTGCAAAGATGACACTCAATGCAATAAAAACATAGGTATGAAAAGCATGGTCAAAGTGAACTTGCCTGGTAAGTTGATGAAGATAACAACGCTCTCGAAAATAACTTGATACTATCCGTCACTCCGATGTAAATCTATATTAAACATTCATAGCATTCATATAAGCAACATACTAGCAAGCAAATTCTAACACTCATAATAAAATCAACAGATAAAAGCAACAAAGAAAACCAAATAGAAACCTAAAGAAACCTATAGAGTTTTTACAACCAACACACAGTAGTTTTTTGACCTAGTTAAACTTAACAGCAAATAAAATACTAAAATAATAAATTAACAGCAAATAAATAGAGTTTCATTAAAATAACAGAAAGAATTTTTCATAAACTTTTCGTTGCAAAAAGAAACAAATAAAAAGCTTTTATGAAACTCAAACTATTACCTATACAAGTTTTCATATAAAACTAAAGAAAATAAAATTTTAAAATAAAATAAAATTGTCTACTGTTCAATAACAGAAAAAAAACTAAATTTTCAAAAATACAAAAAGGTTTTTGGTTAAAAAAAAATAAATACTAAGGGAAAAGAAAATAACATAAACTATGTAAAACAGTACTGTTTTGCCTAAAATCCTAATTTAAAATAAAAAAATAACTGATTTGAAAAAGCCTACTGTTTAGACAAAAGATTAAGTGATCACTAGCAAAAAGAATTAATCAAAAAGCTATTTTTAAATAAAAGTTATTAGCAATCTAGTGTTTGTAACAAATCTGTTTGAATTCGAAATTTTAAAAGTTCAAAAAATATTTTTCGTTGGTTTCTCTGGATAGATGGGGTTTTTGTGAAACCGTAGAAAAAAGAATCATCAAAATCGCAGTTGTAGATCTAAAGATATAAAAAAAACAAAACTGAATCTAAAACTAAAAACAGAAACGAAAAAAAAAACGGATCGTGCGTTAGCTACATAGCGGGCTGTACGGGGTTGTGCGATCCGAAGCTATATTGAGCTTGGCCGTAACTTAGAACTGCACGTGTATGATTAATAAAGGAAAACAGACTAACCGGTTCTACATAAACCGGCTGAACCGTAAATAAACCATAAGCTAAACCAACCTAAATAAAAACCGATCTAAATAAAAAAAAAGTTTTTTTTTCTAATTGAAACAACAGATGAACTGAACGCTTACAGAGAGGAACGGGGTGGAGCTCTGGCGCGGTGGGGCGGCGGCTCTGGCGATCGTGGGCGGAGGCGAAGGTGTCGGGAGGATGTAGCGGAGAGCGGCTCGTCCGGTGGTGGAGTCGGAGATGGTCGGCGACGACGAACGGCGATGAAACGGAGCGGTGAGGCTCGGTGCTCCGGGTGCTCCGGCGCAGACAACGAGTTTGGTACAACCTCTGTAGATGGAGAGGCAAAGCAAGACCATGCCCAAACGGTTGTAGGGATCGTGGGAAGTCGACATACAAAAGAAGAAGGCTCGGGATGGCTCACCGGCGTGGGAAAATGACGATGAACTGCAGCATCTTCGGCCAGATTGGAATGACGAGTACGAGCTATAGGGGTGGACTTGGCGAGGGGTTTCGAAGGGAATCGGTCGAGAAGGGTCGTGGCTATTTATAGGACAGCTTGCTTGGACGAGGGGAAGACTCGGGATAGGGTTTTCAAGAGGATCGGACGCGGCGGCGGCGTGTACGTGTATGTGTACGTTTCTGTTCTGAGTTCGTGGGGAAGAAGAAAGAAAGGTGGGGCCTGCCTGGCAGCGACCGTGGGGAAAGGGAGAGAGAGACGCACGTGAGAGAGAGGTGGTGGCGGCGCTTCTGGGAGTTCCTTCTTGAGCGTACCTGCGCGCGTGCGCTAGCCCTAGCGCTAGCGCTGGGCTGGGTCAGTCTGTGGCTGGGCCTCGCTGGCCTGGCCGGGCGGATTTTTTTTAAAACGTTTAACTTTTTTTTAAACAGTGAGGAAAACAAATAAATAGAATAATAAAAAAGTTTATATAGGCATATTACATACCAATTTTTTTTAGAATAAAATTTCCTAAAACTTGAACATATTTTCATGGCCAAAAAATACTTTGCAAAAAAAACATTTTTTTTGCAATAACTTCAAAATGAAATAGAATTTGAGTTTTAAATAAATTGTCAAACCTTGTCTCTGATTGTTGGAGTGTCATATTCCTCCTCTCGTATTTTTTTTATCAGAATTTTTTTTACAAGATTCAAACTTATAATTCAATCGGGATTCAAATAGGAAATTCTGGGAAAGTCCTTTTATTCCCTCTCATTTGATTTTTTTTTCCCACAAAGTTTCAAATTCCACTCACTTTCAACCAAACAATCAAACAAACAAACATAAATATTTAATTAATATAACATTCCAAAATTTAAAATTTTTGGGATGTTACAAACCTACCACACTTAAAATGAATCTCGTCCTCGAGATTCGAAGAGGCTAGCGAGAAAAGGTTATGGTTTGGGGGTCTTCCAGCAAAACCATTGATCGGAAACCTCTAGTGTGCTACCACACTTAAAATCAGGGTTATGGTTCTGACCAAGACCCATGTACTCCATCCTTAGAGTTGACTGTGTCGGTCTTCTCATATTCTCCGGAATAACTCTTTCACTGGTGCTCTTCCGGTTGGGGCATGACCTTTTTCTCAAAATCTTGTGTCCTCTCAATCCTGGTGAGGTTCTTCCGAAGAGTGGGTCTTCATATCTGACATGTCTGTCGCCAATACTAAACAACTATCGAAACCTCCTGGTGGTCAACAATTTATGGTTTCTCCTGCAGGAAAATGGTCGGGGTTGAAATCTCACCGTATGTCCTACGGTTGGCAACGGTTGCCTGTAATTGGATCAATCGTCCTACCATTCTAAGGTTTAAACAAGGTCTCAATATTGTCATCTCTCTACTATGGGCAAGTCACTCTAGATTTACCATTCCGAATAGCAAGAGCGAATGACAAGAGTAAGTCAGTATGGTGATCAATCCATTCTGCACCCCAATCATTACCCTGTATAAGGTTTAGCGAATCTCGCAATTCTAACACTCGGGCATTCTCACAAGCATTGCAGAATTTCTCTTGTCCTCGAACTAAGTTCGGATATATCCTTTGGTTCTGCAAGCCAAGCATAACATCTATCGTTTCTTCACAACTCTCAGGCTTTCGTATCCTCCTATGAAACGTCTGCTGATCAGATCATAGCTTCTTCCAATATTTCTTCTTCCAGAGGGTACTTGATCCTTATTAATTCCTGGTCCTGTGGGTTATGGGCCCACTTCAACACCTGTATAGCTTTAACTCATCCTTTGAGTTATTCTTGTTCCATATTACACCTCCTTTAAATCCAATAGTACTCCATTCCTTTATACTCTTGAGGTAACCAATCATATCGAAATAAAACTCATACTCATTTTGTCCAAACTCCACTCTGTGAGATACACATTCCTGTCCATCGGTCAGGTGTTCTCACAGGGTACTACCACCCTTAAAGTGAAATGCACAATTCTTCCATGGACCATATTTCTCATATCCTCGAAACTGGTCCAGATCTGTGTTCATAGCGTAACGTCTCTTACAACTTAACATATGAAATCATGACACATTAATATTATTGATACATGAATTCATTACAATCTCTGAGCACCCATTACATAACTCAACTCATCGAACTCATGAAAATAAAGTTGCTTTCTACCACTCTTATGATCCATATCAAAATCTCAGCCACTCAGCTCCAGCCTTCATCTGATCTAAACATTCCCTAGCAAAATGTCCTGCTTCCTTGCAGCGAAAACAAATGACTTCCGATATGTCTCGGGGCTTCTTTGTGATTATGTAGGCTCCTTGGATTTTAAGCTTCTTTTCTGGACATTTGTCAGCGTAATGACCTAAATCCTTGCACCTGTAACAAGTGATATGACTAAGGTCCTTTTCTGCAGAAATTGGGTTGTTCTGGGGATGCCTTCATTTTCTCTTCCTGGATTTCTCCGTAATGATCAGAGCTTCTATTTCCTGTGGTTCAACCTTCACTTCTGCTGTCGGGAAGTCTCCCAGACACTCTTGGCTTTCCTTCGTGCAATACTATGAAAAATGTCATTCTTCTCCACATGAATAGCAGGCTTGGGCGAAAAATCTATTTAGGCCTTCTCCATCGAGTTCTTCAACATCTTCCTTCCTCGCAGGTTCTTTTGAATTTTCCCTAAGGGCTTCTTTATGCTGCTTGGTAATTTCTTCTACCTTGGGATAAAGGTGGCACTGAGCCGGGAAATGAGTAGCTCCTTCACACAGGAAACAAGTAACCTGCCCAGTCGGGCATTCTTCAGCTGGGTGATTTTCTTCACAATGAGAGCATCCCTCCTTGTGTTGGTGTGTCCTATTTCTCCGCAAATCTTGCAGGCACACGGTTTCTTCATCGGGTTATCCCAGTGCTTCCGGATGAGACGGGATCTTAACAGAGTCTTCTTGAATTCTTCCCAAGTTCTTGCTCCGTTGCATCCTTGTATTGCTTGTTGCATTTTCCACCAGGTTGCAGCACTCTCAGTAAAGTACTGAAGAGCATATTGAACCTCATACTTCCTTGCAATCAAAATTTTCCCGAAGTGATTCTCCATGTTTTGAATCCATAGCTCTACCTCCGGCTGAGTTATCGGTCCAGAGAATACTAGTCCTTCATTCATTATCTATGGGGTCCAAAGGTTTTGGGATGAGATACGAGAGAAGAATGGAGGGATATACACACAATACAAACAATAGTTTTGAAGAAACGGGTTTTATTTTGTGGCTGTTGGAGAAACATCAAACAAATGACAGCTGACAAATCATCGCATCTAACATAAGTATATAACAGGGGTTTGGTCTTCTAAATGTCAAATAAATCTTCAGAGTCTTCAAATTCCTCAAGTCTTCGGAGTCTTCAACTGTTGTAGCTTCAGTTCTTCTAATGCATGGTGAAATCCTCTTTACTCTAAAGAGGTCATCAGTTGTTCGATATCTTGTTCTTCTTGGAGCGCTTGAGTTGATCCTCCGTGTGGTCAAAAGCAAAATGGGTATATTCTAACTATTTGAGGTAAGAGGGAATATTTGATAAAATCAAAAGAGATAAGAGGTAAGGGATCTTTTTGAAAATAAAGTTTTAGAGACATCCTGTCCTAGGACTTTCCGATTTCTAGGGTCACGTCCTACAGTGAACACATGCTCTAGTACCATCTCTGTAGCGACCCGACCTCAGACGGTCAATCCTCTGTGTATCTGTGCCATCCCTGGATCGGTATGCTGGCACACACAGTACATCAATGTATATATCAAAGTGCAATCACATGTATAAATAACGTAAAACTGATATATACCTCATAAGTCTCAGCGGAAACAATCAATCGGGTGTGGTGTCCCATCAACGCCATCGGCAGGTTGAGTGTAGACCGTAACCCTATACCGTACTCTTACTCGTCGGAAGAAAATATATCTGCAACATGAGACGTTGCAGCCGTGTAGGTCAGTACATTGAATGTACCGGCAAGGTCACTGTAAGAAGAAAAGATGATAAAACTACACTATATGCAATAAGGCTTTGTGGCTTTGTGGCTCTGTGTCTGAGTTTTTGTTTTGCATAAATGCTAATTTTATTTTCCCTACAACAAAGAAATGTCAAGGAATCTCTACTACAAAGCAGATACCTATACATGACATGGTTCCGCCAACCAATGTTTCATAGCCCATATCATCATAAGTTGCCCACAATTAAGTTTTCGATCTGGTGTTGAGAGTTCTGAGATAGATCCAAGTCCAGAGGCTCAAATTATCTATAACCGGGGACACGGCTAATCGATTAGGTTTTAACCCTCTGCAGAGGTTTGTACACTTTACCCGCAAGATTCGATCCCACTTTTTACGTTCTCGCACTTCAGTGTGTTTGAGAACAAGACGACCGAAACATGGTCTTCCGAAGAGTTCCCCTGACCACTGTCCGGTGCTCATCCAATCCTACCGTAGTTCTACATCTACTAGCACCATCCCAGCCAGAGTCACAACTAAGTTTAACCAAGCCAGAGCCCATAATGACTTGCGGTTGCACAGGTAAGCTTCCGGGCATGAAGTATTCTTCCGTCTCTTTGAGTCTGGGTGAAGCTTTCCGCAAGATGTCATGGCGCTTCTCCATGCATCCCGGGTCATCCACTGGTTTCTCCTGGGTGCCCATCTAAACCATCCTTCACCCAATAGTGTGTATTGAATTCTTGTCTCGAGTCTTGAAGTCTTGAGGTCTTGAAGATGCAGTCCTTGCAGATGCCATCATGAAGTTGTCGTCATTGATGTAGAGTCCTCCATTCTCACACCACTCCCGAGCACTCATACCAACCCCGTCTACTATAGCGTAGCATTAAAATAAATAACGTCCCGGGATTGGTAACAGGGTGATGGGTTCCTACCTCATGCATACTACTCAACTACAAGGATTCAATATCACTACTGGAGGGATTGTTGCAAAGATGACACTCAATGCAATAAAAACATAGGTATGAAAAGCATGGTCAAAGTGAACTTGCCTGGTAAGTTGATGAAGATAACAACGCTCTCAAAAATAACTTGATACTATCCGTCACTCCGATGTAAATCTATATTAAACATTCATAGCATTCATATAAGCAACATACTAGCAAGCAAATTCTAACACTCATAATAAAATCAACAGATAAAAGCAACAAAGAAAACCAAATAGAAACCTAAAGAAACCTATAGAGTTTTTACAACCAACACAAAGTAGTTTTTTGACCTAGTTAAACTTAATAGCAAATAAAATACTAAAATAATAAATTAACAGCAAATAAATAGAGCTTCATTAAAATAACAGAAAGAATTTTTCATAAACTTTTCGTAGCAAAAAGAAACAAATAAAAAGCTTTTATGAAACTCAAACTATTACCTATACAAGTTTTCATATAAAACTAAAGAAAATAAATTTTTAAAATAAAATAAAATTGTCTACTGTTCAATAACAGAAACAAAACTAAATTTTTCAAAAATACAAAAAGGTTTTTGGTTAAAAACAAATAAATACTAAGGGAAAAGAAAATAACACTAAACTATGTAAAACAGTACTGGTTTGCCTAAAATCCTAATTTAAAATAAAAAAATAACTGATTTGAAAAAGCCTACTGTTTAGACAAGATTAAGTGATCACTAGCAAAAAGAATTAATCAAAAATCTATTTTTAAATAATAGTTATTAGCAATCTAGTGTTTGTAACAAATCTGTTTGAATTCGAAATTTAAAAAGTTCAAAAAATATTTTTTTCGTTGGTTTCTCTGGATAGATGGGGTTTTTGTGAAACCGTAGAAAAAAGAATCATCAAAATCGGAGTTGTAGATCTAAAGATATAAAAAAAACAAAACTGAATCTAAAACTAAAAACAGAAACGAAAAAAAGTCGGATCGTGCGTTAGCTACATAGCGGGCTGTACAGGGTTGTGCCATCCGAAGCTATATTGCGCTCGGCCGTAACTTAGAACTGCACGTGTTCGATTAATAAAAGATAAACAGACTAACCGGTTCTACATAAACCGGCTGAACCGTAAATAAACCATGAGCTAAGCCAACCTAAATAAAAACCGATCTAAATAAAAAAAAAGTTTTTTTTTTCTAACTGAAACGAACAGATGAACTGAACGCTTACAGAGAAGAATGGGGTGGAGCTCTGGCGCGGTGGGGCGGCGGCTCCGGTGGTCGTGGGCGGAGGCGAAGGTGTCGGGAAATTGTAGCGGAGAGCGGCTCGTCCGGTGGCGGAGTCGGAGATGGTCGGCGACGACGAACGGCGACGAAACGGAGCGGTGAGGCTCGGTGCTCCGGGTGCTCCGGCGCAGACAACGAGTTTGGTACAGCCTCTGTAGATGGAGAGGCAAAGCAAGACCATGTCAAAACGGTTGTAGGGATCGTGGGAAGTCGACATACAAAAGGAGAAGGCTCGGGATGGCTCACCGGCGTGGGAAAAATGATGATGAACTGCAGCGTCTTCGGCCAGATTGGAACGACGAGTACGAGCTATAGGGGTGGACTTGGCGAGGGGTTTCGAAGGGAATCAGTCGAGAGGGGTCGTGGCTATTTATAGGACAGCTTTCTTGGACGAGGGGAAGACTCGGGATAGGGTTTCCAAGAGGATCGGACGCGGTGGCGGCGTGTACGTGTATGTGTATGTTTCTGTTATGAGTTCATGGGGAAGAAGAAAGAAAGGTGGGGCCTGCCTGGCAGCGACCGTGGGGAAAGGGAGAAAGGGACGCACGTGAGAGAGAGGTGGCGGCGGCGCTTCTCGGAGTTCCTCCCTAGCGTACCTGCGCTAGCCCTAGCGCTAGCGCTGGGCTGGGCCTTGCTGGCCTGGCCAGGCAGATTTTTTTTAAAAACGTTTATCTTTTTTTTAAACAGTGAGGAAAACAAATAAATAGAATAATAAAAAAGTTTATATAGGCATATTACATACCAATTTTTTTTAAAATAAAATTTCCTAAAATATGAACATATTTTCATTGTCAAAAAATACTTTGGAAAAAAACATTTTTTTTGCAATAACTTCAAAATGAAATAGAATTTGAGTTTTAAATAAATTGTCAAACCTTGTCTCTGATTGTTGGAGTGTCATATTCCTCCTCTCCTATTTTTTTATCAGATTTTTTTTTACAAGATTCAAACTTTAAATTCAATAGGGATTCAAATAGGAAATTCTGGGAAAGTCCTTTTATTCCCTCTCATTTGAATTTTTTCCCCACAAAGTTTCAAACTCCACTCAATTTCAACCAAACAATCAAACAAACAAACATAAATATTTAATTAATATAACATTCAAAATTCAAAATTTTGGGATATTAGCAAGATGCCCGTGCGTTGCACGGAACATCAAGATGCATTTGGATGAATAGTTTATATTATGAGAGAAAAGGATGAACGAGGGAATGTCTTATTTGCAAATGTGGAGAGGGGTATGGGTATCTTTTTGCAAAATTGCCATAGTTTCCTTCCTATCCCTAGATATAAATTGGACGGCCTATATTGCAGGATGGCAGGCACACCATCATCACCAACTCTGTTTTCTACTATAAGAGTAGACATAGAGATATATCTCCAGCATCGTCCACAACGAACATCTGCTGGACTGGTTAGCGCCGGATGCTCGCAACGCGATGACCTAAGTTCGAATTCTGTCCTAAACTTTAGATTTTTATATTATATATTTTTTAATATATACTTCTTTCGCTACTGTACTGACAGTGGAACCCACAGAGTACTTAGAATACAAGATTAAGGATGGATTTGTTTCTTTTTAACTTTCTGTACGAATCTGTAGCCACCCTGCAAGTCATGTACACTGTACATGCAATTAACTTTTTATAGAGGGAGAATCATACACGCAATTAACTCAAATGGATTGTATGTGACTCTATTATTTCCAGCATAAGAGCATCTCCAATGCCAACCGGCAAATTTCCTCCCGCTTCCTTCCGCGGAGGACGACATCCAACGCCAGCGGCATACATTTTCACAACTCTAACCAACCAGAGGAAATTCGTGCAAACATGGACTGATTTCATATAAGCATGAAGGATTTTGTATAAAAAAGCCGGATCTTCATATAAACATGATGGATTTCATTACATTTACATGAACTAAACTGTGCTAATCCGGCTCCTGTGGTATAATTAATACCTAATCTAAATGGCCGCCCTTGGATCCCTTTGTCTTCCTCATGTCCGGCAGACACTTGCGGGGTCGACGAAGGTCCTCGCAAGAGACGAAGCAGCCAAGAAACCACATGTATCCGCAGTCGTCGCCTCGACGGTGGCCTTCATGGGACCCAAGCGGCGGCGGCCTCCCGTGTTCTACTTCTCCTCGATGATGGCGGCAGACACGGAGAAGCTGGGCACCGACTTGTCGCTCTCCGCGCACCCGTCTTCTGTCTCTGCCTGCATGACGCTGCCGCAGGCACGGGAGGCGCGCCCACAGACACGGGAGGCACGACCACCGCAGACACAGGAGGCGCGGCCGAAGACACTGGTGGCGCGGTATGATGCGGTAGCGACGACGCCCGTGCCACCGTGCTCGCCGCCGTGCCGGCGTGGTGCAACTCGCCACTCCTCATCAAGCTAAACTGGAGTGGCGAGTTGCTGAACCACATGCCGGCTTGGGGCGGCAACTGGCTCCGTCGGGCTAGGCGAGGTAGGTGAACCACCGAGCGGCCTCGCTCGTATCCGGAGGGCTCGGTAGGCCACCCAGCCGGGTAGTATGCCGGAGAACGGCTCCTCGGAAGCGATCGTAAGAGTGGAGAAAATGGTGAAGGAGGAGACGGGGGAGCGGCGGAGGGGTGCGATTCTTGCCCGCTGTCTGGCCTCGTTTAAATAGAGGGCGTACGGTAGGAGCTTGGCCGGTGTCTGGCCTCGTTTAAACTGAGGGCGGACGGGAGGAGCTCGGCCGGCGTTGCGTTTAATTCTGGCCCGCTCATGAACGAACGTGTGGCCGGAGTAGGTTTCTTGGTTTGCATTCATTTGCACGCGGGTTTAACGGAGGCGTTTGATGGAGGCGAGGAGGCGTGTTTAGCCGAGCGTGCAGCGGGCGGCGCAGTACTATTCGATTTGACAGCTACTAGTAAACCAGGACAGTTCTCGATACGGCTTTAATGCAGACGAGGGAGAGAGTAGTTGTTCCCGAAATGTTGAACGCCCAATGTTGCATCCTCCTTCAATTAGCATCCTGAATGCATGAGGGAAGTAATGGGAGGAGGACGGGGAAAAGAGGAAGCACGAGGTGAATGCTACGCAGTTTGCACTCATATAAAGGCGCCCCTCCATTCCAATGCATCTGCCACATCATACACACCTAAGCACCTACACTAAGCGCAAAAGTGCTCACTCTAGACCTATGGCAGCGATGTGCGCGAGCGGCCAGTGGCTGTGCCAGATGGTCCATGACGCCGGCCTGCGGCATGGCACCGAGGATCATCACCAGACAGTGTTGGCGACCGGCTGGTTCATGGCCATCGTCGACGCCAGCTATGACTCTCATTTGGACAAGATGATCATTGCCACCATCAACAAGTTCACCGTCGTCAAGAAGCTCGCGGACGACATCGCCGTACTCCTCCAGCCCGCGCGCCCGGGCTCCTCATTGCCTACCACCCTAATCGGCCTCCATGGCGAGAACCTCTTTCAAGCACTGGTGGCCCTGCGACTGCCCGCCGACGCAACAAAGAATGTCCACCTGGAGGTCGCGCTCGCCGCGAGGCGCCTCGCCCAGCAAGAATTCGCCGACCTACACATCCACGTGTACGAGGAAGTCGTGTACATAGGTATCTACAAGGCCGGTGAGGACGCTATGACGTTGGCCTTCGTCAACCGGCTGGAAGCCTTGGACGCCTTTGTTGAGAAGCACCATGACCTCGCCACAAAAACCGCCGCTCCTAAGCCGCCGGTAAGTGGCCCGACGCACTGAGTCGAGGAGGAGGAGGTCATACGTTGATGGATGCATCTTTCTTCTTGCCTCCTGTAACCACCACTGTGATCGCATCATCGTGGCCTTAATTCTTATTGTGCTATTGCATTCTCGTTCCAGTCAATACAGACATGTGTGATCCCTTTGCTCACATTTGGAGGCAATTATATACATCACTGTAACTACCGTCAATTTATAAGTTGTGCTTACCTTTTCCATCAACTTCGTAATTTACGTTCGATGCTTGACCCGACCTATGAACTAATCCTAAATTCAAAAACTGAGACCAAACCTATAAATTGAAAACTACTCATGCAGCACGCCTGTCACGTTCGCAAGTTCAAAACGAGAAACTGGAACACGTACATGAAGCATGTACCTTCCCCGTCGCATACCACACTGTCGTTCCGCCCCCTGGTCAACGCGCATTGGCTAGGCTTTATATCACTACAACATGTGGGACTGCATGTGATGAAACCGATGATGCACCAACCTAGCTACTACCCTGCTTATCTGGCGGGAAAAGCCCCGCCCTAGCGTTTCCAATCGTTATTTCTATCTTTTTTTTGAGGGAACAATCGTTATTTCTATCTACCGATCGTGCCAAGGAGCAGAATCAAATGTTACAATTTATACATGTTTCACTACTCCCATAAAAGACTCAGTTGGTGATGGTGGTGTGTCTGCCATCCGTCATTTCTGACCATTAGATCTGCATCTAACGGCTGTGAGGTTAGATGTGGCATTTTTGCAACAATAGCCCACTTCTCTGCTCCAATGTGCAGAAAACCCCTTATTATCTTGAAAGCAACCACATCCCTCCCTCACCTCATCAAAACAGCCTGAGAAATATATTTTGAGTGAAAAGTCATATATTTTTAGTGGTATATATGTATATCAAAACAAGAGTGTTTTCTTTCAAGTTTGTGAACAAGTACTATTCTACTTTGGATCCGTTGCAATGCACGGGCACATTGCTAGTAAAAGGAAAAGGCCTGCCGCGTTTGCATCGCACCCCCACACGCCCGGGAATCGGGAGTACTCCACGGCCCGTCCGGCACGCCACATACCTAGGGAAGGCATGTTGCCCAGCATTTTCACTTTGATGTGGGACCGCAATTGAGCAAACCGACTATCGGCAAACCGCACCCCGCCCGCCTCGTTGGAAAACAGAAACGAGGAGGGGAAGATCTAGTTGTAGCACGGAAGCCAAGAAATTTGGTGTTAGATGGGACTCGTTGATAGAGTAGGAACACTCCGTACTACACCTACTACGAAGTTTGTACTACTATTACTACCACCATCAAGCTTCAAAATATCGGATATCCGTTCGTATCGGTTTGGCTTTGAGATATCGGATATCGGATATCGGGTGATATATCGGACGATATGTAGATATATCAGAGAAATGATGTCTAGTTTTTTTTTTCATTATTCTTGTTCAAAACATTTATTTTTAGTAAAATAAAATGTATGATGTGAATGCTTTAACCTGACACTGTTATATTCCAAGTTTATTAACTTGTTGATTAAGAAACTATTAAGGAAAGATTCACAAAATCCTTACTCTATGATTAAAAACAATGCGATATATATGCATTTGTATGAAGCATTGTGCATGACTTTCATAATATATAATGAAGTTATAAATGCATAATCTTATTTCACTGCATTCTAGGAAATAATTGTTGTCATCTACGTATTGTTCTATATCAGTGGACATATCGGGCTAGATATCGGCCATATCGATCAATATTTCGGTCCATATCGGATGATATGTGTGAAGATGATATTTACAAAATTTTATGTCATGTTTATATCGGTAGAGCCCGAAAAGTGATATATCGGCCTAGATATCGGTCGTATCAGCCTAGATTTAAAAGCTTGACCACTATACAACTAGGTACGTGCACGGCACAGCATCGTAGGAACAAAAAACAGGAAGATCTTGTTTTGGGTGATTTATCTTTATTTCAGTCAACGTAGTATGAATAATTTGATGTGGGGGGCACCCATGAAGCCACGTGGCACGTTTGGAGGTCTTATTTAGAGCTTCTTGTGTGGATCGATCACACTGTCGTGATGGTCATTCGAGAAGAACGTGTATGGGTACTTATAGTAGATCCGAATCGCAGCCACCTGGACCATTGGATCAACATCAATCAATGGTTTATATCGTGTACGTGCAAATACACGTGTTGACTCTGCATATTGGGTTTCTCTAAAGTCAAACTTTGTATACTTTCAACAATTTGTAGGAAAAAGTATTAACATATACACCACCAAATATATCTCATTTGATTCATCATTGCTTTTATTTCCACATCGTGTAAATTTGTTAGTGTAAATGTTCATATTGTTTTCACCAAATTTGGTCAAGCTTTATAAAATTTGGATGCAGTCAAAGCTATATATGTGCGGAGTAAATTATAAACGGAGGGAGTGGAATAGATATAGATATAACTATACAAATAAAAAATATAGTAATATAGTCTATAAATATAAATAAGGCTACTACCCTTTTTCTACGTTAGAACTCGCGTTGTTGTGTACACATTGTTTTGTTTTCGCTATAATTTGCATTTGCGGGGTGTGTGTAGGACTACTGCCTTTTGTTCAGTACCAGCAACCCTACCATTATCCTTAATTACTTCATATTGGCAATTATGATTGCATTATCTTAGTTCTAGCCGATTCTTCGGTTGCTTGGAGGAACTCCATCTCGTTATTCAGGTTGATTTTGTGCATACGACAAGATCATCATCCATCGAAGATTTATTTAGTAATGATTGTCGATTTGTATCACCGGGTACGATATAGCTGGATCGTCAACGTCAAAATCCACCAAGTCGATACTTATCCCCACTCTCATTGAAAGATTGGGTCGCCATCATAAGACTACCACCTAGACAATTCCTTCCCTATAACATACAAATGAGCACCCATCTCATTATTCAGGTCCACGCCTCCCTATCTCTCTGGAAACACACACACCTCTCCACAAGATGCGTGTCTCCTGGTCTCTCTTCCATCCCATGACAAAAAGGCACACCGCCATTCTCTTCTTCTTGCTACCCCCGTCTATGTAGTTAGGTCTTCTTGCAACAAACAAGCATTCATCTGTCTCTCTACTATCTCTTTCTACCACACATAACCTTCCACCCCTAGCCAGCCGTGCTGTCGACGTCTATCCAACTCTCTCACACGCAAACAGACGCTGTCTGTGTGTCCCTTCATCGCACACACACTATCGCTCTCCCATATACGCAACCTCGTAACCTTGTCGATCCCGACGTTACACGCACTTCTCTCTCTCTCTCTCTAACACACACACACCCACTCTCTCCCTTTCGGACACTCCTCTCTCTACGACAAACAAAGTCTTTCGAACACGCATATGCCCCTCTCTCGTTAGGTATCACTGCCCCCGCCCCCCTCTTTGTCACACAAATATTCTCTCTCTATATATATCTCTCGAAATAATACATGCATAGTCTAAATTGAAACCAAGTACAAAAATGAGCTCCGATTACGAAAATCAAATCCACTCCCAAACAGAATAAGAAAATAGGGTGAAATCGTGCACACAAATGTTTGTTGCGTGCATGAATGTCAATGATATGGATGTACTACTCGTACATCACACAGACCCATTTCACACAAATTACATTAAACCCTTCTCAAAATATGGTGCGCATGTGATGTTTGTTGTACTGCTCCTGCCAGCCTTCCTCCGACACGTTCCAACATATTGTGCTACTTCCGATTCTATTTTTCTCCTCAGACCATGTGAAACCACGAAAAGGTCACCCCCGCCCCCACTGGTACTGTAGCTCGAAGCTCCCATACGGACACAACACCCACCGGAGCACGCAGCCATTGCCGAAGTGGATGGCGCCGTGGCCTGGGAAGAGGACGGAGTCTCCGACATCGCCGAGGTGGAGCACGCCCTCTACGGCCGCGAGTAGCGCGTGCTGACTGTCCACACAGAGGACAGTGTGATCTAGCGGCTCTCCCTCGTCGTCCATGAGGGGTAGCTGTGTTCCAGCAGCACGCCCTGGTCGGTCACGAGGAGGTGCATCGCGTCCTCTCCGCTCACAATGTGGACGAGCGGGTTCTCTAGCAGCATGCCCGTGAGCATCACATCGTCGAGAGCACGCCCGCGAACATCACAACGTCGCCGCTCTCGACGTGGACGAGCGCATGCTCCGGTAGCACACCCGCGAACATCGCATCCTCGCTGCTCACAATGTGGACGAGCGCGTTCTCCAGCAGCATGCCCACGAACATCGCATCATCGCCGCCCGCGAACATCGCATCATCGCCGCCCTAGACATGGATGAGCACGTGCTCCGGTAGCACACCTGCGAACATCGCATCCTCGCCGCTCAGGCGCATGAGCGTGTGCTCCAACAGCACAGCCGCGAGCATGGCATCCTCACAGCTCATGAGGTGGTTGAGCGGGTGCTCCAGACATTACCCCAGGAGTCAGGACATGAGCACCGCGCCCCCAGCTACGAGGAGTACTGCATGGTGCCCATAGTGGTTTAGGAAAATCCCGTGACTCCGCCGCTCCCTGGAGGAGCGCGAGCTCCAGTGGGCGCTCGAGGAGTCCCGCGCCGATATGCAGGTGGTGGCGGACGTGCAAGATTATCCTTCGAGCTCTCCTCCTCTTACGAAGACGCCTCCACTGCCCTCGTCGTACGTCCTCTGCCTCGGCTCCAGCAGACATTTGGAGTTTAGTTTTATGGAACATTAATATTTGGACTAATGCAAAAAACAACCTATGACTAACATGCATAAATAGATGATGTGGCGGCATTGCATGCTGGAGTATATTGCAATTTATGGATTGCATGCATGACTAGCTTATGTGGCTTGGTTGCATGGCTAGGAAAGGCTAGAGAAAAATAAATAGATAATGTGTTTAGAGTGCACTCCACTAAATGGGAGCATGTAAATATCTTTAGAGTGCACTACACTTTTTTTTCAGACGCTTAGGTGCACCGGATGCCGTGCCACGCTACGAAATGTTAGAAAAAAAATCTGCTCCAATGTTTTAAAAATCTATTATTATCTTGAAACTAGCCACACCTGCCCCTCACCTCATCAGACCAGCCCGAGGAATATGTCTTCAGTGAAGCATAATTTATTTTTACTGATATATGTATATCAAAACTAGGGTGTTTATATTTCAAGTTTGTGAACAATTATTATTCTACTACTTTGGATCCATTGCAATGCACGGGCCAGCACATTGGTAGTAGTAAGAAACAAATTCCGGGTTTGGCACGAGTTTGTACTGCGGGAGCACCACAAGGCCTGGCGTAGGAGTTACATTTCCCTCTCGGGGCCCACGGGACCGAGCTTCAGCGGTTATTGCACCTGCCTTTGAGTCAACGATATGTGGACCCTAAATGCGGTTGACCCGCATGTCATTCTCATAAAAGCAGAGGGGCGGTGGGACCGAGAGGGGTGAGGCGCAGGTCGGCGGACGTGGGCTGTCATGGGTTCGAGCGGCGTTGTGGGAATCGAGTGGGACGAGGCTTGCCTGCTCCCCTCCCATGCTCCAATCCGTACTCCCGCATGTCGAGGTGCTTGTCTATTGTGACGTGCCGCACGATGTTTACTAGCACGCGCTCCGGATGAGCTTGGGCGGGAGCCAGTGATCTACCCGAGGAACATAGCTCGACTTGGGCTCGAGATTCCGACCGCTTGCACCGTCCCGAGGATGTACCACTCAGCTGCAAGGCTGGAATGCTGGATACGTATAGGCGTGTGCTCGTGGGCGGGAGCAACCTCCTCAACGGATACTGGTCTGCGAACGTGATGTACTCGACGTAGTTGAGCCAGCGAGCCTGGAGCCTTTCCTGCCATCGTACATTGACGTGCGGCTCAACGGCGTGCGGCCACGGGCCAGCGTAGGTCGGCTACGGGGGAAGCGGCATCGGTGTGGTTCGAGATGCCCAGCTGGCCATTGTCGCGGCGGCGTTCGCGACTCACTCATTCGACATGAACCGGCCGGTGGTGGCCTGGCCGTGGCGAGGGTGCCACAGCTGGACGTCGGGGTGTTACGAGGCGTAGATGGCCATACCGATGGGTACTACCTATATTACAGAAGTAGAAGGCAAAGACGGGGCTTTATTTTATTTATTATATTTGTGGCTGAGGAGTGATGCCCGGGACGAAATGTGTCACAGCCGCTGGATGAAACTTGGATGGTGCGGTAGTATGGATCGGAGCCAGGAGCGGAGCATGCAAGCCACGTCCAATCGCGTGTGGCTGTGGTAGAAACTTGATGGTCGCCGCAGTTCAGCTGGCCCACATGTCATGCACACAAAGGCAGAGGAGCGGTGGGGACGAGAGGGGTGAGGCACACGTCGTGGGACGTGGTGTCGTGGATTGGAGCGGCGTCATGGGAATCGCGTGTGGTAGTGGTAGAAACGTGATGGTCGTCGTGGTTCACCTTCCATGGACAAGCTGTCATGTCTACTGACACATGCATTGCGGTAGACATGACACATGCATTGCATACTGCTCACTGCAAGGAGTAGTAGTAGAGAAAACTAGGCGGATAAATAGTTCATTATAGTCAAGCGGACCCATATCAATGTACACTTGTTCCAAAGACATGCACACCAGCGACATAGTTCATCTATATCAATGTACACAGAGAGGAAATATAATTTTTACAAGAGAGGAAATAGTTCATCCATCTATAATGCCCTGCTGCTGGTGCAGCTTCTTCTTCTTCTTCTTCTTCTCATTTTCTGTTGGAGACGGCTTCACAACAAGCTCTTTCGACCTTGTAGCTATCTTGAAACTCACACGGGCATCGAGGGCAGCATATTTTATCCGCTCGTAGGTCAAGGGATAATTCTCCCATCCAGACGACCTTAATCCCAGCATCTCGTCACCCTTCTCAAGATTTGTTCCGAGCATAGAATTTGCTACATCGAACAGGGATGGTGTTTTCTTATCACAATCGTCTACAAAAATTCTGGTTTGTAGGTCACCGATGTTTTTCAAGTCAAGGTTGTACGGCGCTAGCTTCTCTTTGTCCCCTTCGATGGCTGCCCCACAGAAGTATATGTCCTCCCGAGACATGAAATCATGGAGCTCATCTAGTATGGAGGGCGCGTGTATGATGTGGTACACCAAAACTTCATCTTCAAGGCACATCTGAAGGACGGCGGCGCCTTGGATCTTCCCAGTGGCACGCTCCATGTACTATGCGTCAAGACCGATGACCTTCACCTCCACCTTTTGGAGGGAGTTGGATACATTGTTGATCCACTCCCGAACAACCCTTGGTTGGTCGGTGACGGTGGCAACTATGCTCAACGAGCCTTCGACGAGGACATGTTTGATGCTAAAAACCTGCATAGGGATCTCTTTCGCCATTTGGAACCGCTGGACCGGAGGGCTATGGTTTGGAGAATTAGGATTAAGATGGCTAATCTAACTGAAGAAGATGATTATTTAAAGGGGCTTGGGAATTACTCAAGGAGGACATTAATCCAGTCCAGTGGGGTTTGAATGCAAATGAAGGAGAGGTGAAGAAGCCGAGGAAAAATCGGTTCCCGATGGAGAAGTAAATGGGAGAAGTGGCATGCAGGCAGTTGATTAGACGGCTAGGTAGACCAACCTGCAAAACGAAAAGGCTATGCGGGTAGCGTACTGAGGAGTGGTCCGTGTCCGTGTACATGTCCATCCTTCTATCCCTACATGTGCCACTGGTTAGTTGAGGTCACTCTTTCGAATCACCGTGGCGAAACATTTTATGATTACTTTTTATTTCCGCACCCCTCCTGACAGGTGGGATCTACGCAAAACCCACTTGGGTGGACGAACAATACAAACATATCCATCTCCTTGCACAAAAAAATATGTCGTAGCTGGTTCAGATTGATATTGGCGCGTGCCTGCGAGACACAACCTTTTCTAGTTAAGGAATATATGTGGTTATCCTAAAAAAAGAAAAAGCCCTTCTTCGCGCTTCCGCATGCACGAGAATTTGGTTCTGCTCGCAATATGGATGCTACCTGGAGGATGAAGTGAACCCAGAGGCATGCTAGCACGGGAGACCTATTTCCGCTATACAGTACTACTCAGTATGTTACTACTAGTAGTAGTACAACTGTGGTACACTTGATGGTCAAAATACTATTATTCATCCGGTCCTCACAGTGAAGTGACAAGACCCTGCGCCCAAGGTGACACTAGTCCAGGCGGCGTGTTCAGGTTACCAAAGTCAGCCTCACCTTGTGCACTGTGCAATCACTGTCACCGCCGCTATATAGCATGCCTCGCCTCGTCTCCCTCTCCCATAGCACCACTCCATCTCCATCTCCATCTCGCCGGAGATCCTGAGGTCACTCTTTATCATCTCACTGTGCCCCCGCGTACCCTCGCCTCGCTCGCCTCCCCCAGTACCACTATTCCCTCGCTAGCCGCTCTAGCACCGAGAGCCTTATACCCCGTAAATCAAGCCCCCCAAAACCAAACCTTCTAAACTCCACCATGGCCGAACGCGAACCGCGCAGCATCCATTTGAGCCACGATTGGAGCAATCTCCCCAGTGACATCCTCGACCTCTGTTGTTCGTGTATGGATATGTTGAGCGCCGTGCGAGTGCCTGCATGCTCGAGGGACATGCACGCGGCCATCGTCGAAGCGAGGCCTCAGCTTTTCAAGACACCCTGCTTTCTGCTATCTGGTCTAGCGAGATTTGCTCACCATGATACGGAGGCGTACATGATGCCCCTCGACTTCAATCCGACCTCCATTAGCCGAAACTTCTTTGCAGGTATGTAGTGGGTCGCCATACATCATTTCCCTCGACTTCGATCCGATCACCATTGCCCTAAACTTCTTGGCAGGTATGTACTGGGTCGGCATGAACTCCCACTGGATGTCTTCCGTCAGAGAAGACGGGAAAAAGTTAGTGCTCGTGAACTTCCAGACCTCCCATGAGATTATCCTTCCTCCGTTCGAGTATGTAGGGTTTTACCATCGCGGTCCAAGTCATCTAGATTACCACGCCAGTTGGACGGACCTTGTTTTGCAGAAGATTGTAATCTGCCAAGTGCCCACACGATATGTGGATTACGCAGACTTGAAGCTAATTGCCTTGTTCGACCGCGGACTCGCCTATCTTTCCGCCGGTGCCTTCTTTAGCTAGAGACGACTCACCTCATAGTGGATCATCAAAGCTGATACACACTTCTGTGATGCTATTGAACACAATGGCATCATCTACACGATCGACAAAGCAGATGGCACCACGTATTGCTTGGACGGCGCGTGTAAGTTGTTTTCATCTGATTTTAACGATAACACCATGACACTGTTTGAACTTTTTGTGATGATTGGCATATCTCTGTTTGAATAGAATTTAAGTAGAACTATGGCAATGTATTAGAGACGCCGTAAATCAGCTATATTTGGAATGAGTTAATTCATGCGATTGTGACCATGTCATTACAACCAATTTGTACCCTTGAATAATCAAACGGTTAGGAAGATATGGATATTCTCCTTACTTTATAGTAATCTATATACTACTAAATATGAGTGTGTATCAATATCCATGTTAGTTTCCTCATTTTCATGATGTAGAAACATGCATCACACTGTTGGTTTCATCTAACAATACATTAGGAAAGTAAATGTGCATATGGAGAACTCTATATTTGGAAGTAGTGAAATCCTGTAATGCTTACCATGTGTACATACCTCTATTCGCCCTTCAGCAATCAATGGCTAGAATAACATCCTCAAAAAAAATTTGCCCACAGAACATGAGTATATAACAATGCATGATATGTTAGTTTCCTTGAAGAATTTGTTTGTGAGGACAGAACATGATTACATAACATGCATGACATGGTAGTTTCCTGTGAAGAATCGATTGCGAGATAACATGAGTATAACCATGCATGGCACTTCTATATTTTCGAACCCAGTATACATTTCCCTGTATTTTCCTCTCAGTTCCAATAGGGACACATCAATGTTGTTTCTTGCATTATCCTACTCATACGTTGAACAATGCTGATCTTACATTAACAATGCCTGTCCTTTTTGATATGATGCAGTGTCCCTACACTTACTGCCCTTTGTAATCACACCACCTTTGCCAAAAACAGGGAAGCACAACTGGTTCCTCGCTCGATCAGACGATGGCAAAAGACTGATGATCATTCGCACACATGAGCCGGAAAAGTTATATTGCAAAACCCCACTATGTACAAGCACCATGAAATACGTGAGTATCCGGACAGTGGCTGTTACGTCTATGAGCAGGATACTAGCTTGTTGGGGCCTTCAGGATTTTTGAGTTGGAGGCAGGTAAACAGCCTTGGTTCACTCTCTCTATTTCTCGGACTCAATTATCCGATTAACCAGGAGATCACCGTTGGCAAGGACCTTGATGGCAGAGAGGCTCTGTTTGCTAGGGAAAACTGTGTCTACCCGGCTAGCCCTAGGACTTCGGGAGCAGACTCCCCTGATTGTCAATGATACAGCCTGTAGCCAAAACAAGGTGAGGATGACAAAGGCATCTGGATTAACTTTGATCCTTGGATGTCTCAAGTCCGACAGGCAGTGATGTGGTTCAAGCCTTCAGGTTGATCGGTAATTAGGCTATTGCGTCGAAAGGGTGGAGTACTGGTGTCTCCGAATCACCGGTGGCTGAAGCGGGGCTGCAAATTATGATGGTGTTGGATCATCCCTCTTCGAATGACTTGTTGTCTTTACTGCTTGTTCTGGATGGGTAGTTCTCACTTTTGTTATGCATATTGATTCCTTGTCATTTGGTCATCCTCGTCTACATCACTCTTACTATGTAATAGTTGCCTCTATTTAGAATGTCATTCTCGTCTGGATCCCGAGAGTCTGAGCGCTACAGATGGGTGCATTTTGGTGGTGTAGCAAGACTTCTTATGAACTATCATGTCTTGCTGTTTATGTTAGTAGTAGTCACTAGTCAGTGTTTGGATGTTGTATATATCGTTGTTTTGAACTATTTATTGTCTCGAACTGCTGGTGGGCTAAATGAGGGCATCACCATTCTCCAGTGTTCAGAGTATATCTCCTTTTTTCAAGTTATAATTTGAGCTCAGTGTCTTTTCGATGATGTACACTTGTTTGGGACAGTGAGGTGTCGTTGAATATGGGCCGAGTAGTAACGCAATGCCGAGTAGGTCAATTATGACTCTCAGGCCGGGCTCTCAAAAAAAGAAAGAAAAAGGACTCTTAGGCCGACATGTGGGTGCCACCGGTGTTTTCGTGCGCTTGCGCGCTGAGTGCATATTGGCGCGTGTTCGAAATTCATGCTACCTTTTCATCCCCAATCTCCCGCCCCTCCCCCACCTCTGGAATCTCGATTCCTACTCTAGTTCCCCCAAATCCCCCTCCTGTACTCCCTGTACTCAAGCGCACTATCATGTCGCTGGTCAACGTGGATCTCCGAGCCGGAGATTCTGAGGTCCGTCCTGCCTTCGGGCGCTGTGTGCTGTCGCTCCACAGTGTCATGGCAGCGCTTGATGACCAGTTTGCCGGCAAACTGCTGATGGTAACCATCAACGGCGACCGGCCTCCCGTCTCGCCAGACGACCTTGTCAAAGCTCTTGGCATTGCACACGGCATCCAATTAAGTGACTTGCTCGTCGAAGTCTGTCCGCCACCGGCTGATTCCTTTGTCAGGTTCCGGACAACTTTCGACTACAGTCGTGTGTTCGAATCTTCCCAGCGTTTGTTCTGCGATGGGGCGCTGGTGAGCTTTGATCGCTGGCACCCAGGATGGGGCTCGGTGCCCTCTGAGCTTGAGTTTTTAACAAAGCTTACCTTCCACGGCATGCCTCGACATGCTTGGAACAGCGAGTCCATGAATGAGCTTATCAATGACCTTGGAGGTGAGCTCGTAAGTATGTTTGTTCCTCCAGACAGCTGGGCTCTGACGGTTATGGCATGGATGAAGAAGCCGTCCACCATACCGAAGGTGATTGATGTTGAGATACCGATGCAGGAACCGGGGTTGTACTATTCATCGCCACCAAGGCTGCCGTGGACCATGTTAGGGATGTACCTGTATCGAGTGTCCGTGCATGTCGAAGAAGTGGTCAATCCATCAATTGAAGTCTTGCCGCCGCCGCTGGTGCCAGGGTCCGTCGACGATGTCCATTACAGGAGTCAACATCAGACTTTCCCCGTGTTGCTCGGAACGATGGATGGCACATGGCCTACTCCATCATGCGGCAAAAGCCAATGCTTCTTTGGGAGAAGAGGCAGGGCTGGCTGCCTGGATGTGCTCTAATTTGAGGTAACAACTAAATCTTCTCAGATACTAGTTAAATCCGAGCTATCGGTGTGAAGCACTGATGTGCCAGTACATTTGATTGTGACATATTCTATTTTTGTACCTGAACTTTTTTTAGAAAGGGGTGTACGTCAACTTAATGTGCTAGCAGAACTTATTGTGTTGTCTGTCTGTTTTCTTTGCACAACATTCAAGATATTTCCCCGTCATTGATAAAGACGATGGACCGTTATGTACGAGTTTGTTGGTTTCAACATAGCCCTACCCGTAGCGATCCACTACTTCCACCCTGATTGTGCCGCCTGCGTGAAATTTTTGTATGCAAGTTCAGTGTGCTATGATGTTCTATATGATTGTGTCAACTATATAAGTTTTTACTGAGCATCAGCAATGCATAAGGCTGAAAGATGTATTTACGAGCATCGACCGATGGGTCTCTCTCTCTCTCTCACACACACACACAAGTGAGACCCGTTGAATTATTTCTTCACTCGTGACAGCTTTTAATTAGGTTCCACTGTACTCTAACTTTTTTTTAAGTTATTAATTGAGCTCAGTGACTTCAAAAAGTTGTACAGAAGCCTTGTTTGGGCCTTTTCAGGCATCGTTGAATGTGGGCTGAGTAGCCATGTAAAGTTGTACTGTACTACACAGGCATTTTTTTTGTTGAAAATCAGCAATGCAACTGGGCTGATAGTTGTACACAAGATCCTAAAATAAGCGTAGCCTAGCCTATGTTTCTTTTAATAAAATGCACAACCCAGTTCATTTTTTATATAATAAGATTACCAAGCCCAACTTATTTTTTTAATAATATTCGTATCTCAATATTATTTTTTATAATAAATGCTCAGTCCAGACCATCATTGTTTTTTCACCCATCCCAGAAAATGGGTCCATTTCTACTAAAATCAAATGTCTTGTAAATTATCAGAAATGATAAATGCGCTGCATGTACGCAATATTATTTTTCACCCAGCTCAGTAAATAGGTGTATTCGAATAAATAATCAAATGTGCTGTAAATTATCATAAATTGTAAATCGGCTATTATTATTTTTACCCATCCCAGGAAATAGATTATTTTTTGAGTCAAAGCCCAGGAAACAGATGTATTGGCAAACAAAATGAAATGGGCTGTAAAACCTAAATAAATGGGCTGCATTCCGCCACAGCTTTCGAAGCTGACTTTGGTGGCCCACTAGACGAAGCCTGCGCAAAGTGTTGTCCATTTAGTGAACAAAACAATTTAATGGTCTAAAACAAAAACTCAACAAATTATTCTGACATATGTAGTCGTTGGATTGACATCCAACGGCGATCCTACTTATTCAATCTCTGATCCAGTTGCTCTTGCTCCAGCCACCAAAACCATCGTCGGCTGGAGCGCCTGCATCTGCCTCTCGTGGCCAGCTGTGCTGGCGCGTAGACCTCGCCGCCCCACCCTACTTCCAACGGTGGCCAGGTCATACTTGTACTCACCCACACCTTCTGTTATTCTCCGGCGAAGGCAGCCTCACCCGGCAGCCGAACCAGTCCCTCGTACTCCCCTCCACTAGGGAGTCCAGTGCCCCTTGTTCCACGACTCCAGATCGTTCCCATCTTAGGCCTCGCCATCGTCCATCGCCTTGGTGCTCTCGGCGCGCCGTGGTCAAGGAACGATTTCCATCGGAAGAGGACTGTACGTGGAGAGGCTGACAGCTGGGTCCACGGCCGCAGCAAGGAAGTGCCTCCTTATTACGCGCATAATAATGATTCCTCCACCTGACAGCGGGACCTACTGGAAGGGCCTTGAAAAAAATGTTCCCCCCTGACAGCTGGGACCCACCAGCTACATCTTCGCACGCAAGGAAGTGCATCCATATTTCGGGAAAAAAATGATTCTTCCCCCTGGTAGCTGGGACCCACCAGCTATATCTTCGCAAGCAAGGAAGTGCCTCCTTATCCTCCCTGATAGCTGGGACCCACCGGGTCGAACCGTAGGTAGGGTTGTCTGTCTGGTCGTGAACGTGTACGTACATACTGGTCGATCGGCATCTCTGCAGTGATGAACCGTGGCCGAGTAAGGAGATGCACGTGTCTTAGTAGAGGCGCGGACGTAGCATGTCACGTAGTCCCGTCTATATATATCGTGTACACGTACGTACAGCCATGCTGCAAGAAAGTAAATACGGCTACGTACGTACATAAGGGCGGGGTCTCGAATGCGTACTCGTGCATATGTACGGCCAGGGCTTGTGTACATGGAGAGGCAACGGACGGCAGCGACATCGTCCTGTTCGTCGGCAGCTAACCGGCTGGGTCAGAACGGAGGAAACAGCGTCGGGTTCACCGAGAACCGAGTGACTGGGTCAGAACGCGTCCTGTTCATCGGGAGCGAAGCCGCTAGGTCGGAACATGTCCTGTTCATCGAGAGCCAAGCCACCGGGTCGGAACGCGTCCTGTTCATCGGGAGCCAACCGGCTTGGACGGAACAGCCGGAACGGGGTCTGGCGTACCGCAAAACGGAGGAAAACGGCCTTCTGTTTGCCCGCGTACGGTCAAAACAGGGTCCTGTTCATCGGGAAGGGTCTGGCGTACCGCAGAATGGAGGAAACGGCCTTATGTTCGAGTGCCTACGGTCGAAATGGGGTGCTGTTGATTGGGAGGGGTGTGGCGTACCGCAAAACGGAGGAAACGGACTTGTGTTGGAGCGCCTACGGTCGAAACAGGGTCCTGTTCATCGGGAGGGGTGTGGCGTACCACAAAACGGGACTCCAAGGGCTACTGTTCATCCACCGTCTACTGCCTCAATCCAGCCTCCACGGGTTACTGTTCATCCACCGTCGACTTCCTCCAGCCTCCACCTGCTACTGTTCATCCACCGTCGACTTCCTCCAGCCTCCACTAGCTACTGTTCGCCATGGGGTCCTGTTCATCCAGCCTCCACCGGCTACTGTTCAACCAGCCCTCCACATAGGGTCCTGTTCAACCAGCCCTCCACGCGGTCCTGTTCATCCACCCCCAACCAGCTCGGGTGTGTGGCGGCCTCCTCTCGATCGGGGTCCTGTTCATCCAGCGGCAACGGCCTCTACTACCACGGGGTCCTGTTCATCCAACCCCCATCTGGAACTGTTCATCCAACCCCCAACAATGCTCACTGTTCATCAAGAGGCAGCAGGTTCGATCGGCTTCAGTTAGCAGCTGTAGCGAAGGAATCGTTCGATCGGGTTCAGTTAACAGCGAGGGATCGATTGATCGCTCGGGTTCAGTAACGCGTAGCCAGTGCAATCGCTCGGGTTCAGTAAGCGAATGCCTCGCTCGGGTTCAGTTAGAGCCCAATGCCTCGCACACACGCGCTTACGTGTATGAGAGAAATGCGCAATCCCTCCGTGCATCGCTCGGCCCCGACCACCCACCGTAACCGGGAACTCCCCCAAATTTTCCTCGCCCTCGCTTCTACCATGATTTTTTCCGTCAAGGACGGCCCAAAGAATGTCATGCAGGTGCGTCCCCGGCCCGCCCACGACGAAAAGCCCATTTTCTGTCATGATTTTTTGTCATAGAAGTAGGAGCCCACCACATCTATGATGATACGTGCTTTTGTCACAATTATCGTCATAGAAGTGTCATAACAATGACAGAAATGTCACAGATGTGTCTTTTTTTTGTAGTGTAGACCCGGGGGCCATAGTTTTCGCTAGAGGCTTCTCTCTTGAAAGAAAACACACGGTGGGTAAAAAAATTACTGTTGAGCAATTGATAGAAAAGCGTGTAGATATGATGATATCTAGAGCAATGATCATGAATATAGGCATCACGTCCGTGAGATGTAGACCAACTCCTACCTGCATCTACTACTATTACTCCACACGTCGACCGCTATCCAACATGCATATAGTGTATTAAGTTAACAAGAATAGAGTAACGCCTTAAGCAAGATGACATGATGTAGAGGGATCGATCCAATCAATATGAACGAACCCCATATTTTTATCCTTAATGGGAACAATACAAATACATGTCATGTGCCTTTCTGTCACTGGGAATAAGCACCGCAAGATTGAACCCATTACAAAGCACCTCTCCCATGACAAGAAAAATCAATCTAGTTGGCCAAACCAAATCAATAGATCAGAGAGAAATACAAAGCTATCTTAATCATGCATAAAAGAGTTCAGAGAAGACTCAGATAATATTCATAGATAATCTGATCATAAACACACAATTCATTGGATCTCAACAAACGCACAAAACAAGATTACATTGAATAGATCTCCAAGAACATCAAGGAGAACATTGTATTGAAGATCAAAGAGAGAGAAGATGCCATCTAGCTAGCTACTAGCTATGGACCCGTAGGTCTTTGGTAAACTACTCACACGTCATCGCAAGGGCAAAAAGGTTGATGTAGAAGCCCTCCATGGTCGAATCCCCCTCCGACAGAGTACCGAAAAAGGCCTCCAGATGGGATCTCACCAGGACGGAAACTTGTGGCAGCGGAAAAGTAATTTTGGTGTGTCCCTGGTCTGGGAGGAATACTTGGGTATTTATAGAAGAAGAATTAGCACTCGAGGAGCCATAGGGGGCCCACAAGCTTGGGGAGCGCCTCCCCTAGGGCGGGCCCCCTAAGCCTATTGTCACCTCGTGGCCCTTCTGGCCTCCTCCCAAAGCTTCCAGGGTGTCTTGTGGTCCAAGAAAAATCGTCAAAAAGTTTCGTTCCATTTGGAATCCGTTTGGTATTGATTTTCTGTAAAGACAAAAACAAGGAAAAACAGCAACTGACACTTGGCAGTAGGTTAAAAGGTTAGTCCCAAAAAATGATATAAAATAGCATAATAATGCATATAATACATCCAAGATGGACAATATAATAGCATGGAACAATAAAAAATTATAGATACGTTGGAGATGTATCAGATATCGCTGGTACCCCCAGTACACTGTGTACGAGGACTACCGCGAATTCAACCAGGAGCAGTACCGAGATGTGGTTGTTATGTTTGATCGGCGAAACCTGTCCACCACTGCGTTGCACACCTTTTGGGGTGTTGGAGTGACTGTTAAGATGGCAGTCCACGATGCTGCTTTGTTGCTATCACCCGTCTCCTTGGAGAGCACCCCCGATTGGAGGAGACTGGATTCAGATACACCCCGTACTTTCTAGCTGGGGATGAGACTGGATACTACACTGCTGTATGTACCCCCTACATGAGCCGTCGTTACGACCCTCAGGTTATGGTTTGGTACATTGAGGCTCTGGATTGCACTGTCCGAGCTCTTGTTGTCGAGTTGTACGCCACTCGTGCTCGTCACTACGACACTTTGACACAGATGCTATTAGCAGTCAGTGTGAGGATACAGCCAGAGTACATCCTCTACCCACGTAGGACAGAGATGCCACTAGGTCTTGAGTGGCCTGCTATTGGAGGAAGAGCTCCTGCACATGGACCTCTTCTTCCAGTCCGGGACCAGTTCCTGCACTAGAGTGTCCACGGAGCACAGGATCCTTATCTTGAGGGCAATCTTCTTCATCATCACCTACAGCTGCCTAACTTCAGAGGTTTTCCCCGACGTTGATGTAGCATATCGCTATGATAAATTTTGTTGCTATTATAATAATAAGCATGATGCTACTATGTCCGTATTTTGTTTAATCGACACCCCTCTCTCTAAACATGTGGACATGATTTTCAATATCGGCTTTCGCTTGAGGACAAGCGAGGTCTAAGCTTGGGGGAGTTGATACGTCCATTTTGCATCATGTTTTCCTACTGTTATTTATAGTGTTTTATGCATTATAACACTTTGTGGAATAATTCTAAAGCCTTTTCTCTCATAATATGCAAGGTTTACACAAAGAGGGAGAATGCCGACAACTGGAATTCTGGACCTGAAAAAGCTATGTCAGAGAAACCTATTCTGCACATCTCCAAATGAGCTGATATTTGACGGGGAACTATTTTGGAATATATAATAAATATTGGAGAAAAGAACCACCAGAGGGTGGCACCCAGGCGCCCACAAGGCACCGGAGTGCCCCACCCCCTCCAGGTGCGCCCTAGTGGGTAGTGGGGGCCAGGCCCACCTCCGGTGCCTATCTTCTGGTACATAAGGTCTTTTGACCTAGAAAACATAAGGAGAGGAATTTCGGGACGGAGCACCGCCGTCTCGAGGTGGAACTTGGGCAGGAGCAATTTTGCCCTCCGGCAGAGCGATTCCGCCGGGGGAACTTCCCTCCCGGAGGGGGAAATCGAAGCCATCATCATTACCAACAACCCTCTCATCTTTGGGAGGCCAATCTTCATCAACATCATTAACAGCACCATCTCATCTCAAACCCTAGTTCATCTCTTGTCTTCAATCTTTGTATCAAAACCTCATATTGGTACCTGTGGGTGACTAGTAGTGTTGATTACATCTCGTAGTTGATGCTAGCCGGTTTATTTGGTGGAAGATCATATGTTCAGATCCATTATGCTATTTAATATCCCTCTGATCTTGAGCATGAATATTATTTGTGAGTAGTTGCCTTTGTTCTTGAGGCCACGGGAGAAGTCATGTTGCAAGTAATCATGTGAATTTGATGTGTTCGATATTTTGATGATATGTATGTTGTGATTCCCTTAGTGGTGTTATGTGAACGTCGACTACATGTCACTTCACCATCTTTGGGCCTAAGGGAATGCATTCTGGAGTAGTTATTAGATGATGGGTTGATAGAGTGACAGAAGCTTAAACCCTAGTTTATGCGCTATTCCGTAAGGGGCTGATTTGGATCCATATGTTTAATGCTATGGTTAGATTTTATCTTAATACTTCTTTTGTAGTTGTGGATGCTTGAGAGGGGGTTAATCATAAAAGGGAGGCTTGTTCAAGTAAGAATAACAACCAAGCACCAGTCCACCCACATACCAAATTGTCAAAGTAGTGAACGCGAATAAAACCAACATGATGAAAGTGACTAGATGAAATTCCCGTGTGCCCTCAAGAATGTTTTACTTATTATCCAAGATCGTTCCGGACTGTCCTTTGCTACAAAAAGGATTGGGATATCTTACTACACTTATTTTTACTTGTTACTTGCTACAATTTATCTTGCTATCAAAATACCTGTTATCGACAATTTCAGTGCTTGCAAAAATTACCTTGCTGAAAACCACTTGTCATTTCCTTCTGCTCCTCGTTGGGTTCGACACTCTTACTTATCGAACGGACTACGATTGATCCCCTATACTTGTGGGTCATCAAATACTATGAAGTAACTAGCGGACTTCTTTCTTTGTGCATGTTACCTGATCAATGATTCCATATCTCTGAAATTACTTTTTGCTAAACTGCCCCTGTTACCTTCTAGCAGGATGGTTAGACCCGCTGGTCATAGCCGTGGTGCCAAGAATCCACCACCACACGAGTATGTGGCCGGAATGATACAACAGTTTGAGCTGAATCACCAGTTTATGGAAGGGGCTATGGCTTAGTTTCCGCGACCCAATATGAATCAGCAGCCAACCCCAGTGACTCTGCAAGACTTTACGCGCCTTGATGTCTACTACACAACTTGTTCTTGTAGACTCATGTTGGGCCTCCAAGCACAGAGTTTTGTAGGACAGTAGCAAATTTCCCTCAAGTGGATGACCTAAGGTTTATCAATCCATGGGAGGCGTAGGATGAAGATGGTCTCTCTCAAACAACCCTGCAACCAAATAATAAAAAGTCTCTTGTATCCCCAACACACCAAATACAATGGTAATTTGTATAGGTGCACTAGTTCGGCGAAGAGATGGTGATACAAGCGTAGTAATGATAGTAGATATTGATATTTGTAATAGGAACAATAAAAAACAGCAAGGTAGCAATTGATAAAACGGAGCACAAACGATATTGCAATGCTTGAAAATGAGGCCTAGGGTCCGTACTTTCGCTAGTGCAATCTCTCAACAATGCTAATCTAATTGGATCATATAACCATCCCTCAACATGCGATGAAGAATCACTCCAAAGTTCTTATCTAGCGGAGAACATAAGAAGAAATTGTTTGTAGCTATTCTTTCCGATCGATCTATCCAAGAGTTCGTACTAAAATAACACCAAGTTATTTTTTCTGATCGATCTATCAAGAGTTCGTACTAAAATAACACCAAAGAAAATTCAGATTCCTAATACTCAATTCAACAAAAAGAACCTCAAAGAGTGCCCCAAGATATCTACCGGAGAAACAAAAGACGAGAACGTGCATCAACCCCTATGCATAGATTACCCCAATGTCACCTCGGGAATCCACGAGTTGAGTGCCAAAACATATCTCAAGTGAATCAATATAATACCCCATTGTCACCACGGGTATTCATATGCAAGACATACATCAAGTGCTCTCAAATCCATAAAAGTATTCAATCCGATAAGAACGAAATCTCAATGGGAAAACTCTATTCATCACAACAAGATAGAGAGGGGAACACCATATGATCCAACTATATTAACAAAGCCCGCCATACATCAAGATCGTGACATCTCAAGAACACGAGAGGGAGAGATTAAACACATAGCTACTGGTAGAAACCCTCAGCCCCGACAGTGGACTACTCCCTACTCATCATGGTGGCCGCCGAGATGATGAAAATGGCCTCCGGTGATGATTCCCCCCCTCCGGCAGGGTGCCGGAACGGGGTCTAGATTGGTTTTTCATGGCTACAGAGGCTTGCGGTGGCAGAACTTCTGATCTAGGGTTACCCCCAGGGGTTTTGGAATATTTGGGAATTTATAGGGTGAAGAGGCGGTGCGGGAGGCCACCGAGGTGGGCACAACCCACCTGGACGCGCCTGGGCCCCCAGGCACGCCCTGGTGGGTTGTGCTCCCCTCGGAGCTCCCCTCTGGTACTTCTTTGGCCCACCGGGTGTCTTCTGGTCCAGAAAAAATCTCCAAAAAGTTTCGCTGTGTTTGGACTCTGTTTGGTATTGATTTTCTGCAAAGTAAAAAACAAGCAAAAAACAGCAACTGGCACTGGGCACTATGTCAATAGGTTAGTCCCAAAAAATGATATAAAGTTGCTATAAAATGATTGTAAAACATCCAAGAATGATAATATAACAGCATGAAACAAGCAAAAATTATAGATACGTTGGAGACGTATCAGCATCCCCAAGCTTAATTCCTACTCGTCCTTGAGTAGGTAAATGATAAAACAGAATTTTTGATGTGGAGTGCTGCCTGACATGTTCATCACAAATTCTTTTCTTTTGTAGCATGGACATGTGGACTTTTATATGGTTCAAAGCAATAGTCTAGTTTTGACATGGAGATTTCAATACTCAAGCATATCAACAAGCAACCATGTCTTTCAAAATATCAACACTAAAGAAAGCTATCCCTAGCCCATCATGCATTTGATACATGTGGATGAAATTTGTGGATTGTTTAACCCTGCAGGTTTACCCGGAGATGAAGTTAAGAAGAAGTTTTTCCCTTTATCTTTGAAGGGAAAAACATTGACATGATATAGGCTATGCGATGATATTGGAGCTTGGAATTGGAATCAGTTAAAATTGGAATTTCACCAAAAAAATTATCCTATGCATCTAGTTCATCGTGATCGGAATTATATATATAATTTTTTGCCTCGTGAAGGAGAAAGTATCACTCTAGCTTGGGGGTGGCTTAAGTTAATGTTATATTCATGCCCCAATCATGAGAGCTCATACTTCCATGCTCGATAATTCTTGTACTGGTTTTTTTATGAAGAAGACTATTGATTTCAGGTGGGATCTTTTTGAAAGAATTAAACACAACTCTGAAGATTGGGAACTCGACGAAGGTAAAGAGTCAGGTATTAAGCCTGAGTTTGATTGTGTTAAATCTTTTATAAAGACCGATGCTTTTCACAAGTTTAGCACTAAGTATGGACTTGACTCTGAGATAGTAGCCTCTTTTTGTGAATCATTTGCTACTCATGTTAATCTCCCTAAGGAGAAGTGGTTTAAATATCATCCCCCTATTAAAGAAGAAATTAAAGAACTGGTTTTAGTTAAAGATGAAACTATCATTTATAATGTTGATCCAGTTGTTCCTGCTGCTTATATTGAAAAACCACCTTTCCCTGTTAGGATAAAGGAACACGCTAAGGTGTCAACAGTGGTTCACAAAACTAATATTAAAACACCTAAACCCTCTGAACAAATTAAAGTAGAACCTAGTGTTGCTATGGTTAAGGATCTCTTGGTCAAAAATATTGATGGGCATGTTATTTGTTTCTGTGATGAAGTAGCTAGAATTGCCAAACCCAACAGTAAAGATAAGCATAAGCCTATTATTGGCATGCCTGTTATCTCAGTTAAAATAGGAGATCATTGCTATCATGGTTTATGTGATTTGGGTGTTAGTTTGAGTGTTATTCCTTTTACCTTATACCAAGAAATTATGAATGATATAGCACCCGCTGAAATAGAAGACATAGATGTTACTATTAAACTTGCAAATAGAGACGCCATCACACCACTTGGGATTGTTAGAGATGTTGAAGTCTTGTGTGGGAAAATAAAATATCCTACTGATTTTCTAGTCCTTGGTTCCCCACAAGATGACTTTTGTCCCATTATCTTTGGTAAACCTTTCTTGTACACTGTCAATGCTAAGATAGATTGTGAGAAAGAAACTGTCAGTGTTAATTTTGGTGATGTGTCTCATGAGTTTAATTTCTCTAAGTTTCGTAGACAACCTCATAATAAAGAATTGCCTAGTAAGGATGAAATAATTGGTCTTGCTTCTATTGCTGTACTTCCTACTGATCCACTAGAACAATATTTGCTAGACCATGAAAATGATGTGCACTTGCATGAAAGAAATGAAATAGATAAAATATTCTTTGAACAACAACCTATCCTTAAGCACAATTTGCCTGTTGAAATTCTAGGAGGTCCTCCTCCACCTAAAGGTTATCCTGTGTTTGAATTAAAGCAATTGCCTCATACTCTGAAGTACGCTTATCTTGATGAGAAAAAGATATATCCTGTTATTATTAGTGCTAACCTTTCAGAACACGAAGAAGAGAGAATATTAAAAATTCTGAAGAAGCACTGTGCTGCTATTGGATACACTCTTGATGATCTTAAGGGCATTAGTCCCACTCTCTGTCAACACAAGATTAATATGGAACCTGATGCTAAACCCGTTGTTGATCATCAACAATGATTAATCCTAAGATGAAGGAAGTGGTAAGAACTGAAATACTAAAGCTTCTGGAAGCAGGTATAATTTATCCTATAGCTGATAGTAGATGGGTAAGTCCTGCTCATTGTTTCCCTAAGAAAGGAGGTATTCTGTTGTTCCTAATGATAAAAATGAACTTATTCCACAAAGAATTATTACTGGCTATAGAATGGTAATTGATTTTAGGAAATTAAACAAAGCTACTAGAAAAGATCATTACCCTCTGCCTTTTATTGATCAAATGATAGAAGGACTATCTAAGCACACACACTTTTGTTTTCTTGATGGATATACTGGTTTGTCTCAAATACCTGTTTCACAACCCGATCAAGAGAAAACCTCCTTTACTTGCCCTTTTGGAACTTATGCTTATAGACGTATGCCCTTTGGTTTATGTAATGCACCTGCTACCTTTCAAAGATGTATGACTGCTATATTCTCTGACTTTTGTGAAAAGATTGTTGAGGTTTTCATGGATGATTTCTCCATTTACGGAACTTCTTTTGATGATTGCTTAAGCAACCTTGATCGAGTTTTGCAGAGATGTGAACAATCTAATCTTGTCTTGAATTGGGAGAAGTGCCACTTTATGGTGAATGAAGGTATTGTCTTGCGGCATAAAATTTCTGAGCGATGTATTGAGGTGGATAAAACTAAAGTTGATGCAATTGAGAAAATGACATGTCCTAAAGACATTAAAGGAATCCGTAGTTTCCTTGGTCATGCTGGTTTCTATAGGAGGTTTATTAAAGACTTCTCTAAAATTTCTAGGCCTCTCACTAATCTTTTACAAAGGATGTTCCATTTGTTTTTTATGATGATTGTGTAGAAGCTTTTGAAACACTTAAGAAAGCCTTAACTTCTGCACCTATTGTTCAACCACCTGATTGGAACTTGCATTTTGAAATTATGTGTGATTCTAGTGATTATGCTTTTGGTGCTGTTCAAGGACAAAGAGTTGATAAAAAATTAAAGTTTATCCATTATGCTAGTAAAACTGTAGACAGTGCCCAGACAAATTATGCTACTACTGAAAAAGAATTTTTAGCAGTAGTGTTTACCTGCGATAAATTCAGATCTTACATTGTTGATTCCAAAGTAATTGTTCACACTCATCATGCTGCTATTAAATATCTTATGGAAAAGAAAGATGCTAAACCTAGACTCATTAGGTGTGTTCTGTTGCTACAAGAATTTGACTTGCATATTACTGATAGGAAAGGAGTTGAGAACCCCATAGTTGATAACTTGTCTAGGTTAGAAAATATTCTTGATGAACCACTACCTATTGATGATAGCTTTCCTAATGAACCACTATCTATCATAAATGCTTCTCATAATACTCCTTGGTATGCTGACTATGCTAATTATATCTTTGCTAAATTTATACTACCTAGTTTCACTTATCAACAAAAGAAAAAAAAATCTATGACTTAAGACATTACTTTTGGGATGACCCACATCTTTATAAAGAAGGAGTAGATGGTGTTATTAGACGTTGTATACCTGAGCATGAATAGGAACAAATCCTATAGAAATATCACTCCGAAGCTTATGGAGGACATCATGCGGGAGATAGAGCTGCGCACAAGGTATTACAATCTGGTTTTTATTGGCCTACTCTTTTCAAAGATGCCCGTAAGTTTGTCTTGTCTTGTGATGAATGTGAAAGAATTGGTAATATTGGTAAGCGTCAGGAAATGCCTATGAATTATTCACTTGTTATTGAACCAGTTGATGTTTGGGATTTTGATTACATGGGACCTTTTCCATCCTCTAATGGGTATACACATATTTTGGTTGCTGTTGATTATGTCACTAAGTGGGTAGAAGCTATTCCAACTAGCAGTGCTGATCATAACACCTCCACTAAAATGCTTAAAGAAATTATCTTCCCAAGGTTTGGAGTCCCTAGATATTTAATGACTGATGGTGGTTCACACTTTATTCATGGTGCTTTCTTTAAAATGCTTGCTAAATATGATGTCAACCATAGAATTGCGTCACCCTATCATCCTCAATCTAGTGGTCAAGTTGAACTTAGCAATAGAGAAATAAAATTAATATTACAAAAAAATGTCAATAGGTCCGGAAAGAATTGGTCTAAGAAACTTGATGATGCACTCTGGGCCTATAGAACAGCTTATAAAAATCCTATGGGTATGTCTCCATACAAAATGGTTTATGGAAAAGCTTGTCATTTGCCTCTTGAGTTAGAACATAAAGCATATTGGGCAATTAAAGAACTCAATTATGATTTAAACTTGCCGGTGAAAAGAGGTTATTTGATATTAGCTCACTAGATGAATGGAGAACCCAAGCTGATGAAAATGCCAAACTATTCAAAGAAAAAGTTAAAAGATGGCATGACAAAAGAATCCAAAAGCGGGAATTCAAAGTTGGTGAATATGTTCTATTGTACAATTCTCGTTTCACATTTTTTGTAGGTAAACTTCTCTCCAAATGGGAAGGGCCATATATCATCGAAGAAGTTTATCATTCTGGAGCTATTAAGATCAATAATGCCGAAGGCACTAATCCGAAGGTGGTCAATGGGCAAAGAATTAAGCACTATATTTCAGGTAGATCTATTAATGTTGAAACTAATATTATTCAAACCCTGACACTGGAGGAACACATAAAAGAAACCTTCCAGAACACTCCAGAACCCTGAAAAGGAAGAGGTATGTGATACGATAAGTAAATAGACTCCAAAAATTCTGCAAAAATATTTTCTGTCAGTTTTGGAATATTAGAAAAATAAAAAAAATAAGAAACAACCGGGAAGGCAACCCAGGTGCCCACAAGGCACCAGGGCACGCCTGCCCCACCTGGCGCGCCCTGGTGGGTAGTGGGCCCCTCGGGCACCTTCCCGACTCCGTTTTCCTGTAGAATACTTGTTTCCCAAGATAAAAAAATATTTATATATATACCCCCGGACGATTTGATCATCGTATCACGGAAATATCCTCTGTTCTTGTTTCAAGTTGTTTTTCTGACAGATCTAGATTGCCATGGCCGCACCAAGTTCGGCCAAGGACAAGTTCTTCAAGAGGGTAATCAATCCCTACTTGTCGGAGGTGATGAAGCACCCTCATGCCATTGAGATGCGTGAGGGGGTGCTCCACATCAGGGATGTTCAAGGACCCAAGAAGATGGGAAGCATGGAGGTTAGGCTCGAGTCGGTGGAGCAGGAGATCTTCAAGTGCCAAGGGATGGTGGAGCATGGACTTAGTGCCAATCACATCATGATCACGGAATTCACCCGTGATCACAAGGTGGATGGCTGGTCTATGAAGGACATCATCTTCACCTTCAACGAGCAAATCAATTTTCTGCAAAGCCAAATCTATGATATTCAAAATCAAGTTTTTGAGTATGAAGCAAGATTTAAAGGTACGAGTTTAGCTCCCAGTTGCAGGACTAAGGAGACTCGTGCTTCCTCTTATGATGGTAAACCGCTGCCATGGAAGCCGCAGGACAAGTTTGCCTCTACCACTCCATCACCATCACAATCATCGCCAAAGGAGACTTGAGTACATGGGTGTGGACACTCCCCTTGGCTTGTGCCAAGCTTGAGGGAGATGCCCCGGCATCGTATCACCATCACTTTTATTACCTTTACCTATCTTAGTTCGATCCTTAGTTATTTCGTGATTTAGTTGAATAAAAGTTTAGTATGATCTATTTTCGAGTGCTAGTTTCGTGATCTATATATCTATGTAATCGAGTGAGAGTTATATAATAAAGTTTTGTTTGAGTTTTTCCTTCTTTACTCTTATGTTCTAATCAAAATAAAGGGAAATATTGAAAAAGATCATATGCTAATCTTATGGTAAGTAATGACATCACATAAGGAAAAGTATAAGTGGTAAAATTTATTGAAAGTTGACAAACATAGCATTGGTCAATGATGAAACTCATGAAAGAATTAATAAGGGAAGAGAAGATTCACATGCAAATGTACTATCTTGGACATCTTTTATGATTGTGAGCCCCCGTTAAATATTTTATGCCAAATTGTTGACATTGGACAAGGAAGACAACGTAATGATTTATGTTTGTTCATATTCACATAGAAGTAATATTGTCATAGATCCTTCAACGTGTGGTGCTTGCTCAATATCTTTGCTAGCCAAAATTCTGCACTAAGTACAAATACTACTTGTGCATCCAAAACCCTTAAACCCAAATTCATTTTTTGAGAGTCCACCATACCTACCTATGGATTGAGTAAGATCCTTCAAGTAAGTTGTCATCGGTGCAAAAAGGCAATAAAAAATGCTCCTAAATGTGTTTGATCTTTTAGTGTAAGGGAAAATAAGCGTTGTACGAACTTGTGATGGCAAAGTAATAAAAGCGACGGACTGCATAATAAAGGTTGCTATCATAAGGGGCAATATAACGTCACATTCTTTTGTATTAAGAGATTGTGCATACAAAACCAAAAAGTGCATGACAACCTCTCCTTCCCTCTGCAAAGGGCCTATCTTTTACTTTTATGTATTTACTTTTTATGCAAGAGTCAAAGTATTCTTCTCTATTCCTTTTTATTTTCTCTTTTTGAAAGCACCATGTGGTGGGGAAAGATCTAGGCACATATATCCAGTTGAATGTGAGTTATCATGAGTTATTATTGTTCACATCACCCTTGAGGTGAATAAGTTGGGAGGCGAAATTATAAGCCCCTACCTTTCTATGTGTCCGGTTGAAACTTTTTGCTCATATGTATGCTGTGAGTGTTAGCAATCATAGAAGTCTAAATGATGGTTGAGTATGTGGACTTGTCAAGAGGCTCCAATACGAGACCCTTCCTGAAAATATGATGAATTGTAGTTGCAAAGTTGACTGAGAACATAGTTTGTTAGTTTTTAATAAAGTTTATGCTGTCTACTTAGATGTTGTGATGAATTGTTACTTGTTCATGAGAAGCTATATGATAAAGTTTTATGATAAAGTTTGTTGATGTTATAATAATAAGCATGATCCTACTATGTCTGTATTTTGTTTTATCGACACCTCTCTCTCTAAACATGTGGACATCATTTTCGATATCGGCTTTCGCTTGAGGATAAGCAAGGTCTAAGCTTGGGGGAGTTGATACGTCCATTTTGCATCATGTTTTCCTTATAGTGTTTTTATGCATTATAACACTTTGTGGAGTAATTCTAATGCCTTTTCTATCATAATATGTAAGGTTTAGACAAAAAGGGAGAATGTGTAACACCCTGGTTTTCGCTCCCTGTTTTTTTTCCTTCGCAGAATTTGACTCCCGCCTTTTTCTCGGTGTTATCGGATTTCTCTAGATCTTGGGAATATGAAGATGGTCATTTAGCCTTGCCTTTCCTATCCAACCAGCGATTCTCTCCAGTCCAATCTTGTCACCCAGGATATGTTCTCAAGACTTTTCCACCGAAACCCTACCTTCTGAGTTGCCGGAAGGGAAACCCTGATCTCTTCCGTTACAAAGGAACCCCAATTTCCTTTGATCTGCTGACTTCCAAACTTCTCCCAGTGATCATCATTTATCTATAAACCCTGGATATGCAAAACTATTGCCAAGTCATTTGCAATATTTTTCGTTTATAAATAATTCCTTCTTCTGCCAGTTAAAGGAATTAAATCCAGGAAAATATCTATCCATCTCCAAAGTTCATGAAAACTTGTGGAGATATTCTTTGTGATCATATTGAGCTCCCACAAAAATATTGGCCATATTTAAATAGGGGAAGTTGTCTTTTCCTATTTAAAGCCAATATTGCATTTTGAGCACTTTCTAAAGGAACTACCATTTTGGTAGCCAGGAAGAAATCCCAAATAAATTGTGGAGCTTCTCCTATCCATATCGTAACCATTTCCATCAAGATCCCAAGTTCCATAGTTCAAAGTCTGAGCACAGCATCACTTTGCAAATTATGCCCAGTAGGGCAAATTGCAAAGGAAGTGCTTGAACCCTTGATCTATTTGAGCTGAAATTTTTCATGATTGTTAACATTGATAAATCACTCATGGAACCCAAAAACCAGCTCAATCCATCTATCCATTCATCCACGGCAAT
This sequence comes from Thinopyrum elongatum, assembly GCA_011799875.1. NCBI lineage: Eukaryota > Viridiplantae > Streptophyta > Magnoliopsida > Poales > Poaceae > Thinopyrum > Thinopyrum elongatum. The sequence goes on from CM022301.1 coordinate 560,332,342, forward strand.
TTTCCTAAGTTTCTGTCCATTTGGAACCTCTGTGAAGCAAGTACCATTTTGGTGTACCCAAATGGTATGAAACTTTTACAGTGGCTTCATGTATCCAAATCATCACCCTCCACCGAAATTCATTTCATTTCATCAAGCCATATGAGTGCAGCTTCAAAATCCCTTTTCTGGACCAGATTTGGCATTACAAAGGAAGTGTGTGCAAATCTTGTCCAAATGCCTTCAAATTTTGCAAGCATATAGTTCTTCCTACCTCATTTCACCTTGACAAGGTTTCAACTCCCCAATCTCATCCATTTCTCCTCTAGAATCCAGTATAGTTTGCTGCTAGAAACTTGTTCAGCAAGTTTCCCTCACCTCCCAGCCTTCCAGTGGATTCCAGCCACACCTAGGATCTATTTGACCTTTGAGTCACACAATAGACAAGGTGTTGGGTCAAGTAGTGCTACAGAGCATGTTTTGGCATGGTGACCATGCGGACGGCAGGCAGAAGCGCGTGCTCTGCACTTGGTCTGCTTCGTGCTGACGCCTCCGGCCGACCTCAGCTTGTCCGGGCATGTCCTATGGCCTCGCAGCACCCACGTAGCACCTCTCCAGCACCTTCCCCCTCCTCTTTCTTCCTCCTCACGCCACGGCGAGCCCCGCCACTGTTCTGCCCGTGACCCGCCGCCATATGCAGCCATGTCCGAGCTCTCCCGAAGCCCAGTTGGCCTCCCCTGCTCCTCCGCGATGCTTCCCGACGCCACAAGCGTCCAGCCACGCCACCCGCGAGCTCCAGTGCGCTGATAGGATCGCCACCGCGGCGATCCCTATTTGCTCGCTCCGGTTGGCTATAAATAGCCCGGCCCGGAGCCTCTCCGAGCATCCACCAGCCTCCCCTCGCTCCTCTACCCCTCCCCGGCCACTTGTCCGAGCCCCAGAGCCCCTCCTCCTCTCATTTCGCCGCCATGGCCGCCGCCTCGGCCACTTCAAATTCGAGCAAGGCGAACATTCCCCCTCCTTCCAACCCTCGCCAGTACCCTTCCCTAGCTACTCCGAGTCCTCCCGTGGCCTCAGCTCCTCCTCTCCGCAACCATGGCGTCCTACCAATCTCCGCCCGATGCCAGTTGCCGCCATGACCAAAGGCGTGCCCACCTCGATCCTCCCCGAGCTCCGTGTCCTACCTGAACGGGTGAGCCTCGTCGCGCTGAGTTCGTAGGTAGGCCGGGCGTCGCGGGAGGTGACCCACGTCTCCAGCAGTCGCCGCCGGAGTCGCCCCTTCTCTTGGTCGGGCGTGCGAGCGGGAGATGGATGAAAACTCTGCCGGCGGGCCCCGCGCGTCAGCGGCCCAGCACCCATCCCCTTCGTTTTTTAAGGGCAGCGGTCTGACTGGGCTGGCCCAGTGGGCAGCAGTGGCAGTGCACATGGCAACAGTGGCCACTTTCGGCCCAAATCGGCCCATGTGTACAGTGCCATTTATTCATTCTCCAGAAAAAAAACTACAGAGGACCCATAAGTAAATATTTTTCTTATAGAAAGGTCCTTCCATAGTCAAACCCTCACATCTTTTCGCTCACGACTCCGATTCAGGTAAAACCAATGCCCACGTCTTAAGTTCATTGAGCCCGTTCCGTTGGAGTCATTTTCATAATGTTTACACACTATGAAAATGACCATTTTGCCCTTTCCCTTCTATCAGCCCTCCGAGAGGAAATCTTTTCCAGCGAATTCTTCCGCGGCTTCACCGCACTTCTTCCCGGAGTATACTTCGACCCCAGGCAAGCCGACCATCTGATATCTGCCCTAAAGCATTGCTCTGTGTTATTCCTGCATGTTTAAATTAATATACTGATGCTTGTGTGCGTAGTAGTGAGCTGTATGGGACGCCAATGAACCCTCGTCTACCTTTCTTTGGTGACAGCACCACGCCTGTGTTCTGAGCTATTTTCGGCCGTCCGGGGTGGATGCCAATTTTATATTTCTATTGTCAGCAACTGGCCCGTGTTCTGAGCTGCTTTTCAGCCGTCGCGGGCAGCTGTTGAATTTCTTTCTGTAGCAGTGCCCCTATGCTCTGAGCTGTTTCTCGGCCGTCTTAGGGAATTGCTACTTTCTTCTTATCGACACCGTCTCATGCTCTGAGCTGCTTTTCAGCCGTCTTGAGTCAGGGTTGAGTTATTCCGGTATTGTCCCAGATCTGAGTTGTAAAGTTCGTTCTGATAGCTACTGGTTTATTTGCCGGTTTCATACAAGGGTTCAGATGGTCATTACCCTACAGCTGCAACTTGTAAAGTAATAAGCTTGCCATTTAAATACTGATTCACTAATAACTTGTCGTGATATTATATGGAGATAGGTTGTTATGATCAAGCATAGCTACTACTATGTTAAGTTATTCATGATAAACAACCATGCTTGCTAAATACTGGATAAAGCTAAACCTAGTCGGTTGATCCAGAGTCACCTGTCCGGACTTATCCGTGCAACCACATTTGCCGGTATGGGACGGCCTTGACTTGGTCTGATCGTGTGCTCTTTTATCGGTACCGCCAACTAGGGAAGGTTATGCGTGCGCGCTACCCTAGCCCGGTTGGCGGGGATAACCTTGTGAGCCCAATTGATTGTTTAACCCCGGAGTCCCCGTTTGGGACAGTTTAGTTTGGCCACGACGGTGGCAGGTGTCACGAGGTGACACAGGGGCCACCCAGGGCAGGACTCCGGGGGAGGATGATTGCCGGTGGTATGGTGGAAGAGTCACGGGTTAGGCAGGTTTCGTTGGAGCAACTCTGGTCCACCCGAATGGGATCACGAGGTCAGGTGTTCCATGGTGTAGGTAAAGTGCGCAACCTCTGCAGAGTGTAAAAATCTATTCGAATAGCCGCGTCCACGGTATTGGACAGTCCGTCCAGACCTCTCTAGGTGGTCAACCGTAATAATGATAATAATGATGGAAGAACTCATCTTATGCCCTGAAGTACTCAGTGGATCGTGAGTATTCTGAGGGTTGTAAGGCAACCCGAAAGAGAGTAAGTTTTTCAGACTTGCAGTGCAGATGCATAGACATCAGATGGTATTCAGAAGTACATTTAAATGTACTCAGCGGCCATCAATGTGGCCAGGTTCACATAAGGATCCGTTGTTCATTGTCGAGGGGCCGGAGCGTTCGCGGGCTAGAAGTGTAACCCAGTCAGATCCCTATGGATTGGAGCCGCACCAGGACCATGCTCCCTTAGATAGAGCTTTTCTGCTGCCATCACCTCTTGTAATATATCATGTAAAGACTTATATATCCATTAATAGAAATGCCTGTGTTCTTGATACTTGTTGTAAGCACGCATGCCAGAGTGATTTCCTGGGCTGGTACGCGTGGCGACCGTCTGGCTACAGTGGTAATCAGGCGGGGCGCCACACAATGCCGGCAGCTGGAATTCTGGACCTGAAAAAGCTATGTCAGAGATACCTCTTCTGCACATCTCCGAATGAGCTAGAATTTTACGGAGAATTATTTTGGAATATATAATAAATATTGGAGAAAAGAACCCCCAGAGGGGGCACCCAGGCGCCCACAAGGCACTAGGGCGCGCTACCCCCTCCAGGCGCGCCCTGGTGGGTGGTGGGGGCCCAGGCCCACCTTCGGTGCCCATCTTCTGGTACATAAGGTCTTTTGACCTAGAAAATATAGGGAGAGGACTTTCGAGACGGAGCGCCGCCGTCTCGAGGCGGAACTTGGGTAGGAACACTTTTGCCCTCCGGCGGAGCGATTCCGCCAGGGGAACTTCCCTCCGAGAGGGGGAAATCGAAGCCATTATCATCACCAACAACCCTCTCATCTTTGGAAGGCCAATCTTCATCAACATCTTCAACAGCACCATCTAATCTTAAACCCTAGTTCATCTCTTGTGTTCAATCTTTGTATCAAAACCTCAGATTGGTACCTGTAGGTGACTAGTAGTGTTGATTACATCTCATAGTTGATGCTAGCCGGTTTATTTCATGGAAGATCATATGTTTAGATCCATTATGCTATTTAATATCCCTCTGATCTTGAGCATGAATATTATTTGTGAGTAGTTGCCTTCGTTCTTGAGGCCACGTGAGAGGTCATGTTGCAAGTAATCATGTGAATTTGATATGTGTTCGATATTTTGAAGATATGTATGTTGTGATTCCCTTAGTGGTGTTATGTGAACGTCGACTACATGAAACTTCACCATCTTTGGGCCTAAGGGAATGCATTGGGGAGTAATTATTAGATGATGGGTTGCTAGAGTGACAGAAGCTTAAACCCTAGTTTATGCGCTATTCCGTAAGGGGCTGATTTGGATCCATATGTTTAATGCTATGGTTAGATTTTATCTTAATACTTCTTTCATAGTTGCGGATGCTTGCGAGGGGGTTAATCATAAGTGGGAGGCTTGTTCAAGTAAGAACAGCACCCAAGCACCAGTCCACCCACATATCAAATTATCAAAGTAGCGAACGGGAATCAAACCAACATGACGAAAGTGACTAGATGAAATTCCCGTGTGCCCTCAAGAACGTTTTACTTATTATCTCAGATCATTCCGGCCTGTCCTTTGCTACAAAAAGGATTGGGCTATCTTGCTTCACTTATTGTTACTATTGTTACTTGTTACTTGCTACAATTTATCTTGCTATCAAAATACCTGTTACCGACAATTTCAGTGCCTGCAGAAATTACCTTGCTGAAAACCATTTGTCATTTCCTTCTGCTCCTCATTGGGTTCGACACTCTTACTTATCGAAAGGACTATGATTGATCCCCGATACTTGTGGGTCATTAACTACTATGAAGTATCTATCGCACTTCTTTCTTTGTGCATGTTATTTGATGAATGATTCCATATCTCTAAAATTAGTTTTTGCTAAACTGCCCCTGTTACCTTCTAGCAGGATGGTTAGACCTATTGGTCGTGGCCGTGGTGCCAAGAATCCACCACCGCATGAGTATATGGCCGGAATGATATAACAGTTTGAGCTGAATCACCAGTTTATGGAAGGGGTCATGGCTCAGTTTCCGTGACCCGATATGAATCAGCAGCCAACCCCAATGACTCTGCAAGACTTTGCACGCCTCAACCCTGCTATCTATCACAGCTCAACTCAGCCTCTTGATGCTGATGATTGGCTCTGTGACATCACTTATGAGTTAGAGTCTGCTAGTGTAGCCCCTGGCAGCTATGTCACTTTCGCATCCTATTTCCTCGAGGGTCCCGCTGCTCAATGGTGGGATAGCCACAGGCGTTCACTACCTGTAGAAACAATCATTACCTGGCCAGAGTTCCAAGCTGCCTTCCGTGCCCACTTCATTCCCAAGGGAATTATGGACAGGAAGAAGCGAGAGTTCCGCAACCTCACTCAGGGCGACAAGACTGTGGATGCTTATCAGTGGGAGTTCCTTGACTTGTCCCGCTATGCTGAAGAAGACATCGCTACTGATGCTCACAGACAGGAGAAGTTCCGTGACGAACTTGACCCTGATATCAAGCCCGCGCTCCTTGTTCAAGACTTTGCTGACTTCGCCACCTTGGTGAACAAAGCCATTCAGGTTGAGACTGGTCTGCAGGAACACAAGGAAGCCTTCAATCGCAACCGTGACTTTGGCTCATCTTCGGGCTCGTCATCGCAGAAGCATAGGATATGGATCCCCCACAGCATGTATCAACCAGCTGCCTGATACGTCTCCAACGTATCTATAATTTTTTATTGTTCCATGCTATTATATCACTACTGTGGGATGCTGCTAACACGACACTACAATCAGAGACCCTTCGACGAAACTGTGTGCGATGCATTAATCACAAACGATGATGTAATAAAATCGTCAAAAAAGATACAAAACATTTGCGATGGCAGAGACAACAAACACGTTTCAGATTATAGTTGCGTGTGCGATGCGTGGCATACAGTTCACTCGAATGAACTGTTTGTGATGAGCTTAACAACAGAAATGGGCAGCCAGATGAAGGTGAGCGCGATACACGACATACAGTTCACCCGGATGAACTGTTTGTGATTAGACAACAGAATAAAAACGGTCAGGTAGATCAAGGTGTGTGTGCGATTGACGGCATATAGTTCACTCGGATGAACTGTATGTGATTAGGCAACACAACAAAAATGGTCAGCCAGATCAAGGTGTCTGCGATTGACGGCATACTCTTCACACGGATGAACTGTTTGTGATTAGCTACAACAAATACAAACAGTTAGACAGATCAAGGTGTATGCGCTAGACGGGCACCCATTCTAATTAAAAGAAGTGTGCGTGATGGTAATAACAAGCGCGCACTGTTGATGGAACAAGACGTGTGCTGACATCGCCTATTGCGGTGCACCCTATGGTGCAAAGGCCACGTACGCGACCGAGAACACGCGCCCATGTTACGCCATCCGGGAACAGTGCCGTACTTCGAAACTAGAACCGTCAATAAATTTTGAGCTTGCGTCCCGTCACATTCCAAATTACTACCACGCTATATTTAATTGCAAACCTGTTCACACCGATCAAAACCAAAATGCTTTCCCACTTAGGAGCGAATTAGTACTGGGTTATAAATACTACCTACTCCAAGATGACTGCACACTCCTCCTCAACTCCTCATCCACAAAAACAAACAAGTCTTTCATCATTGTTCCCTTGCGTCTGTCATGGCCCGCATGAGTTCTGGGTCGGGAGATTACTACCAGGGAGAGGATAGCATGGAAGCGGAAGCACGAGAGATGTCCCGCCTCACCGCGGAAGAAGCCGACATGTCCTGTCGCACCGCCGTAGCAGCACAGCGGTCCCGCCGCGCCACCGAAGCAGCACAGAGGTCTTGTCGCGCCGTCGATGCAGCGGACCGGTCCGGCCGCGCCGCGGAAGTAGCAGAGATGTCCCGCCGTGTCGCGAATGCAATAGAAAGGTCCTCCCGCGCCGTGGTGGCCTTGGATAATGTCTCGCGGGCAGGCGAGGACTCTTACAGGCGCGTGCACGCTATGCTCGATGACCTGATGGAGCGGATCTCCGGCTGGATGAAGCTGCAGGTAGAGATGAATGCTTCGTTTGAAAATGCTACCGCCGTCATCCGGGGACTAGGGGAGGACAAGGCGAAGCTCCGCACCGAGCGCGACCTGCTAAGGGCGAAGATCGCCGGAAGGATGAAGCAGCACGAGGAGACCACTGCCTTTATTGAAGAGGACGGGCGTCAACGTAAAGAAACTTATGGACGAGAATGCCATGCTCCGCATCAAGCAGAAAGGCTGGTGGAGGAATTCGTTGATGCTCTCAAGCAGTGTATTGAGGAGATGAAAGAGTTCATCGCTGCTTGCCGCGAGAACTAGTCTCCGCGGCCTGCAGCAACACATCAAGAAAGTAGAGATCAGTGAGCCAGATCATTGTCTGTGTCTTCCTTTTTCTTTTGCCCTTGTGTATTTCGGGCAATGCCGCATGTGGCGTATTTAATTATCTACCTAAATATGTAAGACAATTATTATCCACTGTCATCGTCCTTATATATTCATATCAGTCTTGCTGCAAGTCGCAGTCGATGCTATATATGTCCGCCAGATCTTACATCAATATCCGTGCAAATTGTTCTTTTCAGATTTTCATTTTTCTTCTTAAATCTCAGTCGAGTGAGACATAGCCACGCCATAAAACAGGGGCTCGGGCGCCATTAATGGAGATGTTGGGAGAGAGGTGGGCGGCAGATGGAGGCCAAAGAGCTCTCCTCCCGATAAGCACATGTAGGGTTCTGATCGCACGCCTCCTGTACTCAAATAGCTACCCCGCACGGCGCCTCCTAGCCAATAAAAAAAGGGGACACGTGGCGGCACGTAAATGGTAAGTAGAATGCCCACGGTTTCAATAATACTTGTGTTTCCGATTGTAATGTGACATCACTTGTTCCAAAGTGACTTTGTTGGTTGTTAATGTGTGCGCCTTCGCAAATCAGACAAAAAATTACCACAACATGTTGGTGCCTTGTCATGACACCGTGCCAAGTTTCATGATTTTCAGGCGAGTTTTGGATTTACAGGAATTTAAAAACCAAGTTTCTCGATGTTTTGGGCTGAGCCACGACGCCCAGATGTTTGAATTCCATTCCCATTTCTTGCATGGGACCTATAAATTCACCCAAGTACACATAAATGATTTTTTAACCAACTTTGGCGCACTGGAGCATGTGCTTGTAGTTCAAATTTGAATTATGCGCATTAAATGCCCAGAAGCTCAATTAATGTATTAAAAGGCCAAACGAACCCGGAATAACTCCAAAATTTAGCACGAAACTCCTATTGGTCTATGTTGCCTCTGTAAAAAAATCAAGGCGGGAAAATGCAGCGTATGTCCTTTCGCACACTAAGGTGACACGTTCCCTCTCGAAACCACGAGCCTTCTTGAGAGAAGCTCCGGTTTGCAAGAAGCTTATACAAAGCTTGTCCCAATTCGGGCAAAAAAATTATCACAGCATGTTCGTGACATGTCATAACACCATGCCAAGTTTCATGATTTTCATGCGTGTTTTGGATTTACAGGGATTTAAAAACCAAGTTTCTCAATGTTTCCGGCCGAGCCACGACGCCCAGATGTTTGAATTTCATTCCGATTTCTTGCATGGGACCTAGAAGCTCACCCAAGGACACACCTGTGATTTTTCAACCAACTTTAGTGCACTGGAGCATGTGCTTGTAGTTCAAATTTGAATTATGCACATTTAATGCCCAGAAACTCAACTAATGTATAAAAAGGCCAAACGAACCCAGAATAATTCCAAATTTTAACACGACACTCATATAGTTCTATGTTGGCTCTGTAAAAAATATCAAGAGGGGGGCAGCGTATGTCGTTTCGCACACTAAGGTGACACGTTCCCTCTCGGAACCACGAGCCTTCTTTAGAGAAGCTCCGGTTTGCAAGAAGCTTATACCAAAACTTGTCCCAATTCGGCCAAAAAATTTACTACAACATGTTGGTGCCATGACATGACACCATGCCAAGTTTCATGATTTTCATGCGTGTTTGGGATTTACAGGAATATAAAAACCAAGTTTCTGAATGTTTCTGGCCGAGCCATGACGCCCAGATGTTTGAATTTCATTCTCATTTCTTGCATGGGACCTAGAAATTCACCCCAAGGACACACATGTGATTTCTCAACCAACTTTGGTGCACTGGAGCATGTGCTTGTAGTTCAAATTTGAATTATGCACATTAAATGCCCAGAAACTCAATTAATATATAAAAAAGGCCAAACAAACCCGGTATAATTCCAAATTTTAACACGACACTCATATAGTTCTATGTTGGCTCTGTAAAAAAATCAAGAGGGGGGCAGTGTATGTCGTTTCGCACACAAAGGTGACACTTTTCCCTCTCGAAACCATGAGCGTTCTTGAGAGAAGCTCCGGTTTGCAAGAAGCTTATACCAAAACTTGTCCCAATTCGGCCAAAAAATTTACCACAGCATGTTGGTGCCATGGCATGAGACCATGCCAAGTTTCATGATTTTCAGGCAAGTTTTGGATTTACAGGAATTTAAAAACCAAGTTTCTCAATGTTTTTGGCCGAGCCACGACGCCCAGATGTTTGAATTTCATTCCCATTTCTTGCAAGGGACCTATAAATTCACCCAAAGACACAAATGCGGTTTTTCCACAAACTTTGGTGCACTGGAGCATGTGCTTGCAGTTCAAATTTGAATTATGCACATTAAATGCCTAGAAACTCAATTAATGCATAAAAAGGCCAAACGAACCCGGAATAATTCCAAATTTTAACACGACACTCATATAGTTGCATGTTCACTACAGATAAATGTTCTAGCAATTCAAACACCATCCTTTCCCTCCGTAACACCATTTTGTCTTTCAAAAGAGAATGAAAATCTCAGGTATACCACAAACAGTTTACTAGCAAGAATCGTGTGGAATGCGATATAAAATATCTTGGCGCACCGTCTTGTCTGGCTTACGCAGGAAGCTTCATCGTCTACAGTCCACCGCTCGCACTTGAACCACACTTGCGCGCCAGTTTCTCGTGGCACCGAGCGAAAAACTTTCTGCCACCGCAGAAATATCTATCTCCCCCCACTAAAAGCCACATTTCCACTGTTCCTCCTTGCTTTCCAAGTTCAAACCTTCACTACTGCTTAATGGCAGCGCCGCCTCCTCGCCGGCGACTCTTCTTCTTGCAGCACCACCCCCTCGCCGGCGACCCTTCTTCTTGCTGCGCCGCCTCCTCGCCGGCGACCCTTCTTCTTGTTGCGCGACCTCGTCGGTATAGTCAGGTAATCCACACCCCACCCACACCATCCTCCTCCTTCCCCATCCCACATGCCCTGACCGAAGGCGCGACACCTTCCGCCCAAATCACTACCCCGTCCTCCAATTAAGCGGCGCCCACAGCCATTTTGCACGCAGTATAGCATGGAGCTCAGTAGCATCAAGCAGCGGAGAAGCAAATCGCGGCCGCACGCACGGATCAGGTCGCGATGGCTGCCATGCGTGCCGACCGCCAGATTTTGGAGGAGTACCTCGTCTTTGAGGCCACCGTCGACACCGCCACGCGGTTGTCTACTTTAAAATACAGTTCATGCTATTTTCTCGAGGCCACCGCCAGTGCCTTCTAGTGATTTGTACTCTGTAATGTTAATATGCAATCTGATATTCTGAAATATAATGTTCAGTTAACAGTTTGTTCCAACAATTGCTACATTTCGTAGTAGTTCTCAAGCATTCTTGGTTTCGTTAATTGTCTTATTTTCTAGTATATGTTCTATTCTGCAATGTCTTGCTCAGTTAAATGTTTTGGTTCATTTGTTCTGCTGTCCAGTTAACTGTTTGGTTCAATTCTGCAATTTGATTTTCATTTGTTGTGGGTACAATTTTGTATTGTTATGCATGTGAGAAATAAATAGAATTTGGCTGTACTCAATGCACGAGAAACATATATAATTGCTCTTTTTCCAAGTTGTTTAGCATGCTTGGTTAGGTTAACTGGCTTTTCCATGCGTCTCGAGTTAATCTGTTGGATCTGCAATTTTTTTATTTTTCATTAATATATTGTACTGATAGTATGGCAAACTCTCAGTTTACCTGATCAAGATCTTCTTTATATGTGTTGTAGGGAAACAATGGGAGGCACTGTGGTTTACCATCGAGGTTTGCTCATGCATGATCCTTTCGCTAATAGCACATTATTGTGCAGTTCCAGGAATCATTCTAATATTTTGGTTTCTTACAATTTGGTATTGCACATGTAGGTCCTGCTGTCAGAGGCTTAGACCCACTGTTCGACCCATTTTGCATATGGGGAAATGAGATGTCCATGAATATCAGTCAAGTCAAGAAACTCAGAAAGATTGTTAGGATAAAGAAACTTGCGACAAATAATAGCAAGATCTTTGTTTTCACAATGAAGAAGACATTAGTCAACTATAGGATGGTACTAACTCTTTTACCTTGTTTTCAGTACTTTCCAAAGCAGTTCACTGATGATTACCTCTCAAACCACCTGCATGGTCAAGAGGCAAGGAAGGTATTCATTCAACACCCACAATACAAAATTGAAGTCTTCCTCAAGAGGACGAAGGTTGGGCGGGCAACTATCCATAGCCACTCGCCTAAAGTTGCAGTGACATTCAACATCACTGAAGGCTCAATATTCGCCTTCCGCTTCTGCAGTTTCCCAGATGAGATTCATCTGTCTATTTACCGTGTATGATGCTACTTTCCAAAGGTTTTTGATGTTGCATGTGATACTTGGTGCTGCTGTGTAACAGCGTAGCTAGCTATATCCCTATATGGTGTAACTGAGTGTTGAAGCTGTCTGATGTAATTCGATTATGAAATCCTGGTTGCCGTTATACGGATATGAAATATATTGTGTGTTTTATATGAAATGTCAATTTGATGACTACATGGATTATCAATAATAGGCCAATTACTGTGCTTATTGGGGTTTTCTATTGCAGACGGTTTCTCTGACAACACCGTGGGCGATGAACTCATACAACCCACACGCTTTCTAGAAAGTAGGCATGTTGGATCAATTAACAATCACACATGGCTTCTACCAGAGAACTGTTTGCATTAGGCCACCTTGCACAAACATTTCCACATAAAAAATTGTGTGTGATATACATACGAACGGAAATGTTTGTATGGGATTCACTATGTGGGATGTACATACGAACGTAAACGATTGGGCCTATATAATTGTCTCTGATGCCTCGCCCGATCGCACACGAGCTCATTTTACCCCACGTGTGCGACCAGTGGGCCTATCCCTGATGGTTTCTGGGTCGTGTGGGAAGCACCCCCCTATCGCACACACTCACTAGGCGGCGGTTTAAAACTCCGTCGCGGAAAGGGGGTAAAAACCATTTGTATAGCACGTCTCTGCACCAGTGTATTATCATGGATGTTTTACATTCATTTTATAGCAACTTTATATCATTTTTTGGGACTAACATATTGACATAGTGCCAGTGCCAGTTGTTGTTTTTTGCTTGTTTTTTACTTCGTAGAATATCTGTACCAAACGAAGTCCAAATGCCACAAAACTTTTTGGAGATTTTTTTTGCCGAGAAGACAACTTGGGAGCCAAGGAAGTACCGGAGGGGAGGCTCATGGGGCCCACAAGGCACCAAGGCACGCCAGAGGCCCCCGGCGCGCCCTGGTGGGTAGTGGGGCCCATAGGCCCCCTCTCCACCGCCTCTCAGCTCGATAAATACCCAAATATTCCAGAAACCTTAGGGGAGTCGACGAAAAACAATTCCAGCTGCCGCAAGTTCCAGAACCACGAGATCCAATCTAGAGCCCTTTTCCGGCACCTTGCCGAAGGGAACACGATCACGGAGGGGTTCATCATCCTCATTGTTGCTCGTCCGATGATGCATGACTAGTTTACCACAGAACTACAGGTCCGTAGGCAGTAGCTAGATGGCTTCTTCTCTCTTTTTGATTCTCAATACAATGTTCTCCTCGATGTTCTTGGAGATCTATTTGATGTAATGACTTTTTGCGGTGTGTTTGTTTGGGATCCGATGAATTGTGAGTTTATGATTAGATCTATCTATGAATATTATTTGAGTCTTCTTTGATCTCTTATATGCATGATTATTATAGCCTCGTATTTCTTCTCTAAAACTTTGGTTTGGTTTGGCCAACTAGATTGATTTTTCTTGGAATGGGAAGAGGTGCTTTGTGATGGGTTCGATCTTGCGGCGCTCAATCTCAGTGACAGAAGGAGAAGTGACACGCATGTATCGTTGCCATTAAGGATAAAAAGTTGGGGTCTATTCCTACATGAATTGATCTTGTCTACGTCATGTCATCGTTCTTATTGCATTACTCCGTTTCTCCATGAACTTAATACACTAGATGCATGCTGGATAGCGCTCGATGTGTGGAGTAATAGTAGTAGATGCAGAATCGTTTCGGTCTACTAATCTTGGACGTGATGCCTATATACATCATCATTGCCTTGGATATCGTCATAATTATTTGCTCCTCTATCAATTGCCTAATAGTAATTTGTTTACCCACTGTATGCTATTTTCTCGAGAGAAGCCACTAGTGAAATCTACGGCCCCCGGGTCTATTTTCTATCATATTGTTTTCAGTTCTATTATTCCAGAAACCCAAAAATACCTTGCTGCACTTTTTCTTTATTTATTTTATTTTGTGTTTTTGCTAGATCTATTTATCCAATCTCATACAATTTAATCTATCTCAATACCGAGGAGGGATTGACAACCTATCTTACGCGTTGGGTTGCAAGTATTTCTTATTTGCGTGCAGGTACTGCTTACATAGTGTTGCTTGGTTCTCCTACTGGATTGATAACCTTGGTTTCATAACTGAGGGAAATACTTACCGTTGCTGTGCTGTATCATCCTCTCCTCTTCGGGGAAATACCAACACAGATTCAAGCAATCACTACCCCTGCACCAAGGCCGTCCTATGCTGCACCTCGTCTGCCTCCTACACCGTCGATGCAGCCTCTTCAAGCTACACCACCCAAAGCTCCTACTCCCCATCCCAATGATGGGCTATGCTTCAAGTGTGGTCGTCCAGGTCACCGTGCCAGGGAATGCTATCAGAATCAGAACCAGCTTGCACTCCCTTCAACTGGCCGTGGTAACTACCAGCCCCGCAACAACAATGCCTGATCTTATGGTCATGGTCAGGCTAACCACATTGATCTGAATCAAGCTCAAGACCAGCCTACTACTGTGATGGGTACTCTTCTTGTTAGTTCGGTACTAGCTTCTGTTTTATGCGATACAGGCGCATCACATTCTTTCATTTCAGAAGATTTTGCATTCATGCATGGCATTAAATACGAAGAGATGAACACTCCACTAGTGGTACACACCCCTGCGGGCCAATGTCAAACCTCCATGGTTAGCCACAATGTCCCCATTGAAATTGAAGGGTAAGAATTCCATGTCTCTCCCATTATTTTGAAGTCTTCCAATATTGACCTCATTCTGGGAATGGATTGGTTTAAAGAGCATACTGCTTCAATCGTTTGTGCCACTAAAACCGTCCATCTCCTACATCCTCGGAATGAGATAGTAAGCTACTATGCTCGTCTTGTCCAAAATGCCAAAGCCCGAATTTATTTATTGAATGCGTTGAATGCATCACCTCTTGAGGGAATGGAAAACGTTCCAGTCGTTTGCGAATTCCAAGATACCTTTCCAGAAGAACTCCCAGGAATACCCCTGTTAGAGCTATCTAGTTTATCATCGACTTGAAACTAGGCACCACTCCTATTGCCAAACGACCCTACAAGATGCTGCCGCATGAACTCCTTGAACTTAAGGAGGGAATCGACAAATCTCTTTGCAAGGTCTTCATTCGTCTAAGTTCCTCTACTTGGGGAGCACCTTCTCTCTTTGTCAAGAAGAAGGATGGAACGAATCGTTTCGTCCCAGACTACCGACCTATCAACCAAGCAACAATTCAGAACAAGTATCCCCTTCCTCGGATCAACGATCTGTATGATCAACTTGTTGGTTCCTCAGTCTATTCTAAACTCGACTTGAGGTTGGGTTACCACCAGATCCGAGTTTATGAAGAGGATATTCCAAAGACCGCATTCCTTACTCGCTATGGTTAATACGAGTACACCGTCATGTCTTTCGGCTTAACCAATGCTCGACCAACATTCTCTCGTTGGATGAACTATATAGTCATGGAATACCTCGACAAGTTCGTCATGGTTTATCTGGATGATATCCTTGTATATTCCAAGAATAAAGAAGAACATGTTGAACATCTTCGTCTTGTACTGGAAAAGCTTTGAGAACATCGTCTATATGCAAGTATTCCAAATGTGAATTCTGGTTACCTGAAGTAACCTACCTTGGTCATGTGATCTCCAAGGATGGTATTTCTATCAACCCAAAATGAGTTCAGTCCATTCTTGACTGCACTCCTCCGAAGAATGTCAAACAAGTCAGAAGTTTCCTCGGACTCGCCAGCAATTGTCGCCGTTTTGTCAAGAACTTCTCCAATATTGCCAAGCCTTTGACTAGTTTGCTTCACCAGGGCGTTAAGTTTGATTGGACAGAAAAATGTCAGGAAATTTTCCAGGAACTTAAGGACAAGCTGACATCTGCCCCAGTGCTTGCTCCTCCAGATTCTTGCAAGGACTTCTTCATTTATTGCAACGCATCTTATCAAGGATTAGGCTGTGTCCTAATGCAAGAGCGCAAGGAGATTGCTTATGCCTCCCAACAGTTGCGTCCTCATGAAGATAACTGCCCAGTTCATGACCTCGAACCTGCTGCAGCTATATATGCACTAAAGTTGTGGCGACATTACCTTCTTGGTAATCGTTTCGAGATCTTCACCGATCATCAGAGTCTGAAGTATCTATTTACTCAGCCAGATCTGAACCTCCATCAGTAGCGATGGATGGAAGCAATTACGGACTATGACTGCAGTATATGTTATACCCCTGGCAAGGCTAATGTCATGGCCGATGCTCTGAGTCGCAAGTCTTATTGCAACAACTACATGGTTCAGAAAGCTTAACCCCGCCTTCATGAAGAGCTTCGCAAGTTGAACCTTCACCTTGTTCCACAGGGTTCTCTTTATAACCTTGTCCTGGAACCAACTCTCCTGAAAGCTATTAAGTTTGTGCAAGCAAAAGACGCTGAAGTTGATCAGATGAAACAGGATATTACTCTTGAGAAAGCCAGAGATTTCTCGCTTGCTGAAGATGGAACCTTGTAATTCAGAGATCGCATTGTGGTACCCCGATTCGAACTTATGATAGAGAAGGTTATGAAAGAAGCACATGACACACCTCTCTCTATTCATCCGGGAAGTACCATGATGTATCTACACGTTCGTCAGAAGTACTGTTGGTCTAAGATGAAGCAAGACATTGCAAGATATATTGAAGAATGTGACGTTTGCCATCGCATCAAATTAGAACATCAGAAACCGGCTGGAATTCTGCAACCACTTCCTATTCCTGAATGGAAATGGGATAAGATTCAAATGGATTTCATCACTGGTTTCCCCAAATCACAAAAGGGTAATGATGCTATATTTGTCGTCAGCAACCAATTCTCCAAAGTTGCACACTTTCTGCTAGTCAATTAGCAAACCTGTATATCTCCAGAATTGTGACACTCCATGGCATTCCAAAGGAGATCAGGTTAGACCATGGCAGTATTTTCACCTCAAAGTTCTTGGATAGTTTCCAAGAAGCTATGGGAACTCATATAACCTGGAGCACTGCTTATCACCCCCAGTTCCAAGGTCAAGTTGAGCGAGTCAACCAAATTCCTGAAGACATGCTTCGAGCTTGTGTTATCTCCTTTGGCAAGAAATGGGAAGAATATCTTCCTTATGCTGAATTCTCATACAATAACAGCTATCAAGCTAGCTTGAAGATGGCACCCTTCGAGGTACTTTATGGACGTAAGTGCTGAACCCCACTGAATTGGTCAGAAACTAGGAAAGGGCCGCTCATTGGTCTGAATATTATCCAACAGCTGAAGAACAAGTCTGTATTGTCCGGGATAATCTCAAGGCGGCCCAGTCCTGCCAGAAGAGCAACTATGACCGTAAACACTGGGGATCTACCTATCAACCTGTTGAACAAGTTATCTGCGTGTCACTCCTATGTGGGGCACTCATCGATTTGGAGTCAAAGGCAAGTTAGCTCCTCGCTACATTGGTCCCTTCTGCATTCTCGCCAAACATGGACATGTGGCTTATCAATTGGAATTGCCACCTCAGCTCTCTCATGTCCATGATGTCTTCCATGTGTCGCAACTTCGTTGTTGCTTCAAGGACCCGCACCGTGAAGTGGATCCTGAAATGATCGAAGTGCAAGATGATCTCTCTTACAAAGAGCATTCGATCCGCATTCTTGATCAAGCTGAATGTCGAACCCGTCAGAAGGTTACCAAGTTCCTCAAAGTGCAATGGTCGAATCATAGTGAAGATGAAGCCACTTGGGAACGCGAGGAACATCTTCGGGAAGAATACCCCGATCTTTTCCCTTCTACCTCTTAATTCTCGGGACGAGAATTTCTTTTAGAGGAGGAGAGTTGTAACACCCCAATGTAATGAGCTACAGTGATTGTCATCATTAAGCTAAGCTACTTTGATTAACTAGTCTTGTTCATCTTTGATTCATATCTCATTTCAAATTCCACTTTAAATCAAATTCAAATTTTAAGTGAATTCAAGAAATTCACAAATAAGAAAACTAAAAAGTTCATGCAATGGTAAATAATCACTGAATAATTGTCATGGTGAAACCAACATTTTATAAAGTAATTAAATGCCCTAAAACATTTAAAATAGGGGCCAAAACAATATTTTAATTGCTTTTAAAATTATAAGAATTCCAAACTAATTTAAAAGCCTCCCAAACTTTCTGTGGCAGTGGCCTAAATTGCAATGCTAATTATGGTACAAGTTTCATATTTTATAAAACCAAAATACTATTGAAATTAATGCAAAACAGATTAAATAAAAGAAAACAGAAAAAATGAAAGAAAAAGGAAAAAGGCTTACCTGTGCCTGGGCCTTAGGCCATAGGGACACGCCAGTGGCGGCACAGCCCACCAGCCCCCCTAGTCGTCTCCCAACTCGCTACAGTGGGTGACCGAGGCGCGCCTGCCCATCCCCATCGGACCGGCTCGCCCCCCCCCCCCACACACACACTACCACGCCGACGGGGAAGATAAGGACGCAACCCTGCGGCTTCTCGGTCTCCTCCCCGGTCCCCTGCTCCACTCCCACTCGCTCCTTCCCTCCTCCACCTCGCGCGCTCCGCCTCGCCCGAGCACCTGCATCACCGCCGTCTGCCACCACCGCGGCAACTGCCTCCCCCCTTGCCTCTCCGACCTGCCCTACAACCCCGTCGTCATCCGCGGCCTCCCCCATGTCACCAAATCAAGCACGGGAACACCAGAGCGCCGGTCACCCCTGTCTTCCTCCTCCGACACCACCGCTGTTCTTCTCCGAATCTGGTGTGACGCCCCCGACTCAATCGTGCACTAATCATACACGCAAACATGCATGATCAAGCACAGGGACTCACGGGAAGATATCACAACACAACTCTAACACAAATAAATGGAGATCCACGAATATTACAGAACAGGGATCACGAGGATCCGAATACATAAGTCAGTCATATAAATAATATCTGGGTACAGACATAATTAGTCAAGGTTTGCCTTAGGAAGGCTAGACCAAAAAATAACTCTAGATCGAAAGGCGAAGGCCTCCTGCCTAGGACCCTCCGATCCTACTCCTGGTCGACTGGCTCGATCCAGTAGTACGTGCCGTCCGGGCCCTCCTGGTAGTAAGCTCCTGCGGGGACATCTGGCTCCGGATCTCCATCGTCTGAGGTATCATCAAAAGGGGTATGAGGGAAAAGAAGTAGCAAAGCAACTATGAGTACTCATCCGAAGTACTCAGCAAGCAAGGATCTACACTACATATGCAACATTATCAAAGAAAGGTTGTATATGTGGACTGGGCTGCAGAAATGCCAGAATAGAGAGAAGGCCTAGTCCTATCGAAGACTAGCATCTTCATGAAGCCACCATCTTGCAGCAATTAGAAGAGTACAAAAAAGCATTTTATTAAGCAAGCATGTTGAGGCAAAGCCTAGAGATCCTTCCTCTACTCCCTGCGAGAAAGCGATCCTGGAGCTTCAATTAATTAAATAGGTATCCAGTTCAAGTAATAGATTGGGATACCAAACTGAGCGTCCTGTTACCGTGGACACGGCTATTCGAATAGATCACTTCCCTGCAGGGGTGCACTACTGTTACCCAACACGCTCAAACACCTCTGGTCGGACACACTTGCTGGGTAATGCCCGGCCTCGGGAGATCGACACGAAGCAGCGCCCTACCTAGGCTCAGCAGAGAGGTCAACACGCCGGACTAACCTATGCACCCAGGGGTCTTGGGCCATCGCCCCGGGTGCTCCTGCGCGTTGCGAGACTGGCCGGGGAGCAGGCGCGACACTGAACTCGTCAGTGAAGTATCCAGCCCAACCCCAACAATCAGCCCGCAAAGTGAACTGTGACGTCTGATGAGCTTTCGGGAGAAACGTACGACGTAGAGGGCCCCATATACCATTATCCCGCGTGGTGGTAGTGCGTATAGGCCATTTGCCAACTCAGATCAATTACCCAAATCTGATAGGCGTATTTAATAACTCGCGGAGATGATCAGAGTTTCTGATGCTCCGCCACAATATCTCTCTTGGGTGCCATCCTGGCAAACCCGACTGCATAATTTCCCCGCAGGTACCCATCAAGGTCGACCCGCCTGTGACAAAGGTCAAAGTAACCGTGTGGTCATAACACCAAGGGGGAAACCCCGAGGAATCACCCTCAGCGGATTCCACTCGATTAAATCATCAAGGTGAACGTAGGAGGAATCACCCTTGAGGTTCACACTTGAGGGGTTTCACGACAGAGTCGTATCGGAAGTGGTTAAGCAGGAATCACCATCGATGACCACGACCGAACAGCTACACTACAGAGTTATCATCAGGAGTGCGTTACGAGGTATCACCCTCGGCACTCGATAGTAACTATGCAGAGTCATACAACAAAGGGGGTGAAGTGAGATGTCGGTCTCTGGTCGTCGATCACGTTGATCGAGTCATCGATGATGAAGCAGAGGCAACAATGACAAAGTGGGGGTCACTGATGGTTCACTAACCAACCTATACTAAGCAGTTTGAAATAGGCAGGTAAGGTAGCAATAAGCAGGTTACAAAAGCAGGCTATGCATCAGAATAGGAGCAATCATTTACAGTAGCAAAATCTAATGCAAGCATGAGAGTATAGAATGGGCGATATCGGATGTTCAAGGGGGGGGGGGGGCTTGCCTGGAAGCTCTGCTGAGAGGGGCTGGTCGTCAGAAGGCTGCTTGTCCAGAGCATAGTTGTACTCTGCTGCGTCGGCGTCGGTCTCGGCGTCTATCGAGAGAGAAGGAGGGGGGAAAGAAAAAATAAACTCACGGCTAAAATGCAAACAATATGCATGACATGCCTAATTGATATGCAGAGGTGTTCTACTGCCTAACTAAATGATTTAGTTAATTTAGGAATTTACTTGGATTTATTTTATTAAAGTTGAGCACTATTCATTTATCGAAATCAGTCTAAAAGTTCCATGTTCAGGTAGTTAGGGGCGTCTGACAGCAATATGAAGGGCGTATTCAGATTAATCTCGTCGTTCTGAGCAACTTTCATGTATAAAGTTTTTTCGATCGGAGCTACGGTTTAATTTCTACTGATTTTAAAAGATTTTAGCATTTTCTGGAAATTCTGGAATTATTTAAATTCGAATTATCCGAACATTATCCAAAACAGTAAGGGATGATGTCAGCGTGACTTATGTGTGGCATCAGCAGTCAACAGTGCGGTTGACTGGGGTCAAACCTGACAGTGGGTCCAGTGGGACCCACCTGTCATTGAGACAGAGGCTAAATAGGATTCAATTTAAACTAATTAGGATTAATTAAGTGTGGGCCCCATTAGTCAGTGACAGATTAGCGTTTTAATTAACTAATTAATTAATTAGCAGATTTCTATTTATCTAAAAACAATTTAAACCACAGGACCCACATGTCAGTGACACGTTGTTGCCCAGTCAGCAGTGCTGACTGGTCAACGGACCCCACTGGGGCCCAGTGGCAGTGGCGCTGGGGGCGGGCCCCAGCTGGCCACGTCGGCGCCGGCCGCCGAAGACGCGCCGGCGAGCGCCGGACGCGGCAGAGAACTCCGGCGAGCCCGGAATTGCTCTATGGTGGATGGTTTCATGCGCTGCTGGGCTCTCTAGATCGTGCGCTCTGAGCCGCGTCCGTTGGTGGGGGTCTCGGCGGCTGCGGTGGTCGGAATCGGCGACGACGACGACGGCAAGAGGCGGCAGCTACGGGTGGTGCTCGGATGCGGCGTTGCAGCGCGTGTGCGAGCTATCTAAGTAGCGTGGCAGCCGCAACAGCTCACCAGGAGTGCGTTAGGGTCAGCTGGCGAGGCTGCGGTGGCTCGGGAGCACGGCAATGGCAGTGACGGCGGCGGGCAGAGCACGTCGTCGGTGACGGCTAGCTGCGGGACTCGTGCGAGGTCAGAGAGAGAGGAGGAGGCGGAGGCTCACATTGAGCCTGCAGATGTGCGGGAGTGAGCTCGGGGACGGCTTGAGGCGGCGAACGTCAGCGGCCGTAGGGGAAGACAAGCTCGGGGAGGACGAGGCAGTAGCACTGAGCCCAAATGGAGAGGCACAGGCGACGTAGTCGAGGACAGGGAACACGTCGGGCACGGCGGAGCGGCGTTCGGAAGGCGGTGGCACGCGTTTCAGCAGAGGCCGTTCATGGTGGCATCGGGTGAGGTGGGAGCGAGTGGCGGGGAGAGGGAGAGAGACGGCTAGGGTTAGCCAGAGGGGTCGAGGGGGGCTCCTTGTAGGCGCCCGCGGCGGCAGCAGCGCGCGTTGTCGAGCAGAGGCGAGGGGGGGGGGCAGCGCGCACGTATTGTGGCGTCGACAGCGGCGAGGCGGGTGAGCAGTGCGAGGGAGAGGAGGTGCGGGGTGGGATGGGCCGGCGCTGTAGCCACTTAGGCCCAGCCACTGCGGGCCTTTTCTTTTTCCTCTTTTCTTTTCTGTTTTCTTTTTTTTCTGTTTTCTTTTCTGTTTTGCAAATTGTTTGGCCACTGAATGACTTTTGTAAAATATGTGACTTGGTCCAAACATTACAGTGCAACATTACCTACCACCAAAAACTAAATTGGGAAAAATATCATTTCATATTTAACTTAGATTAAATAAAAGGTTATTATATGTTGCTGTCAGCCACTGTTTGAGGTTGTTAGGGCCACTTAACCAAGCCCATTGATGTTGGTTACAATTTTACAATTGCCTCTGAATTATTTGCTATTTAATGAACATTTTAGTTTCCAATTTGGAACAACTTTCATTTTCACTTTAAATTAATTTGAAGTTTGAATTAGGAGTTTGAGATGCAATATGATGCAAATGATGACTAGGCACTGTTAAACTTGCTGACATGGCATTAGCTAAGGGTGATCACTGTGGTTAATTACATGGGGTGTTACAATTCTCCTCCTCTAACAAGAATTCTCGTCCCGAGAATTAAGAAGAAGACTGAAAGAAAGAGGGGTATTCTTCGCGAAGACGATCCTCGCGTTCCCAATTGGCTTCATCTTCAGAATGATTCGACCACTGAACTTTTAGGAATTTGATTGACTTCTGACAAGTTCGATGTTAAGCTTGATCAAGAGTGCAGACGGGATATTCTGGATAAGACAGATCTTCCCACAATTCAAGCATTTCATGATCCACATCTCGAATAAGATCCTTGAAGCAGCAACGAAGTTGGGATACGTGAAATACATCATGCACTTGAGAAAGATTTGGCGGCAATTGCAACTGATATGCCACTTCTCCTCGACGGGCAAGAATACTGAACGGGCCAATGTAGCGAGGAGCTAACTTGCCCTTGATTCCGAACCGATGAGTGCCTTTCAATGAAGTGACGCGAAGGTAAGCTTGCTCGCCAGGCTGATAGACCATTATCTGGTGCTTTCGGTCATAGTTGCTATTCTGACGAGACTGAGCAGTTTTCAGATGTTCCCGGACAATGCGGACTTTTTCTTCAGCTTGTTGGATAATATCCGGTCCAACGAGTGAGCATTCCCCAGTTTTCGACCAATTCAGAGGGGTTCGACACTTACGTCCATATAGAACTTCAAACGGTGCCATCTTCAAACTAGCTTGATAGCTATTGTTGTAAGAGAATTCAGCATACGGCAGAGATTCCTCCCACTTCTTACCGAAGGAGATGACGCAAGCTCAAAGCATATCTTCGAGCACTTGATTAACTCGTTCGACTTGACCCTGTGACTGAGGGTGAAAAGCGGTGCTGAAGGATACATGAGTTCCCATAGCTTCTTGGAAACTTTCCCAGAATCTGGAGGTAAAGAGGCTGCCACGATCCAAACTGATCTCCAACGGAACACCGTGGAGTGACACAATTCGGGAAACATACAAGTCTGCTAACTAAGTAGCAGTGATTGTCTCCTTAACTGGCAGAAAGTGAGCAACCTTTGAGAATCGGTCAATGACGACAAAAATAGCATCATGACCCTTCTGAGATCTAGGAAAACCAGTAATGAAATCCATTTGGACCTTGTCCCATTTCCATTCAGGAATATCAAGGGGTTGCAGAGTTCTAGCAGGTCTTTGATGTTCTGCTTTAATGTGGCGGCAAATTTCACACTTAGAAACATAACGAGCAATATCTCGCTTCGTATTAGGCCACCAGTATCTCTGACAAATGTCACATCACATCTTTGTGCTACCAGGATGAATTGACGGAGGAGTGTCGTGAGCTTCTTTCACAACCTGTTCTCCCTCATCCTTGAATTTGGGTACGAAGAGACAGCGTTGGAAGAATAGGATCCCATCATTATCAAGATGAAATTCCGACGGCTTTCCTTTTTCAAGGTATCACTTAATCCTTTCTACTTCAGAGTCATACCTTTGCATAATCTTAATGTTGTGCTCAAGATCCGGTTCAACAACCAGGGTATTGAGATAACCCTGTGGAACAATATGGAGGTTCAATTTGCGAAGCTCTTCATAAAGAACAGGTTGTGCTTCCTGAGCCATAAGGTTGTTGCAATAAGCCTTGTGACTCAAAGCATCGGCCATTATGTTAGCCTTGCCAGGGGTGTATGAGATATTCATATCATAATCGGCTATTGTCTCGAGCCATCTTTGTTGGCGAAGGTTCAGATCTGGTTGAGTATATAGATACTTCAAACTCTGATGGTCCGTGTATATCTCGCAATGGTTACCGAGAAGGTAATGTCGCCATAGCTTCAGAGCATAAATAACCACAGAAAGTTCGAGATCATGCATAGGATAATTTTCTTCGTGAGGACGCAATTGTCGAGAGCCATAAGCAATCACTTTGCGCTCTTGCATTAGGACACAGCCTAATCC
This sequence comes from Thinopyrum elongatum, assembly GCA_011799875.1. Classification (NCBI taxonomy): domain Eukaryota; kingdom Viridiplantae; phylum Streptophyta; class Magnoliopsida; order Poales; family Poaceae; genus Thinopyrum; species Thinopyrum elongatum. Next base: position 560,356,853 of record CM022301.1, read on the forward strand.
TTGACGAGATGCATCATAGTATATCACGAAGTCCTTGCGAGTATCCGGGGGTGCTAGCACTGGGGCAGATGTCAACTTATCTTTTAGCGCCTGAAAGCTTTCTTGACATTTTTCTGTCCACTCGAACTTAACACCTTTGTGGAGCAGGTTAGTCAGTGGCTTTGCAATCTTGGAAAAGTTCTCAACAAACCGACGGCAATAACTAGCGAGTCCGAGAAAACTCCTGACTTGCTTAACATTCTTCGGGGGAGTCCAGTCAAGAATAGCTTGAACTCGTTCCGGGTTAACAACTATGCCATCTTTGGAAATCACATGACCAAGATAGGTCACTTCAGATAACCAGAATTCACACTTAGAGTACTTGGCGTAAAGCTGGTGTTCTCGAAGCTTCTCCAATACAAGCTGAAGATGTTCAGCGTGTTCCTCTTCATTCTTGGAATATATAAGGATATCATCCAAATAAACCACGACGAATTTGTCGAGGTAATCCATGAAGATATAGTTCATCAACCGGGAGAAGGTTGCTAGAGCATCAGTTAATCCGAAAGACGTAACGGTGTACTCGTATGAGCCATAGCGAGTCACGAAAGCGGTCTTCGTAATATCCTCCTTACGAACTCGGATCTGATGATAACCCAACCTCAAGTCGAGTTTTGAGAACACAGAGGATCCAGCAAGTTGATCATACAAATCATTGATCCGAGGAAGCGGATACTTATTCTGGATTGTGGCTTGGTTAAAGGGTCGGTAATCCTGAACCAATCGGTTAGTTCCATCCTTCTTCTTAACGAAGAGTGAAGGTGCTCCCCAAGCAGAGGAACTGGGGCAGATGAAACCTTTCTTAAGTGACTTGTCGATTTCTTCCTTAAGTTCAAGAAGGTAGTGCGGAGGCATCTTATAAGGACGCTTCGCAATAGGGGTAGTGCTAGGCTTCAAGTCAATGACAAACTCGACAGCTCTAACCAGGGGTATTCCTAGAAGTTCTTCCGGAAAGACGTCCGGAAAATCTCGAACGACAGGAACATTCTCGATTCCCTTCAGAGGTGAGGTGTTCAAAGCATTCAGAGCATATATCTGAGCTTCAGCATTCCGAGTAATTCGGGCGGTGTAGTTCACTATCTCATCGGAGGGGTGAAGAAGTTGTACAGCTTTTGTGGCACAATTGATCAAAGCAATGTGAGATTTCAACCAATCCATTCCGAGGATGAGGTCTATGGTGGAAGATTTCAAGACGATGGGTGAGGCAAGGAATTCCAATCCTTTAATTTCGACGGTAATGTTAGGTGCCATCACGTCAGCATGACAATGACCTCCGGGAGTTTTAATGACTAACGGAGTATGCGTCTTCTCATAATGAATGCCATGCATGAATGCAAACTTTCCAGAGATGAATGAATGTGATGCTCCTAAATCAAATAAAATAGAAGCAGGTACTGAGTTAACGAGAAGGGTACCCATCACAGTAGCAGGCTGATCCTGGACTTCTTCAATATCAATATTGTAAGCGTGTCCACGACCATGAGCAGCAGACCCAATATTATAGTTGCGGGCCTGATTGTTCCACGACCATTGCCATGGCCAGTACGAGGAAAAGCCAACTGATTCTGAGTCTGGTGACAGTCCTTAGCAGGGTGACCTGGTTTGCGATATTTGAAGCACAGACAATCTTCAGGACAAAGAGGAGCATTGTGTGGAACAGCTTGAGCTCTTGGCTGCCGTGGTGGTGGAGGAGGCAGACGTGGTGTAGCATAGTTGTTCCTTGGGGCAGGGGCAGCTGGACGGAACACGTTGTTGGGAATCCAAACTTGACGCTTCTATGCTGAGCCCGAAGATGAGCCAACATCACGATAGCGCTTCTGCAAGTCCTTATGCTTCATCTGAGCGGTCTCAACCAGAATAGCCTTGTTCACCAGAGTAGCAAACACTACAAGAAATATGTCAACTTGTGACCTTCTCTCAGTGACCCCAGCTGAATTGGTCGTAAATCAATGGCCATTTCGCTTGGAAGGGCTCAAACCCTGAAATTTCCTTACACCAAATGGTCATAAAGTAGACAAGAGTGGTCGACGACCTTATTTCTACCTGATTACGACCAATATAAATGGTCATGAGGTTGTGAACGTGAATGCATTGGTACTTAAGGTGTCGCTCAAGGTGGGCTTGGGCCTCGGTGGAACGAGGCCACCTCCTTTTTTTTTTTAAATCCGTGTGCCATGTAGGCCTCGGCCCATCCAGGAAAAAATGTGGGATGCCCTCATATTACTAAAAAAAACATATATTCGGCCCAACGAAAATGGGAAAATAACAAGTTTTTCATTATTACCATTTGGTAAGGATGATTAGTTATCAAAAAAACAAGTTTTCATTATTGTCTAAAAAACAGGTTTTTCATTGTATAACTCTAAAAAGGTTTTTCCTTATAGAAAAATCTCGAAACCAATTAAACAATATAAAATTATAAGAATAGAAAAATAATGAACTCCTTCGTGAATCTTGCTATATGGTTTAGCAATTAGAAAACTAAACGTGTAATTCAAAAAAATGTTAATGTTAATACGTATTTCAAAAAATGTAATCATGTTTTTTAAAAACTAAATGTGTGTATTTGAAAAGTTTCATGCATATAAAAAATGATAATCATAAATTATTACATATGTATAGAAAAAGTTTCATGTGTATGCAAAAATAGTCATCAGTACGTATATATGGAAATTTTACATATATATATATATGAAAAAGTAGATAACAAAACAAGATTTTCTAAAAATGTTAATCATATATTTAAATTTTTCTAACCAATATCAACAATGTTTTATTGTATACAAAAATAAAATGTGTAAAAACAAATATAGACATCAAAACATATGTATGAAAAGATTTTTTTTTGTTGGGAATATATGAAAATTTGTTAATCATCTATTTGAAAAAGTTAAAAATATATAAACAATATGTACAATGTGTCTTAAAAAATGTAGACATGTGTTCAAATTATTAGACATCAAAATATTTATTAAAAATATTAATGATGTACCTAAAAACCATTTAATATCCATAAAAAATGTTTCTAGTGTACACAAATTTGTTCATAAAATGTGGTCTAATATTCTTGAAAAATTGAGAAGTTTTTTTACAACAAATATTTGTTAGGTTCTTCAGAAAAAAAAACTCATTTTGGGAACTCGAAAAATGGAAAATGAATATGCGGAAATTTGTCTTTTTCACGAGAGGTGGATCAAAAACTTTTTACACCCAACCATTTGGTCAATTGTACATTAAATATGGCCTAGTATTTTAGAAATTTGATTTGGTCCAATTTTGCAAAAAATATATGGTAGGTTCTTCACAAAAAAACCTCATTTTGGGCACTAAAAAAATGGAAAATTGATTTTTTGTCCAAAGAAAATAAAAACTCCCTTAGGAAACATTGTTCATCCTTGCAAGATGCACCCTTGTGCACTATATGAGATCATTTGAACAAACTATGCCATGAATTTTTCATGCCCGTTTCAAAATGCGCTCAAAACGGCGGGATGACCGTTCCTAGCTAGTGGTTGAATCTTGAAAAACTTTTGGTGTTTCTCTGATTAAATAGATACATTTGTACCTAAAAATGATTTTTGGGAAAAATAAATAGCAAACTATGAGGCAGCTGCAGTTCAAATTTGACCCGCTTCCTACTGAATCGGCTGAAATTTGTCTTTTTCACCAGAGGTGGATCAAAACTTTTGACATCCAACCATTTGGTTAATTGTGCATTAAATATGGCCTAGTATTTTAGAAATTTGATTTGGTCCAATTTTGCAACAAATATATGGTAGGTCCTTCACAAAAAAAACTCATTTTGGGCACTCGGAAAATGGAAAATTGATTTTTCGTCCAAAGAAAATGAAAACTCCCTTAGGTAACATTGTTTGCCATTCCAAGATGCACTGTTGTGAACAATATCAGATCATTTGAACAAACAATGCCTTGAATGTGGCCATAAGATTGATCATTAATTTGGCTAGAAAGCCATTAATCTTCACACATGATAGCTCATTTCTAATAACACTTTTTTAAAAGAATTGACATATTACAAGTTTATTATTTTTCCTGGTTACTTGGTCACATGTAATGACACAATGCGAAGGTTTTCCAATTTTTCAATTTTTTTTGAATTTTTCATGCCCATTTCAAAATGCGGTCAAAACGGCGGGCATGACCGTTCCTAGCTAGTGGTTGAATCTTGGAAAACTTTTGGTCTTTCTATGATTAAATAGATACCTATGTACCTAGAAATGATTTTTGGAAAAAATAAAGAGCAAACTATGAGGCCGCTGCAGTTCAAATTTGACCCGCTTCCTACTGAATCGGCGAATATTTGTCTTTTTCACCAGAGGTGGATCAAATCTTTTGACACCCAACCATTTGGTCAATTGTGCATTAAATATGGCCTAGTATTTTATAAAATTGATTTGGTCCAATTTTGCGACAATTATTTGCTAGGTTATTTACAAAAAAACTCATTTTGGGCACTTGAAAAATGGAAAATGAATTTGGCATGCTGCATCCTTGGCAGTGAGCAATTTGCGGGGGAGGTGCTTGAAGTGGTAAAGTAATTTGCTGGAACCGGCAAGATGGGTTACTGGAACTGTTGATTCTGGATGCTTCATCCCCGACTATGAGCAGCCTCATGAAGGTGCTAGAACTAGCGAATGCTACAACTAGAGCACGTTGGGGTGATGCCAACGTTGAGGCGACAGACTACGGTTGTGCGCGACGGCGCAACATCGGGAGGGTCAATGATGTGTTCTATATGATGGCGAACGAGCAAGATGGGGAAGAAAGTATAACGTGGGGGTTCAAATGGTTACAGACAAAAACATCGTAGGGCCGCGAGGTGACCGACCCAAATTTAGCCCGATTGACCGGCGCATAACAGCCTCCTTTTGGAAAATGGTATGGTCCAATATTGCAACACATATTTGTAGGCATTTAAAAAAATCAGAGATTTGGGTCCAAATTTTGGATTTTCGAGTGCCAGCCATCCAGCCAATGAGAAGCGAGGAACCACCTCCACGCGGATCACCAAGTTGGACACGATCTGGGCCATCCATCATGCGCCCATCCAACGGTTGATCTTCTCCTGAAAAAACCAAAACCCTAACCCACCCATCCTTTCTTTCTCCAGATCCGATCGAAACTGCCCCTCCTTCCTCTCCCTCGTCTGCCAGCACCGCCATCCCCACCCACCACCGCCGACCCCCTCCCTTCGCCTTCATCCCCCATATCCACTAGGCCAGGCGCGGCCATGGCGTCCCCCCTCCTCCTTCTCTGCTAGGGTTAGGATTTCCACCTAACCCTCCCCCGATCTGGCAGCCACGTTGCTCCACCGGCGACCTCCCTGCCCGTCTCTGGTCTCCCCCACCGGCGCTGCCCCCACCCTCGACGCCCTTCCCCCGGGTGGCACCACACCCTCTTTCCCTCCCCCACCGCCGCCGCGCGACTATGGAGAACACGCGCCGCTGCCTCCTTCTCCCCGATCCAAATCGACGACGCCGGCTCTCACACCTTGTCGCCGCCACCGGGATGGGGATCTTCGACCTGCTCGACCTGGCCGACGGTGCCTCGGGCGACAAGGCCGTCGCCCACATCGTCAAGAAGGTCGTCCCGCCCGATGACCCCGACAAGCCTACCAAGGCCAGCAAGAAGGCCGTCAAGGACAAGGCCAACGCCGCCGCCGCCCCCGACGCCAACGAGGACCAGCCGCCCCAGCACCACCACCAGCAGCACTACCCCCAAGGTATCCAACGCGCGCGCCCCGACCCCGCCCTCTCCCGATATGTATGTTGGTCCCGATCGCTACTTTCGATTCCCTGATCGGCCTAGCGACTGCATTCTGGTGTATCGTAGCGTAGCGGGGGTGTTGGATTCGGGATTTGACACTCTGGATCGGTTAAATCTTTGTAGGTTCTTGCGTCTGGTTCCTGATTGCTCTAGTTTTGGTGGAACCAAGGGGCTTGATTTCTAGCTTTAAGGTCTATATAATGCTTTCTCTGTAGAGATCGGTGGTGCTAGATCGGCCCATTCTCAGCTGGGATGGAAGCGATCCAACCTTTATTTCATGTTTCCTGATTGTAAAATAATATTTAGTCATTAAAGGACCATGTTCTGATTATCATTTTGGTTAGGGTAACAATATGAAATCTGATTATCATTTTTAGTTTGAGATGTTTCTTTTTTCAAATGCTTCTTTTAAAGGACCATGTTCAAATGACTAACCTGTGTTTTGTGCCGAGGCTATTTAACTTGTTTCTTGATTAAGGTGTTGATGGGCTGTAACTATTTGCCACTCTGAAGATAGAAAGTGTTGTTTCTTAAGGTGTTGATGGGCTGTAACCGTTTGTATCTGCAGCAGTATCCCGATTTCCAATTCTGTCCACTTCGGGTAAACGATTCAAAAACAAAAAAGTTAGGCATTCATCAAGCTGTGCTACTACCACAAGATAAACTGCTTGTTCCATTCTTATGAGAATGTGCTACTACCACGCTGATTAGGATGAGTGTATCATGCATGCTTTTCTTATTCAACATGATATGTGTCTATATGGGTTGATGTACCAAATCAAGCTGGGTTTGTCTGCCCTCTTGAAGCATCTGTAGAATTGCTGTATAGGCTATAGAGCGACATGCATGGGGCAAATTTGTTCTTGTTCCGAGTTAGATTGCCATTTATGCATAGTACCAGTTCGCCTGTGCAATCCCTTTCTTATTTATTTTCCTGAATGTCTTGAACTGTCGAACATTCTTCTTTAATTGTGTGATGTTATGTACTGTGGTACCTAAATGTTGGGATTAAATGATTAATTTAGCATGCTTATGAGGAATGTTGATTATTTTTGTGCATTAGCTTCTGCTAGGATTTTTTGGGTCAATTTGTACCCATTGGTCCATTATGGTGGTGATCCTCTTTATTTTATTGGCTGAATAAGCTTGATCTTGGAGTGATCGTGTATATTGGAACGTACAAGACTCATATGTAATTAGTTAAGTTGGTATCAAATACATTTGTTGCATGCTCCATTAGTGGTTTATACTTGAAACCTGGCCTGTCATTTTTAGTAAATATTACATCATCAAAGTTGTTTTATGCATGCTGTTGGTAATTGTATACTCTCTCCTAACAGTTTTATTACTTGTTGTATGCAGGCTGATTGGAGCCTACAATCAGGCTATTTTTTCCTTTAAACGCCTATTTTTTGATATCAGGTGCTCCTTGAGCTGTCTAAGAACAAGCAGACCATCATTTCACCATCTTCGGCCGCCCCAGGGTATTTCATCTCTTTGGCCTCTTCCAGCACTTTCTTCTTTGTTCCTGACTATAAAACTTCATGCATGTGCCCTGTTCTAAAGTGGAAAATCATTTGCTTGTAGCTTGTACTGTCCATCTGTTGTTTTAACTTGCAAAATATATCTCAGTTTTCGCTATTATGAGAACGTCATATGCATTGTTTCCTGTTAAATCAAAACTGCATGTACTTATCATTTGCAAAATATATCTCAGTTTTCGCTATTATGAGAATGTCATATGCATTGTTTCCTATTAAATCTAAAGTTTTGCAGCAATTTTTCATCGTTATGAGAATTTTATATTCATGGATTCACTTGATTATGTTTCTAACTTATCATAATTTATTATTTGCAGATGCTGGCCTTCAGTCTTTAGAAGTTGGGTGTACAGGAGCTCTAGGAAGAAGAATCCTGAAGAAAACCCAAACCCAGCAATGCGTTTTAGCTCACTGGACTAGTTATCTGTATATTTAGTTGTATTTTAGCTGAATACCAGATTTGTATTTTAGCTGAATACCAGATTTGTACTGTTACCAGCAATGCGTTTTAGCTCACTGGACTAGTTATCTGTATATCTGTATGATTGTAATTTACTTTGCTTGGCTATTTTATGAAATATTATGCCTTATTGGCTCTTTTTGAATCAAATTATCTAATTGCACAAATATAGAACTGATGTGTGGTACAGAAAGAGTGATCCTGGTAATTGTTTCCCATTTGACTAGTGCGACCTACTTTAAAATGAAAAAGAAATAAAAGAAAACTGACAACTGGGCTAGAAAAAGGCCGAGGCCCAAAAAAATGTATACTATAAAAGACTGTGGCCCAAAAAAATAAATGGCTGTTGGGCTTGGCCCATGTAGTTGACCAAAAATGAAAGGAAAAAAACAATAAATAGGCTGAATTAACGGGCTCGGCCCATATAGACACCGAATTGGACCGGGCTGATTCTTACCAATGACCAATTCAATTGGTCGCAATTTTGCCATGTCAGACTGCCACATCGGATCCGATGTGGCCTGAGCAAACAACCAATGACCAAAAAATTGGTCGTTGAACCAACGACCTTTCCCATTTCAGAAAAAAGGTCGTTAATTTCCATTAACGACCGTCAGCTTTTGACCATCTGTTTTTGGTCACAAAAAGGTCGCAAATGAAAAACAATGACCTTTCAGCGACCAATAGTGATGGTCGCAAGTTGACATATTTCTTGTAGTGAAAGTCGTTGAAGTCTTGAGCAGCAAGTGCAAGCTCGATGTCTGGGTGGAGTCCAGTACAAAACTTCTCTTGTCTACGGGCATCCGTGGCGATGTCTTCTTCAGCATAGCGGGATAGGTCAAGGAATTCCCGTTGATAGGCTTCGACAGTCTTGTTGCCCTGAGTAAGGTTGCGGAACTGGGTTTTCATCCGGTCCATGATTCCCTGAGGAATATATCGGGCACGGAAAGTAGCCTGGAACTCTGGCCAAGTGATGACTGTTCCAGCAGGCAGTGTACGCTTGTGTGTGTCCCACCATTGAGCAGCGGGACCCTTTAAGAAAAAGGATGCGAAGGTGACAAAGTTGGCAGGGGAGACGTTTGCAGACTCCATCTCGTGAGTGATGTCACGAATCCAGTCATCAGCATCTAGGGGCTTGTCAGAGTTGCGGAACTGAGTGGGGTTAAGACTCACAAATTCCAACAGAGTTATTGCAGCAAGGTTCTGGTTCTGGTTGTTCTGATGCGGAAACTGAGCCATAATCCCAGTCATGAACTGATGGTTGAGCTCGAATTGTTGCATCATAGCTGCCATATAATCTGGCGGTGGTGGATGTTTAGGGGCACGACCACGACCACCTGGTCTAACCATCCTGCTAATTTTCAACAGGGATAGTTTAGTAAAAGCAATTGCGAGTGTTTAGCGGCAAGCATGATGTAACTCGACGATAATCAAGCAGTGTAACAGATACTTAACAGTAGTCAATTAAGACATACAGAACCATACACAGAGTCAGGTACATGCGGACAGCATAATGGCGCAAATTTAAAAGCTAGACATGCTAGGCGGCGTGCAGGCACGCGGTAAGGAAATACACAACGAGACATAGCAAAGGCTACATCAACGTCGGGGAAAACCACTGAAACGGGGTAACTGCAAGTGCGGATGACGAATGGCCGTCGCAGGAAAATCCTGCACTCCATGTGCACTCTGATGCAGTATGCGGTCTCGAGCTGGAAGAAGAGATCCACGTGGAGGTGTGTGACCTCCAACAGCAGGCCAATCAATACCAGCATACATCTGAGTCCTGCGCAGATAAAGGATGTACTCCGGATGTATCCCTGCATGAACAGCTGGTAGCAACTGCGTCATAGCATCGTAGAGACGTGCTCGAGTGGCAAACAACTCGACGGCAAGAGCCCGAACAGTGCGATCCAGAGCCTGAGTGCACTGAACCAGAATGTGCGGGTCATATCGACGACGCTCGTACGGGGCACGGGTAGCTGTGTAGTATCTAGTAGCATCTCCAGTAGGGGCATACAGAATGTATCAGAACTCAGAGGCATCCAAGCTAACGCTGAACTCTCCTCGGAGACGTGCGACAGCAGATTAGGCGGCATCATGGACTGCCATCTCAATCGTCACGCCGATACCGTGGAAAAGGTGCAGCTCAGTGTCTGAGTCATCTTGCTGATCATAGATACGAACATCAGCATGGTACTGCTCCTGGTTGAACTCGCGGTAATCCTCGTAGACAATGTACTCGGGGTACCAGCGGTAGCCCAGTCTAGTCAGGAGGGCGATCAAGATAGCTGGAAAACCAGGGGCATCATGAGCCCAAGTGCGAAGCACAAGCTGCATCGTAGGGTGTGGTGGAAACAAACGATCCATCTGAAACAGAGGAAATTCAGGATTGTCAAATGACAATGAGAAGTATAATACAACTCGGAGAGAAAGGTTAAACAAAACAATGAAAAGGAAAATGATTATCAGACTAATCAGATCAATGGTAAGGAATTAAGCATAGATATCCAGCTCTCCGGGTAGACAAGATTTACGAGATCCTAAGTGTCGGCGTTAGTAAATTCATTTAACCCGAATAGAAGAGAGATCAGAGTCCCAGAGTATAGACGAGGAATAAAAGATCCTAATACCACCCAGTTGGCGACGTGGGCCCGTAAGCCACACAGCCAAGTTAGTAAATTAGTTTTTCGATGTCTAGACTCAACTTTGGCCAAGGAGTTGGAAGGGGGCTTCCTAGAGGCAGTCGGCTCTGATACCAACTTGTGACGCCCCTGACTCAATCGTGCACTAATCATACATGCAAACATGCACGATCAAGCACAGGGACTCACGGGAAGATATCATAACACAACTCTAAGACAAATAAACGAAGATCCACGAATATTACAGAATAGGGATCACGAGGATCCAAATACATAAGTCAGTCATACAAATAATATCTGGGTACAGACATAGTTAGTCAAGGTTTGCCTTAAGAAGGCTAGCACAAACAACAACTCTAGATCGAAAGGCGAAGGCCTCCTACCTGGGACCCTCCGATCCTACTCCTGGTCGGCTGGCTTGATCCAGTAGTATGTGCCGTCTGGGCCCTCCTGGTAGTAAGCTCCTGCGGGGACATCTGGCTCCGGAGCTCCATCGCCTGAGGTATCATCTAAAGGGGTATGGGGGAAAAGAAGTAGCAAAGCAACCGTGAGTACTCATCTGAAGTACTCAGCAAGCAAGGATCTACACTACATGTGCAACATTATCAAAGAAAGGCTGTATATGTGGACTGGGCTGCAGAAATGCCAGAATAGAGAGAAGGCCTAGTCCTATCAAAGACTAGCATCTTCACGAAGCCACCATCTTGCAGCAATTAGAAGAGTACAGAAAAGCATTTTATTAAGCAAGCATGTTGAGGCAAAGCCTAGAGATCCTTCCTCGACTCCCTGCGAGAAAGCGGTCCTGGAGCTTCAATTAATTAAATAGGTATCCAGTTCAAGTAATAGATCGGGATACCAAACTGAGCGTCCTGTTACCGTGGACATGGCTATTCGAATAGATCACTTCCCTGCAGGGGTGCACTACTGTTACCCAACACGCTCGAACACCTCTGGTCGGACACACTTGCTGGGTAATGCCCGGCCTCGGGAGATCGACACGAAGCAGCGCCCTACCTAGGCTCAGTAGAGAGGTCAACACGCCGGACTAACCTATGCACCCAGGGGTCTTGGGCCATCGCCCCGGGCGCTCCTGCGCATTGCGAGACTGGCCGGGGAGCAGGAGCGACACTGAACTCGTCAGTGAAGTATCCAGCCCAACCCCAACAATCAGCCCACACGGTGAACTATGACGTCTGATGAGCTTTCAGGAGAAACGTACGACGTAGAGGGCCCCATAAACCATTATCCCGCGTGGTGGTAGTGCGTATAGGCCATTGGCCAACCCAGATCAATTACCCAAATCCATTAGGCGTATTTAATAACTTGCGGAGACGATCAAAGTTTCTGATGCTCCGCCACAATATCTCTCTTGGGTGCCATCCTGACAAACCCGACTGCATAATTTCCCCGCCGGTACTCATCAGGGTCGACCCACCTGCGACAAAGGTCAAAGTAACCGTGTGGTCATAACACCAAGGGGGAAACCCCGAGGAATCACCCTCGGCGGATTCCACTCGATGAAATCATCAAGGTGAACGTAGGAGGAATCACCCTCAAGGTTCACACTTGAGGGGTTGCACGACAGAGTCGTATCGGAAGTGGTTAAGGAGGAATCACCCTCGATGACCACGACCGAACAGCTACACTACAGAGTTATCATCAAGAGTGCGTTACGAGGTATCACCCTCGGCACTCGATAGTAACTATGCAGAGTCGTACAACAAAGGGGGTGAAGTGAGGTGTCGGTCCCTGGTCGTCGATCACGTTGATCGAGTCATCGATGATGAAGCAGAGGCAACAAGGACAAAGTGGGGGTCACTGATGGTTCACTAACCAACCTATACTAAGCAGTTTGAAATAGGCAGGCAAGGTAGCAATAAACAGGTTACAAAAGCAGGCTATGCATCAGAATAGGAGCAATCATTTACAGTAGCAAAATCTAATGCAAGCATGAGAGTATAGAATGGGCGATATCGGATGTTCAGGGGGGAGGGGGCTTGCCTGGAAGCTCTGCTGAGAGGGGCTATTCATCAGAAGGCTGCTCGTCCGGAGCGTAGTTGTACTCTGCTGCGTCGGCATCGGTCTCGGCGTCTATCGAGAGAGAAGGAGGGGGGAAAGAAACAATAAAATTCATGGCAAAAATGCAAACAATATGCATGACATGCCTAAATGATATGCAGAGGTGTTCTACTGCCTAACTAAATGATTTAGTTAATTTAGGAATTTATTTAGATTTATTTTATTAAAGTTGAGCACAATTCATTTATTGAAATCAGTCTAAAAGTTCCATGTTCAAGTAGTTAGGGGCGTCTTACAGCAATACGAAGGGCGTATTCAGATTTGTCTCGTTGTTCTGAGCAACTTTCATGTATAAAGTTTTTCCGATCGGAGCTACGGTTTAATTTCTACGGATTTTAAAAGATTTTAGCATTTTCTGGAAATTCTGGAATTATTTAAATTTGAATTATCTGAACATTATCCAAAACAGTAAGGGATGACGTCAGTGTGACTTATGTGCGGCGTCAGCAGTCAACAGTGCGGTTGGATGGGGTCAAACCTGACAGTGGGTCCAGTGGGACCCACCTGTCATTGAGACAGAGGCTAAATAGGATTCAATTTAAACTAATTAGGATTAATTAAGTGTGGGCCCCATTAGTCAGTGACAGATTAGCATTTTAATTAACTAATTAATTAATTAGCAGATTTTCTATTTATCTAAAAACAATTTAAACGGCGGGACCCACATGTCAGTGACACGGGTTGCCTAGTCAGCAGTGCTGACTGGTCAACGGACCCCACTGGGGCCCAGTGGCAGTGGCGCTGGGGGCGGGCCCCAGCTGGCCACGTCGGCGCCGGCTGCCGAAGACGCGCCGGCGAGCGCCGGACGCGGCAGAGAACTCCGGCGAGCCCGGAATTGCTCTATGGTGGATGGTTTCGTGCGCTGCTAGGCTCTCTAGATCGTGCACTCCGAGCTGCGTCCGTTGGTGGGGGTCTCGGCGGCTGCGGTGGTTGGGAGTCGGCGACGGCGACGACGGCAAGCGGCGGCAGCTACGGGTGGTGCTCGGATGCGGCGTTGCAGCGCGCGTGCGAGCTATCTAAGTAGCGTGGCAGCCGCAGCAGCTCACCAGGAGCGCGTTAGGGTCAGCTGGCAAGGCTGCGGTGGCTCGGGAGCACGGTAATGCCAGTGACGTTGGCGGGCAGAGCACGTCGTCGGTGACGGCTAGCTGTGGGACTCGCGCTAGGCCAGAGAGTGGAGGAGGCGGAGGCTCATGTTGAGCCTGCAGATGTGCGGGAGTGAGCTCGGGGACGGCTTGAGGCGGCGAATTGGGGCGGCGAACGTCGGCGGCCGTACGGGAATACGAGCTCCGAGAGGATGAGGCAGTAGCGCCGAGCCCAAATGGAGAGGCGCAGGCGACGTAGTCAAGGACGGGGAACACGTCGGGCGCGGTGGAGCGCTGTTCGGGAGGCGGTGGCCACGCGTTTTAGCGGAGGCCGTTCATGGCGGCGTCGGGTGAGGTGGGAGCGATTGGGGGGGAGAAGGAGAGAGACGGCTAGGGTTAGTCAGAGGGGTCGAGGGGGGCTCCTTGTAGGCGCCCGCGGCGGCAGCAGCGAGCGTTGTCGAGCAGAGGCGAGGGGGTGCCAGCGCGCGCGTGCTGTGGCGTCGACAGCGGTGAGGCGGGTGAGCAGTGCGAGGGAGAGGAGGTGCGGGGTGGGCTGGGCCGGCGCTGTAGCCACTTAGGCCCAGCCACTGCGGGCCTTTTCTTTTTCTTCTTTTATTTTCTGTTTTCTTTTGTTTTTCTGTTTTCTTTTCTGTTTTGCAAATGGTTTGGCCACTAAATGACTTTTGTAAAATATGTGACTTAGTCCAAACATTACAGTGCAACATTACCTACCACCAAAAACTAAATTGGGAAAAATATCATTTCATATTTAACTTAGATTAAATAAAAGGTTATTATATGTTGCTGTCAGCCACTGTTTGAGGTTGTTAGGGCCACTTAACCAAGCCCATTGATGTTGGTTACAATTTTACAATTGCCTCTGAATTATTTGCTATTTAATGAACATTTTAGTTTCCAATTTGGAACAACTTTTATTTTCACTTTAAATTAATTTGAAGTTTGAATTAGGAGTTTGAGATGCAATATGATGCAAATGATGACTAGGCATTGTTAAACTTGCTGACATGGCATTAACTAAGGGTGATCACTATGGTTAATTACATGGGGTGTTACATCCGGCCACCCTATGCGCTACTAAGCCATCGTCGGGCCTCCTTGCGCCCTCACGGTGAGCACCCACGATGAACCCCTCTACTAGCGCTGCTCTTCGCCACCTGTAGCCATCGTCTCCACCATGGCCGTACCCCGCCGCCACGCTCGAGCTCGCAGGCATGGCCCCTGCTGCTACAGCTCGCGTCTGAGCTCACAGTTTAGTTATTGGGCTCTCCAGGAACCCAACGCACCTAGCCCCGCCGCTAACCGTGCCCCCTAGCAGTCATATCACTCGAACTCGAATACTGCCGCCGCTTGTCGTCGATGCTCCGGCTAGCTCCGGCCACCCCAGCACGCGCGGCTTGGACCAGATGACGCGCGACCTCGTGATGGTGCTGTAGGTGCCCTCCGTCGCTTAAATGGCCGCCGGAGGACCAACGCCGACGCCGACCCGACCCCATCCGCCGCGTCGGTGGTCACCGGAGCACCACCGTCTGCGCGCCACCACGCCTAGAGTCACTAACTCGTGGTCCCCAGTGGTTAGCAGTACTAACCAGCCCCCTCTGACCCACTGACGTGTGGGCACCCTGCCACTAATTAGATTAGTTTAAAAATAAACTCTCTTATTTAGAATAGTCACTGACAGCTCGGCCCCCACCAACTAATTAGATTAATTAAATTGATAAAAACATGTTTATTTTAAACAGTCACTGACTACTGGGTCCCAGTAGACCCAGTTGACCAGTCAACTCTACTGACTGGGCACTCCCTGTCAGTGACAGGTGGGACTCCCTGGGCCCCCTTTGACTTCGTTGACCAGTCAACTGGTCAACAGTTGACTGGGCTAACTCAGCCTCTGGCCCCACATGTCAGCCTCAGCAGCACAACTGTGGGTACACTTTTGTGTACCCATAGCGAATACCCTTTAGTAATTTTTGAATTAAATTAAATTAGAAAATACAGAAAATGTTTAAAACTTTGAAAAATCATATAAAATAATATATAAGTCAGATGAAAATAATTTATATATGAAAATTTCTCAGAAAAATATGACGAATCCGAATATGGTATCTACTCATCTGTCACATGTCTCTAGCATGATGAACATGGATCTTTCCCCTCCAATTCATCTGTCCGATAATCATCAAAAGCCGGGAAAACATTCCCAGATGTGTTCCCGCTTCGTCTGTAACGTGTAGCACTACATTAGGTCACCCTTAGCACAGAATATTGCCATGTCATGCATCGCGTTGCATTTGTTTGATTTATATTTATTGTTTCTTCCCCCTCTTCTCTCCAGTAGACCCCGAGACTGAAGCTGCTCCCGGATACGACTACACCTCTGACGTCCAGCCACTTGCAGCAGAGCTTCCAGGCAAGCAAACCCCCTTGATCATTCTTATATCGCCCATTCTTTCTCTCTCATGCTTGCATTAGAGTTTGCTACTATATTTGATTGCTCCTATTCTGCTGCATAGCCTGATTTTGTAACCTGCTATTCTTACCTTACCTCTTATCATATATGCTTAGTATAGGTTGGTTAGTGATCCATCAGTGATCCCTCACCTTGTCCCTGTTGCCCCCACTTTCTTACTGATGACTCGATCAACGTGATCGATGTGTAGAGACCGACACATCACTGCACGCACCCTCCCTTAGTTGTACGACTCTGCAGAGCTACCATCGAGTGTCGAGGGTGATACCTCGTAACGCACTCCTGATGATACCTATGTAGTGTAGCTAATCGGTCATGGCTTACAGAGGGTGATTCCTCCTTCACCACTTCCGATGACGACTCTGTCGTGCAACACCTCAAGTGTGAACCCTTCGAGGGTCATTCCTCCAAGGTCACCTTGATGGTTACATCGAGTAGGAATCCATCGAGGGTGATTCCTCGGATTTCCCCCTTGATGTTATGGACACACGGTTACCTTGACTTTACCTTAGAAATATGTTGAAGTCGTGTCAGCCCCGAAAGGTACCCGCGAGAGTTACTAAAGGCGGGTCGACCAGGAGGGTACCCGCGAGAGATGTGACGTCGGGTTGGACTTGAGGGTACCCGCGAGATAACTACGCTCACGGCCGGGCATTCTTGGCCCTTCCCATAAGTCCGGGAGACAGGGCGACGGGACCACAGATCGTGGATCATTGATCGTCTCCGCGCGCTCCCAAGACACTAACGGGTTTGGATATGTGATCTGAGTAGGCCTCTGGCCTTTTCGCACTGACCATCACGCGGGAATAAGTAAGGGCACTCGGCATCGTATGATTCTTCCGAAAGCTCACAGATGTCAGCGGTTTAGCGGCACACGCCCAGTTGGACAGGAACCACCTGCGCTTGTATAAGGGGGTGGGTTTGCTCCATGGCGTGTTCACAACGTGCAGGATTGAAAAGGATGATTGGCCCATGACCCCTTCGCATTTAGGATGTAGGCCGGCATGCTGGCCTCTCTGTTGAGCCTAGGTAGGACTACGGCGTGTTGATCAGCCGAGGCCGGGCATGACCCGGAAAAGTGTGTCTGGCCAAAGCTAATCGAGCGTGTTGGGTAACTTGGTGCACCACTGCAGGGAAGTTAATCTATTCGAATATCCGTGTCCATGATACGTATCCAATGTATCTATAATTTATGAAGTATTCATGCTGTTATATTATCATTCTTAGATGTTTTACAATCATTTTATAGCTACTTTATATCAATTTTTGGGACTAACCTATTGACATAGTGCCCAGTGCCAGTTGCTGTTTTTTGCTTGTTTTTTACGTCACAGAAAATCAATACCAAACGGAGTCCAAACACAGGGAAACTTTTTGGAGATTTTTTCTGGACCAGAAGACACCCGGTGGGGCAAAGAAGTACCAGAGGGGAGCTCCGAGGAGAGCACAACCAACCAGGGCGCACCTGGGGGCCCAGGCGCGCCCAGGTGGGTTGTGCCCACCGCGGTGGCCTCCCGCACCGCCTCTTCGCCCTATAAATTCCCAAATATTCCAAAAACCCTCGATGTAACCCTAGATTAGAAGTTTCGCCGTCGCAAGCTTCTGTAGCCACGAAAAACCAATCTAGACTCCGTTCTGGCACCCTGCCGGAGGGGGAAATCATCACCGGTGGCCATCTTCATCATCCCGGCGGCCGCCATGATGAGGAGGGAGTAGTCTACCCTCGGGGCTGAGGGTCTGTACCAGTAGCTATGTGTTTAATCTCTCTCTCTCTCGTGTTCTCGAGATGTCACGATCTTGATGTATCGCGGGCTTTGTTAATATAGTTGGATCATATGGTGTTTTTCCCTCTCTATCTTGTTGTGATGAATTGAGTTTTACCTTTGAGATTTCATTTTATCGGATTGAATACTTTTATGGATTTGAGAGCACTTGATGTATGTCTTGCATATGAGTACTCGTGGTGACAATGGGGTATTATATTGATTCACTTGAGATATGTTTTGGCACTCAACTCGCGGATTCCCGAGGTGACATTGGGGTAATCTATGCATAGGGGTTGATGCACGTTCTCGTCTTTTGTTTCTCAGGTAGAAATCTTGGGGCACGCTTTGAGGTTCTTTGTGTTGGATTGAGTGTTATGAATCTGAATTTGCTTTGGTGTTATTTTAGTACGAACTCTTGATAGATCGATCGGAAAGAATAACTTGGTGTTATTTTAGTACCAACTCTTGATAGATCGATTGGAAAGAATAACTTGGTGTTATTTTAGTACGAACTCTTGGATAGATCAATCGGAAAGAATAGCTACAAACAATTTCTTCTTATGTTCTGCGCTAGTTAAGAACTTTGGAGTGATTCTTCATCGCACTTTGAGGGATGGTTATATGATCCAATTAGATTAGCATTGTTGAGAGATTGCACTAGCGAAAGTACGGACCCTAGGCCTTGTTTTCAAGCATTGCAATACCATTTGTGCTCCATTTTATCACTTGCTACCTTGCTGTTTTTATTTATTCAGATTATAAAAATATATTTATACCATCCATATTACACTTTTATCACCATCTCTTCGCCGAACTAGTGCACCTATACAATTTGCCATTGTATTGGGTGTGTTGGGGACACAAGAGATTTTTTATTATTTGGTTGCATGGTTGTTTGAGAGAGACCATCTTCATCCTACACCTCCCATGGATTGATAAACCTTAGGTCATCCACTTGAGGGAAATGTTCTACTGTCCTACAAAACTCTACGCTTGGAGGTCCAACACGAGTCTACAAGAACAAGTTGTGTAGTAGACATCAAGCTCTTTTCTGGCGCCGTTGCCGGGGAGGTGAGTGCATGAAGGTATATCTTTAGATCTTGCATTTGAATCTTTTAGTTTCTTGTTTTATCACTAGTTTGGTTTATAAAAAGAAAACTACAAAAAAAAGGAATTGAGGTTGCATCATATTGTTCATCTTTATAATGTCTTTCATGAAAATGATGGAAAGGAAAATTGTGCTCAATTGATAGAAGAAGAATTCTATAAAATGTTTTGCATAAATGATGAGCATGATTGCAATGTTGCTAGTATGAATTCTTTGAATATCCATGACGCTAGTGATATGCAAAGCCATAAGCTTGGGGATGCTATGTTTGATGAAGATGATATTTTTTGTCCCCCAAGTTTTGATGAGAAAAATTATTATGATGATAGCACGCCTCCTATTTATGATGATTATATTGATGAAAGTGGATTTGGAGAGGTCATGACTTTATTTAGTGATGAATCCACTATTTTGGAAGAGGTTGCAATTGATTATGACAACAAAGTTCCTATATATGATGATTATGGTGATGACATTTATGCTATAAAGAATAATGATAACCATGAAACTTGTCATCATGATTTTAATTTTCAGTCACGTGATAGCTATATTGTTGAATTCATTCATGATGCTACTGAAAATTATTATGAGAGAGGAACATATGCTTTTACATATTGCAATAATATCAAGTTTCCTCTCTTTATGTTGAAAGTTTTGAAGTTGCACTTGTTTTGCCTTCCTATGCTAGTTGATTCTTGTTCCCATAAGTTGTTTTCTCACAAAATCCCTATGCATAGGAAGTGGGTTAGACTTAAATGTGCTAGTCATATGCTTCATGATGCTCTCTTTGTGTTTCAATTCTTATCTTTTATGTGAGCATCATTGAAATCATCATGCCTAGCTAAAAGGCATTAAAGAAAAGCGCGTGTTGGGAGACAACCCAACACTTTTACCTACTGTTTTTGTGTGTTCACATGGTTATTCTACTGTATTGATCTTGTTTTATAGCTTTTGTTTCAATAAAGTGCCAAGTAAAGCCTTTGGGATAGTGTGGATGATAGTTGACTTGATTCTGTGCAAAAACAGAAACTTTTGCGTCGCGTACAGAAATTCCTATCTTTTACTGAAATGTGGAAAAATTTTGAATTTTTTAAAGTTGATAGGTATAAAATTTTTATACGTTTTCCTAATTTTTCAGAATTTTTGGAGTTACAGAACTATGACCTTAATTCAGTTCTTTATGTACTGTTCTGTTTTTGACAGATTCTGTTTGCAATGCAAAATTTGCTTGTTTTCTAGTTTCTATGGCTTATATTGCGTAATATAAATTGTGGAAATTGTAGAGTACAGTAGTAATTGTGTGAGAACAATTATGAATCTTTTCTTGACAGTACCAAAGTGAATGATTTGTCTTTATCATACTAACCCATCTCACGAAGTTCCGTTAAGTTTTGTGTGATTGAAGTTTTCAAGTTTTGGGTGAGATATCGATATGAGGAGAATAAGGAGTGACAAGACCCTAAGCTTGGGGATGCCCAAGGCACCACCAACTTAATATTCAAGGAAGATCCAAGCAACTAAGCTTGGGGATGCCCCGGAAGGCATCCCCTCTTTCGTCTCCAACATTATCGGTAACCTCACTTGGAGCTATAATTTTATTCGTCACATGATATGTGTTTTGCTTGGAGCGTCAATTTATTTTATTTGTATTTGCTTGCTGCTATTTATAATAATGTTTTGCATCTTTCATTTCAATAAAAATGTCAAGGATAGTCTTTACCATGCTTATTTTGCAAGTCTATGAGTTGCTGTTTCAAAACAGAAAGATTATCGCTGTTGCAAAAATTCTCCAGAAAATTCAGAATGTGATAAAATGTTGAATTTTTTACACAAAAATATATAATAAATTTTGTACAGTTTGGTAATTTTTTAGAAATTTTGGAGTTAGGTAAGTATGAGTAATATTGCACTCTTTACAGACTGTTCTGTTTAGGCAGATTGCTGTTATGTTTGCACTGTTTGCATATGTTTGCTTGTTTAATGATTCTATTTGAGGATAGGAGTATTAAATATGCAGAGACATTTAGTATGCAATGTTTAATAGTAATTTTAGTGATTTTCTACAGTAGAGAATGATAAAGTGTTGCATTGATTTATACTAACGTATCTCACGAGTTCTTGTTGAGTTTTGTGTGGATGAAGTTTTTAAGAATTAGGGAAGCCGTGTTATGAGAAGAATGAAGAAGACACAAGAGCTCAAGCTTGGGGATGCCCAAGGTATCCCAAGTTAATATTCCAAGAAGTCTCAAGCATCTAAGCTTGGGGATGCCCTAGTAGGCATCCCACCTTTCTTCATCAACAATTATCGGTTAGCCTCGGTTGAGCCTAAGTTTTTGCTTCTTCACATGAGTTGTGCTTTTCTTAGAATGTCATTTTATTTTGTTTTGCTTGCTGTTTTAATAAAATACTTAGATCTGAAAGTTTTAAATAAGAGAGAGTCCTCAATTAGCTACCTATTTACTTAACTACTCGCTTGATCTTCACTTATATCTTTTTGGAGTAGTTTGTTATTTACTCTTGTGCTTCACTTATATATATTCTATGAGTAAATTGTTGACTGAATTGAATATCATGAAGTTGAAATTATATGTCTATATCATGCCTAGTAGTGGCTTCACATTGGGTTTAGAAAGTGAAATCTTTTGAAGCTTGACAATCACAATATTGGTCATACAAGCAATTCATGAATGATTAGTATAAGGAAGAGAACTTTCACATGCAAATATATTATCTTGGACATCTTCTATGATTGTGAATACCCATTAATTATTTTCAAACTTGAGCAAATTAGTTGAAGTTGGACAAGGAAGACAACGTAATGAGTTATGGTTGTGTATATTTGCATAGAAGTTATATTGTCATAGATCCTCCAACATGTGGTGTTTGCCTAGGATCTTTTGCTAGCCAAAAATTCGTACTAAGTAGAGATACTACTTGTGCATCCAAAAAACCCTTAAACCCGGTTTCTTGCCATGAGTGTCCACCATACCTACCTATGGATTGAATAAGATCCTTCAAGTAAGTTGTCATCGGTGCATAAAGCAATAAAAATTGCTCCTAAATATGTTTGATCTTTTATTGTAAGGGCAAATTGAGCGTTGTACAAACTTGTGATGGCAAAGTAATAAAAGCGACGGACTGCATAATAAAGGTTGCTATCATAAGGGGCAATATAATGTGACGTTCCTTTGCATTAAGAGTTTGGGCATCCAAATAAAAAGCGCATGACAACCTTTGCTTCCCTCTGCGAAGGGCCTATCTTTTACCTTTTAGTATTTACTTTTATGCAAAGAGTCAATAGTATGAAATCTCATTTCAACCTCAACTATTCTCTAGTTGGCAAGCATCATGTGGTGGGGAAAGATCTAGGCACATATGACCAGTCAAATATATTTGATCATGATTTACTATTGTTGACAATTATCTCTATGATAAATGAGTTTGGAGGCGAAATATTAAGCCCCTATCTTTCTCTGTGTTCGATGGATGCCATTTGTTCTAAGAATATGCTTTGAGTACTAGCAATCATAGAAGACTATATGATGATTGAGTATGTGGAGCTCTTACTTATATTTTGTTGAATAAGTTGAATTGCAATTGTTTGGTGACTGAGAACATAGGTTGTTGAGTTCAAGAGAATTCATTGTTTGAACCTTAACATGTGAATTGGTTGCTACTTTAACATGAGAAGTTTTATGAGAAAGAATTGTTGTTTTGATGCTAGGAAAAGTGATTAAAATTATCATTGATCAAACTTTTGCACTTTGCTAGCATTCACACTTCATAAATTATTTCTTTTATCATTTACCTACTCGAGGACGAGTAGGAATTAAGCTTGGGGATGCTGATACGTCTCCAACGTATCTATAATTTATGAAGTATTCATGCTATTATATTATCATTCTTAGATGTTTTACAATCATTTTATAGCAACTTTATATCATTTTTTGGGACTAACCTATTGACATAGTGCCCAGTGCCAGTTGCTGTTTTTTGCTTGTTTTCTACATCGCAGAAAATCAATACCAAATGTAGTCCAAACGCAGCGAAATTTTTGGAGATTTTTTCTGGACCAGAAGACACCCGGTGGGCCAAAGAAGTACCAGAGGGGAGCTCCGAGGAGAGCACAACCCACCAGGGCGCGCCTGGTGGCCCAGGCGCGCCCAGGTGGGTTATGCCCACCTCGGTGGCCTCCCGTACCGCCTCTTCGCCCTATAAATTCCCAAATATTCCAAAAACCCTCGGGGTAACCCTAGAGCAGAAGTTCTGCCGCCGCAAGCCTCTGAAGCCACGAAAAACCAATCTAGACCCCGTTCCGGCACCCTGCCGGAGGGGGAAATCATCACCGGTGGCCATCTTCATCATCCCGGCGGCCACCATGATGAGGAGGGAGTAGTCCACCCTCGGGGCTGAGGGTTTGTACCAGTAGCTATGTGTTTAATCTCTCTCTCTCTCTCTCTCGTGTTCTTGAGATGTCACGATCTTGATGTATCGTGGGCTTTGTTAATATAGTTGGATCATATGGTGTTTTCCCCTCTCTATCTTGTTGTGATGAATTGAGTTTTCCCTTTGAGATTTCGTTTTATCGGCTTTAATACTTTTATTGATTTGAGAGCACTTGATGTATGTCTTGCATATGAGTACCCGTGGTGACAATGTGGTATTATATTGATTCACTTGAGATATGTTTTGGCACTCAACTCGCGGATTCCCAGGTGACATTGGGGTAATCTATGCATAGGGGTTGATGCACATTCTCGTCTTTTGTTTCTCCGGTAGAAATCTTGGGGCACTCTTTGAGGTTCTTTGTGTTGGATTGAGTGTTATGAATCTGAATTTGCTTTGGTGTTATTTTAGTACGAACTCTTGATAGATCGATCGAAAAGAATAACTTGGTGTTATTTTAGTACGAACTCTTGATAGGTCGATCGGAAAGAATAACTTGGTGTTATTTTAGTACGAACTCTTGGATAGATCGATCGGAAAGAATAGCTACAAACAATTTCTTCTTATGTTCTCCGCTAGATAAGAACTTTGGAGTGATTCTTCATCGCACTTTGAGGGATGGTTACATATTCCAATTAGATTAGCATTGTTGAGAGATTGCACTAGCAAAAGTACGGACCCTAGGCCTTGTTTTCAAGCATTGCAATACCGTTTGTGCTCCGTTTTATCACTTGCTACCTTTCTATTTTTATTTATTCAGATTATAAAAATATATTTATACCATCCATATTACACTTTTATCACCATCTCTTCGCCGAACTAGTGCACCTATACAATTTGCCATTGTATTGGGTGTGTTGGGGACACAAGAGACTTTTTATTATTTGGTTGCAGGGTTGTTTGAGAGAGACCATCTTCATCCTACACCTCACACGGATTGATAAACCTTAGGTCATCCACTTGAGGGAAATTTGCTACTGTCCTACAAAACTCTGCGCTTGGAGGCCCAACACGAGTCTACAAGAACAAGTTGTATAGTAGACATCGGTCCACGGTAACAGACACTCAGAGTTGTATTCCGATCTATACCACTAGAACTGGATACTGGAGACACTAAATGGATATGATGGCTCCGGCATTGCTTTCTCGCAGGGAGTCGAGGAAGGATCTCTGGGCGTTACTACAACATACTTACTACTTTATGTTATGCTAATCTGCACTCTCCTAATGCTGCAAGATGCTAGTCTTCGATAAGCTAGGCCTTCCCTCTATTCTGGCATTTCTACAGTTCAGTCCAAAAATATAGCCCCATTCCTTTGATACTAATACATACTTAGTATAGGTCTGATGTAAGTCTTGCGAGTACTTTGGATGAGTACTCACGGTTGCTTTGCTACCTTTTTCGCTGCTACCCGATTGCTGCGATCAGATGACGGAGTTCAGGAGCCAGTTTATCCTGCTGACGACTACTACTACCCCGACGGAGCCTACTACTACGTGGAGACCGCCGATGACCAGGCGTAGTTAGGAGGCTCCCAGGCAGGAGGCCTGCGCCTTTTCGATCTATGTTGTCTGGTTTTGCTAGCCTTCTTAAGGCAGACTTGTGTACTTATGTGTGTACTCAGATATTGTTGCTTCCACTGACTCTTGTGTATTCGAGCCCTCGAGGACCCTAGCTTGTAATATAAAGCTTGTATTATTTTATTTGTGTCTAGAGTTGTTTTGTGATATCTTCCTGTGAGTCTCTGATCTTGATCGTGCGCATTTGCTTGTATGATTAGTGCATGATTAAGTCGGGGTGTCACACAAGTGTTGTCACCTTTTGTTTTTGCAATCTTGCTGGGGCTTTTCTCGGAACCCGGAGGTTCCTTATGCTTCCCATTATTCTCAGAAAATAAAGCAATTTGTATATCCAAAGCATCTGGACACTTATTGCAAAGAGTAATCAACATATTTGTGTGGCTGAGATTCCCACTAATATTTTTTAGAGGTTCAATAGATTTTTGTAACTCAACGAAAAATTTCTGCATATAACCTAATTTTTCCAGGATTTGAATTCCTCTTGAGTGTAATTAAATCCCTTTTGTGGAAGAGCGGTTCCCACTATTCCTTCCACTATTTCATAAGCAATGATGGAATCGCATTCAATAAAATTCCCTTTTGTAGCAAAATCCAGAAGTTGACTATTGGGCATGGTGAGCCCTTCGTAAAATTTCGTAGCAAAATTTTCATATCCCCTTTTCTGGTGCAAATACGATAATATTGCATCATTCTGTACCAAGCATCTTTCAAATTTTCTCCTTGCTTTTGTTTGAAGTACAAGACTTCGAATTCCGGAGACAAAGGAGGGATAGTAATGCTGGTCATAGCAACAAAGCGAACAAGCAAGAAAAAGGCAAACATAAAATATTTGTGTATTTTTGTTAAAACATTTTAGAAGTAGGGGAGATGAAAACGAGAGGCAAATGGCAAATAATGTAAATTTAAGGAGATGAAAGTTTATGTGTATGTACTTGATAGATGTTTATGATGTCTGCCCGGCAACGCCGCCTGAAATTCTTCCTGCTACTTGTGAGCTGTGTTGTGATTTCCCCGAAGAGGAGAGGATGATGCAGTATAGGAGAGATAAATATTTCCCTCAGTTAAGAACTAAGGTTACCAATCCAGTAGGAGAACCACGCAACACCTCGTTAGTAGCATCTACATACAAAATAACAAATACTTGCACCCAACGCGAACAAGGGGTTGTGAGTCCCTCAGCGGTTAATTGTAAGGATTAAATCTCGTAGTGGTAGATAGATAATTAGAACACAAAATAAAATAAAGTAAAGAAAAATTGCAGCAAGGTATTTTTTATTTTAATATATGATAAAAAGTAGACCTGGGGGCCATAGTTTTCACTAGAGGCTTCTCTCTTGAAAATAGCATACGATGGTAAACAAATTACTGTTGGGCAATAGATAGAAAAACGAATAATCATGATGATGTCCAAGGCAATGATCATGTATATAGGCATCATGTCCAAGACAAGTAGACCGACTCCTGTCTGCGTCTACTACTATTACTCTACACATCGACCGCTATCCAGCATGCATCTAGAGTATTAAGTTCATGAAGAATGGAGTAACGCCTTAAGCAAGATGACGTGATGTAGACAAAGTAAACTCACACATGAATAAACCCCATCTTTTTATTCTTAATGGCAACAATGCAAATACGTGCCTTGTCCCTTTCTGTCACTGGGATATAGAACACCACAAGATTGAACCCATCACAAAGCACCTCTCCCATTGCAAGAAGAATCAATCTAGTTGGCCAAACCAAATCAATAGATAGGAGAGAAATACAAAGCTATAATAATCATGCATAAAAGAGTTCAGAGAAGACTCAAATAATATTCATGGATAATCTGATCATAAACCCAGAATTTATCAGATCCCAACAAACACAATGCAAAAAGTGATTACAACTAATATAACTCAAAGAACATCGAGGAGAAAATTCTATTGAAGATCAAAGAAAGAGAAGAAGCCATCTAGCTACTAACTATGGACCCGTTGGTCTGTGGTAAAATACTCACACATCATCGGAAGGGCAGCAAGGTTGATGTAGAGCCCCTCCATGGTGGATTCCCCCATCCGGCAGAGTACCGGAAAAGGCCTCCAGTTGGATCTCTCGAGAACAGAAGCTTGCGGCAGCGGAAAAGGTATTTTGGGTTGCTCTCTATTGGTTTCCCGATTTTAGAGAATTTATAGAGGTGGAATTAGGTCAAATGGATGCTCGTGGGCCCCACAAGCCACCAGGGGCACGCCTACCCCCTAGGTGCGCACTGGTGCCTCGTGGGCCCGTCCTTCATCTTCTGGTCCTCTCCCGAAGCTTCCAGGGTCTCTTATGTCCAGAAAAAAATCTCTAAAAAGTTTCGTGGCATTTCGACTTCGTTTGGTACTGATATTCTGGAAAACCAAAAACAGGCAAAAAACAGCCACTGGCACTGGACACTAAGTTAATAGGTTAGTCCCAAAAAATGATATATATATATATATATATAAATGCATATAAAAGATCCAAGATTGATACTATAATCACATGGAACAATCAGATATACGCTGGAGACGTATCAGGCAGCACTAGCATGTCGCGCCTCGGCTCCTCAAGGTGTTGGGGGTGTACGAGATCATTGCGGTAGGTTGCGCCCCTTGCCGGCGTGCGTTCCTGGGGCGACGAACCTTGAGTAGCTATGCCCTGATCCATGCGTCACTAGAGTTATTGAGCTTCATCGTCTCTGTTCCGGCACCCCCCATATCCAAGCACGCTGACGGGCAGTGACGCATGCATCACATGTGACCCCATTCCTAGATCCTGCCTCGGACATCGTCGCCGTTCCCCGAATGATCAGGTAAGACTCGCGACAATCCATTTCTTTAGCCATTTTTCGAGCTTGGTTATGGGTTAGTGATTTTTGGAGCAGTATGCTTATTATGCTGGTACTAATCAAATATCTAGAATTTTTTATTGAAACTAGCTAGCTGGTTATGTTGTCTGTTGGAGCAGTATGCTAATTTGTCATTGTCATGCACTCATGTTCTTTTTGTGGTATATGGGTGCTATACCATGAATTAGTTCCCATATTAGACATGAAATTTGCCAGGTATTCTTACTAAAATGTACTATGTATTGGCATGGCATTTTAGAGATACCTTTCTTCCAATGCAACTAAACATGACATGTGCTGGTAGTTTTTGCAAGAACACCATGGCAAATAAATTTAATTCACCATTGCAACTTTTAGGTTTAAAATAGATGGTAAAGTAGGTGCAAAAACTACAAGAACATGGCTTGACATTGTGTTTGCCATGAAATTTTCTACATGATTTATTCTAAAAAAAGGCATTTTGTTTATTAGTGGCATGGCAATTTTTACTATGTGACATGGAAAAATTCAGTACATGGCATTTTTTACATTGTATTTTCCATTGGAATTTCTACATCTTTTGTTCTAACTTCACAATAGATAGAAAGTGTTTTTGTTAACCTTTTTGGCAAGTTTTGTAAATTGACATGGTATTTTTGTAATAATAACATGGAATAACTCATAACTTTTGTGTACGGAAAAACAGGAGAAAACCATTGGCAATTT
The DNA here is from genome assembly GCA_011799875.1 of Thinopyrum elongatum. Lineage (NCBI taxonomy): Eukaryota > Viridiplantae > Streptophyta > Magnoliopsida > Poales > Poaceae > Thinopyrum > Thinopyrum elongatum. Next base: position 560,385,431 of record CM022301.1, read on the forward strand.
TGTTGTAATTTTCCATGGATTTTTTCAAACAATAACATGAGAAATTCATAATGTTTTCATATACTAAAAAACATGACATTGCTATCATATGTTCCACATTGGTTGTTAGGATGACAAGTTTTATATAAAACCTTCTATGTTCACATGACAAGTTCATAGAAGTTCATATGTATGTTTGTTAGCATGGCATTTTTATTTTGAAGAGCATGGAATTTTTATTATCAAGAGCATGTCATTTCTTGTTAGCATGACATTTTCTTCTTATTGAGAGCATGGAAATTTTTAATCGATATAACATGGTAGTTTTATTTAATGGCATGTCCTTTTTTATTTTTTGAATCATGCAATTCTCTTTTGTGTGACTTCTTGTTTTCAATAATAAAAATATAGGGCATTTTTGTAACAATAACATGGCAAAATTCATATAGTTTTTTGTAGTAAAAACATGGCATTGTTTTCATATGTACCACCTTGTTTGTTAGCTTGGCAAGTTATCATAAAACCCGTTATGTTCACATAGCAAGTTCATAGAAGTTCGTTATTGGGGTCTATATCTATAGCATGGCATTTTTATTTTGATGAGCATGACAATTTTATTATCATGGGCATGGCATTTTTATCATTAAGACCAGGGAATTTTCTTTTGTTAAGAGCATGCCAATTTTTAATCTATAGCATGGTAAATTACTTTTAATGGCATGTCATTTTTCAATTTTTTAATCATGCAATGATCTTTTTGTGTGATTTCTTGTTTTTGACAAAGAAAATATTGCGCACGACAATTTTAATATTATCATGGCATTTTTATTTTTAATGTCATGGCATTTCTATTATCTTGATCATGACATTTTTTCTTTTCCTTTTGAAACATTCAAATTTTGAATCATCCTCAAGCATGGCAATTTCCTTTTGTTTTTATACATGTTTTCAAATTTACCATGTATGCTTCTACATGATGGTATTTTTAGTTAAAATATTCACTACTAGGGAAAAGCCTAGTAGTAGCGCGGGTTAAATAGCTAGTAGTAGCGCGGGTGCCCGCGCTACTACTACGGCGCTACAGCTAACTTGTAGTAGTAGCACGGGTGCGCCCGCGCTACTACTACGTCTGTTAGTAGTAGCGGGGGTGCCACCCGCGCTACTACTATTAATTTCAAAAACAAAACAAAAATCTCGATCCCGTGCGTGCTGTCAATGGTAGCAATGGTTCGATCTAGCAAAAAAGAAAAACAGGGGAGAGAGGAAGGAGACGGACGTAGCAGCGGGGTTGGTCGCCGGTGGTGAGGTGCTCCGGCATGGTGGCATGGAGATGCGGGAAAGACCGGCGAGCTCCGAGACGCTGGCGGCGCGAGGCGGCGGCCTCTTTTGGCGCCATGGAGGAGGAGGCGCGCATGCGTAGGAGGTCCATGTGAGAGCCTATGGAGAGAGAGGGGGGAGAGGAAGGATTTGGGGGAGGAGATGGGGATTTCAGGTCTCTTCAAAAACCATGTAGTTAGTAGCAGCGTGGGTTTATACCCCTCGCTACTACTATCAACTTAGTAGTAGCGTGAGTTTATACCCCTCGCTACTACTATGGCATGTCCCGGCGGGGCACGGTAGAGACCGCTTAGTAGTAGTGAGGGGTAAAAACACGCGCTACTACTATCAACTTAGTAGTAGCGAGTGGTAAAAACCCGCGCTACTAGTAAGTAGCAGTAGCGAGGGGTATAAACCCGCGCTACTAGTAAGCGCCTGCCTATAAGCTTTTCCCTAGTAGTGATTGTTTTTGTTCACATTGCAACTAGCAGTTTTTGCTATATACATTTTTTTTGTTTTTTAGCTGTGTGCTATATATGAAATCCTTAGCATGTCGAATTCTAAATTACTTAGCATGTGAAATTATTTTTTTCTTGTATGTTCTGTAATTTTTGTTTTCTTGGGATGCACGATACCTTTTTTATAAAATGTACAGTACATGATCAATTCTAAACATCATGACATTTTCTCTTATATGTCATGTCATTTTCTATGTTGTTTAAACTTGGTTAAAATGAGGTCCGGACTATCAACTTTAAGGTTTAGTACATCACCGAAAATGGGCTCTTTTTGGCCCAATGAGTGGTTCGCTGGGAGTAACTCCCTCTAGCGAATATTTCGTTCACTGGAACCGAAGGGAATGTATCGTTCGTAAAAGGGAACCCAGGGGAGATATTCCCCAGTTATTCGGTTCCAGGAAATTGTGTAGACCAAAATTAAGGAGTGAAATACATGGTCGGTACATTAAGTTGTCGTCAAAGTTCAGTTTCAGACATCAATTTAGAGGTCTGACAGTTCGGTACACGATGTTGCGTAAGTGTCAGCAAGCGATTTATATTTTTTTGAAGTTCGAGCGGTGGTATTTCTAAAGAGTTTTAGCAAAGAACGAGATCGAGCTTGTTGCAAATACAACGGGAGATAACTGGTCGCAGGAGTTAAAAAAACTTCTTACCACATTGGATCATTACAAATGCAGCAAACAATGATTTTCTCTAGCATACAAAGAAGTTTCCAGTCAAAGATCCCTAATATGTAGCACTTTCAACATAATTAGCTAGATGTAGAACTACATTATTGTGGAAATACTATGAAAAGAATACATGTTTTCAAGGATATCAGATGCTATTTTATCCGTCATGAATGTTCGTGTGTCAAGGGATACCCAAATGTTACGCCACCGACCAAGAAAACATGCGACTGACAAGGAGCCCCACCGATTAGTTGAACGGGAAATGTTCTCCCGTAGTTTCTTGTCTGTACAAAGGCGGTGCCGGTGAGTATCGTTCTAGCGACTGGAGTCTTTGTTCCCATCTTTGGTGCATCACGTGACCGATGTAGAGATCCACACCCAGACCTGTAGCGTATGGTCGGCTGGGACCTCCGAGATGTGGGTAGCTCGGCCACGACGGGCGACAATGACGGGCGATGTCGGGCTGCACTCCAATGGAGCAGGAAGGAGGAGTTGGAGTGTCGAAGTGCCTCGTGGATGCTATTGGAGAACTTTGGTTGATGGGATCGATGAGAGATGCTATGGTTGCTCATCATCGACCGAGGACAGGGTGGTGGTGAATCTTACTAAAGTGGATAAGACGGCCTCGACTGGACGATTATTTATGCGGGGAGGGTTACAGAGAGGGGATAAGGGGCTATGGGCGTGAGTGAGCTTGGGAGGGCAATATAAAGGGTTAGACCCTGACTAGATAAGGTGCCCGCTCGGGAGCTCTAGACGGAGCACACACGCATGGATGCGACGTGCTTGGGGTGCTATAAAGTGTTGGGGAGTGAGATCGGAGCTCGAGGGGGCTTTGTGGCATGCTTCAGATGATAGGGATGAAGGCAGATGAGAGGGACAAGGAGGAACTTTGGCTAGAGCACCCCACTCCATGCCAGGGTGGTGGTCACCACCAACAATGCATGGCCAGTCAAAAAATGGCTGTAAAATGTTGTCATGGGTTTGTTTGCATGATTATTAGAGATATATGATGGGTGAGATAGGCCGGGGAACTAAGTTGGCTATAAACCCTTGTTCAACCATAATAATGCACCCTAAGGTGTTTGTAGTAGGTTCATATAGACATGTATCGATCAACATGACTTCACATTTGGAGGTCTATGACAAGATGGTTACATAATGTTGTTCCAAAGTATAATCTCATTTGGATGAGTGTATCTCACACATGCCTCAAAAGGGTTTTATTTGAAGGAAAAGTTTAGTTTTGACAATGCAATCACATTTTGAACCAGGTGAACTCAGTGTATATTGGACATTTGTAGATATAGGAAGATCCACAAATTATTTTAGAATCATACAAGCAACCAAAATGGTAGTTGCTTTGTAAAGGGTCATATATAGAATATTGGATACACTAGTTGGCTCAACATTTTTACTAGAGCTTAACATAGTTACAAGGATCATCTCAAATATTTTTTGAAGATTTTTGTAAGTCCTTAGATATTTACGAGGATTTGTTTCCTCGAGAGGGTAGGAAAATGAATTATTTATAACTAGAAAACTCTGCACATGACATGGCAGTATTTTTGTATATCTTGAGTTGTAGGTGTAGGAGTCTCTAGGAATTTTTGGGGAATATTTCAAGAAAATGAAATTTGGATTCCTTTGCATGGTTCGATTCGGGTTTAATTCTCCAATATTTGGGAAATAGTGTTTTAAGGGTAAAGTCGAGCAGAGAGATCTTTGGTGGCAAGCATAGCTTGAATAGAATATTTGGGTTCGAGGAGAAGAGCACTGACAATTGACCATCGATGTCCACCAAATCCAAAAAAACAAATGAACATCAAAAGAAAAAGGTGGGAGCAAAATCCCGGGAAAGAAAAAAACACGAGGAGTGAAAATGGGGGCATTACAAATTGCTTGCATGGATGATGTCGCTGTCCCTGCTAATTCAAATAAGAACATCCATCAAATAGAATTAGTAACCCTAGCTATTAGGACAACATACCGAAACATACCCCGTAACTAATGTTTTCTTGAATGATCTGGACTAACAAGCCATTGTTGAAGTTAGTGTGTATAATCGAAGAATTGTCTTCCTAAGCCTATAGAACTATATTCCTTTCTATATATTTCATAAAAATACTTGGCACTATATCTTTAACCTGAAGGTCTTGAAACTAGGACGGGTCCCAAAACCGCACTTCGCCATCACCATTAGGTATGTAGTGAAGAAACTTTGTTAGCCTTATTGCATAGATTTTGATGAGTGGTCCAATATATGGAAAGGTCAATACACTCAAACTACAGCTATCTGAGGGTATGCTCAATGGAAGCACCACCATATGGTGAACCCATATATCCTCCTGGAGACATCACATGAGAGGCTAGTTCCAACCGATCTTACATTTTCTCTTGGTGACTCCGCTTGAGCTGGAACATTGGAAGGCTCACATAGGATTATATATTTTATTTTTTGCACTTATTAGACTTTCTAACCAAGCAGTTGAACACTTTTTGTTTCCATTGGTTTTAGAAATGTGAGAGCACACAATAGTTTCCTACTCTGTTGTTAAAAGGATGCAACGAGGTATCAACATTGCATCTTGCTTGTAATTGTTGGTGCCTTTTAAATCAATCCAATAAAAAATTTATTAAAAAATAAGGTGGCAAAGTGCTTGCTACATTAGAAGTCAATTTCATAATAACGAGATAAAATGTTACTCCCTCCGTCCCATAATGTAAGACGTTTTTTGACACAAGTGTAGTGTTAAAAAACTTCTTACATTATGGGACGGAGGGAGTACATTCCATGTGGTAAGCATTTTCTCACTTTGATTTTCTTGTTAAATATATCTCACACATGTGAAATATACTCCAGGTTAACTTCTATAAAACAATGAGGTTGATGAGGTAATGCAATTTTAAATTTAGTAAAGTTAAGGGCATCATTTATATAGACTCCAATAAATGAGTTCATCTTCAATGGGATCATAACCAATAGTGTGTGTGGGGGAGATTCAAAGAGGAGTTCGCCATGGTTATCCATGACGCTAAGATGAAGGATGATCTTAAATTTCTTAGTTCTTAGTTTATTTTAAATTTTTATATACATAATATTTGTATATTTTGTTACACCAATGACAAGAGAGATACAATTCCCTAGCAACAAAGTTATGGTTAATTACTGTAAGAAGTTAGAGATAGCACTGTAGCAACAACATCCCATATTAGGTGGAAAACCACATTAAGTATTATTCATGCAATATATGTATCAACATCTTGGTCTTTTGTTCAACCCGTGCACGTCATACAAATGGGCATAACACACAATAGTCTGCATCGAGCAAGATAGGGCAGTCGCTCGTAAAAAAATATATCTTTTGCATTACTATTTTTCCAAATGATCAGCATCTAGCCATGTTTGCGTGCATGTTAAGAATTCGACCCATAGTTTGGCTGGTGTTCAAATACACATCACTGTAAAAAATTGGGTAGAAATGCTCATAAGGAGGTTTAGAAGAGGAAGTTGCTGCAATATGGACGATCTATTAATACATTTTTAAATATCAAATTTCACCTACATATATAAAAAGTAAATGGAGTCTTATTATTTTTGGTAAACTAAATACCTAATAACTAAACCATATTTACAATTCATTGAATAATTTTTTCACATTTCTTGTGATACATTCATGTTTAAAATATTTTAGGATGCTTGATTATGTATGTTTACATATCTTATACATAATGGGTGAGGCTGACAGGAGACAATATTTTTGACTGGATATAAAAGTTCTTTTGGCATCGCATTTATTACTCACACCTCCCCCATGGATACGAGATAAGGAACCTTTGATTAACGCATTAGTTCACCAGATCGATTAATTTTTTTCGCATCCCACAATTTCCTTAGTTGAAATGTCAGGTACGACACTTTGCTACAACTATATGGAAGGAAAACATGGCACTCAAACCCTTGCAACGTGGACCCGCTGCAATGTGACAACTATTTCCTCGTTGACTTCGCAATGGCTAACACGTAAATTTCAGCCATTAGTATACAAAGATTAGGGACCCTGCTTTATTAGGGCAACATCGCTTCTTCTTCCAAGCATCGGTAAAAGGTCTGCCATTCCACATAAATGGAAGAAAAATTAGTCTCAAGTTAGTTGAACAATGATTGGGTAGAAACTAAACACAATCGACTTGCAAAAACTAGTCGTGGTACCTCCACTCTACTGATCTAGGCAAGGACTAGCACTAATTTTGGAACCCCCTTGTACATTAAATACAGATACCAATAGATTGGCGCATATTAATGTTCTTTCAAATATATCTATGCGGTCAAAGTATGTCTAATATAGCAAAAAATATGGGAAAAAATGTGCAGTCCACTTAGAGTCGGTTGAAGTGCAATCTATTATTTAACACCCTCGCAAAAACTCTATTATGTAACACAAATAATAAATTAGTTTTTGAAATATAGGAGGTATCATATTTCAGGCCTTCACTACTAACTAATTATATTTTATCCTTAGTTTTGAATGTTTAGTTGCACATAGTTGTGACGCCCGGGTAATCAAGCTACAGTAACCCTCTGCTAATGATGCCACGTCACCTTGATTACTCTTGCTAATCTCGCGTTAGTTCGAAACCGGTTCGATTTCAAATTCAAAATTAGGCAAACATCAAAAGTTTTTCAAAAATAAAAAAACTAAAATATTCTAAATGAGTCTAATAATTCATAGGGAATTATGGTGGAGAAACCACACTTTATAGAATGTTTAAATGCACTAAGATATTAGAAACAGCGGGAAAAACAATTATTTAAATACTTTTTATAGTTAATAAAATATTAAACTAATTTAATGGGGCACTAAACTTTCTATCGCTGTGGACTAAATTGATATGCCAATCTAGGTGCTAAAGATGTATTTTACAAAACTAAAATAATTAAATTCTAAAATATAAAAACAGAAAAGAAAATAAACACAAAGGAAAAAGAGAGGAAAGACCCTCCCTGGCCGTTCGGCCCAACTGGGCTACCAGGCCCACCTGGCCGGCCCACCCCGCCTCCCTTATCCCCACACACCCCGACCGAACCCTACGCCACCACCCCACATACCCCCCCATGATCCCCTTCTCTTCCCCCGATCTGGATCGGGATCAGCCCCGATCCCGTCGCCCCATCGCTCGCCCTGAACCGCCGCCGTCGCCATGGATGCCTTGACCGCGAGCTCTCCAACCTCCTCGCGTCCTAGGATGGTGTCCGCCCGCACCGCCATCGTCTACTACCTCCTCTCTGACCACGAGCACGAGCTCGGTACCCCTACCTCGCCGGATCGGCCTCATCCCCCTTCTCTGCCTCGCCAGTCATCACCGTCGATCTGCTGCTCCGGTGCTTCCCCGAGCCCGCTACGCACCCCTACCGGCTCACTGTGAGCCCTGCTCCCCTCTCCCCTGGCTCTTCCGTGTGGATCCGCCGTCGTTGCACCGTCCCCGTATCCGGTCGCCGCGCCGGAGCTCTCCGCGAGCTCGCGCCCACCGCGCCCTGGACTTCCCTGTCTACGCCTGCTCCGGCTCCGGCTGCTAGCGCCGCTGCGTCCCTGTGCGCGCCCGCCTGCAGCTGCTAACGCTCCTGCTTGCAGCGCCATCGCTACTCGCGGACCCCTGTAGCCGCCGCTCACTGCCGAGGCCGCCGCCACTGCCCGCTGCTCCACCTCGCCCGCTGGCCGCCTCTGCCCGCTGGCGTCCTCGCTTCCGCCCGCCTGTGCCGCGTCCCGCCGGCGCCCGCACGCGCCGCGCGCTGCTCCTACTCCTGCCGCCCAAGCACCCGTGTCGTGGCCGGCCCCCTGTTGCTGGCTCTACACCACCGGCGCCGCTCGCCGTCGACCGCCTACAGCGCCGCCCCCCCCCTCCCCCGCCCGCGGCCGCTCCCATCGCCGCCATCCGCTTCCTCCCGCCGGGCTGGCCCCCGCACGCCCCTGCACCCGATAGCCCAACGCCCGCTAGGCCTCCCCTGGGCCTATGACTAGTGCACCCCTCCCCCAGAACGATAAAAAAAATGAAAAAAATAATATAAAAAATTAATAATAATAACAATTATAAATAATTAATTAGTTAATTAAAGAAATAATTAAGTTAATTAATTCTGTTTAGATTAACCTAATCACTTAGTTAAACTATTTAACTCTGTTTAGTTAATCTGTTAATTAACAATCAATGACAGGCAGGACCCACATGTCAGGTTGACCAGTCAACAGTACCATTGACTGCTGATGTCAGCATGACATCACTGCTGATGCAATAAATGTTTTTCTGATTTAAAATAATCCAAAATGATTATTAAAACTTTAAAAAATGCATAGAAAATAATCCGTAACTTGGATCGAGAAAGTTTGAACATGAAAGTTGCTCAGAACGACAAGACGAATCCAAATACGCAGTCCGTTCGTTCACCACATGTCCCTAGCATAGCGAACATGCAACAATCCACCTCCGGTCCGTCTGTCCGAAAACGTCAAACACCGGGAATACTTTCCCGGATGTTTCCCCCCTCTGCCGGTATCACCTATCCCTGCGATAGATCACCACTGGCACCGCGTATTGCCTTGTTATATTTTGTGATGCTTTGTTTGCTTTGTATTTACTATTTCCTCCCCCCTCCTTCTCTCTCGATAGACACTGAGACCGCTGACGACGCTGCCGTGAACGACTACTACGTCGACGACCCTTCTCTCTCGACACAGCTTCCAGGCAAGCCCCCCCCCTTGATCAACCCGATATCGCCTATTCCTTCTCTCTACTGCTTGCATTAGAGTAGTGTAGCATGTTACTGCTTTTGGTTAATCCTATTCTACTGCATAGCCTGTCTTTGCTACTACTGTTGATACCTTACCTGCAATCCTAAATGCTTAGTATAGGTTGCTAGAATTACATCAGTGGCCCTACACTCTTGTCCGTCTGCCATGCTATACTACTGGGCCGTGATCACTTCGGGAGGTGATCACGGGTACATATACTATATACTATTACATACTTATGTTACTGTTCGGAGATGGGGGCTGAAGGGGCAGGTGGTTCCATCCATGCAGAGGTGGGCCTAGGTTCCCGACGGCCCCCGAGTGTTACTTTGTGGCGGAGCGACAGGGCAGGTTGTGACCACCTAGGAGACAGGTGGGCCTGGCCCTGGTCGGCGTCCGCGGTTACTTCAAAATAACACGCTTAACGAGATTGGGTATTTGATCTGAGTCTGGCTACGAGCCTATACGCGCTAACCACCACGCGGGAACAGTTATGGGTACTCGACGTCGTGGTATCAGCCGAAGCCTCCTAGACGTCAGCGACTGAGCGGCGCACGCTGGGTTGGACCGCGTAACGCAACTTCCTTTGTAATGGAGGTTGCTAGGTCTGCTCTCCGGCCGCCCACGCAACGTGCAGGTGTGCAATGGGCGATGGGCCCAGACCCCTGCGCGCATAGGATTTAGACCGGCGTGCTGACCTCTCTGTTAGGCCTAGGTAGGGCTGCAACGTGTTGATCTTCCGAGGCCGGGTATGACCCAGGAAAGTGTGCCCGGGCAGAGGGATTGAGCGTGTTGGGTAATGTGGTGCACCCCTGCAGGGAAGTTTATCTATTCGAATAGCCGTGTCCCTCGGTAAAAGGATGACTCGGAGTTATACCTTGACCTTATGACAACTAGAACCGGATACTTAATAAAACACACCCTTTCAAGTGCCAAATATAACCCGGTGATCGCTCTCTCACAGGGCGACGAGGAGAGGATCGTCGGGTAGGATTATGCTATGCGATGCTACTTGGTGAACTTACCATCTACTCTCTTCTACATGCTGCAAGATGGAGGCTGCCAGAAGCGTAGTCTTCGACAGGATTAGATATCCCCCCTCTTATTCTGGCTTTCTGCAGTTCAGTCCACTGATATGGCCCTTTACACATATACCCATGCATATGTAGTGTAGCTCCTTGCTTGCGAGTACTTTGGATGAGTACTCACGGTTGCTTTGCTTCCCCCTTTTCCCCCTTTCTTTTCTTTCTGGTTGTCACAACCAGATGCTGGAGTTCAGGAGCCAGACGCCACCGTCGACGACGACCCCTACTACTCTGGAGGTGCCTACTACTACGTGCAGGCCGCCGACGACGACCAGGAGTAGTTTAGGAGGATCCCAGGCAGGAGGCCTGTGCCTCTTTCGATATGTATCCCAGTTTGTGCTAGCCATCTTATGGCAACTTGTTTAACTTATGTCTGTACTCAGATATTGTTGCTTCCGCTGACTCGTCTATGATCGAGCACTTGTATTCGAGCCCTCGAGGCCCCTGGCTTGTATTATGATGCTTGTATGACTTATTTTACTTTTAGAGTTGTGTTGTGATATCTTCCCGTGAGTCCCTGATCTTGATCGTACATGTTTGCGTGTATGATTAGTGTACGATTGAATCGGGGGCGTCACAATAGTTCTAGGTTTGATGTACCTATATCATATATTTATGATATCTTCTAGTATAGCACTTACTCATCAAGGTCTACTCTACGCAGATCAGATGTGGTAGCCCTATGTGCGTGAAAGGTGGTTGGCGTGGTTCGTAATGGCCTTCAACGAATTTAGTACCTTGATAATAAATTATGAACCTCCTTGCACACTAAACAAAGATAACTACATGCATCCATTTTGGAAAAATAACATTAAATGCACATACATAGACAGGGACATTAGATTTATTTCATCAGTTATTGTCCACATGACCTTAATATGGGATTATGTAAATCATCTTCGAAAATAGACCTGACTAATTTATTTCTATCAAAATTGGAGTAAGTTCCCATAAAAATTTCATAAACTCATCAGACGTAGCACTTATGTTAAGGGTTTAACCATTCCATCCAAATGGTTGGAGTAAGTGCGCATATAAATGATGCCCATAACTTTACTAAATTGAAAATTGCATCACCATGAGCAAAGATGAAGGATGATCTTAAATTTCTTAGTTCTTAGTTTATTTAAAAAAATTATATACAAATGATTTGTTTATTTTCTAACACCAATCACAAGAGAGATACAATTCCCTAGCGAAAAAGTTATGGTTAACTACTATAAGAAGTCAAAGATAGCACTATAGCACCAGCATCCCATATTAGGTGGTAGACCACATTATATTTTACTCATGCAATATATATATCGACATCTTGGTCTTTTGTTCAACCCATGCACGTCATACAAATGGACATAACACACACTAGTCTTCATCGAGCAAGATAGGGCAGTCGCTCGTAAAAACTATATTTTTTGCATTACTATTTTTCTAGATGACCAGCACCTAGCCATGTCTAAATGCATGTTAAGAATTGCATCCATAGTTTGGGTGGTGTTCAAATACACATCATGGTAAAAAATAGGGTAGAATGGCTCATAAGGAGGTTTGGAAGTGGAAATTGGAGCAATATGGATGATCTATTAAACACATTTTTAAATATAAAATTTCACCTACATATATAAAAAGTAAATGGAGAATTATTTGTTTTGGTAAACTAAATACCTATGAAATTAAACCTTATTTACAATTCATTGGATTTTCTTTACATTTCTGGTGATACATTCACGTTTACAATATTTTAGGATGCTTCATTATATATGTTTACTTATCTTATACTCAATGGGTGAGGCTGACAGGACACAATATTTCCGACTAGATATAAAAGTTCTTTTGGCGCCACATTTATTACTCACACATCCTCGATGGACACGAGATAAGGTTTGAACCTTTGATTAATGCATTAGTTCAGCGGATTGATTAGTTTTTTGCGCATCCCACAATTTCCTTAGTTGCAACGTCAGGTATGACACTTGGCTACAACTATATAGAAGGAAAACGTTTCATTCAAACCCTTGCAATGTGGCCCTGCTGCAAAGTGAAAACTATTTCCTCGTTGAATTCTCAATGGATAACACATAAATTTCAGCCATTAGTATACAAAGATTAAGTACCCCACTATATTAGGGCAACATCGCTTCTTCTTCCAAGCATCGGTAGAAGGTCTACCACTCCACATAAGAGGAAGAAAAATTACTCTCAAGTTAGTTGAACAATGATTGGCTAGAAACTAAACACAACCGGCTTGCAAAAACTAGGCTTGGTACCTCCACTCTACTGATCTAGGCGCAAGGACTAGAACTAATTTTGGTACCCCCTTGTACATTACATACAGACACCAATAGATTAGTGCTTATTAATGTTCTTTCAATTATATCTATACAGTCAAAGTTTGTCTAATATAAAAAAATATGGAAAAAAATGTGAAGTCCACTTTGAGTTGGTTGAAGTGCAATCTATTATTTAACACATTGGCAAAAACTCTATTATGTAACACAATTAATAAATTAGTTTTTGAAATATAGGAGGTATCATATTACAGGCCTTCAATACTAACTAATTATATTTTATCCTTAGTTTTGAATGTTTAGTTCCACATGGTTCTAGGTTTGATGTACCTCTATCATATATTCATGATATCATCTAGTATAACACTTACTCATCAAGGTCTACTCTACGCAGATAAGATGTGGTAGTCCTATGTGCATGAAAGGTGGTTGGCGTGGTTCGTAGTGGCCTTCTACGAATTTAGTACCTTCAGCATAAATTATTAACCTGCTTGCACACTAAATAAAGATAACTGGATGCATCCATTTTAGAAAAATAACATTAAATGCACATACATAGACAGGGACAATATATTTATTTCATTTGTTATTGTCCACATGACCTTAATATGGGATTATGTAAATCGTCTCCGAAAATAGAGCTGACTAATTTATTTCTATCAAAATTGGAGTAAGTTCCCATAAAAATTTCATAAGCTCATCAGACATAGCACTTATGTTAAGGGTTTAACCATTCCATCCATATGGTTGGAGTAAGTGCCCATATAAATGATGCCCATAGCTTTACTAAATTTAAAATTGCATTACCATGAAGCAAAGATGAAGGATTATCTTAAATTTCTTAGTTCTTAGTTTATTTTAAAAATTTTATATACATAAGTTTTGTTTATTTTCTTACACCAATCACAAGAGAGATACAATTCCCTAGCAAAAAAGTTATCGTTAACTAATGTAAGAAGTCAGAGATAGCACTATAGCACCACCATCCCATATTAGGTGGCAGACCACATTATATATTATTCATGCAATATATGTATCATTATCTTGGTCTTTTGTTCAACCCGTGCACGTCATACAAATGGACATAACACACAGTAGTCTTCATCGAGCAAGATAGGGCAGTCGCTAATAAAAATTATATCTTTTGCATTACTATTTTTTTGGATGACCAGCACCTAGCCATGTCTACATGCATGTTTAGAATTGCACCCATAGTTTGGGTGGTGTTCAAATACACATCACGGTAAAAAAATAGGGTAGAAATGCTCATAAGGAGGTTTAGAAGTGGAAGTTGGAGCAATATGGATGATCTATTAAACACTTTTTTAAATATAAAACTTCACCTACATATATAAAAAGCAAATGGAGACTTATTCGTTCTGGTAAACTAAATACCTATAAAATTAAACCTTATTTACATTTCATTGGATTTTTTCACATTTCTTGTGATATATTCATGTTTAAAATATTTTAGGATGCTTGATTATATATGTTTACATATCTTATACGTAATGGGTGAGGCTTATAGGACACAATATTTCTGACTAGATATAAAAGTTCTTTCGGCACCACATTAATTACTCACACAGCCTCCATGGATACGAGATAAGGTTTGAACCTTCGATTAATGCATTAATTAGTTCAGCAGATCGATTTGTTTTTTGCGCATCCCACAATTTCCTTAGTTGCAACGTCAGGTACGATACTTGGCTACAACTATATGGAAGGAAAATGTGGCACTCAAACCCTTGCAACATGGCCCCGCTGCAAAGTGACAACTATTTCCTCTTTGACTTCTCGATGGATAACACGTAAATTTCAGCCATTAGTATAGAAAGATTAGGGACCCTACTTTATTAGGGCAACATCACTTCTTCTTCCAAGCATCGGTAGAAGGTCTGCCATTCCACATAAGAGGTAGAAAAATTACTCTCAAGTTAGTTGAACAATGATTGGCTAGAAACTAAACACAATCGGCTTGCAAAAACTAGGCTTGGTACCTCCAATCTACTAATCTAGACGCAAGGACTAGAACTAATTTTGGAACCCCCTTGTACATTACATACAGACACCTTTAGATTAGCGCATATTAATGTTCTTTCAAATATATCTATACGGTCAAAGTTTGTCTAATATAGAAAAAATATGGAAAAAATGTGCAGTCCACTTAGAGTCGTTGAAGTGCAATCTATTATTTAACACCCTCGCAAAAAACTCTATTATGTAACACAATCAATAAATTAGTTTTTGAAATATAGGAGGTAAGGCCTTCACTACTAACTAATTATAATTTATCCTTAGTTTTGAATGTTTAGTTCCCCATAGTTCTACGTTTGATGTAACTCTGTCATATATTCATGATATCATGTAGTATAACACTTACTCATCAAGGTCTACTCTACGCATATAAGATGTGGTAGTCCTATGTGCATGAAAGGTGGTTGGCGTGGTTCGTAGTGGCCGTCTACAAATTTCGTACCTTGAGCATAAATTATGAACCTCCTTGCACACTAAATAAAGATAACTGTATGCATCCATTTTGGAAAAATAACATTAAATGCACATAAATAGACATGGACAATATATTTATTTCATCTGTTATTGTCCATGTGACCTTAATATGGTATTATTTAAATCATCTCCAAAAATAGACCTAACGAATTTATTTCTATCAAAATTGGAGTAAGTGCCCATAAAAATTACATAAACTCATCAGACATAGCACTTATGTTAAGGGTTT
Organism: Thinopyrum elongatum; assembly: GCA_011799875.1. Classification (NCBI taxonomy): domain Eukaryota; kingdom Viridiplantae; phylum Streptophyta; class Magnoliopsida; order Poales; family Poaceae; genus Thinopyrum; species Thinopyrum elongatum. The sequence continues at coordinate 560,400,814 of CM022301.1, forward strand.
AACCATTCCATCCAAATGGTTGGAGTAAGTGACCATATAAATGATGCCCACAACTTTACTCAATTTAAAATTGCATTACCATGAAGCAAAGATGAAGGATCATCTTAAATTTCTTAGTTCTTAGTTTATTTTAAATTTTTATATACATAAGATTTGTTTATTTTCTTACACCAATCACAAGAGGGATACAATTCCCTAGCAGAAAAGTTATGGTTAACTACTGTAAGAAGTCAGAGATAGCACTGTAGCACCAGCATCCCATATTAGGTGGCAGACCACATTACATATTATTCATGCAGTATATGTATCAACATCTTGGTCTTTTGTTCAACCCGTGCACGTCATACAAATGGACATAACACACAATAGTCTTCTTCGAGCAAGATAGGGCAGTCACTCGCAAAAACTGTATCTTTTGCATTAGTATTTTTCTAGATGACCAGCACCTAGCCATGTCTGCATGCATGTTCAGAATTCCACCCATAGTTTGTGTGGTGTTCAAATACACGTCACAGTAAAAAATAAGGTAGAAATGCTCATAAAGAGGTTGTGAGACTAAATTTCACCTACATATATAAAAACTAAATCAAGACTTATTCGTTTTGGTAAACTAAATAACTATAAAATTAAAACTTATTTAAAATTCACTGGATTTTTTTCACATTTCTTGTGATACATTCATGTTTACAATATTTTAGGATGCTTGATTATATATGTTTACATATCTTATACATAATGGGTGAGCCTGATAGGACACAATATTTCCGACTAGATATAAAAGTTCTTTCAGCGCTGCATTTATTACTCACACATCCCCCATGGATACGAGATAAGGTTTGAACCTTTGATTAATGCATTAGTTGAGCAGATCGATTAGATTTTTGCGCATCCCACAATTTCCTTAGTTGCAAGGTCAGGTACAACACTTGGCTACAACTATATGGAAGGAAAATGTGGCACTCAAATCCTTCCAGCGTGGCCCAGCTGTAAAGTGACAACTATTTCCTCATTGATTTCACAAATGGATAACAAGTAAATTTCAACCATTAGTATACAAAGATTAGGGACCCTGCTTTATTAGGGCAACATCGCTTCTTCTTACATGCATCGGTAGAAGGTCGGCCATTCCACATCAGAGGAAGAAAAATTACTCTCAAGTTAGTTGAACAATGATTGGCTAGAAACTAAACACAACCGGCTTGCAAAAACTAGGCTTGGTACCTCCACTCTATTGATCTAGGCAAGGACTAGCACTGATTTGGAACCCCCTTGTACATTAAATACAGATACCAATAGATTACCGCATATTAATGTTCTTTCAAATATATCTATACGGTCAAAGTTTGTCTAATATAGCATATAATATCGAAAAAATCTGCAGTCCACTTTGAGTCGGTTGAAGTGCCATCTATTATTTAACACCCTCACAAAAACCCTATTATGTAACATAATTAATAAATTAGTTTTTGAAATATAGGAGGTATCATATTTTAGTCCTTAAGTACTAACTAATTACATTTTATCCTTAGATTTGAATGTTTAGTTGCACATAGTTCTAGGTTCGATGTACCTCTAACATATATTCATCATATCATCTAGTATAACACTTACTCATCAAGGTCTACTCTACGCAGATAAGATGTCGTAGTACTATGTGCATGAAAGGTGGTTGGCATGGTTCGTAGTGGCCTTCTACGAATTTAGTACCTTGAGCATAAATTATGAACCTCCTTGCACACTAAACAAACATAACTACATGCATCCATTTTTGAAAAATAACATTAAATGCACATACATACACAGGGACAATAGATTTATTTCATCAGTTATTGTCCACGTGACCTTAATATGGGATTATGTAAATCATCTCCAAAAATAGACCTCACTAATTTATTTCTATCCAAATTGGAGTAAGTGCCCATAAAATTTTTATAAACTCATCAGACGTAGCACTTATGTTAAGGGTTTAACCATTCCATCCAAATGGTTAGAGTAAGTGCCCATATAAATGATGTCCATAACTTTACTAAATTTAAAACTGCATTACCATGAAGCAAAGATGAAGGATGATCTTAAGTTTCTTAGTTCTTAGTTTATTTTAAATTTTTATATACATAAGATTTGTTTTTTTCTCACACCAATCACAACAGAGATACAATTCCCTAGCAAAAAAGTTATGGTTAACTACTGTAAGAAGTCAGAGATAGCACTATAGCACCAGCATCACATATTAGGTGGCAGACCACATTAAATATTATTCACGCAATATGTATCAAATCTTGATCTTTTGTTCCACCCGTGGACGCCATAGAAATGGACATAGCACACAATAGTCTTCATCGAGCAAGATAGGGTAGTCACTCGTAAAAACTATATCTTTTGCATTACTATTTTTCTAGATGACCAGCACCTAGCCATGTCTGCATGCATATTAAGAATTCCACCCATAGTTTGGGTGGTGTTCAAAAACACATGGTAAAAAAATAGGGTAGAAATGCTCATAAGGAGGTTTAGAAGTGGAAGTTGGAGAAATATGGATGATCTATTAAACACATTTTTAAATATAAAATTTCAACTAAATATATAAAAACTAAATGGAAACTTATACATTTTGGTAAACTAAATACCTACAAAATTAAACCTTATTTACAATTCATTGGATTTTTTTTACATTTCTTGTGATACATTCATGTTTACAATATTCTAGGATGCTTGATTATATATGTTCACATATCTTATACATAATGGGTGAGGCTGACAGGACACAATATTTCCGACTAGATATAAAAGTTCTTTCGGCGCGGCATTTATTACTCACAAATCCCCCATGGACACGAGATAAGGTTTGAACCTTTGATTAATGCATTAATTAGTTCAGCAGATCGATTAGTTTTTTACGCATCCCACAATTTCCTTAGTTGCAACGTCAAGTACGACACTTGGCTACAACTATATGGAAGAAAAACTTGGCACTCAAACCCTTGCAACGTGGCCCTGCTGCAAAGTGACAACTATTTCCTCGTTGACTTCCCAATGGATAACACGTAAATTTCAGCCATTAGTATACAAAGATTAGGGACCTGCTTTATTAGGGCAGCATCGCTTCTTCTTACAACCATCGGTAGAAGGTCTGCCATTCCACATAAGAGGTAGAAAAATTACTCTCAAGTTAGTTGAACTATGATTGGCTAGAAACTAAACACAACCGGCTTGCAAAAACTAGGCTTGGTACCTCCACTCTACTGATCTAGGCAAGGACTAGCACTAATTTTGGAACCCCCTTCTACATTAAATACAGATACTAATAGATTAGCCCATATTAACATTCTTTCAAATATATTTGTACAATCAAAGTTTGTCTAATATAGCAAAAAATATGGCAAAATATGCAGTCCACTTAGAGTCGGTTGAAGTGCAATCTTTTATTTAACAACCTCGCAAAAACTCTATTATGTAACACAATTAACAAATTAGTTTTTGAAATATAGGAGGTATCATATTTCAGGCCTTCACGACTAACTAATTATATTTTATCCTTAGTTTTGAATGTTTAGTTGCACATAGTTCGAGGTTTGATGTACCTGTATCATATATTCATGATATCATCTAGGATAACACTTACTCATCAAGGTCTACTCTACGTAGATAAGATGTGCTAGTCCTATGTGCGTGAAAGGTGGTTGGGGAATGTAGCAGAATTTTAAAATTTTCTACGCATCACCAAGATCAATCTATGGAGTCATCTAGCAACGAGTGAGAGGGGAGTGTATCTACATACCCTTGTAGATCGCGAGCGGAAGCGTTCAAGAGAACGGGGTTGATGGAGTCGTACTCGTCGTGATCCAAATCACCGATGACCGAGCGCCGAACGGACGGCACCTCCGCGTTCAACACACGTACGGAGCAGAGACGTCTCCTCCTTCTTGATCCAGCAAGGGGGGAGGAGAGGTTGATGGAGATCCAGCAGCACGACGGTGTGGTGGTGGAAGCAGCGGGATTTCAGCAGGGCTTCGCCAAGCGCTACTGGAGGAGGAAGAGGTGTCACGGGAGGGAGAGGGAGGCGCCAGGGGCTTCGCTGTTTCTCCCATGCACCTCCCCACTATATATAGGGGTGGAGGGGGCTGGTTTCTTGCCCTCCAAGTCCATTGGGGCGTTGGCAAAGGTGGAAGGAAAGAAATCCCATCCTTTCCCTTCCCCACCGATTGTTATCCCCCTTTTTTAGGGATCTTGATCTTATCCCTTCGGGATATGATCTTATTCCTTCTAAGGGGGAATCTTGGTGCGCCTTGACTAGGGGTGTGGGGCCTTTCCCCCACTACCCACGTTCATGTGGGTCCCCCCATGCAGGTGGGCCCCACTCCGGAACCTTCTAGAACCTTCTCGGTACAATACCGAAAAATCCCGAACATTTTCCGGTGGCCAAAATAGGACTTCCCATATATAAATCTTTACCTCCGGACCATTCCGGAACTCCTCGTGACGTCCAGGATCTCATCCGAGACTCCGAACAACCTTCGGGTTACCGCATACTAATATCTCTATAACCCTTGCGTCACCGAACCTTAAGTGTGTAGACCCTACGGGTTCGGGAGACACGCAGACATGACCGAGACGACTCTCCGGTCAATAACCAACAGCGGGATCTGGATACCCATGTTGGCTCCCACATGCTCCTCGATGATCTCATCAGATGAACCACGATGTCGAGGATTCAATCAATCCCGTACGCAATTCCCTTTGTCTATCGGTACGATACTTGCCCGAGATTCGATCGTCGGTATCTCGATACCTTGTTCAATCTCGTTACCGGCAAGTCTCTTTACTCGTTTCCGTAACACATCATCCCGTGAAAAACTCCTTGATCACATTGAGCTCATTATGATGATGTCCTACCGAGTGGGCCCAGAGGTACCTCTCCGTTACATGGAGTGACAAATCCCAGTCTCGATTCGTGCCAACCCAACAGATACTTTCGGAGATACCCGTAGTGCACCTTTATAGCCACCCAGTTACGTTGTGACGTTTGGTGCACCCAAAGCACTCCTACGGTATCCGGGAGTTGCACAATCTCATGGTCTAAGGAAAAGTTACTTGACATTGGAAAAGCTTTAGCAAACGAACTACACGATCTAGTGCTAGGCTTAGGATTGGGTCTTGTCCATCACATCATTCTCCTAATGATGTGATCCCGTTATCAATGACATCCAATGTCCATGGTCAGGAAACCGTAACCATCTATTGATCAACGATCTAGTCAACTAGAGGCTTACTAGGGACATGTTGTGGTCTATGTATTCACACATGTATTATGATTTCCGGATAACACAATTATAGCATGAATAACAGACAATTATCATGAACAAGGAAATATAATAATAACCATTTTATTATTGCCTCTAGGGCATATTTCCAACAGTCTCCCACTTGCACTAGAGTCAATAATCTAGTTACATTGTGATGAATTGAACACCCATAGAGTACTGGTGTTGATCATGTTTTGCTCGTGAAAGAGGTTTAGTCAACGGATCTGCTACATTCAAATCCGTGTGCACTTTACAAATATCTATGTCTCCATCTTGAACATGTTCACGTATGGAGTTGAAGCGATGCTTGATATGCCTGGTCCTTTTGTGAAACCTGGGCTCCTTGGCAAGGGCAATAGCTCCAGTGTTGTCACAGAAGAGAGCCATTGGACCCGACGCATTTGGAATGACTCCTAGGTCGGTGATGAACTCCTTCATCCATACTGCTTCGTGTGCTGCCTCCGAGGCTGCTATGTACTCCGCTTCGCATGTAGAACCCGCCACGACGCTTTGCTTGCAACTGCACCAGCTTACCGCTCCACCATTCAAAATATACACGTATCCGGTTTGTGACTTGGAGTCATCCGGATCTGTGTCGAAGCTAGCGTCGACGTAACCCTTTACGACGAGCTCTTCGTCACCTCCATATACGAGAAACATATCCTTAGTCCTTTTCAGGTACTTCAGGATGTTCTTGACCGCTGTCCAGTGTTCCTTGCCGGGATTACTTTGGTACCTACCTACCAAACTTACAGCAAGGTTTACATCAGGTCTGGTACACTGCATGGCATACATAATAGACCCTATGGCTGAGGCATAGGGGATGACACTCATCTCTTCTATATCTTTTGCCGTGGTCGGGCATTGAGCCGAGCTCAATTTCACACCTTGCAATACAGGCAAGAACCCCTTCTTGGACTGATCCATATTGAACTTCTTCAATATCTTATCAAGGTATGTGCTTTGTGAAAGACCTATGAGGCGTCTCGATCTATCTCTATAGATCTTGATGCCTAATATATAAGCAGCTTCTCCAAGGTCCTTCATTGAAAAACACTTATTCAAGTAGGCCTTTATACTTTCCAAGAATTCTATATCATTTCCCATCAGCAGTATGTCATCCACATATAATATGAGAAATGCTACAGAGCTCCCACTCACTTTCTTGTAAACACAGGCTTCTCCATAAGTCTGTGTGAACCCAAACGCTTTGATCATGTCGTCAAAGCGAATGTTCCAACTCCGAGATGCTTGCACCAGCCCATAGATTGAGCGCTGGAGCTTGCATACCTTGTCAGCATTCTCAGGGTCGACAAAACCTTCCGGTTGTATCATATACAACTCTTCCTTAAGAAAACCATTAAGGAATGCCGTTTTGACGTCCATTTGCCATATCTCATAATCATAGTATGCGGCAATTGCTAACATGATTCTGACGGATTTCAGCTTCGCTACGGGTGAGAAAGTCTCATCGTAGTCAACCCCTTGAACTTGTCGATAACCCTTAGCGACAAGCCTAGCCTTATAGATGGTCACATTACCATCCGCGTCAGTCTTCTTCTTAAAGATCCATTTATTTTCTATGGCTTGCCGATCATCGGGCAAGTCAGTCAAAGTCCATACTTCGTTTTCATACATGGATCCTATCTCGGATTTCATGGCTTCAAGCCATTTGTCGGAATCCGGGCCCGCCATCGCTTCTTCATAGTTCGAAGGTTCACTGTTGTCTAACAACATGATTTCCAGGACAGGATTGCCATACCACTCTGGTGCGGAACGTGTCCTCGTGGACCTTCGAAGTTCAGTGGTAGCTTGATCATGATCATTATCAATAACTTCCTCTCTAGCCGGTGTAGGCTCCACAGAAACATTTTCCTGTGCTGCGCTACTCTCCGGTTCGAGGGTCATCTCATCAAGCTCCACTTTCCTCCCACTTACTTCTTTCGAGAGAAACTCTTTCTCTAGAAAGGATCCATTCCTGGCAACAAAGATCTTGCCCTCGGATCTTAGGTACAAGGTATACCCAATAGTTTCCTTAGGGTATCCTATGAATACGCATTTTTCCGACTTGGGTTCGAGCTTCTCTGGTTGAAGTTTCTTCACATAAGCATCGCATCCCCAAACTTTCAGAAACGACAGCTTAGGTTTCTTCCCAAACCATAATTCATACGGTGTCGTCTCAACGGATTTTGACGGTGCCCTATTTAAAGTGAATGCGGCAGTCTCTAAAGCATAACCCCAAAAGGATAGCGGTAAATCGGTAAGAGACATCATAGATCGCACCATATCCAATAGAGTGCGATTACGACGTTCGGACACACCATTACGCTGAGGTGTTCCAGGCGGCGTGAGTTGTGAAACAATTCCACATTTCCTTAAGTGCGTGCCAAATTCATGACTCAAATATTCTCCTCCACGATCTGATCGTAAGAACGTTATTTTCTTGTCACGTTGATTCTCAACCTCACTCTGAAATTCCTTGAACTTTTCAAAGGTCTCAGACTTGTGCTTCATCAAGTAGACATACCCATATCTACTCAAATCATCGGTGAGGGTGAGAACATAACGATAACCACCGCGAGCCTCAACACTCATTGGACCACACACATCAGTATGTATGATCTCCAATAAGTTGGTTGCTCGCTTCATTGTTCCGGAGAACGGAGTCTTGGTCATCTTGCCCAAGAGGCATGGTTCGCATCTGTCAAATGATTCATAATCAAGAGACTCCAAAAGTCCATCTGCATGGAGTTTCTTCATGCGTTTAACACCGATATGACCAAGGCGGCAGTGCCACAAGTATGTGGGACTATCGTTATCAACCTTGCATTTCTTGGCATTCACATTATAAACATGTGTAACATCACGTTCGAGATTCAATAAAAATAAACCATTCACCAGCGGGGCATGACCATAAAACATATCTCTCATATAAATAGAACAACCATTATTCTCAGATTTAAATGAGTAGCCATCTCGCATTAAGCGAGATCCAGATACAATGTTCATGCTCAAAGCTGGTACTAAATAACAATTATTGAGGTTTAAAACTAATCCCGTAGGTAGATGCAGAGGTAGCGTGCCGACGGCGATCACATCGACCATGGAACCATTCCCGACGCGCATCGTCACCTCGTCCTTTGCCAGTCTACGCTGATTCCGCAGTTCCTGCTTTGAGTTACAAATATGAGCAACCGCACCGGTATCAAATACCCAGGAACTACTACGAGTGCTGGTAAGGTACACATCAATTACATGTATATCATATATACCTTTGGTATTGCCGGCCTTCTTGTCCGCCAAGTACTTGGGGCAGTTTCGCTTCCAGTGACCGTTTCCCTTGCAATAAAAGCACTCAGTCTCAGGCTTGGGTCCATTCTTCGACTTCTTCCCGGCAGCTGGCTTACCGGGCGCGGCAACTCCCTTGCCGTCCTTCTTGAAGTTCTTCTTACCCTTGCCCTTCTTGAACTTAGTGGTTTTATTCACCATCAACACTTGATGTTCCTTTCTGATCTCTGCCTCCGCTGACTTCAGCATCGCATATACCTCAGGAATGGTATTTTCCATCCCCTGCATGTTGAAGTTCATCACAAAGCTCTTGTAGCTAGGTGGAAGCGACTGAAGGATTCTGTCAACGACCGCGTCATCCGGGAGATTAACTCCCAGCTGAGACAAGCGGCTGTGCAACCCAGACATTTTGAGTATGTGCTCGCTGACAGAACTATTTTCCTCCATCTTACAGCTGTAGAACTTATCGGAGACTTCATATCTCTCGATCCGGGCATGAGCTTGGAAAACCATTTTCAGCTCTTCGAACATCTCATATGCTCCGTGATGCTCAAAACGCTTTTGGAGCCCCGGTTCTAAGCTGAAGAGCATGCCGCACTGAACGAAGGAGTAATCATCGGTGCGTGTCTGCCAAACGTTCAAATCGTCTGGCAGTGCTGGGAGAGCAGGTGGGTCACCTAACGGTGCTTCAAGGACATATGATTTCTTGGCAGCTATGAGGATAATCCTCAGGTTACGGACCCAGTCCGCATAGTTGCCACCATCGTCTTTCAGCTTGTTTTTCTCTAGGAACGCGTTGAAGTTGAGGGTAACATTAGCGTTGGCCATTTGATCTACAAGATAGATATGTAACATTTAGACTAAGTTCATGACAATTAAGTTCATCTAATCAAATTATGTAATGAACTCCCACTCAGATAGACATCCCTCTCGTCATCTAAGTGATTACATGATCCGAATCGACTAGGCCGTGTCCGATCATCACGTGAGACGGACTAGTCATCAACGGTGAACAGCCCCATGTTGATCGTATCTTCTATACGACTCATGCTCGACCTTTCGGTCTCTTGTGTTCCGAGGCCATGTCTGTACATGCTAGGCTCGTCAAGTCAACCTAAGTGTATTGCTGTGTAAATCTGGCTTACACCCGTTGTATTCGAACGTTAGAATCTATCACACCCGATCAACACGTAGTGCTTCGAAACAACGAACCTTCGCAACGGTGCACAGTTAGGGGGAACACTTTCTTGAAATTTTAGTAAGGGATCATCTTATATATGCTACCGTCGTTCTAAGCAAATAAGATGCAAAAACATGATAAACATCTCATGCAATCAAAATAGTGACATGATATGGCCATTATCACTTTGCTCCTTTTGATCTCCATCTTCGGGGCTCCATGATCATCATCGTCACCGGCATGACACCATGATCTCCATCATCATGATCTCCATCATCGTGTCTTCATGAAGTTGTCTCGCCAACTATTACTTCTACTACTACGGCTAACGGTTAGCAATAAAGTAAAGTAATTACATGGCGAATTTCAATGACACGCAGGTCATATAATAAATTAAGACAACTCCTATGGCTCCTGCCGGTTGTCATACTCGTCGACATGCAAGTCGTGATTCCTATTACAAGAACATGATCATCTCATACATCACATATATCATTCATCACATCCTTTGGTCATATCACATCACAAAGCACTTGCTGCAAAAACAAGTTAGACGTCCTCTAATTGTTGTTGCAAGTTTTTACGTGGCTGCTATAGGTTTCTAGCAAGAACGTTTCTTACCTACGCCAAAACCACAACGTGATATGCCAATTTCTATTTACCCTTCATAAGGACCCTGTTCATCGAATCCGATCCGACTAAAGTGGGAGAGACAGACACCCGCTAGCCACCTTATGCAACTAGTGCATGTCAGTCGGTGGAACCTGTCTCACGTAAGCGTACGTGTAAGGTCGGTCCGGGCCGCTTCATCCCACAGTGCCGCCGAATCAAGATAAGACTAGTAACGGCAAGAAGATTGACAAATCGACGCCCACAACTACTTTGTGTTCTACTCGTGCAAGATACTACGCATAGACCTAGCTCATGATGCCACTGTTGGGGAACGTAGCAGAATTTTAAAATTTTCTACGCATCACCAAGATCAATCTATGGAGTCATCTAGCAACGAGTGAGAGGGGAGTGTAACTACATACCCTTGTAGATCGCGAGCGGAAGCGTTCAAGAGAACGGGGTTGATGGAGTCGTACTCGTCGTGATCCAAATCACCGATGACCGAGCGCCGAACGGACGGCACCTCCGCGTTCAACACACGTACGGAGCAGAGACGTCTCCTCCTTCTTGATCCAGCAAGGGGGGAGGAGAGGTTGATGGAGATCCAGCAGCACGACGGTGTGGTGGTGGAAGCAGCGGGATTTCAGCAGGGCTTCGCCAAGCGCTACTGGAGGAGGAAGAGGTGTCACGGGAGGGAGAGGGAGGCGCCAGGGGCTGTGCTGTTTCTCCCATGCACCTCCCCACTATATATAGGGGTGGAGGGGGCTGGTTTCTTGCCCTCCAAGTCCATTGGGGCGTTGGCAAAGGTGGAAGGAAAGAAATCCCATCCTTTCCCTTCCCCACCGATTGTTATCCCCCTTTTTTAGGGATCTTGATTTTATCCCTTCGGGATATGATCTTATTCCTTCTAAGGGGGAATCTTGGTGCGCCTTGACTAGGGGTGTGGGGCCTTTCCCCCACTACCCACGTTCATGTGGGTCCCCCCATGCAGGTGGGCCCCACTCCGGAACCTTCTAGAACCTTCTCGGTACAATACCAAAAAATCCCGAACATTTTCCGGTGGCCAAAATAGGACTTCCCATATATAAATCTTTACCTCCGGACCATTCCGGAACTCCTCGTGACGTCCAGGATCTCATCCGAGACTCCGAACAACCTTCGGGTTACCGCATACTAATATCTCTATAACCCTTGCGTCACCGAACCTTAAGTGTGTAGACCCTACGGGTTCGGGAGACACGCAGACATGACCGAGACGACTCTCCGGTCAATAACCAACAGCGGGATCTGGATACCCATGTTGGCTCCCACATGCTCCTCGATGATCTCATCGGATGAACCACGATGTCGAGGATTCAATCAATCCCGTACGCAATTCCCTTTGTCTATCGGTACGATACTTGCCCGAGATTCGATCGTCGGTATCTCGATACCTTGTTCAATCTCGTTACCGGCAAGTCTCTTTACTCGTTTCCGTAACACATCATCCCGTGAACAACTCCTTGATCACATTGAGCTCATTATGATGATGTCCTACCGAGTGGGCCCAGAGGTACCTCTCCGTTACATGGAGTGACAAATCCCAGTCTCGATTCGTGCCAACCCAACAGATACTTTCGAAGATACCCGTAGTGCACCTTTATAGCCACCCAGTTACGTTGTGACGTTTGGTGCACCCAAAGCACTCCTACGGTATCCGGGAGTTGCACAATCTCATGGTCTAAGGAAAAGTTACTTGACATTGGAAAAGCTTTAGCAAACGAACTACACGATCTAGTGCTAGGCTTAGGATTGGGTCTTGTCCATCACATCATTCTCCTAATGATGTGATCCCGTTATCAATGACATCCAATGTCCATGGTCAGGAAACCGTAACCATCTATTGATCAACGAGCTAGTCAACTAGAGGCTTACTAGGGACATGTTGTGGTCTATGTATTCACACATGTATTACGATTTCCGGATAACACAATTATAGCATGAATAACAGACAATTATCATGAACAAGGAAATATAATAATAACCATTTTATTATTGCCTCTAGGGCATATTTCCAACATAGCCCATATTAACATTCTTTCAAATATATTTGTACAATCAAAGTTTGTCTAATATAGCAAAAAATATGGCAAAATATGCAGTCCACTTAGAGTCGGTTGAAGTGCAATCTTTTATTTAACAACCTCGCAAAAACTCTATTATGTAACACAATTAACAAATTAGTTTTTGAAATATAGGAGGTATCATATTTCAGGCCTTCACGACTAACTAATTATATTTTATCCTTAGTTTTGAATGTTTAGTTGCACATAGTTCGAGGTTTGATGTACCTGTATCATATATTCATGATATCATCTAGGATAACACTTACTCATCAAGGTCTACTCTACGTAGATAAGATGTGCTAGTCCTATGTGCGTGAAAGGTGGTTGGCATGGTACGTAGTGGCCTTCTACGAATTTAGTACCTTGAGAATAAATTATGAACCTCCTTGCACACTAAACAAAGATAACTACATGCATCCATTTTAGAAAAATAACATTAATGCACATACACAGAGAGGGATAATAGATTTATTTTATCAGTTATTGTCCACATGACCTTAATATGGGATTATGTAAATCATCTCCGAAAATAGACCTAACTAATTTATTTCTATCAAAATTGCAGTAAGTGCCCATAAAATTTTCATAAACTCATTAGACATAGCACTTATTATAAGGGTTTAACCATTCCATCCAAATGGTTGGAGTAAGTCCTCATATAAATGATGCCCATAACTTTACTAAATTTAAAATTGCATTATAATGAAGCAAAGATGAAGGATGATCTTAAATTTCTTAGTTATAAGTTTATTTTAATTATTATATACATATCACAAGAGAGATACAATTCCCTAGCAAAAAAGTTATGGTTAACTACTGTAAGAAGTCAGAGATAGCACTATAGTGCCAGCATCCCATATTTGGTGGCAGACCACATTATATATTATTCATGCAATATATGTATCAACATCTTGGTATTTTTTCAACCCGTGCACGTCATACAAATGGACATAACACACAATAGTCTACATCGAGCAAGATAGGGCAGTCGCTCGTAAAAACTATATCTTTTGCATTACTATTTTTCTAGATGACCAGTACCTAGCCATGTCTGCATGCATGTTTAGAATTCCACCCATAGTTTTGGTGGTGTTCAAATATACATCACAGTAAAAAAAATAGGGTAGAAATTCTCATAAGGAAGTTTAGAAGTGGAAGTTGGAGTAATATGGATGATCTATTAAACACATTTTTAAATATAAAATTTCACCTACATATATAAAAAGTAAATGGAGACTTATTCGTTTTGGTAAACTAAATACCTATAAAATTAAACCTTATTTATAATTCATTGGATTGTTTTTTACATATCTTGTGATACATTCATGTTTACAATATTTTAGGATGCTTGATTATATATGTTTACATATCTTATACATAATGGGTGAGGCTGACAGGACACAATATTTCTGACTAGATATAAAAGTTCTTTCGGCGCCACATTTATTACTCACACATCCCCCATGGATACGAGATAAGGTTTGAACATTTGATTAATGCATTAGTTCAGCAGATCGATTAGTTTTTTGCGCATCCCACAATTTCCATAGTTGCAACGTCGGGTACGACACTTGGCTACAACTATATGGAAGGAAAACGTGGCACTCAAACCCTTGCAACGTGGCGTCGCTGCAAACTGACAATTATTTCCTCGTTGACTTCTCAACGGATAACACATAAATTTCAGCCATTAGTATAGAAAGATTAGGGACCCTGCTTTATTAGGGAAACAACTTTTCTTCTTCCAAGCATTTGTAGAAGGTCTGCCATTCCACATAAGAGGAAGAAAAATTACTCTCAAGTTAGTTGAACAACGATTGACTAGAAACTAAACACAACCGGCATGCAAAAACTAGGCTTGGTACCTCCACTCTACTGATCTAGGCAAGGACTAGAACTAATTTTGGAACCCCTTGTATGTTACATACACATACCAATATATTATCACATATTAATGTTCTTTGAAATATATATGTACCGTCAAAGTTTGTATAATATAGTAAAAAATATGGAAAAAATGTGCAGTGCACTTAGAGTCGGTTGAAGTGCAATCTATTATTTAACAACATCGCAAAAACTCTATTATGTAACACAATTAATAAATTAGTTTTTGAAATATATGAGGTATCATATTTCACGCCTTCACTACTAACAAATTATATTTTATCCTTAGTTCTGAATGTTTAGTTCCACATAGTTCTAGGATTGATGTACCTCTATCATATGTTCATGATATCATCTAGTATAACACTTACTCATCAAGGTCTACTCTACGCGGATAAGATGTGGTAGTCCTATGTGCATGAAAGGTGGTCGGCATGGTTCGTAGTGGCCTTCTATGAATTTAGTAACTTCAGCATAAATTATGAACCTCCTTGCACACTAAATAAAGATAACTACATGCATTTTGGAAAAATAAGATTAAATGCACATACATAGACAGGGACAATATATTTATTTCATCTGTTATTGTCCACGTGACCTTAATATGGGATTATATAAATCGTCTCCGAAAATAGATCTGACTAATTTATTTCTATCAAAATTGGAGTAAGTGCCCATAAAAATTTCATAAACTCATCAGACATAGCACTTATTTTAAGGGTTTAACCATTCCATCCAAATGGTTGGAGTAAGTGCCCATATAAATGTAGCCCATAACTTTACTAAATTTAAAATTGCATTACCATGAAGCAAAGATGAAGGATGATCTTAAATTTCTTAGTTCTAAGTTTATTTTAAATTTTTATATACATAAGATTTGTTTATTTTCTTACACCAATCACAAGAGAGATCCAATTCCCTAGCAAAAAAGTTATCGTTAACTACTGTAAGAAGTCAGAGTTAGCACTATAGCACCAGCATCCCAAATTAGGTAGGAGACCATATTATATATTATTCATCCAATATATCTATCAAGATCTTGGTCTTTTGTTCAACCCGTGCTCGTCATACAAATGGACGGAACACACAATAGTCTTCATCGAGCAAGATAGGGCAGTCGCTCGTAAAAACTATATCTTTTGCATTACTATTTCTCTAGATGACCAGCACCTACCCATGTCTACATGCATGTTCAGAATTCCCCCTGTAGTTTGGGTGGTGTTCAAATACATATTACGGTAAAAAAATAGGGTAGAAATGCTCATAAGAAGGTTTAGAAGTGGAAGTTGGAGCAATATGGATGATCTATTAAACACATTTTTAAATATAAAATTTCACCTACATATATAAAAATCAAATGGAGACTTATTCGTATTGGTAAACTAAATACCTATAAAATTAAACCTTATTTTCAATTCACTGGATTTTTTTTCACATTTCTTGTGATACATTCATGTTTATAATATTTTAGGATGCTTGATTATATATGTTTACATACCTTATACATAATGGGTGAGGCTGAAAGGACACAATATTTGCGACTAGATACAAATGTTCTTCGGCGCCACATTTATTACTCACACATCCCCCATGGATACGAGATAAGGTTTGAACCTCTGATTAATGCATTAGTTCAGAAGATCGATTAGTTTTTTGCGCATCCCACAATTTCCTTGGTTACAAGGTCAGGTACGACACTTGGCTACAACTATATGGAAGGAAAACATGGCACTCAAACCCTTGCAACCTGGCACCGCTGCAAAGTGACAACTATTTCCTCGTTGACTTCTCAATGGATTACTCGTAAATTTCAGCCATTAGTATACAAAGATTAGGGACCCTGCTTTATTAGGGCAACATCGCTTCTACTTCCAAGCATCGGTAGAAGGTATGCCATTCCTCATAAGAGGAAGAAAATTTAATCTCATGTTAGTTGAATAATGATTGGCTAGAAACGAAACACAACCGGCTTGCAAAAACTAGGCTTGGTACCTCCACTCTACTGATCTAGGCAAGGACTAGAACTAATTTTGGAACCCCCTTGTACATTACATACATATACCAATAGATTAGCGCATATTAATGTTCTTTCAAATATATCTATACGGTCAAAGTTTGTCTAATATAGAAAAAAATATCAAAAAAATGTGCAGTCCACTTAGAGTCGGTTCAAGTGCAATCTATTATTTACACCCTCGCAAAAACTCTATTATGTAACACAATTAATAAATAATATTTTGAAATATAGGAGGTTTCATATTTCAGGCCATCATTACTAACTAATTATATTTTATCCTTAGTTTTGAATGTTTAGTTCCACATAGTTCTAGGTTTGATGTACTTCTATCATATATTCATGATATCATCTAGTATAAAAGTTACTCATCAAGGTCTACTCTACGCAGATAAGATGTGGTAGTCCTATGTGCATGAAAGGTGGTTGGCGTGGTTCGTAGTGGCCTTCGACGAATTTAGTACCTTGAGCATAAATTATGAACCTCCTTGTACACTAAATAAAGATAACTGCATGCATCCATTTTGGAAAAATAACATTAAATGCACATACATAGACAGGGATAATATATTTATTTCTTCTGTTATTGTCCACGTGACCTTAATATAGGATTATGTAGATCGTCTCCGAAAATAGACCTGACTAATTTATTTCTATCAAAATTGGAGTAAGTGCCCATAAAAATTGCATAAACTCATCAGACATAGCACTTATGTTAAGGGTTTAACCATTCCAACCAAATGGTTGGAGTAAGTGCCCATATAAATGATGCCCATAACTTTACTAAATTTCAAATTGCATTACCATGAAGCAAAGATGAAGGATGATCTTAACTTTCTTAATTCTATGTATATTTTAAATTTTTATATACATAAGATTTGTTTATTTCCTTACACCAACCACAAGAGAGATACAATTCCCTAGCAAAAAAGTTATCGTTAACTAGTGTAAGAAGTCAGAGATAGCACTATAGCACCAGCATCCCATATTAGGTGGCAGAGCATATTATATATTATTCATGCAATATATGTATCAATATCTTGGTCTTTTGTTCAACCGGTGCACGTCATACAAATGGACGTAACACACAATAATCTTCATCGAGCAAGATAGGGAGTTGCTCATAAAATTATAACTTTTGCATTACTATTTTTCTAGTTGACCAGCACCTAGCCATGTCTGCATGCATGTTCAGAATTCCACCCATAGTTTGGGTGGTGTTCAATTACACATCACGGTAAAAAAATAGGGTAGAAAGGCTCATAAGGAGGTTTAGAAGTGGAAGTTGGAGCAATATGGATGATCTGTTAAGCACATTTTTAAATATAAAATTTCACCTACATATATAAAAAGTAAATGGAGACTTATTCGTTTAGGTAAACTAAATACCTATAAAATTAAACCTTATTTATGTAACACCCCTAGTGGTTAGCTACAGTAATCCCCCTTTTGATAATGCCATGTCATCATGATCAACAGTGCTTAATCATCATTAGTATCATATCTCTTTTCAAATTCAAATTCAAATGGAAATTCAAACTGAAAGTGAAAATAAAAGTTGTTCAAATTTGAAAACTAAATTGTTCATAATATTGTAAATAATCCAGAGACAATTCTAAAATTATATTCAACATATACTAGATAAATTACGTGACTCTAACAACCGCAAAACAGAGTTATTTAACCCTTTTTCAATTAAATAAAATCCAAATGAAAACATATGGACTCCAAACCATTTTCTATCAGTGGTAAATATTGCACTATACTTATTGGACAAAGCTACTTATTTTACAAAACTATAATTGAGGCCACATAATTTTGCAAAAGACAGAAGAGAAAAACAGAAAACAGAAAAGCTAAATCAAAATAAAAAGAAAAAAAAACCTCCCCCCCCCTGGGCCAACCGGCCCAGTTGGCCACTACACCAGGCCGGCCCAGCTCCCCAGGGCCTACATAACCCCTGCCCCAGCAACCCTAACCCCGATCCGCACTCCCCCCCCCCCGATCCCGTCGTCGCCCACGTAGCCATCGCGCCCCCCCCCCCCCCCCCCCACACACCGAGCTACTGTGCTTCCTCCTCCCGCCGCGCCTCCTCGCGCTCGTCCATGCCTCCGTCGACCACCAGCTCGAGCCGCGGAGGTCACCGTCGCCGGATCGAGCGTCTCCGCCCGCTTTAACCTCCGTCATCCGGCCGCCTCGACCCGCTGCTCCGACACTGCTCCGGCCTTCCCGACCTCACCACCTAGCTCGCCGTGAGCTCCCCTCCCCCCTTCTCCTTCTCCCTGCCTCGAGACCCCGCCGTTGACCGCTGCACCACCGCGCCCGAGCTCTGGGTGAGCTCGCGGTCGCCGCGCCCGTGGCCGCGCTCCGGCGCGCCCCCCGGCTCCCTGGCCACGCCCCGCCGCGTCCATCTGTGCGCCGTCCGCGCCCACTCGCCGCTCGCTGCCGCCCGCGTTGCCCTGATCGCCTACCGATGCTCGCCCCTCGTCGCCCGCGCCTCGGAGCCCGCTCGCTCGCTCCGGCCGCGCCTCGCCTCCGCGCACCTCGCTCACCCGCCTCGCCTGCACGCATCGCCGCCGCTCCCCACGCTGCTGCCGCCCTCCGCTGGCCGAACGCCGAGGCCGCCGGCTCGCCTCTGTGCGTGTGCGCGCGTGCAGCCGCGTGGGCTGGGCCCTATGCCACTGACCATAGGGGCCCACCCCCTGTATTTCCAAAAAAAAGAGAAACAAAAATGAAAAATAAAATAGAAATAGTTAAAAATAAATATTATTTAATTAATTAAGTAATTAGGTAATTATGTATTTAATTAGGTTAATTAATTCTGTTTAGTTAATCTGTTTAAATTAGTTAACGTAGTTAGTTAAGTTAATCTTTCATTAGGTTAGCTAGTCAATGACATGTGGGCCCTATTGCCCTGGTTGACCAGTCAACTCTGGTTGTTGACTGGTTGACCGTTGACCGGATTTTAATAATTCAGAAAATCATTTAATTCTTTGATAATGCATAGAAAATAATCTGTATCTCGGATTAAAATAATTTATACATGAAAGTTGCTCAGAAAGACGAGACGAATCCGAATACGCAGTCCGTTCGTCCGCCACGCATCCCTAGCATAGCGAACATGCAACAATCCACCTCCGGTCCGTCTGTCCGAAAATGTGAAACATCGGGGATACTTTCCCGGATGTTTTCCCCCTTCGCCGGTATCACCTATCCCTGCGTTAGATCACCCCTGGCACCGTGTATCGCCTTGTTATATTTTGTGATGCTTTGTTTGCTCCGTATTTACTATTTCCTCCCCCTCTTCTCTCTCGTTAGACCCTGGTACCGACACAGCTCAGGAGCCCGGCGACTCCACTGACGACCCTGCCTTTGTTGCCGAGCAACTAGGCAAGCCCCCCCCCCCTTTGATCATCCCGATATCGCCCATTCTATTTTCTCATGCTTGCATTAGAATTGCTGCTGCTACTGCTTTACCTATTCTGATGCATAGCCTGTTTATTGTAACCTACTATTGATACCTTACCTGCTTATCCTAAACTGCTTAGTATAGGCTGGGTAGAGACCTATCAGTGACCCCACTAGTCCCGACTGCCCCGCTGGATTATCAGAAGACCCGATCTTCGGGATTGAAGAACAGGCCCCGGCACCGCACATCAACCCCCCTTAGTTGTACGACACTACTGGGTTACTATCGAGTGCCGAGGGTGATACCTCGTCAGCACTTCTGATGTTAACCTTGTAGGGTAGATAATTGGTCGTGGTCATCGAGGGTGATTCCTCCTTCTCCACTGCCGATACGACCCTGTCATGGAACACTTCAAGTGTGAACCTTGAGGGTGATTCCTCCGAGTTCACCTTGACGGATACATCAAGTAGGAATCCAATGAGGGTGATACCTCGGATTCCCCTGATGTTATGGACACACGGATACTTGGATTTTACACTGTTACTTGGAAAGGCGGGTCGACCCTGAGGGGTACCCGCGTGAGCCTAAGTGGCGAGTGTTGTGGAGACGGGTTGACATGGATGGTGCCCGAGTGATGAATACGAGGCACGGTCGGGCATTCTTAGCCCTTGCAGCAAGTCCTCGAGACGGAGCGACGGGGTCACATCTTTCGTGAGTCTCTGCTCGTTACCGCAAGCCCTAGTCCACTAACGATTTGGATATTTGATCCGAGCAGGCCACTGGCCTGATAGCACTAACCATCACGTGGGCATAGTATGGGCATTCTGCATCATAGCATCTGCCGAAAGCTCTGTCAGACGTCTAGTTCAGCCTTGCGGCCGGGACGGACTAGCGCCTTCCTGGTGCCTGGCTTCACCCTACTCGCAATGACCCGGAGTGCACAGGGCGATGGCCCAAGACCCCTGAGCGCTTAGGATGTAGACCGGCGGGGACCTCTCTGCTGAGCTGTAGGTAGGGCTGCGGTGTATCGTTTGGCCGAGGCCTGGCATGACCCAGGAAAGTGTGTCCGACCGGAGTTAATCGAGCATGTTGGGTAAGTTGGTGCACCCCTGCAGGGAAGAACTCATCTATCGATAGCCGGTCCTACGGTAAAGGACACTCGGAGTTGTATCACGATCGACACTACTAGAACGTGAGATGATACCTGGATATATGGCTCTGGGATTGCTTCTCGCCGGGAGTCGAGAAGGGATCTCAGGACGAGGTTGATGACTGTATGGCTCTGGGATTGCTTTCTCGCAGGGAGTCAAGAAAGGATCTCTGGGTGAGGATGAGACTTAATGATACTACTACTTTATATGGTGCTAATCTACACTCTTCTAATGCTGCAAGACCTCTGAAGATGCTAGTCTTCGAATAGGACTAGGCCTTCTCTCTATTCTGGCATTTCTGCAGCCCAGTCTACATATACAGCCTTCCTTTGATAATGTTGCATATGTAGTGTAGATCCTTGCTTGCTGAGTACTTCTGAGTACTCACGGTTGCTTTGCTTTCTTTTCCCCCATATCAGTTTGTCGTGACCAGATGACGGAGCCACTGAGACAGCTACCCTGCCGACGATCGACTACTGCTACTACCCCGAGGGTGGTTACTGCTTCGAACTTGCCGTCGACCAGGATTAGGTTCGGAGGGTCCCAGGCAGGAGGCCTGCACCTTTCGATCGTAGTGTTTTATTTTGCCCCGCCTTTCTAAAGGCCTTTCTGTGTTTTCTTTTATATCTGTACTCAGATATCTGATGCTTCCGCTGACGCTTGTACACAAGCTTATGTATTCGAGCCCTCGAGGCCCCTGGCTTGTAATATAAAGCTTGTATGACTTTATTTATGTTTTAGAGTTGTGTTGTGATATCTTCCCGTGAGTCCTTAGGCTTGATCGTGTGCATTTGCGTGTATGATTGTGGCACGATTGAGCCGGGGGCGTCACAATTTACAATTCATTGGATTTTTTCACATTTCTTGTGATACATTCATGTTTATAATATTTTAGGATGCTTGACTATATATGTTTACATAACTTATACATAATGGGTGAGGCTGAAAGGACACAATATTTCTGACTAGATAAAAAAGGTCTTTTGGCGCCGCATTTATTACTCACACATCCCCCATGGATACGAGATAAGGTTTGAACCTTTGATTAATGCATTAGTTCAGTACATCGATTAGTTTTTTGCGCATCCCACAATTTCCTTAGTTGCAACGTCAGGTATGACACTTGGCTACAACTATATGGAAGGAAAACTTGGCACTCAAACCCTTGCAACGTGACCCCTCTCCAAAGTGACAACTATTTCCTCGTTAACTCCTCAATGGATAACACGTAAATTGCAGCCATTAGTATGGAAAGATTAGGGACCCTGCTTTATTAGGGCAACATCACTTCTTCTTCCAAGCATCGGTAGAAGGTCTGTCATTCCACATAAGAGGAAAAATATTACTCTCAAGTTAGTTGAACAATGATTGGCTAGAAACTAAACACAACCGGCTTGCAAAAACAAAGCTTGGTTCCTCCACTCTACTGATCTAGGCAAGGACTAGCACTAATTTTGGAATCCCGTTGTACATTAAATACAGATACCAATAGATTAGCGCATATTAATGTTCTTTCAAATATATCCATACGGTCAAAGTTTGTCTAATATAGAAAAAAATATGGGAAAAATGTGCAGTCCACTTAGAGTAGGTTGAAGTGCCATCTAATATTTAACACACTCACAAAAACTCTATTATGTAATACAATTAATAAATTAGTTTTTGAAATATAGGAGGTATCATATTTCGGGCCTTCACTACTAGCTAATTATATTTTATCCTTAGTTTTGAATGTTTAGTTGCACATATTTCTAGGCTCGATGTACCACTATCATATATTCATGATATCATCTAGTATAACACTTACTCATCAAGGTCTACTCTACGCAGATAAGATGTGATAGTCCTATGTGCAAGAAAGGTGGTTGGCGTGGTTCATAGTGGCCTTCTATGAATTTAGTACCTTCAGCGTAAATTATGAACCTCCTTGCACAGTAAACAAAGATAACTACATGCATCCATTTTTGGAAAAATAACATTAAATGCACATACATAGAGAGGGAGAATAGATTTATTTCATCAGTTATTGTCCACATGACCTTAATATGGGATTAATTAAATCATCACCGAAAATAGACCTGACTAACTTATTTCTATCAAAATTGGTGTAAGTGCCTATAAAAATTTCATAAACTCATTAGACATAGCACTTATGTTAAGGGTTTAGCCATTCCATCCAAATGGTTGGAGTAAGTGCCCATATAAATGATGCCCATAACTTTACTAAATTTAGAAGTGCATTACCATGAAGCAAAGATGATGGATGATCTTAAATTTCTTAGTTCTTAGTATATTTTAAATTTTTATATACATAAGATTTCTTTATTTTCTTACACCATTCACAAGAGAGATACAATTCCCTAGAAAAAAAGTTAAGATAGCACTGTAGCACCAGCATCCCATATTAGGTGGGAGACCACATTATAAATTATTCATGCAATATATGTATCAACATCTTGGTCTTTTGTTCAACCCGTGCACGTCATACAAATGGACATACCACACAATAGTCTTCATTGAGCAAGATAGAGCAGTCGCTCATAAAAACTATATCTTTTGCATTACTATTTTTCTAGATGACCAGCACCAAGCCATGTCTGCATGCATGTTAAGAATTCTACCCATAGTTTGGGTTGTGTTCAAATACACATCACGGTAAAAAAATAGGGTAGAATTGCTCATAAGGACGTTTAGAATTGGAAGTTGGAGCAATATGGATGATCTATTAAACACATTTTTAAATATATAATTTCAACTACATATATAAAAACTAAATGGAGACTTATTCGTTTTGGTAAACTAAATACCTATAAAATTAAACCTTATTTACAATTCACTGGATTTTTTTTCACATTTCTTATGATACATTCATGTTTACAATATTTTAGGATGCTTGATTATATATTTTTACATATCTTATACATAATGGGTTAGGTTGACAGGACACAATATTTCCGACGAGATATAAAAGTTCTTTCGGTGTCGCATTTATTACTCACACATCCCCTATGGATACGAGATAAGGTTTGAACATTGGATTAATGCATTAGTTCAGCAGATCGATTAGTTTTTGGCGCATCCCACAATTTTCTTAGTTGCAACGTCAGGTATGACACTTGGCTACAACTATATGGAAGGAAAATGTGGCACTCAAACCCTTGCAATGTGGCCCCGCTGCAAAGTGACAACTATTTCCTTGTTGACTTCTCAATGGCTAACACGTAAATTTCAGCCATTGGTATAGAAAGATTAGGGACCCTGCTTTATTAGGGAAACATCGGTTCTTCTTCCAAGCATCAGTAGAAGGTCTGCCATTCCACATAAGAGGAAGAAAATTTTCTCTCAAGTTAGTGGAAGAATGATTGGCTAGAAACTAAACACAACCGGCTTGCAAAAACTAGGCTTGGTACCTCCACTCTACTGATCTAGGCAAGGACTAGCACTAATTTTGGAACCCCCTTGTACATTAAATACAGATACCAATAGATGATATTAATGTTCTTTCATATATATCTGTACCGTCAAAGTTTGTCTAATGTAGCTAAAAATATGGAAAAAATGTGCAGTCCACTTAGAGTCGGTTGAAGTGCAATCTATTATTTAACAACCTCGCAAAAACTCTATTATGTAACACAATTAATAAATTAGATTTTGAAATATAGCAGGTATCATATTTTAGGCCTTCACTACTAACTAATTGTATTATATCCTTAGTTTTGAATGTTTAGTTGCACATAGTTCTAGGTTTGATGTACCTATATCACTTATTCATGATATCATCTAGTATAACACTTACTCATCAAGGTCTACTCTACGCACATAAGATGTGCTAGTCTTATGTGCGTGAAAGGTGGTTGGCGTGGTTCGCAGTAGCCTTCTACGAATTTAGTACCTTGAGCATAAATTATGAACCTCCTTTCACACTAAACAAACATAACTACATGCATCCATTTCAGAAAAATAACATTAAATGCACACATAGACAGGGACAATAGATTTATTTCATCAGTTATTGTCCACATGACCTTAATATGGGATTATGTAAATCGTCTCCAAAACTAGACCTCACTAATTTATTTCTATCCAAATTGGAGTAAGTTCCCATAAAATTATCATAAACTCATCAGACGTAGTATTTATGATAAGGGTTTAACCATTCCATCCAAATGGCTGGAGTAAGTGCCCATATAAATGATGCCCATAACTTTACTAAATTTAAAATTGCCTTGCCATGAAGTAAAGATAAAGGATGATCTTAAATTTCTTAGTTCTTAGTTTATTTTAAATTTTTATATACATAAGATTTGTTTATTTTCTTACACCGATCACAAGAGAGATACAATTCCCTAGCAAAAAAGTTATGGTTAACTACTGTAAGAAGTCAGAGATAGCACTATAGCACCAGCATCCCATATTAGGTGGTAGACCACATTAAATATTATTCATGCAATATATGTATCAACATCTTGGTCCTTTGTTCCACCCGTGCACGTCATACAAATGGACATAACACACAATAGTCTTCATCGAGCAAGATAGGTTAGTCGCTCGTAAAAACTATATATTTTGCATGACTATTTTTCTAGATGACCAGAACCTAGCCATGTCTTCATGCATATTAAGAATTCCACCCATAGTTTGGGTGGTGTTCAAAAACACATCATGGTAAAAACATTGGGTACAAATGCTCATAAGGAGGTTAGAAGTGGAAGTGAGAGCAATATGGATGATCTATTAAACACATTTTTAAATATAAAACTTCAGCTACATATATAAAAAGTAAATGGAGACTTATTCATTTTGGTAAACTAAATAACTATAAAATTAAACATTATTTACAATTCATTTGATTTTTTTCACGTTTCTTGTGATACATTCATGTTTACAATATTTTAGGATGCTTGATTATATATGTTTACATGTCTTATACATAATGGGTGAGGCTAACATGACACAATATTTCTGACTAGATATAAAAGTTCTTTTGGTGCAACATTTATTACTCAAGAATCCCCCATGGATATGAGATAAGGTTTGAACCTTTGATTAATGCATTAATTAATTCAGCACATTGATTAGTTTTTTGCGCATCCCATAATTTCCTTAGTTGCAATGTCAGGTACGACACTTGGCTACAACTATACGGAAGGAAAATGTGGCACTCAAACCCTTGCAATGTGGCCCTACTACAAAGTGACAACTATTTCCTCGTTGACTTCTCAATGGATAACACATAAATTTCAGCCATTAGTATACAAAGATTAGGGACCCTGCTTTATTAGGGAAACATCGCTTCTTCTTTCAAGCATCGGTAGAAGGTCTGCCATTCCACATAAGAGGAAGAAAAATTACTCTCAAGTTAGTTGAACAATGATTGGCTAGAAACTAAACACAACCGGCTTGCAAAAACTTGGCTGTTGTACCTCCACTCTAATGATCTAGGCAAGGACTAGCACTAATTTTGGAACCCCCTTGTACATTAAATATAGATACTAATAGATTAGCGCATATTAATGTTCTTTCAAATATATCTATACTGTCAAAGTTTGTCTAATATAGTAAAAAATATGGAAAAAATGTGCAGTCCACTTAGAGTCGGTTGAAGTGCAATCCAGCCTCCACCGGCTACAGTTCAACCAGCATCCACGGGGTCATGTTCCTCCACCCCCAACCGGCTGGGGTGTGTAGCGGCCTCCTTGGGGTCCTGTTCATCCAGCGACAATCGTGTACTACCACGAGGTCCTGTTCATCCAGTGGCAACCGCGTACTACCACGTGGTCCTGTTCATCCAACCCCCACCAGGAACTGTTCATCCACAGCCAACCCAACCGGCTCGACTCACCACATCTCGACTCGTTCTATGTATCGCACACGCGGCAACAACATGCACTGTTCATCCAGAGGCAACCCAACCGTCTAGCTATGTCTCGCACATGGGGGTTTGATCGGCTACAGTAAGCAGCAGCAGCGATCAATCAAGTTCAGTTAGCAGCGAAGGAGTCGCTCGGGTTCAGTTAGCAGCGAAGGGATCGATCAATCAGCTTCAGTATGTAGCGGCAGTGATCGCTCGGGTTCAGTAAGTGAACGCCTCTCGCTCGGGTTCAGTTATAGCAATACGGCTCACACCACACGCGCGTATGAGAGAAACGCGCAAACCACACTACATCGCTCAGCCCCGACCACCAACCGTAACCGGGAACTCCGCAAAAATTTCATCGCCCTGACTTCTACCACGATTTTTTTGTCATGGACGGCCCAAAGAATGTCATGCAGGTGCGTCCCCGGCCCGCCCAGGATGAAAAGCCCATTTTCTATCATGATTTTTTTTCATAGAAGTAGGATCCCACCACATCTATGATGATATGTGTTTTTGTCACAATTATCGTCATACAAGTGTCATAACCATGACAGGAAAAAAATTCGTTCGGGCCAAAATGTCACGGATGTGACTTTTTTTTGTAGTGTAGGGTTTTGAGATGAGATGGTGCTGGTGAAGATGTTAATGAAGATTGATCCTCCCAAGGTGAGAGGGTTGTTGGTGATGACAATGCTTCGATTTCCCCCTCCTAGAGGGAAGTATCCCCGGCGGAATCGCTCGGCCGAAGAGCAAAAGTGGTCATGCCCAAGTTCCACCTCGAGGTGGCGGCGCTCCATCCCAAAAGTCCTCCCCTTATTTTTTTTCTAGGTCAAAATACCTTATCTACCTGAAGATGGGCACCGGAGGTGGGCCAGGGCCCTCTCTACCCACCAAGGCGCGCCAGGGGGCAGGCGCGCCAGGGGGGTAGGCGCGCCCTGGTGCCTAGTGGGCACCTGGGTGGGCCCCCTGGTATTTCTTTTCTCCAATATTTTTTATATATTCCAAAATAATTCTTTGTAAAATTTCAACTCATTTGGAGATGTGTAGAATAGGTATCTCTGACATAGCTTTTTCAGGTCCAGAATTCCAGCTGCCGGTATTCTCCCTCATTGTGTAAACCTTGCATATTACGAGAGAAAAGGCATTAGAATTACTCCACAAAGTGTTATATTGAATAAAAACACTATAAATAATAGTAGGAAAACATAATGCAAAATGGACGTATCAACTCCCCCAAGCTTAGACCTCGCTTGTCCTCAAGCGAAAGCCGATATCAAAAATCATGTCTACATGTTTAGAGAGAGAGGTGTCAACAAAAAAAATACGGACATGGTAGCATCATGATCATTATTATAACAGCAATAAACTTTATCATAAAAATTCTTATGAGTAAGTAACAATTCATCACAACATCGAAGTATAAAGCATAAAGTTTATTGAAAACCAACAAACTATGTTCTCAATCAACTTTGCAATTACAATTCATCATATTTTCAGGAAGGGTCTTGTGTTGGAGCCTTTTGGCAAGTCCACATACTCAACCATCATTTAATCTTCTATGATTGCTAACATTCACAACATATATATGGAGCAAAAAGTTTCAGCCAGACACATAGAAAGATAGGGGCTTATAGTTTTGCCTCCCAACTTATTCACCTCAAAGGTGATGTCAACAATAATAACTCATGATCAATCACATCCAACTGGATATATGTGCCTCTTTCCCCACCACATGATGCTTGCAAAAGAGAAAAATAAAAAGGAATAGAGGAAGACACTATTGACTCTTGCATAAATACTAAATACATAAAAGTAAAAGATAGACCCTTCGCAGAGGGAAGCAGAGGTTGTCATGCGCTTTTATTTTTGGATGGACAAGCTCTTAATGCATAGGTAGGTATGGTGGACTCTCATAACTTGAGATTGGGTTTAAGGGTTTTGGATGCACAAGTAGTATCTCTACTTAGTGCGGATTTTTAGCTAGCAAAGATATTGAGCAAGCACCACATGTTGGAGGATCTATGACAATATAACTTCTATGTGAATATGAACAAACATAAATCATTATGTTGTCTTCCTTATCCAAGGTCAACAATTTGGCATAAAATATTTAATGGGGACTCACAATCATAAAAGATGTCCAAGATAGTATATTTGCATGTGAATCTTCCCTTCCCTTATTAATTCTTTCATGAATTGCATCATTGATCAATGCAATGTTTGTCAACTTTCAATAAATTTTACCACTTATACTTTTTCTTATGTAATGTCATTACTTTCCATAAGATTAGCATATGATCTTTTTCATTATTTTCTTTATTTTGATTGAAACAATAAAGTAAAGAAGTAAAAACTCGAACTAATCTTTACTATATAACTCTCACTCAATTACATAGATAGATAGATCACGAAACTAGCACTCGAAAATAGTGGCCAAATCATCCGGGGGTATATGTAACACCCCATGTATTAAGCTACAGTGATCACCCTTTTGATTATGCCAGGTCATCATGATCAACAGTGCTTAATCATCATTAGTAACATATCTCATTTCAAAATTCAAATTCAAATGGAAATTCAAAATAAAAGTGAGAATAAAAGTTGTCCAAACCCTGGAACTAAAATGTTTATTAAATAGTATATAATCCAGAGACAATTCTCAAATTATAATCAACTTTTACTAAATTAATTATGTGCCTCTAACAGCAAGAAAACAGAAATATTTAATCAATTTAACATTGAATGAAATGCAAATGAAATCACCTTGGCATCAAACCATTTCCTAACAATGACTAATAATGCACTGTATTTATTGGAACTAGTTACCTATTTTACAAAACAGTGTTGGAGGCCACACATTATTGCAAAAATAGAAACAAAAGAAAAACAGAGAAGAAAAGAAAAGAAAAAGAAAAAGGCCACGGTGCCTGGGCCTCGAGTGCACAGGGAGGCCCAGCCCGCGCAGCGCCTTCCCTCACCCCCCGCACTGCTCCTCTCCGCACCGCTGTCGAACACAGCGCGTGCACGCCGCGCCCTGGCCCCCCTGCTCGCTGGCTCGACAGTGCGTCGCCGCGCACGCGTGGGGGATAAGGTCAAGGCCTCGTGACCCCCTGGCGTCTCCCTCGCTCACTTTCCCCCTCTCCTTCCTCCCTGCCTCCTCCCTCCGAGCGCCGCAATGGCCTCGGCCTTCTGATGCGCACGGCCACCGTCGCCCCTACGCCTCGCAGCAGTGCCAGATCGCCCTGCCGTCGCTTGTTGCTTCGCCTGCTGCCTCGAACCGGAGCTGGAATCCCCTGCCTCGTCGTGCACGAGCTCGTCTTCAAGCTTCGGGTGCCGGTGATCGCCGTCGCGATTCGCCGCCGTCGCGCTACCCCGAGCCCACCCTTGCACGCCTACAGGACCACCGTGAGCACCCCGTCCTCCTCCCTCTCTCTCTCTGCGCTCTCCCTCAGTGTCGTAGCTGCCACCCCCCCCACCCATCGACGAGCCCTCCGCCGCGGAGCACGTCGCCGGCGTCGTTCCGGCGACCATTTGGTCGCGCGCTCCTGCTCATCGGCCTCGCCGCCCCGCGTTTACCGCGCCTAGCTGTTTATTTCGCCCGCGCGCGCACCATAGCGCGGAACCCAAACGCCACCCGAAGCCGCCGCCGCCTGCCGTCATCGCCGTCGCTGATTCCGGCTGCCTCAGTCACCGAGACCACCGCCAGTGGACGCGGCTCGAAACGCTCGTTCCAGAGAGCCCGACCCCGCGCTAAATGGTGCCCCACAGCGTGTTTCCAAGCTCGTCGGAGTTCGGCCGCTGTGGGAGAGCTCGCCGGAGAGCTCCGGCGGCCGGCGCTGACCTGGCCCCGGTGGGTCCCGCCCCTGTGCCACTGACCGATGGGCCCGGGGTCCCCTGTTGACCAGTTGACCAAGTCAACGTTGCTGACTGGGCAAGCCCTAGTCAATGACATACGGGCCCCACCACTTTAAGTGTTTTTAAAATAAATAAAATTTGATTAATTAGTTAATTTAGTTAATTAAATCCCTAATTAGTCACTGACCAGTGGGCCCCTGTTAATTAGTTAGGTAGTTAGATTAGTTAAACTCAGTTAGTTAGCCACTGAGTATGACAGGTGGGTCCCACCTATCAGGTTTGACTCTGGTCAGCCAGAGTTGACTGCTGACATCATCTTTTCGTCATGCTGACGTGACCTAACACTATTCTGGATAATGTTGATTTGAATTAAATAAATAAATCTAGAAAAATTTTAAAACTTTAGAAAATCATAGAAAATAATCCGTAACACCGGTGGAAAAACTTTGTACATGAAAGTTGCTCAGAATTTCGAGACGAATCCAAATGCGCGGTCCGTTCGTCCGTCCCACGTCCCTAACTATCCGAACATGGAACCGTTCCCCTTTGGTCATCTGTTTGACAAATGTCCGGAACCGGGAAAACATTCCCGGATGGATTCCCCCTTCCTCGGTGACGTGCAACCATACGTTAGGACACACCCGGCACTGCATATTGTCATGTCGTACATTGTGTTGCTCATGTTTGCTATGTATTTATACTGTTTCCTCCCACTTTTCTCTCTCGTTAGACCCCGACGCAGTTCCCGGTACCGACGCAGCTCCGGAGATTGACGACACCATTGACGACCTTGCCTTCGCCACAGAGCAACTAGGCAAGCCCTCCCCTTTGATCATCCCGATATCGCCCAATTCTATTTTCTCATGCTTGCATTAGAATTGCTGCTGCTACTGCTTTACCTATTCTGATGCATAGCTTGTTTATTGTAACCTGCTATTGATACCTTACCTGCTTATCCTAAACTGCTTAGTATAGGCTGGGTAGAGACCCACTAGAGAACCCCACTTTGTCCCTTGTTGCCCCGCTAGATTAACAGAAGACCCGATCAACGGGATTGAAGACCAGGTCCCAGCACCGCACATCACCCCCTTAGTTGTAACGACACTGCAGCGTTACTATCGAGTGCCAAGCTTGATACCTCGTGTAGCACTTCTGATGTTAACTCTGTAGAGTAGCTATTCGGTCGTGATCATCGAGGGTGATTCCTCCTTCACCACTTCCGATAACGACGCTGTCGTGCAACACCTCAAGTGTGAACCCATCGAGGGTGATTCCTCCGAGTTCACCTTGACGGATACATCGAGTAGGAATCCAACGAGAGTGATACCTCGGATTCCCCTGATGTTATGGACACAAGTGATAATCGTGCCTTCTCATCACAATCACTGTTGCTAATCTCGCTTTGATTCAAATCAATTCAAAATTCAAATTTAAAATAAAGTCAAACTTTTAAAGTTTTCAAATGTCAAAACTAAAATGTTCTAAATGTGACAAGTAATCCATTGGAAATTATGGTGAAGAAACCACATTTTTATAAAATACTTAAATGCCCTAAAACAAATAAAATAGAGGGCAAAACATTTATTTAAGTGCTTTTTAAATAATAAAAATAATAAACTAATTTATTATTTTGCTAAACTAATTGTGGTAGTAGCCTAAGTTAAAATATTAATTCAGGTGCAAGTGTTATATTTTACAAACTGAATTTGTTTTAAAAAGAAATAGAAACATATTCAAATAAAAGAAAGAGATAAAAGAAAACGAACATGAAAAAAACTAAAACAGAAAAAGAAAGAAAGAAAAGAAAGAGAGTGGGAGGCCTGGCCCACCTCCATCTCCCTCCACCTCCCGCTACAGGAGGTAGAGGGGAGCGTGGCGGCCATCCTGGCCTCCCTGGCCGGCGATGCCGTCGTGGCACCCATCCCACGCCCCCCTTAGGGTAAGTTCTCCCCCCTAGACGCCACACTCTCCCCCACGAGCCCTAGCTACCTCATCCTCCCCCCTTCTACATCTCTCCCCCCTCGCTCGAGCTTGCCCGAGACGCCCATGGTCGCGTCGTCGTCGATCCCGCGCCCTCCTTGCTCCCCGCCGGCTAGCTCCATGCCCGGGAGCTCCACCGGTGTCGCCCACGTCGCCTACGAGAACGGACTCGAGCAGTACTGCCCCGCATTGCCACCATCGGCGAGCTTCTTCCCCTTCGGCCGCCGCTGCTTCCGCCGTCGATCCGCTGCAGCGAGGACCCATCCGGCTCCCCTAAGCCCCCTGCTGGTCCCGCTGTGAGTCCCCGCTCCTCCTCGACAGCCCCTCACTCTCTCCCGTGCTCGTACCCGCCATCCCCGACATGGCCGAGACCACCACCGCGTGAGCTCGTCGCCAGCGACCTTCATGTGAGCAAATGGTCACGCGCTGGAGTCTATCGACCTAGCGCACATGCATAGAGTACCCCCGGGCGCTTAGATTGATCACTCGGGCACTACTGCTGCTGATCCACTTCCACCGGAACGCCGCCGTCGCCATTGTTGGAGCTAAGCTCGATTCCGGCCATCCCCGTGCCTGCTGCCACCACCAAGCGGACGCGGCTCGATCCCAGGATCATGTCGGACCAAACCACGTGATGAATGGTCACCAGAGTTGGCCGGACGGGCAACTCCAGTGCTCATGTTTAGCACCGGCGGTTAGCCGCCGTTACCTAATGACATGGCGTCATTAGCCACTAACCGCCGTGCTAACCCTCACTGACACTAGTGCCCATCCTCTAATTAACCCAACCAATTAACCTAACCCCCAAATTAACTTGTTGTGTATGACATGTGGGCCCTGTCCACTGTTCCAGTGGATACGGTTGACCCAGTCAGGCTACTGACTGGGCACTGGCCCCACCAGTCAGTCTCTGCTGACTGGGCAGTTCACCCAGTCAACTGGGACCCATTTGTCAGCCTAATGAGCATCTGTTGGGTACACTTCTCTGTACCCCTAGCAATTTATCCATTTAATTTTCGAATTAATTTAATTCCAGGATTTTTAGAAATTTTTAAAACTTTGAAAATTAATAGAAAATAAACCGTCAGTCAGATGAAAATAATTTATATATGAAAATTGATCAAAAAAATGTGACGGTTCTGAATATGCCCTCCGTTCGTCTGTCACATGGCCCTAACATAGTGAGCGTAGAACCGTCCCCTCCGTTTCACCTGCCCAAAAAATGCCTAACTCCGGAAATACTTTCCTGGATGTTTTCCCCCTTCGCCGGTATCACCTAGTACTACGTTAGGTCACCTCTGTCACTGCATTTTGTAATGTCTTGCATCGTGCTGCATCTGTTTGCATTGTATTCATTGTTTCTTCCCCCTCTTCTCTCCAGTAGACTTCGAGACCGACGCTGCTGCACCTGACGTCGACTACACTCTCGACGACCCCTCCTTCTCCGTAGAGCTTACAGGTAAGAAAACCCCCTTGATCATCCCGATACCGTCTATTCCTTCTGTACGGCTTGCATTAGAGTAGTGTAGCTGTTACTGCTTATCGGTTTGATCCTATTTTATTGCATAGCATGTCCTTGTTACTACAGTTGATACCTTACCTGCAATCCTAAATGCTTAGTATAGGATGCTAGTATTTCATCAATGGCCCTACATTCTTGTCCGTCTGCCATGCTATACTATCGGGCCGTGATCACTCGGGAGGTGATCACGGGTATATACATACTATACATATTATACTCGATACATGTTGTGACTAAAGTCGGGTCAGCTTGTAGAGTACCCGCGAGTGATTCACGAATGTGGGGGCTGAAGGGACAGGTGGTTCCATCCAGGTTGTGGTGGACCTGGGTTCCCGATGCCCCCCCTGAGTGATACTTTGTGGCGGAGCGACAGGGCAGGTTGAGACCACCCAGGAGAGAGGTGGGCCTGGTGCCTGGTCGTTGTCCGTGGTTGTTTCAAAATAACACGCTTAACGAGTTTGGATATTTGATCCGAGTTGGCCGCTGGCCTATACGCACTAACCACCACATGGGACAAGATATGGGCAACCGGCGTCGTAGTATCAGCCGAAGCTCTTCTGATGTCAGCGACTGAGCGGCACGCGCCGGATTGGACTAGAACGCCTGCGCTTGTATAAGGGGGCTAGGTCTGCTTCCGGGCGCCCTCGCAATGTGCGGGAGTGCAACGGGCGATGGGCCCAAGATGCCAGCGCGCTTAGGATTTAGACCGGCGTGCTAACCTCTCTGTTGAGTGTAGGTAGGGCTGCGATGTGTTGATCTTCTGAGGCCGGGCATGACCCAGGAAAGTGCGTCCGGCCAGAGCGATCGAGCATGTTGGGCAATGTGGTGCACCCCTGCAGGGAAGTTGATCTATTCGAATAGCCGTCTCCATGTTAACAGGACGCTTGGAGTTGTATTCCGACCGCTGACAAATAGAAAGATAGGGGCTTATAGTTTCGCCTCCCAACTTATTCACCTCAAAGGTGATGTCAACAATAATAACTCATGATCAATCACATCCAACTGGATATATGTGCCTCTTTCCCCACCACATGATGCTTGCAAAAGAGAAAAATAAAAAGGAATACAGGAAGACACTATTGACTCTTGCATAAATACTAAATACATAAAAGTAAAAGATAGACCCTTCGCAGAGGGAAGCAAAGGTTGTCATGCGCTTTTATTTTTGGATGGACAAGCTCTTAATGCATAGGTAGGTATGGTGGACTCTCATAACTTGAGATTGGGTTTAAGGGTTTTGGATGCACAAGTAGTATCTCTACTTAGTGCGGATTTTTAGCTAGCAAAGATATTGAGCAAGCACCACATGTTGGAGGATCTATGACAATATAAATTCTATGTGAATATGAACAAACATAAATCATTACGTTGTCTTCCTTATCCAAGGTCAACAATTTGGCATAAACTATTTAATGGGGGCTCAAAATCATAAAAGATGTCCAAGATAGTATATTTGCATGTGAATCTTCTCTTCCCTTATTAATTCTTTCATGAATTGCATCATTGATCAATGCAATGTTTGTCAACTTTCAATAAATTTTACCACTTATACTTTTCCTTATGTAATGTCATTACTTTCCATAAGATTAGCATATGATCTTTTTCATTATTTTCTTTATTTTGATTGAAACAATAAAGTAAAGAAGTAAAAACTCGAACTAATCTTTACTATATAACTCTCACTCAATTACATAGAGAGATAGA
The DNA here is from genome assembly GCA_011799875.1 of Thinopyrum elongatum. Taxonomy (NCBI): domain Eukaryota; kingdom Viridiplantae; phylum Streptophyta; class Magnoliopsida; order Poales; family Poaceae; genus Thinopyrum; species Thinopyrum elongatum. The sequence goes on from CM022301.1 coordinate 560,436,678, forward strand.
TCACGAAACTAGCACTCGAAAATAGTGGCCAAATCATCCGGGGGTATATGTAACACCCCATGTATTAAGCTACAGTGATCACCCTTTTGATTATGCCAGGTCATCATGATCAACAGTGCTTAATCATCATTAGTAACATATCTCATTTCAAAATTCAAATTCAAATGGAAATTCAAACTAAAAGTGAGAATAAAAGTTGTCTAAACCCTGGAACTAAAATGTTTATTAAATAGTATATAATCCAGAGACAATTCTCAAATTATAATCAACTTTTACTAAATTAATTATGTGCCTCTAACAGCAAGAAAACAGAAATATTTAATCCATTTAACATTGAATGAAATGCAAATGAAATCACCTTGGCATCAAACCATTTCCTAACAGTGACTAATAATGCACTGTATTTATTGGAACTAGTTACCTATTTTACAAAACAGTGTTGGAGGCCACACATTATTGCAAAAATAGAAACAAAAGAAAAACAGAGAAGAAAAGAAAAGAAAAAGAAAAAGGCCATGGTGCCTGGGCCTCGAGTGCACAGGGAGGCCCAGCCCGCGCAGCGCCTTCCCTCACCCCCGCACTACTCCTCTCCGCACCGCTGTCGAACACAGCGCGTGCACGCCGCGCCCTGGGCCCCCCCTGCTCGCTGGCTCGACAGCGCGTCGCCGCGCACGCGTGGGGGATAAGGTCGAGGCCTCGCGACCCCCTGGCGTCTCCCTCGCTCACTTTCCCCCTCTCCTTCCTCCCTGCCTCCTCCCTCCGAGCGCCGCAATGGCCTCGGCCTTCTGACGCGCACGGCCACCGTCGCCCTACGCCTCGCAGCAGTGCCAGATCGCCCCGCCGTCGCTTGCTGCTTCGCCTGCTGCCTCGAACCGGAGCTGGAATCCCCTGCCTCGTCACACACGAGCTCGTCTTCAAGCTTCGGGTGCCGGTGATCGCCGTCGCGCTACCCCGAGCCCACCCTTGCACGCCTACAGGACCACCGTGAGCACCCCGTCCTCCTCCTCTCTCTCTCTCTGCGCTCTCCCTCGGTGCCGTAGCTGCCACCCTCCCATCGTACCGAGCACTCCGCCGCGGAGCACGTCGCCGGCGTCGTTCCGGCGACCATTTGGTCACGCGCTCCTGCTCATCGGCCTCGCCGCCCCGCGTTTACCGCGCCTAGCTGTTTATTTCGCCCGCGCGCGCACCATAGCGCGGAACCCAAACGCCACCCGAAGCCGCCGTCGCTGATTCCGGTTGCCTCAGTCACCGAGACCACCGCCAGTGGACGCGGCTCGAAACGCCCGTTCCAGAGAGCCCGACCCCGCACTAAATGGTGCCCCACAGCGCGTTTCCGAGCTCGTCGGAGTTCGGCCACCGTGGGAGAGCTCGCCGGAGAGCTCCGGCGGCCGGCGCTGACCTGGCCCCGGTGGGTCCCGCCCCTGTGCCACTGACCGATGGGCCCGAGGCCCCCTGTTGACCAGTTGACCAAGTCAACGTTGCTGACTGGGCAGGCCCCAGTCAATGACATACGGGGCCCACCCCTTTAAGCATTTTTAAAATAAATAAAATTTGATTAATTAGTTAATTTAGTTAATTAAATCCCTAATTAGTCACTGACCAGTGGGCCCCTGTTAATTAGTTAGGTAGTTAGATTAGTTAGACTCAGTTAGTTAGCCACTGAGTATGACAGGTGGGTCCCACCTATCAGGTTTGACTCTGGTCAGCCAGAGTTGACTGCTGACATCATCTTTTCGTCATGCTGACGTCACCTAACACTATTCTGGATAATGTTGATTTAAATTAAATAAATAAATCTAGAAAATATTTAAAACTTTAGAAAATCATAGAAAATAATCCGTAACTCCGGTGGAAAAACTTTGTACATGAAAGTTGCTCAGAATTTCGAGACGAATCCGAATGCGTGGTCCGTTCGTCCGTCCCACGTCCCTAACTATCCGAACATGGAACCGTTCCCCTTCGGTCATCTGTTTGACAAATGTCCGGAACCGGGAAAACATTCCCGGATGGATTCCCCTTCCTCGGTGATGTGCAACCATACGTTAGGACACACCCGGCACTGCATATTGTCATGTCATACATTGTGTTGCTCATGTTTGCTGTGTATTTATATTGTTTCCTCCCCCTTTTCTCTCTCGTTAGACCCCAACGCAGTTCCCGGTACCGATGCAGCTCCGGAGATTGACGACACCGTTGACGACCTTCCTTTGCCGCAGAGCAACCAGGCAAGCCCCCCCCCCCTTTGATCATCCCGATATCGCCCAATTCTATTTTCTCATGCTTGCATTAGAATTGCTGCTGCTACTGCTTTACCTATTCTGATGCATAGCTTGTTTATTGTAACCTGCTATTGATACCTTACCTGCTTATCCTAAACTGCTTAGTATAGGCTGGGTAGAGACCCACTAGAGAACCCCACTTTGTCCCTTGTTGCCCCGCTAGATTAACAGAAGACCCGATCAACGGGATTGAAGACCAGGTCCCAGCACCGCACATCACGCCCTTAGTTGTAATGACACTGCAGCGTTACTATTGAGTGCCAAGGGTGATACCTCGTGTAGCACTTCTGATGTTAACTCTGTAGAGTAGCTATTCGGTCGTGGTCATCGAGGGTGATTCCTCCTTCACCACTTCCGATAACGATGCTGTCGTGCAACACCTCAAGTGTGAACCCATCGAGGGTGATTCCTCCGAGTTCACCTTGACGGATACATCGAGTAGGAGTCCAACGAGGGTGATACCTCGGATTCCCCTGATGTTATGGACACAAGTGATAATCGTGCCTTCTCATCACAATCAGTGTTGCTAATCTCACTTTGATTCAAATCAATTCAAAATTCAAATTTAAAATAAAGTCAAACTATTAAAGTTTTCAAATGTCAAAACTAAAATGTTCTAAATGTGACAAGTAATCCATTGGAAATTATGGTGAAGAAACCACATTTTTATAAAATACTTAAATGCCCTAAAACAAATAAAATAGAGGGCAAAACATTTATTTAAGTGCTTTTTAAATAATAAAAATAATAAACTAAATTATTATTTTGCTCAACTAATTGTGGTAGTAGCCTAAGTTAAAATATTAATTGAGGTGCAAGTGTTATATTTTACAAACTGAATTTGTTTTAAAAAGAAATAGAAACATATTCAAATAAAAGAAAGAGATAAAAGAAAACGAACATGAAAAAAAAACTAAAACAGAAAAAGAAAGAAAGAAAAGAAAGAGAGTGGGAGGCCTAGCCCACCTCCATCTCCCGCTACAGTAGGTAGAGGGGAGCGTGGCGGCCATCCTGGCCTCCCTGGCCGGCGATGCCGTCGTGGCACCCATCCCACGCCCCCCTTAGGGTAAGTTCTACCCCTAGACGCCACACTCTCCCCCACGAGCCCTAGCTACCTCATCCTCCTCCCTTCTGCGTCTCTCCCCCTCGCTCGAGCTTGCCCGAGACGCCCATGGTCGCGTCGTCGTCGATCCCGCGCCCTCCTTGCTCCTCGACGGCTAGCTCCATGCCCGGGAGCTCCACCGGTGTCGCCCACGTCGCCTACGAGAACGGACTCGAGCAGTACTGCCCCGCATCGCCACCATCGACGAGCTTCTTCCCCTTCGGCCGCCGCTGCTTCCGCCATCGATCCGCTGCAGCGAGGACCCATCCGGATCCCCTGAGCCCCCTGCTGGTCCCGCTGTGAGTCCCCGCTCCTCCTCGACAGCCCCTCACTCTCTCCCGTGCTCGTACCCGCCATCCCCGACGTGGCCGAGACCACCACTGTGTGAGCTCGTCGCCGGCAACCTTCATGTGAGCAAATGGTCACGCGCTGGAGTCTATCGACCTCGCGCGCATGCATAGAGTACCCCCGGGCGCTTAGATTGATCACTCGGGCACTGCTGCTGCTGATCCACTTCCACCGGAACGCCGCCGTCGCCATTGTTGGAGCTAAGCTTGATTCCGGCCATCCCCGTGCCTGCTGCCACCACCAAGCAGACGCGGCGCGATCCCAGGATCATGCCAGACCAAACCACGTGATGAATGGTCACCAGAGTTAGCCGAACGGGCAACTCCGGTGCTCATGTTTAGCACCGGCGGTTAGCCGCCGTTACCTGATGACGTGGCGTCATTAGCCACTAACCGCCGCGCTAACCCTCACTGACACTAGTGCCCATCCTCTAATTAACCCAACCAATTAACCTAACCCCCAAATTAACTTGTTGTTTATGACATGTGGGCCCTGTCCACTGTTCCAGTGGATACGGTTGACCCAGTCAGGCTACTGACTAGGCACTGGCCCCACCAGTCAGTCTCTGCTGACTGGGCAGTTCACCCAGTCAACTGGGACCCATCTGTCAGCCTAATGAGCATTCTATTGGGTACACTTCTGTGTACCCCTAGCAATTTATCCATTTAATTTTCGAATTAATTTAATTCCAGGATTTTTAGAAAATGTTTAAAACTTTGAAAATTAATAGAAAATAAACCGCAAGTCAGATGAAAATAATTTATATATGAAAATTGATCAAAAAAATGTGACGGTTCTGAATATGCCCTCCGTTCGTCTGTCACATGGCCCTAACATAGTGAGCGTAGAACCGTCCCCTCTGTTTCACCTGCCCAAAAAATGCCTAACTCCAGAAATACTTTCCCAGATGTTTTCCCCCTTCGCCGGTATCACCTAGTACTACGTTAGGTCACCTCTGTCACTGCATTTTGTAATGTCTTGCATCGTGCTGCATCTGTTTGCATTGTATTCATTGTTTCTTCCCCCTCTTCTCTCTAGTAGACTTCGAGACCGACGCCGCTGCACCTGACGTCGACTACACTCTCGACGACCCCTCCTTCTCCGTAGAGCTTCCAGGTAAGAAAACCCCCTTGATCATCCCGATACCGTCTATTCCTTCTCTCTACTGCTTGCATTAGAGTAGTGTAGCTGTTACTGCTTATCGGTTTGATCCTATTCTATTGCATAGCATGTCCTTGTTACTACAGTTGATACCTTACCTGCAATCCTAAATGCTTAGTATAGGATGCTAGTATTTCATCAATGGCCCTACATTCTTGTCCGTCTACCATGCTATACTATCGGGCCGTGATCACTCGGGAGGTGATCACGGGTATATACATACTATACATATTATACTCGATACATGTTGTGACTAAAGTCAGGTCAGCTTGTAGAGTACCCGCGAGTGATTAACGAATGTGGGGGCTGAAGGGACAGGTGGTTCCATCCAGGTTGTGGTGGACCTGGGTTCCCGATTTCCCCCCTGAGTGATACTTTGGGCGGAGCGACAGGGCAGGTTGAGACCACCCAGGAGAGAGGTGGGCCTGGTGCCTGGTCCTTGTCCGCGGTTGTTTCAAAATAACACGCTTAACGAGTTTGGATATTTGATCTGAGTTGGCCGCTGGCCTATACGCACTAACCACCACATGGGACAAGATATGGGCAACCGGCATCGTAGTATCAGCCGAAGCTCTTCTGACGTCAGCGACTGAGTGGCACGCGCCGGATTGGACTAGAACGCATGCGCTTGTATAAGGGGGCTAGGTCTGCTTCCGGGCGCCCTCGCAATGTGCAGGAGTGCAACGGGCGATGGGCCCAAGATGCATGCGCGCTTAGGATTTAGACCGGCGTGCTAACCTCTCTGTTGAGTGTAGGTAGGGCTGCGATGTGTTGATCTTCTGAGGCCGGGCATGACCCAGGAAAGTGCGTCCGGCCAGAGCGATCGAGCATGTTGGGCAATGTGGTGCACCCCTGAAGGGAAGTTGATCTATTCGAATAGCCGTCTCCATGTTAACAGGACGCTTGGAGTTGTATTCCGACCTCTGACAACTTGAACCGGTTACCTAATAAAACACACCCAGATAAGTTCCAGAGATAACCCGATGATTGCTCTCCCACAGGGCGACTAGGGGAGGATCGCCGGGTAGGATTATGCTATACGATGATACTTGATAACTTACCATCTACTCTCTTCTACTACTTCAAGATGGAGGCTGCCAGAAGCGTAGTCCTTGATAGGACTAGCTTCTCCCCCTCTTATTCTGGCATTCTACAGTTTAGTCCACAGATACTTCCCCCTTTGTTGATACCAATGCATATGTAGTGTAGATCTGACGTAAGTCTTGCGAGTACTTTGGATGAGTACTCACGGTTGCTTTGCTACCTCTTTTCCCCCTATACCCAGTTGCTGCGATCAGATGGTGGATCCCAGGAGCCAGATGCTACCGCCGACGACTTCTACTACACCGACGGAGCCTACTACTATGTGCTGACCGCCCGACCAGGAGTAGTTTAGGAGGATCCCAGGCACGAGGCCTGCGCCTCTTCGATCTATATCCCTGTTGTGCTAGGCATCTTATGGCACCTTGTTTAACTTTATGTCTGTACTCAGATATTGTTGCTTTCGCTGACTCGTTTATGATCGAGCTTATGTATTCGAGCCGTCGAGGCCGCTAGCTTGTAATATGAATCTTGTATGACTTAATTTTGTGTTTATAGTTGTGTTGTGATATCTTCCTGTGAGTCCCAGATCTTGATCATACACGTTTGCGTGTATGATTGAATTGGGGGCGTCACAAGTTGGTATCAGAGCTGACTGCCTGTTGGTAGCCCCCTTTCCAACTCCTTGGCCGAAGTTGAGTCTATTCTTTGGAAAACTTTTACTAACATTGTTGTGTGGCTTACGGGCCCACATCACAATTGGGTGGTATTAGGATCTTTTATTCCTCATCTTTACTCTGGGATTCTGATCTCTCTTCATTTTGGGTTAAATGATTTTACTAACTCTAACTCTAGGTTCTCGTGACCACTTCCTACCGGAGGGCCCCTTCATTTCAGATGATCGCCTGCTTCACCAGAAGAGTCCGAAGATACTCTTCGATGTTTTCCCGAGACCCTTGTGCCCACCGCCTTTGCAATTCCCTACCACTGATATATCCTAAGGGATAACTACATACACTTGCCATTCATACATTCATTCCCAGTTGCTCTTGTTATTACCAGATGCCACAGAATACTCTCCGTTGTCCCGAGAATCCTTTGAGCCTACTGCCTTGAAGTTCTTTGTCGCATGAATACCCCTACAAATAATCCCTCACCCTTATCAACGATCCATTCACCCCTAGTTGTTCATGTGTTTCACAAAATACTTCTTAATGCTATCTGATCTTTCGAGAATCCTCTACAGCTTACTGCTTTTGAGATTCTTCTTGCCTGCCTGAACTATGGTTAATTCCATATGTCTAGCAATATTCATTAACATCCTTTGTCATTGTTTTATTGAGTATTTGATTCGATATGTTTGTGAATGCTCGCAATCATCAATCACAATTAGAATTCTTCCCTTCGGCTCAGACGTCACTCCGGACATGAGCTGGTTCTCGACAAATCAAACCTTGATGGATTGTCGATCTATCTCTCATCAACTTACTTATCTTTTGATCAGAACCTCTGCTTCTGATCCCCCGATTTGGAAATCAGAATTCCTTTGTATTTAAGCTTGGAAATTATCCAGATATTTCTATCATCAGATGCCCTTGCATTATTTCTTCTTCTGGTTGAACATCGATACTCACATCAGATTCTTTGCAGTCCGCCAGATCCATTGCTAGATTATTATCCGACAGTGTCCTTCATATTCAATAACTTTGCGAGTCTTTCCTCAGATACATAATGCCTTTGGTAAATTTTATCCTCTGCCTTGTCAACCATACTCTACCTTCAAGCTGGTGTTAATTACTCTTGAAGTTGTGGTATATGTTCCTAAGATGCCCCTATGGGTTGAACCTATGCCTTCCCTAATCCGTGTGAACCCGAGAGTTTTCATGGGTCATACCCTTCTGGTATTCCACCAGTTAAACTCTCAAACTCAAAACATTTTTAACAGAGAGTAGTGAATAAGAAGTTGTGTATTGGATAAGTGGGAGTCGACCTTGAACTTTGCATTCATGCCCATGGACACGATGCAGATCTTATCATGGAAGCTTCTCGTAAAAATAATTATCCCCCTGGTATAAGTTCGTCTTATATCTGAGGTTTGGTCTTTTGCAATCGTGGTTTCGAGCATATTGATCTTCTTTGATCCCATTTCTCGGACAAGTTAAAGTACTTGTCTTCTGCAGATCCGTACACCTGTCCAACCTCTATTCTGATCTACCTTCGAGTATTACCCTCTGGTATCTCGAGAATATCACGGAATTACATAACTTCTTATGAGTTCTTCATCAACTTTTATTTCTCGCCGATTCCAATTTTCCCCGGGTTCTGAGTTGTTAGTTTCTCGAGGACACCGATAAGTGAAATCGAGACCGCACTACTATTCAACAACTCTTAGTAATCTTCATTGCTTACGAGTTTGTACTCGATCATGTCATTCCCATTCGATTGTCTATATCATCATCGTCACGCTAAAGCTTGACCATGCTATCTATGTCCTTCATCCTCGGATCACAAATCTGACAGTGCACTAAGCTTATAGCAAGCTTCCAACCCCATGTTGGTTGTCTTGAAAGGCAATTTTTATTCTGAGATTGCAATCTTATCTGTGGATCCGATAACCTTTTGCTTCACCATTCCTTTTGCTTGATGTCATCATTGTTCGATTACATCCTCTTGAAAACCTCTCGACAAAATGTGTCGTGATCATCATCAACATTTTGACTTCTTCTGAGATGTCATTTGAATTCATGATGAGGAATACCATCATTTCCCCTCAATGGATTGTGTTATCATCGACAACATCCTTGATTTCCTGCCAACATAAAACTTGTTCTTGTTTTTTGTTGTACCTTGAGTTCCTTGCTATCCAACTTATGTTATGTTCTACCATGGGGTATTACTATCTTTTATGTCAAGAATGTTGTGAGAATTTCACCACCTACTAAGAATTCTTGATACAAGTGATACTTCTCGCCATCTCCATTCATTTCTTGGTCCCCGTGTTGTTTCTAACCGGAATACCGACAATTGAACTATAATGTGTGAATTTAAAATTTCTAGCAACCCTATTGCTTTGAAGTGAATGGTCGATAGTTTCATTCTAAGTCCTATGGTTATTGAATCACCATTCTAACATTGGTCGTGCTACTTGGTCCATATTTCCAGGTGCATTTTCATTCAATGTTTAATTGTGGATGTTCTCCTCGAACATAATTCATTATATACTTTGGTGTGTCCAATGCTATCACCTTGTTCATTTAATTGTGGAGATCCATGTTTATGGAAATCTCGGTGGATTGTTGCTGAGCCCATCGGCCAGATCCTCATCTTTTCCTTGCTGAAATTGTATGACTTATTTTATAAGTTGTTTCTGATGGATCCTTTGTGTATCCAAAGTCCGACTTTACCTAATGACCATGTCAATGCTATCCCGAAGCATGATTGTGGTACTCGAACATCAACAAGAACTTTGGAAGCATAATGCTAAATGTTGCTTGATCAATTATCCAAACACCATTGTATGGGTAACATCATGAGTTTCCTCGCCCTTTTCCCTAGATGGTTATCTACTTGTAGTCCAGTCATGATTATCCCGCTCTGCTTGCTCTTGGTAAGGAGATACACCTAATACTTGTGTATACACATTTTCCTTTCCATTGTTCAGTTTAATCTGATATTCACATTTTCTTTTCTATCACTTTTTTTAACCCTTCTTGTGATCTATATGATGTAAGCAGTGATAAATCGCTGCTCAAGTAAGCACCTCGGTGTACAACTCTGTTAGTAAGACCCTGTTACTACTGTTGATGACATCCCGGTAACCATCGATGGACGAGAACTCTGCCTATTGGTCTGCCTTGTTTCAACGAGCAGGAAAATGGTTCTCTTCATCCCTCACCCTTGGTACCGACGTTGTTGCCAACATAACTGGCAGGCTATCCTCTGACATGCCTTGCTACCATGACCATGCAAGATGTCGCCGCCCTTCCTACTTTTAACCACATGGTGGGCCCATAACCCACAGTTCCACAGGATCGAAACCTGACTCTCCTATACATCCCTGTTTCCAAAGTTAGTCCTCACGCTTGGCTTCGTATGTAGATCATGAGCCACCTTCCTAGAGATGATCTACTCTAGTATCAAACGCAATATTTATTTTTGTTGCTCTAAACCCCTTTCACCTTCTGATTAGGCATCGAATGAATGCCTGCTCATTCGAAACTTCGTATTGTACCTTCTTACTTTGCTCTCGATATGTTTCATTTGGTCAACTCGAGAGATACTCATGTGTTCATTCATGGGATAACCCCAGATGATTACCCCTTAAAGCATTCTATCGTTGACGAGCTACCCCTTACGTATTCGTAAGTACGATGGAATTCCCGAAGAAAGGATGACGACTTCATCATGATGAGCTGAAGCAGGGAAATGAAGACATCAAAGTAAGAGATCAACTACTTCGGGAAGAGCAACCAAGGACGAGAAGATCTGTTAGAATTTCGTAACCAGAACTTTCCCCCTTACTCCACCTCTTAAATCTCAGGACGAGATTTCTTGTAGTGGAGGAGAATTGTAACGCCCGGATAATTAAGCTATAAGTAAACCCATGATAATGGTGCCTTGTCATCACAATCACTGTTGCTAATCTCGCGTTGATTCAAATCAATTCAAAATTCAAATTTAAAATAAAGTCAAACTTTTAAAGTTTTCAAATGTCAAAACTAAAATGTTCTAAATGTGACGAGTAATCCATAGGAAATTATGGTGGAGAAACCACATTTTTATAAAATACTTAAATGCCCTAACACAATTAAAATAGAGGGAAAAACATTTATTTAAGTGCTTTTCAAATAATAAACTAAATTATTATTTTGCTAAACTAATTGTGGTAGTAGCCTAAGTTAAAATATTAATTCAAGTGCAACTATTATATTTTACAAACTGAATTTGTTTTAAAAAGAAATAGAAATAGATTCAAATAAAAGAAAAAGATAAAAGAAAATGGAAATGGAAATGAAAAAAAACTAAAACAGAAAAAGAAAGAAAGAAAAGAAAGAGAGTGGGAGGGCCAAGTGGGGCTCGGAGGCCCAGCCCACCTCCATCTCCCTCCACCTCCCGCTACAGGAGGCAGAGGGGAGCGTGGCAGCCATCCTGGCCTCCCTGGCCAGCGATGCCACCGTGGCACCCATCCCACGCCCCCCCCTCTAGGATAAGGGCTCTCCCCTCAAAGGCACACTCTCCCCCACAAACCCTACCTACCTCATCCTCCCCCCTTCTGCGTCTCTCCCCCCTCGCTCGAGCTTGCCCGAGACGCCCATGGCCCCGTCGTTGTCGATCCCGCGCCCTCCTAGCTTCCCGTCGGCTAGCTCAATGCCCGGGAGCTCCACCAGCGTCGTCCATGTCGCCTACGAGGACGGACTCGAGCAGTACTGCCCTGCATCGCCGCCATCGGCGAGGATCTTCTCCTTCGGCCGCCACCGCTTCTGTCGTTGATCCACTCCGGCGAGGACCCCTTCGACTCCCCTGAGCCCCCTGCCGGTCCCGCTGTGAGTCCCCACTCCTCCTAGACAGCCCCTCACTCTCTCCCGTGCCTGTATCCGCCGTCCCCGACGTGGCCAAGACCACCACCGCATGAGCTCGTCGCCGACGAACTTCTGGTGACCAAATGGTCACGCGCCGGAGTCTATCGGCCTCGCGCACATGTGTAGATTACCCCCGGCCGCTTAGATTGATTGCCTGGGCACTGCTGCTGCTGATCCACTTCCACCCAAACGCCGTCGCCGCCATTGTTGGAGGTAAGCTCGATTCCAGCCGTCCCCGTGCCTGCTGCCACCACACAGCGGACGCAGCTCGATCCCAGGATCATGCCGGACCAAACCATGCGATGAACGGTCACCGGAGTTGACCTGACGGGCAACTCCGGTGCTCCTGTTTAGCACCGGCGGTTAGCCGCCGTTACCTGATGATCTGGCGTCATTAGCCACTAACCGCCACGCTAACCCTCACGAACACTAGGCCCCACCCTCTAATTAACCCAACCAATTAACCTAACCCCCTAATTAACTCGTTGTGTATGACATGTGGCCCTGTCCACTGTTCCAGTGGATACGGTTGACCCAGTCAGCCTGCTAACTGGGCACTGGCCCCACCAGTCAGTCTCTGCTGACTGGGCATTTGTCCCAGTCAACTGGGACCCGTCTATTAGCCTAAGGAGCATTCTGCTGGGTACACTTCTGTGTACCCCTAGCAATTTATCCATTTTATTTTTGAATTAAATTAATTCCAGGATTTTTTTCAGAAAATGTTTAAAACTTTGAAAATTAATAGAAAATAAAGCATAAGTCAGATGAAAATAATTTATATATGAAAATTGATCAGAAAAATGTGACGGTTCTGAATATGCCCTCCGTTAACATAGCGAACATGGAACTGTCCCCTCCGTTTCACCTGCCCAAAAAATCCCTAACTCCGGAAATATTGTGCCGGGATGTTTTCCCCCTTTGCCGGTATCACCTAGTACTACGTTAGGTCACCTCTGTCACTGCAATTTGTAATGTCTTGCATCGTGCTGCATCTGTTTGCATTGTATTCATTGTTTCTTCCCCCTCTTCTCTCTAGTAGACTTCGAGACCGACGCCGCTGCACCTGACGTCGACTACACTCTCGACGACCCCTTCTTCTCCGTAGAGCTTCCAGGTAAGAAAACTCCTTGATCATCCCGATACTGTCTATTCCTTCTCTCTACTGCTTGCATTAGAGTAGTGTAGCTGTTACTGCTTATCGGTTTGATCCTATTCTATTGCATAGCATGTCCTTGTTACTACAGTTGATACCTTACCTGCAATCCTAAATGCTTAGTATAGGATGCTAGTATTTCATCAATGGCCCTACATTCTTGTCCGTCTGCCATGCTATACTATCGGGCCGTGATCACTCGGGAGGTGATCACGGGTATATACATACTATACATATTATACTCGATACATGTTGTGACTAAAGTCGGGTCGGCTCGTAGAGTACCCGCGAGTGATTCACGAATGTGGGGGCTGAAGGGATAGGTGGTTCCATCCTGGTTGTGGTGGACCTGGGTTCCCGATGCCCCTCCCCTGAGTGATACTTTGTGGCAGAGCAGCAGGGTAGGTTGAGACCACCCAGGAGAGAGGTGGGCCTGGTCCCTGGTCGTTGTCCGCGGTTGTTTCAAAATAACACGCTTAACGAGTTTGGATATTTGATCTGAGTTGGCCGCTGGCCTATACGCACTAACCACCACGTGGGACAAGATATGGACAAGTATCATCCGAAGCTCTCCAGACGTCAGCGACTAAGCGCTGCTCGCCGGATTGGACCGGAACGCTTGCGCTTGTATAAGGGAGCTAGGTCTGCTTCCGGCCACCCTCGCAACATGCAGGAGTGCAACAAGCGATGGGCCCAAGACCCCTGCGCGCTTAGGATTTAGACCGGTGTGCTGACCTCTCTATTGAGTCTAGGTAGGGTTGCGACGTGTTGATCTTCCGAGGCCGGGCATGACCCAGGAAAGTGTGTCCGACTAGAGCGATCGAGCGTGTTGGGCCATGTGGTGCACCCCTACAGGGAAGTCGATCTATTCGAATAGCAGTGTCCACGTTAACATGACACTTGGAGTTGTATTCCGACCTCTGACAACTAGAACCGGTTACTTATAAAACACACCCAGATAAGTTCTAGAGATAACCCGGTGATTGCTCTCCCACAGGGCGACGAGGGGAGGATCACCGGGTAGGATTGTGCTATACGATGATACTTGATAACTTACCATCTACTCTCTTCTACTGCTTCAAGATGGAGGTTGCCAGAAGCATAGTCCTCGATAGGACTAGCTTCTCCCCCTCTTATTTTGGCATTCTGCAGTTTAGTCCACAAATACTACCCCCTTTGTTGATACCAATGCATATGTAGTGTAGATATGATGTAAGTCTTGCGAGTACTTTGGATGAGTACTCACGGTTGCTTTGCTACCTCTTTTCCCCCTATACCCGGTTACTGCGATTAGATGGTGGATCCCAGGAGCCAGATGCTACCGCCGACGACTTCTACTACACCGACGGAGCCTACTACTACGTGTAGACCACCCGACCAAGAGTAGTTTAGGAGGATCCCAGGCAGGAGGCCTGCGCCTCTTCGATCTATATCCCTGTTGTGCTAGGCATCTTATGGCACCTTGTTTAACTTTATGTCTGTACTCAGATATTGTTGCTTCCGTTGACTCGTTTATGATCGAGCTTATGTATTCGAGCCCTCGAGACCCCTGGCTTGTAATATGAAGCTTGTATGACTTAATTTTGTGTTTAGAGTTGTGTTGTGATATCTTCCCGTGAGTCCCTGATCTTGATCGTACACGTTTTCGTGTATGATTAGTGTACGATTGAATCAGGGGCGTCACACACTAGATTGAGGGTGATAAGGAGATGCAATTCTATGGTTGACATCATATTTAGCAAGCAATTTACAAAAAGCACCACGAATGAAGTGTGAACCACCATCATTCATTAAATATTTGGGGACTCCAAACCTCGGTAAAACAACTTATTTCAACATTTTAATGGAGGTGTTATGATCAGCACTCCTAGTTGGAATAGGTTCTACCCACTTAGTGATATAATAAATAGCAACCAAAATATGTGTATACCCATTAGAGGAAGGAAAAGGTCCCATATAATCGAAGCCCCAAACATCAAATGGTTCAATAACAAGTGAATAGTTCATAGGCATTTCCTGGCGTCTACCAATATTACCAATTCTTTGACATTTGTCACAAGATAAGACAAACTTACGAGCATATTTGAAAAGAGTAGGCCAATAAAAACCAGATTGTAATACCTTGTGTGTAGTTCTATCTCCCGCATGATGCCCTCTGTAGGCTTCGGAGTGACATTTCCGTAGGATTTGTTCCTGTTCATGCTCAGGTATACAACGTCTAATAATACCATCTACTCCTTCTTTATAAAGATGTGAGTCATCCCAAAAGTAATGTCTTAAATCATAGAAGAATTTTTTTTCTTTTGTTGGTATGTGAAACTAGGTCGTATAAATTTAGCAACAATATAATTAGCATAATCTGCATACCAAGGAGTGTTATGAGAAGCATTTATGACTGCTAGTTGTTCATCAGGGAAGCTATCATCAATAGGTAGTGGGTCATCAAGAATATTTTCTAACCTAGACAAGTTATCAGCTACGGGATTCTCACACTACTGCAGGATGCTGCTAACGTGACACTACAATCAGAGACCCTTCGACGAAACTGTGTGCGATGCATTAATCACAAACGGTGATGTAAAAAACCATCAAAAAAGATGCAAAACGTTTGCGATGGCAGATACATCAAACACGGTTCAAATTTTAGTTGCGTGTGTGATGCGGGGCATACGGTTCAGTTCAATGAACTGTTTGCGATATACGGCACAGAACAACAGAAATAGGCAGCCAGATGAAGGTGTGTGCGATATACGACATACAGTTTACTCGGATAAATTGTTTGTGATGAGGTGGAACAACAGAAACGGGCAGCCAGATGAAGGTGTGTGCGATATACGGCATACAGTTCACTCGGATGAACTGTTTGTGATTAGGCAACACAAAAGAAACGGTCAGCCAGATCAAGGTGTGTGCGATATACGGCATACAGTTCACTCGGATGAACTGTTTTTGATTAGGCAACGCAACAGAAATGGTTCAGCCAGATCAAGGTGTGTGCAATGGAGGGCATACAGTTCATTCCGATAAACTGTTTGTGTTAAGCCAAGAGAACAGAAACATTTTGTGTAAACAAGATGTGTGTGATACGCGGCAAACATCCAATTACATAGGTGGCTAGTACACACATGACATTTCCACACACCAAAGTAAACTATTACATGCATAATTAACTAGGATAACCGATCATCTGATCATCATCTACTTCTTGTGACGCTTGCCGCCACTGCTCTACTAGGATAAACGGAACATCATTCTTTACTGTGAATAGTGTGCTATGTTGGGCACACAAGTATATGGATCATAGCCTTGGGCGAGCAATGTGCCCGCACGCGTCGTGCTAGCTCGATGTTCCTTCTATGCTAAGTTTCCATTAATTGATGGTGTTTTATGAACACGCCACCGTTTCCCGCCATTTCCTCACTGGTTTCCCGCCGCCACCCAGCGATATTGCGCATAAACCTAGGCGGCGCGCGACGCACCGAGGCAACAAGCACAGCCTGTAGCACATCCACCTTTTCCAAGCATGCGAACCCACCAAAGCGTCGCCTCTACCATCAACCTCCTCGACGAGGAAAACGAGAAGGCGCCACGACCCATCGAGGCTGAGGCGCTCCCCGGCAACGCGATGGACGACGCTGTGATGCGCGTCATCGCCAGGGTTGAGCAGACCCTTGGCGCATGGCGCTTCAGTGCCGCGGATCAAGATAGGCATGTCAGCACCGAGAGGCTGCAACTCGCCGCACAACATGATCGATGGTGCGCTGCAGAGCAAGCTAGGCGCGTCCGCGCCGATAGGTTGTGGCTCGCCGCACAGCGAGAATGTTGGAGCACCGCAGAGCGAGAGGCGCGGCGTGCCGCACAGCAAGAGCGGATGCATCGGCGCTTGGCTGCTGTCGACAGGGCGTCGCAGCTGGGTACACATCCCGTCAGTACCCCCATTCCTTGCCAGGACTGGGCAGAGGCCGTCTGCGTCGTACTTGCACCAGAGGCCGGTCGCGCTGTACCTCCACCGGACGCCCACCGCGTCGTTCGCATGGGTCGCACCGTTCGCCTTATCTGCGGCACGCTCGATGCCAATGCGTTGGTCGCTAGGCTCGACCGCCTCCTTGGCCCAGGTGTCCACCTGGGCGCAGTAGAGGAACATGGCCGTCGCATCCTCGAGTTGGTGATCTCCAATGAAATAGCCAACTTGGAGCTCGAGATCGCGCTCCAGATGTACCGCGAGCATGTCGGCCGCTCGGACAAACGCCTGCACGAGTTCAGGCAGAGCCAAGAGCTACCATAGGCAAGGGCTGCTGATTATGGATGCGTTTATTTTGTTGACTCATTTCAACGTGGAGGGTGATACGTCTCCAACGTATCTATAATTTTTGCTTGTTCCATCCTGTTATATTATCATTCTTGGGTGTTTTACAATCATTTTATAGCAACTTTATATCATTTTTTGGGACTAACCTATTGACATAGTGCCCAATGCCAGTTGCTATTTTTTGCTTGTTTTTTACTTCACAGAATATCAGTACCAAACGGAGTCCAAACGCAGCGAAACTTTTTGGAGAATTTTTTTGGACCAGAAGACACAACATGGGCCAAAGAAGTACCAGAGGGGAGGCCCGAGGTGGGCACAACCCACCAAGGTGCACCCAGGAGCCCAGGCGCACCCAAGGGGATTGTGCCCCCCTCGGTGACCTCCCGCACCGCGTCTTCTCCCTATAAATACCCAAATATTCCAGAAACCCTAGGGGAGTCGACGAAACACAATTCCAGCCGCCGCAAGTTCCAGAACCATGAGATCCAATCTAGACACCATCACGGAGGGGTTCAGCATCCTCATTGGTGCCTCTCCAATGATGCGTGAGTAGTTCATCATAGACCTACAGGTCCGTAGGCAGTAGCTAGATGGCTTCCTATCTCTCTTTTGATTCTCAATACAATGGTCTCTTGGAGATCTATTTGATGTAACTCTTTTTTGCGGTGTGTTTGTTGGGATCCGATGAACTTTGAGTTTATGATCAAATCTATTTCCATGAATATTATTTGAGTCTTCTTTTGATCTAAAATTCTGAATAATAATTTCTCTTGAGAGCTCATGATTGGGGCATGAATATAACATTGACTTAATCCTCCCCCAAGCTAGAGCGATACTTTCTCCTTCACGAGGCCAAAAATTATATATATAATTTTGATCATGATGAACTAGATGCATAGGATAAAAAATTTGGTGAAATTCCATTTTCAATCGATTCCAATTCCAAGATCCAATATCATCGCATAGCCTATACCATGCCAATGATTTTTCCTTCAAAGATAAAGGGAAAACCTTATTCTTAGCTTCATCTCCGGGCAAACCTGCAAGCTTAAATAATCCATAAATTTCATCCACATATATCAAGTGCATATCAGGATGTTCAGTTCCATCTCCTGCATAAGGATTAGCTGGCAGTTGTTCTATCATACCCGAAGGAATTTCATAACCAATATTTTCAGTAGGTGCAGTAGGTTGAGGGGCAACTAATTATGGTTCCGGTCGAGGTGAAGATACCCCGAACAAACCCCTCAAAGGATGATTCTCCATAGTAACAAGTGACAATAAATTAAAGCACGTAGTAATAATTTTCCCTTACCAAGAGCGCTTCACTCCCCGGCAACGGCGCCAGAAAAAAGCCTAGATGACCCACAAGTATAGGGGATCAATCATAGTCCTTTCGATAAGTAAGAGTGTCAAACCCAACGAGGAGCAGAAGGAAATGACAAGTGGTTTTCAACAAGGTATTTTCTGCAAGCACTGAAATAGTCGGTGACAAGTAGTTTGATAGCAAGATAATTTGTAACGAGCAAGTAACGGTAATGGTAAATAAAGTGCAGCAAGGTAGCCCAATCCTTTTGTGACAAAGGACTGGCCAAAACGGTCTCTTATGATAAGCAAAGCGTTCTTGAGGGTACACAGGAATTTCACCACATCACTTTCATCATGTTGGTTTGATTCGTGTTCCCTACTTTGATAATTTGATATGTGGGTGGACCGGTGCTTAGGTGCTGTTCTTACTTGAACAAACCTCCTACTTATGATTAATCCCCTCGCAAGCATCCGCAACTACGAGAAAAGTATTAAGATAAAATCTAACCATAGCATTAAACTTTTGGATCCAAATCAGTCCCTTACGAAGTAGCGCATAAACTAGGGTTTAAGCTTCTGTCACTCTAGCAACCCATCATCTAATAACTACTCCCTCCGTTCCTAAATATAAGTCTTTTTAGAGATTCCACTATGAACCACATACGGATGTATGTAGATGCATTTTAGAGGGTAGATTCACTCATTTCGCTTCGTATGTAGTCCATAGTGGAATCTCTACAAAGACTTATATTTAGGAACGGAGGGAGTACTCCACAATGCATTCCCTTAGGCCCAAATATGGTGAAGTGCCATGTAGTCGACGTTCACATGACACCACTATGGGAATCACAACACACATATCATCAAAATATCGAACACATATCAAGTTCACATGATTACTTGCAACATGACTTCTCCCGTGACCTCAAGAACAAAAGTAACTACTCACAAATAATAATCATGCTCAAGATCAGAGGGGTATTAAATAGCATAATGGATCTGAACATATAATCTTCCACCAAATAAACCATATAGTAATCAACTACAAGATGTAATCAACACTACTAGTCACCCACAAGTACCAATCTAAGGTTCCGGTACAAAAATTGAACACAAGACATGAACTAGGGTTTGAGAGGAGATGGTGTTGTTGAAGATGTTGATGGATATGGCCCTCCCAAAGATGGGAGAGTTGTTGGTGATGACGATGATGATGATTTCCCCCTCCGGGAGGGAAGTTCCCCCGGCGGAATCGCTCCACCAGAGGGCAAAAGTGCTCCTGCCCAAGTTCCACCTCGAGACGGCGGTGCTTCATCCCGAAAGTCCTCCCCTTATTTTTTTCTAGGTCAAAATGACTTATATACCAGAAGAGGGGCACCGGAGGTGGGCCGAGGAGGGCACAACCCACCAGGGCGCGCCTGGGCTCCCTGGTGCGCCCAGGTGGGTTGTGCCCACCTGGTGGGCCCCCTCTGGTAGTTATTTGCTCCAATATTCTTCATATATTCCAAAATAATTCTTTGTAAATTTTTAGCTCATTTGGAGATGTGCAGAATAGGTAACTCTGACGTGGCTTTTTCAGGTCCAGAATTCCAGCTGCAGGTATTCTCCCTCTTTGTGTAAACCTTGCATAATATGAGAGAAAAGGCATTAGAAATACTCCAAAAGGCATTATCGTGCATAAAAACATTATAAATAACAGTAGGAAAACATGATGCAAAATGTACGTATCAGAGATGAACTAGGGTTTTGAGATGAGATGGTGCTGGTGAAGATGTTGATGAAGATTGATCCTCCCAAGGTGAGAGGGTTGTTGGTGATGACGATGGCTTCGATTTCCCCCTCCCGGAGGGAAGTATCCCCAGTGGAATCGCTCTGCCGGAGAGCAAAAGTTGCTCCTGCCCAAGTTCCGCCTCGAGGCGGCGGCACTCCGTCCCGAAAGTCCTCCCCTTATTTTTTTTTCTAGGTCAAAAGACCTTATGTACCAGAAGATGGGCACCGGAGGTGGGCCAGGGCCCCCACTACCCACCAGGGCACGCTAGTGGGGCAGGCGCACCCTGGTGCCTAGTGGGCACCTGGGTGGCCCCCTCTGGTATTTCTTTTCTCCAATATTTTTTATATATTCCAAAATAATTCTCCGTAAAGTTTCAGCTCATTTGGAGATGTGCAGAATAGGTATCTCTAACATAGTTTTTTTAGGTCCAGAATTCCAGCTGCTGGTATTCTCTCTTTGTGTAAACCTTTGAAAGCATAAGTGCTCCCTGGGTGATTTTGGTAATTAATGTCAACATATCTCTTGTTGGACTAATACTTTCATCTAGTATATTTCAGATGAGTTCAACAGTGGAGTGGCAGGACAAGAGGATGTGGAACCCCTTCAAGATGCTAAGGTCACATATTGGCAAAGGCTCAAGACTCTGCATTTTCATTTTTAGTGATCCAAGATCACATTGAGTCCATAGGAAAGCCAATACTATTAAAAGGGGATGAGGTGTTGCTTAATGGCTTGCTTGCTCAAAATGCTTAGTAATATGCTCCAAAAGCCCTCAACCACTTTCTCATTTCCACATATGTTCTAAACCTAAAGTCAAACTCGGCCCCACCGATTTGATCTATCCGGCGCCACCGAGTTCACTTGACATAGCTGCTGCCAGAAACCCTAATCAGTTCGCTCTTACCGATGGGATCTCGGTCTCATCGAGATGGGCTTGCAAACTCTTTGTTGCCTACTGCAATTATTTCGGTCTCACCAAAATAAGTAGTCGGCCCCACCGAGTTTGCTTAGCCAACTCTCTATTTGCTTATTACTAAAATCGGTCTCACCGAGTTTGTGTAATCGGTCAAACCAAGATGAGGTTTTACCCTAACCCTAGCACATCGGTCCCACCGAGTTGACCTTGTCGGTCCCACCGAAAATCCTAACGTTCACATTTTGAACCGAATCGGTCTGGCCAAGTTTTACTATTCGGTCCCACCGAGTTTGGTAAATTGTGTGTAATGGTTAGATTTTGTGTGGAGGCTATAAATACCCCTCCACCCCTTCTCCATTTGAGAGAAAGCCATCAAAACGTGCCTACACTTCCAGCATACATTTTCTGAGAGAGAACCACCTACTCATGTGTTGAGACCAAGACATTCCAATCCAACCACAAGAATCTTGATCTCTAGCCTTCCCCAAGTTGCTTTCCACTCAAATCATCTTTCCACCATATCCAAATCTGTGAGAGAGAGTTTAGTGTTGGGGAGACTATCATTTGAAGCACAAGAGCAAGGAGTTCATCATCAACACACCATCTATTACCTTTTGGAGAGTGGTGTCTCCTAGATTGGTTAGGTGTTACTTGGGAGCCTCCGTCAAGATTGTGGAGTTGAACCAAGGAGTTTGTAAGGGCAAGGAGATCGCCTACTTCGTGAAGATCTACACAAGTGAGGCAAGTCTTTCGTGGGCGATGGCCATGGTGGGATAGACAAGGTTGCTTCTTTGTGGACCCTTCGTGGGTGGAGCCCTCCGTGGACTCGCGCAACCGTTACCCTTCGTGGGTTGAAGTCTCCACCAACGTGGATGTACGATAGCACCACCTATCGGAACCACGCCAAAAATCTCCGTGTCTCCAATTGCGTTTGCACATTCCAATCCCATCCCTTTACATTCTTGCAAGTTGCATGCTTTACTTTCCGCTGCTCATATACTCTTGCCATGCTTGCTTGAAGTGTATTGTGAATGCTTAAACTTGTGCTAAAACTCCACCTTAACTTGAAGAACTTAAAAACTGCTACTTTTCTTTGTTGAGGGTCTATTCCCCCCCCCCTCTAGACACCTCTTCTCGATCCTTTCAATTTGTATCAGAGCATTAGTCTCCATTGCTTTGGTTTAATCACCATTGGAGGAAGATGGATGAGTCTACGATGGGGAGTTTTAGACATAGAGTGCCCATATTTGATGGAGAGTTCTTTATTGCTTGGAAAAATGAGATGCTTGAGATTTTCAATGAATATCACTTGAACAAGTATATTACTAGCCCTTGTGCGCCTCTTGTTGATCCTTTGCATCCTACCCCCGATGAGTCTCTCGACATGATTTGCAATCTTAGAACTGTCAATCTTAGTACTAGAGGATTGCCTAGAAACTTGATAGCTCGCTTGCCTACTCTTGATTGTGCCTACACTATATGGAGATTTCTTGAGGAACGATTTCCAAACTACTCTTTGAAAAACTTAGATGAGATTCTTCATAAGTCCATTACTTTAAATAAGATGAGCCCTAATGATCCTAAGTTTGGTGATTGTCTAGTTGAGCTTCGTGACCTTATGCGTGCCAAAGGAGATGTTGGAATCATTAGCAATATCATTTCCGAAGTCATTAGAATTCATAAAGATGCACATTGTCATGGTCATAAAACTAATGAATCACTCTCTCTAGGTAATGATCAATCACAAGACGATGTTGAACATGGATACTATGATAAGGATGATGATAGTGACTTTGATCTCGATGAGTCTATGAGACACTTTGTTCTTATGGCTAATCTTCACGGCTACATGGCTGGAGGAAAGGAATGTGTTCTTGATAGTGGATGTACCGATCACATGACCGGAGACAAGGATATGTTTCGTGAGCTTGCTGAAAACAAAGGCCCTCGAAAATATGTCACTTTTGGTGATAACTCAAAGGGTAAGGTGGTTGGCCTTGGTAAGGTGGCCATCTCACATGACAGCTCCATCCAAAATGTTATGCTCGTTGAATCTCTTGGCTATAATTTACTTTCTGTATCTAGACTAGCCGATTTCGGTTTCAATGTCCCATTTACTGAAGTAGATTGCCAAGTGTTTCGAAGAGATAATCATAAAATGGTCTTTACCGGCATACGCAGAGGTGATCTATACATTGTTGATTTCACTAAAAAGGCTCAACCTAGAACTTGCTTGATTGCTAAATCTTCTAAAGGTTGGTTGTGGCATAGAAGGTTAGGTCATGTGGGCATGCGAAATCTTGATAGGCTTATTAAAGGTGATCATATCCTTGGTGTTAAAGATGTTATATTTGACAAGGATAGACTTTGTAGTGCTTGTCAAGCAGGAAAACAGGTTGGAGGAAGTCATCCCGTGAAAAACATCATGACCATGAGAAGGCCGCTCGAGCTACTTCATATGGATCTTTTTGGTCCCAATGCCTACAAGAGTCTCGGTGGTAACTCGTTCGGTTTAGTCATTGTCGATGATTTTTCAAGATTTACATGGGTGTTCTTTCTTGATGATAAATCGCAGGTCCAAAAGATCTTCAAGAACTTCGCTAGGAAGGCCCAAAATCAATTTGAAGTGAAGACCAAGAAGGTTCGCAGTGACAAGGGAACGGAGTTCAAGAACGCAAATGTGGACACCTTTCTTGACGAAGAAGGTATTTCACATGAGTTCTCGGCTACGTACACGCCTCAACAAAATGGAGTTGTTGAGAGGAAGAACCGAACTCTTATTGAGATGGCGAGAACGATGCTTGATGAGTACAAGACGCCAAAACACTTTTGGGCGGAAGCGGTTGAGACAGCTTGTCATGCGACAAATCGTCTATATCTTCACAAGCTACTCGGCAAGACGGCATATGAGCTTCTCACCGGTAACAAACCCCAAGTTGGATACTTTCGAGTATTCGGCTCAAAGTGCTATATTCTTGATAAGCATCGTCGTTTGAAATTTGCTCCTAAATCTCATGAGGGTTTCCTACTCGGTTATGGCTCAAACTCTCACACTTACCGTGTCTATAACAATTTCACCCGAAAGGTTGAAGAGACGGTAGATGTGAAGTTTGATGAATCTAACGGCTCGCAAGTAGAGCAATTGCCAATTGATGTAGGAGACAAAGACCCTTCGGAAGCAATCCAAGACTTGTCTATTGGCAAGATTCGCCCAACGAAGGTGAAGGAGAGTACCTTGTCCGTCCAAGTGGAAGCTTCTACCTCACGACAAGGTGAACCACGAGTTGACTCGGAGGCATCCACAAGTGGGACACGCCAAGATGATGAAAACGAGGATGTACACCAAGATGAACCTCATCAACCTCCTTCTCCACCCCCACAAGAGAACAACAACACCAAAAACGAAGAAGGCCAAGAGGAAGAACAAGATGATGAAGAAGATGTTCCACCCTGACCTAAGCAAAAGCTCTCACGAGTTAGAGCAAGAGTCTCAAGAGATCATCTCGTCGAACAAATCTTTGACGATATCCAAACGGGGAGAATTACACGCTCTAAAACACGCTTAGCTAACTTTTGTGAGCATTACTCATTTATCTCTAGCATTGAACCTATGAAGATTGAAGAAGCTCTATAAGATCCAGATTGGATAAATGTCATGCACGAAGAGCTACACAATTTCGAGAGGAACCAAGTTTGGACATTGGTTGAGAAGCCGGACAACAACCAAAATGTCATTGGTACCAAATGGGTGTTTTGGAATAAGCAAGATGAAGATGGACAAGTTGTACGCAACAAGGCCCGTCTCGTCGCTCAAGGCTACACTCAAGTCGAAGGTATGGACTATGGTGAGACATATGCCCCCGTTGCTAGACTTGAGTCCATACGCATCTTACTTGCTTATGCCAATCATCATGATATCACATTATATCAAATGGACATTAAAAGTGCTTTTCTAAATGGTGAAATTGAGGAGGAAGTTTATGTTAAACAACCTCCCAGCTTTGTTAATCCTAAGAAACCCGACCATGTTTACAAACTTCACAAAGCTCTTTATGGTCTTAAACAAGCTCCTAGAGCGTGGTATAAATGCTTGACCAAGTTCCTTATTGAAAAAGGCTTTGAGATTGGAAAAATTGATTCTACTCTTTTTACTAAAAGGGTTAATGGTGAATTATTTGTGTGCCAAATTTATGTTGATGATATCATATTTGGTTCGACTAACCCACATTTTAGTGAAAAGTTTGGAAGGCTAATGTCGGAGAAGTTTGAGATGTCTATGATGAGTGAACTCAAGTTCTTTCTTGGTTTGCAAATCAAGCAAACTAAGGAGGGTACCTTTGTTTCCCAAACAAAGTATACCAAGGACCTATTCAAGAAGTTCAACATGCAAGAAAGCAAAGGTATGAAAACACCCATGCCTACTAGTGGACATCTTGACTTGACAAAGGATGGCAAACCGGTTGACCAAAAGGTTTACCGCTCTATGATTGGTTCATTGTTATATCTATGTGCCTCCCGTCCCGATATTATGCTAAGTGTGTGCATGTGTGCACGATATCAAGCGGCCCCCAAAGAATGTCATCTTAAGGCTGTGAAAAGGATAGTGAGATACTTAATTCATACACCAAACTTTGGCATTTGGTATCCTAAGAGGTCTTCTTTTGATCTTGTTGGCTACTCCGATTCGGACTATGCCGGAGACAAGGTTGATAGAAAGTCCACTTCGGGTACTTGTCAATTTCTTGGTAGATCTCTTGTGTCTTGGTCCTCCAAGAAACAAAACTCAGTATCCTTATCCACCGCCGAAGCGGAATACATTGCTGCCGGTTCATGTTGTGCTCAATTACTTTGGATGACCCAAACTCTTAAAGATTACGGGATATATGTGAAACATGTTCCATTGCTTTGTGATAATGAAAGTGCAATTAATATGGCTCACAATCCCGTGCAACATTCTCGAACTAAGCATATTGAAGTTTGTCATCATTTCATTCGAGATCATGTTGCTAAAGGAGACATTGATCTTAAGCATGTTCGTACCGATAAGCAATTGGTGGATATATTCACCAAACCGCTTGATGAGAAAGTATTTTGCCGTTTGAGAGGTGAATTGAACATCATTGATGCCTCAAACTTGGAGTAGAAACTCCATTTGGATGCATGCAAGGCATGAGACTTTGACTAATCCTTGATATTTCTCTTATGATGATGATCATATGTCTTGGATCTATATTTGTACCCTTGCATGTTATCTAACCCTTGTAGGTACTTGGATGAGCCCAACTCTATGAGATTGCAACTCACTCACATCCTAAGCAATCCCTACATCGCCAAGTCTCTACAATATGGTGGTTGAAGGCAAGGAAGCATGAATCCATTCAATATATCCTTTGACAATATATCAAATTTCATTTGGTATCAAGTTTCATTATTGTCATTTTGGACACACAAGTGTTCTTCCTTGCAAGACTAACCCATGTAGGAAGGTGAACTCAAACTACAAGTGGTGCTCCCAACTCTTGATGAACTACATCAACCTTGAGCATCGAACACAAGTTCAACTACATGATCAAGATCAACACCATTACCCAAGGTATGTTATTCCATCTTAGAGAAGCTTTACCCCAAGACATGGGTTAAAGCAACTCAACAAGATGTTAATACATCAAAATGCTTAAACGAAAAATGGCAACCCCATTTTGAGCTTAAACGATGAGTATGACCTATGATCAAGTGACTTCACTTGGCTCCTACGTCAATATACTCTAACATAGGTGACTTTGTCACCGACCAATTCTAGATGAATCTCTCTTGCGTTTTTTTGTGTTTTTGCATTTGTTTCTTGCATACATATTCCCCTTTCAAAAAAAAAAACTTCATCTAGATTTCTTTTCTTTTCTCTGATTATTTTCTGCATTCCCTGCATCTAATTCTTTGCAAATCTTTCAGTTAATTCCCTGCAAATCTTTGTGAGATCTTATTTGCCTAGTGAGCTGAGATGACAAAAGTTTTCTCTGTGCTGAACTCGGCCTCACCGATCTTTTCTTCTCGGCTAGACCGAACCAACTCGGTGCCACCGACTAAAAAGATTCGGTGTTACCGATTTCATCACTAAGAAAACACTTTGCCATTTGCATCCTGCATATCTGTTCCAGCATCCACTCGATGATTCTTGTCCTCTACCAGCATCCGAAATTGCATAATGCTTTGTAATGTGACTCAAGGACCAAACCTACTTGACTCATGCTCCAGAAGATCCCTTCTTGGAAATTGATGTCAAAGGGGCAGAGAGAGAACATCAAAGCTCAACCATATCTAAGGGAGACTTCTTAGCCATCCCAGATGCCTGGTAATTCAAAGAGGAGAGAAGCCACATGTCTTTAAGAGGGGAAAGACATGTTAGTAGATGTTTCTTTGAGTATGTTGTTCTGTCTTTCTTTGCTCTGATTTTCTATTACCCTAACTTCTCCCATTATCCAGTATCAGATTCAGGGGGAGTAAGATATCTAAGGGAAGAAAAACTTTGGAATTCATTGCACATCTTTATCTCTTGGGGACATGTCAATATCCAAATAGAGTACTAAGTACTTACTCACTACATGTCATCCCAGTCTTGGTACTCTTGTGGTCTCCTGTT
The DNA here is from genome assembly GCA_011799875.1 of Thinopyrum elongatum. NCBI lineage: Eukaryota > Viridiplantae > Streptophyta > Magnoliopsida > Poales > Poaceae > Thinopyrum > Thinopyrum elongatum. The sequence goes on from CM022301.1 coordinate 560,464,282, forward strand.
CTTGCTCTGCTTAGTAGATGTTCCTGTGTTATCTAACCCTGTTTTCTCAGGTTCATCTCTTCCAAAGTCAGCTCAAGACCACAAGGTAAGTATATGCATCACACCCATGTGCATGAGGATCTCTTGCTGATGTACATATTGTTTGCAAGAAGGACTCATGAACATGTAGGTACATTTTCTGCACTTTACATCATTTGCTCTGATGCATATAGCCAAGATACATGTAACTCATTACTTGCTCTGACATGCTTATGCACTCACATGGTATTATATTCTATCTTCACATGATTGCATACATGTAGGGGGAGCCAATGCATGTTGCATGTTCTTCCAAAGCTTTACTTGTTACACTTCATATCTTTATCTAAAAGCTTTGATGTATGTTGTCATCAATTACCAAAAAGGGGGAGATTGAAAGCACCAGTGCTCCCTGGGTGATTTTGGTAATTAATGTCAACATATCTCTTGTTGGACTAATACTTTCATCTAGTATATTTCAGATGAGTTCAACAGTGGAGTGGCAGGACAAGAGGATGTGGAACCCCTTCAAGATGCTAAGGTCACATATTGGCAAAGGCTCAAGACTCTGCATTTTCATTTTTAGTGATCCAAGATCACATGGAGTCCATAGGAAAGCCAATACTATTAAAAGGGGATGAGGTGTTGCTTAATGGCTTGCTTGCTCAAAATGCTTAGTGATATGCTCCAAAAGCCCTCAACCACTTTCTCATTTCCACATATGTCCTAAACCTAAAGTCAAACTCGGCCCCACCGATTTGATCTATCCGGCGCCACCGAGTTCACTTGACATAGCTGCTGCCAGAAACCCTAATCAGTTCGGTCTTACCGATGGGATCTCGGTCTCATCGAGATGGGCTTGCAAACTCTCTGTTGCCTACTGCAATTATTTCGGTCTCACCGAAATAAGTAGTCGGCCCCACCGAGTTTGCTTAGCCAACTCTCTGTTTGCTTATTACTAAAATCGGTCTCGCCGAGTTTGTGTAATCGGTCAAACCGAGATGAGGTTTTACCCTAACCCTAGCACATCGGTCCCACCGAGTTGACCTTGTCGGTCCCACCGAAAATCCTAATGTTCACATTTTGAACTGAATCGGTCTGACCGAGTTTTACTATTCGGTCCCACCGAGTTTGGTAAATTGTGTGTAACGGTTAGATTTTGTGTGGAGGCTATAAATACCCCTCCACCCCCTTCTCCATTTGGGAGAAAGCCATCAGAACGTGCCTACACTTCCAGCATACATTTTCTGAGAGAGAACCACCTACTCATGTGTTGAGACCAAGACATTCCAATCCAACCACAAGAATCTTGATCTCTAGCCTTCCCCAAGTTGCTTTCCACTCAAATCATCTTTCCACCATATCAAATCTATGAGAGAGAGTTGAGTGTTGGGGAGACTATCATTTGAAGCACAAGAGCAAGGAGTTCATCATCAACACACCATCTATTACCTTTTGGAGAGTGGTGTCTCCTAGATTGGTTACGTGTTACTTGGGAGCCTCCGTCAAGATTGTGGAGTTGAACCAAGGAGTTTGTAAGGGCAAGGAGATCGCCTACTTCATGAAGATCTACCCAAGTGAGGCAAGTCCTTCGTGGGCGATGGCCATGGTGGGATAGACAAGGTTGCTTCTTTGTGGACCCTTCGTGGGTGGAGCCCTCCGTGGACTCGCGCAACCGGTACCCTTCGTGGGTTGAAATCTCCACCAACGTGGATGTACGATAGCACCACCTATCGGAACCACGCCAAAAATCTCCGTGTCTCCAATTGCGTTTGCACATTCCAATCCCATCCCTTTACATTCTTGCAAGTTGCATGCTTTACTTTCCGCTGCTCATATACTCTTGCCATGCTTGTTTGAAGTGTATTGTGAATGTTTAAACTTGTGCTAAAACTCCACCTTAACTTGAAGAACTAAAAAACTGCTACTTTTCTTTGTTGAGGGTCTATTCCCCCCCACCCTCTAGACACCTCTTCTCGATCCTTTCAACCTTGCATATTATGAGAGAAAAGGCATTAGAATTACTCCACAAAGTGTTATATTGAATAAAAACACTATAAATAATAGTAGGAAATCATGATGCAAAATGAACGTATCAGACGGCGGCGGATTTCGGCGGCGAGCTCCGACGACCGACGATGGAGAAGGTGATGCAGACGGCGTCGATGCGGCTTCTTGGCGACGCTCCTGTGGTGAAGACGAAGCGGCGGCGAACGGCGGTCCTCGTGGACACGATCTCAGTCGTCGGGGAGGGCCGTGGCTAAGCGGGCGACGATGGACATGGCGACGGGGCGGCGGTTTGGCGCCGGGAGAGAGAGCAACGTGAGGTGGGAGAGGAAAGGGGATTTGGGGGGGAGCTAGGGTTTGCTTGGGGGTCGCGGGGTCAGCCTTATGCCTCTGGGTAGCTGGGGGATGGCCGGCACGCGGCATGGCGTTGCCATGGCCAACGGATGGCTGCCCCCCCCCCCCCGGTGAACAGAGGAAGGAGATGGTGGGGTTAGGTGGGCTGGGCCTCACTGCTGACTTAAGGCCCAGAGGCACGATGACGTTTTAGCTTTTTTCTTTTTCCATTTTCTTTTGCTGTTTCTTTTATTCTTTTCTGCTTTGTATTTCTTTTCTATATTAAATGAATTTAGTTGACTATAATATTTACCACACAAATACTAGGCAGTGGTATGAGCTAGCCAGCAAGTTTCAAACATTTTTGAATAGTTTAAATATATGTTTAAATTAAATTGGTTCAAATAAATGTTGCTAGTCCAATTTTAATTGGGTTAAGAGCATTTTAAATATTCAAATAATGTTGGTTTATGCATGACAATTAGTTAGAGAATATTTGCAACCCAACCTACATTTTTATTTTACTTTTTGAAAATTTCATAGTTTGACTTGCATTTGAATTTGAATTTGACTTGGTTTTCAGTTAGTGACAATTAATCTTAGCAAAAAGGAGGTGACATGGCATAATTAGTCAGAGATCACTGTAGCTTATCATCATGGTGTTATAGGCCCTTAGAGATTTTTCTGGAATTATTAGATGGGCCTAAAGCCCACCCCATATTTCAACACAAGCCGTGTCACCCATCGCATGTTATAGTTGTCATAGGGACCCTGCCGTTGTAGGTCCGACGACACTAGCAACAAACAGACATGACGATAACACGTGCACGCCGACGAGCCGACTACCACAGCCATGTTGCAACCCCGAACTCGCTCATCCACATAGTGGGTGCCACATGAGCCGCCGACTAAAATGAAATCTGCCACCGGTCATGCCAGCCAGATCCAGTTCCAAGATGATGGCCCCAAGGGAGATCACAATGCCAGCACCATCATCATCCGATCCTGGCAGACCCGAACCTAATGTTTCCCCTAAAGCATCCTTCTGAGGGAGCCGAGGACTGCAACTCGGCGCCTTCAGCAAGGGAGCGACACCCACAAGTGTCGTTGGCTCCGATCGTAGCCGAGGTCGGCCTTTCGCCAATAGTCACATCCTCTGAACCTTGATGCTCCATCAAATCCACCACCGTCACCGTCAAGACCGCCAGGAAAGGAGGCCGCCTAGGCTCATAAACCTTGGGTCCCGGCACAACCAGATCGATCTGAGACCCAGACCCAGGTCCGCGAAGCCCTCCGCCTGCCACGGGAGAGCCCAGTGCTAATCAAAGCCTCTGCCGGGAGGCCAAAGCAAGCAACGCTGTCAGGCCCCACATGGCCGAGAGCCGCAAAGTCATTTTTAGCGTTTCCGTGATGTACCGGTAACCAATCCATCGTTCATGCATGCATTCAGATTCGTGCCGCTGTGAATATTCTATTCTCACCTTTTTCCTATACCGGAGTTATACTTCATCAAATATAGCTAGTAGCCCCCACCTTTGTCAGTGATATGACAGGCATGGCAGCATGTGACAGCTCGCTCTGTCCCTTCTCTCACACATAAATCCACCCCTTTTATTTCACCTTAGCTAAATTAAACTGTCCATATCATTTAAACTATAAGTTCATTTTTGAAATAATTCATATATTTGAATTCCTGACGCTAAGACCTTTAGAACTAGACCAATCTTGGATACATTTCAAACACGTTCAAATTTCAATGTTTCACATTTCATATGTGAAACAAACCCATTTCACTAGAAAATTATGAAAAACTCATATTCCAATAGAAATATGTGAACCAACCTATTTCACAGAAAACTTTTCTTACCCAAATATGAAACTGAAATGTCAAATTGTGAAACTGGTTATTTCAAAATGTGTAATGGTTTATTTCAAAAGAGTGAAATATATTATTCTCAAAAATGTGCAATTGAAATAGATGTGATTTTTGTGAAGCAAGCTAGTGGAAAGTGAAATGTAGGTTCTGAATTGTGAAACAGTAAATACAGAAAGTGAAATTGCAATGTATCATTGTGAAACTGATTTTTTGGAAATGTGTAATAATTTATTTCAGAAGAGTGAAATAGGTTATTTGAAAAATGTGCAATTGAAATATATGTCATTTTTGTGAAACAAGGTAGTAAAAAGTGAAATGTAAGCTTCGAATTATGAAAGAGTAACTATAGAAAGTGAAATTCTATTGTACCGTTTGTGAAACTGATTATTTGAACATGTGTAGTAGTTTACTTCAAAATAGTGAAATATGTTATTTGAAAAATGTGCAATTTAAATAGGTGTTTTTTTTTGTGAAGCAAGCTAGTGAAAAGTGAAATGTAGGTTCTGGACTGTGTAATAGTCACTATGGAAAGTGAAATTGTAATGTATCATTGTGAAACTGATTATTTTTTACATGTGAAATATACGTTTGAATTTAAACGTGCTCAAAACATATCCAAGATTGATCTCATTTTAAAGGTTTTGGCACAAGGAGTTCAAATATAAAAAAAGTTTCAAAAAGGAATATATGGTTTAAAAGATATGGATGTTTTAAATTAGCTAAGGCGGAAGAAATGGTTGGATTTATTGTGCGGGAGAAGAAAAAGTGATTCTGCCACACTGTCATGCATGCATGTGAAGTACACTGGTGAAGCCTAAGTGCTAAAGAGAGAGTGTGATAATACGAAGATGAATAATCTAGAAAAGAAGTGCAATACAGTGATGCTTGACCCACATAGCGTGAGATGGCAGCTGCTGCCATTGGAGACTAACTTGGCGGCACCCCAGGAACCGCGCAATTTTCCGCTTCGGGCCGGGAGCTGAATCTACACCGACGAGTGTTCCGCTCGCCCCGCGGGAGTTAACAAAACCAATCAACGGGATGCTGACTTGCTAAAATAAAATAGATAGCTACCACACTGAAGCAATATTGGGACGTTGACACAACTGTCAGCTGCAGCACTGTCCGGACAGTTTTCCCCGGGCTTTACTTAACTTGCACACCAACATCATCAGCAGGCACATGGGGTGGACTCTAACCATGTCCTGCTGGTAAATAGTACTAGGTTGCAGATCAAGTAGCTGAGTGCAAATAGATCGGTAGGTAAGCCGTAGGCGCGGCGGCGAGGACCGAGGAGAACAAGTCGAGGGTGGTTATCGCCGATCGTCAAGCTGGCTCCACCCGCCACGCAACCAACCGCATCATGGCATCATCCGCTGGTTTCTCCAAAGAGAAGAGAATAATCATATGCCCTGCATACACCTGCAGACCGTCCAAACCCAATGAGCGGCGACAGTATGGCCATTTTAGGCGCCAGCGGGAATGTTGTTCGTTATGATAAGCTGTTGTAGTATTATTCCATATAAGAAGATATAAGCTGTCTTATTGATCCGCACAAAAACTGTCATTATTTGATTCCAGACAGCCAGAACAATGCAGGGCGGATGCTAACTCGTTAACAGAAACAATCACGCATGCAGATGCTAGCTTGCTAGCGTAAACAACAATATGGCAGATCAGTATACCACTTATTAGTAGTTCTGCCACACTTACTCCCACAGTCTCCGGAAAAAAAAGGCCTGTAAATTTTCTTCCAAATTAAACGGTGCAATTTCGATCGAGTTTGCAGAAAAAAAATCATCGACAACTGTCGTGGATAGATTTTATATAAATTTGGAATCAAACTTTGCATCATTTGACTTGAGACAAAACCGCCTTCTTTTAAGAGATGAGGAGGTAAGGTCACCATCGCGAAATGTTTTCCGTCTCCCCATGAAAGGTGACTCCACGAGGGTTCCCTGCCTCCCATCGGCGCCATGCATGGCGAAATGTTTTACTACAACAAGGTTTGCTTGGCTTTGGTGAGGAAGGGACGATGACGGCGAGCACGCTCTCGACTCGTTCCGGTGATTGTAATCGTCGATAGGTGGTCTGTGAATCCTAGATGCAATTTTATGTTGCATCTGTTGTTCTTTGTATCGCCATGACAGTTGATGAATAGATCTGATAGTTTTTTTTAGAAAAATAAAAAGACGGAGGAAGTGAAGTACTCCTATGTTCGGACGTTGGCACAGTTGTCGTCGGCCGCAGCGCCGGCCGGTCCGGAAAACATATGCCGAGTTTTGGCTAAGCTTTACTTAACAAACACACCAACATCATCAGTCCGCACATCACATGGATACCTTGAAAGTAAATGGATTCAAGATCAAGCAACAAAAGTCCAAGTGCAAAGGCAGGAGCACCACGAAGGAAAATTCAGAGAAGACTTGCGAGGAAAGGCTTGGGAAGCATCGATTCCCGTCTGGAGCGCGTGCCCCCGTTCAAATCCCCACATTTTTAAAAGTCAAACCAAATCCCCAAAAACAAAACAGAAATTCAACCATCAGCAATAAGCGATGCTCATCAACACCTCGGCTCGCACTGTTAACCCCTTCCTTCCCCCTTTTCCTCTCATCGTCAGGAAAAAGAAAACCCTTTCTCCTTCCTTCCTTCCTTCCTCCCTCCGTCGCACGCCCAAAAAGCCTAACCACCCGGCCCCGACCCCCGACCAAACCCGGACCAGACGCCGCGCGCGGGCGCTCGCGAGAGACGGACGGGAGCGGCCGACGCGGTCCGGTGGTGGTGGGGGCCTCGCCGCGATGGATTGGGCGGCGGTGGCGTACACGGCGGCCGCGCTGCTGTGCGCCGCGGCGGCCACCGTCATCACGCTCGGCCACATCTACCGCCACCTGCTCCACTACGCCGAGCCCATCTTCCAGCGCTTCATCGTCCGCATCATCTTCATGGTCCCGGTACGCTTCCCCCTCCCCCTTTTCCACGCGCGCAGCTTCCACCTCGCGCCAGATCTGTCGCTGCCGCTGTCGTATTTTTTTTTGTTCAATTTTTTTCTTGGGGGTGAATTCGTGGCCGCGAGCTGGGAGGCGAGCCCGCCCGCGCGGATTCGTGACGAGTTTGTGGTTCCGACCTATGATTGAATCTGAATTAGGGATGCAAGCGCGGCGGGTCCGCAGCACAAATGCAGTGTTAATTTTACAGCTAGTTAAGGAGCCAATTCTGAGCTAATTGATGAGTTTTCCGCGACTCCGCTTTCCTCCCCTAAATCCCTAACCCCAATGTGTTATGCTACTCGCATTAGGTAGAGCAAGGTTTCTTTGTTGATCTGCAGTTGGGATCTGCTGGCGCTCTTACGTTTTGATCGGTGCCCATGGTGGGTTGTGAGGCGAATTCGCGGTGGTAGTGAGGCTGTGGTTGGAATATCTGGATTTAGAGTGCTCCCTGACGAACATGCTCCTGCTGTTCGAGCTCATTATGAAGCTTGGGAGCAGTAGGAGTGTCCTGCAATTTTATTCTTGATGTGCAAGCTAGTCCTGTTGGAGAGAGCTGATCATCATGGATTTTCAGCTTTTGCTGTTGTCCTTTGTCATGAATAAGAAAATTAATCCATATTAGTGGCAGGGCTGATAGAATCGTTGGGTTCTTCAAGGGTTCTCTAAGCGCATTTCCTTTTGCCATAACACTGTCCTTCTGTGAAACATCCATTAATTTCCATGCAGCTGTAAAACAACTGTTTGAGCATTTTCACTGTTCATTAGCTGATCATTATTCATCAGCCACACATTTACATTTCAACCTTGTACCTAATTGTATTTGTTTGTTTATCTGTAGTCCCTTTTATGTTGGTAACACTCCATCATATTAGCTCTGAAGACACATTGTTTTGCAGGTCTATGCAGTGATGTCATTTATTTCCCTTATCCTACCAGACAATGCAATATATTTTACCTCTATCCGAGAAATGTAAGTCGCTGTCTTGCAGTTTAAACTTCTTTGGTACCATTATGTGAATCAATGAGCTCAGCCTGTTATTTCTATGGTCTTAGAGGTCTAATTGTAGGCAAGTTGAAAAAAAAAGGAACTAGCAGAAGCCTCTCTCTTTTCTGCTTCCTATAATGGCATATGTGCAAATATTTCCTTCTTCTGTTACCATGTTAATTGTGCTCCAAGATTATTAGTTTGTAATATATGTGATCTGTAATATGTGATCTGTAGACAACCAGTACATTGTGCTCCAAGATTATTAGTTTGTAATATATGCAGTGTGACATTCATAGGCACTTCTGCTCCAAGATTATTATCCAAACCTAACTGAGATATGCTATTAATATTAACATTCTGCTGACTGCTGATGGGTTTAGGACTGATCATCTCTAGTGAACATACGATCCATTATATACCTTGTGCACAACTGCAACGACACTCCCGCGGGCGTAGGCGTCACAGATCCATATCTGGTGTTTTAGAGGATTGATGCAACCATTAGCTTTAAGTGTCTTCCTAGGAAGTATAGCATGATAGAACAACCGTCTGAGAGTGTGATGAATGATCTTCTCTAGTGTAAAATTGCAAATTAATAATTCCAGGTTATAATATGATAATACGTGCTTCCACTTTGCCATGGCTTAAGTTCATGCTGCCCATGTGGTTTCAACAACTCTGAGTGTGTAATGACCAAAGAGGTAGTTGTATGTAATCTATGAAATGCTGGCCATGTCATAATCATTCTTCTCTTCTTTTCCTTGTCTGTGCTGGCTACACACTTTAACAGGTTAGCCTGAGTGGCATTTTATCTTACTGATTGTTGCCCATGTGCTGTTTTGTCTGTTTGTTTCTAGTCTATAATAGTCTTCACAAGTACCTGAACTAAGAACTGCATGAGTGTATATCCATCCTATGCTAAATTTCCCTTAACCATAATGTTTCAGCTATGATGCTTGGGTCATCTACAATTTCTTTTCACTCTGCTTGGCATGGGTGGGAGGACCTGGTGCTGTGGTGGTGAGTTTGAATGGCCGAACCCTGAAACCATCGTGGTTTCTGATGACTTGCTGTTTCCCTGCTATTCCTCTAGATGGGTGAGTATGTGTGCTTCTGCATAATAAGTGCCTATCATAACAATTATACATTGACATGTTGTAACATCCTTCACGAAGTGTAACTGATCTTTTATGTCACTGAACAGGCGTTTTATACGGAGATGCAAACAAGGCTGTTTGCAGTTTGTTATTCTTAAGCCCATCTTGGTGGTTATTACCTTCATACTTTATGCTAAAGGAAAATATGAAGATGGAAACTTCAGTGTCAACCAATCCTATTTATACATCACTATTATTTACACAATCTCATACTCGATGGCGTTATATGCTCTTGCATTGTTCTATGCGGCATGCAGAGATCTACTTCGGCCATATAATCCTGTCCCAAAGTTCATTATAATCAAATCAGTTGTGTTTCTCACATACTGGCAGGTAAATATAGAACATCAATCCATGTTTTCTCCTCTTCAATAGTATAATAGGGTGCCTACTGTTTTTCTCCTCACATATGCTCTTGTTAAGGAATTGTGATGTCATAGGAAGTTCTGTCTGTGCAATAATTTGAATTTTTCGATTGTAGGGTGTCCTGGTTTTCCTTGCTGCAAAGTCTCGATTTATCAAGAATGCTGAAAAGGCTGCTGATCTCCAGAACTATGTGCTGTGCGTTGAGATGCTCATAGCAGCCATTGGGCACCTATTTGCCTTTCCCTACAAGGAGTATGCAGGTGCAAATGCTCGCCCTTCGGGTGGTTTCAGGGAAAGCCTTCTTCATGCTTTAAAATTCAACGATTTCTACCACGACACTGTTCACCAGGTAACCAGGATCTTAGACGCCTATTCCCTGTATCTGGCGCTCGCTGTCTAACTTCTCGATCAAATCGGCTCCACTCTTGTTTGCTGAAGGAAACTACATTCTTGTTTACTGTGCCTTGCCTGTATCTTGGTCTAATCGGCTCCATTCTCATGCAGTTTGCTCCTACCTACAACGAATATGTGCTGTACAACCACAATGAGGGAGAGAGTGCACCAACAAAGTTTCCTTCAGGGAGCGCCGTGCCAAGTGTCCGGGATGTGGAGTTGGCTGGCATCACTGTGATGCCGCCCTCAAATAGTCCAGTGACCTCAAGCGTGTCATCCAACCACGTAGACCAGGACGAATCGATGACCACTCCGATCAGGAACAAAGTGGACCCGCCTGGAGGAATGTACGACCTCACGGACCTGCTCGACGTGGACTTGTCTAGCTACCCCGCCAAGGTTCCTGCGATCTCTGATGTAAGAAAACAATGACCAGGTGCGACGGCCAATGTGTCTGGGTAGCTTCTGGGGGAAATTGTGACCTTCCATTTTGTCATAGATAACGCTGTAAAAATGTGTGTGTACTACTTCCGGTTCCAGCCTTTCCCCATTGAAGGGGGGTTTATTCATGACTGCACTGCAGCTGTCCCACGGCCTCTCTCGCCCTACTCTTTGCTAACCGTGTACAATGTTGTGAGCTCAAGGGGAACTGCTGTGACATGAGACTAAATGAATACCATACTAATAGTTTGCTGATGGCAGTCTTGGTGTGTTCTCTGCCCTTTTTAATTGGTGCTGGGTACTATCTTGCTTGTGCTTCATAGATATGACAAGATATGGTTTGCTGAACCTAGACATGTATGAGCGGTGCTATCATCTGCACCAACTGCTTCCACGTTATGGTCAGTTTGAGTAGAGCACTGTTCCTTTTTGTTTGCACCTCTTTATCATCCTTGTAATCATCTTCAACCTGGGAACCAGTCGAGGAACCTAACAACGAGCTCTCAAAAGTTATCAGCATCATTCTTGAGCTACTTCCCAATGAGGCATGAAAAGGATTCAGACCTATTATAAAAGGTTTATCAGAAGTACAAAACACTCCAAACATAAATACATAATAAAATTACATTGAGGTCTCTGGACCACTGAATTGTACTAGCCTCGCCCTCTCCATTCATAGATCTTTTGTTATATGATGAATAGTTATGGTGATGTTTGTAGGGTGACTATCACTAATTATAGATGTATTGCTCTCGGCTCTATTGGTCTAATCATTGGCCAGTTTAGAAAATGGACATTAACTTGAATGGTGTGCATTAGGTTGAGTAGACCTCAATTTGGAGAGTGCCCCAGTGACAGAAAAGAGAGAAAGCTTTGACAGATTTATATCTCACTAATAAAGATTAAAAAAAAAGGCTAGGCAATCCTCTATGGTTGGTTTCGTTTCCCCCTTTTGCTATTTGTAAGTTGCCTGAATTTTATTTCGTGTAAGTCACTTTTTCTTCTTCTTGTATGATGGAAAGCCCTAACAGAGTGGTACGAGGGTAAGAGCACTCATTGGAGAAGAGTACACCCGATGATGATTCAACCCAAGACAAGGTTGTTGGTGTTGCCGGTCTCGCAAGACTTGCCACCAACAAGCCCGCTACTCTCTTCAACTAGGATCAAGGCTCAACTTGAGAAAGGTTTAGTTTTCTTGCATTCAAGGCAAGGAAAAACTTGATAAGCGTTTGGGCAACCAAAAGGAGGGGTTTGGCTAGGTGTTGGTTTCATGTGACAGTGTCGTCGAGACATGACTGTTTGTTTGGTAGGCACAAACACCGTCTTACCAAGTGGTTTGGGTGAAGATGTTGGAAATATGCCCTAGAGGCAATAATAAAATGGTTATTATTATATTTCCTTGTTCATGATAATTGTCTATTGTTCATGCTATAATTGTATTAACCGGAAACCGTAATACATGTGTGAATACATAGACCACAGCATGTCCCTAGTGAGCCTCTAGTTGACTAGCTCGTTGATCAATAGATGGTTGTGGTTTCCTGACCATGGACATTGGATGTCATTGATAACGGGATCACATCATTAGGAGAATGATGTGATGGACAAGACCCAATCCTAAGCATAGCACAAGATCGTGTAGTTCGTTTGCTAGAGCTTTTCTAATGTCAAGTATCATTTCCTTAGACCATGAGATTGTGCAACTCCCGGATACCGTAAGAATGCTTTGGGTGTATCAAACGTCACAACGTAACTGGGTGACCATAAAGGTGCACTACAGGTATCTCCGAAAGTGTCTGTTGGGTTGGCACGAATCGAGACTGGGATTTGTCACTCCGTATGACGGAGAGGTATCTCTGGGCCCACTTGGTAATGCATCATCATAATGAGCTCAATGTGACTAAGGAGTTAGCCACGGAATCATGCGTTACGGAACGAGTAAAGAGACTTGCCGGTAACGAGATTGAACAAGGTATAGGGATACCGACGATCGAATCTCGGGCAAGTAACATACCGATGGACAAAGAGAATTGTATACGAGATTGATTGAATCCCCGACATCGTGGTTCATCCGATGAGATCATCGTGGAACATGTGGGAGCCAATATGGGTATCCAGATCCCGCTATTGGTTATTGGCCGGAGAGGTGTCTCGGTCATGTCTGCATGGTTCCCGAACCCGTAGGGTCTACACACTTAAGGTTCCGTGACGCTAGAGTTGTTATGGGAAATTGTATGTGGTTACCGAAAGTTGTTCGGAGTCTCGGATGAGATCCCGGACGTCACGAGGAGTTCCGGAATGGTCCGGAGGAAAAGATTTATATATGGGAAGTCCTTTTGGCCACCGGAAAATGTTCGGGATTTTTCGGTATTGTACCGGGAAGGTTCTAGAAGGTTCCGGAGTGGGGCCCACCTGCATGGGGGGACCCACATGAACGTGGGTAGTGGGGGCAAGGCCCCACACCCCTGGTTAAGGCGCACCAAGATCCCCCTTAGAAGGAATAAGATCATATCCCGAAGGGATAAGATCAAGATCCCTAAAAAGGGGGATAACAATCCGTGGGGTAGGGAAAGGATGGGATTTCTTTCCTCCCACCTTTGCCAACGCCCCAATGGACTTGGAGGGCAAGAAACCAGCCCCCTCCACCCCTATATATAGTGGGGAGGTGCATGGGAGCCTCAACCCTTTCCCCTGGCGCAACCCTTCCCCCTCCTACTCCTCCTCCTCCGTAGTGCTTAGCGAAGCTCTGCCGGAGAACCACGAGCTCCACCGCCACCACGCCGTCATGCTGCCGGAGCTCTCCCTCAACTTCTCTTCTCCCCTTGCTGGATCAAGAAGGAGGAGACGTCCCCGGGCTGTACGTGTTTTGAACGCGGAGGCGCCGTCCGTTCGGCGCTTGAATCGGATCTTCCGCGATTTGAATCGCCGCGAGTACGACTCCATCAACTGCGTTCTTGTAACGCTTCCGCTTAGCGATCTTCAAGGGTATGAAGATGCACTCCCTCTCACTTGTTGCTAGCATCTACTAGATTGATCTTGGTGACACGTAGGAAATTTTTGAATTATTACTACGTTCCCCAACAGTGGCATCATGAGCTAGGTCTATGCGTAGATTCTATGCACGAGTAGAACACAAGTAGTTGTGGGCGATGATTTGTTCAATTTGCTTACCGTTACTAGTCCTATCTTGATTCGGTGGCATTGTGGGATGAAGCGGCCCGGACCGACCTTACACGTACGCTTACGTGAGACAGGTCCCACCGACTGACATGCACTTGTTGCATAAGGTGGCTAGCGGGTGTCTGTCTCTCTCACTTTAGTCGGATCGGATTCGATGAAGAGGGTCCTTATGAAGGGTAAATAGCAATTGGCATATCACCATTGTGGCTTTTGCGTAGGTAAGAAACGTTCTTGCTAGAAACCCATAGCAGCCACGTAAAACATGCAACAACAATTAAAGGACGTCTAACTTGTTTTTGCAGGGTATGCTATGTGATGTGATATGGCCAAAAGGATGTGATGAATTATATATGTGATGTATGAGATTGATCATGTTCTTGTAATAGGAATCACGACTTGCATGTCGATGAGTATGACAACCGGCAGGAGCCATAGGAGTTGTCTTAATTTATTGTATGACCTGCGTGTCAATGAAAATGCCATGTAATTACTTTACTTTATTGCTAACCGTTAGCCATAGTAGTAGAAGTAATAGTTGGCGAGACAACTTCATGAAGACACGATGATGGAGATCATGGTGTCATGCCGGTGACGATGGTGATCATGCCGCGCCTCGAAGATGGAGATCAAAAACGCAAGATGATATTGGCCATATCATGTCACTTTATGATTTGCATGTGATGTTTATCATGTTTACATCTTATTTGCTTAGAACGACGGTAGCATAAATAAGATGATCCCTCACTAAAAATTTCAAGAAATGTGTTTCCCCTAAGTGTGCATCGTTGCGAAGGTTCGTTGTTTCGAAGCACCACGTGATGATCGGGTGTGATAGATTCTAACGTTCGCATACTGTGACGCCCCCGACTCAATCGTGCACTAATCATACACGCAAACATGCATGATCAAGCACAGGGACTCACGGGAAGATATCACAACACAACTCTAACACAAAAAAACGGAGATCCACAATATTACAGACCAGGGATCACGAAGATCCGAATACATAAGTCAGTCATACAAATAATATCTGAGTACAGACATAGTTAGACAGGTTTTTGCCTTAAGAAGGCTAGCACAAACAACGACTCTAGATCGAAAGGCGTAGGCCTCCTGCCTGGGAGCCTCCGATCCTACTCCTGGTCGGCTGGCTCGATCCAGTAGTACATGCCGTCTGGACCCTCCTAATAGTAAGCTCCTGAGGTGGCATCTGGCTCCGGGGCTCCATCGTCTGATGTATCATCAAAGTGGGGTATGGGGAAAAGAAGTAACAAAGCAACCGTGAGTACTCATCCGAAGTACTCAGCAAGCAAGGATCTACACTACATATGCAACATTATCAAAGGGGAAAGGCTGTATATGTGGACTGGGCTGCAGAAATGCCAGAATAGAGAGAAGGCCTAGTCCTATCGAAGACTAGCATCTTCACGAAGCCACCATCTTGTAGCAATAGAAGAGAGTAGAATAGCATTTTATTAAGCAAACATGTTGAAGTACAGCTTAGAGATCCTTCCTCGACTCCCTGCGAGAAAGCGATCCCGAAGCTTCAATTAAGTAACAAGTATCCAGTTCAAGTAGTAGATCGGGATACACAAACTGAGCGTCCTTTACCGTAGGACCGGCTATCGATAGATTATTCTTCCCTGCAGGGGTGCACTACTGTTACCCAACACGCTCGATCAACTCTGGTCGGACACACTTGCTGGGTAATACCCGGCCTCGGAAGATCAACACGAAGCAGCGCCCTACCTAGGCTCAGTAGAGAGGTCAGCACGCCGGACTAACCTATGCACCCAGAGGTCTTGGGCCATCGCCCTGGGCACCCTGCGCGTTGCGTGGCTGGCCGGGGTGCAGGCGCGACACTGAACTCGTCAGTGAAGTATCCAGCCCATTCCCGGCGATCAGCCCGCACGGTGAAACGTGACGTCTGAAGAGCTTTCGGGAGAAACGTACTATGTAGAGGGCCCCATAAACCATAATCCCGCGTGGTGGTAGTGCGTATAGGGCACGTCGACCCACTCAGATCAAACACCCAAATCCGATATGCTCTTTTAGTAACACGCGGAGACAATCAGAGTTTCTGAAGCTCCGCCACAATATCACACTCGAGTGCCCTTCTGGCACACCCGACATCATAGATGCCCTGCGGGTACCCATCAGGGTCGACCCGCATGTAACAAAGGTCAAAGTAACCGTGTGGTCATAACATCAAGGGGGAAACCCCGAGGAATCACCCTCGGTGAATTCCACTCGACGAAATCATCAGGGTGAACGTATGAGGCATCACCCTCAAGGTTCACACTGAGGGGTTGCACGACAGAGTCGTATCGGAAGTGGAGAAGGAGGAATCACCCTCGATGACCATGACCGAACAGCTACACTGCAGAATATTCATCAGGAGTGCGTTACGAGGTATCACCCTCGGCACTCGATAGTAACTATGCAGAGTCGTGCAACTAAGGGGGTGAGGTGATGTGTCGGTCACTGGTCGACGATCACATTGATCGAGTCGTCGATGATCAAGCAGGGGCAACAAGGGTAAGGTGGTGGGGTCACTGATGGTTCACTACCAACCTATACTAAGCAGTTTAACATAGGCAGGTAAGGTAGCAATAAACAGGTTACAAAAGCAGGCTATGCATCAGAATAGGAACAAACATTAAAAGTAGCAAAATCTAATGCAAGCAGGAGAAATGGAATGGGCGATATCTGGATGCTCAAGGGGGGGAAGGGGGGGGGCTTGCCTGGTTGCTCTGGCAAGAGAGAGGGGTCGTCAACGGGCTGCTCGTCTGTGCATAGTCGTAATCAGCTGCAATGGCGTCGGTCTCGGTGTCTATCGAGAGAGAAGGAGGGGGAGAGAAACAATAAATTCACGGCAAAATGCAAACAATATGCATGACATGTCTAAATGATATGCCGGGGTGTTCTACTGCCTAACTAAATGATTTAGTTAATTTAGGAATTTATTCGTATTTATTTAATTAAAGTGGGGCACTATTCATTTATTGAAATCGGTCTAAAAGTTCCATGTTCAGATAGCTAGGGGCATCTGACAGATGAACGGACCACGTATTCGGATTCGTATCAAAATTCTGAGCAACTTTCATATATAAATTATTTTCATCGGAGTTACGGATTATTTTATATGATTTTCTAAAGATTTAAACATTTTTTGAATTTAATTATTTATACCTGACAGGTGGGTCCAGTGGGACCCACATGTCAGTGACTCAGCTAATTAAACAGAGTTAGATTAAACTAATTCGGTTAATTAGACGGTGGGCCCTACTGGGGAGTGAGAGGTTAGTTTCCTAATTAACTAATTAACAGTTTAATTATTTATTTAAACTCATTTATTAGGTGGGACCCACATGTCAGCGAGACAGGGGCGGTCAGGTCAGCGTTGACCCAAGTCAACGGCTCAACAGGGGCCCGCGGGGGCCCACAGTCAGTGGCACAGGGGCAGGACCCACCGGCCACGTCAGCGTCGACCGGCGACTCGTCGCCGGCGACCAAAAATGACGGCGGCACGACCGGGAGGGGGTCGGGATTTGCGCAAAGAGTGCCGTTTCGAGCGCGGCCGGGCTCGTTCGAACGGGCAGACGACGGCGGAGCGATCTGGGGTGATGGCGGGGGTTGCGGTGGTCGGTAGCGTCGACGGCGAGCGATGAGGCGGACGCCGGAGTTCGGCCGTCGTCGGGATCGGGGCTACGGTGCGCTAAACGAGCAGCGCGAGATGGCTACATCGTGTTCTCGACGCGGGGAGTGCAACGGTGGCACACACGGGACCAAATGGTCGCCGTGGCCACGCCGGCGATGAGGCCAGGCGGCGGAGCGGTTCGGCCGAACGCAGGGCGGGCGCTACAGGCGACTAGGGGAGGCAGGGGAGGGCGCGTCACGCGCAGGAGCTCACCGAGGAAGCGTGGGGACTGGGCAGTGGGCTCGGGGTGGTCCGTTGAGGCAGATCGACGGCGAGCGGCTTGCGGTGGCCGAGACGGAGGCGAGGAAGAATGCGGCGATGCGAGGGGCTCCGGGGCTCGACCCGGCAGCGTAGTCGAAGTAGAGGAGCGAGGCGGAGTTGTTGGACTTGTCGGGTGAAAGGACCACGATGTTGCCTAGAGGGGGGGGGGGGTGAATAGGCGTTTTAAAATCTTTTACGGATTTGGCTATATCCTAATGCTGAAATAAACTAAGCGGATACTTTTCAAGCACAAATCCTAAATATACTAGGCTCACTAAGTTCACCAACAACTTAGCATAAACAAGATGAGAACAACGAGGATATGAGTAAGCACAAGTAAGTTACACAAACTTACTCAATGTATATCACGAGATATGGAAATGAATGTTACAAGCTAGCAATACACACTAAACACAAGATAGAACAATAGTAGGAAGTATGAATTGCGGACTATAAAGTGTTGGCCTAAATAATCTCTACGATATGGTAACCAACACAATATAATGAGGACAACAAGAATAGTGAATGCACGGTCAAGTGACCAAGATAAACCATAAGTAAGGAGTTAGGGTTAGGGATAACCGAAGTCACGGAGACGATGATGTATCCCGATGTTCACTTCCTTGGAGGGAAGCTAGTCACCGTTAGAGAGGTGGATGTTACCACGAAGGCACACCAACGCCACGAAGGCTCACCCTATTCTCCTTGAGATATCACCACGAAGGCGATTCCCAACCACTAGTGGTAGACCTTGAGGCGGCCTCCAAACCTTCACAAACTTTCCGGGGGACAAATCACAAGTTGATTCCTCACCGGAGCACTCCTACCGCCTAGGAGTCTCCAACCTCCAAGAGTAATAAGAACAAAGGGGAAATGCTCAAGACTTGCTCAAATCACAAATTCCTTTGGTCAAGAGAGGGAGCGGGAGTGGATCTATCAATGGGTGAAATCTCTCTCAAGAACTCTCACAAATCTCTCCGGGATCTAAGATTTGAGGTAGGAGAAGGAGAGGGAGCTTTTCTAAAATGTGGGTGAGGATATTTGTGTTGCTCAACCCCTCCACGAAGTGGTGAAGGGGTATTTATAGTATGGGCACAAATCTGGCCGTTGGGGGGAATTCTGCCCAGGAAAGTGTCGGACGTCCGGTGGCAAAATAGGCACCGGACGTCCGGTGGAACACCGAACGTTCGACGGCTGTAGCACACCATCAGACGAATGTAGCAGGATATTTGCGAAACAGGTTTGACGGACATCCGACACTTTCCGGACGTCCGGTGACCGGATGTCCGGTAAGTACCGGAAATCCGCCCGTTTGCTGCTGGATATGGCCACCGGATTTCCGGATGCTACCGGACGTCCGGCCAATAAAAAAACAGCAGGAACCCCAAAACTAAAACATGCACAACTTTTTCATACGGACTCCGATTTTGATGATCTTGGGCTCGTTTTGAAGCTATGGAAAAATTCCAGGTCCTCACATAGAGAACCACCCAAGATAAACCAAAATGGAGGGTGCAAAGTATGCAAAGGTTAGATCATATATTTTGGGAAACTATTTGGCTTTGGATTTTCTTTGGTATATAGGATATGAGTGGAATTGTGTATAGAAGATGTTGACTTGAGCAAATCCATCACGAACCCCTTTGATCCCCTCTTAATAGTGCGGGATCCCTATAACTCAAGAATCATAAAAGAGCTACACTACATAGCTATCGAGAATCCATTCTTGAGTGTATATGTTTCTTTGGTGGTCGTCACTCCACAACACTAACGTCAAAGGAACTAATACCTTTGACACGAACCGTTCACTTGAGCTTGATATTGACGTTTCTTCTTGGCTCAAGATGAAGGCAAGACATTGGTGAAGTCTTCAAGTCGCTCCCCCATACACAGTGTGGGAAGCTTTGCTTTGTATTCATCTTCACTTGTCCATCATGTGATCATCCACAAGCTTCAAGCATGTAATCCTTCGGGATGGTTATCTTGAACTTGCCCTTGTCAACCATGATCACCAACACTTGATGTCATCCTCTCATAGACACTTGAAATCTCTCTCTCGATGCGAGCCCATGAGAATCACCTAACCCTCAAAAACATAGACAACACATAGTATGGGTTAGTACACAGAGTGCAATTGATAATTTCTTAGCATACCACAAGATCCTATGTGGTGCATCATTTGCGCTCGTGTGTTGACCATTTAGAGTTCGATCTTTGAGCTTCATCTTGGTCAACCTATATCTCTACTCCATGTTTAATCTTGACGTCTTGAAGGGTATATTGAATTCTTCACTTCAATAGCTTGCTTGAATACTTGATCAATCATGACTCAACACATGAGTCCATTATGATCATATCTTTGAGCCACTCCTAGAATTCATCATTCAAATCATCCTTTTAAGATCTTGATCCATTATGGCTCAAACCATAGCTCTAAGCATGGCAACCCTTAAGATACTCCAATGAACTTCATTTTGATCATCTCAATGTAATTGTTGCTTCAAAGGAGTTGTCTTCCATTATTCTTCAATCATTTTCCAATGGGACTAACCTTCAAATGTATATCTCAATGCAAACATTAGTCCATAAGGATTGTCATCAATTACCAAAACCACACATGGGGCTACATGTACTTTCAATCTCCCCCATTTTGGTAATTGATGACAATCTCAACAAGAGGGTTTATATAATGAATTTTTACACAAGCACGCAATTTTTTTCGAGGATAAATTGTATACTTGCGGTGATTTTGATAGCATCAATTATCACAAAGAAACTTGATGTTTATCAAAACTGGTTGTACTAACATCAAAACACTACACAAGCATTTGATGTTAGTAAGACCGCAATATATAGAGCAAGCTCCCCCACAATATATGCATGTGTGAATGAACTTTGAATTTCATTGCATATATTGGTTGATATAAACTAGTTGGAGATTTCTCTATATATTCATTCATGCAACAAGCATATATAACTAGGGTGGATATGCATAAATGACAACAAGAACTTCAAAAGATATTTATCTTAAACCCTCTAAACTTCTCCCCCATTGGCAACAAATGCCAAAATGGAAGACAAAACATCTAGAAGACCAATATAGTATGAGTTCCTCCTTGATGTGTGCATATCACAAAATGTGAGTGAACGCAAATGCACATATTCAATAATGAACAATTTGAGGAGCTCAAAATCTATAGAATGCAACCAGATATGAAAACAAGCATTAGACATGTGAGGAAAACAGTCAAAACACATGAGTGCGCAAGATTATATGCCAAACATACAAGCACTCACGACACAACCTCTTACTGAAGCCACCATAATAATAAGAGGAAACAAACAAAGTGGCCGGCAAGGAATAAATGATATCAAGGAAAGATATGAACTTTCTCATGTATAAAAATTTCTGAGTGGCCAATCATAATCATGATATGTATCCACAAAGAAACTTTGCATACACAAAATAGACGCAATTGATAAGAACATGATATACACAAGTGAATCCATTATTATACAACTGAAACCTAGTCATAATAGCAAGGCACATGGCACAAAACACATGGCACAAATTGATCTCATTTGCATAACACAAAGTGAAGCAAGCAATCAAAAGATCCGACAAGCCAAAAGGATAAAAGAATATTATGATTTGGGCAAAGGAGTGTTCTAAGGAAAATAGAGAAGCTCCCCATGATTTGTGCACTATTTAGAATTTTTGTATTTGGATGCAAGTGCACAAAATAGGATCATCACTCCCCCAAAATCAATAGGAACACAAAGCAATTGCAAGCAGGCATAGATAAGAAAAGAAGCCTAGCATTTGCAACAAACATATGGTTGAGAAACATGTAAATGAGGCAACCTAAGAATAGGCACAACCAAAATGATGTGTGTGAGTCACGTCAAAGCACTTGAGAAGACTAGTATAAGGATGAGAATTAAGCATCAACATAGTCTTGAGTAAATGAGATACAAGGTGCAAGACATGTCCTTCCCACACACACGAAGTTAAGAAGGTCACACACACATCAAGCAAATGGGTTCACAAGCTCACTAATAGCAAATTAAAAATCAAAGCTTGTGACAACCCATGATGAAGATAGGAAATAATAGGCTTGTCAAGACAAGCATGAGGACAACAATCTTCACCAAACATGAGTGCACTAAGATGCAAAGAGGTAAGACATGCACTCATACAACAACTGCTTCCATGGAGCCACCAAAGATATAAAAAGTGAATGAAATGGTGGACATGAAAGAGTAGGGATATCAACTAGAGATGTAACTTCTCTCACGTGTATAAGATTCTAGGTAGATGATATCCACAAAGAAGGATGTACACATAAAATAGTTACAAAAGGAAAGAATAAGATATCCAAACGGGAGTCATAAAATATACCAATGAGATCTTTGCTTGAAAGCATAGCACGTGGCTTAATATAATCTTATTGTATATTAATGAACTCCAAACACACAACCATCAAAGACATCACAACTAGCAACAAGAGATCATTGTTCGGATGCTTTGAGAAAGGAAACAAGTATCATAGGAACGAGTCAAGAAATTCATGTCATGATGCAACCTACACAAGGTTGACCCCATTTCTATATATATGCATGAAGTAAATACTTGTTACCAAGATAGCATTGGTATGAAGTCGTAGATCAATAAAATGTCCAAGCTTGGCTCTAATTTCCTCATAGTGCCTCCACCTTCATGAATAAGCCAAGCACCCAATGCTTCTCAAATGTACCTAAAACATTTTAAGTACAATATGGTCCCCAAACTTATTGGGTCCGAAGTAGTTAGCATAACTACAACACATAGGGTAAAACCACTTAAATATGTGCATATTGATATGAATTTGAATTTCATGCACATCTTAGCTATTAAGAATTTGATGGATTTACCATATATATATATATTGGATCAAATAAAGCAAACAAGGCATGTGAATTTACACATAGTAAATATGCATGCACAAGCCTACCAAAATCCAGGGAGATACAAATTGGACAAATGAACACATAACCGTTAATACTTCCAATAACATCACTAGTCATTCATGTTGTCCAAAATGAATCAAAGTGACAAATCAACATATGATAGCACACAAAGTTCAACATATGAACCAAGGAAAAACCAATGAGCATATAAGATATGCATTGCACACATACTCATAGGAATATCTCACTCAAGTAGATATAGGACACTATAAACAATGAGATAACAAACTCTCATATAGAGCAATAAGATGAATTCGAACAAAATGGTATTTCGGGTTATCATTCGGTGTAGAAACCAAATAAGTACATGATCATCTATACTAACACAAGCATAACATGAGAGTTTAGAAATAAACACAATGCTTGGATAGCATATTATTAACATTCCAACTAGATAGATCATCATGCAAAGCAACAATTGGAATAGCTTTAATCAAACAATTTTCCAAATATGATTTTAAAGATAACCATGGGCAAAACCGCACAAGAATGCCATACGTAAACAAGGCATTGCATGCCACGAAGATATAAGATAATCTCAAATATAAATTCTAAGTGGCATCCCTCAATTGTTCATATTAACAAGGATTGTGATATGCACAAAGCATATCACTCCCCCATAATATGATGATCCATGTATTATCCACAAGAAGCAAATGAAACCCAACTAAGGATAATTAATGGATGAGAATTTGAGTTTCAAATGAGCTTTACATACCACATAGTAACTAGATAATATTGCACTAACAATACTAGGTGGTATCCCACATATATACACATTTAAGGTTTGTGATATGCGTAAAACATAGCACTCCCCCATAATGTGATGATCCATTAATATCTCAAAAGAGCCAAGGAAGATTCAACTAATGAAGCAATAAAGGCTCGAAACCACACACAAAAATATATGAAGTGCATTGCGACCTACACATGCTAGATAACACAAATCAAGCATACTAGGAAGCACAACATATACAAGCACATGCTAGGTACAAAACCTAAACATGCAAGGGACTTAGTAGCTTTTAATGTAAACAATGCAAGTACAAGTTACCGCAAAGAGGAGCATTGGATTGATAGATATGATGATAATCCACTTGACTTGGCATTAACCATAACATATGGTGAAAATAGTTTTTCTTCATGAAGTAGCCAAGTCTCCAATGCCCTCCACACACCTATTGATCAAGTTTGAGCTTGATGGTCCCCAACCAAGTTGGGTCCTAAGAAGTTAGTAACAATAGGCTTGGCAACCCAAATGGTCTTGTCCACTTTCAAACTTCTTTGGGAACCCACAAACTTGGCAAACACATTGCCAACAATATCCTTCCTTAGCGAATAATGATTATTGACTATAGGAGGCTTAGATATGTTACCGTTGGGACAAGATGAAGCTATGTGTCCCTTCTCACGACAAACATAGCAACATGTGCCCCCTTTTCTTTTCTTTTTTATTTTCTCAATTTGAGAAGCATCATCATGGTTCATCATGGGTGGAGGCCTTTCTACATCTTGAGATTGAACTTGAGGCCACTTCCCATGTTGCTTCTTATTTGAAGCCTTCTTCTTTAGTGGACAAGATCTCACATGGTGTCCAACATTTTTGCACTTAAAGCAAGTAATGTTGGCCGAATTCTTGACTTGATCTTGTCCCTTCTTCTTGTTCTTGGACTTCTTCTTGTTGGAGATGAAATCAAGTCCTATTTTGTCTTGAGGGTCCTTTTGCACACTCAAGATATTATCACAACATTTTTCCAAGTCTTTCTCCAAACTAGTGACTTGGGCCTTGAGCTCTTTATTTTCCTCTACAAGGTTAGTATTAACAAAAGAACTAGAGGAAGTAGAAGCTTCATTGTTAGAGCAACAAGGCATGGTGAGCAATTCATTACAAGATGTACCAATATCATGTAGAGAGGAATTGCAAGGACTAGCACATGGCAATAAGGCATTTCGAGTAGAAGATGTGCTAATATCCACATGAGACTCACATGATTTTACCTTGGTGACCATAGCCTCATGAGCTAACTTTAACTCATCATGAGAGATTAGAAGATCCTCATGAGTGCCTGAGAGCTTTTTATGACTTTCTCCCAATTTCCCATAATTGCTAGTTAGCAAATCAAGTTGAGTCCTTAGCTCAACATTTTCTTTTAATATCGATGCTTCACACAAGATAGAGTTAGTAGCACAGGCATCATTATCAATATGAGAGGAGCATGTAGAAGCTAGAGACTCCGCATGAGTAGCTTGAAGTTCCTCATGAGACTTAGAGAGTTTGGTGAGCTCTCCTTTGACCTTCTTGTAGTCAAGGTCAAGGTGCTCAAAATCCTCTTTAAGTTTACAATGAGTAAATTCAATCTCTTCTTTTAAAGACCTCAAGTCACTAAGACATTGATGAGCCATAGCAAGTTCATGTTCAAGTTGTTCACTTTTTGCTTGCTCGTAAAGAAATAAGTCATTACGTTTTTTAAAGCAAGCAAGAACATCTTGGAGCCTTTTATAAGTGTTATTTTTAGCTCTATGAAGAGTTTTCCCAATCTCATAGAGATTTTGAGTCAAGACTTCATCATCTTCCTCATTACAACTATCATCATTATCACTAAGAGAAGATGATACCTCGTCATTACCTCTTGCCATGAGGCACATGTGAACACAGGGGGTTGATGATGATTCTTTTGGAGAAGAGGGTTCTTCATCAACCAAGCGTGCCTCATTTTTCTTGATTTCCTCTACATGGTTAGTTTCACAAAGAGAACTAGAGGGAATCACGGCATTTTGAATATGGCAACACAAACGACCAAGCATATCATCACAAGAATTTATGAGTGCATCATTAGATGATATGCATGGACTCTCTACACAAGAGTGTACGATGTTTTCGGTGTTAGATATGCTTGTGTCCATAGAAGATACATCATTAGTATCAACATAAGCAAGATCATCAATGATGAGCTTAATACCATCATCACAAGATATTTCTTCACTCATCATGTCATTACCTTGTGGTAAGCCACATGTTGGTGAAGTGAAAGATGTTGAGGTATGCAAGTAATCGGAGGTGGAAGCAATAAAGAGCTCTTCATGATTTAAAAATGTAGAGAACTCCTCCATTAACTCCCCGAAAATAATATTGTCTTCATCAAGATTGGACCCACCATATATATCTTCAATTTTGGTCCAAGCCTCATGAGCCAACGAATAAGACGAGATTGAATTGAACACCTCGAAGGTTATAGCTTGGTGAATGACACTTAAAGCTTCACAATCAAGATGCATATCATCAAGTGACGGAGATTGTCCATCCTTTAGATTTGAATTCCCTACAACCACAATCCGCAAAGCATTTGGACCCATGGCCCGAAAGTGACAAAGCATGCGTAATCTCCACATAATGTAATTTGTGCCATTAAAACAAATTGTGTCATCGTGCACAAGTTCACTAGTCAACATCGTTACTCTCTAGGCGGTTAAGCCTAATAAGGAGAGACCTAGCTCTGATACCAATTGAAAGGACCACGATGTCGCCTAGAGGGGGGGTGAATAGGCATTTTAAAATCTTTTACGGATTTGGCTATATCCTAATGCGGAAATAAACTAAGCGGATACTTTTCAAGCACAAATCCTAAATATACTAGGCTCACTAAGTGCACCAACAACTTAGCATAAACAAGATGAGAACAACGAGGATATGAGTAAGCACAAGTAAGTTACACAAACTTACTCAATGTATATCACGAGATATGGAAATGAATGTTACAAGCTAGCAATACACACTAAACACAAGATAGAACAATAGTAGGAAGTATGAATTGCGGACTATAAAGTGTTGGCCTAAATAATCTCTACGATATGGTAACCAACACAATATAATGAGGACAACAAGAATAGTGAATGCATGGTCAAGTGACCAAGATAAACCACAAGTAAGGAGTTAGGGTTAGGGATAACCGAAGTCACAGATACGATGATGTATCCTGATGTTCACTTCCTTGGAGGGAAGCTAGTCACCGTTAGAGAGGTGGATGTTACCACGAAGGCACACCAACGCCACGAAGACTCACCCTATTCTCCTTGAGATATCACCATGAAGGCGATTCCCAACCACTAGTGGTAGACCTTGAGGCGGCCTCCAAACCTTCACAAACTTTCCGGGGGACAAATCACAAGTTGATTCCTCACCGGAGCACTCCTACCGCCTAGGAGTCTCCAACCTCCAAGAGTAATAAGAACAAAGGGGAAATGCTCAAGACTTGCTCAAATCACAAATTCCTTTGGTCAAGAGAGGGAGAGGGAGTGGATCTATCAATGGGTGAAATCTCTCTCAAGAACTCTCACAAATCTCTCCGGGATCTAAGATTTGAGGTAGGAGAAGGAGAGGGAGCTTTTCTGAAATGTGGGTGAGGATATTTGTGTTGCTCAACCCCTCCACGAAGTGGTGAAGGGGTATTTATAGTATGGGCACAAATCTGGCCGTTGGGGGGAATTCTGCCCAGGAAAGTGTCGGACGTCCGGTGGATTACCGAACGTCCGGTGGCAAAACAGGCACCGGACGTCCGGTGGAACACCGGACGTCCGACGGCTGTAGCACGCCATCAGACGAATGTAGCAGGATATTTGCGAAATAGGTTTGACGGACATCCGACACTTTCCGGACCTCCGGTGACCGGACATCCGGTAAGTACCGGAAATTCGCCCGTTTGCTGCTGGATATGGCCACCGGATTTCCGGATGCTACCGGACGTCCGGCCAATAAAAAAACAGCAGGAACCCCAAAACTAAAACATGCACAACTTTTTCATACGGACTCCGATTTTGATGATCTTGGGCTCGTTTTGAAGCTATGGAAAAACTCCAGGTCCTCACATAGAGAACCACCCAAGATAAACCAAAATGGAGGGTGCAAAGTATGCAAAGGTTAGATCATATATTTTGGGAAACTATTTGGCTTTGGATTTTCTTTGGTATATAGGATATGAGTGGAATTGTGTATAGAAGATGTTGACTTGAGCAAATCCATCACGAACCCCTTTGATACCCTCTTAATAGTGCGGGATCCCTATAACTCAAGAATCATAAAAGAGCTACACTACATAGCTATCGAGAATCCATTCTTGAGTGTATATGTTTCTTTGGTGGTCGTCACTCCACAACACTAACATCAAAGGAACTAATACCTTTGACACGAACCGTTCACTTGAGCTTAATGTTGATGTTTCTTCTTGGCTCAAGATGAAGGCAAGACATTGGTGAAGTCTTCAAGTCGCTCCCCCATACACAGTGTGGGAAGCTTTGCTTTGTATTCATCTTCACTTGTCCATCATGTGATCATCCACAAGCTTCAAGCATGTAATCCTTCGGGATGGTTATCTTGAACTTGCCCTTGTCAACCATGATCACCAACACTTGATGTCATCCTCTCATAGACACTTGAAATCTCTCTCTCGATGCGAGCCCATGAGAATCACCTAACCCTAAAAAACATAGACAACACATAGTATGGGTTAGTACACAGAGTGCAATTGATAATTTCTTATCATACCACAAGATCCTATGTGCTGCATCATTTGCGCTCGTGTGTTGAACATTTAGAGTTCGATCTTTGAGCTTCATCTTGGTCAACCTATATGATGTGGACATAGACACCATAGATACGTTTACAAATATTACACGACACATTTTTCAGGTAATTTCTATTGATAATTATCTAATGTTATATTTTATTATCATGAACAAAAATACTACACATTTTTGTGCTTTATGCAGAATTATTGAAAACACAAATACGTTGCGTGTTGAAAGGCAAGATTATAATGAAGACATTGAAGCACGCAAGTATATAAATTTTAGAAGCCATGCATTTTGTCAAAGCAAGAAAGAGTGCTTATATCTAGACGCACATGTATCAAAGGATCCACTACCATGCATCGTTGACAACATGCATCAGAAGGAGACTTGGCTTTTTCAACAACCCATGCGGCCACGTGGTGTAGAAGAGCAGCTATGGCCCACGCCTCTACATGGATCAGGAGACGTACTTGTGATTTGTTTGTTGGGCTCGTACACACGATGGGCTAAGTGTCTTCAGCCGAAACAAACGTCACTTCCGGCCGAGCCGTGCAGTATTCGGTTTCCATACGCGTCTGCCTCCCGTGGACCAGGGCGGCCTTCGCTCTTAATAAATAGCTAGTCTAGGTTAGGGTTTAGAGGGGGGGTTTTGTTTAGAGAAGTTTAGCTATTGCTACTTTTATTTGTCTTCGCTCGTAGCGGCTAGTGCGACCGTCAAGACATTCTATCGGAATCCCAACTTGTGAGATTTATTCATCTAGCATATCCGCAATTTCAGATTGCTTGGCTATTATTTTCTTGCATGTTCTTCGATTTGCTTGCAGGAAAAATCCTTCGTGGATAGGTCGATCGCGCCGTTGGCTCGGTCGATAACGCCGTGGAGTTGGTTCAGCGATTGCCGTGGATATCAGTCGTGTACGGTTCTCCCTGTACGGTTGGTAGCCGGATCGTGAGGGTCAAATCCCACCCAAAATCGTAGTTATCCTCTCTCATCGAAAGATCGGGTCCCCGGTTCACATCACTATATCTCTACTCCATGTTTAATCTTGATGTCTTGAAGGGTATATTGAATTCTTCACTTCAATAGCTTGCTTGAATACTTGATCAATCATGACTCAACACATGAGTCCATTATGATCATATCTTTGAGCCACTTCTAGAATTCATCATTCAAATCATCCTTTTAAGATCTTGATCCATTATGGCTCAAACCATAGCTCTAAGCATGGCAACCCTTAAGATACTCCAATGAACTTCATTTTGATCATCTCAATGTAATTGTTGCTTCAAAGGAGTTGTCTTCCATTATTCTTCAATCATTTTCCAATGGGACTAACCTTCAAATGTATATCTCAGTGCAAATATTAGTCCATAAGGATTGTCATCAATTACCAAAACCACACATGGGGACTACATGTACTTTCAATGGGCGGTGAACGGGCGACGGTGGCCGCGGCTACGGCGATCGGTGGCGACGGTGGCGCTCGGGCATCCGCCCGAACCGAATCTGAGAGGGGGCGAGGGGGGAAATGGTGGCTAGGGTTCGCCAGGGGGTGCTGGGAGTTGCCCTTATCCTCCACGGCGAGCTCGGCGCGCTGTCGACCGCGTGGAGGGGGGGCCGGGCTGCGCGCGCTCCAGGTGCTCGACAGCAGCGCGGTGAGCAGTGCACGAGGTGGGGGGTGGTGCAGGGTGGGCTGGGTCGGCGCTGTAGACGGTAGGCCTAAGTGCACAGTAGGTTTTAGGCCTTTTTCTATTTCCCTTTTTCTGTTTTCTTTTCTTTTCTGTTTTGTAAATTGTTTGGGCACTAAATGGGTTTTGTAAAATATGAGACCTAGCCCATAAATCACAGTGCATTATATCCTAACACCAAAAACTAGTTTGGGGTATTTATCATTTCATATTAATTTTGGATTAATAAAAAGGTTATTAAATATTGTTTTCAGTCACTGTTTGATGCTGTTAGGGTCACTTATGCAATCTCAATAAAGTTGGTTACAATTTTATAATTGCCTCTGAATTATTTGCTATCTATTGAACATTTTAGTTTCTTATTTGAACAACTTTTATTTTCCACTTTGAATTTAATTGACGTTTGAACTAGGAGTTGAAATGCAATATGATGCAAATGATGATTAGGCACTGTTAAACTAGCTGTCTTGTCATTATCAAAAGTGATCACTGTGGCTAATGACATGGGGTGTTACACATACAACGGGTGTAAGCCAGATTTACACATGCGAAACACTTAGGTTGACTTGACGAGCCTAGCATGTACAGACATGGCCTCGGAACACGAGAGACCGAAAGGTCGAACATGAGTCGTATAGTAGATGCGATCAACATGGAGATGTTCACCGTTGATGACTAGTCCGTCTCACGTGATGATCGGACACGGCCTAGTCGATTCGGATCATGTATCACTTAGATGACTAGAGGGATGTCTATCTGAGTGGGAGTTCATTAAATAATTTGATCAGATGAACTTAATTATTATGAACTTAGTCTAAAATTGTCTTTACAATCCATCTTATAGATCCAATGGCCCACGCTAATGTTGCCCTCAACTTCAACGCGTTCCTAGAGAAAACCAAGTTGAAAGACGATGGTAGCAACTATACGGAATGGGTCCGTAACTTGAGGATCATCCTCATAGCTGCCAAGAAAGCATATGTCTTTGAAGCACCGCTAGGTGACGCACCCATTTTCCCAGCAACTCAAGACGTTATGAACGCCTGGCAGTCGCGTAGAAAGGAACATCAAGTGTTGATGGTGAATAAGACCACTAGTTTCAAGAAAGGCAAGGGTAAGAAGAACTTCAAGAAGGACGGCAAGGGAGTTGCCGCGCCCGGTAAGTCAGTGCCGGGAAGAAACCAAAGAATGGACCCAAGCCTGAGACTGAGTGCTTTTATTGCAAGGGAAATGGTCACTGGAAGCGGAACTGCCCCAAGTACTTCGCGGATAAGAAGGCCGGCAACGCCAAAGGTATATATGATATACATGTTATTGATGTGTACCTTACCAGCGCTAGTAGTAGCTCCTGGGTATATGATACCGGTGCGGTTGCTCACATTGGTAACTCAAAACAGGAGCTGCGGAATAAGCGGAGACTGGCGAAGGATGAGGTGACGATGCGCGTCGGGAATGGTTCCAAGGTCGATGTGATCGCCGTCGGCACGCTACCTCTACATTTACCTTCGGGATTAGTTTTAAACCTCAATAATTGTTATTTAGTGCCAGCTTTGAGCATGAACATTGTATCTGGATCTCGTTTAATGCGAGATGGCTACTCATTTAAATCCGAGAATAATGGTTGTTCTATTTATATGAGAGATATGTTTTATGGTCATGCCCCGCTGGTCAATGGTTTATTTTTATTAAATCTCAACGTGATGTTACACATATTCATAGTGTGAATGCCAAAAGATGTAAGGTTGATAATGATAGACCCACATACTTGTGGCACTGCCGCCTTGGTCACATTGGTGTCAAACGCATGAAGAAACTCCATGCATATGGACTTTTGGAGTCTCTTGATTATGAATCATTTGACACGTGCGAACCATGCCTCATGGGCAAAATGACCAAGACTCCGTTCTCCGGAACAATGGAGCGAGCAACCAACTTGTTGGAAATAATACATACTGATGTATGCGGTCCAATGAGCGTTGAGGCTCGCGGTGGCTATCATTATGTTCTCACCCTCACTGATGACTTAAGTAGATATGGGTATGTCTACTTAATGAAACACAAGTCTGAGACCTTTGAAAAGTTCAAGGAATTTCAGAGCGAGGTAGAGAATCAACGTGACAGGAAAATAAAGTTCTTACGATCAGATCATGGAGGAGAATACTTGAGTCACGAGTTTGGCACGCACCTAAGGAAATGTGGAATTGTTTCACAATTCACACCGCCTGGAACACCTCAGCGTAATGGTGTGTCCGAACGTCGTAGTCGCACTCTATTGGATATGGTGCGATCTATGATGTCTCTTACTGATCTACCGCTATCATTTTGGGGTTATGCTTTAGAGACTGTCGCATTCACTTTAAATAGGGCACCGTCTAAATCCGTTGAGACGACACCGTATGAATTATGGTTTGGGAAGAAACCTAAGTTGTCATTTCTGAAAGTTTGGGGATGCGATGCTTATGTCAAGAAACTTCAACCTGAAAAGCTCGAACCCAAATCGGAAAAGTGCGTCTTCATAGGATACCCTAAGGAAACTATTGGGTATACCTTCTACCTCAGATCCTAAGGCAAGATCTTTGTTGCCAAGAATGGATCCTTTCTGGAGAAAGAATTTCTCTCAAAAGAAGTAAGTGGGAGGAAAGTAGAACTTGACGAGGTACCCCCTCTTGAACCAGAGAGTGGCGCAGCTCAGGAAGATGTTTCTGTGGTGCCTGCACCGACTAGAGAGGAAGTTAATGATGATGATCATGAAACTTCGAGTCAAGTTGCTACTGAACTTCGTAGGTCCACGAGGACACGTTCCGCACCAGAGTGGTACGGCAACCCTGTCCTGGAAATCATGTTGTTAGACAACGGTGAACCTTCTAACTATGAAGAAGCGATGGCGGGCCCGGATTCCAACAAATGGCTTGAAGCCATGAAATCCGAGATAGGATCCATGTATGAAAACAAAGTATGGACTTTGACGGACTTGCCCGATGATCGGCAAGCCATAGAGAATAAGTGGATCTTTAAGAAGAAGACTGACGCGGATGGTAATGTGACCGTCTATAAGGCTCGGCTTGTCGCTAAGGGTTATCGACAAGTTCAAGGGGTTGACTACGATGAGTCCTTCTCACCCGTAGCGAAGCTGAAGTCCATCCGAATCATGTTAGCAATTGCCGCATTCTATAATTATGAGATCTGGCAAAGGGACGTCAAAACGGCATTCCTTAATGGTTTCCTTAAGGAAGAATTGTATATGATGCAGCCGAAAGGTTTTGTCAATCCTAAGAATGCTGACAAAGTATGCAAGCTCCAACGCTCCATCTATGGGCTGGTGCAAGCATCTCGGAGTTGGAACATTCGCTTTGATGAAATGATCAAAGCGTTTGGGTTTATACAGACTTATGGAGAAGCCTGTATTTACAAGAAAGTGAGTGGGAGCTCTGTAGCATTTCTCATATTATATGTGGATGACATACTGTTGATGGGAAATGATATAGAACTTTTGGAAAGCATAAAGGCCTACTTGAATAAGTGTTTTTCAATGAAGGACCTTGGATAAGCTGCTTACATATTAGGCATCAAGATCTATAGAGATAGATCGAGACGCCTCATTGGTCTTTCACAAAGCACATACCTTGACAGGATATTGAAGAAGTTCAATATGGATCAGTCCAAGAAGGGGTTCTTGCCTGTATTGCAAGGTGTGAGATTGAGCGCAGCTCAACGCCCGACCTCGGCAGAAGAAAGAGAAAAGATGAGTGTCATCCCCTATGCCTTAGCCATAGGCTCTATTATGTGTACCATGCTGTGTACCAGACCTGATGTGAACCTTGCCATAAGTTTGGTAGGGAGGTACCAAAGTGATCCCGGAATGGAACACTAGACAGTGGTCAAGAATATCCTGAAGTACCTGAAAAGGACTAAGGATATGTTTCTCGTTTATGGAGGTGCCGAAGAGCTCGTCGTAAAGGGTTACGTCGATGCTAGCTTTGACACAGATCTGGATGACTCCAAGTCACAAACCGGATACGTGTACATTTTGAATGGTGGGGCAGTCAGCTGGTGCAGTTGCAAGCAAAGCGTCGTGGCAGGATCTACATGTGAAGCGGAGTACATAGCTGCTTCGGAAGCAGCTCAGGAAGGAGTCTAGATGAAGGAGTTTATCACCGACCTAGGAGTGATTCCCAATGCGTCGGGCCCAATGACTCTCTTCTGTGACAACACTGGAGCTATTGCCATTGCCAAGGAGCTCAGGTTTCACAGAAAGACCAAGCACATCAAGCGCCGCTTCAACTCCATTCGTGAATATATTCAAGATGGAGACATAGATATTTATAAAGTACATACGGATCTGAATGTCGCAGATCCGCTGCGTTGGCCGTCGTGGCGGCGCCTGACGACGGGCTGCTTCCTCCAGTGGCTCTGGACACGTTCCTCGACTCCTTCGCCAACTGCGCTGACGCTCCGCTGCTGCCCACTCCGGCTCCACGCAAGGCCAAGGCTGCCGTCGCGGTTGCTGTGACTCGTCGCAGCGCCCGCCTAGACAAGAAGAAGGCTATGCTCCCACCGGGCGCCGGCTCGGACGCGGTCCAAGAGATCATTGCCAGGGTCTGCGGTGTCCTTGATCCGTCCGTTGGCTACGACGACAAGGCCAAGCAAGCGTCCCTGAACCTGTTCGCCACTCCGCTAGCCGCTCCCGTGGTCCAGGCGATTGCGGGACTTGTTTCACATGCCAAGAACCTCACACAAAAGAAGCTGAAGAAGGGCAAGAAAGCAACCGTGGAGGCTCAAGTTACTGATGTGTAGGTGTCCTAGTAGTTCTAGTGGCCCTTGCGTCCGACGCTCGGCCTGGGAGGTCTTCCGTCCCAAGATGTATCGCCTTCTGCTTTCCGCTTTCCGTTTTAGTCTCCGGATGCTACACATCGCTGCGGCTCGAGGTCGCCTACCATCTCACCCTTGGGGTGCTTCATGTTCGTCTGCTATCTTCTACAACATGTGTGTTTGCGTCAACCGTCCATCTACCGGCTTCTCAGCTTTGAGAAGCTGCTCCTGCCGTGATCACCCAAAGTTTCCCTAATGGCACAACCTAACGTCAACATCATCTGTTGGAACGTTCGAGGCCTCAACTCGCGTGCCCGCCGGGATGCCGTTCGGGACATCGTCCGGGACTCTCATGCCTCCATTGTCTGCCTCCAAGAGACAAAACTCCAGGCTGTTGATGACGCCATCATCCGCGAGATGCTCGGCCCGTGTTTTGTCGCAAACTACTATATCCTCCTGGCCGACGGCACCCGCGGGGGCTTGATTCTGGCCGCGTCCGATCGCTTCTTCACCCTATCCGACTTCCATGCGACTCCGGGCTCCATCTCCGCCAACATCACCATGCTCAACGAGCGCGCTTCGTGGACTATCACGGCCGTCTATGGCCCGCAGGGAGAGCAGGACAAGTTGGCCTTCATTGAGGAGCTTAGGACTCTCAAGACCGTGGCAAGAAGCGAGTGGCTCCTTTTGGGGGATTTCAACCTCATCACTAAAGCGGCGGATAAGAGCAACGCCAACATCAATCGCCGTCTGGTGGGCAAGTTCCGTGGGGCTCTTGATTTCTTGCAACTAAAGGAGCTTCACCTGGGCGGGCGCCGTTTCACCTGGTCCAATGCGTAGGCCAACCCGGTCCTTACCAAGATTGGCCACGTGTTCCACTCCGACGATTGGGACATGCTCTTTCCCAATGCGCACCTTCAGGCTATCACTACAGCTTGCTCGGATCATGCTCCGTTATACCTTCAGGGGTGCGTCGACAACACGAGAAAGCCTTCCCTTAAATTCGAGGAATTCTGGCTTCGTCTCCCGGGCTTCAAGGACACCGTTGCCTTGGCTTGGAACAAACCGGTTCAGGCCCGTGATGCCATCCGCAAGATACATATCAAGCTCTGTCGGACCGCTAAGGCCTTGCGCAAGTGGCAAAAGGAAAAAGTCGGGATGCTTGGCTCCCAGATCGCAGTGGCCAAGGAGATCATCTGGCGCCTGGATGTTGCTGAGGAGGGAAGACCGCTCTCGGACTCTGAGAGGGACTTGCGTAAACAACTGAAGGCCTCGTACCTTGGGCTTCTCGCAATTCAGAAAATCAAGCTGAGACAGCGTTCTCGGCTCAACTGGATTCGCCTGGGGGACGCCACCACAAAGCTTTTCCATGCTCGTGCAAACGGACGAAGGCGTAAGAACTTCATTCAGACGATCACAACCACCTCGGGGCTGGCAATTACCAGACAGGACAAGGAGCGGGCCCTTCTGGACCACTTCCAAGCTAACATCGGCACGCCTGCCCTGCGCACCAAGTCCATTGTCTGGGAGAACATCGAGATGCAGCGCCATGACCTATCGGCTCTGGACGCTCCATTCGACGAGGCGGAGATTAAGGAGGCAGTATTCTCCTTACCTTCGGTCAAGGCACCGGGCCCCGATGGTTTCATCGGCGCCTTCTTCAAATCATGCTGGAGATCATCAAAGCGGATGTCGTGGCTGTGATGATGCAGCTCGCGAACCTAAGAGGCGATTGCGCTAGCCTGATCAATTCAGCCAACATTATTCTGCTCCCGAAAAAAGCCGGCGCATCCTCGATTGGCGACTACCGCCCAATCAGTTTGATACACAACATCTCCAAGATCTTCTCCAAGCTGTTGGCTAACCGGCTAGCCCCTCTGCTTCCGTCGCTGGTTTCCAAGTGCCAGAGTGCCTTTGTGCAGAAACGGTGCATCCACGATAATTTCCTACACGTGCAAAACTTGATCAAAGAATTGCACCGCTCTTCAACGCCAGGCCTTTTCCTCAAGCTCGACATCTCCAAGGCTTTCGACTCTGTGGGTTGGGCTTACCTCCTGGAGGTGCTACAGCAGTTGGGATTTGGACAGCGCTGGCGGGACTGGATCTGCATGACCCTCGCTTCATCTTCCTCCAGGGTGCTGTTGAATGGGGAGCCGGGAACCCCATTCGCGCATGGAAAAGGCCTTCGCCAGGGTGACCCGTTGTCGCCTATGCTCTTCATTCTGGCCATCGATCCTCTGCAACTTATGCTCCGGGCGGCTTCCCAGGCCGGGATCCTCAAGCCCATCATGGCGCGGCCGGCCTCCTGCAGGGTTTCTCTCTATGCGGACGATGCTGGCATCTTCGCTAACCCGGTCAAAGAAGAGATCGACGCCATCGCTCGGATCCTTGCCTGTTTTGGGGATGCATCGGGCCTCATCACAAATGTCAGCAAGACCGAGGTGTTTCCCATTCGCTGCCAAGACATTGATCTCCCGGCCATCCTCTCGGCCTTCCCGGCCAAGCTGGCCTCGTTCCCCGGCCGATACCTGGGTCTCCCTCTACATACTAGGCGGCTCAGAAGGGTGGACCTCCAACCTCTTTTGGACAAGGCAATGGGTAGGTTGCCGGGCTGGAAGGGGAAGAACCTGGCGCGACCGGGCAGGGTCTCCCTTGCAAAGTCCGTGTTGTGCGCCATCGCAAATCATCACCTCACTGCGCTCTCGCTTCCCACTTGGGCAATCCAGAAGCTCAGTAAGATCACTCGTAACTTCATCTGGTGTGGGGAAGACTTGGAAAACGCGTCTGGCGGACACTCTCTGGTCAACTGGAAGACTGTTTGCCGGCCTAAGCCCATGGGGGGCCTGGGAATCACAGACCTCGAGAGATTTGGTCGGGCGCTCCGACTTCGCTGGCCTTGGCTTATGTGGACTGATCCTGACCGCCAATGGGTGGGCTCTGCGGTGCCCTGCGATGAGACGGATATGGCGCTCTTCAGGCTTCACCACAATCTCCTTGGGCAATGGGGAAAATCCTTATTCTGGCACGATGACTGACAGCGGGGCCCTCTGTCCCGGGCCTTCCCGGAGCTGTACAAAATTGCCACCAGGAAGCGGAGAACTGTGATGAAGGAGCTCCAGGAGGAGAACTGGATCAATCGTGGCCCGTCTTTCTTCGCCTACCCACCTGCAGGAGTTCATTGCCCTCGCATCAGCTATCACTCAGGTTGCGTTGAATCCGGACCAGGAGGACTCCATCACTTGGCGGTGGACCCCCAATGGCATATACTCTGCTGCTTCGGCCTACGCGGCCCA
Organism: Thinopyrum elongatum; assembly: GCA_011799875.1. Taxonomy (NCBI): domain Eukaryota; kingdom Viridiplantae; phylum Streptophyta; class Magnoliopsida; order Poales; family Poaceae; genus Thinopyrum; species Thinopyrum elongatum. Next base: position 560,502,355 of record CM022301.1, read on the forward strand.
GTTCTCTGGATCCTATTCCAGGTTCTCCCCAGCCAAGATTTGGAGGCATACGCTGAGCCAAAATGCAAGTTTCTTCGCCTGGCTTGTGCTCCACCGGAAAATCCTCACGGCCGACATGCTCTCCGTTCGTGGCTGGCCGCACGACCCTCGCTGTCCCCTTTGCCTTGGGGCACCGGAGACGGCCACTCATCTCTGCAGAACTGCCCGTTTGCCGCCGCAGTTTGGTCTCACGTCCAGGTGTGGACGGGAGAGGACTCTGGGGCCACGCCCACGTTGCCCCCTTCGATGGGGATTTCAGACTGGTGGGATCGCTCACCACCAATTTGCCCAAGGACGACAGAAGAAGCGGAGCGCCGCTTCCTTTACACTATCTGGAACATCTGGAAGGAGCGAAACCGACGCATCCAATGGAACTCGCCTCACGCACCTAAGGTAGCAGCTATTGCCTTCGACGACATCAAGCAAAGGACTTTGGCCTTGGCCGGGCACAGGTGGCAGCCGTTATTGGTTGATTAGTGCCAGCCTGTGGGCTTTTCTAGGGTTTTTGTCCGTTTTTCTCCAAAAACCGGAACACTCTTGTACATAAACCTTATTCTCCTTCTTATATGAAGAGGCAGTGCTCCTGCCGGTTCCCAAAAAAAAAAAAAAACATGTTGAAGGCGACGTTTATTATGTGTGAATTGTGATTGATTTTTCCGGTGAACAATCGAATCTAAAAGTCTCCGTGGCCACGAGCGGCGGGGAAGTTACCACTACCAATCGTCTCCCAGTCCCCGTCAAAAAAAAAAAAAATCGTCTCCCAGTCGCAACCACTTCGCCGGCGATGGGATCCGCGGCGGCGGACGGCGAGAAGCCCACGGGTCACCTCGCCCAACCCCTCCTCGGCCAGCCCCAGCCCCCGCACCCGTACTACGCCTATCCCGCCGCCGCCTACGGCTACGCCCCGGGGCCTCCTCCGCCTCCCCCGACGCTCGTCCTCCTCCCCCCGTCCCCCATCTTCGTCCGCCTCCGCCGCCTCCGCCCGCGGCGCATCCCCTGCATCCGGCGCTTCTCCACCCGCACGCTCCCGCTCCTCCTCGTCCTCGCGCTGCTCGCCGGCCTCGCTTTCCTCCTCTACCCGTCCGCCCCCGCCGCCCGCGTCGCCGACATCCGCCTCGACAGCTTCCGCGTCAACCCGCCGCCCTTTCCCGCGCTGGATTTCAATCTCGCGCTTGGCCTCCGCGTCCGCAATCCCGGCTTCCTCCTCCCTCTCCGCTACCGCGCCGTCTCTGCCGCCGTCTCGTACCGCGGCCGTCTGCTCGGCTCAGGCACTGCTCGCCCCGGATCCGGCGAGCTGGCGGCTAGAGGGGTTACCTATGCCTCTTCTGAGGTGTGGGTGGACGCCGGCAGGGTGCTGGACGACGTGATCGAGCTTATCGGGGACATCGCCGCTGGGTCTGTGCCGCTGGAGATAGTGACCGAGGTGGTTGGCGCCGTCAGGCTGTTCCATTTCAACATTCCCGTGAAGGTAATTGACTGATTGGCTGCCTTTGTGAATTTTTCTTTGGCCGAATGTCTTTGATTGATTGTTAGGAACTACTCTATGATGTTGGTTGCGTGGATTGGATATATAATTGGTAAGCTGTATTAGGTTATAATGGGCTAGCTTACACTGTTGCTGTTCTACTGACTTTTTAGCGACTGGGTCATGATTGATGAGATTGCCGAATTATTGGATGGCATTTGGCGTGATCATAGGAAGTTTTGGTGACCGAGTATTTGTTCTGGCTAAATGTCAATCTAAAAGGAGTTGCGAGGATTAGTGATATGAATTCTTTATTCCGGCATAGCAAGGTCAAGAACTAATTTGGTAGTTTATATGTTGGTTGGATTATTAGAGAGCAATTGTTTTGTTCATTAGTTTTTGGTTATGTGCTTATGATTTCTTGGCCGTCTATATTTATTTTGAAATATGGAATAGATCAGTAAGCTGGATTGCAGCTGCTGATCTCCCATTTCCAGAGGGACGGGACGCGCGTGTGGTGGTGGTGGTGGTGGGAGGCGCGGGGGGGGGGGGGGGGGGGGGGGGGGGGGGATCAGGCCTAAGATACGGACTTAAAGTCGGGCACAAACATTTTTCTAATATTGTTGTAGTGCAGACTTTTATGTTAGTGAGGTATTGAACTCCAGGCCTCTTCATCACCCAGAAGTCTGCTGAACAGAAAATGACAAATATAAACTTCCACAGTTATCACTGATCAGTTATCTCACCATGGGGTGCCAAGGGTCTGAAAGTGTAGAGTTAGGCTTTTAGCCTAGAAAAATATTTCAGTTCCTACATGAATGCAACTTTGAACTAACTGGTTCCAAACTGGCTTATTCAAAAAAGAGAAACATCCATTACTTATGATCAGCACAGTCTTTTTTTTCTTTGTTTAAGAGAATAAGATCAGGAAATAAGTAAAGCCCTTGAAAAGAGCACTAGGAAGGAGAACATATGACCTCTGTTAATTGTAAGCATGATGTCATGAAATTAACTACTCCCTCCGATCCATATTAATTGTCGCACCTTTCGTACAACTTTGTACTAAAGCTGCGACATTAATATGGATCGGAGGGAGTATAAAAAGTTAGTCATGCGATTTACTAGTACAAAGACAATATATTTGAAAAAGAATGGGTCAAAGATGGTAGTAATTGATGAGTGCATGAGTGATGGTAGTTTCAAATGCCTGCGAAGTGCGAACAGTAGAGAAGGGAAAATGAGAGTCTGCCAAAGGGTTGAGTTGTGTTACTAGGGGTGAACAGAAAGCTCCTGGTTCGAAGCTCGACTCGGAGGTTTAACAAGCCGAGCCTCCGCCCTCTGCCCAAGCTCGGCGAGCCGCCTCAGTGAAGCTTGAAAGCTCGGTGCACAAGAAACATTGGCATGCTCTTTGCTATAGAACTTCTTTATTTCAGAACACTTGTGAGCACGAACGCACAGTGGTGTTGTATGAATTTAGTGGTTTTGGTTGTAGTTAAGACTCTGATAAATTTCCTTTCTGTAGACTCTTATGAAAAAGTTGTTATGATAACCGATTTTCCAGACTTGCCTTAAGTTGAGACCAACACAAGTAGCAAAGCCAGCTCTTTGCTAATCCCCTACTGTACAATCTTTGCCAACAAAGAACCTACGAGCAGCATCTGTATACCATCAGAAACTAACAGTAGAATGGTAGAGGGTTTGCTGTATTTATTAATTTCATCCCTTTGAGTGGTTGAGCCAGCAATATTTCTCAATGGATTAGAGAAGCAGGAATGGCAACTTGAACATTGAAGCTGTATTATGGCGCCAAATGAGATACCCAATTGTTAATGGGAATATTTTGTTACTTTCAAATATACAAAATTTCCCTGGAACTAATATTTAATTCAGAAGTAAATTTCTTGCTGTGACTCGGTGTCTTGAGTGAGTTGTTGTTTGCTGTCTTATTGTATTTGTGACACGTTTGCATGCTAATTTAACATGATTCGATTAGTGAGGTAGATGTTGAATTTTGGTATCGTGCTGCACACCGGATCAGCTTTTTGAGAAAGAAAAAAAATCTGTGAAACTAACAACTCCATTTTTTCAGGGCCTGATGTCCTGCTCGGTGAATGTCAGCCCAGGCACCCAGAGTATCATAAGTCAGGATTGTTACTAAGATGAAGCTCTGGCTCTGTTGTTGTTGATGTTGAGCTTTGGCGCTCTTGATGGAGCATGATCGAACAATTCATGTGTGTAGCAGCTATGATTGAGTTGCAGAGCTGGGTCTGTATAAGTGGCAAAATACATGTTTGTAAATAGTTTGAAATGTTTATTGTACCACCAAAACCACCAGGTGTATATTCCAGCGTGTTGTGATAATTTGCCCTTGTCGGCGCAGCTATGATGCAATTCTTGATTGATGTTTGTAGCATTCACATTTATTGAAATAAACACTTACCATTAACAGAGATAGAAGGTGCAAATATTATGCATGTTATTTCTGGCCATCGAAATTCTGAATAACAGTTGGCTTAGAGATGTACTAACATATAGCGTGCAACTCCTCTCCAAATTTCTGGGCGCGGCGGAGCGCGCCTATTCCACTAGTGTAGTAAGAAACCTTGTAGGATATTTTCTACAAGTTTTGGAGGAATAGAAGCCTCAGTCTTTTAATTTGCCATGTAATTTCAATCCCGCATTTTCATATTTCCATATTTTTGAAACCTTTCGTCCAAAAAGATATTTATCGTTACTCGCTAACCTCTCGGTTCAACTAAGGTTGCTTTAAGATTAAGCATTTGTTCTCTTGTGGCCGTGTGTTTATACTCTATGTCCGCCCAACGTCCAATACGAACCTTGTGTCCCGATCAGATTCTTTTCATGCCATGGAATGTCAAAACCACTCGCTGTTTTCCAAGAAAATAAAACCTAGATACCAAAAACCATTTTAGAAGTTCTTTTTATCATCACAATAAGGCACATTTTACACAACTATGTTTCCCTTCAATGAAACATTTTCCTATGGTTTGCTAGGCGATAGAAGGCTTTGATTATCTCCCCTTGACCCATGGGGTCCCGTGTTCTCCGCCACCCGTGGTGATGGGAGGATAGAGGAAACACGGATCTAAGCCCCACAGTTTTGTCTTGTAGGGTTTTTGAGTTGTCATCGTAGGTAAAGTTAGTGCAGCGGTGGCAATGAAAATAATGGTTCTTTGGCTTTACCGATGTCGATGTCCTTCCTCGGACCGACGTCAACAAGTCAGAGGATGGTGTTGATCGCCGGTCACTCGATCTGGCGTGATTAGCGTTTGTTCACGGTGGCAGCATCCTGCGGAAGTGATGATGTTGCAACACGTTTTCTTTTCTAGTTCCTCCTCCATCCGATGAAGCAGTCAGATACGGCTCTGTCAGGGAAAGGTTTGTATCCCCTCCTTTGTCCAGTCAGGGCTGCACTACTAGAAAAAATGCTGTTAATGGCGCACCAGTTTTTGCTATTAATGACGCACTGTAGGTGCATCATTATTAACACGCCACTAGTAACAAATAGTAATGGCGCATCTCTGGTGCGCCATTAGTATCCCAGATAATAGTGGCGCACCACATAGTGCGCCATTACTATGTCCAACAGTGCGCCATTACTATGCCTCCTAGGGGGCCATATTTACCTTCACGTATGCCCCCAAGTGCGCCATTATTATGCCCCATAATGCGCCACTGGTATTTAGCCTTGGTGCACCACTAATGCTTAATGTGGTGTGCCACAACTGGGGCCCATATTTGCCTTCACCTATGCCCCAAGTGCGCCATTACTATGCCCGATAATGCGCCACTGGTATTTATCTTGGTGCGCCACTAATTCTCAATATGGTGCGCCACTACTATGAATATTAGGAATTATTATTTTTTGCTTTTCTGGTATTTGCACAGGTTACAAAATACGTTACAGCACAGAATATAAACATCACACAATAGAATTCATCATATTAGTCTCCAAATTCGAAATAGCGAACAAAGTTCAAACATTAGCCAAGTTTAGGTCTCGAGACATTAGCAAAGTTCATCATATTAGCCGAGTTTGTCGTCACATTACAAAGTCGATATCGATCATCTAAACTACCATCACATAGAAGAGAGCTGCGGTCACGATGAGCATCATCGCGATGAAACTGGTGTTCATCCGGTTCCTCCTCCGCTCCCTCCTCTCTCCCGCTAGATAGCGCGCGTATCTAGCTTCCACCTCCGCCCTAGTGGTGTACCCTTTGTAACTGTTACCGCTGAAACGGTGAACCTGTCTCTGACACTCCTCCCAGTCGTCGTAGACTCCGGGAACCTTACCCTTGTACACGACATACGACGGCATCTCTATGCACTAGACAAACAAAACGTTAGTAGCAATTCACAGATAATATATAAGCAATATATAAGTATGCAACAAAAGGATCGGAAGAGAAAAGCAACACATTAATAGCACGATTCATGGTCCTACTAATAAATAGCATCGATTACATATAAGTTGAACGACTGTCCAAACTAAAGAGACATACAAGTTCATTAAAGTTTAATTACAACATGAGCTAATCGATATTTCAGAACTACATAGCATCAATACTTTCGACTCGACTAAGGGACCGGAGCGTGGATGAAGCTGCCGTCTTTCGTGATGGTCATGAATGTGCGGTCGTTGTCAGCCTGCATTTGTAGCGTTGTTTCTATTTCACTGTTGGACGGTTGATATTTGAGGTAGAACTGCCCCGAGGTACGAAGAACATCTTGATAGATGATTTCCGCAAACTCCGACTGACTGGCTGCCCCGAGGTACGAGGTAGAACTGCCCCGAGGTACGACTGGCTTGTGTTGATAGGGAAATATTCTTTCGCTGCGGCGTCCCACGTATTGGCTGGCGTTTTCCACAGCGTGTCTAGCTCCTCTTTCAGCAGCCCCAGATACAGATTGATGTCGTTCCCTGGTTGTTTCGGCCCTTCAATTAGCATACTCATGTGAATGTACTTCCTCTTCATGCACATCCAGGGGAGAATGTTGTACATCCACACAAACACAGGCCAGGTGCTATGTGTGCTTCTCTGGCTGCCAAACGGATTGACTCCATCGGTGCTCGCGTCCAGCACGATGTTCCTTGGATCGTCCCCAAATTCTGGGTGTTCGAAGTTCAACGCTTGCCACTGGCTCGCATCCTTAGGGTGACTCAGCATCTTGTCCTTTTTTATTTATCTCCGGATCATTTCCGTCATCTTCTCGCTTCTTCTCCTCCCTATCCGCGTGCCAACGCAGGAGCTTTGCTAGCTTAGGGTCCGCGAAATACCGCTGCAGACGAGGAGTGATCGGAAAGTACCACACCACTTTTCGAGGAGCTTTCTTCCTCTTCTTGTATCGAGTGACGCCGCACACCGGACATATGGTAGACTCCGGGTGCTCGTCCCGATAAATGATGCAATCATTCATGCACACATGGTATTTCACGTGCGGTAAATCTAGAGGACACACGATTTTCTTCGCCTCCTCGAAACTGGTCGGGCACTTGTTCCCCTTGAGAAGACGTTCGTGCCAGAATGACATGTTCTCGTCGAAGCATGCGTCGGTCATTTTGTATTTTATCTTCATCTCCAGAGCCATGAGCGTTACTTTCAGGCGGGTATCCTCGGGCCTGCATCCTTCATACAATGGAGTAACCGCGTCTATCTCCAGTTGATCCAGCTTGGCTTTCTCTCGGGCGGCAGCTCTTGTGTTACCCGTCTGCTTGAGAAGCAGCTCTTGAATATGAGGGTCCTGCACCCAGCCTATCGATGGTCCATCGTCGTCTGCTCCGGCATCTTCATCTTCATGATCATGCCCTTTGTCTTGATCTTCCTCATCATCATGTCCGACATCTTCTACATGAAACGGAAATGAATCAACATTCCGGCAAAATATTGGCAACTATCGAATTTCAAATACCGGTACCTGCAAACACAAACATATGCAACACCACAAACATATGTAGATCTAGGCCATAAAAAGTGTGTACGTTGTTGGAGGGAGAAAAAAGTAGATCACTACTAGAAAAAGGGTTATAGCTAATATAGACATTAGTGGCGCACTATGTATGTGGTGCGCCACTGCCAAATAGCGCATAATATAGACATTAGTGGCGCACTACGTAGATCTAGAACATAAAGAAAGCTTTCCCCTTACTTACCTACCAAAAAAAAGGAAATTTAACCACTTAATTTGGGTGAATCTATGGTGCAAATGAGGTGAGGAGGAGGAGGCAGCCGAGACCAAGCTTGGTAGAGGTGGAGAGAATGAAGTGGGGAAAGTGAGTGTGGTAGGTGGCTGTAAAAAATATCTAGCTGCTCTCAGGTTACCAATGACGCACCTCCTAAGAATGCGCCATTGGTAACCAGGGTTACTAATGGCGCACCTGATGTGTGGTGCGTCATTACTAGTTTTGAAAGAAAAAATTGAAAAAAAATTGTTAGTAGTGGCGCACCGTGGGTGTGGTGCGTCATTACTAATTGCGCACCGTGGGTGTGGTGACTAGTAATGGCGCACCAAACCACGGTGCGCCACTGGTAAGTCTGGGGAGGGGGGTGTGCCCAGGAGAAACTTAGCGGTGGCGCACCACACACAAGGTGCGCCATTAGTAATATAAACATTAGTGGCGCACCCGTGTGTGGTGCGCCACTGCTATTTGGCAGTGGCGCACCACCTACATAGTGCGCCACTAATGTCTATATTAGCTATAGCCCTTTTTCTAGTAGTGCTGGGATCATTTTCTGGCCCTCCTTGGTGTCAGCTTCTCCGACACGTCGACCTATGTAGTTTGAGGTCGTCTGCGTCTTTTGTTGTACATCATTGACTTCTCAGGCGCTGCTTTTGTAAGCTCCTGGGTTTCAACAAGATGAAGGCCTAGAGGGAGCTTTGCTCACGGCGCACAGTCGTTGGTTGCAAAAGGAAGACAATGTTGATTTCTTCAAGGACTTGGCTGGAAATTTTTTTCTTGCAAGGGCTAATTTTATTTAATATATGTTCTTTGATCTTAAAAAAAAAACAATCACTGCAATTTAAATCAAAACTCATTCTACACCTCGACAATAGAAAATAAACTCAGTTTTAATTAGTATAATAGTCTCTCCGTGTAGTGTAAAAAACGCTCTTATATTATGGGACGGAGGGAGTACATTCGTTATTGCTGAATGCATGTTTACGTTGGGATATTTTTTACTCATTTTACCATAAAATTCAGTGTGATTCTAGACTTATTTTTTGTGTATAACTCTTATTATGTTGGTTAAAATTGTTGATATAGAGATACGTGCGGGCCTTACAAACCAGAAACCAGGAAGGAGGTAGTATGTGTCGATGATGGTACAACATTAACAATCACGGGAGTCCCCCAAAAAGGGAACACCAACACTCTCTTACATTACATGTACACTATTGTTCCAAAGAAGAAGAAGAAGACGAAGTCGCGCATGGACGAACACCTTGCCACGTACGGTTCCGAGTTTAGTTATTCTTCTTGCGCTTCTCAATGAAGAAGAAGAAGGCGAGGGAGACGATGGAGAAGGTGGAGAAGACGGCGGCGGCGACCTTGATGGAGGTGGTGACGCCCGTGATGCTGACGACGTTGAAGGCGGCGGCGGGCGCGGTCTGGCCGTAGGCGACCTGCGTGCCGGAGGCGTCGAGCGCGTAGGCGCGCACGTAGTAGGTGGCGGTGGGGATGTCGAGGGCGACGCGGTACTCGACCTTGCCGCCGGCGCCGGCGTAGGGCTGCTGGGTGACCTTGAACTGGCAGGTCTTGTCCTTCTTGAGGTCGTCGTGGGTCTTGCGCCACTCGCGCTCCTTCTGGCTCACCGGCGCGTAGCAGAGGCTGACCTTGACGTTCTTGTAGGCGGCGTCATCGCCGGCCGGCCGGGTCGCGTTCAGGGCCCACGTCACTGTGATCACGTCCTCGCCGGCGTGAAGAACTGGTCGAGAATCGGTTGATTTACTCGTCAGTGTTAAAAGAAGATGCTTGTTTTTTTTTGTTGTTGACAAGAATGCTTATGCATATACGACGGTGGTACCTTGGCCGGGGCTGGGGGAGGCGGTGACGTCGAGGGTCACGGGCAGCTTGGACAGGTACGCCACGGCGCCCGCCGACTCGCAGCAGCCGGCGGCGAGGAGCACCACCAGCAACGCCTTGACCAGCTCCGACCGTGCCATCGCCGTCGAACTCGGGCTCGAACTCGCAGCTGCTGCTCGGTCAGAGAAGGTTGCGGCGGTTTGATGGATGGGGCTGGGAGAGATGGAGGAGTACGGATGGGTTTAGCGTGTATATGTAGGCAGTTCGAGAGCGTTGACCATGAGTTGGAGCTGCCATGATCCCATCCTTGTTGGGGTCGAGGGGTCGGGGCAAGGCAACCATCTGCTTAAGCTAATTAATTTATTTAGGTGGTCGAAGGTCAGACATCCTCTTGAGGGTCTCCAAAGGGTCCGGCCGGAAGAGTGAGTGAGATGCGGCGACCGCAAATTAAGAAGCGGCAGGAGTAATTAACTGAGCTAATTCTATGCGCTTCCGTTCCAAACATGACAGCGAGCCGACTACGTACGAGGGAGGGCATTTCGGCTGAGTTCACAAGGCGCAACCATTCATCAAGCACGACGGGATTTGCCTTTTGAGGGGGTCTTAGTTGAGTGAGATTTAACTAAGTCTCACGCAAGTGACATAAGATCCGTGCAAAATTTTCTTTTCAGTTTTTCTTTTTTCTTTCTTGCGTGTTATGTCACTTGACTGAGACTTGATTAAATCTAAGTCGACTGAGACCTAGCTACACGCTTTTGTTTATTCACAGCTGCAATTAGCTTGCAAGGTGTTCGCCCTAGCAGCGGTTTTAAATTGTGTCCCTCGAAAAAAAAAAGGTCAACAGATTTCCATATGTTTCTCCATGCTGAATTTTGTCGATGGATGAGCTGACAGCAAAAGCATGCCGAGGAGGCATAGGTCACGTGGCTCTTAGCCCCAACCAAAGGTCACAGGGGTGCATTATTTGATTGGTTTGGCTCACGGGGAGGCAGTTAGGGCGAGGGCAGAGGCTGGAGCGCAAGATCGGACGGCGATGGAATGGCGGAAGACAAAAGAAAGGGGATCAATTCGTGGTGCGATGCGAGCGACAACGGTGCCGAGTTCAGCGATCGTAGAGAAGGGAAATGAGACTCGGCAAAGGGTTGGTTTGTGCAAGTGTAAACCAAAGTTGGCATATCCAAGCACATATACGTCTGCGGAGCGTGTTCACCGAAGCCACGGGCACAAGCACCCAGCGCTGCCTGGGCGGTGCCGGAGGGGAAGGGGAGCAGGCCGCCCTGCTCCGGATCTGGAGTGGGGCAGGCCGAGAAGGGCAAGCACGAGCAGCACTGGAGGGGAAGGGGAGCAGGCCGCCCTGCTCCGGATCTGGAGTGGGGCAGGCCGAGAAGGGCAAGCACGAGCAGTGTTGCGGCGGCCTGAAGTGGAGGAGTTGGCGGCGGAAGCTACTGAGCTCGAGCTTCCGCCAGTGTCCAACCGCGACCGCTCGATGGCAGTGCAGAGCGCGAACTCCTCGTCGTTGGGCGGTTGCCAGAGTGCTCCTCCTTCACGAGGCGTCAAGGTCGTCCCAGTCCATGGGCTTGGACTCGCTGCCGAACTCGTCGCCGGACTTGGCCATGGCGGAGGAGGTGGAGAGATTCAGGTGAGAAGTGAAGAAGACGAGAGGAGAGCGAAGAGGGCCAATGGACTGAGAGCGACTAGGGTTCATCCGAGAGTGTGGGATTTTGTAGGGACAATGGTGGGGGCGGTGTGGGCCATAACGGGCTAGGTGAAGGAAATATGCCCTAGAGGCAATAATAAAGTTGTTATTTTATATTTCCTTATTCATGATAAAGGTTTATTATTCATGCTAAAATTGTATTGATCGAAAACTTAAATACATATATGAATACATAAACAAATACCGTGTCCCTAGTAAGTCTGTACTAGACTAGCTCGTTGATCAAAGATGGTTAAGGTTTCCTAACCATAGACATGTGTTGTCATTTGATAACAGGATTGAATGATGTGATGGACAAGACCCATCCGTTAGCTTAGCATATTGATCGTTCAGTTTATTGCTATTGTTTTCTTGATGACAAATACATATTCCTTCGACTATGAGATTATGCAACTCCCGGATACCGGAGGAATACCTTGTGTGCTATCAAACGTCACAACGTAACTAGGTGATCATAAAGATGCTCTACAGGTATCTCCGAAGGTGTTTGTTGAGTTGGCATAGATCAAGATTATGGTTTGTCACTCCGAGTATCGGAGAGGTATCTCTGAGCCCTCTCGGTAATACACATCATAAATTTATAATAAGCCTTGCAATCAAATGACTAAGGAGTTAGTTACGAGATGATGTATTACGGAACGAGTAAAGAGACTTGCCGGTAACAAGATTGAACTAGGTATGAAGATACCGACGATCGAATCTCGGGAAATAACATACCGATGGACAAAGAAAATTACGTATGATGTCATAAGGTTCTACCGATAAAGATCTTCGTAGAATATGTAGGAGCCAATATAGGCATCCAGGTTCTACTATTGGTTATTGACCGGAGAGGTGTCTCGGTTATGTCTACATAGTTCTCGAACCCGTAGGGTCCGCACGGTTAACGTTCGTTGACGATATAGTGTTATATGAGTTATATGATTTGATGACCGAATGTTGTTTGGAGTCCCAGATGAGATTACGGACATGACGAGGAGCTCCGGAATGGTCCGGAGGTAAAAATTGATATATAGGACGATGATATTTGGACACCTGAAGAGTTTCGGGATGTACCGGATAGAACTCGGGTCACCGGAAGGGTTTCCGGACACCCCGGGAGGTTAATGGGCCATATGGGCCAAGGGGGGGGGGGACACACCAGCCCACAAGGGGCTCGCGCGCCCCTCCTAGGCCGCAGCCCTTGGGGAGAGAAGGAAAGGGGGGGGGGGGGAGAGTCGGCATCCTCCTTCCTTTCCTCTCCCCCCTTTCCTTCCCCCCTCCGGCAAATATGGAAAGGGGGAGGGGGGCGCGGCCAAGGGCAGGAGCCCAAGTAGGATTCGGCCCTACTTGGGGCGCCTCTTGGCCTCTCCCCTCTCCCCCCACCTATATATATGTGGGAGGGGGCGCCACACATAACCACGACAATCTCTTAGCCATGTTCGGCGCCCTCCTCCACCGTTTACACCCTCGGTCATATTTTCGTAGTGCTTGGGCGTAGCCCTGCGGAGATAGCATCACCATCACCGTCACCACACCGTCATGCTGCCGGAACTCATCCACTACCTCGCCGTCTTGCTAGATCAAGAAGGCGTGGACGTCACCGAGCTGAACGTGTGCTGAACGCGGAGGTGCCATACGTTCGGTACTCGATCGGCTGGATCGCGAAGAAGTTTGACTACATCAACCGCGTTACCAAACGCTTCCGTTTACGGTCTACGAGGGTACGTAGACACACTCTCCCCTCTCGTTGCTATGCATCTCCTAGATAGATCTTGCATGTGCGTAGAATTTTTTTGTTTTCCATGCAACGTTCCCCAACAGTGGCATCATGAGCCAGGTCTATGCGTAGATGATATGCACGAGTAGAACACAAAGAGTTGTGGGCGGTGATAGTCATACTGCTTACCACCAACGTCTTATTTTGATTCGGCGGTATTGTGGGATGAAGCAGCCAGGACCAACCTTACATGTCCACGCACATGAGACCGGTTCCACCGACTGACATGCAACTAGTTTTGCATAAAGGTGGCTGGCAGGTGTCTGTTTCTCCTACTTTAGTTGAATCGAATTTGACTACGACCGGTCCTTGAAAAAGATTAAAACATCAAACTTGATGAATCACCATTGTGGTTTTTGCGTAGGTAAGAACGGTTCTTGCTAGAAGCCTGTAGCAGCCACGTAAAACTTGCAACAACAAAGTAGAGGACGTCTAACTTGCTTTTGCAGGGCATGTTGTGATGTAATATGGTCAAGACGTGATATGATATATGTTGATGTATGAGACGATCATGTTTTGTAATATCGACAACCGGCAGGAGCCTTAGGGTTGTCTCTTTATTGTATGAAATGCAAACGCCATGTAATTGCTTTACTTCATCGCTATGCGTTAGCAATAGTTGTAGAAGCAATAGTTGGCGAGACGACCCCGACGCAACGATGGAGATCAAGGTGTCGAGCCGGTGACGATGGAGATCATGACGATGCTTTGGAGATGGTGATCAAAAGCACAAGATGATGATGGCCATATCATGTCACATATTTTGATTGCATGTGATGTTTATCTTTTATGCATCTTATTTTGCTTTGAACGACGGTAGCATTATAAAATGATCTCTTCACTAAATTTCAAGATAAAAGTGTTCTCCCCGAGTATGAACCATTGCCAAAGTTCGTCGTTTCGAAGCACCTCGTGATGATCGGGTGTGATAGACTCTACGTTCACATACAACGGGTGTAAGACAGTTTTGCACATGCAGAATACTTGGGTTAAACTTGACGAGCCTAGCATGTACAGACATGGTCTCGGAACACTGGAGACCGAAAGGTCGAACGTGAGTCATATAGTAGATATGATCAACATAGAGATGTTCAACATTGATGACTACCCCATCTCACGTGATGATCGGACATGGGTTAGTTGATTTGGATCATGTATCACTTAGATAAACTTGAGGATGTTTATTTAAGTGGGAGTTCATTAGTAATTTGATTAATTGAACTTAATTGATCATGAACTTAGTCTTATAGTTTTGCATATCTATATTGCAGATCAATGGCCCAAGCTACCGTTCCCCTGAATTTTAATGTGTTCCTAGAGAAACCTAAGTTGAAAGATGATGGTAGCAACTACACGGACTGGGTCCGTAACTTGAGGATTATCCTCATTGCTGCACAGAAGAATTATGTCCTTGATGCACCGTGCTACTTCTTGAGCTTGCGTTGATTTTTCCCTTGAAGAGGAAAGGGTGATGCAACAAAGTAGAGATAAGTATTTCCCTCGGTTAGAGAACCAAGGTATCAATCCAGTAGGAGGTACAAGCAAGTCTCCAATTTATGCACCTGCACAAACAATCAAACACTTGCACCCAACGCGATAAAGGGGTTGTCAATCCCTTCACGGTCAATTGCAATGGTGAGATCTGATAGAGATAGATATAAAAGATTACTAAAACATAAAATAAAATAAAAGTAAATAAATTGCAGCAAGGTATTTTTGGGTTTTTTTGGTTTATAGATCTGAAAATATATGATGGAAAATAGACCCCGGGGCCATAGGTTTCACTAGAGGCTTCTCTCTTGAAGGCAAATAATACGGTGGGTGAACAAATTACTGTCGAGCAATTGATAGAAAAGCACAAAGTTATGACGATATCCAAGGCAATGATTATGCATATAGGCATCACGTCCGTGTCAAGTAGACCGAAACGATTCTGCATCTACTACTATTACTCCACACATCGACCGACTCCTTCCTGCATCTAGAGTATTAAGTTCAAGAGAACAGAGTAATGCATTAAGTAAGATGACATGATGTAGAGGGATAAACTCAAGCAATATGATGAAAACCCCATCTTTTTATCCTTGATGGCAACAATAAAATACGTGCCTCGCTACCCCTACTATGTCACTGGGTGTGGACACCGCAAGATTGAACACAAAACTAAGCACCTCTCCCATTGCAAGAAGAACCAATCTAGTTGGCCAAACTAAACCGATAATTCGAAGAGAAATACAAAGATATCAAATCATGCATATAAGAATTCAGAGAAGATTCAAATAATATTCATAGATAATCTGATCATAAATCCACAATTCATCGGATCTCGACAAACACACTGCAAAAGAATATTACATCGGATAGAACTGCAAGAACATCGAGGAGAACATGGTATTGAAGATCAAAGAGAGAGAAGAAGCCATCTAGCTACTAGCTATGGACCCGTAGGTCTGAGGTAAACTACTCACGCTTCATCGGAAGGGCAATAGGGTTGATGTAGATTCCCTCCGTGATCGAATCCCCCTCCGGCAGATCGCCGGAAAAGGCCCCAAGATGGGATCTCACGGGTACAGAAGGTTGCGGCGGCGGAAAAGTATTTTCGTGGATGCCTCCGATGGTTTGGGAATATCTGGGAATTTATAGGCCGAAGAATAGGGTTAGAGGAGCTCCGAGGGACCCATAAAAAATTATAGATACGTTGGAGACGTATCAAGCATCCCCTAGCTTAATTCCTGCTCGTCCTCGAGTAGGTAAATGATAAAAACAGAATTTTTGATGTGGAATGCTACCTAACATATTTATCCATGTAATTTTCTTTATTGTGGCATGAATATTCAGATCCATAAGATTCAAAACAAAAGTTTAATATTGAAATGAAAACAATAATACTTCAAGCATACTAATAAAGCAATCATGTCTTCTCAAAATATCATGGCCAAAGAAAGTTATCCCTACAAAATCATATAGTCTGGCTATGCTCCATCTTCATCACACAAAGTATTAAATCATGCACAACCCCATTGACAAGCCAAGCAATTGTTTCATACTTTTGATGTTCTCAAACTTTTTCAACTTTCACGCAATACATGAGCATGAGCCATGGATATAGCACTATAGGTGGAATAGAATATGGTGGTTGTGGAGAAGACAAAAAGAACGAGATAGTCTCACATCAACTAGGCGTATCAACGGGCTATGGAGATGCCCATCAATAGATATCAATGTGAGTGAGTAGGGATTGCCATGCAACGGATGCACTAGAGCTATAAGTGTATGAAAGCTCAAAAGAAACTAAGTGGGTGTGCATCCAACTCGCTTGCTCACGAAGACCTAGGGCAATTTGAGGAAGCCCATCATTGGAATATACAAGCCAAGTTCTATAATGAAAAATTCCCACTAGTATATGAAAGTGACAAAATAGGAGACTCTCTATCATGAAGATCATGGTGCTACTTTGAAGCACAAGTATGGAAAAGGGATAGTAGCATTGCCCCTTCTCTCTTTTCTCTCATTATTTTATTTTATTTTGGGCTCTTTGGCCTCTCTTTTTTCTCTTTTTTTCTCTTTTTTTTCTTTTATTTTTTGTCCGGAGTCTCATCCCAACTTGTGGGGGAATCATAGTCTCCATCATCCTTTCCTCACATGGGACAATGCTCTAATAATGATGATCATCACACTTTTATTTACTTACAACTCAAGAATTACAACTCGATACTAGAACAAATATATGACTCTATATGAATGCCTCCGGCGGTGTACCGGGATGTGCAATGACTCAAGAGTGACATGTATAAAAAATATGAATGGTGGCTTTGCCACAAATACGATGTCAACTACATGATCATGCAAAACAATATGACAATGATGAAGCGTGTCATAATAAACGGAACGGTGGAAGTTGCATGGCAATGCATCTCGGAATGGCTATGGAAATGCCATAATAGGTAGGTATGGTGGCTGTTTTGAGGAAGGTATATGGTGGGTGTAATGCACCGGCGAAAGTTGCGCGGTACTAGAGAGGCTAGCAATGGTGGAAGGGTGAGAGTGCGTATAATCCATGGACTCAACATTAGTCATAAAAAACTCACATACTTATTGCAAAAGTCTATTAGCTATTGAAACAAAGTACTACACGCATGTTCCCCACGCATGTTCCTCGGGGGATAGATTGGTAGGAAAAGACCATCGCTCGTCCCCGACCGCCACTCATAAGGAAGACAATCAATAAATAAATCATGCTCCGACTTCATCACATAACGGTTCACCATACGTGCATGCTACGGGAATCACAAACTTTAACACAAGCATTTCTACCAATCCACAATTACTCACTAGCATGACTCTAATATCACCATCTTTATATCTCAAAACAATCATAAGGAATCAAAATTCTCATAGTATTCAATGCACTTAATATGAAAGTTTTTATTATATCCCTCTTGGATGCCCATCATATTAGGACTAAATTCATAACCTAAGAAAATTACCATGCTGTTTAGAGACTCTCAAAATAATATAAGTGAAGCAAGAGAGTTCAACAATTTCTATAAAATAAACCACCGCCGTGCTCTAAAAAGATATAAGTGAAGCACTAGAGCATATTGCCTGGCTCAAAAGATATAAGTGAAGCACATAGAGTATTCTAATAAATTCACGATTAATGCATGTCCCTCTCAAAAGGTGTGTACAGCAAGGATGATTGTGGCAAACTAAAAAGCAAAGACTCATATCATACAAGACGCTCCAAGCAAAACACATATCATGTGGTGAATAAAAATATAGCCTCAAGTAAATTTACCGATGGATTGAAGACGAAAGAGGGGATGCCTTCCGGGGCATCCCCAAGCTTAGGCTCTTGGTTGTCCTTGAATATTACCTTGGGGTGCCTTGGGCATCCCCAAGCTTAGGCTCTTGCCACTCCTTATTCCATAGTCCATCAAATCTTTACCCAAAACTTGAAAACTTCACAACACAAAACTCAACAGAAAACTCATGAGATCCGTTAGTATAAGAAAATAAAATCATCACTATTGGTACTATTGTGAACTCATTCTTTATTTATATTTGTGTAATATCTACTGTAATACAACTTCTCCATGGTTCATACCCCCCGATACAGTAACGCACCCTCTGTAATGAGCTATAGTAACCCTCAGTGATTAAGCTAATCTTTTGCTAAACAGTGCTTGATCACCTTTGATTCAAATATCATTTGAAATTCCACTTTGAAATGAAATTCAAATCTGCAAGTGAAATATGAAGTTGCACAAAAGTTGCTGGAAAAATGTTCATCATTTAGCTAACATTCCATGACATTTAATTGTTAAGGAAAACAACATCACCATCAAGCTAAGGTGGGCCATAGCAATTTAAAACAGTGCAAAGGAGGCATTTTAAATGCTTTTCCATTTGTAGAAAAATTCAAATTAATTCTTTTGGCCCCAAACTTTTTCTGTCACTGCCAAATATTGCGATCTATTTGTTGGGCCAAGTCCCACATTTTTGCAAAATGAAATGGTGGCTCAAATAATTGTTTTTCTATCTGGTTAATAGAAAACAGAAAAGCAAAAACAAATAAAAGGAAAAGGCCCAGGGCACTGGACCTAAGTCCACAGTGCGGCCCAGCCCGCCTGGCGCCTACTCCCACCTCTCGCCTTTCTCTCTCCTCGCGCTGTCGCCTCCACAACGCTCGCCCGCGCGTGCCCGCGCTCGCCCCCTGGCCCCCCCTCTCTGCAGCTCGACAACGAGCTCACGCCCGCTCGCGGTGGATAAGGGGCAGCCCCCCTCACCCCTGGCCTCTCCCTCTCACGCTCCCCCTCTCTGTCTCCTTCCCCAAGCGCCGCCATGGCCTCGGCCTTCTGACCTACGCGGCCACCGTGCCCCATTTGCTCCGCCGCCGCGTCAGGCCGCCCCCTCATCGTCGACTACGTCGGCTGCGCCGACTGGACCGAGCCGGGAAGCCTCCACGCCGCCACCATCTTCTTCTCCTTCCTCGGATCGCCGCCGCCTGTCGTCATCGATCAGCCGCCCCAAGTCTTCCCCGAGCCCACGCTAGCACATCTGCAGGGCGCTGTGAGCCCTCCTTCCCTCTCCCTCTCTCCCTGGCCTCGCACGCGTGCCGTAGCTAGCCGTCGCCGGCGCTGTGTTCTGCCGTCCGCCATTGCCGGCGTGCGGCTCGAAGCACAGCCGTCCGAGCCACCACACGATGCCCGTCGTGCTCCCAGCGCGCCCAGAAGGCCGCCCAGCCACTTAGCTCGCTCGAAAACACCCAGGAGCCGCGTTCCAGTTCGCACCCGAAAACCACCGCCGCCGGCGAAGTTCCGGCCACCCCCGAGTCCAACCGATCGCACAACTCGACGCGCGTGGCTGGATATTCGATTGCAGCAAACCGCGTCGAAAATGAGCCACCGTACGCGAAACCCGAGCTCGCCGGAGCTTTCTGCCGCGTCCGGCGCTCGCCGGAGAGAATTCCGGCACCGACGTTGAGCTGGCTGCCCACATGGCGCCTGTGGGTCGCTGGCAGCTGGGTCCCGTAGGGCCCAGTTGACCCAGTCAACGCGCGCACTGTTCACCACCTGCCACTGACATGTGGGCCCCGCGCTAATTAACTGGTTTTATAATTAAATAAAATGTTAATTAATCTATTAGTTAGTTTTAATCACTAATTAGTCACTGACTAGTGGGACCCACCTGCTAATTAGGTTAATTAGTTTAAACTAACTCTGTTTAATTAGCTGAGTCACTGACCAGTGGGTCCCACTGGACCCACAGGTCAGGTTTGACCTGGTCAGCGTCCTGTTGACTGCTGACATCATCAATACGTCATGCTGACATCATAAGTCATTTTCAATAATTCTGTTAAATTGAAATAATTTCAGAAAATGCTTTAATCTTAGAAAATTCATAGAAATTAAACTGTAGCTCAGATAGAAAAACTTTGTACATGAAAGTTGCTCAGAACGACAAGACGAATCCAACCGTGCCATCTGTTTCCATGTCGGGACCCTCTACAGAGGGGAACCCACAACTTTTAGCCTGTTTCCGGTAGATGAATAGTGCATATACACCGGTTAATAATTCCAACTTAAATCCTAAAATAACTAATATGACTTAGACATGTTTTTAGGCAACCCTGCACTGCACGTTAGCATAGCATGCTCTGTGTTGCTCATGTTTGCTGTGTATTTATTTGTTTCCTCCCTCTTTTCTCTCTCGGTATACCCCGGTACCGATGCAGTTCCCGAGACCGACGCAGCTCAGGACCCCGACGACACCGTTGACGACCTTGCCTTTGCCGCCGAGCAACCAGGCAAGCACCCCCCCTTTGAACATGCCTATATCGCCTATTCTCTTCTTTCTTGTACTTGCATTAGAATTGCTGCTGCTACTGCTTTACCTATTCTGATGCATAGCCTGTTTGTTGTAACCTGCTATTGATACCTTACCTGCTTATCCTAAACTGCTTAGTATAGGCTGGACAGAGACCCAGTGACCCCACTTGTCCCAGTTGCCCCGCTGGATCTTCGGAAGACTCGACAACCAGGCCCTGTCACCGCACATCACCCCCTTAGTTGTACGACACTGCAGCGTTACTATCGAGTGCCGAGGGTGATACCTCGTATAGCACTTCTGATGTTAACTCTGTAGAGTAGCTATTTGGTCGTGGTCACCGAGGGTGGTTCCTCCTTCACCACTTCCGATAACGACGCTGTCGTGCAACATCTCAAGTGTGAACCCATCGAGGGTGATTCCTCCGAGTTCACCTTGACGGATACATCGAATAGGAATCCAACGAGGGTGATACCTCGGATTCCCTGATGTTATGGACACACGGATACTTGGACTTTACACCTGTTGCTTGGAATGGCGGGTCGACCCTGAGGGGTACCCGCGAGTGATGTGAAGACGGGATGACCTGGACGGTACCCGAGAGACGAATACGAGGCGTGGCCGGGCATTCCTAGCCCTTGCCGCAAGTCCTCGAGACGGGGCGACGGGGTAACATCGATCGTGAGTCTCTGCTCGTTACCGCACCCCCAATGTACTAACGATTTGGATATTTGATCCGAGTGGGCCTCTAGCCCGATAGCACTAACCATCATGTGGGATCAGTTATGGGCACTCTGCATCGTAGCATCAGCCGAAAGCTCTGTCAGACGTCCAGTTCAGAAGTGCGGCATGGAGTGATTGGCGCCATCCACGACAGAGGTGGTGCTTGGATCTGAGCCATGTGCGCAACGACCCGGAGGGTGAGGGGCGATGGCCCAAGACCCCCGAGCGCTTAGGATGTAGACCGACGGGGACCTCTCTGCTGAGATTTAGGTAGGGCTGCGGTGTGTCGTTTGGCCGAGGCCGGGCATGACCCAAAAAAGTGTGTCCGGCCGGAGTTAAGCGAGCGTGGTGGGTAAGTTGGTGCACCCCTGCAGGGAAGAACTAATCTATGCATAGCCGGATCCTCAGTAACGGACACTCGGAGTTGTATCCCGATCGATACAACTAGAACTGGATACTTGTGATGAGAAATGGATATTATGGCTTTGGGATTGCTTTCTCGCAGGGAGTCGAGAAAGGATCTGTGGGCGAGGTTGATGACTGTATGGCTCTGGGATTGCTTTCTTGCAGGGAGTCGAGAAAGGATCTCTGGGTGAGGTTGTGACTTATTAATACTGCTTTATACTGTGCTGATCTACACTCTTCTAATGCTGCAAGACCGCTGAAGATGCTAGTCTTCGATAGGACTAGGCCTTCTCTCTATTCTGGCGTTTCTGCAACCCAGTCCACATATACAGCCTTTCTTTGATAATGTTGCATATGTAGTGTAGATCCTTGCTTGCTGAGTACTTCGGATGAGTACTCATGGTTGCTTTGCTTTCTGTTTTTCCCCATATCCGTTTGATGCAACCAGATGACGGAGCTCAGGAGATAGCTGCCCCCGCCGACGACTACTACTACCATCCCGAGGGTGGTTACTACTACGAGCTTGCCGACGACCAGGAGTAGGATCGGAGGGTCCCAGGCAGGAGGCCTGCGCCTTTCGATCGTAGCTTTTATTTTACCCCGCCTTTCTAAAGGCTTATCTGTTTCTGTTTCATATATGTACTCAGATATCTGATGCTTCCGCTGACGCTTGTATGCGAGCTTATGTATTCGAGCCCTCGAGGCCCCTGGCTTGTAATATAAAGCTTGTATGACTTTATTTATGTTTTAGAGTTGTGGTGTGACTCCTTCAAGTGAGTCCTTAGGCTTGATCGTGTGCATTTATGTGTATGATTAGTGCACGATTAAGCCGGGGGCGTCACAGGTTGGTATCAGAGCCGACTGACTGTAGGATCCCCCTTTCCAACTCCTTGGCCGAAGTTGAGTCTAGTTGTCAAAAATTGTTTTACTAACTTGGCTGTGTGGCTTACGGGCCCACGTCGCCAAATGGGTGGTATTAGGATCTTTTATTCCTCGTCTTTACTCTGGGGCTCTGATCTCTCTACTATTCGGGTTAAATGGTTTTACTAACTCCAACATTAGGTTCTCATGATCACATCCACCCGGAGTTCCGAAATTACCCCCTTGCTTCAAGATTGTGGGCCAGGTTCTGCTTACAGGATCCTTTTATCGAGGTCACCCTGTGTTGTCACTTGCAGATTCCTCGCCCCAGCAGTTGTCTCCGACATAATGTAGCCTTTGCTATGTCACGTTGTTGTATTCCTCACCGCGTGCCTGTGCGCCGCCTAGTTTGTCTAGCTGCGAGCGTTTCCGAGCACGAACTATCCGTTTGAATCTAATTCTATGCATGGATTGGTATGTCTTCAATGACTACTATTACATATCTAATGTCCTTCTTGTTCATTCTCCATGTTACATCATGAATAACTCCTTACACATGCAATTTTTCTTGCTAAACCGCCCCTGTTGATTTGGCAGGATGGCTGGCGATCCTCCACCTCCACCCTATATTACCGCCATGATGCAGCAGCTTGAACTGAACCGTCAGCAGTTTTAACTCAACCGTCAGTTTATGACCGGAGTATTGGCTTAGTTCCCAACTCAGAATGCTCAACAACAGTCTGCTCCAATAACTCTGCCAGAATTCGTGCGCCTCAATCCGTCTGTTTTCCGCAACTCCACCAATCCTATGGATCCTGATGATTGTCTTCGTGACATCCTGTTTGAGATGGAGTCAGCTAATGTTGCTCCAGACAATTACGTCCCCTTTGCGACATTCCACATAAAGGGCCCAGCTGCTCAATGGTGGGAAAGCCACAAGGGTATGTTGCCTGCTGAAACTGTAACTACTTGGCAGGAATTTCAGTCAGCTTTCCGTGCACGGCACATTCCTCAAGGTCTGATGGACCAGAAGAAGCAAGAGTTCCGCAAACTCACCCAGGGAATGATGACTGTGGATGAATATCAGAGGAAATTTCTTGAATTATCCCGCTATGCAGAAGATGACGTTTGCACTGACGCACGCAAGCAGGAGAAATTCCGTGAAGGACTGCGTACTGATATAAACCTCACACTTGTTGCCCTTGATTGTGAGGACTTTACGACGCTTGTCAGTCAAGCCTTTCGAGCTGAAACTGGTCTGGCTAAGTACCAGGAGTCGCTCAAGCGCACTCGTGATGTTGGCTCATCCTCGGGTCAACCTGTTCAGAAACGTCGAGTGTGGATTCCGCACAATGTCCATCACCGAGCTGCCCCTGTACCCAGGCCATCTTATGTTTCACCTCGCCTGCCTCCACCACCAAGACAACTGAACATTGCAAGTGGACAGCCCAATGTTGATGCTCCTTCCCATAATGATGGTCTGTGCCACCAGTGTGGACAACCAGGGCACCGTGCTATCAACTGCTGTCAAAGTTAGCCTCAACACGCATCATGTCCTTCTGTTGGTTGCAGGAAGAGCCGTCGAAAACATCCTTCCAGGAATGCTGAAGCCAGACCACCTGCTAGTCAGCTTGTTCATGTCAACCATGTCAACATTGATGAAGCTCGACAGGACACCAAAATTTTGATGGGCACCCTTCTAGTGAATTCAATCCCAGCTTCAGTCCTCTTTGATTCTGGAGCATCGCACTCCTTCATGTCCGAAAGTTTTGCGCGAAGCCATGATATACCTTTCAACGAGATGTCCACCCCATTAGTAATCCAGTCGCCCGGGGCTAATTGGCAAACTACCATGGTAAGCCACGGTAACCACATTGTGATTGGAGGATTGATGTTCCCCGTGTCCCTCATTGCTCTTAAGACCTCCAACATAGACATTATTCTGGGTATGGACTAGTTGAAGCCTCATAAAGCTTTGATTGACTGTGCCGCTGAAACAGTTTGCATCACACACCCTTCCGGCCAAACAGTCAGATACTCAGCTCGAACAGTTCAGAACGCTGAAGCTCAGATTTATGTTCTGAATGCATTGAATGCTTCACTCCTTGAAGGCATCGAGAATGTTCCAGTTGTTCATGATTTTCAAGATGTCTTTCCAGAAGAACTTCCAGGAATACCCCCTGCTAGAGCTGTTGAATTCATCATAGACTTGAAGCCGGGCACAACTCCTATTGTGAAGCATCCTTATAAGATGCCGCCGCATGAACTCCTTGAACTTAAGGAGGAAATCGACAAGTCACTTAGAAAGGGTTTCATTCGCCCCAGTTCATCTGCTTGGGGAGAACCTTCCCTCTTTGTCAAGAAGAAGGATGGTACGAATCGGTTGGTTCAAGATTATCGACCAATCAACCAAGCGACAATTCAGAACAAGTATCCGCTTCCCAGAATCAACGATCTGTATGATCAACTTGCTGGTTCCTCAGTATTCTCTAAGCTTGATTTGAAATTGGGATACCACCAGATCCGAGTTCGTGAAGAGGATATTCCGAAGACAGCCTTCGTAACTCGCTATGGTTCTTACGAGTACACCGTCATGTCCTTCGGCTTAACCAATGCTCCAGCAACCTTCTCCCGGTTAATGAACTACATATCCATGGATTACCTCGACAAATTCGTCATGGTTTACTTGGATGATATTCGTATATATTCCAAGAATTAAGAAGAACATGCCGAACATCTTTGACTAGTACTGGAAAAGCTGCGTGAACATCATCTATATGCCAAGTATTCTAAATGTGAATTCTGGTTATCTGAAGTGACATATCTCGGCCACGTGATCTCCAAAGATGGCATTGCTGTTAACCCAGAACGAGTTCAGGCTATTCTTGAATGGACTCCACCGAAGAATGTCAAGCAAGTCAGAAGTTTTCTCGGCCTTGCATGCTATTGCCATCGCTTTGTCGAGAATTTCTCAAAGATTGCTAAGCCTTTGACTGATCTGCTTCACAAGGGCGTTAAGTTTGAGTGGACAGAAAAATGTCAGGAAAGTTTTCAAACACTCAAAGACAAGCTGACATCTTCCCCTGTACTTGCTCCTCCAGATTCTCGCAAAGACATCGTGATTTATTGTGATGCATCCCGTGAAGGATTAGGCTGTGTCCTAATGCAAGAGCGTAAGGTGATTGCTTATGGCTCTCGACAGTTGCGTCCTCATGAAGAGAACTACCCTGTCCAGATCTAGAACTAGCTGTTGTCATCTATGCATTGATGTTGTGGCGACATTACCTCCTCGGTAATCGTTGCGAGATCTACACGGATCATAAAAGTCTGAAGTACTTGTTCACTCAGCCATCTCTGAACCTCCGTCAGCAAAGATGGATGGAGACAATTACGGACTATGACTATGGTATTTCATATACCCCTGGCAAGGCTAACGTGATGGCTGATGCCTTAAGCCGCAAGTCCTATTGCGACAACCTCATGGTTAGGCGAGCTCAACCTTGTCTTTTTGAAGAACTGTGCAAGCTGAATCTATGTATTGTTCCACAGGGTTCTCTTAATAACCTTGTGATACAACCAGATCTTGAGAAAGCTGTTAAGAACGCGCAAGCTAAAGATGCTGAAATTGATCTGATGAAGAAAGATCTTCACATGGAAAAGTACAGGGATTTCTCGCTATATGAAGATGGAACCTTGTATTTTAGAAACCGCATTGTGGTACCTCGCTTCAAGCTTATGACTGACAAGGTCATGAAGGAGGCACATGATACACCGCTGTCTATTCATCCGAGTAGCACCAAGATGTATCGTGATCTCCATCAAAGGTAGTGGTGGTCTAGAATGAAGCAGGATATTGCTCGCTATGTTGCTGAATGTGATGTTTGCCGTCGCGTTAAAGCAGAACATCAGAAGCCGGCTGGAATTCTGCAACCGCTCCCTATTCCTCTATGGAAATGGGATAAAGTTCAGATGGATTTCACTACTGGCCTTCCTAAGTCACAGAAGGGTCGCGGTGCTATT
This sequence comes from Thinopyrum elongatum, assembly GCA_011799875.1. NCBI lineage: Eukaryota > Viridiplantae > Streptophyta > Magnoliopsida > Poales > Poaceae > Thinopyrum > Thinopyrum elongatum. The sequence continues at coordinate 560,528,720 of CM022301.1, forward strand.
CTTGTTGTCGTCGACCAACTTTCTAAAGTTGCACACTTTCTGCCTGTCAAGGAGACTATCACTGCTAGTCAGTTAGCAGAATTGTATATCTCCAAAATTGTTTCACTCCACGGCGTTCCGAAGGAGATTAGTTCGGACCATGGCGCTCTTTTCACCTCAAAGTTCTAGGAAAGTTTCCAAGAAACTATGGGAACTCATATTACCTGGAGTTCAGCTTATCACCCCTAGTCCCAAGACCAAGTCGAGCGAGTCAATCAAGTGCTTGAAGATATGCTGCGAGCTTGTGTTATTTCCTTCAGCAAGAAATGGGAAGAATCTCTCCCGTATCCCGAGTTCTCTTATAACAACAGCTATCAAGCCAGCTTGAAAATGGCCCCCTTCGAAGTACTCTATGGACGTAAGTGTCGAACCCCTCTGAATTGGTCAGAAACTGGGGAACGACCGCTCGTGGGTTCGGATATTATTCAACACGACAAAGAGCAAGTCCGTATCATCCATGAAAACCTCAAGGCGGCTCAGGATCGCCAGAAGAGCAATTATGATCGCAAACGATGGGGTTTGATCTATCAACCTGGTGATCAAGCTTATTTGCGAGTCACTCCTATGAAGGGCACTCACCGCTTTGGAATTAAGGGCAAGTTAGCTCCCCGCTACAGTGGTCCCTTTCGCATTGTTGCCAGACGTGGTCAGGTGGCATATAAACTGGAGTTACCGCCGCAATTCTCACATATCCACGACATCTTCCACGTGTCGCAACTTCGTCGTTGCTTCAAGGAGTCTCCGCACAGAGCAGTGGAACACGAGATGCTCGAATTGCAAGATGACCTATCTTATAAGGAGCATCCGATCCGCATTCTCGATGAAGCTGAACATTGAACCCGTCAGAAGGTTACCAATTCCTGAAGGTACAGTGGTCGAATCATACTAAAGATGAAGCCACATGGGAACGCGAGGATCATCTTCGCAAGGAATACCCCGACCTCTTTTCTTCTACCTCTAAATTCTCGGGAAGAGAATTCTTGTTAGAGGAGGAGAATTGTAAAACCCCCTCTGTAATGAGCTACAGTAACCCTCAGTGATTAAGCTAATCTTTTGCTAAACAGTACTTGATCACCTTTGATTCAAATATCATTTGAAATTCCACTTTGAAATCAAATTCAAATCTGCAAGTGAAATATGAAGTTGTACAAAAGTTGCTGGAAAAATGTTCATCATTTAGCTAACATTCCATGACATTTAATTGTTAAGGAAAACAACATCACCATCAAGCTAAGGTGGGCCATAGCAATTTAAAACAGTGCAAAGGAGGCATTTTAAATGCTTTTCCATTTGTAGAAAAATTCAAATTAATTCTTTTGGCCCCAAACTTTTTCTATCACTACCAAATATTGCGATCTATTTGTTGGGCCAAGTCCCACATTTTTGCAAAATGAAATGGTGGCTCAAATAATTGTTTTTCTATCTGGTTAATAGAAAACAGAAAAGCAAAAACAAATAAAAGGAAAAGGCCCAGGGCACTGGACCTAAGTCCACAGTGCGGCCCAGCCCGCCTGGCGCCTACTCCCACCTCTCGCCTTTCTCTCTCCTCGCGCTGTCGCCTCCACAACGCTCGCCCGCGCGTGCCCGCGCTCGCCCCCTGCCCCCCCCTCTCTGCAGCTCGACAACGCGCTCACGCCCGCTCGCGGTGGATAAGGGGCAGCCCCCCTCACCCCTGGCCTCTCCCTCTCACGCTCCCCCTCTCTGTCTCCTTCCCCAAGCGCCGCCATGGCCTCGGCCTTCTGACCTACGCGGCCACCGTGCCCCATTTGCTCCGCCGCCGCGTCAGGCCGCCCCCTCATCGTCGGCTACGCCGACTAGACCGAGCCGGGAAGCCTCCACGCTGCCACCATCTTCTTCTCCTTCCTCGGATCGCCGCCGCCTGTCGTCGTCGATCTGCCGCCCCAAGTCTTCCCCGAGCCCACGCTAGCACATCTGCAGGGCGCTGTGAGCCCTCCTTCCCTCTCCCTCTCTTCCTGGCCTCGCACGCGTGCCATAGCTAGCCGTCGCATGCGCTGCGATCTGCCGTCCGCCATTGTCGGCGTGCGGCTCGAAGCACAGCCGTCCGAGCCATCACACGATGCCCGTCGTGCTCCCAGCGCGCCCAGAAGGCCGCCCAGCCACTTAGCTCGTTCGAAAATACCCAGGAGCCGCGTTCCCGTTCGGACCCGAAAACCACCGCCTCCACTCGTCGCCGGTGAAGTTCCGGCCACCCCCGAGTCCAACCGATCGCACCACTCGACGCGCGCGGCACTGGCCGTTCGATTGCAACAAACCGCGTCGAAAATGAGCCACTGTACGCGAAACCCGAGCTTGCCGGAGCTCTCTACCGCATCCGGCGCTCGCCGGAGATAATTTCGGCACCGGTGCTGAGCTGGCTGCCCACATGGCACCTCTGGGTCGCTGGCAGCTGGGTCCCGCAGGGCCCAGTTGACCCAGTCAACACGCGCACTGTTCACCACCTGCCACTGACATGTGGGCCCCGCGCTAATTAACTGGTTTTATAATTAAATAAAATGTTAATTAATCTATTAGTTAGTTTTAATCACTAATTAGTCACTGACTAGTGGGACCCACCTGCTAATTAGGTTAATTAGTTTAAACCAACTCTGTTTAATTAGCTGAGTCACTGACCAGTGGGTCCCACTGGACCCACAGGTCAGGTTTGACCTGGTCAGCGTCCTGTTGACTGCAGACATCATCAATACGTCATGCTGACATCATAAGTCATTTTCAATTATTCTGTTAAATTGAAATAATTTCAGAAAATGCTTTAATCTTAGAAAATTCATAGAAATTAAACCGTAGCTCAGATAGAAAAACTTTGTACATGAAAGCTGCTCAGAACGACGAGATGAATCCAACCGTGCCATCTGTTTCCATGTCGGGACCCTCTACAGAGGGGAACCCACAACTTTTAGCCTGTTTCCGGTAGATGAATAGTGCATATACACTGGTTAACAATTCCAACTTAAATCCTAAAATAACTAATATGACTTAGACATGTTTTTAAGCAACCCTGCACTGCACGTTAGCATAGCATGCTCTGTGTTGCTCATGTTTGCTGTGTATTTATTTGTTTCCTCTCCCTCTTCTCTCTCGGTAGACCCCGGTACCGACGTAGTTCCCAAGACCGACGCAACTCAGGATCCCGACGACACCGTTGATGACCTTGCCTTTGCCGCCGAGCAACCAGGCAAGCACCCCCCCTTTGAACATGCCTATATCGCCTATTCTCTTCTTTCTTGTGCTTGCATTAGAATTGCTGCTACTACTGCTTTACCTATTTTGATGCATAGCCTGTTTGTTGTAACCTGCTATTGATACCTTACCTGCTTATCCGAAACTGCTTAGTATAGGCTGGACAGAGACCCCAGTGACCCCACTTGTCCCAGTTGCCCCGCTGGATCTTCGGAAGACTCGACAACTAGGCCCCGGCACCGCACATCACCCCCTTAGTTGTACGACACTGCAGCGTTACTATCGAGTGCTGAGGGTGATACCTCGTATAGCACTTCTGATGTTAACTCTGTAGACTAGCTATTTGGTCATGGTCACCGAGGGTGGTTCCTCCTTGACCACTTCCGATAACGACGCTGTCGTGCAACATCTCAAGTGTGAACCCATCGAGGGTGATTTCTCCGAGTTCACCTTAACGGATACATCGAGTAGGAATCCAACGAGGGTGATACCTCGGATTCCCTAATGTTATGGACACACGGATACTTGGACTTTACAACTATTGCTTGGAACGGCGGGTTGATCCTGAGGGGTACCCGCAAGTGATATGAAGACGGGATGACCTGGACGGTACCCGAGAGACGAATACGAGGTGTGGTCGGGCATTTCTAGCCCTTGCCGCAAGTCCTCGTGATGGGGCGACGGGGTCACATCGATCGTGAGTCTCTGCTCGTTACCGCACCCTTAATGTACTAACGATTTGGATATTTGATCCGAGTGGGCCTCTGGCCCGATAGCACTAACCATCACGTGGGATCAGTTATGGGCACTCTGCATCGTAGCATCAGCTGAAAGCTCTGTCAGACATCCAGTTCAGCAGTGCGGCATGGAGTGATTAGCGCCATCCACGAAAGAGGTGGTGCTTGGATCTGAGCCATGTGCGCAACAACCCGGAGGGCGAGGGGCGATGGCCCAAGACCCCCGAGCGCTTAGGATGGAGACCGATGGGGACCTCTCTGCTGAGCTTTAGGTAGGGCTGCGGTGTGTCGTTTGGCCGAGGCCGGGCATGACCCAGAAAAGTGTGTCCGGCCGGATTTAAGCGAGCGTGGTGGGTAAGTTGGTTCACCCCTGCAGGGAAGAACTAATCTATGCATAGCCGGATCCTCGGTAATGGACACTCGGAGTTGTATCCCGATCGATACAACTAGAACCGGATACTTGTGATGAGAAATGTATATTATGGCTCTGGGATTGCTTTCTCGCAGGGAGTCGAGAAAGGATCTGTGGGCGAGGTTGATGACTGTATGGCTCTGTGATTGCTTTCTTGCAGGGAGTCGAGAAAGGATATCTGGGTGAGGTTGTGACTTATTAATACTGCTTTATACTGTGCTGATCAACACTCTTCTAATGCTGCAAGACCGCTGAAGATGCTAGTCTTAGATAGGACTAGGCCTTCTCTCTATTCTGGCATTTCTGCAGCCCAGTCCACATATACAACCTTTCTTTGATAATGTTGCATATGTAGTGTAGATCCTTGCTTGCTGAGTACTTCCGATGAGTACTCACGGTTGCTTTGCTTTCTCTTTTTCCCCATATCCATTTGATGCAACCAGATGACGGAGCCCAGGAGATAGCTGCCCCCGCCGACGACTACTACTACCATCCCGAGGGTGGTTACTACTACGAACTTGCCGACGACCAGGAGTAGGATCGGAGGGTCCCAGGCAGGAGGCATGCGCCTTTCGATCGTAGCTTTTGTTTTACCCCGCCTTTCTCAAGGCTTATCTGTTTCTGTTTCATATCTGTACTCAGATATCTGATGCTTCCGCTGACGCTTGTATGCGAGCTTATGTATTCGAGCCCTCGAGGCCCCTGGCTTGTAATATAAAGCTTGTATGACTTTATTTATGTTTTAGAGTTGTGTTGTGATTCCTTCAAGTGAGTCCTTAGGCTTGATCATGTGCATTTGCGTGTATGATTAGTGCATGATTAAGCCAGGGGCGTCACAGATACTACCCATAGATTCATCAAAATAAGCAAACAACACATAGAAAACAGAAGCTATAAAAAACAGAACAGTCTGAGAAGATCCGAATTGTTCTAATACTTCTGTAACTCCAAAAATACTGAAAACTAATGACAACAAAGTAAATTTGTATATCAATATTGTGTAAAAAATTCAGAGTTTTTCGTCGCTTCTGTGAATTATTAAAATTCTGCAACTGGACGCAAAAGTTTCTGTTTTTCAGCAAGATCAAATCAACTATCACCGTAAGCCATCCCAAAGGCCTTACTTGGTCAAACACTAATTAAAACTCCAAAACACAATTACTACATAGGTAATAATGTGTATTTTATTCAAAAACATAAGCAAAACAAAAAACATAAAAATAAAATTGGGTTGCCTCCCAACAATCGGTATTGTTTAACGCCCCTAGCTAGGCATATTGCAATAGATCTAGGTATTGTCATCTTTGGTATGCAATCCATAAGTAGCTCTCATAATAGATTTAAATGGCAACTTAATTTTCTTTCTTGGAAAGTGTTCCATGCCTTTCCTTAACGGAAATTGAAATCTAATGTTTCCTTCTTTCATATCAATAATTGCACCAATTGTGAATAATAGGACATGTAGGATTGCAATCTATATCAAGAACAATGAAATCTACGGGCACATAATTCCTATTTGCAACAATAAGAACATCATTAATCCTTCCCATAGGTTTTTTAATAGTGGAATCCACTAGATGCAAATTTAAAGAACAATCATCAAATTCACGGAAACCTAGCACATCACATAAAGTTATCGGAATCGTGGAAACGCTAGCACCCAAATCACACAAAGCATGGCACTCATAATCTTTAATTTTAATCTTAATAGTAGGTTCCCACTCATCATAAAGCTTTCTAGGGATAGAAACTTCCAACTCAAGTTTTTCTTCAAAAGATTTCATCATAGCATCAACGATATGTTTAGTAAAAGCTTTATTTTGATTATAAGCATGAGGAGAATTCAACATGGATTGCAACAAGGAAATACAATCTATCAAAGAACAATTATCATAATTAAAATCCTTGAAATCCAAAAGAGTGGGTTCATTGCTACTTAAAGTTTTGACCTATCCAATCCCACTTTTATGAATTTTTGCATCAAGATCTATAAACTCCGAATCATTGGGACGCCTTCTAGCTAAAGTTGACTCATCTCCAGTCCCATCTTTATCAAGATTTATATTACAAAACAAAGATTCAATAGGAGTCACATCAATCACTTTAAGATCTTCATCATTATTCAAAGACTCCGGTTTAGCGGCCATCTTATTTACTAAAGTAGCTTGTTTATCAGAAATTTGGCCTACTAAATTTTCAAGATGAGCAAACTGAGATTTCAAACCATAAAATTCCTTAGACATGTCATCAAGCTCTTTATTAATATACTCCATCATAGTTTTTTGTTCTTTAAGCTCGTTTCTAAAGAGATTATTATACTCATATTGTAAAGTCATGAAACTTTTAGCATTACTTTCAATATCTTCCAACTTCCTAAAATAAGGATCGAAGCTTTTGGGTTGAGCCATACGGGAAATCTAGCAAACAAAAAGCAAACGAAAAGACAAACGGAAGAAGGGCGAATAAAAAGGCAAATCTTTTTGTGTTTTTCTGAAAATCGTTTTAGAAGTGGGGGAGAGGAAAATGAGAGGCAAATGGCGAATAATGTAATACAAGAGATGAGAGTTTATGATGGGTACTTGGTAGGCTTGATGTAGACCTCCCCGGCAACGGTGCCAGAAATTCTTCCTGCTACTTCTTGAGCTTGCATTGGTTTTTCCCTTGAAGAGGAAAGGGTGATGCAGCAAAGTAGAGATGAGTATTTCCCTCAGTTAGAGAACCAAGGTATCAATCTAGTAGAAGGTACAAGCAAGTCTCCAATCTATGCACCTACACAAACAATCAAACACTTGCACCCAACGCGATAAAGAGGTTGTCAATTCCTTCACGGTCAATTGCAATGGTGAGATCTGATAGAGATACATATAAAAGATTACTAAAACGTAAAATAAAATAAAAGTAAATAAATTGCAGCAAGGTATTTTTGGGTTTTTTGGTTTATAGATCTGAAAATATATGATGGAAAATAGACCCCGGGGCCATAGGTTTCACTAGAGGCTTCTCTCTTGAAGGCAAATAATACGGTGGGCGAACAAATTACTGTCGAGCAATTGATAGAAAAGCGCAAAGTTATGATGATATCCAAGGCAATGATTATGCATATAGGCATCACATCCGTGTCAAGTAGACCGAAACAATTCTGTATCTACTACTATTACTACACACATCGACCGACTCCTGCCTGCATCTAGAGTATTAAGTTCAAGAGAACAGAGTAATGCATTAAGTAAGATGACATGATGTAGAGGGATAAACTCAAGCAATATGATGAAAACCCCATCTTTTTATCCTTGATGGCAATAATACAATACGTGCCTCGCTACCCCTACTATGTCACTGGGTGAGGACACCGCAAGATTGAACCCAAAACTAAGAACCTCTCCCATTGCAAGAAGAACCAATCTAGTTGGCCAAACTAAACCGATAATTCAAAGAGAAATACAAAGATATCAAATCATGCATATAAGAATTCAGAGAAGATTCAAATAATATTCATAGATAATATGACCATAAATCCACAATTCATCGGATCTCGACAAACACACCGCAAAAGAATATTACATCAGATAGAACTGCAAGAACATCGAGGAGAACATGGTATTGAAGATCAAAGAGAGAGAAGAAGCCATCTAGCTACTAGCTATGGACCCGTAGGTCTGAGGTAAACTACTCACGCTTCATCGGAAGGGCAATAGGGTTGATGTACATGCCCTCCGTGATCGAATCCCCCTCCGGCAGATCGCCGGAAAAGGCCCCAAGATGGGATCTCACGGGTACAGAAGGTTGTGGCGGCGGAAAAGTATTTTCGTGGATGCCTCCGATGGTTTGGGAATATTTGGGAATTTATAGGCCAAAGAATAGGGTTAGAGGAGCTCCGAGGGACCCACAAGGCAGGGGGCGCCCCCCTCCCCCCTGGGGCGCGCCCTGCACCCTTGCCGTCGCCTCTGGACTCCTTTGCCTTGGTCTCCAAGTCCTACGTGTGTCTTTTGGTCCAAGAAAAACCATCGTAAAGTTTTATTCCGTTTGATATTCCTTTTCTGCGAAACTGAAAAACAAGGAAAAAAACAGAAACTGGCACTAGGCTCTGGGTTAATAAGTTAGTCCCAAAAATAATATAAAATAGCATATTAATGCATATAAAACATCCAAAACAGATAATATAATAGCATGGAACAATAAAAAATTATAGATATGTTGGAGAGGTATCACACCGCTAAGTGACAGACCTGCTGCAGGAGCTACTACAGATGTTATGAATGTTTGGCAGGCTCGATCTGATGACTACTCGATAGTTCAGTGTGCCATGCTTTACGGCTTAGAACCGGGACTTCAAAGACGTTTTGAACGTCATGGAGCATATGAGATGTTCCAAGAGTTGAAATTAATATTTCAAGCAAATGCCCGGGTTGAGAGATATGAAGTCTCCAACAAGTTCTATAGCTACAAGATGGAGGAGAACAGTTCTGTCAGTGAACACATACTCAAAATGTCTGGGTATCATAACCACTTGACTCAGCTAGGAGTTGATCTTCCAGTTGATAGTGTTATTGACAGAGTTCTTCAGTCACTGCCACTGATGTCTACTACACAACTTGTTCTTGTAGACTCGTGTTGGGCCTCCAAGCGCAGAGTTTTGTAGGACAGTAGCAATTTTCCCTCAAGTGGATGACCTAAGGTTTATCAATCCGTGGGAGGCGTAGGATGAAGATGGTCTCTCTCAAACAACCCTGCAACCAAATAATAAAAAAGTCTCTTGTGTCCCCAACACACCAAATACAATGGTAATTTGTATAGGTGCACTAGTTCGGCGAAGAGATGGTGATAAAAGCGTAGTAAAGATAGTAGATATTGATTTTTGTAATAGGAACAATAAAAAAGAGCAAGGTAGCAATTGATAAAACGGAGCACAAACGGTATTGCAATGCTTGAAAATGAGGCCTAGGGTTCGTACATTCGCTAGTGCAATCTCTCAACAATGCTAATATAATTGGATCACATAACAATCCCTCAACGTGGAATGAAGATTCACTCCAAAGTTCTTATCTAGCGGAGAACATAAGAAGAAATTGTTTGTAGCTATTCTTTCTGATCGATATATTCAAGAGTTCGTACTAAAATTATGCAAAGCTATTCTTTCCAATCGATCTAACCAAGAGTTCGTACTAAAATAACACCATATGATACACATCAACCAACTCTAATGTCACCTAGATACTCCAATGTCACCGCGAGTATCCGTGAGTTGATTATACGATATGCATCAAACAATTTCAGATTCATAATACTCAATCCAACACAAAGAACCTCAAAGAGTGCCCCAAGATTTCTACCGGAGAAACAAATACGAGAACGTGCATCAACCCCTACGCATATATTACCCCAATGTCACCTCGGGAATCCGCGAGTTGAGTGCCAAAACGCATATCAACTGAATCAATATGATACCCCATTGTCACCACGGGTATTCATAGCAAGACATACATCAAGTGTTCTCAAATCCATAAAAGTATTTTATCCGATAAAACGAAATCACAAAGGGAAAACTCAATTCATCACAAGATAGAGAGGGGAAAACACCATATGATCCGACTATATTAACAATGCCCGCGAAACATCAAGATCGTGACATCTCAAGAACACAAGAGAGAGAGAGAGAGAGATTAAACACATAACTACTGGCACAAACCCTCAGCCCCGAGGGTGGACTACTCCCTCCTCATCATGGTGGCCGCCGGGATGATGAACATGGCCACCGGTCATGAATTTCCCCTCCGGCAGGGTGCCGAAACAGGGTCTAGATAGGTTTTTCGTGGCTACAGAGGCTTGCGGCGGCGAAACTTTTGATCTAGGCTGACCCTGAGGGTTTTTGGAATATTTGGCAATTTATAGGGCGAAGAGGCGGTGCGGGAGGCCACCGAGGTGGGCACAACCCACCTGGGCGCGCCTGGGCCCCCAGGCGCGCCCTGGTGGGTTGTGCTCTCCTCGGAGCTCCCTTCTGGTACATCTTTGGCTCACCGGGTTGAAGGAAATATACCCTAGAGGCAATAATAAAATTGTTATTTTATATTTCCTTATTCATGATAAAGGTTTATTATTCATGCTAGAATTGTATTGATCAGAAACTTAAATACATGTGTGAATACATAAACAAATACCGTGTCCCTAGTAAGCCTCTACTAGACTAGCTCGTTGATCAAAGATGGTTAAGGTTTCCTAACCATGGACATGTGTTGTCATTTGATAACGGGATCACATAATTAGTTGAATGATGTGATGGACAAGACCCACCCGTTAGCTTAGCATAATGATCGTTCAGTTTTATTGCTATTGCTTTCTTCATGTCAAATACATATTCCTTCGACTATGAGATTATGCAACTCCCAGATACCGGAGGAATACCTTGTGCTCTATCAAACATCACAACATAACTGGGTGACCATAAAGATGCTCTATAGGTATCTCCGAAGGTGTTTGTTGAGTTGGCATAGATCGAGATTAGGATTTGTCACTCCGGGTATCAGAGAGGTATCTCTGGGCCCTCTCGGTAATACACATCATAAGCTTGCAAGCAAATGACTAAGCAGTTAGTCATGAGGTGATGTATTATGGAACGAGTAAAGAAACTTGCCGGTAACGAGATTGAACTAGGTATGAAGATACCGATGATCGAATCTCGGGCAAGTAACATACCAATGGACAAAGGGAATTACGTATGTTGTCATAACGGTTCGACCGATAAAGATCTTCGTAGAATATGTAGGAGCCAATATGGGCATCCAGGTTTCGCTATTGGTTATTGACCGGAGAGTTGTCTCGGTCATGTGTACATAGTTCTCGAACCCATAGGGTCCGCACGCTTAACGTTCGATGTCGATTTGGTATTATATGAGTTATGTGGTTTGGTGACCAAATGTTGTTCGGAGTCCTGGATGAGATCACAGACATGACGAGGAGCTCTGGAATGGTCCAAAGGTAAAGATTGATATATAGGACGATGCTATTTGGTCTCCGGAATGGTTTCGGAATGCACTGGAAAGTTATCGGAATACGGGAAGGGGTTCCGGAGGCACCGGGAGTGTATTGGGCCTTGTTGGGCCATGTAGAGGGGAACACACCATCCCACATGGGCTGATGCACCCCCCTTGAGGCTGCTGCACCTAATACATGGAAAAGGGGGGTCGCCACCCCCTCTTGCCATATCCCGGAGAAGGAAGGAAGGAAATAAAGGGGCGCCTTCCCCCTTGTGCCATTATTTGGCAGGGGGGGCGCACCAAAGGGAGGCGCCCTAGGGCAGCCGCCACACCTCTTGGGGTGCCCTAGGGGCTGCCTCCTCCCCTCTCACACCTATATATATGTGGGGAGGGGTGCCACACAAGACACAGCTTATTCCACGCCGTGTGTCGGCACCCCTCCGCCTCTAGTTTACTCCTCCGCTCTAGATCATCGCGGTGATTAGGCGAAGCGCTGCGGCACTGCTTCACCACCACCATCACCATGCTGTTATGCTGACGGAACTCATCTACTACATCGCCCCGCTTGCTAGATCAAGATGGAGAGGACGACACCGAGCTGAACGTGTGCAGAACGCGGAGGTGCCGTGCGTTCGGTACTTGATCGGGCGGATCGCGAAGGTTTACAACTACATCAACCGCGTTGAATAAATGCTTCCTCTTACGGTCTACGAGGGTACATAGACACACTCTCCCCCTCATTGCTATGCATCTCCATGGATAGATCATTGCGTGTGCGTAGGATTTTTTTTCCATGCAACATTCCCCAACAGTGGCATCATGAGCCAGGTCTATGCGTAGATGATATGCACGAGTAGAACACAAAGAGTTGTGGCTGGTGATAGTCATACTGCTTACCACCAACGTCTTATTTTGATTCGGCGGCATTGTGGGATGAAGCGGCCCGGACCAACCTTACATGTCCACACACATGAGACCGGTTCCACCGACTGACATGCAACTAGTTTTGCATAAAGGTGGTTGGCGGGTGTCTGTTTCTCCTACTTTAGTTGAATCGAATTTGACTATGGCCGGTCCTTGAAGAAGGTTAAAACAGCAAACTTGACGAATCACCGTTGTGGTTTTTGCCATAGGTAAGAACAGTTCTTGCTAGAAACCCTTAGCAGCCACGTAAAACTTGCAACAACAAAGTATAGGACGTCTAACTTATTTTTGCAGGGTATGTTGTGATGTGATATGGTCAAGACATGATGTGATATACGTTATTGTATGAGATGATCATGTTTTGTAAATTATCGGCAACCGACAGGAGCCTTATGGTTGTCTCTTTATTGTATGAAATGCAAACGCCATGTAATTGCTTTACTTTATCGCTATGCATTAGCAATAGTTGTAGAAACAATAGTTGGCGAGATGACCATGACGCAACAATGGAGATCAAGGTGTCGAGCCGGTGATGATGGAGATCATGATGATGCTTTGGAGATGGAGATCAAAAGCATGAGATGATGATGGCCATATCATGTCACATATTTTGATTGCATGTGATGTTTATCTTTATGCATCTTATTTTGCTTAGTACGGTGGTAGCATTATAAGATGATCCCTTCACTAAATTTCAAGGTAAAAGTGTTCTCCCTGAGTATGCACCGTTGCTACAGTTCGTCGTTTCGAGACACCACGTGATGATCGTGTGTGATAGACTCTACGTTCACATACAACGGGTGTAAGCTAGATTTACACACGCGGAATACTTGGGTTAAACTTGACAAGCCTAGCATGTACAGACATGGCCTCGGAACACTGGAGACCGAAAGGTCGAACATGAGTCATATAGTCGATATGATCAACATAGAGATGTTCACCATTGATGACTACCCCATCTCACGTGATGATCGGACATGGGTTAGTTGATATGGATCATGTATCACTTAGACAACTTGAGGGATGTTGATTTAAGTGGGAGTTCCTTAGTAATTTGATTAATTGAACTTAATTTATCATGAACTTAGTCCTGATAGTATTTGCAAATCTATGTTGTAGATCAATAGCTCGTGATATAGCTCCCTTATTTTTGATATGTTCCTAGAGAAAAATAAGTTGAAAGATGATAGTAGCAATGATGCGGACTGGGTCCGTGATCTGAGGATTATCCTCATTGCTGCACAGAAGAATTATGTCCTTGATGCACCGCTAGGTGACAGACCTATTGCAGGAGCAGATGCAGATGTTATGAACGTTTGACAAAGCTCGATATGATGACTACTTGATAGTTTAGTGCCCCATGCTTTACGGCTTAGAACCGGGACTTCAAAAATGTTTTGAACGCCACAGAGCATATGAGATGTTCCAAGAGCTGAAATTGGTATTTCAGACTCATGCCCGTGTCGAGAGGTATGAGACCTCTGACAAGTACTTTGCCTACAAGATGGAGGAGAATAGCTCAACCAGTAAGCATGTGCTCAGAATGTCTGGGCACTACAATCGCTTGAATCAAGAGGGAGTTAATATTCCAGATAAGATATTGATTGACAAAGTTCTCTAGTCACTATCACCAAGCTACTAGAACTTCGTGATGAACTATAATATGCAAGGGATGACAAAAATGATTCTCGAGCTCTTCGCGATGCTGAAATCGGCGAAGGTAGAAATCAAGAAAGAGCATCAAGTGTTGATGGTTAACAAGACCACTAGTTTCAAGAAAAAGGGCAAGGGAAAGAAAGGGAACTTTAAGAAGAATGGCAAGCAAGTTGCCGCTCCCATGAAGAAGCCTAAAGCTGGACCCAAGCCTGAAACTGAGTGCCTCTACTGCAAAGGAAATAGTCACTGGAAGCGAAACTGCCCCAAATACTTGGCGGATAAGAAGGATGGCAAAGTGAACAAAGGTATATTTGATGTACATGTTACTGATGTGTACCTTACTAGTGTTCGTAGTAGCCCCTGGGTATTTGATACCGGTTCAGTTGCTAAGATTAGTAACTCGAAATAGGAGTTGCAGAATAAATAGAGACTAGTTAAGGGCGAGGTGACGATGTGTGTTGGAAGTGATTCCAAGGTTGATACGATCACCATCGCACACTCCCTCTACCTTCGGGATTAGTGTTGAACCTAAAGAAATTTTATTTGGTGTTTGCGTTGAGCATGAATATGACTGGATCATGTTTATTGCAATACGGTTATTCATTTAAGTCAAAGAATAATTGTTGTTCTGTTTACATGAATAAAACCTTCTATGGTCATACACCCAATGTTAATGGTTTACTGAATCTTGATCGTAGTGATACACATATTCATAATATTGATGCCAAAAGATACAAAGTTGATAATGATAGTGCAACATACTTGTGGCACTGCCGTTTAGGTCATATTGGTGTAAAGCGCATGAAGAAACTCCATGCGAATGGACTTTTGGAATCACTTGATTATGAATCATTTGAAACTTGCGAACCATGCCTCATGGGCAAGATGACTAAAACTCCGTTCTCTGGAACAATGGAGCGAGCTAATGACTTATTGGAAATAATACATATCGATGTATGCGGTCCGATGAGTATTGAAGCACGCGGCGGGTATCGTTATTTTCTGACATTCACAAATGATTTGAGTAGATATGGGTATGTCTACTTAATGAAACACAAGTCTGAAACATTTGAAAAGTTAAAAGAATTTCAGAGTGAAGTGGAGAATTATCGTAACAAGAAAATAAAGTTTCTACGATCTGATCGCGGAGGTAAATATTTGAGTTACGAGTTTGGTCTTCATTTAAAACCACTGTTCAAGATATCTTCTGATATTCTGATAAATCGGCCGATTTATCGCTTACCGTTGTCTGACCGATAAGATAAATCGGCTGATAAATCAGCCGATATGGCGATAAATCGGCGGATATGCCGATAAAATGGCCGATTTACCCCTTATCATCGGTCGACCGATAAGTTCCCGATAAGCGATATCCCCAACATTGTTTAAAACAATGTGGAATAGTTTCACAACTCACGCCACCTGGAACACCACAGCGTAATGGTGTGTCCGAACGTCGTAACCGTACATTATTAGATATGGTGCGATCTATGATGTCTCTTACCGATTTACCACTATCATTTTGGGGTTATGCATTAGAGACAACTGCATTCATGTTAAATAGGGCACCGTCTAAATCCGTTGAGACGACACCGTATGAACTGTGGTTTGGCAAGAAACCTAAGCTATCGTTTCTTAAAGTTTGGGGTTGCGACACTTATGTCAAAAGGCTTCAGCCTAATAAGCTCGAACCCAAATCGGAGAAGTGCGCCTTCATAGGATACCCTAAGGAAACAATTGGGTACACCTTCTACCACAGATCCAAAGGCAAGATTTTTGTTGCCAAGAATGGAACCTTTCTAGAGAAGGAGTTTCTCTCGAAAGAAGTGAGTGGGAGGAAAGTAGAACTTGATGAGGTAATTGTACCTTCTCTCGAATTGGAAAGTAGCACATCACAGAAAAATGTTCCCGTGATGCCTACACCAACTAGAGAGGAAGATAATGATAATGATCATGAAACTTTAGATCAAGTTGCTACTGAACCTCGTAGGTCAACCAGAGCACGATCCGCACCAGAGTGGTACCGTAATCCTATCCTGGAAGTCATGTTACTATACCAAGGCGAACCTACGAACTATGAAGAAGCTATGATGAGCCCGTATTCCGACAGATGGCTTGAGGCCATGAAATCTGAGATAGGATCCATGTATGAGAAGAAAGTGTGGACTTTGGTGGACTAGCCCGATGATCGGCAAGCCATGGAGAATAAATGGATCTTCAAGAAGAAGACTGACGCTGATAGTAATGTTACTGTCTACAAAGCTCGACTTGTCGCAAAAGGTTTTCGACAAGTTCAAGGGGTTGACTACGATGAGATTTTCTCACCCGTAGCGATGCTTAAGTCCAAAGGGAGGCGCCCTAGGGCAGCCGCCACACCTCTTGGGGTGTCCTAGGGGTTGCCTCCTCCCCACCCACACCTATATATATGTGGGGAGGGGTGCCACACAAGACACAGCTTATTCCACGCCGTGTGTCAGCACCCCTCCGCCTCTAGTTTACTCCTCCGCTCTAGATCGTCGTAGTGCTTAGGCGAAGCCCTGCGGGATTGCTTCACCACCACCGTCACCACGCCGTTATGCTGACGGAACTCATCTACTACCTCGCCCCGCTTGCTGGATCAAGATGGCGAGGATGACACCGAGCTGAACGTGTGCAGAACGCGGAGGTGCTGTGCGTTTGGTACTTGATCGGGCGGATCGCGAAGGTGTACGACTACATCAACCGCGTTGAATAAACGCTTCCGCTTACGGTCTACGAGGGTACGTGGACACACTCTCCCCCTCGTTGCTATGCATCTCCATGGATAGATCATTGCGTGTGCGTAGAAATTTTTTGTTTTCCATGCAACGTTCCCCAGCACGGGTATCTTCTGGTTCAGAAAAAATCTCCAAAAAGTTTCGCTACATTTGGACTCCGTTTGGTATTGATTTTCTGCGATGTAAAAAACAAGCAAAAAACAACAACTGGCACTGAGAACTATGTCAATAGGTTAGTCCCAAAAAATGATATAAAGTTGCTATAAAATGATTGTAAAACATCCAAGAATGATAATATAACAGCATGAATACTTCATAAATTATAGATACGTTGGATACGTATCAGCATCCCCAAGCTTAATTCCTACTCGTCCTCGAGTAGGTAAATGATAAAAATAATAATTTATGAAGAGTGAATGCTAGCAAAGTGCATAAGTTTGATCAACGATAATTTCATTCACTTTTCCTAGCATCATAACAGCAACTCTTTCTCATAAAACTCATCATGATAAAGTAGCAATTGAAAGCGGATTTCTGTTGTTGTGGAATGCTACCTATCATATTCATCATATATTCTTTTCTTTAGTAGCATGGACATTTGGACTTTTAGATGGTTCAAAGCAATAGTCTATATTTGACATGAAGACTTCAATACTCAAGCATATCAACAAGCAACCATGTCTTTCAAAATATCAACACTAAGGAAAGTTATCCCTAGCCCATCATGCTCAATCATTGATCCATTCGCAAAACACACTCGCATATTAGCTACATCCAATACTCAAGTACGATCATAGTGCCCCTTAGTTGGTGCTTTATAAGAAAAGATGGAGACTCAAATAAAAATAAAAATTGCATAAAGTAAATAGATAGGCCCTTCGCAGAGGGAGGTAGGGATTTGTAGAGGTGCCAGAGCTCAAAGCTTAAATTGAGAGCTAAATTTTTTGAGAAGCATACTTTTCCCGTCAATGAAAACGACCGAGTAATTCCCAACACTTTCCATGCTAGATATATCATAGGCGGTTCCCAAACAGAAAATAAAGTTTATTCCTTTTTCCACCATTTCTTTCACTTTCAATGGATAGCCGTATCCACGGGTGCCCTCCATACCAACACTTTCCAAGGAATTTATTATTTGACAACATAAAGTAAATTTCTTTTACATTTCGGGACTAGGCATCCCTATTACCGCCGCACTCTCATGCAATGACAAGTGAATAAACACTCATCTTGAGAATAACACATCTAGTATGGAAAATATTGGCCACCCCCGCCACTTCATGAGCGGTACGAGCACACAAAAAGGGAATTTATTTTGAAAATTAGAGATGGCGCATACAAATTTGCTTAGAACGGCATGGAAATACCGCATATAGGTAGGTATGGTGGACTCATATGGCAAAACTAGGTTTAAGGATTTTGGATGCACAAGTAGTATTTCTACTTAGTACAAGTGGAGGCTAGCAAATAGATTGAGAAGCAACCGGCCAAGAAACAAAAAATCACATAAGCGAGCATTAAGCATAACTAACACCGAATAATGCACCACAAGTAGGATATAATTTCATGCATAACTATTGACTTTCGTGCTTGCATAGGGAATCACAAACCTTAACACCAATATTCTTACTAAAGCACAATTACTCACCAACATGACTCACATATTACTATCATCATATCTCATAACTATTACAAAGAATCAAGTTTATTTTGTCCAATGATCTTCATGAAAGTTTTTATTATATCCCTCTTGAATATCTATCACTTTGGGACTAGTTTCATATGTTGCTTTTGATAAGCTCAAACAAATTTAAGTGAAGAACATGAGCATAAAGTTTTTCGTCTCTCAAAATAATATAAGCGAAGCATGAGAGAATTTCTTCAAAAATATTAAAGCACACCGTGCTAAAAAAGATATAAGTGAAGCACTAGAGCAAATGGCAAACTACTCCAAAAAGTTATAAGTGAAGATCAAGCGAGTAGTTAAATAAATGGGTAGGCATTCAAGGACTCTATATTATTTAAAAACTTTTAGATCTAAGTATTTTATTAAAACAGCAAGAAAAATGAAAATAAAATGACATTCCAAGAATAGCACAACTCATGTGAAGAAGCAAAAACTTAGGCTCAACCGATACTAACCGATAATTGTTGATGAAGAAAGGTGGGATGCCTACCGGGGCATCCCCAAGCTTAGATGCTTGGGACTTCTTGAAATATTATCTTGGGATGCCTTGGGCATCCCCAAGCTTGAGCTTTTGCGTCTCCTTAATTCTTTTATATCACGGTTTCCCTAAATCTTAAAAACTTCATCCACACAAAACTAAACAAGAACTCGTGAGATAAGTTAGTATAAATCAATGCAAAACCTTATCATTCTCTACTGTAGAAAATCACTAGAATTATTATTTAACATTGCATACTAAATGCCTCTGCATATTTAATAGTCCTATCCTCAAATAGAATCATTAAACAAGCAAACATATGCAAACATAAGAGCAATCTGCCAAAACAGGACAGTCTGTAAAGGGTGCAAGAGTATTCATACTTATCTAACTCCAAAAATTCTGAAAATTTATCACACTGTAGAAAATTTATCAGAGCTTATTTCTAAAAAAATTTCAACATTTTATGACATTCTGACTTTTCTCGGGAATTTTTACAACAGCGCTAAACTTTCTGTTCTGAAACAGCAACAAATAGACTTGCAAAATAAGCATGGTAAAGGCTATCCTTAACATTTTTATTGAAATGAAAGATGCAAAACATTATTATAAATAGCAGCAAGCAAATACAAATAAAATAAAATGACGCTCCAAGCAAAACACATATCATGTGACGAATAAAAATATAGCTCCAAGTGAGGTTACTGATAATGTCGGAGACGAAAGAGGGGATGCCTTACGGGGCATCCCCAAGCTTAGTTGCTTGGATATTCCTTGAATATTACCTTGGGGTGGCTTGGGAATCCCCAAGCTTAGGGTCTTTTCACTCCTTATTCTCCTCATATCGATATCTCACCCAAAACTTTAAAACTTCAATCACACAAAACTTAACGGAACTTCGTGAGATGGGTTAGTATGATAAAGATAAATCATTCACTTTGGTACTGTCAAGATAAGATTCATAATTTTTCTCACACAATGCCTACTGTACCCTACAATTTCTACAACTTATATTAAGCAATATAAGCCATGGAAACCATAAAACAAGCAAACTATGCATTGAAAACAGAATCTGTCCAAAACAGAACAGTACGTAAAGATCTGAATTAAGGTCATACTTATGTAACTAAAAACATTCTTAAAATTTAGGAAAACGTAGTAAATTTGTATATAAATCATATTTAAAAAATTCAGAGTTTTTAGACGCTCCAGTGAATTTAAACAATTCTTTTACTGGAAGCAAAAGTTTCTGTTTTTGCACAGAATCAAGTCAACTATCATCCATACTATCCCAAAGGCTTTTCTTGGCACTTTATTGAAACAAAAGCTATAAAACATGATTACTACAGTATCCTAATCATGTGCACACAAAAACAGTAGGTAAAAGTGTTGGGTTGTCTCCCAACAAGCGCTTTTCTTTAATGCCTTTTAAGCTAGGCATGCTGATTTCAATGATGCTCACATAAAAGATAATAATTGAAATATAACAAGAGCATCATGAAGCATATGACTAGCACATTTAATCCTAACCCACTAACTATGCATAGGGATTTTGTGAGAAAACATCTTATGGGAACAAGAATCAACTAGCATAGGAAGGCAAAACAAGCAAAACTTCAAAACTTTCAACATAAATAGAGGAAACTTGATATTATTGCAATTCCTACAAGCATATGTTCCTCCCTCATAATAATTTTCAGTGGCATCATGAATGCATTCAACAATATAGCTATCGCATAAATCATTCTTTTCATGATCCACAAGCATAGAAAATTTATTACTCTCCACACAAGCAAATTTATTCTCATCAATAGCAGTGGGAGCAAACTCAACAAAATAACTATCATGTGATTGAAAATTAAAATCATGATGACAAGTTTCATGTTTATCATTATTCTTTATAGCATACATGTCATCACCATAATCATCATAGATAGGAGGCATGCTTTCATCATAATAAATTTTCTCATCAAAACTTGGGGGACTAAAAATATCATCTTCATCAAACATAGCATCCCCAAGCTTATGGCTTTGCATATCATTGGCATCATGGATATTCAAAGAATTCATACTAACAACATTGCAATCATGCTCATCATTTATGGCAAACATTTTGTTGAATTCTTCTTCTATCAATTGATCACAATTTTCCTTTCCATCATTTTAAAGAAAGACATTATAAAGATGAATGTGACGCCCCCGATTCAATCGTACACTAATCATACACGCAAATGTGTACGATCAAGATCAGGGACTCACGGGAAGATATCACAACACAACTCTAAAAGTAAAATAAGTCATACAAGCATCATAATACAAGCCAGGGGCCTCGAGGGCTCGAATACAAGTGCTCGATCATAGACGAGTCAGCGGAAGCAACAATATCTGAGTACAGACATAAGTTAAACAAGTTGCCATAAGATGGCTAGCACAAACTGGGATACATATCGAAAGAGGCGCAGGCCTCCTGCCTGGGATCCTCCTAAACTACTCCTGGTCGTCGTTGGCAGCCTGCACGTAGTAGTAGGCACCTCCAGAGTAGGGGTCGTCGTCGACGGTGGCGTCTGGCTCCTGAACTCCAGCATCTGGTTGTGACAACCAGAAAGAAAAGAAAGGGGGAAAAGGGGGAAGCAAAGCAACCGTGAGTACTCATCCAAAGTACTCGCAAGCAAGGAGCTACACTACATATGCATGGGTATATGTGTAAAGGGTCATATCAGTGGACTGAACTGCAGAAAGCCAGAATAAGAGGGGGGATATCTAATCCTGTCGAAGACTACGCTTCTGGCAGCCTCCATCTTGCAGCATATAGAAGAGAGTAGATGGTAAGTTCACCAAGTAGCATCGCATAGCATAATCCTACCCGACGATCCTCTCCTCGTCGCCCTGTGAGAGAGCGATCACCGGGTTGTATCTGGCACTTGAAAGGGTGTGTTTTATTAAGT
Source organism: Thinopyrum elongatum (assembly GCA_011799875.1). Classification (NCBI taxonomy): domain Eukaryota; kingdom Viridiplantae; phylum Streptophyta; class Magnoliopsida; order Poales; family Poaceae; genus Thinopyrum; species Thinopyrum elongatum. The sequence goes on from CM022301.1 coordinate 560,550,523, forward strand.
ATCCGGTTCTAGTTGTCATAAGGTCGAGGTACAACTCTGGGTCGTCCTTTTACCGAGGGACACGGCTATTCGAATAGATAAACTTCCCTGCAGGGGTGCACCACATTACCCAACACGCTCGATCCCTCTGGCCGGGCACACTTTCCTGGGTCATACCCAGCCTCGAAAGATCAACACGTCACAGCCCTACCTAGGCCTAACAAAGAGGTCAGCACGCCGGTCTAAATCCTATGCGCGCAGGGGTCTGGGCCCATCGCCCATTGCACACCTGCACGTTGCGTGGGCGGCCGGTGAGCAGACCTAGCAACCTCCATTACAAAGGAAGTTGCATTACGCGGTCCAACCCGGCGCGCGCCGCTCAGTCGCTGACGTCTAGGAGGCTTCGGCTGATACCACGACATCGAGTACCCATAACTGTTCCCGCGTGGTGGTTAGCGCGTATAGGCTCGTAGCCAGACTCAGATCAAATACCCAATCTCGTTAAGCGTGTTATTTTGAAGTAACCGCGGACGCCGACCAGGGCCAGGCCCACCTGTCTCCTAGGTGGTCACAACCTGCCCTGTCGCTCCGCCACAAAGTAACACTCGGGGGCCGTCGGGAACCCAGGCCCACCACTACCTGGATGGAACCACCTGCCCCTTCAGCCCCCATCTCCGAACAGTAACATAAGTATGTAATGGTATATAGTATATGCACCCGTGATCACCTCCCGAAGTGATCACGGCCCAGTAGTATAGCCTGGCAGACGGACAAGAGTGTAGGGCCACTGATGTAATTCTAGCAACCTATACTAAGCATTTAGGATTGCAGGTAAGGTATCAACAGTAGTAGCAAAGACAGGCTATGCAGTAGAATAGGATTAACCGAAAGCAGTAACATGCTACACTACTCTAATGCAAGCAGTAGAGAGAAGGAATAGGCGATATCGGGTTGATCAAGGGGGGGGGGGCTTGCCTGGAAGCTCTGTCGAGAGAGAAGGGTCGTCGACGTCGTAGTCGTACACAGCAGCGTCGGCGGTGGTCTCAGCGTCTATCGAGAGAGAAGGAGGGGGAAGAAATAGTAAATACTAAGCAAACAATGTAACTCAAAGAATAGCATGGCAATAGGCTGCCGGGTGTGTTCTAACGTATGGTTACACGGTACCGAGGAAGGGGGAGCCCATCCGGGAAAGTATTCCCGGTCCCGGACATTTGTCAGACAGATGTCCGGAGGGGGAATGGAATAATAAATACACCACAATGGTGCAACGGGGATGCATGACATGTCGAATTGCAGTGCTAGGGTGATATACTGCCTACCTAAGTGTTTTAGTTAATTTAGCAATTTATTTGGATTTATTTTATTAAGGTCATGCACTATTCACCTGCCAGAAACAGGCAAAAAGTTCCATGTTCAGATAGTTAGAGGCATCTGACAAGTATGCGGGTAGCGTATTTGGCTTCGTCTCATTTTTCTGGTAATTTTTCATATATAAATTATTTTCATCGGAGTTACGGTTTAAAAGATATGAATTTTTAAAGTTTAAAAGATTTTCTGGAATTTATTTAATTAATTAAATTCGAATTATCCAAAACAGTAAATGATGACGTCAGCATGACGTAGTGCTGACGTCAGCAGTCAACAGTGCATTGACTGGGTCAAACCTGACGTGTGGGGCCCACTGGTCAGCCTCACAGTAGGTTAATTAGGTTTAAATTAAACTAATTAGGATTAGTCAGGGGTGGGCCCCATTAGTCAGCGACTAATTAGTCTTTTAATTAACTAATTAATTAATTCACAGTTTATTTATTATTATTTTTTTAAAAAATCGTTTAAAGGGGTGGGGCCCATATGTCAGCGACACAGCCAGCCCAGTCAGCGGGGCTGACCGGTCAACTGACCCCACCGGGCCCACGGTCAGTGGCACCAAGGGTGGGGCCACGCGTCCACGTGGCGCCACATCAGCGCCGGCCACCGGTGAGGCGAGACGCGGCGGCGACGGCCGGAATCTCGCCGGAGTTCGCCGGAAATGAGCTACAGGGGGCTTCCGGACCCGCGGTTTGGCTCTACGGGATGCGGGCGCTCCCGCGCATCTAGCGGCAGCGGTCACGGGGGCCGAAGTGGCCGGAGTTGGCCGGAACAAGCGGGGCCGGCGGCGGTGGCGTACGGGGCTTCGCGGGAAACGATGCCTGAGCGCGCGGGCGAGCAGAATAAGCAGCGGGGCAGCAGCGTCGGGGCTCCAGGAGCGCACTAGTGCAGACGGGTGAGGCCGTAAGGGCTCGGGAGCGTAGTGCTCGCAGCCATGACGGCGGCCGGAGCACGACTCGGTCGGGGGCTAGCTAGCGGGTGCGCGAAGGCACAGGGAGAGAGGGAGAGGGACGGAGGGCTCACAGGGAACCCGTAGTTGTGCGAGAGTGAGCTCGGGGAAGGGCGACGGCGGCGAATCGGAGCCGGAGACGAGGATGACCGTGCGGGGAGGACGAGCTCGAGGAGGACGCTGTAGCGGCGCCCAGCTCCGATGCGTGGCGTCAAGCGACGTACTCGAGGACGGGGAACACGGCGGGCATGGCGGAGCGATGATCATGGCACGGTGGTCGCGGGATCGACGAGCGCACGGCGATGGTAGCGAGCGAGCGCGCGAGCGAGAGAGGAACGAGCGAGGGGGGAGGGATTCGGTCTAGGGTTGACCAGGGTGGGGGGATAAGGGAGCGAGGGGGCTGGCCGGCTGGGCCAAGTAGGCCGGCCTGCTGCAGAGGCCAGCTGGGCCGACTGGCCCAGTGGGGGGGGGGGTTCCGGTTTTTTATTTTTTTTGTTTGTTTTAGTTTATCTTTCATTTATTTTATTTCTTTTTCTCACATTTTCCTGTTATGTAAATAGTTTGGCACCCAAATGAATTTTGTAAAATATGTGACCTGGTCCATAAATCACAGTGCACCGTAACCTAGCACCAAAAACTAGTTTGGGGTAAATATCATTTCATATTTATTTTGTATTAATAAAAAAGTTATTATTTAATGCTCTCAGCCACAGTTCGAGGTTGTTCAAGTCATTTATCAAATTCCAACAATGTTGTTTACAATTTTAACATAGCCTCAGATTTATCTACTATTTATTAAACATTTTAGTTTCTGTGTTGAACAACTTTTATTTTCCACTTTCATTTAAATTTTGAATTTGAGTTAGGAGTTGAAATGCAATATGATGCTAATGATGATTTGACACTGTTAACCTTGCTGACTTGTCATTATCAAAAGTGATTACTGTTGCTAATCACCGGGGGTGTTACAATTCTCCTCATCTATCAAGAATTCTCATCCCGAGAATTTAAGCGGGGGAGTAGGGGGGGGAGTCATGGTTACGAAACTCTAACGGATCTTCTCGGTCCTGGTTGATTTGCTGGAAGAGGTCGATCCATTACATTGATTTCTTCATTCCTCTGCTTCAAGTCATCATGATGAAGTTGTCGTTCTTCCGTTAGTATCTTCACCGTACTTACGAAGGGAAAAAGGGCAGCTTGACAATGATAGGATGCTATAAAGGTTAATCATCTGGGGGTTACCCCAGGAATGAGCACATGATTATCTCTCGAGTTGAACCACTAAAACACATCGAGAGGAAAATAAGAAGGTACAATAAGAAGTTTCAAACGGATAGACAATCGTTCGATGTCTAAAACAACATGTGAAAGGGGTCCAGAACATCAAGAATAAGTATTGCATTTTATACCAGAATAGGTCACTAGGAAGGTGGCCCGTGAATTACATACGAGACCATGCGCGAGGAACAACCTTGGGAACAGGGGTATAGGAGAGTCAGGTTTCGATCCTGTGGAACTGTGGGTTATGGGCCCACCATGTGGGTTAAAAGTAGGAAGGGCGCTATCATGTTACATAATCATGATAGCAAGGCATGTTAGAGAATAACCTGTCAGTTATGTCGGTAACAATGTTGGTACCAAGGGCGAGGGACGAAGAGAACCATTTTCCTGCTCGTTGAACGAGGCGGACCAATAGGCAAAGTTCTCGTCCATCGGTGGCTACCGAAATGTCATCAACAATAGGAACAGGGTCTTACTGGCAGAGTTGTACACCGAGGTGTTTGCATAAGCAGGAAAATATTACTGCTTAGATCATATAGATCACAAGAAAGGTTAAACAAAACAATGGAAAGGAAAATATGTTTATCAGATTAAACAAAACAATGGAAAGGAAAATGTGTTTAAACACAAGTAAATAGGAGTATATCCTTCCCAAGGTTAAGCGGGGCATGATATACGTGTCGGAGATCAAAGGCATGGCCATTTAGTTAATAGGAGTAAGAAGAATCATGATATGCACCCATACAACGGTGTTTGGGTAACTGTTCAAGAAACATTTAGCATTGGGCTACAAATGTTCTTAAGGATGTACGGAGTACCATAGTTATGCTTCGAGATAGCATCGACAGGGTTATCAGATAAAGGTCAGGCTTTGGATACACAAGGGATCCATCAAGAACAACTCAAGAATAAGTCTTACAATTTCCTCCTGGAAGAATGGCTATTCTTGCAAAAGAAAGAAACTATATTAATAAGTCCTCCAGCCAGGTGTGCTAGGCATGACATCACCTAACCGGGTCATCAAAGGACCAATATTATAACTCCGGGAATTATGTTCCACCCATTATATCTGACCGAGATCCAGTTCTGCTTGGTGTCAGGATACCTCAGAATCAGGATGCCCGGGAAGAAAAGGTGCAACACAAATTGTCGAGATGACATTGTAAGATTCTCGGGAAATGAACTATAGGAGCGGGTTCTCGAAGAAATAGTTCATCATTAAACCAAGGAGAGGATGAGGAGGTGGCTGATGGACTCAGCGACAATTCATCGAGAATTCCACAAGATGGATCTCCACAATTATGTGAACAAGGAGATGACATATGACAATTCAAATGATATAATGTTGTATGCCCGAGGAAAACATACACCATTAATCATTAGTTGAAAGGTGTGACCGAAATACGACCTTGGGCAGCAAGATCAATATTAGAGTGACGATTCAATAATCAACAGTCTAAGAACGAACTATCGATCGTTAACATTCAAAGCAATAGGGTTGCCAGAAGTACAGAATCCAAGCAGCACCGCTTGTTAGATGGTATCCCGGTTAGAATCAACACGGGGACCAAGAAAGAATGGTGATGGTGAGAAGTATCACTATGCCAAGAATTTTTAAAGAGGTGAAGCAATCCTCACAACATACTCGGCATAAAGGACAGTAATACTTCAAGGTAGAATATAATGCAAACAGGATAGCAAGTTGCATCCATAACACGGACAAGCTCGCGATGAAAAGAAGTTCAGGGTGTTGTCGATGATAACAAAAAGCATCGAGGGCAAGGAGGGTATTCCTCAACATGAACACAGTTGATATCCTGGAATAGCTCAGAATGTTGACGATGATCACGACACATTTGTCGAGAGATTTCATGAAGATGTAATCGGTCGGCGATGACATCAAGTCAAAGGAATGATGAAGCGAAAGGTTATTGGAACCAAGGGTATGACACAAACTCGAAATCAAGCTTGCTGTTCAAGGTGAGATGATATGACGATGAAGATCGACGTAAGTTTAACTCATCGTCGAAATTGTGCTCCGAGAAGCAGTACTAGGTAGCATAGTTAAGATAACGAAGTAGCCGATTGGGCTAAGAATGACATGAGTTGAAAGTTAAATTTCCCAGCAGTACATTACTAGGAGTATTGGATCACAGGGTGGATTCGATTCACTCATCGATGTTCTCAGTTGACAAACAACCCAAAACCCGTGGAATACTGAATCAGTGAGAAGGAATACTTGACGAAGACTCATAAGAAGTATTGCAGTCCCATGATATCATCGGGATACCAGGGGGTAATACTCGAAGGTAGAACATGATAGAAGTTGAACTGGGTCGTTGACTTGCGATAGCGGATACTTTAATCTCGTCAAAAATAGATGAGGCACTGGAATGGTTTCCTTTCAGATATAATGAATAAGGTTAGTATGGTCGGGACCATAACTGCAAGGGATCCAATTCAATGACACTGAAAGAATTATTCAAATGATTAAATATTCCTGCAAGAAGCTTTCATGATAAGCTCCACATCGAGTCCATGGGCAAGAACACAAAGGTTCGGGGTCGACTCCCACTTCTTCAATGCATAACATTTCATTCGCTTCTCGCCTTCGAAGAAGTCGTAGAATTGAAAAGTATCTGGTAAAACACCGGAAGAGAATGTCTTGTGTAAACTTTCGGGTTCACACGGTTTACGGAAGGTATATGTTCATCCCATAGGGCATCTTAGGAACATAAAACGCTTCAGGAGTAAATTATACAAGCTCGAAAGCAGAGTATGGTTGGGAACGCAGAGGATACAATTTACCAAATGCATTATGTATCATGGAAGAATTCACAAGGCAGTTAAATATGAAGGACATTGTAGATAAATAATCTGACGAAGGATCGGATGTCCATAGCGGAGCTGATGTGAGCATCGGCACACAACCAGATGAAGAAAGAACGCAAAGGCATCGGATTATAGGACATCTGAATAATTTGATGCTTAGATAACAAAGGAATTATGAATTCCAAAACGAAGGATCAGAAGCAGACGCTCTAATCGAGGATGGGTAGCTTGAATAGACCTAAGGGTACGATCGATGGCAATTAGATTGGTCGAGAACCAGCTCATGTTCAAAAGGACGTCTGAGCCGGAAGATAATTAGAAAGGATCAACTGATGAATGCGTGCATTCGCACTCATGTTGAATCAATAAGATGAAATGACGATGTCAAAGGATACTAATGAATATTGCCAGTCGTATGGGAAGCATCCATAATGCAAGCAGACAAGTATTTGCAGAGCAATAAGCTGCTACGGATTTTCGGGTGATCGAATAGTATTTCAATGTATCTTGTGAATCATATGAACAAAAGGGGGAAGAACGGATACTCGTAAGTGCGAGGAATTATCCGTAGGGGGTATTCATGAGGCAAGGTCTGCAAGGCAGTAAGCTCAAAGGATTGTCGGAACAATAAAGAGCAGTTCGGGGCATCTTGTAATAACAAGATCAACGGGACTGAATGCATGAATGGCAAGTGTATGTAGCTATCCATAAGTATATAACAGCGGTAGGAAATTTGCAAGGGCGGTGGACATAGGTGTCTCGGGAAATCATCGAATAGCATCTTCGGAACCTACTGGTGAAGCAGGCGATCATCTGTAATAAGGGGCTCTCCGGGTGGATGTAATCACGAGATCCTAATGTTTGAGTTAGTAAATTCATTTTAACCCGAATAGAAGAGAGATCAGAGTCCCAGAGTATAGACGAGGAATAAAAGATCCTAATACCACCCAATGGCGACGTGGGCCCGTAAGCCACACAGCCATGTTAGTAAAATAGTTTTCTTTGACTAGACTCAACTTCGGCCAAGGAGTTTGAAAGAGGGATTCCTATAGGCAGTCGGCTCTGATACCAACTTGTGACGCCCCCGATTCAATCGTACACTAATCATACACGCAAACGTGTACGATCAAGATCAGGGACTCACGGGAAGATATCACAACACAACTCTAAAAGTAAAATAAGTCATACAAGCATCATAATACAAGCCAGGGGCCTCGAGGGCTCGAATACAAGTGCTCGATCATAGACGAGTCAGCGGAAGCAACAATATCTGAGTACAGACATAAGTTAAACAAGTTGCCATAAGATGGCTAGCACAAATTGGGATACATATCGAAAGAGGCGCAGGCCTCCTGCCTGGGATCCTCCTAAACTACTCCTGGTCGTCGTCAGCAGCCTGCACGTAGTAGTAGGCACCTCCAGAGTAGGGGTCATCATCGACGGTGGCGTCTGGCTCCTGAACTCCAGCATCTGGTTGTGACAACCAGAAAGAAAAGAAAGGGGGAAAAGGGGGAAGCAAAGCAACCGTGAGTACTCATCCAAAGTACTCGCAAGCAAGGAGCTACACTACATATGCATGGGTATATGTGTAAAGGGCCATATCAGTGGACTGAACTGCAGAAAGCCAGAATAAGAGGGGGGATATCTAATCCTGTCGAAGACTACGCTTCTGGCAGCCTCCATCTTGCAGCATATAGAAGAGAGTAGATGGTAAGTTCACCAAGTAGCATCGCATAGCATAATCCTACCCGACGATCCTCTCCTCGTCGCCCTGTGAGAGAGCGATCACCGGGTTGTATCTGGCACTTGAAAGGGTGTGTTTTATTAAGTATCCGGTTCTAGTTGTCATAAGGTCGAGGTACAACTTCGGGTCGTCCTTTTACCGAGGGACAAGGCTATTCGAATAGATAAACTTCCCTGCAGGGGTGCACCACATTACCCAACACGCTCGATCCCTCTGGCCGGGCACACTTTCCTGGGTCATACCCGGCCTCGGAAGATCAACACGTCGCAGCCCTACCTAGGCCTAACAGAGAGGTCAGCACGCCGGTCTAAATCCTATGCGCGCAGGGGTCTGGGCCCATCGCCCATTGCACACCTGCATGTTGCGTGGGCGGCCGGTGAGCAGACCTAGCAACCTCCATTACAAAGGAAGTTGCATTACGCGGTCCAACCCGGCGCGCGCCGCTCAGTCACTGACGTCTAGGAGGCTTCGGCTGATACCACGACGCCGAGTACCCATAACTGTTCCCGCGTGGTGGTTAGCGCGTATAGGCTCGTAGCCAGACTCAGATCAAATACCCAATCTCGTTAAGCGTGTTATTTTGAAGTAACCGTGGACGCCGACCAGGGCCAGGCCCACCTGTCTCCTAGGTGGTCACAACCTGCCCTGTCGCTCCGCCACAAAGTAACACTCGGGGGCCGTCGGGAACCCAGGCCCACCACTACCTGGATGGAACCACCTGCCCCTTCAGCCCCCATCTCCGAACAGTAACATAAGTATGTAATGGTATATAGTATATGCACCCGTGATCACCTCCCGAAGTGATCACGGCCCAGTAGTATAGCCTGGCAGACGGACAAGAGTGTAGGGCCACTGATGTAATTCTAGCAACCTATACTAAGCATTTAGGATTGCAGGTAAGGTATCAACAGTAGTAGCAAAGACAGGCTATGCAGTAGAATAGGATTAACCGAAAGCAGTAACATGCTACACTACTCTAATGCAAGCAGTAGAGAGAAGGAATAGGCGATATCGGGTTGATCAAGGGGGGGCTTGCCTGGAAGCTCTGTCGAGAGAGAAGGGTCGTCGACATCGTAGTCGTACACAGCAGCGTCGGCGGTGGTCTCAGCGTCTATCGAGAGAGAAGGAGGGGGAAGAAATAGTAAATACTAAGCAAACAATGTAACTCAAAGAATAGCATGGCAATAGGCTGCCGGGTGTGTTCTAACGTATGGTTACACGGTACCGAGGAAGGGGGAGCCCATCCGGGAAAGTATTCTCGGTCCCGGACATTTGTCAGACAGATGTCCGAAGGGGGAATGGAATAATAAATATACCGCAATGGTGCAACGGGGATGCATGACATGTCGAATTGCAGTGCTAGGGTGATATACTGCCTACCTAAGTGTTTTAGTTAATTTAGGAATTTATTTGGATTTATTTTTTTAAGGTCATGCACTATTCACCTGCCAGAAACAGGCAAAAAGTTCCATGTTCAGATAGTTAGAGGCATCTGACAAGTATGCGGGTAGCGTATTTGGCTTCGTCTCATTTTTCTGGTAATTTTTCATATATAAATTATTTTCATCGGAGTTACGGTTTAAAAGATATGAATTTTTAAAGTTTAAAAGATTTTCTGGAATTTATTTAATTAATTAAATTCGAATTATCCAAAACAGTAAATGATGACGTCAGCATGACGTAGTGCTGACGTCAGCAGTCAACAGTGCATTGACTGGGTCAAACCTGACGTGTGGGGCCCACTGGTCAGCCTCACAGTAGGTTAATTAGGTTTAAATTAAACTAATTAGGATTAGTCAGGGGTGGGCCCCATTAGTCAGCGACTAATTAGTCTTTTAATTAACTAATTAATTAATTCATAGTTTATTTATTATTATTTTTTAAAAAAATCGTTTAAAGGGGTGGGGCCCATATGTCAGCGACACAGCCAGCCCAGTCAGCGGGGCTGACCGGTCAACTGACCCCACCGGGCCCACGGTCAGTGGCACCAAGGGTGGGGCCACGCGTCCACGTGGCGCCACATCAGCGCCGGCTACCGGTGAGGCGAGACGCGGCGGCGACGGCCGGAATCTCGCCGGAGTTCGCCGGAAATGAGCTACAGGGGGCTTCCGGACCCGCGGTTTGGCTCTACGGGACGCGGGCGCTCCCGCGCATCTAGCGGCAGCGGTCACGGGGGCCGAAGTGGCCGGAGTTGGCCGGAACAAGCGGGGCCGGCGGCGGTGGCGTACGGGGCTTGGCGGGAAACGGCGCCTGAGCGCGTGGGCGAGCAGAATAAGCAGCGGGGCAGCAGCGTCGGGGCTCCAGGAGCGCACTAGTGCAGACGGGTGAGGCCGTAAGGGCTCGGGAGCGCAGTGCTCGCAGCCATGGCAGCGGCCGGAGCACGACTCGGTCGGGGGCTAGCAAGCGGGTGCGCGAGGGCACAGGGAGAGAGGGAGAGGGACGGAGGGCTCACAGGGAACCCGTAGTTGTGCGAGAGTGAGCTCGGGGAAGGGCGACGACGGCGAATCGGAGCCGGAGACGAGGATGACCGTGCGGGGAGGACGAGCTCGAGGAGGACGCTGTAGCGGTGCCGAGCTCCGATGCGTGGCGTCAAGCGACGTACTCGAGGACGGGGAACACGGCGGGCATGGCGGAGCGATGATCATGGCACGGTGGTCGCGGGATCGACAGGCGCACAGCGATGGCAGCGAGCGAGCGCGCGAGCGAGAGAGGAATGAGCGAGGGGGGAGGGATTCGGTCTAGGGTTGACCAGGGTGGGGGGATAAGGGAGCGAGGGGGCTGGCCGGCTGGGCCAAGTAGGCCGGCCTGCTGCAGAGGCCAGCTGGGCCGACTGGCCCAGTGGGGGGGGGGTTCCGGTTTTTATTTTTTTGTTTGTTTTAGTTTTTCTTTCATTTATTTTATTTCTTTTTCTCACATTTTCCTGTTATGTAATTAGTTTGGCACCCAAATGAATTTTGTAAAATATGTGACCTGGTCCATAAATCACAGTGCACTGTAACCTAGCACCAAAAACTAGTTTGGGGTAAATATCATTTCATATTTATTTTGTATTAATAAAAAAGTTATTATTTAATGCTCTCAGCCACAGTTCGAGGTTGTTCAAGTCATTTATCAAATTCCAACAATGTTGTTTACAATTTTAACATAGCCTCAGATTTGTCTACTATTTATTGAACATTTTAGTTTCTGTGTTGAACAACTTTTATTTTCCACTTTCATTTAAATTTTGAATTTGAGTTAGGAGTTGAAATGCAATATGATGCTAACGATGATTTGACACTGTTAACCTTGCTGACTTGTCATTATCAAAAGTGATTACTGTTGCTAATCACCGGGGGTGTTACAATGAACAATATGATGCAACCTCAATTCCATATTTTTTGTAGTTTTCTTATATAAACCAAACTAGTGATAAAACAAGAAACTAAAAGATTCGATTGCAAGATCTAAAGATATACCTTCAAGCACTCACCTCCCCGGCAACGGCGCCAGAAAAGAGCTTGATGTCTACTACACAACTTGTTCTTGTAGACTCGTGTTGGGCCTCCAAGCCCAGAGTTTTGTAGGACAGTAGCAATTTTCCCTCAAGTGGATGACCTAAGCTTTATCAATCCGTGGGAGGCGTAGGATGAAGATGGTCTCTCTCAAACAACCCTGCAACCAAATAATAAAAAGTCTCTTGTGTCCCCAACACACCAAATACAATGGTAATTTGTATAGGTGCACTAGTTCGGCGAAGAGATGGTGATACAAGCGTAGTAAAGATAGTAGATATTGATTTTTGTAAGAGGAACAATAAAAAACAGCAAGGTAGCAATTGATAAAACGGAGCACAAATGGTATTGCAATGCTTGAAAATGAGGCCTAGGGTCCGTACTTTCGCTAGTGAAATCTCTCAACAATGCTAATATAATTGGATCACATAACAATCCCTTAACGTGCGATGAAGAATCACTCCAAAGTTCTTATCTAGCGGAGAACATAAGAAGAAATTGTTTGTAGCTATTCTTTCAGATCGATCTATTCAAGAGTTCGTACTAAAATAACGCAAAGCTATTCTTTCCGATCGATCTAACCAAGAGTTCGTACTAAAATAACACCAGATGATACACATCAACCAACTCTAATGTCACCTAGATACTCCAATGTCACTGTGAGTATTCGTGAGTTGATTATACGATATGCATCAAACAATTTCAGATTCATAATACTCAATCCAACACAAAGAACCTCAAAGAGTGCCCCAAGATTTCTACCGGAGAAACAAAGACGAGAACATGCATCAACCCCTACGCATAGATTACCCCAATGTCACCTCGGGAATCCGCAAGTTGAGTGCCAAAACACATATCAAGTGAATCAATATGATACCCCATTATCACCATGGGTATTCATAGCAAGACATACATCAAGTGTTCTCAAATCCATAAAAGTATTCAATCCGATAAAATGAAATCTCAAAGGAAAAACTCAATTCATCACAAGATAGAGAGGGGAAAACACCATATGATCCGACTATATTAACAAAGCCCACGATACATCAAGATCATGACATCTCAAGAACACGAGAGAGAGAGAGAGATTAAACACATAGCTACTGGCACAAACCCTCAGCCCCGAGGGTGGACTACTCCCTCCTCGTCATGGTGGCCGCCGGGATGATGAAGATGGCCACCGGTGATGATTTCCCCCTCCGGCAGGGTGCTGGAACGGGGTCTAGATTGGTTTTTCGTGGCTACAGAGGCTTGCGGTGGCGGAACTTCTGATCTAGGGTTACCCCGAGGGTTTTTGGAATATTTGGCCATTTATAGGGCGAAGAGGCGGTGCGGGAGGCCACCGAGGTGGGCACAACCCACCTGGGCGCGCCTAGGCTCCCAGGCCCACCCTGGTGGGTTGTGTTCTCCTCGGATCTCCCCTTTGGTACTTCTTTGGCCCACCGGGTGTCTTCTGGTCCAAAAAAAATCTCCAAAAAGTTTCGCTGCGTTTGGACTCCGTTTGGTATTGATTTTCTGCGATTTAAAAAACAAGCAAAAAACTGCAACTGGCACTGGGCACTATGTCAATAGGTTAGTCCCAAAAAATGATATAAAGTTTCTATAAAATTATTGTAAAATAACCAAGAATGATAATATAACAGCCTGAATACTTCACAAATTATAGATACGTTGGAGACGTATCGGCTACCAAGCTACAAAGGCTTCGTGATGAACTATAATATGCAAGGGATGAATAAAACGATTCCTGAGCTCTTCGCAATGCTTAAGGCTGCGGAGGTAGAAATCAAGGAGCATCAAGTGTTGATGGTTAACAAGAACACTAGTTTCAAGAAAAAGGGCAAGGGAAAGAAAGGGAACTTCAAGAAGAATGGCAAGCAAGTTGCCATTCCCGGGAAGAAGCCCAAAGCTGGACCCAAGCCTAAAACTGAGTGCTTCTACTGCAAAGGGAATGGTCACTGGAAGCGGAACTGCCCCAAATACTTGGCGGATAAGAAGGATGGCAAAGTGAACAAAGGTATATTTGATATACATGTTATTGATGTGTACCTTACTAATGCTCGTAGCAGCGCCTAGGTATTTGATACTGGTTTGGTTGCTCATATTTGTAACTCGAAACAGGAGCTGCGGAATAAATGAAGATTGGCTAAGGACGAGGTGACGATGCGTGTCGGAAATGGTTCCAAGGTCGATGTGATCGCCGTCGGCACGATACCTCTACATCTACCTTCGGGATTAGTTTTAGACCTCAATAATTGTTATTTGGTGCCAGCGTTGAGCATGAACTTTATATCTGGATCTTGTTTATTGCAAGACGGTTATTCATTTAAATCGGAGAATAATGGTTGTTCTATTTATATGAGTAATATCTTTTATGGTCATGCACCCTTGATGAATGGTCTATTCTTGTTGAATCTCGATCGTAGTGATACACATATTCATAATATTGAAGCCGAAAGATGCAAAGTTGATAATGATAGTGCAACATACTTGTGGGACTGCCGTTTAGGTCATATTGGTGTAAAGCGCATGAAGAAACTCCATGCAGATGGACTTTTGGAATCACTTGATTATGAATCATTTGATACTTGCGAACCATGCCTCATGGGCAAGATGACTAAAACTCCATTCTCCGGAACAATGGAGTGAGCTAATGGCTTATTGAAAATAATACATACTGATGTATGCGGTCTGATGAGTGTTGAAGCACGTGGCGGGTATCGTTATTTTTTGACCTTCACAGATGATATGAGTAGCTATGGGTACATCTACTTGATGAAACACAAGTCTGAGACATTTGAAAAGTTCAAAGAATTCCAGAGTGAAGTGGAGAATCATCGTAACAAGAAAATAAAGTTTCTACGATCTGATCGCGGAGGCGAATATTTGAGTTACGAGTTTGGCCTTCATTTAAAACAATGTGGAATTATTTCACAACTCACGCTACCTGGAACACCACAGCGTAATGGTGTGTCCGAACGTCGTAACCGTACTTTATTGGATATGGTGCGGTCTATGATGTCTCTTACCGATTTACCACTATCGTTTTCGGGTTATGCATTAGAGACAGCCGCATCACGTTAAATAGGGCACCGTCTAAATCCGTTGAGACGACATCGTATGAACTGTGGTTTGGCAAGAAACCTAAGCTATCGTTTCTTAAAGTTTGGGCTGGCGACACTTACGTCAAAAGGCTTCAGCCTGATAAGCTCGAACCCAAATCGGAGAAGTGCATCTCCATAGGATACCCTAAGAAAACAATTGGGTACACCTTCTACCACAGATCCGAAGGCAAGATCTTTGTTGCCAAGAATGGATCCTTTCTAGAGAAGGAGTTTCTCTCGAAAGAAGTGAGTGGGAGGAAAGTAGAACTTGATGAGGTAATTGTACCTTCTCTCGAATTGGGAAGTAGCACATCAGAGAAAACTGTTCCCGTGATGCCTACACCAACTAGAGAGGAAGCAAATGATAATGATCATGAATTTTAGATCAAGTCTAATAACATGAAAGCACGATCCGCACCAGAGTGGTACGGTAATCCTGTTCTGAAGGTCATGTTATTAGACCAAGGCGAACCTACGAACTATGAAGAAGCTATGATGAGCCCAGATTCCGACAGATGGCTTGAGGCCATGAAATCTGAGATAGGATCCATGTATGAGAACAAAGTGTGGACTTCGGTGGACTTGCCCGATGATCGGCAGCCATAGAAAATAAATGGATCTTCAAGAAGAAGACTGACGCTGATGGTAATATTACTGTCTACAAAGCTCGACTTGTTGCAAAGGTTTTCGACAAGTTCAAGGGGTTAACTACGATGAGACTTTCGCGCACGTAGCGATGCTTAAGTCTGTCCGAATCATGTTAGCAATTGCCACATTTTATGATTATGAAATTTGGCAAATGGACGTCAAAACTGCATTCCTTAATGGATTTCTTAAAGAAGAGTTGTATATGATGCAACCAGAAGGTTTTGTCGATCCTAAAGTTGCTAACAAAGTGTGCAAGCTCCAGCGATCCATCTATGGAATAGTGCAAGCTTCTCGGAGTTGGAATATATGCTTTGATGAGGTGATCAAAGCATATGGTTTTATACAGACTTACGGTGAAGCCTGTATTTACAAGAAAGTGAGTGGGAGCTCTGTAGCATTTCTGATATTATATGTGGATGACATATTATTGATTGGAAATGATATAGAATTTCTGGATAGCATAAAAGGATACTTGAATAAGAATTTTTCAATGAAAGACCTCGGTGAAGCTGCTTATATATTGGGCATCAAGATCTATAGGGATAGATCAAGACGCTTAATAGGACTTTCACAAAGCACATACCTTGACAAAGTTTTGAAGAAGTTCAAAATGGATCAGTCAAAGAAAGGGTTCTTGCCTGTGTTACAAGGTGTGAAGTTGAGTCAGACTCAAAGCCCAACCACTGCAGAAGATAGAGAAAAAAATGAAAGTCATTCCCTATGCCCCAGCCATAGGTTCTATCATGTATGCTATGCTGTGTACCAGACCTGATGAGTGCCTTGCCATAAGTTTGGCAGGGAGGTACCAAAGTAATCCAGGAGCGGATCACTGGACAGCGGTCAAGAACATCCTGAAGTACCTAAAAAGGACCAAGGATATGTTTCTCGTTTATGGAGGTGACGAAGAGCTCGTCGTAAATGATTACGTCGATGCTAGCTTCGACACTGATCCGGATGACTCTAAGTCACAAACCGGATACATATTTATATTGAATGGTGGAGCTGTCAGTTGGTGCTATTCCAAGCAGAGCGTCGTGGCAGGATCTACGTGCGAAGCGGAGTACATAGCTGCTTCGGAAGCAGCACATGAAGGAGTATGGATGGAGGAGTTCATATCCGATCTGGGTGTAATACCCAGTGCATCGGGTCCAATGAAAATCTTTCGTGACAACACTGGAGCAATTGCCTTGGCGAAGGAATCTAGATGTCACAAGAGAACCAAACACATCAAGAGACGCTTCAACTCCATTCGTGAAAAGGTCAAGGATGGAGACATAGAGATTTGCAAAATACATACAGATCTGAATATGGTAGACCCGTTGACTAAGCCTCTTCCGCGAGCAAAACATGATCAGCACCAAGACTCCATGGGTGTTAGATTCATTACAATGTAATCTAGATTATTGACTCAAGTGCAAGTGGGAGACTGAAGGAAATATGCCCTAGAGGCAATAATAAAGTTGTTATTTTATATTTCCTTATTCATGATAAAGGTTTATTATTCATGCTAAAATTGTATTGATCGGAAACTTAAATACATGTGTGAATACATAAACAAATACCGTGTCCCTAGTAAGCCTCTACTAGACTAGCCCGTTGATCAAAGATGGTTAAGGTTTCCTAACCATAGACATGTGTTGTCATTTGATAACGGGATCACATCATTAGGAGAATGATGTGATGGACAAGACCCATCCGTTAGCTTAGCATATTGATCGTTCAGTTTATTGCTATTGCTTTCTTGATGACAAATACATATTCCTTCGACTATGAGATTATGCAACTCCCGGATACCGGAGGAATACCTTGTGTGCTATCAAACGTCACAACGTAACTGGGTGATCATAAAGATGCTCTACAGGTATCTCCGAAGGTGTTTGTTGAGTTGGCATAGATCGAGATTAGGATTTGTCACTCCGACTATCGGAGAGGTATCTCTGGGCCCTCTCGGTAATACACATCATAATAAGCCTTGCAAGAAAATGACTAAGGAGTTAGTTACAAGATGATGTATTACGGAACGAGTAAAGAGACTTGCCGGTAACAAGATTGAACTAGGTATGAAGATACCGACGATCGAATGTCGGGCAAGTAACATACCGATGGACAAAGGGAATTACGTATGTTGTCATAAGGTTCGACCGATAAAGATCTTCGTAGAATATGTTGGAGGCAATATGGGCATCCAGGCTCCGCTATTGGTTATTGACCGGAGAGGTGTCTCGGTCATGTCTACATAGTTCTCGAACCCATAGGGTCCGCACGCTTAACGTTCGTTGACGATATAGTGTTATATGAGTTATATGATTTAGTGACCAAATGTTGTTCGGAGTCCCAGATGAGATCACGGACATGACGAGGAGCTCCGGAATGGTCCGGAGGTAAAGATTGATATATAGGACGATGATATTTGGACACCGGAAGAGTTTCGGGATGTACCAGATAGAAATCGGGTCACCGGAAGGGGTTCCGGACACCCCGGGAGGTTAATGGGCCATATGGGCCAAAGGGGGGGGACACCAGCCCACAAGGGGCTGGCGCGCCCCTCCTAGGCCGCAGCCCTTGGGGAGAGAAGGAAAGGGGGGAGTCGGCCTCCCCCTTCCTTTCCTCTCCCCTCTTTCCTTCCCCCCTCCGGCAAATATGGAAGGGGAGGGGCGGCGGCCAAGGGCAGGAGCCCAAGTAGGATTCGGCCCTACTTGGGGCGCCCCTTGGCCTCTCCCCTCTCCCCCCACCTATATATATGTGGGAGGTGGGCGCCACACATAACCACGACAATCTCTTAGCCGTGTGCGGCGCCCCCCTCCACCGTTTACACCATCGGTCATATTTTCATAGTGCTTGGGCGAAGCCCTGCGGAGATAGCATCACCATCATCGTCACCACACTGTGGTGCTGCCGGAACTCATCCACTACATCGCCGTCTTGCTGGATCAAGAAGGCGTGGACGTCACCGAGCTGAATGTGTGCTGAACGCGGAGGTGTCGTACGTTCGGTACTCGATCGGTTGGATCACGAAGAAGTTCGACTACATCAACCGCGTTACTAAACGCTTCCGCTTACGGTCTATGAGGGTACGTAGACACACTCTCCCCTCTCGTTGCTTTGCATCTCCTTGATAGATCTTGTGTGTGCGTAGAAATTTTTTTGTTTTCCATGCAACGTTCGCCAACACTAGGCCTACGTGGCGGGTGTGCCCAGGCGCATACGGACCTCCCCATATTCGCCTCAGATATAGGAAGTGCCGGTGAGTTTGGGTGTTTAGGCCGAATATGGGTAACCCGGTTGGGTGGTGTTTTTTGGTCAGGACAGCGACAAGGCAGACCGTTTGGGCATTTAGGACGGGTATGGGAGTCCAGTTGTGGATGCTCTAACATCCTGGCATTTGGGGTACAAAATTTGTACAAAGCAAAGGATGTCGCAACATGATGACAATTATAATATGTTTTATTTGGAGCCAGCCAAATTAATCCCAATTGTTTTTGGAATTAGAACCATGAATTTGAAACGAAAATGGCTTGGCCTAGGATTTAGGATCAGAACTAAAACAAGTGTGTGTATAGTTCTTATATAGATGAGATATAACAAAGTCCCATCTAATTTCTACACCATTTTATTTTATGTGGAGATTCATATGATTTTTTACTTGATTAATTAAACGGTGAGAGAGTTAGATGTGACTTTGTTAGTTCTTATTTAAGACAATACGGTAACGAGATCGGGTCTGGTTCTACAATAACAAAACGGCTCCTATAAAATCTCCTATACCAAATGATGCATAGCTAATTAAAACTAGGGGTAATTTAAACACAGGACAAGGCCAGATTTTATACTACAAGCAATTCAAGAGATATAGGTCATCCTAAGCAAAACAGAAAATTCTATTTAATAAATCAAACAAAGCATTGTCATGTGTTTGATTATTTAAAAGATTTTTAAAGCATGGTTCAAGAAATAAATTATTTAAAAAATGAATCTACGAAAAAAATTGAAAACTCTCAGGTTGCGATAGGTGTCGCAACATGCAATGAGCCACTTATTAGCACCAAAAGAGGTGAAAAGTGACCTTTGCAATAGATAACCCTTAACTAGTGATTTCGAAAATAGAATAGGGGCAGAGGGAGCAGGCTAAAAGCGCGATAGCTATATCTCGCTTACAACGAGATGGAAGAAGCTATCGCCTAAAGGGTTTTTTCTTGCGTACCTACTATGCCGGTCCGGTTTTTTCTTGCTCGGTGTAGGTTTCATTGTTTCCTTTTCTTCTGTCTATTTATTGGTTGGACTGATCTGGTTTTTATCTTTTATCTTTCTTTTTTTTCTTCACTGTTTCTTCGATTTTCACTGTTTTTTTCTTTTCTTCAATTTTTTTTGTTTCTTTCTTGGTTTTCATCAGCTTTCATTGTTATTCTTTGTTTCTTTCTTGCTTTTTACTGTTTTCATTCTTTTGCATATGTTTTCTTCGGTTTTTCTTTTTTCTTTAGTTTTCTTTGTTATTTTTATGTTTGCATTGGTTTTCTTCCTTATTCTTTGTTACCTTGTCGGTTTTCACTGTTTCCACTCTTCCGAGTGAACCCTTAACAAGACTTTGTGCATAAAACCCATTTTCACCACTGAACCGTTAACAAGACTTGTTCGAGAATGTGAGGCTAATATTAAACTCCTTTTCCCCGTTGAAGAAGTACTTGAGTCCGGTTCCTCTTCAAATCACCAGGCTCACGATAATGTGGTTAGTCACGACCCAACGTCATCTTGCGACACATAAACCTCAGAGGTGTACCGAAGCATACTCGCGGCAATGAAAGCGATAGAGGACCTTAAGAAAGTCACCTATACTTATAATGTTCTGTCACTGGCTAGGCTCTTCCCTGGAGAGGATGGCAAAGCTTATTCTAGTGCCGTAACTTCTGGGAACCCGTTGTTAGATTCCTTGACGCATTCCCAGGTTGAAGATGCAGATAAGCATGATTAAGAGGTGTGAAAATGTAAAAAATGGTAAACATGTGTAAAAAAAAAAGCGTTCCTTATGTATACAAAAAATTAAAATGTATATAAAAAAACTTGACATCAAAACCATATATTTGACAAAATGTTAATAACATATTGAAAAAATGTTCAACATGTACAAAAATTGTTTAAGATGTACACGGAAAATATTAAACGTGTATAAAAATGTTCCGATTACATTAGAAAAAAGAAAATAAAAAAGTATGAACACTGACAAATAAACAAAGAAAAACGAGAAAGAAACAAAAAATCTGCAACTCCATTTATTTTGCTGGTGAGCACATGAAACCAAGTTAGCATTGCAACTAGATTTTTTGCTTGGGTGTAGATGCAACATATGCATATTGTTATTTTTCTGTTCAGCAACAAATCATTACCCCTTAAATGGTCTCCTTTTTATTTATGGTTGAGCTTTAAGTTCCCTTTGCATTTTACTGCTTCTACGAGTCTGAACCCCACTAGAATGTTTTGTATACATAAATTGCATAATCAAATTCACTGTATGAGCCAACTTAAAAAAAAAGTCACCGTATGGGTGGTTTTTTTTTTTTTTTGAGGGTACACCGTATGAGTGGTTTGCTGAAGGCGAACATCAGTGGCTATACAAAAACCTTGAGAAACAGAGAGACGGTATACAATTCCTTTCAAATCAAATCAGCTAAATGTCACACACACTTTCTTCCTACAGCTCCAAAACTCCAAGCATCCAAATAAAACATGACTTATGGTCACACATTTCAAAGACTGGCTAAACATCCAGATTATTGGTGTTATAGCAGTTCTATCATTTACACTTATCATGGGAGATTCAAAATAGCATGCAAAGACTGATTATTATCCACCGCGTCGCTCCGCTTCGGCGTTATGGTCAGTTTGAGCAGAGCTCTGCTCCTTTGATTGCACCTCTTTGTCATTCTTGTCAGCATCTTCTACCTGGGAATCTGTCATGGAATCTGATAACGAGCTCTCAGATGTTATGTTGCCAGAACATGCTTCGCCATCCTCTCCATGGAAGAACCTAGCCAGAGACAGGGCATTGTAGGTAGAGCTGGCTTTCTTAAGGCCCTCTATCGCTTTCATTGCTGCGAGTGTGCTTCGGTACACCTCTGAGGTTTCTGCGTCGCAAGATGAAGCTGGGTCACGACTAGCCGCATCATTGTGAACCTGATGCTTCGAAGAGGAACCAGACTCGAGTACTTCATCTTCAACAGGGAAAAGGATTTCAAGATTAGCCTCACATTCTCGAACAAGTCTTGTTAACGGTTCAGTGGTGAAAAATGGTTGGTGGCGAGCTCGCTGAGTGAAAGGTAGGCTGAGCACGCCGCCTGTTCTTTTGTCATACTTCTTCAGTATCTTCACTAGCCCTGTATGCACCAAGTGTCATGATGTTAGCTAGAAAGCGTACTGTTGGTAGGACACTGAAGGTTGGCTAACTTGGTTTCATGTGCTCACCAGCAAAATTCAGGGAGCTGTAGGTCTGCAGAAGTATCATTTCACCGTGGATAAGCACGAAATCTCTACGTATCTCTAACATTTCTTCAGTGAACTCAGTTTTGGATGTAAAAGCACCATTCTTCTTAGCTTTGACTCGCTCAATCCTCTCCTTTAGCACCTAGAGACAAGCAAACTGACGAGTGAAAATAAAAGAAATTGGTATACCACAACTACCTGCTACTGTACTACCTAAGCCCCTAAATAACCCATGTACAATAAACGAAAAATGCCAACAACGGACAATAACATTCACAGATTGTGGGATTTCAAAAATAGGAAGGGAATCTCTCCCAAGCGCTCATGAGAATGTCGCTTCATGTTGTTAGGACAATCATCTTCTCAACACCTCACATGTTATTAGATTCTATAGATCCAACACCACCAGACAGCCTGTTACGTAAGGACAAAACCATGTGACAGCACAACGAAATAGATGCTCTCAGCAGGAGGTTGAATCAAATAAATGATGAGAACTAATATGAAGACAAGAACTGAAGCATAAACAGACTCTTTAGGCCTTTCACCAGATAAGTTCAGAAGTATGGATTTTACTACAGCCTGGAATGCTAAACCATCTAAATTGCTCAGTCAGCTATGTCTGTGTGGTCCATGCACAAAAAAATACTCCCTCAATCCCATCATATAAGATGTCATTACAACCAATATGTGAGTACATCAGTTGTAATGACATCTTATATTATGGGATGGAGGGAGTAGTAAATTTACTTTAGGCAAGGCCAAGTGCTGTTGTTTACATTGGTTTGGGGTCTCGATTTACAAGAATTATTGGAACTGGATTTGCTACTCACCTAGTTAAGTTCAGAAGTTGGATATTATTAGTTTTAGAACAGCCTGAAATGTTAAACGACCTAGACTGCTCAATCAGCTATGCTTTTATGATCCATAAAAAAGGGTAAATTGAGTTCTTCGGGCAAGGCCAAGTGCTGTTGTTTACATTGGTTTGGGGTCTCGGTTTACAAGAATTGTTGGGACTGGATTTGCTACTCACCTAGTCACCTGCAACCGACATTTAAGCAAACTCGGCCATAATGAACACTGAGCAAACCTCAGTGGCAGCTTTAAACTCCGTTATCGTGCGGATGTTCACTAATCACATATGGGTCATTGGTTAAACGTGACATAATGACATCTGCATAGCTGGAGCCTTAATATGCCTAAGTCGCGTAGAGCATGTTCAATAAGCCTATGTGCAGTGTTGACATTTTCAGGCCATTTCACTTAACAGGGGGAGGGGGAGTATCACCGGACAACTAAATTCAGAGTACCAGGTTTGATGGCTTTTCTGATGGATACAGACATACAGTTACAGAGCGATTGCATGCCCCTGTCGTACAGAAAGGCGCATGCAATGATTTCGCCTATAATGAACAAACAACAGAAACATTTTATCCACCTAAGTTACTATGACAACCAGACAAGCCTAGTTTGTAGTTGCAATTAAAGGCATCACAAGCGGCCAATTACTCGTTGGCCGAACCAAATCACGGTTTAATGCTACCACCGATTCATCACTACTATCCAAAAAAATTCTTTTAGACATCCTAAACTCGAGAGATTCACATGTGGTGACCAATTCCCACTCACGATTAAACCATTCATTCCCCGGCACGGCACGGCCCGAAATCCCCACGATCCAGCCCACGACGGCCCTACAAGACTCCGTCCCGCACGCGTCGGCGAGAAGATGACGGCTGCAGGCAGGGGGGCGGAGGCGGGTGAGAGGGAGGGGAAGGGTTGGTTGGGTGGGTACCTGGAGGCGGATGACGTACCACTCCTCCCTCTCCATGTAGAAGTCGTTGAGCTTGTGGAGCTCGACGTCGAGGATCCGGGCGAACCAGTCCCCGAGGCCGCCGTCGCCGCGCCCGGCGGGGGGCAGGGGAGGCGGAGGGGGCGGCTGGTCGGCAACGTCGGGCGGCAGCGTCTTGATGAGCTTCTTGAGCGCCTTGTAGGCGAGGTACTTGTCCTTCCAGTCCGGCAGCGTGCCCTCCAGGTGGCTCCGGAAATCCTTGCCGAACTTCATCTCCTCT
This sequence comes from Thinopyrum elongatum, assembly GCA_011799875.1. Classification (NCBI taxonomy): domain Eukaryota; kingdom Viridiplantae; phylum Streptophyta; class Magnoliopsida; order Poales; family Poaceae; genus Thinopyrum; species Thinopyrum elongatum. The sequence continues at coordinate 560,574,465 of CM022301.1, forward strand.
CCCCTCCGCCGCGGCGCGAGAATTCCAAGGAAGGATTGGAGGATGGAGAAGAGGAAGAAGGTGGGGAGGGAGGCGGGCCGGGCCGGCCAGGGTGGGCGGGTCGATGATTGGGGCGTGGGTCGCTGTCGGGCGGGCCCGGTGGGCCCGCGGTTATTCGGCCTCGGTGGGCGCCTCGCGTCGCGTGGGTCCCTTTCCTTTGCTGTCGTCTCGTCTCGTTCCGCTTGGCTGCGGCCGCCGCCGGTCGCCGCTTCGGCGATAATTAAAACACAAAACATTTGTGTCTTTTGTCTGGGCCCTACGTCGGCTTCGGCCCTTGGATACGGCGAGATTCCAAATCAGAAGAAGAGAAAAAAAAATGGGAATCGCTTTTTCCAAAACAGAGGCCACGTGATTGGGGAATGGTTTGGGAACAAAATGGTGAGCTACGTACTGTAGTTGTCAAAAACATGGGCAGCTTCGATTAGACCGGTCAGGCCGACACAAGAGAGAGAGAGAGAAAACGCACGTCCACACAAACCTCTTCAAACCACGGGCGATGGACTGCAAGCCTAGCCGGTGAAAGCCAGCCATTTCGACGGTCAAACGCACGTCCACAGAAACCTCTTCAAAAACAGCGGTTTGATTGTCGATTTTTTAAGTAATAAAATAATATATGTTGAGTAATATAGTGTGAAACAATGGTCAAATAAAATTATTTTCATGTAGTGGACAACAAAATAGCACAGCCAAGTTGGTTATTGAGCCGTGGGCGGGCCTTGTGTATGCTCACACGACCTGGGATCGAATCCCAATTTCTATTGAAATATTTTTCTAGTTTTTCCCGGTTTAATGACCCGGTTTTTCACCGGTTTTCCAGAAAACTGGCCGGTTCGACCGGTTTTCTCTGGTCTGATTGTAGAACGGTCTTATTAGCTTAAAAAAACGATGCGGCCGCCGGTTCCGGTTTTTTCCGGTTCGACCGTCGATCCAGTCCGGTTTTTTAAACTATGTGTGTGTGCGTTCATAAGAGTGGCTGCATATACACATAGGTGAATGCCTGTGTATATACTGTTTTTCCCAAACAAAAAAAATATCGGATGATTTTTGGCATGCAATTTATTACATAAATAGTGGTGCGTGTTGTTCTTTTTTTCCCTCTGAGACAACGCGTTGCATCTATTAAATGGTAGAGATAACATCAAATAATACTTCCTCTTCGTCCAGATTCTATAGCCCTCGTTGTACTTTGCATCAAATTTTAACCATAAATTTAACTAACAAAGTACTTTTTTTTTGCGGGATAAACTTTCGATCTATTTATCTTCAATCATGGTAATACAACGAACACTAGAAATAATAAAATTAAATCCAGATCCGTAGACCATCTAGCGGCGACTACAAACACTGAAGCGAGCCGAAGACGCGCCGCTGTCATCGCCCCTCCCTCGCCGGAGCCGGGCAAACCTTGTTGTAGTGGACAGTCGGGAAGTCGTCGTGCTAAGGCTCCATAGAACCAACGCACCAGAACAGCAACCGCCGCCGATGAAGAGTGTAGATAAGAAGGATCCAACTTGAAAACACATGAACAAAGACGAACAACGAACAGATCCGAGCAAATCCACCGAAAACACACCTCCACACGCTCACCGACGATGCTAGGCGCATCACCAGAACGGGGGCTAGGCGGGGAGACCTTTATTCCATCTTTAGAGAGTCGCTGCCGTCTCGGCTTCCTGAGTAGGACACTAACCCTAACAAACCTTGGAAAAAAAAATCTAAAAACGGAGCCCTCCCACCGGCAAGGGCCGGGATCCACTCCGCCCCCATGGCCATGAGAGACAAGGCGGCCCGGCGCCGATGCCGGCGGGAGGCAGAGGAACCCTAGCTTTTCGGCGGGCGGCTGCTTTACTTATCTTCACTAACAAAGTACTTGACATTGTCATGGGGTCAACAAATGTCTTATATTAAGTTAAAGAGGTAGTATAATTTATATGTCAAAATATAGCATTGTTGGATCTAACAATACAAATTTTGTGGCATATATAATTTATGTTTTGCTCATCATACCTATGGTCAAAGTTGACATCATGGTGATGGCATTGATGGTGTGGCGGAAGATGCAGCCGCCCAATGGAACTCCGCCGCTCTGTAATGAGATCCTGTGTTTGCTCCACATCCCGGTCTCATCGGCGTTTTTCTTTTTGGTTTTCCGATCTAAGATCGGTTTGCGTCGCCCGCCGCCGCCATCGATCCCCGTGCGCCTCTACTCCGACACCGGCGCGACACGGCTTCTCCACCGACCCGGCGGCCTCGCGCAACCTAGCGGCCCCTCAACGCCGCCGTTCGTGCGCCGGCACGCCCGTCGATCTACGCCGGCCGTCATCGCCCTGCTCCGATTGGGACTCCTGCATCACCCTGACCCGACGGCCTCGCGCCATGCGGCGGCCCATCACAACCGTCGTTCGCGCGCCGGCCTTCCCGTCGATCTTCACCGTCGCCTTGTCTGGTCGCGCACCGGCTGCCTTGGGCCGGCTGCGTCGGGCCGGCTCCCGGCTCCGTCCTTGCCAGCTGCCTCGCGCCGGCTGTGTCCGCCTTGTCGGCTACCTCACGCCGGCCGCTTCGGGCCGGCTGTCGGGCCGCCTGCGTCGCGCCGCCTGCTTTGGGCCGGCTGAAGGTTCCGGCCGCCACCCCGCCTCCACCAAGCGACGTCCACGACCTCGCGCACGATCGGATTGATCACCCGCCCGCCGCCGCGATCCGCCTCATCTATGCCGTGCAACCAACCTGGGCTGTCGGTTGCGCGCGCCTCCGCAGGTCCTATGAAGACTGTCCCGAGTTCAGCGCGCCCCTCCACCGATCGAGCAACGGGCTGCCGCTGCGTCGCCCCGTCGGGCCGCAGCGCCGCCGCCCCGTGGTTCTTTTCCCGGCTGCACCGACCCGCGTCACCGCTGCGTCGCCCCTTTGGGCCGTAGTGTCGCGGCCCGCGGTCTCCCGCCGCCCCGAGGCCGTCCGCTCCAGGCCGTCCCGTGGCTGCACCGACCCTCGCGCCACCGCTGCGTCGCCCCATTCGGCCGTAGCGAGCGTGGCACGCGGTCCACGCCGCCGTCCTAAGGCCATCTCCGCGGCTGCACCGACTCACGAACTGCCGTTGCGTCGCCCCTTCGGGCCGCAGCGTCGCGGCCCGCGGTCCCCGCCGTCGCCTCAACCCGCCTGCCGCCGCTGCGTCGCCCCTTCGGGCCCTCGCGCCGCGGCCCGCGGTCCACTTCGCCGTCCCCGTGCGTCGACTTCCCGTGGTATGCGCCGCGCCGTCTCCCTTGGCGCGGGAACGCCACCGTCCGCGCCGGTCTTCGTCACGCTGTCCGGGTTCTTCGCCTACTTCGAGCATTGCCGCCGGGCTCCTAACCTAGCCGCCGCCGCCGCCGTCAGGCCGCAGCTGCCGCTCTTCTTCGGCCGCCGCCGCCGCTACCCCCGTAGCCGCCGCAGCCGCCCGTCCACCCCCTTCGTCTTCGTCCAGCACCAGCCCGTCGCCAGCGTCGCCGTCATCTACCCCGACCACTTCGTCTACTCCGACCACCGTTGGTGACATCGGCCCCGCGCCGATGGACGCCGCAATCGTCGTCGAGTTCTTCTCTGCTGGCCCCTCCGACTTCTCCGACATGGCGTACAGCTCGTGCAGGTCCCTCGTCTACGCATGCCCGGTGCTGGCAACACCGATGCGTGCCTTCATCCACGACGTGTCCCCGGGCCTGGCAAGCCTGGTCGGCGCTTCGTCAACTTCTTCTTCGTCCGTCTACGCATGCGCGGTGCTGGCAACACCGGTGCGTGCCTTCGTCCATGATGTGTCCCCGGGCTTGGCAAACCCGCCGCGACGCGTCGTCAACAACATCTTCTTCCCGGCGCACCACTACTTCGACACCACTGCGCCCATGCTAACTCGGCGCCCCCTTGCGCCCGCGGCTCCACGGCGACTTCCTCGACACCGGCCACCCCGACTCGACATTGACCACGGCATTCTTCGCACGGCTACCTCGACCACGGCTCCACCACCCATGCTCTCGGCTACCACGACAAACGGCACAAAGGGCTACCGCCTTGCTTGAGCAACCTCGTTGGTTGCCACTCCAGCCACGACTCCGCGATGCATCGACCGTTACGACTGTGGGGGGGTGTCCGTCGGCTTGCCTTCGGATTCTTCTCCAGTCTCACCGTCTACGTCGCTACCGTTGTGACTGCGGGGGGATGTTGAGTATAAGGATTATTAGGAAGTATAGGATAGACTAGGATTTGGTCCTGCCTTGTCTTGTACTCCAAGTTGGTCTTTGTACTCCTATGTATATGCCCACGAGGCTCAAGCAATACAACGAACTATTCCACCAATCCCTCTCTCCCTTCTAACAAGACATCTATTTCAATTCTGAAGGATGATCGGTGGGCGGTGTTGTGGCTTTTACAAGCCAGACGACCCCGCGAGCCGAAGCACGTACTTGTACTCCCTACTTGTTTGATTTGGCGAGAGCGTGCTTCTCGTATGCCAAGCACACGATCGATATGGAGTTGGAAAAAGAATCAAAGGAGGCCATCCGAAAGGAGCGGCTGAACACATAGCCCATAGGGCGTGTTTCGGGGAGCTCTTTTTGTTTACACATGTACTTTGCAACGGAAAAAAAATTGGATAGGCAGTCATCGTAATTTGCTTGTCATTTTATTGTTAGTGCAGCTTCATGCCAAAAATATACTTTAATTGTGAACTGAACCAATACTTATTGGCTTACAAAAAGCATAACTTTATTGACAGTTAGTGCGGTTTCCAAGAATATACGGTGGGGGGAAAAATCTGTAAAACTAGAAATGAGGTGTGGTGGGGATGAAGAGGGGGACTTAAGAAAGAAAGAATTGTGACCTTACTTACATTTTAAGTGCCAAGGTTTTTTTTTTTTGCAAAGAAGAGAAGTGGTAGGGCGGGAGACAACTGTTAAATCCTTTACAGTAAGAGAGATGATTTTTTTTTTTGCGAGAGAAATTTCCAATTTATTGATCAATCATGGCAGTACAGAGAACACTAGAGGTAATAAAAAAATATATCCAGATCCATGGACCACCTAGCGATGACTACAAGTACTGGAGCGAGCCGAAGGCGCGCCGCAGTCATCGGCCCTCGGAGCCGGACAAATCTTATTGTAGTAGACAATCGGGAAGTCATCGTGCTAAGGCTCCAAAGGACCAGCGTACTAGAGCAGCAACCATCGCTGATGAAGGGAGTTGTAGATCAGAAAGATCAAACATGTAATGTAACCACACGAATGAAAATGAACAAAAACTGGATCTAAATAGATCCACCAAATACCAACACTGGCCGAATCACACGAGATCCGACGGAGACACACCTCCACACATCCTCCGACGACGCTATTCACACCATCGGGGTGGTGATCACACATGAGCGACATTATTCCTACCGAGGGACAACGCCACCGCCACACAACTTCGACCAAGACGGTGAACCTAAGAAAAACGAGAACGGGGTCCCTCCGCCCACCAAGGGCCGAGATCCTTCGCACCTTCACGGCCCAAAGGCCAACGGAGGTGGGGCGGATTGGTGGCGGCACCGGCGGCAGGAGGAAGGGGGCTTTTCTTGAGGGGGGAGGAAAGACTTTTCTTAAGTATATGATTCTTGGTTTCCAAACCTTTCAATAAGAGAGATGATGGTGGAGCATCATCAATCCAAACACTAGGAGGTGAAAATTTTGCTAAAGAAGCAAGTTCATGTGCCACCATATTAGCTTCTCTATGGCACTGCTCAAAAGAAATAAGAGATAAATCCCTCAACAGATGATAACAGTCATCAAATATCGCTGCCCCATTGCCAACAAAACTACCTCGTTCTTTCATAGCCTCAATAACATCCATATTGTCAAGAGTTTCCCAGCAGTCTGCTACATCCCAAGTGAAGAAAATATGCCCTAGAGGCAATAATAAAGTTGTTATTTTATATTTTCTTATTCATGATAAAGGTTTATTATTCATGCTAGAATTGTATTGATCGGAAACTTAAATACATGTGTGAATACATAAACAAATACCGGGTCCCTAGTAAGCCTCTACTAGACTAGCTCGTTGATCAAAGATGGTTAAGGTTTCCTAACCATAGACATGTGTTGTCATTTGATAACGGGATCACGTCATTAGGAGAATGATGTGATGGACAAGACCCATCCGTTAGCTTAACATAATGATCGTTCAGTTTATTGCTATTGCTTTCTTCATGTCAAATACATATTCCTTCGACTATGAGATTATGCAACTCCCGGATACCGGAGGAATACCTTGTGTGCTATTAAACGTCACAACGTAACTGGGTGATCATAAAGATGCTCTACAGGTATCTCCGAAGGTGTTTGTTGACTTGGCATAGATCGAGATTAGGATTTGTCACTCCGAGTATCGGAGAGGTATCTCTGGGCCCTCTCGGTAATACACATCATAAGAAGCCTTGCAAGCAAAGTGACTAATGAGCTAGTTACAGAATGATGTATTATGGAACGAGTAAAGAAACTTGTCGGTAACAAGATTGAACTAGGTAGGAAGATACCGACGATCGAATCTCGGTCAAGTAACATACCAATGGACAAAGGGAATTACGTATGTTGTCATAACGATTCGACCGATAAAGTCCTTCGTAGAATATGTAGGAGCCAATATGGGCATCCAGGTTCCGCTATTGGTTATTGACCGGAGAAGTGTCTCGGTCATGTCTACATAGTTCTCGAACCCTTAGGGTCCGCACGCTTAACGTTCGTTGACGATATAGTGTTATATGTTTTGGTGACCGAATGTTGTTCGAAGTCCCGGATGAGATCACGGACATGACAAGGAGTCTTGAAACGGTCGAGAGGTAAAGATTGATATATAGGACGATGATATTTGGACACCGGAAGTGTTTCGGGACGTACCGAGAAGAAATCGGGTCACCGGAAGGGGTTCCGGGCACCCCCTGGGAAGATATGGGCCTTATGGGCCAAAGGAGGGGACAGACCAGCCCACAAGGGGGCTGGCGCGCCCCTCCCTTGGCTGGCCGGCCCTATGGGGAAGGAAAGGGGAGGGGTGGCCCCTCCTGCCTTTCCCTCCTCAAGAGAGAAAGGAAAGGCGGGAGGGGGCGCCACCTCCTCCTTCCTTCCTCCCGCACTCCAAATAAGGAAGGGGGGCGCCACTTGGGGAGGACCCCAAGTAGGATTCGGCCTACTTGGGGCGCCCTCCTGGCTGCTCCCTCCTCCCCCCACCTATATATATGTGGGAGGGGGGCGCCTAGCACAACACAACATTGTCTTAGCCGTGTGCGGCGCCCCCCTCCATCGTTTACACCCCCGGTCATATTTTCAGAGTGCTTAGGCGAAGCCCTGCGGAGATCACTTCACCATCACCGTCACCACGCCATCGTGTTGCCGGAACTCATCCACTACCTCGCCGTCTTGCTGGATCAAGAAGGCAGAGGACGTCATCGAGCTGAACGTGTGCTGAACGCGGAGGTGCCGTATGTTCGGTGCTCGATCGGTTGGAACGCGAAGAAGTTCGACTACATCAACCGCGTTGTCAAATGCTTCCGCTTACAGTCTACGAGGGTACGTAGACACACTCTCCCCTCTCGTTGCTATGCATCTCCATGGATAGATCTTGCGTGTGCGTAGAATTTTTTTTGTTTTCCATGCAACGTTTCCCAACAGTGGCATCCGAGCCAGGTCTATGCGTAGATGATATGCACGAGTAGAACACAAAGAGTTGTGGGCGGTGATAGTCATACTGCTTACCACCAACATCTTATTTTGATTCGGCGGTATTGTAAGATGAAGCGGCCCGGACCAACCTTACATGTCCACGTACATGAGACCGGTTCCACCGACAGACATGCAACTAGTTTTGCATAAAGGTGGCTGGCGGGTGTCTGTTTCTCCTACTTTAGTTGAATCGAATTTGACTGCGGCCGGTCCTTGAAGAAGGTTAAAACAGCAAACTTGATGAAACACCGTTGTGGTTTTTGCCGTAGGTAAGAACGGTTCTTGCTAGAAGCCCGTAGCAGCCACGTAAAACTTGCAACAACAAAGTAGAGGACGTCTAACTTGTTTTTGCAGGGCATGTTGTGATGTGATATGGTCAAGACGTGATGTGATATATGTTGATGTCTGAGATGATCATGTTTTGTAATATCGACAACCGGCAGGAGCCTTAGGGTTGTCTCTTTATTGTATGAAGTGCAAGCACCATGTAATTGCTTTACTTTATCACTATGCGTTAGCGATAGTTGTAGAAGCAATAGTTGGCGAGACGACCCCGACGCAACAATGGAGATCAAGGTGTCGAGCTGGTGACGATGGAGATCATGACGATGCTTTGGAGATGGAGATCAAAAGCACAAGATGATGATGGCCATATCATGTCACCTATTTTTGATTGCATGTGATGTTTATCCTTTATGCATCTTATTTTGCTTAGAACGGCGATAGCATTATAAGATGATCCCTTCACTAAATTTCAAGATAAAAGTGTTCTCCCCGAGTATGCACCGTTGCCAAAGTTTGTCGTTTCGAAGCACCACGTGATGATCGGGTGTGATAGACTCTACGTTCACATACAACGGGTGTAAGATAGTTTTGCACATGCAGAATACTTGGGTTAAACTTGATGAGCCTAGCATGTACAGACATGGTCTTGGAACAGTGGAGACCGAAAGGTCGAACGTGAGTCATATAGTAGATATGATCAACATAGAGATGTTCACCATTGATGACTACCCCATCTCACGTGATGATCAGACATGGGTTAGTTGATTTGGATCACGTATCACTTAGATAACTTGAGGGATGTTTATTTAAGTGGGAGTTCATTAGTAATTTAATTAATTGAACTTAATTTATCATGAACTTAGTCTTATAGTTTTGCATATCTATGTTGTAGATCAATGGCTCGAGCTACCGTTCCCCTGAATTTTAATGCGTTCCTAGAGAAAGCTAAGTTGAAAGATGATGGTAGCAACTACACGGACTGGGTCCGTAACTTGAGGATTATCCTCATTGATGCACAGAAGAATTATGTCCTTCATGCATGATACGTCCATTTTGCATCATGCTTTTATATTGATATTTAATGCATTATGGGCTGTCATTACACATTCTAGCACAATACTTATTCCTTTTCTCTCTTATCTTACAAGGTTTACATAAAGAAGGAGAATGCCGGCAGCTGGAATTCTGGGCTGGAAAAGGAGCAAATATTAGAGACCTATTCTGCACAACTCCAAAAGTCCTGAAACTTTACGGAGAGTCATTTTGGAATTAATAAAAAATATTGGGCGAACAAAATACCAGAGGGGACCCACCAGGCAACCACAAGGGTGGAGGGCGCGCCCCCTGCCTTGTGGCCCACCTGGAAGGCCCCCGATGCCCATCTTCTGCTATATGATGTGTTTTGACCTGGAAAAAATCAGAAGGAAGCTTTCGGGACAAAGCGTCGCCGTCTCGAGGCGGAACCTGGACAGAACCAATCTAGGGCTCCGGCGGAGCTGTTCTGCCGGAGAAACTTCCCTCCGGGAGGGGGAAATCGAAGCCATCGTCATCACCAACGATCCTCTCATCGAGAGGGGGTCAATCTCCATCAACATCTTCACCAGCACCATCTCCTCTCAAACCCTAGTTCATCTCTTGTATCCGATCTTTGTCTCAAAACCTCGGATTGGTACCTGTGGGTTGCTAGTAGTGTTGATTACTCCTTGTAGTTGATGCTAGTTGGTTTATTCGATGGAAGATCATATGTTCAGATCCTTAATGCTATTCAATATCCCTCTGATTATGAACATGAATATGCTTTGTGAGTAGTTACGTTTGTTCCTGAGGAGATGGGAGAAGTCTTGTTATAAGTAATCATGTGAATTTGGTATTCGTTCGATATTTTGATGAGATGTATGTTGTCTTTCCTCTAGTGGTGTTATGTGAACGTCGACTACATGACACTTCACCATGATTTGGGCCTCGGAGAAGGCATTGGGAAGTAATAAGTAGATGATGGGTTGCTAGAGTGACAGAAGCTTAAACCCTAGTTTATGCGTTGCTTCGTAAGGGGCTGATTTGGATCCATATGTTTCATGCTATGGTTAGATTTATCTTAATTCTTCTTTCGTAGTTGCGAATGCTTGCGAGAGGGGTTAATCATAAGTGGGAGGCTTGTCCAAGGAAGGACAGCACCCAAGCACCAGTCCACCCACATATCAAATTATCAAAGTATCGAACGCGAATCATATGAGCATGATGAAAACTAGCTTGACAGTAATTCCCATGTGTCCTCGGGAGCGCTTTGCTTTATATAAGAGTTTGTCCAGGCTTGTCCTTTGCTACAAAAAGGATTGGGCCACCTTGCTGCACCTTAGTTACTTTTGTTACTTGTTACCCGTTACAAATTATCTTATCACACAACCATCTGTTATCGATAATTTCAGTGCTTGCAGAGAATACCTTGTTGAAAACCGCTTGTCATTTCCTTCTGCTCCTCGTTGGGTTCGACACTCTTACTTATCGAAAGGACTACGATAGATCCCCTATACTTGTGGGTCATCAAGACTCTTTTCTGGCACCGTTGCCCGGGAGTGAAGCGCCTTTGGTAAGTGGATTTTGGTAAGGAAACATTTATATTACGTGCTGAAACTTACTGTCACTTGTCACTATGGAAAATAATCCTTTGAGGGGCTTGTTTGGGGTATCTTCACCTCGACCAGAAGAGCGAAGAGTTTCTCCTCAACCTACTGAACCTACTGAAAATATTTATTATGAAATTCCTTCGGGTATGATAGAGAAACTGCTAGCTAATCCTTATGCAGGAGATGGAATACTATATCTCGATATGCACTTAATCTATGTGGATGAAGTTTGTGGATTATTTAAGCTTGCAGGTTTGCCCGAGGATGATGTCAAGAAGAAGGTCTTCCCTTTATCTTTGAAGGGAAAGGCATTGACATGTTATAGGCTATGTGATGATATTGGATCATGGAACTACAACCGTTTGAAATTGGAATTTCATCAAAAGTTTTATCCTATGCATCTGGTTCATCGTGATCGGAATTATATTTATAATTTTTGGCCTCATGAAGGAGAAAGTATTGCTCAAGCTTGGGGGAGGCTTAAGTCAATGTTATATTCATGCCCCAATCATGAGCTCTCAAGGGAAACTATTATTCAGAATTTTTATGCTCGGCTTTCTCGTAATGATCAATCCATGCTCGATACTTCTTGTACTGGTTCTTTTATGAAGAAGGATATTGAATTCAAATGGGATTTATTGGAAAGAATTAAACGCAACTCTGAAGACTGGGAACTCGACGAAGGTAAGGAGTCAGGTATAAACCTTAAGTTTGATTGTGTTAAATCTTTTATGGATACCGATGCTTTTCGTGATTTTAGCACTAAATATGGACTTGACTCTGAGATAGTAGCTTCCTTTTGTGAATCATTTGCTACTCATGTTGCTCTCCCTAAGGAGACGTGGTTTAAATATCATCCTCCCATTGAATTAAAAGTAGTAGAACCTCTTAAAGTTGAAGAAGAAACTATTACTTATAATGTTGATCCTATTGTTCCTACTGCTTATATTGAGAAACCACCTTTTCCTGTTAGAGTAAAGGATAATGCTAAAGCTTCAACTGTGGTTCATAAGAGTAATATTAGAACACCTACACCCCCTGAACAAATTAAAGTTGAACCTAGTATTGCTATGGTTAAAGATCTCTTGGTCGATAATATTGATGAGCATGTTATTTATTTCTGCGATGAAGATGCTAGAATCGCTAAACCTGATATTAAAGATAAACATAGACCCGTTGTTGGCATGCCTGTTGTTTCTGTTAAAATAGGAGATCATTGTTATCATGGTTTATGTGATGTGGGTGCTAGTGTGAGTGCAATTCCTTATACCTTATATCAAGAAATTATGAATGATATTGCACCTGTTGAGATAGAAGATATTGATGTTACTATTAAACTTGCCAATAGAGATACTATATTTCCAATTGGGATTGTTAGAGATGTTGAAGTCTTGTGTGGGAAAATAAAATACCCTACTGATTTTCTTGTTCTTAGTTCCCCACAAGATGATTTTTGTCCTATTATATTTGGTAGACCTTTCTTGAATACTGTTAATGCTAGGATAGACTGTGAGAAAGAAATTGTTACTGTCAGCTTTGGGGATGTGTCTCATGATTTTAATTTCTCTAAATTTCGTAGACAACCCCATGATAAGGAATTGCCTAGTAAGGATGAAATTATTGGTCTTGCTTCTATTGCTGTGCCTCCTACTGATCCTTTAGAACAATATTTGCTAGATCATGAAAATGATATGTTTATGAATGAAAGAAAGGAATTAGATGAAATATTCTTTAACCAAATGCCTGTTTTGAAACACAATTTGCCTGTTGAAATCCTTGGAGATCCTCCTCCACCCAAGGGTGATCCCGTGTTTGAGCTTAAACAATTACCTGATACTTTGAAATATGCTTATCTTGATGAAAAGAAGATATATCCTGTTATTATTAGTGCTAACCTTTCAGAGCATGAAGAAAAGAAATTATTGAAAACTCTAAGGAAGCACCGTGCTGCTATTGGATATACTCTTGATGATCGTAAGGGCATTAGTCCCACTCTATGTCAGCATAAAATTAATATGGAGCCTGATGCTAAACCAGTTGTTGATCACCAACGACGGTTAAATCCTAAGATGAAGGAAGTGGTAAGAAATGAAATACTAAAACTTCTGGAGGCAGGTATAATTTATCCTATTGCTGATAGTAGATGGGTAAGTCCTGTTCATTGTGTCCCTAAGAAGGGAGGTATTACTGTTGTTCCTAATGATAAGAATGAATTGATTCCACAAAGAATTGTTACAGGTTATAGAATGGTAATTGATTTTCGCAAATTAAACAAAGCTACTAGAAAAGATCATTACCCTCTATCTTTTATTGATCAAATGCTAAAAAGACTATCCAATAATACACATTTTTGCTTTCTAGATGGTTATTCTGGTTTTTCTCAAATACCTGTGTCAAAAGAGGACCAAGAAAAGACCACTTTTACTTGCCCTTTCGGTACCTTTGCTTATAGACGTATGCCTTTTGGTTTATGCAATGCACCTGCTACCTTTCAAAGATGTATGAATGCTATATTCTCTGATTTTTGTGAAAAGATTGTTGAGGTTTTCATGGATGATTTCTCCGTTTACGGAACTTCTTTTGATGATTGCTTAAGCAACCTTGATCGAGTTTTGCAGAGATGTGAAGAAACTAATCTTGTCTTGAATTGGGAGAAGTGCCACTTTATGGTTAATGAAGGTATTGTCTTGGGGCATAAAATTTCTGAAAGAGGTATTGAAGTTGATAAAGCGAAAGTAGATGCTATTGAAAAGATGTCATGTCCTAAAGATATCAAAGGTATAAGAAGTTTCCTTGATCATGCTGGTTTCTATAGGAGGTTTCTTAAAGACTTCTCTAAAATTTCTAGGCCTCTCACTAATCTCTTGCAAAAAGATGTTCCTTTGTTTTTGATGATGATTGTGTGGAAGCATTTGAAATACTTAAGAAAGCCTTGATTACTGCACCTATTGTTCAACCACCTGATTGGAATCTACCCTTTGAAATTATGTGTGATGCTAGTGATTATGCTATTGGTGCTGTTCTAGGACAAAGAGTTGATAAAAATTTGAATGTTATTCATTATGCTAGTAAAACTCTAGACAACGCCCAGAGAAATTATGCTACTACTGGAAAAAAAATAGCAGTTGTTTTTGCTTGTGATAAGTTCAGATCTTATATTGTTGATTCCAAAGTAACTGTTCACACTGATCATGCTGCTATTAAATACCTTATGGAAAAGAAAGATGCTAAACCTAGACTTATTAGATGGGTTCTCTTACTACAAGAATTTGATTTGCATATTATTGATAGAAAGGGAGTTGAGAACCCCGTTGCAGACAACTTGTCTAGGTTAGAAAATGTTCTTGATGACCCATTACTTATTGATGATAGCTTTCCTGATGAGCAATTAGCTGTCATAAATGCTTCTCGTAATACTCCATGGTATGATGATTATGCTAATTACATTGTTGCTAAATTTATACCACCTAGTTTCACATACCAGCAAAAGAAAAAGTTTTTCTATGATTTAAGACATTACTTTTGGGATGACCCACACCTTTATAAAGAAGGAGTAGATGGTGTTATTAGACGTTGTGTACCTGAGCATGAACAGGAACAGATCCTACGCAAGTGCCACTCCAAAGCTTACGGAGGACACCATGCTGGAGATAGAACTGCACACAAGGTATTGCAATCTGGTTTTTATTGGCCTACTCTCTTCAAAGATGCCCGTAAGTTTGTCTTGTCTTGTGATGAAAGCCAGAGAATTGGCAATATTAGTAGACGTCAGGAAATGCCTATGAATTATTCACTTGTTATTGAACCATTTGATGTTTGGGGCTTTGATTATATGGGACCTTTTCCTTCCTCTAATGGGTATACACGTATTTTAGTTGCTGTTGATTACGTTACTAAGTGGGTAGAAGCTATTCCAACTAGTAGTGCTGATCATAACACTTCTATTAAGATGCTTAAAGAAGTTATTTTTCCGAGGTTTGGAGTCCCTAGATATTTAATGACTGATGGTGGTTCACATTTTATTCATGGTGCTTTCCATAAAATGCTTGCTAGATATGATGTCAACCATAGAATTGCATCTCCATATCACCCTCAGTCTAGTGGTCAAGTAGAATTGAGTAATAGAGAGATTAAATTAATTTTGCAAAAGACTGTTAATAGATCTAGAAAGAATTGGTCTAAGAAACTTGATGATGCATTATGGGCTTATAGAACTGCTTATAAAAACCCTATGGGTATGTTTCCGTATAAAATGGTTTATGGAAAAGCATGTCACTTACCTCTTGAACTAGAACATAAGGCGTATTGGGCTATTAAAGAGCTCAACTATGATTTCAAACTTGCCGGTGAGAATAGGTTATTTGACATTAGCTCACTTGATGAATGGAGAACCCAAGCCTATGAGAATGCCAAGTTGTTCAAAGCAAAAGTTAAAAGATGGCATGACAAAAGGATACAAAAGCGTGAGTTTAATGTAGGTGATCATGTTTTGCTATACAACTCTCGTTTAAGATTTTTTGCAGGAAAGCTTCTCTCTAAATGGGAAGGGCCTTACATTATTGAGGAGGTCTATCGTTCCGGTGCCATCAAGATCAACAATGCCGAAGGCACCAACCCGAAGGTGGTAAACGGTTAAAGAATCAAACATTATATTTCAGGTACTCCCATAAATATCGAGACGAATATTATCAATACCGTAACACTGGAGGAGTACATAAGGGACACTTTCCAGAACGTTTCAGACTCCGAAAAGGAATAGGTATGTGGTACGGTAAGTAAACCGACTCCAAAACTGTTCTAATGGCAATTTTTCTCCGTTTTGGAATATTAAAAAAATTAGGAAAATTAAAAGTAGTCCAAAACGTGCACGAGGAAGCGACAAGGTAGGGAGGCGCGCCCTACCCCCCTGGGCGCGCCCCCACCCTTGCCGCCACCTCGTGTGCCCTCCGGACTTTGTTTTCTTGCACAATACTTCTCTTGGTCTGTAAAAAAATCATTATATAATCTCCCGAAGGTTTTGACCACCGTACCACGGCAAAATCCCCTGTTTTCGTTTTGAGTTGTTTCTACAGCAGATTTGGAGCAAGATGTCTTCGGAAGAGTCGGTCGGGGAGACTCGTGTCTCTCATCCGACACCGGTCCCAAGAGCAAATAGCGAAGCTGACCACTTTAGGCAATCAACGGAGGAAGAGATGGAGGCTGACTTGAAAAGGGTGGATGCCATGGAGGAGGATCAAGAAGTTACCTCTCGCCTTCAAACTGGATTCATGCTGGAGGAACTTCAGAGCTCAGCAATACCAAATTCGGTCATCCCTCCCAATGCTAGATTTCTCTCTTATGAAAATATGAAAAAGAGTGTTGCTTTTTCCCCCGCAGCTATGAAACATCCATGGGTGATTGGAGCTCTAGTAGTCACGGGTAAACTTCGCAAGGAAATAATGGATCTTAAGCAGCAAAATAATAAGCTCGAGGAAGAAAATCGCATCCTAAGGGGCATCATCGCCAAGAATATCACCTCACCACCTCCGAAGAAAGAGATCTAAATACATGGGTATGGACACTCCCCTTGGCAACTGCCAAGCTTGGGGGAGGTGCCCCGGTATCGTATCACCATCACATCTTTACTTTTACCGTTTTTCTTAGTTCGATCCTTTTGGTTATATTTTGATCTAGTAGAATAAAGTTTTAGTAAGATCTAGCTTTGAGTTTTGCTTTATATTCCCTCTATGTAATTGAGTCCGTGAGTTGTATAATAAAGAGTAGTTTTGAGTTGAGGGCTTTGCTTTCTTGCTATGATCTTGATAAATAAAAGAAAGAATAAAAAGAAATAAAAGATCGTATAATTATCTTATGGAGAGTAATGACTTCACATATAAAGAGTATGATGAATAAAAGTTGTTAAGAGTTGACAAACATAGTTTTGGTCATTGTTGCAATTAATAGGAAGTAATAAAGAAAGAGAGGTTTCACATATAAATATACTATCTTGGACATCTTTTGTAATTGTGAGCACTCAATAAAATATGACATGCTAAAAAGTTGATGTTGGACAAGGAAGACAACATAATGGGTTATGTTTTCTTATATCCGAATAGAAGTTATAGCGTCTTGGATCCTCCAACATGTTGAGCTTGCTTTTCCCTCTTATGCTAGCCAAATCCTTTGCACCAAGTAGAGATACTACTTGTGCATCCAAACATCCCTTAAACCAGTTTTGCCATGAGAGTCCATCATACCTACCTATGGATTGAGTAAGATTCTTCAAGTAAGTTGTCATCGGTGCAAGCAATAAAAATTGCTCTCTAAATGTGTATGATCTATTAGTGTGAAGAAAATAAGCTTTATACGAACTTGTGATATGGAAGAAATAAAAGTGACAGACTACATAATAAAGTTCTTTATCACAAGCGGCAATATAAAGTGACGTTCTTTTGCATTAAGATTTTGTGCATCCAACAATAAAAGCGCATGACAACCTCTGCTTCCCTCTGCGAATGGCCTATCTTTTACTTTTATCTTCTACCTTTATACAAGAGTCATGGTGATCTTCACCTTTCCTTTTTACACTTTTTCTTTTAGCAAGCACTATGTGTTGGAGAAGGATCCAGATATATATATCCATTCGGATGTAGGTTATCATAAAGTATTATTGTTGACATTACCCTTGAGGTAAAAGGTTGGGAGGCGAAACTATAAGCCCCTATCTTTCTCTGTGTTCGACTGAGGCTTCGAACCCATAAGTATCGCGTGAGTGTTAGCAATTGTGAAAGATTAAATGATAGTTGAGTATGTGGACTTGCTGAAAAGCTCTTGAATTGACTCTTTCTGATGTTATGAAAAATTGCAATTGCTTCAATGACTGAGATCATAGTTTGTTAGTTTTCAATGAAATTTCCGATTCATACTTTACCTTGTGAATGAATTGTTACTTTAGCATAAGAAATTATATGACAATATTTGTTGCTGTTCTAAAGATGATAATGATGCCCTCATGTCCGTATTTTATTTTATCGACACCTCTATCTCTAAACATGTGGACATATTTTTCGATTTCGGCTTTCGCTTGAGGACAAGCGAGGTCTAAGCTTGGGGGAGTTGATACGTCCATTTTGCATCATGCTTTTATATTGATATTTATTGCATTATGGGCTGTTATTACACATTCTAGCACAATACTTATGCCTTTTCTTGAAGGAAATATGCCCTAGAGGCAATAATAAAATTGTTATTTTATATTTCCTTATATCATGATAAATGTTTATTATTCATGCTAGAATTGTATTAACCGGAAACTTGATACATGTGTGGATACATAGACAAAACACTGTGTCCCTAGTAAGCCTCTACTAGACTAGCTCGTTAATCAAAGATGGTTAAGTTTCCTAACCATAGACATGTGTTGTCATTTCATGAACGGGATCACATCATTAGGAGAATGATGTGATGGACAAGACCCATCCGTTAGCTTAGCATAATGATCGTTAAGTTTTATTGCTATTGCTTTCTTCATGACTTATACATATTCCTTTGACTATGAGATTATGCAACTCCCGAATACCGGAGGAATACCTTGTGTGCTATCAAACGTCACAACGTAACTGGGTGATTATAAAGATGCTCTACAGGTATCTCCGAAGGTGTTTGTTGAGTTGGCATAGATCGAGATTAGGATTTGTCACTCCGAGTATCGGAGAGGTATCTCTGGGCCCTCTCGGTAATGCACATCATGATAAGCCTTGGAAGCAATGTGACTAATGAGTTAGTTGCAGGATGATGCATTACGAAACGAGTAAAGAGACTGCCGGTAACGAGATTGAACTAGGTATGAAGATACCGACGATCGAATCTCGGGCAAGTAACATACCGATGACAAAGGGAATAACGTATGTTGTCATTACGGTACGACCGATAAAGATCTTCGTAGAATATGTGGGAACCAATATGAGAATCTAGGTTCCGCTGTTGGTTATTGACCGGAGAGGTGTCTCGGTCATGTCTACATAGTTCTCGAACCCGTAGGGTCCGCACGCTTAACGTTCGATGACGATTTTGTATTATATGAGTTATGTGATTGGTGACCGAATGTTGTTCGGAGCCCCGGATGAGATCACGGACATGACGAGGAGTCTCGAAATGGTCGAGAGGTAAAGATTCATATATAGGACGATGATATTCGGACACCGGAAGTGTTCCGGGGGTACCGGGTACATATCGGGTCACCGGAAGGGGTTCCGGGCACCCCCCCCCCCCCCCCCCCCGGCAAAGATATGGGCCTTATTGGGCCAAGAAGGGGACAGACCAGCCCCTAAGGGGCTGGTGCGCCCCATGTAGGCCAAAATAAGGAGGAAGGAAAGAGGGAAAGAGAGAAAGGAAGGGGAGGGATTCGGCCTCCCCCTTCCTTCTCTCCTCCCTCCTCCTTCCTTTCCCCTCCGGATAAATATGGAAGGGGGGAGGCCGAATTGGGAGGCGCCCAAGTAGGATTCCTCCTACTTGGGGCGCCCCCTTGGCTGCCTCTCCTCCCCTCCAACCTATATATATGAAGGGGGGAGCACCGCTAGAACACACACCAACAATTGTTAGCCGTGTGCGGCGCCCCCTCCACAGTTTACGCCTCCAATTATATTCACGTAGTGCTTAGACGAAGCCCTGCGCGGATCACTTCATCATCACCATCACCACGTCGTCGTGCTGACGGAAATCTCCCTCGACACTTTGCTGGATCAAGAGTTCGAGGGACTTCATCGAGCTGAACGCGTGCAGAACTCGGAGGTGCCGTACGTTCGGTGCTTGATCGGTCGGAACGAGAAGAAGTTCGACTACATCAACCGGGTTAACAAACACTTCCGCTTTCGGTCTACGAGGGTACGTGGACACACTCTCCCTATCTCATTGCTATGCATCTCCTAGATAGATCTTGCGTGAGCGTAGGAATTTTTTTGAAATTGCATGCTTCATCCCCAACAATGGTATCAGAGCCAGGTCTATGCGTAGATGATATGCATGAGTAGAACACAAAGAGTTGTGGGCGGTGATAATCATACTGCTTACCACCAACGTCTTATTTTGATTCGGCTGTATTGTTGGATGAAGTGGCCCGGACCAACCTTACATGACCACGTTCATGAGACCGGTTCCACCGACAGACATGCAACTAGTTTTGCATAAAGGTGGCTGGCGGGTGTCTGTTTCTCCAACTTTAGTTGAATCGAATTTGACTATGGCCGGTCCTTGTTGAAGGTTAAAACAGCAAACTTGACGAAACACCGTTGTGGTTTTGATGCGTAGGTAAGAACGGTTCTTGCTAGAAGCTATAGCAGCCACGTAAAACTTGCAACAACAAAGCAGAGGATGTCTAACTTATTTTTGCAGGGCATGTTGTGATGTGATATGGTCAAGACATGATGTGATATACATTGTTGTATGAGATGATCATGTTTTGTAAAAGTTATCGGCAACTGGCAGGAGCCTTATGGTTGTCGCTTTATTGTATGAAATGCAAACGCCATGTAATTGCTTTACTTTATCACTATGCGTTAGCGATAGTTGTAGAAGCAATAGTAGGCGAGATGACAACGACGCTACGATGGAGATCAAGGTGTCAAGCCGGTGACGATGGAGATCATGATGGTGCTTTGGAGATGGAGATCAAAGGCACAAGATGATGATGGCCATATCATGTCACATATTTTGATTGCATGTGATGTTTATCTTGTATGCATCTTATTTTGCTTAGTACGACGGTAGCATTATAAGATGATCCCTTTCTAAAATTTCAAGGTATAAGTGTTCTCCCTAAGTATGCACCGTTGCGACAGTTCGTCGTGTTGAGACACCACGTGATGATCGGGTGTGATAGACTCTACGTTCAAATACAACGGGTGCAAGACAGTTTTGCACATGCGGAATACTCGGGTTAAACTTGACGAGCCTAGCATGTACAGACATGGCCTCGGAACACTGGAGACCGAAAGGTCGAACGTGAATCATATAGTAGATATGATCAACATAGAGATGTTCACCATTGATGACTACTCCATCTCACGTGATGATCGGACATGGTTTAGTTGATATGGATCACGTGATCATTTAGATGACTCGAGGGATGTCTATCTAAGTGGGAGTTCTTAAGTAATATGATTAATTGAACTTAATTTATCATGAACTTGGTCCTGGTAGTATTTGCAAATTATGTTGTAGATCAATAGCTCGCGTATAGCTCCCCTGTTTTTATTTTGATATGTTCCTAGAGAAAACTAAGTTGAAAGATGATAGTAGCAATGATGCGGACTGGGTCCGTGATCTGAGGAATATCCTCGTTGCTGCACAGAAGAATTATGTCCTTAATACACCGCTAGGTGACAGACCTATTGCACGAGCAGATGCAGACGTTATGAACATTTGGCAAGCTCGATATGATGACTACTTGATAGTTTAGTGCACCATGCTTTACGGCTTACAACCGGTACTTCAAAAATGTTTTGAATGCCACGGAGCATATGAGATGTTCCAAAGAGATGAAATTGGTATTTCAGACTCATGCCCGTGTCGAGAGGTATGAGACCTCTGACAAGTACTTTGCCTACAAGATGGAGGAGAATAGCTCAGCTAGTGAGCATGTGCTCAGAATGTTTGGGTACTACAATCGCTTGAATCAAGTGCGAGTTAATCTTCCAGATAAGATAGTGATTGACAGAGTTCTCTAGTCACTATCACCAAGTTACTAGAACTTCATGATGAACTATAATATGCAAGGGATGACAAAAACAATTCCCAAGCTCTTCGCGATGCTGAAATCGGCGAAGGTAGAAATCAAGAAATAGCATCAAGTGTTGATGGTTGACAAGACCACTAGTTTCAAGAAAAAGGGCGAGGGAAAGAAAGGGAACTTCAAGAAGAATGGCAAGCAAGTTGTCACTCCCGTGAAGAAGCCCAAAGATGGACCTAAGCCTGAAACTGAGTGCTTCTACTGCAAAGGAAATGGTCACTGGAAGCGGAACTGCCCCAAATACTTGGCGGATAAGAAGGATGGCAAAGTGAACAAAGGTATATTTGATATACATGTTATTGATGTGTATTTTACTAGTGTTCATAGTAGCCCCTGGGTATTTGATACCCGGTTCAGTTGCTAACATTAGTAACTCAAAACAGGAGTTGCAAAATGAACAGAAACTAGTTAATGACGAGGTGACAATGTGTGTTGGAAGTGATTCCAAGGTTGATAAGATCACCATCGCACACTCCCTCTACCTTCGGGATTAGTGTTGGACCTAAATAAATGATATTTGGTGTTTGCGTTAAGCATGAATATGATTGGATCATGTTTATTGCGATACGGTTATTCATTTAAGTCAGAGAATAATTGTTGTTCTGTTTACATGAATAAAACCTTCTATGGTCATACACTCAATATAAATGGTTTATTGAATCTCGATTGTAGTGATACACATATTCATAATATTGATGCCAAAAGATGCAAAGTTGATAATGATAGTGCAACATATTTGTGGCACTGTCGTTTAGGTCATATTGGTGTAAAATGCATGAAGAAACTCCATGCAGATGGGCTTTTGGAATCACTTGATTATGAATCATTTGATACTTGCGAACCATGCCTCATGGGCAAGATGACTAAAACTCCGTTCTCCGGAACAATGGAGCGAGCCAATGACTTATTGGAAATAATACATACCGATGTATGCGGTCCGATGAGTGTTGAGGCTCGCGGCGGGTATCATTATTTTCTGACCTTCACAGATGATTTGAGTAGATATGGGTATATCTACTTGATGAAACATAAGTCTGAAACATTTGAAAATTTCAAAGAATTTTAGAGTGAAGTAGAAAATCATCGTAACAAGAAAATAAAGTTTCTACGACCTGATCGCGGAGGCGAATATTTGAGTTACGAGTTTGGCATTCATTTAAAACAATGTGGAATAGTTTCACAACTCACGCCACCTAGAACATCACAGCATAATGGTGTGTCCGAACGTCATAACCGTACTTTATTAGATATGGTGCGATCTATGATGTCTCTTACCGATTTACCACTATCGTTTTGGGGTTATGCATTAGAGACAGCTGCATTCACGTTAAATAGGGCACCATCTAAATCCGTTGAGACGACACCGTATGAACTATGGTTTGGCAAGAAACCTAAGCTGTCGTTTCTTAAAGTTTGGGGTTGCGATGCTTATGTGAAAAAGCTTCAACCTGATAAGCTCGAACCCAAATCGGAGAAGTGCGTCTTCATAGGATACCCAAAAGAAACTGTTGGGTACACCTTCTACCACAGATCTGAAGGCAAAATCTTTGTTGCTAAGAATGGATCCTTTCTAGAGAAGGAGTTTCTCTTGAAAGAAGTGAGTGGGAAGAAAGTAGAACTTGATGAGGTAATTGTACCTTCTCTCGAATTTGAAAATAGTTCATCAGAGAAAACCGTTCCTGTGATGGCTACACCAACTAGAGAGGAAGCTAATGATAATGATCATGAAACTTCGGATCAATTTACTACAGAACCTCGTAGGTCAACCAGAAGACGATCCGCACCAGAGTGGTACGGGAATCCTGTACTGGAAGTCATGTTATTAGAACAAGGCAAACCTACGATCTATGAAGAAGCTATGATGAGCCCAGATTCCAACAGATGGCTTGAGGCCATGAAATCTGAGATAGGATCCATGTATGAGAACAAAGTGTGGACTTTGGTGGATTTGCCCGATGATCGGCAAGCCATAGAAAATAAATGGATCTTCAAGAAGAAGACTCACGCTGATGGTAATGTTACTATCTACAAAGCTTGACTTGTTGCGAAAAGGTTTTCGACAAGTTCAAGGAGTTGACTACGATGAGACTTTCTCACCCGTAGCGATGCTTAAGTCTGTCCGAATCATGTTAGCAATTGCCACATTTTATGATTATGAAATCTGGCAAATGGATATAAAAAACTGCATTCCTTAATGGATATTAAAGAAGAGTTGTATATGATGCAACCAGAAGGTTTTGTCAATCCTAAAGGTGCTAACAAAGTGTGCGAGCTCCAGCGATCCATCTATGGACTGGTGCAAGCATCTCGGAGTTGGAATATATGCTTTGATAAGGTGATCAAAGCATATGGTTTTATACAGACTTATGGTGAAGCCTGTATTTACAAGAAAGTGAGTGGGAGCTCTGTAGCATTTCTCATATTATATGTGGATGGCATATTATTGATTGGAAATGATATAGAATATCTGGATAGCATAAAAGGATACTTGAATAAGAATTTTTCAATGAAAGACCTCGGTGAAGCTACTTATATATTGGGCATCAAGATCTATAGGGATAGATCGAGACGCTTAATAGGACTTTCACAAAGCACATGCCTTGACAAGATTTTGAAGAAGTTCAAAATGGATCAGTCAAAAAAAGGGTTCTTGCCTGTGTTGCAATGTATGAAGTTGAGTAAGACTCAAAGCCCGACCACGGCAGAAGATAGAAAGAGAATGAAATTCATTCCCTATGCCTCAGCCATAGGTTCTATAAAGTATGCCATGATGTGTACCAGACATATTGTGTGCCTTGCCATGAGTTTGGCAAGGGAGTACAATAGTGATCCAGGAGTAGATCACTGGACAGCGGTCAAAATTATCCTTAGTTACCTAAGAGGACTAAGGAAATATTTCTCGGTTATGGAGGTGATAAAGAGTTCGTCGTTAAGAGTTACATCGATGCAAGCTTTGGCACTGATTCAGATGACTCTGAGTCTCAATCTGGATACATATTGAAAGTGGGAGCAATTAGCTAGAGTAGCTCCATGCAGAGCATTGTAGACATAGAAATTTGCAAAATACATACGGATCTGAATGTGGCAGGCCCGTTGACTAAACTTCTCTCACAAGCAAAACATGATCACACCTTAGTACTCTTTGGGTGTTAATCACATAGCGATGTGAACTAGATTATTGAATCTAGTAAACCCTTTGGGTGTTGGTCACATGGCGATGTGAACTATGGGTGTTAATCACATAAAGATGTGAACTATTGGTGTAAATCACATGGCGATGTGAACTAGATTATTGACTCTAGTGCAACTGGGAGACTGAAGGAAATATGCCCTAGAGGCAATAATAAAATTGTTATTTTATATTTCCTTATATCATGATAAATGTTTATTATTCATGCTAGAATTGTATTAACCGGAAACTTGATACATGTGTGGATACATAGACAAAACACTGTGTCCCTAGTAAGCCTCTACTAGACTAGCTCGTTAATCAAAGATGGTTAAGTTTCCTAACCATAGACATGTGTTGTCATTTGATGAACGGGATCACATCATTAGGAGAATGAAGTGATGGAAGAGACCCATCCGTTAGCTTAGCATAATGATCGTTAAGTTTTATTGCTATTGCTTTCTTCATGACTTATACATATTCCTTTGACTATGAGATTATGCAACTCCCGAATACCAGAGGAATACCTTGTGTGCTATCAAACGTCACAACGTAACTGGGTGATTATAAAGATGCTCTACAGGTATCTCCGAAGGTGTTTGTTGAGTTGGCATAGATTGAGATTAGGATTTGTCACTCCGAGTATCGGAGAGGTATCTCTGGGCCCTCTCGGTAATGCACATCATGATAAGCCTTGCAAGCAATGTGACTAATGAGTTAGTTGCAAGATGATGCATTACGGAACGAGTAAAGAGACTTGCCGGTAATGAGATTGAACTAGATATGAAGATACCGACGATCGAATCTCGGGCAAGTAACATACCGATGACAAAGGGAATAACGTGTTGTCATTACGGTATGACCGATAAAGATCTTCGTAGAATATGTGGGAACCAATATGAGCATCCAGGTTCCGCTGTTGGTTATTGACCGGAGAGGTGTCTCGGTCATGTCTACATAGTTCTCGAACCCGTAGGGTCCGCACGCTTAACGTTCGATGACGATTTTGTATTATATGAGTTATGTGATTGGTGACCGAATGTTGTTCGGAGTCCTGGATGAGATCACGGACATGACAAGGAGTCTCGAAATGGTCGAGAGGTAAATATTCATATATAGGACGATGATATTCGGACACCGGAATTGTTCCGGGGGTACCGGGTACATATCGGGTCACCGAAAGGGGTTCCGGGCACCCCCCGGCAAAGATATGGGCCTTATTGGGCCAAGAAGGGGACAGACCAGCCCCTAAGGGGCTGGTGCGCCCCATGTAGGCCAAAATAAGGAGGAAGGAAAGAGGGGAAGAGAGAAAGGAAGGGGAGGGATTCGGCCTCCCCCTTCCTTCTCTCCTCCCTCCTCCTTCCTTTCCCCTCCGGATAAATATGGAAGGGGGGGGAGGCCGAATTGGGAGGCGCCCAAGTAGGATTCCTCCTACTTGGGGTGCCCCCTTGGCTGCCTCTCCTCCCCTCCAACCTATATATATGAAGGGGGGAGCACCGCTAGAACACACACCAACAATTGTTAGCCGTGTGCGGCGCCCCCCTCCACAGTTTACGCCTCCAGTCATATTCGCGTAGTGCTTAGGCAAAGCCCTGCGCGGATCACTTCACCATCACCGTCACCACGTCGTCGTACTGACGGAACTCTCCCTCGACACTTTGCTGGATCAAGAGTTCGAGGGACGTCATCGAGCTGAACGCGTGCAGAACTCGGAGGTGTCGTACGTTCGGTGCTTGATCGGTCGAAACGAGAAGAAGTTCGACTACATCAACCGCGTTAACAAACGCTTCCGCTTTCGGTCTACGAGGGTACGTGGACACACTCTCCCCCTCTCGTTGCTATGCATCTCCTAGATAGATCTTGCGTGAGCGTAGGATTTTTTTTGAAATTGCATGCTTCATCCCCAACATTTCTCTCTTATCTTACAAGGTTTACATAAAGAAGGAGAAAGCCGGCAGCTGGAATTCTGGGCTGGAAATGGAGCAAATATTAGAGACCTATTCTGCACAACTCCAAAAGTCCTGAAACTTTACGGAGAGTCATTTTGGAATTAATAAAAAAATATTGGGCGAAGAAAATACCAGAGGGGACCCACCAGGCAACCACAAGGGTGGAGAGCGCACCCTACCCCCTGCCTTGTGGCCCACCTGGAAGGCCCCCGATGCCTATCTTCTGCTATATGATGTGTTTTGACCTGAAAAAAATCAGAACGAAGCTTTCGGGATGAAGCGCCGCCGTCTCGAGGCGGAACCTGGGCAGAACCAATCTAGGGCTCCGGCGGAGCTGTTCTGCCAGAGAAACTTCCCTCTGGGAGGGGGAAATCGAAGCCATCGTCATCACCAACGATCCTCTCGTCAAGAGGGGGTCAATCTCCATCAACATCTTCACCAGCACCATCTCCTCTCAAACCCTAGTTCATCTCTTGTATCCGATCTTTGTCTCAAAACCTCAGATTGGTACCTGTGGGTCGCTAGTAGTGTTGATTACTCCTTGTAGTTGATGCTAGTTGGTTTATTCGATGGAAGATCATATGTTCAGATCCTTAATGCTATTCAATACCCCTCTGATTATGAACATGAATATGCTTTGTGAGTAGTTACATTTGTTCCTGAGGACATGGGAGAAGTCTTGTTATAAGTAATCATGTGAATTTGGTATTCGTTCGATATTTTGATGAGATGTATGTTGTCTTTCCTCTAGTGGTGTTATGTGAACGTCGACTACATGACACTTCACCATGATTTGGGCCTAGGGCAAGGCATTGGGAAGTAATAAGTAGATGATGGGTTGCTAGAGTGACAGAAGCTTAAACCCTAGTTTATGCGTTGCTTCGTAAGGGGCTGATTTGGATCCATATGTTTCATGCTATGGTTAGATTTATCTTAATTCTTCTTTCATAGTTGCGGATGCTTGCGAGAGGGGTTAATCATAAGTGGGAGGCTTGTCCAAGGAAGGACAGCACCCAAGCACCGGTCCACCCACATATCAAATTACCAAAGTAACGAACGCGAATCATATGAGCATGATGAAAACTAGCTTGACAGTAATTCCCATGTGTCCTCAGGAGCGCTTTTGCTTTATATAAGAGTTTGTCCAGGCTTGTCCTTTGCTACAAAAAAGGGTTGGGCCACCTTGCTGCACCTTAGTTACTTTTGTTACTTGTTACCCATTACAAGTTATCTTATCACACAACCATCTGTTATCGATAATTTCAGTGCTTGCAGAGAATACCTTGCTGAAAACCACTTGTCATTTCCTTCTGCTCCTCGTTGGGTTCGACTATCTTACTAATCGAAAGGACTATGATAGATCCCCTATACTTGTGGGTCATCAATGCACCGCTAGGTGAAAGGCCTGCTGCAGGAGCTGAAGCTGATGTTATGAACGTCTGGCAAGCTCGATCTGATGACTACTCAATAGTTCAATGTGCCATGCTTTACGGCTTAGAACTGGGACTTCAAAGACGTTTTGAACGTCATGGAGCATATGAGATGTTCCAAGAGTTGAAGTTAATATTTCAAGCAAATGCCCGGATTGAGAGATATGAAGTCTCCAACAAGTTCTATAGCTGCAAGATGGAGGAGAATAGTTCTGTCAGTGAACACATACTCAAAATGTCTGGGTATCATAACCACTTGACTCAGCTGGGAGTTGATCTTCCAGTTGTTAGTGTTATTGACAGAGTTCTTCAATCACTGCCACCAAGCTACAAAGGCTTCGTGATGAACTATAATATGCAAGGGATGAATAAAATGATTCCTGAGCTCTTCGCAATGCTTAAGGCCGCAGAGGTAGAAATCAAGGAGCATCAAGTGTTGATGGTTAACAAGACCACTAGTTTCAAGAAAAAGGGCAAGGGAAAGAAAGTGAACTTCAAGAAGAATGGCAAGAAAGTTGCCACTCCCGGGAAGAAGCCCAAAGCTAGACCCAAGCCTGAAACTGAGTGCTTCTACTGCAAAGGGAATGGTCACCGGAAGCGGAACTGCCCCAAATACTTGGCGGATAAGAAGGATGGCAAAGTGAACAAAGGTATATTTGATGTACATGTTATTGATGTGTACCTTACTAATGCTCGTAGCAGCGCCTGGGAATTTGATACTGGTTCGGTTGCTCATATTTGTAACTCGAAACAGGAGCTGCGGAATAAACGAAGATTGGCTAAGGACGAGGTGACGATGCACATCGGAAATGGTTCCAAGGTTGATGTGATCGCCGTCAGCACGCTACCTCTACATCTACCTTCGGGGTTAGTTTTAGACCTGAATAATTGTTATTCGGTGCCCGCGTTGAGCATGAACATTATATATGGATCTTGTTTATTGCGAGACGGTTATTCATTTAAATCGGAGAATAATGGTTGTTCTATTTATATGAGTAATATCTTTTATGGTCATGCACCCTTGATGCGTGGTCTATTCTTGTTGATTCTCGGTCGTAGTGATACACATATTCATAATATTGATGCCAAAAGATGCAAAGTTGATAATGATAGTGCAACATACTTGTGGCACTGCCGTTTAGGTCATATTGGTGTAAAGCGCATGAAGAAACTCCAAGCAGATGGACTTTTGGAATCACTTGATTATGAATCATTTGATACTTGCGAACCATGCCTCATGGGCAAGATGACTAAAACTCCGTTCTCCGGAACAATGGAGCGAGCTAATGACTTATTGGAAATAATACATACCGATGTATGCGGTCCGATGAGTGTTGAGGCACGCGGTGGGTATCGTTATTTTCTGACCTTCACAAATGATTTAAGTAGGTATGGGTATATCTACTTGATGAAACACAAGTCTGAAACATTTGAAAAGTTCAAAGAATTTCAAAGTGAAGTGGAGAATCATCGTAACAAGAAAATAAAGTTTCTATGCTCTGATCGCGGAGGCGAATATTTGAGTTACGAGTTTGGCGTTCATTTAAAACAATGTGGAATTGTTTCACAACTCACGCCACCTGGAACACCACAGCGTAATGGTGTGTCCGAACATCGTAACCGTACTTTATTAGATATGGTGCGATCTATGATGTCTCTTACCGATTTACCACTATCGTTTTGGGATTATGCATTAGAGACAGCCGCATTCACGTTAAATAGGGCACCGTCTAAATCCGTTGAGACGACACCGTATGAACTATGGTTTGGCAAGAAACCTAAGCTGTCGTTTCTTAAAGTTTGGGGTTGCGACACTTATGTCAAAAGGCTTCAGCCTGATAAGCTCGAACCCAAATCGGAGAAGTGCGTCTTCATAGGATACCCTAAGGAAACAATTGGGTACACCTTCTACCACAGATCCGAAGGCAAGATCTTTGTTGCCAAGAATGGAACTTTCTAGAGAAGGAGTTTCTCTCGAAAGAAGTGAGTGGGAGGAAAGTAGAACTTGATGAGGTAATAGTACCTTCTCTTGAATTGGAGAGTAGCACATCACAGAAACCGTTCCCGTGATGCCTACACCAACTAGAGAGGAAGCAAATGATGATGATCATGAAACTTCAAATCAAGTTGCTACTAAACCTCGTAGGTCGACCAGAGCATGATCCGCACCAGAGTGGTACGGTAATCCTGTTCTGGAAGTCATGTTACTAGACCAAGGCGAACCTACGAGCTATGAAGAAGCTATGATGAGCCCAGATTCCGACAGATGGCTTGAGGCCATGAAATCTGAGATAGGATCCATGTATGAGAACAAAGTGTGGACTTTGGTGGACTTGCCCGATGATCGGCAAGACATAGAAAATAAATGGATCTTCACGAAGAAGACTGACGCTGATGGTAATGTTACTGTCTACAAAGCTCGACTTGTCGCGAAAGGTTTTCGACAAGTTCAAGGAGTTGACTACGATGAGACTTTCTCACCCGTAGCGATGCTTAAGTCTGTCCGAATCATGTTAGCAATTGCCGCATTTTATAATTATGAAATCTGGCAAATGGACATCAAAACTGCATTCCTTAATGGATATCTTAAAGAAGAGTTGTATATGATGCAACAGAAGGTTTTGTCGATCCTAAAGGTGCTAACAAAGTGTGCAAGCTCCAGAGATCCATCTATGGACTGGTGCAAGCATCTCGGAGTTGGAATATACGCTTTGATGAGGTGATCAAAGCATATGGTTTTATATAGACTTACGGTGAAGCCTGTATTTACAAGAAAGTGAGTGCGAGCTCTGTAGCATTTCTGATATTATATGTGGATGACATATTTTTGATTGGAAATCATATAGAATTTCTGGATAGCATAAAAGGATACTTGAATAAGAATTTTTCAATGAAAGACCTCGGTGAAGCTGCTTATATATTGGGCATCAAGATCTATAGAGATAGATCGAGATGCTTAATAGGACTTTCAGAAAGCACATACCTTGATAAAGTTTTAAAGAAGTTCAAAATGGATCAGTCAAAGAAAGGGTTCTTGCCTGTGTTACAAGGTGTGAAGTTGAGTCAGACTCAAAGCCCGACCACTACAGAAGGTATAGAGAAAATGAAAGTCATTCCCTATGCCTCAGCCATAGGTTCTATCATGTATGCTATGCTGTGTACCAGACCTGATGTGTGCCTTGCCATAAGTCTGGCTGGGAGGTACCAAAGTAATCCAGGAGTGGATCACTGGACAGTGGTCAAGAACATCCCGAAGTACCAGAAAAGGACCAAGGATATGTTTCTCGTTTATGGAGGTGACGAAGAGCTCGTCGTAAATTCTTCGACACTGATCCGGACGACTCTAAGTCACAAACCGGATACGTGTTTATATTGAATGGTGGAGCTGTTAGTTGGTGCCGTTCCAAGCAGAGCGTCGTGGCGGGATCTACGTGTGAAGCGGAGTACATAGCTGCTTCGGAAGCAGCGCATGAAGTAGTCTGGATGAAGGAATTCATATCCGATCTAGGTGTAATACCTAGTGCATCGGGTCCAATGAAAATCTTTTGTGACAGCACTGGAGCAATTGCCTTGGCGAAGGAATCCAGGTTTCACAAGAGAACCAAACACATCAAGAGACGCTTCAACTCCATTCGTGAAAAGGTTAAGGATGGAGACATAGATATTTGCAAAGTACATACGGATCTGAATGTGGCAGACCCGTTGACTCAGCCTCTTTCGCGAGCAAAACATGATCAGTACCAAGACTCCATGGGTGTTAGATTCATCACAATGTAATCTAGATTATTGACTCTAGTGCAAGTGGGAGACTGAAGGAAATATGCCCTAGAGGCAATAATAAAGTTGTTATTTTATATTTCCTTATTCATGCTAGAATTGTATTGATCGGAAACTTAAATACATGTGTGAATACATAAACAAATATCGTGTCCCTAGTAAGCCTCTACTAGACTAGCTCGTTGATCAAAGATGGTTAAGGTTTCCTAACCATAGACATGTGTTGTCATTTGATAATGGGATCACGTCATTAGGAGAATGATGTGATGGACAAGACCCATCCGTTAGCTTAGCATAATGATCGTTCAGTTTATTGCTATTGCTTTCTTCATGTCAAATACATATTCCTTCGACTATGAGATTATGCAACTCCCGGATACCGGAGGAATACCTTGTGTTCTATCAAACATCACAACATAACTGGGTGATCATCAAGATGCTCTACAGGTATCTCCGAAGGTGTTTGTTGAGTTGGCATAGATCGAGATTAGGATTTGTCACTCCGACTATCGGAGAGGTATCTCTGGGCCCTCTCAGTAATACACATCATAAGAAGCCTTGCAAGCAAAGTGACTAATGAGCTAGTTACAGAATGATGTATTACGGAACGAGTAAAAAGACTTGCTGGTAACGAGATTGAACTAGGTAGGAAGATACCGACGATCGAATCTCGGGCAAGTAACATACCGATGGACAAAGGGAATTACGTATGTTGTCATAACGGTTCGACCGATAAAGATCTTCGTAGAATATGTAGGATCCAATATGGGCATCCAGGTTCCGCTATTGGTTATTGACTGGAGAAGTGTCTCGGTCATGTCTACATAGTTCTCGAACCCGTAGGGTCCGCACGCTTAACGTTCGTTGACGATATAGTGTTATATGAGTTATATGTTTTGGTGACCGAATGTTTTTCAGAGTCCTGGATGAGATCACGGACATGACGAGGAGTCTCGAAATGGTCGAGAGGTAAAGATTGATATATAGGACGATGATATTTGGACACCGAAAGTGTTTCGGGACGTACCGGGAAGAAATCGGGTCACCGGAAGGGGTTCCGGGCACCCCCCCGGGAAGATATGGGCCTTATGGGCCAAATGAGGGGACAGACCAGCCCACAAGGGGGCTGGCGCGCCCCTTCCTTGGCTGGCTGGCCCTATGGGGAAGGAAAGGGGAGGGGTGTCCCCTCCTGCCTTTCCCTCCTCAAGAGAGAAAGGAAAGGGGGGGGGGGGGGGGGGCGCCACCCCCTCCTTCCTTCCTCCCGCACTGCAAATAAGGAAGGGGGGCGCCACTTGGGGAGGACCCCAAGTAGGATTCGGCCTACTTGGGGCGCCCTCCTGGTTGCTCCCCCCCCCCCCCCCCCCCACCTATATATATATATATGTGGGAGGGAGGGGGGCGCCTAGCACAACACAACATTGTCTTAGCCGTGTGCGGCGCCCCCTCCACCGTTTACACCCCCGGTCATGTTTTCGTAGTGCTTAGGCGAAGGCCTACGGAGATCACTTTACCATCACCGTCACCACGCCGTCGTGCTGCCGGAACTCATCCACTACCTCGCCGTCTTGCTGGATCAAGAAGGCGGAGGACGTCATCGAGCTGAACGTGTGCTGAACGCGGAGGTGTCGTACGTTCGGTGCTCGATCGGTTGGAACGCGAAGAAGTTCGACTACATCAACCGCGTTGTCAAACGCTTCCGCTTATGGTCTACGAGGATACGTAGACACACTCTCCCCTCTCGTTGCTATGCATCTCCATGGATAGATCTTGCGTGTGCGTAGAATTTTTTTTGTTTTCCATGCAACATTTCCCAACACCAAGGATTGTGCAAGATTAAGACTGTACTTCAAGGATGTAACTTCCACTGATAAAACATCTGAACACTACTAAATAGGATTATTTGTTGCACCAATAAACTTGCCCTCTGAGTCCCTCAATAAGTTCATGTGCCACCGTATTAGCTTTTCTATGGCAATGCTTCGTGAAGTGTGTCCATATCAAAAGTAGTGTCTACATTAGTTAGACCCAACCTTTAGGAGGGGGCAACCACCCATCAATCAAAATAGGGTTCTTCGAACACATGGTAAAGCATCGAGCGCAATGGCGGACCTACGTTTATGGCCTGCAGCCCCCCCCCCCCCCCCCCCCCAAATATCCATTATTTCTGCCCTGAAGATCCTGCTAGCTCCGCCACTGATCGAGCGTAACCACTTGCAGCGCCCTGTCCCTCGGCACGTGGCATCAATGATGCGCCCTTCAGAAACAATGGTCAGTTGTACCATGTCCAATGGGTCGTCAGGAGTGATATGGTGGGTTGCCTTGTTGCTACACCACGCGTCGATGGTCATAGCACACAACGGCGACGGTCACAACAATTGGTGATGCCGGTCCCAGGTCCTCGCACAGAGGTCGCAGCACCCGTTAGTGCCAATTCCAACTTCAGGTGTGGACAATCGCAGCACCCGGTATCGCCGGTCCCAACTCCAGGCGTGTACAGTCACACCACCTGGCGACGCGTATGTGCACCTCCTTCCTCGCGCCGCGACATCTGACGGCTCACGGTGGCGTGGTAGCTCCCAATAGCGCCGCCCACACTTGCATCACCGTGCATGTCCGCTCACAGCTCTGTGCCCGTTTGCTCACATCATCAGTGGTGCACACTTGCAAGTAGCGTTGGTTGCGGTGGTGGGAGGTTTACGGGTCGGTAGGTGCGTGCGTGTACCGTGGTGAGGCGAGAGAGACAAGAGGGAGCGTAAAAAAGAGAGGTGCAGGAACAAGAAAGAATGACCGGAGGCTTCCAGAGATGGGGACAAGGCAAGGCGCATGGTCCATGCGGGGGAGACTAGTGTAGAATCTGGCTTTATGGTGGAAGAATAGAAAAATGAAACCTGAGCTGTTGGATTGGATAGGGACGGTACAGAATGGAGGGCAGGCATCTCAGCCACTTATTGTACATTTGATGAAAACCCCCCTGCTGACGTTTAGATATAAAACATGTCTTTTTGCAGTAACAACCCCAACTTTCTCATATCCAATCTGCACAGCTTCAAATCTTAACAGTGTGGAGGCCATTCTGTTCCTAGTAAAAGCGAAGGTGCTCCAAGCTGGACACAGCCAAAAATATGGGAGTACATGTCAAGCACGAATTTGTAAATACATGTCCAAGTGGTTCATTCTAGGCAGAAATATTAATTTGAGTGCATGTCATCCATCCTAATTTGAGTAGACAAGGGACATACATATATCACTTAGTACATAATGTGACACAATAATTTTGTAGTACATGAACAGCTTGACCCGAGTATGAAGGACTGAAAAGATCCCCGCTGAATAAGCATCGCTACCAACGCTTGCATTGGGTTATCTTGATAGCACATGGAAGAAAAGTTTTTCCCTCTGTCTCCAGTTATAGTGCTTCTTACTCATTAATCTTCATGTGCTGGAAAAGATGGCACCAAACAAACCATTCAGTTTTTAACACAACACGTGTAAGTGTACCTAAATATACATCAACAAGATATTGTACTAGCAGGGAATACTTGGCTGTGTAGCATATGAAAAGGTGGCACCAAACAAATATGGACTCTCTGCATAGCAGAAAAAATGCTTGACTTCTAAGAAATGAAACGTGAAACTCTAACAGCAAACAAACAAATGAATATATTACATGGAAGAGAAGCATTTTATGCGCTTGCGTGGTTGTAGTGATTCTACCACTGTCAATGATTTCATTTTATCTTTGCTTCAGGCTCTATCATAACCGCGCTCCAATCAGCATGTGTTCATGTAGTGCTCAAATAATATATCGTGGTGATCCGAGGAACTATAATTTTTCTTTTATTGTACTCTATGGAACAAGTAGTTTACTACTACCAGTGAACAAAATGTATCGTACAACACTTGGCCGCCCATTCTGATACGGCAAGTATAATGTGCACCCAGAAAGTGTAGAGGGCGAAAGGTTACAATGAACGCAAACTGAAAACAACAATGATGTACTTACTCAATCTCAAAGTCCTACTTGTTTTACAACAGCAATAATATCTCAGCCAATGATCTTTGAAATGAATAATGGAGACAAGTGTATATCTATTGCTCTTTTTATAACAACTAGAATTGCTGTACTTCCTTAAAGCAAACAGGAGAGAGTTGTATAGGTCTGTTGTTTCAACCAGAGATAGAAAAATTCTGGGAATGGTGTAACACCCCCTTGTAATGAGCTCTGTGACACTCTGTTAATCTTGCCAAGTCATGACCATTTGCAGTGCCAAGTCACATGGGTTAAGGGTCCAATTCAAATTCAATTCTGGAAATCAACTCAAATTCATAAGTGAAATATGAAGTTGATCAAACATTGTTGGAAAAATGTTCATTAATTGACAAATAATCCAGGAACATTTATAAAATCATAACCAATATTGTTGGAGTTAGTTACATGACTCAAACTATATGAAACAGCAACAAAACAGCCATATTTAATCCATTTAAAATCATTTCAAATCCAAACAAAATCTTGTATCGCCCAAACCACTTTTTGGTGAGAGCTAATATTGCACTGCAATATTTGGGCCTAGTCCCATATTTTACAAAATAACAAAAGTGGCCTAACTATTACAAAACGGAAATGAAATAAAGAAAAATAAAACAGAAAAGGAAAAGAATAAGTAAAGGCCACTGTGCACTAGCCTAAGTGCACAGTGCCTGGAGCCCAACTCACCTGGCCCATTACACCTCCCTCCTCCCCGTGTCGGCCACACCATGGCCGCGCACGCGCGCCAGCCGGGCGTCGACACGGCGACGGCTCCGGCGCCACCGACAGCCGAGGGGGATAAGGACGAGGCCCGTCCATCCCCCTTGGACCCCCTCGCCACTTCTCTCCCTCTCCTCAGCGCCGGCTCTCTCCTTCCCCTCTCTGGCCGAGCACCACCGCCACCGCACCTCCGTCAACTCCGCGGCCACCGGCGGCTCCGTGGTCGTCGATCTTGCCCGTCCTCTCCGCCTCGAGCTTCTGCGTCGATTGGTGTCCTCCGAAGGAGCTGGGAGGCACCACGACGCCGAACCCCTTCGTCCCCATCTCCGGCCACTGCGACGTCGCCGCCGTCGATTCGGCCCTCCTCTGCACTTCCGTTCATCCGAGGGCCTCCGTGTGCCGCGCCGTAAGCTTTCTCCTCCTTCCTTTCCTCTCCTCGCGCCGCGTGATGCCTTCTAGCTCGCTCGCCGTTTTGCCGAGCTCTGACCACCGCCGCCGTTGCCATTAGCGCGCTCCCGAGTCTCTACGGCTCGAGCCAGTGGCTCTGGCGAGCTTCTGGAGTGCTGCTGCCACTGCCTAGCTAGGTAGCTCGAGCGCTGGCGCCGCACTTCGCTGATTCCGCCCGAGCCCGAGCTCCGACGCCGTTTCTGCTCGTCGCCGGCGCCGTTCCGGCCACTCCCACGTCCCCGCGCTAGCATAGATGGATGCGGCGCTCGAAGCTCGTTCGAACGAGCCTGCGCGCGGGCCGAACGGTCTCCTGTGGGCGATTTCCACCCAACTCCGGCGGTGAACCGCCGCGGCAGAGGCTCGCCGGAGCTCTCTCCGGCGCCACCCCGACGTGGCAAGTGGTGGGGCCCGCCCAGAGACACTGACCGATGGGCACCACGACGCGTTTGACTTCGTTGACTGGGTCAACACTAATTACTGTTCACCCACAGTGTATGACGTGTGGGCCCCAGCACTTAATTAGACTAATTAAGGTTTTGAAATTATCTGCTAATTAAATAGACAATGACATGTGGGGCCCACCCCTTAATTAACCCCGTTATTTAGATTAACTCACTGTTAGTCTAACAGAGACTGACATGTGGGTCCCACTGACAGGTTTGACTCTGGTCAGCCGCAGTTGACCTGCTGACGTCACCATGACATCATGCTGACGTCATAAATCATTTTCTGTAAATAATAATAATTCCAGAAAATCATTTAAACTTCGAAAATTAATAACTTTTAAACCGTAGCTCAGATCGAAAAAGTTAAAACATGAAAGTTGCTCAGAACGACAAGACGAGTCTAATCGTGTCGTCTGTTTCGATGCCGGAACCTCCTACGTAAGAGAACTCGTAACTCCGAGCCCGATTTCGGTAGATGAATAGTGCACGCACACGGGTTATTAAATCCCAGAATAATTCTAAAAATAATTAAAGTGACTTAGAAGCATACTTAGGTAACCTGCACTGCATCATAGCATCGCACGCACTGTGTTGCATCTGATTGCTTTATATTTACTTGTTTCCTCCCCCTCTTCTCTTTCGGTAGACCCCGACGTTGCCGTAGCTCCTGAGGCAGACGCCGCTCCGGAGTACGACTACGTCCCCGACGACCCTACCCTTGCCGTCGAGCAGACAGGCAAGCACCCCCATTTTGAGCATTCCGATATCACCTATTCTCTTCTCTCTTATGCTTGCATTAGATGTTACTGCTGCTGTTACCATCCTATATCTGTTACATAGCCTGTTTAATTGTAGCCTACTGTTGATACCTGCCTGTTATCCTAAACTGTTTAGATAGGATGGGTAGAGCCTGATCAGAGACCCACTTAACCCGACTGCCCCGCTGGACTCTCAGAAGACCCGAGCAACGGGATTGAAGATTAGAACCTGGCACCGCACGTCACTTCCCCTAAGATGCTCGACACTACTGGGTTACTATCGAGTGCCGAGGGTGATACCTCGTCAGCACTTCTGATGATAACCTTGTAGGTTAGTTAATCGGTCGTGGTAAGCGAGGGTGATTCCTCCTACACCACCCCCGATACCGACGCCGTCGCGCAATCTCTCAAGTGTGGACCTCGAGGGTGATTCCTCCTTCGTTCACCTTGATGATAACATCGAGCGGGAATTCCATCGAGGGTGATTCCTCAGGGTTCCCTTTGGTGTCAGACACACAGCTACCTTGGATATTATAACTTGACTATGAACCATGATACTAAAGACGGGTCGACCCTGAGGGGTACCCGCGCGAGCATGAATGCGAAGTGATGTGGAGTCGGGTTGACCTGAGAGGTGCCCGCGAGATAACTACGAGGCATGGCCGGGCATTCTTAGCCCTTGCCGCAAGTCCTCGAGACGGGGTGACGGGGTCACATCGATCGTGAGTCTCTGCTCGTTACCGCGCGCTCCTAATCCACTACGGTTTGGATATTTGATCCGAGGGGCCTCTGGCCTGATAGCACTAACCATCACGTGGGCATAGTATGGGCGTTCTGTGTCGTATACATCAGCCGAAGCTTATTTGACGTCAGTAAGGAGCGGCGTACGCCGAGTTGGACTGGGAACGCAACCGCGCTTGTATAAGGGGTTGCTAGGTCTGCTCTCGGTGGCCCCGTAACGTGCAGGAGTTCCTGGGGCGATGGCCCAAGACCCCTGGGGGCATAGGTTTAGTCCGGCGTGCTGACCTCTCTTATAAGCCTAGGTCGGGTTGCGGCGTGTTGCTTAGCCGAGGCCGGGCATGACCCAGAAAAGTGTGTCCGGCCGGAGTTAAGCGAGCGTGGTGGGTAAGTTGGTGCACCCCTGCAGGGAAGAAACTTCTATCGATAGCCTGTCCTACGGTAACGGACACTCGGAGTTGTATCCCGATCGGTACAACTAGAACATGAGATGAGAACTGGATAGTACGGCTCTGGGATTGCTTTCTCACAGGGAGTCGAAGAAGAATCTCCGGCCGAGGTTGATAACATTACTGCTATACTTTACATTATGTTAATCTGCTCTCTTCTAATGCTGCGAGACCGTTGAAGATGCTGAAGATGCTAGTCTTCGATAGGACTAGGCTCTTCCCCTCTATTCTGGCATTTCTGCAGCCCAGTCCACATATACAACCCCCATTTGAAAATGATGCATATGTAGTGTAGATCCTTGCTTGCTGAGTGCTTCGGATGAGTACTCACGTTTGCTTTATTTTCCTTTTTCCCCTTTTATTCCTTTGTCGCAACCAGACGACGGAGCCCCGGAGCCAGATCTCCCCGTCGACGACCACTACTACTACCAGCCCGGAGAGTACTACAAATACGAGGAGCCGACTGACGACCAGGAGTAGGATCGGAGGGTCCAGGGCAGGAGGCCCACACCTTTTCGATCGTAGTTTTTATTTTGTCCCGCCTCTGTGAAGGCTTATCTCTCTGTTCTGTATTATATCTGTACCCAGATATCTGACGCTTCCACTGACACTTGTATGCCATCGAGCTATGTATTCGAGCCCTCGAGGCCCTGGCTTGTAATATTAAGCTTGTATGAATTTATTTATGTTTTAGAGTTGTGTTGTGATATCTTCAAGTGAGTCCTTAGGCTTGATCGTGTGCATTTGCGTGTATGATTAGTGCACGATTAAGCCGGGGTCGTCACAAATGGCCTAACCTACTACGATGTAGGGCATTCCAGAGATGGTTGCTTGAGAAAGTTTAGGCGTTTAGCCTAAGTACAAGGATATAAAATACAGGAAAACACAGTACGTGTTACGGTGTTAGCGGGAAATTTTCATTTCCAAAAGGCTTGAAGCAGCAAAACCCGATTCCTATATATTATTTTTGTGTAAGTTCCGATACTTCAGCAAGTGTTTTCCTCACAGTACCCACAAAATATGCAATAGTATAGCGTGTGGATGATATTTTTGCCTTCTCTAACAAATGACATGTGAATGGGGTGGATTAATATCTTCCGTCTGCTATTAGAATATATGGCTCCAGAATATTTTCTAGAGATCAAACTCTTCTTGGTTGATTTGGAAAATGAGGATGTAATGTGCTCGTGATATCTTTCTGAATTAAAATTGGAATTCCACAAAATGATTTACTGGTCTGTGTACTGATGAGCTCAATCACATAAAACATGAATCCAGTACTGCCCAAGGAAAGCATGGAAGCAAAGTTAAAACTGAACCATTTCTTACACAAAACATAGAAGGACAGTTAGTTAAAGGCTGAAGCAGCATCAATCAAGCCAATTCTCTTCATATCATAGCTAAACAAAGACCAAGTTCTTTGTGGAAGGCATCAAGTTATTATAGCTAGCATGATTTTGATTTCTGTAGTTATTGTTGACAGGTATAGTGTGGAAACTGAAGTCTAATCCTGAATTGTAGACACTAATTCAATAGATGAATGATAATTAATGTTTGATGTGGTTTTCAGTCTTCTGAAAGGGGTTCTGGTTGCCTAATCATGTGAAAGAGATGGATATGCTTCTTCTTGAACACAACAGAGTACAAAATATGAGCTATAATGACAAATGTTGACAATGTGCAATCTTCAGAACCATGTGTTGTTGGATATCATACCACAACTAATCCATAGCACTAAGCAGCAAGCTTTGTTTAATCATTAAGAAAAACCGGTCAAAGCCATCCAAGTTGGTCACTGTTAAATGCTAAGCGTCACAGGACAGGGGAGCTGCCATTACAGAGAAAGAAATAGGAGGGAGAGGGGGAGGCGAGTGGGAGAAATAGAGGTGACCTTCATGCTGAGCCTGCGAGGTGAAGAAGGCGAGTAGGTACAGCCCCACCAGCTTGGATCCGGCGAGCAGATCCACGGCCCGATCTAGGAGCGCCGGGGAGGAGGATACCGTGGCAGCGGCGGCCGGGTCACTGACGACGATGTGCAGTGCAACGTTGGAGTGCCAACCGACCTGGATGCCAGAGTGGGAGGGAGGAGGCAGGGTGCAGGTGTTGTGGGAGTAGTCTTCGTCCACCACGGAGGCACCGGATCTGGGCAGCCGCCATCGTCGGCGAGCGATAGGGGAAAGGGAGAGCGACAGGAGATGTGTTGTTTTGAAGAAGAAGGGCCTGCAGCAAAATAGTGGGGAGCAAAGGGACATCCTTGCACAGAACTATGTAGTTATGAGTACAGATCCATCCCCTCTGATCCGTGCCATACGTTCATAATCCAACGGCCCAGGATACTTTTTCTATTCTTTCACTGTAAGCTCAGATTCTACACTAGTCTCCCCCGGTCCATGCAGACACATGTCGAACTCTAGAGGCGATCATGCTTACTATGCGATCTGTCGTCCGATATGTATCGTTTACCATTTTAATCTGAACATGACTCCTCCTATCCTCAACTCATATATGATATGTTATCCAATACTCCTACTAGTATCTACTCCCTCCGTCCCAAAATAAGTGACTTAACTTTGTACTAACTTTGTACTACATCTAGTACAAAGTTGAGTCACTTATTTTGAAATGGAGGGAGTACTACACTAGCTTAAATTTGGATGACAAAATGTTGATCGGTTTGGTAAAAAGTTTCCTAGCAAGTGTAAGTAGTGTGAAGAGGGCTTTTCTTTCCTCTCTCCCAAGGCGACTTGGAAAATTTTTCCTCCCCTCGATCTCCGCCGGCGAGCCCGTACCCTCCGTCTATCGCTCCAGCGGCCGGTGGCGGGGAGGAGAATCCTGGTGTCTCGACTCCCGCTAGTAGATAGGTAGGGTTCTAGTTCTCGCAGGGGCGGCGTTTGGACGGATGGCGGCGCTCCTTCCTCGAGTCAGTCTTCCGGGCTTCGATCCTCCTCAAGTTCGTCTGCTGGGACGGATTAGATGGAGCTCCGGCGTAGATTCCTGCCAGCTCCTTGGGGCGGCGAGGTTAGGGTTTCTCGTGGTGCGTACTCAACGGCGATATTTGGTGTCAGGTTCTTCAGATCGATTTAAGGATTCAACGGTGACGACTGCGGCTCCAGGGCGCTGGTC
Source organism: Thinopyrum elongatum (assembly GCA_011799875.1). NCBI lineage: Eukaryota > Viridiplantae > Streptophyta > Magnoliopsida > Poales > Poaceae > Thinopyrum > Thinopyrum elongatum. Next base: position 560,616,923 of record CM022301.1, read on the forward strand.
CTTAGGAGCACGTGCACGAAGACTTTCCGGCTGTCATCAACAAGGTCAGGCCGGCTCTGGTATGGGAGAGGCGACAGCAGCACGCCGACGACTCGTTCTGGTGGCGGCAATGGTCGTTCGGTGTTTCATGGACCTCGATGTAATTTTTATTATGTTTGATGTGCTTTGTACTTCCGATGAGTCTTTATAATAGATCTGATCCTTTTTGAAAAAAAAATATAAGTAGTGTGGTCGGTTGCGCCAAATTTCAGACTGTATTTTCACGGCTAGTGTTTACTCTCTCTTATTGAATTAATTGAAGTTTTAGATTTGTCTCAAGTCAGAAATCTTTATAAATTGTACAAAACCCAAAATGAACTAACGTTAATACTACATGGCATAGCCCCACTGGCGGTGATTATGCTTCGTTTCCAACCGAACGTGATGTAATCGATTGTGTAGAATCGTACGTCCCGAAGAAAGAAACAAAATGACCTGAAGAAGAATGAGGGGAGGCGGTGCATGCGAGTGCGACGTTTACGTAGCCGCCTCGCGAGCCGAGCGCGCGCGCTATGGAATGGGGAGAAATTAAGGAGGCCATCCCATCACATCAAAGGAAACTTGGAGCTGATCTACCGACCGACATATCAGCTTACGTTGCCACGCTCGATCGGCTCCGCCGATTACCATATCGCGAGCAGATTTCTTTCTCTCCCGGTGATTCCTCCCCCCGGCCGCCGCGCGCCCCTCTATAAATTCCAGGCCCATTCGCCGCATATCACACGTACCCATCAATTTCAGCGGAGGCAGAGCTTTAGAACGTGCGATGGCGGCGGCGGGGGCGGGGCCGGTGGTGCTCCAGACGGACGTGCACTGCCTCGAGTGCGCCAGGAAGATCAGGAACGCCGTCGGCAACCTGCTCGGTACGTAGCACACAGGAGTAACATCGTTCGTGCTTATAGTAAGCGAGCAGATCGAGGTGTGATATACACGCGCACTGATCCGTCTGACATGCATGCATGCGCGTACGTGCAGGGGTGGAGCGGGTGTGGGCGTCGCCGGACACGGGGCTGGTGGTGGTGGCGGGGACGGCGGACCCGGCGGCGCTCAGGCGCCGAATCCGGCGCAAGATGAGGAGGCCCGTCGCCATCCTCAGCGACGGCTCGACGCCCTATGCGGGGCCGGGGCCGACCACGCCGCACTGGCAATACGGCACCGGCGACGCGCCGCTCTCCTCGATGCCGCCGTATGGCTGGGACACGGCGCCGCCGCCGCACGCCTACTACTCCCACCCGCAGCCGCCACCGCCACCGCGGCCGCCGGCGGGGTACCCGTACGGCGGCTGGGCGTCCGATCCGGACCCCTACGGCTACGGCACGCGCGCCACGGTGCCCACGTGCTCCATCCTGTGATCGGTGCGCCCAACCGGACGTTCGGCCGGCGGCGACGTGCGTGCGTGCGGCATGCATGCGCGTCCCGGATTAGATCGAGAGCTTTGAACTTTGTTTTGAGGAGAGTTTTGAATTGAAATCAGTCGATTAGTCACTTAATGTTAAGCTGCATTTGATCGATGGAAGAGTAGTAGGGAGTGGCAATCTTTTTTGAATTTACTGCTGCCTCTGCATCCAGCCGCCATAAGCCTACACAGTTTTGGGTTTTCTCATTTTTGAATCCTGATGCTACCTAGTCTGTTATAGACCAATAAAGTGTCGGTCTCAATCTTCTTGCGTTGAATTTGTTTCTCTTCCTTATATCAGAATGGACACCTTTTTTTTGTGCTTTTTTTTAATACTTATTTTTGTACTTAATAATGTGTTCCGAGACACTTATAATTGCAGTAACAATGACTCAGCTTTGTCAAAAAAAAAAAAACACAATGCATATGTGGTATATATTAAGAAAACATACCGAAGCTTTGTCAAGAGAAAATAAGGGGAAAAAAAGGACGATCAGGCCATGAAAAATAGATTGCGCGACAGTGGCGTTCCCTCCCACGCATGGCATCCACGTTTTCCTACCTCATCCACCTGCTTGAAGGTCCTGACGGAGTAGTATCTGCAGAGTTTGAAATCAACGATGCTACACTCACGGACAGCTTTCTACAGAATTAGAGCTACGGGCTGACGCGGAAACATGATTGGAAATTAAGAAGAGGGAGTACGCCCACATGAAAAGCAGGGGGGGGGGGGGATGGGGTCCGTAGGTTGTTTCCGTAGACTTTTTCCGTAAGTGTATCATTTTCGGTTTGAAATATAGGTTCGATGTTGTTTCTGTTTTTTCAATAGAATACAACTTCTTGACCTCTCAATGAATGTATCATAAAAGTATCATGCATTGCCACCTAAGAAAAATGTGACGTGACACTGCAACTAATGATGCATTGTCACCTACCCAAAAATATGATGTGGCACCGCAATTGATGGGAGAGAGGATTCTAGTATCATATTAATGATGTGATACAATATCATGCACATCAAATGAGAAAAAATAATTAGAAATACAACATAACCACAACTTTGTATTGGGATTTTACAAATGAATAAATGATGGGATAATGCGATACTTTTTATACATTATGCATTGTGGAGGTAGTATTATAAACCAGGATCATGTGCATGATACTAGTTTATGATACTAACAACTCTTAGAGATCTCCTGAACTATATGCATCCAACACCTGGCTCATGGAAAATCAACAGGACGGGACTATGGCTGGAAATAATTTTGTTGAGACTGATTTGATATCGGCGACCCCTGCAACAGGGGATCGCCGGACGCAATGAAACTCATAAGCTAGAACTGTCGGGGTATCCTTGGAGCCACAACAGTTCGCTCGCTTTTGGACATCCAAAGGCGACACAACCCTGCTGCGTTCTTTCTGTCTGAGGCGCATCTAGATGAAACTAAGGCAGATGAGTTGATGGTTAAGCCGCATATGGATCATAGGATTGTTGCCCCAACATTGGATGGAAGAAAGGGTGGTTTGCTCTTAGTCTCGAAGAAGGAGGTGAGGATCTACTCCCGGACTACCACTCTAGATTTGATTGATGTTTCAGTTGCGAGACCAACCGGTGATATGTGGAGGCTAACATGTATCTATGGTGAACCAAGTTGGGAAAATAAAGATCAGACATATCATATGCTGAGAGATCTTCATGCCCAATCTAGTTTGCCTTGGACGATTATTGGAGATTTTAATGAGATTTTGTACTCATCGGAAAAAAGAAGGAGGCGCCCCACGACAACATTCACGACTCCAAGCTTTTCAAGATGCACTCTCAGACTGTATGCTAGAGGATATTGGCTATGAGGGTGACAAGTTCACTTGGTTTCATGGGGGGCTACGGGAAAGACTTCTCATGAATATTCAGATCATAAACCCACAATTCATCGAATCCCAACAAACACACCGCAAAAGAAGATTACATCGGATAGAACTCCAAGAACATCGAGGAGAACGTTGTATTGAAGATCAAAGAGAGAGAGAGAGAGAGAGAGAGAGAGAGAGAGAGAGAGAGAAAAGAAGTCATCTAGCTAATAGCTATGGATCCGTAGGTCTGTGGTGAACTACTCACTCATCATCGGTGGGCGGCAAGGATGATGTAGAAGCCCTCCATGATCGATTCCCCTTCCGGCAGAGTACCGACAAAGGCCTCCAGATGGGAACGCGGAAGAACAGAAACTTGCGGCAGCGGAAAAAGTGTTTCGGATGGCTCTATGTTGGTTTCCCAATATTTGAGAATTTATAGAAATGGAATTAGGTCAGACGGAGCCTCGAGGGGCCCACAAGGCATCAGGGCGGCCCCCCAGGGCGCGCCCTGTTGCCTTGTCGTCTCCTCGTACATCCTCTGGTCTCCTTTTGAAGCTTCCAGGGTCTCTTATGTCCAGAAAAAATTGTCAAAAAGTTTCGGAGCGTTTGGACTTCGTTTGGTATTGATTTTCTGGAAAACCAAAAACACGCAAAAAAAAATTTGGCACTGGGCACTAGGTTAATAGGTTAGTCACAAAAAATGATATAAAATAACATATAAAACATTCAAGATTGGTACTATAATAGCATGGAACAATAAAAAATTATAGATACATTGGAGACATATCACATATGAGTGCTTTCATGCAATTAAAAAGAAAAACTCATGGATCTCGAGGTTTCTGTGCGGTGAAGTTGGATATGAACAAAGCATATGACCGGGCTGAGTGGGGTTTTCTAAAGGAAATAATGATCAAGATGGGTTTTGATTTGCAGTGGGTTGACATGATCATGGAGTGTGTGTCCTCAGTCAGTTACAGAGTGAGATTTAATGACACTGAGACTGAGGAATTTATTCCAACCAGAGGACTGAGGCAGGGGGACCCTTTATCTCCATTTTTATGCTTATTATGTTCTGAGAGTCTCTCTAGTTTTCTGGCTCATGAAGAGGAGGTGGGTGGACTGGAAGGTATTCGGGTGTGTAGGAATGCAACCTCTATTTCTCACCTGTTGTTTGCAAATGAGTCGCTGATATTGATGAGAGCCAATACACATAATGCTAGCGCTCTTAAAAGGGTGTTGGATACATATTGCAGCAGCCCGGGACAGTTGGCCGGTACTGCAAAATCGAGTGTGTTCTTTAGCCCCAATACAAATATTGTGGTCAGAGAGGATGTATGTAGAGAGCTGGACATTGTTACCGAGGCCCTATCTGACACATATTTGGGGCTGCCAACAATGGTTGGTGTGGATAAAAGCGACTGTTTTCAACATCTTGTTGATAGTGTCTGTCAGAGATTGAAGGTATGGAAGGAAAAAAATCCTATCTATTCAAGGCAAAGAAATATTGGTAAAATTAGTGGCTCAGGCAATTCCTTCTTATGCAATGTCAGTATTTAAGCTCCCTAAAGGTATTTGTAAAGCTATTACTGATGAGATCTCAGGCTTTTGGTGGGGAGCTAATGAAGAGAAGAAGAAGATGCATTGGTATGCATGGTGGACGATGTGCATTCTTAAGAAGAAAGGGGGAGTTGGATTTAGGGAACTACACAATTTCAATCTTGCTATGTTAGCAAAGCAGTGTTGGCGCCTTATTCAAGACACATATTCTCTATATGCACATGTCTTGAGCTCGAAATATTATCCGGATGACAATATTCTTAAGATTGGCCCAAAGAAAAGTTCTTCATTCACTTGGTAGAGCATTGTTGCAGGAATACAAACTTTCAATTGTGGATGCATTTGGCGTGTGGGAACTCGTGAAAATTGATATTTGGCAAGATCCTTGGATCCCCACTAGTGTGACACGTAAAGTGATTACCCCCCGCGGGGCTATCATGTTAAGTAAGGTTGAGGACCTTATTGATCCACACTCAGGCCAATGGAATGAAATGCTACTTAGGGATAATTTTTCACATGTGGATGTTCATCAAATATTGCAAATACCCCTACATGTACAATGTATAGATGATTTTGTGGCATTGAATTATACAAGTTCAGGAACATTTTCTGTCAAGTCTGCTAATCATAGGGAGTTTGAACATCAATTTGGAGGCAGACTAGTGCGACCGGATGTCCAAGGTAACGCCTAGACAACCCCATATGGAAGACAAACTGGAACCTATGTATCCCAGGGAAGATCAAGCACTTCGCCTAGAAGGTTCTTCGTGGCTCTCTTCCTTGTTATGGAATTTTGGCTGGGAGCCATGTCCCGTGTGTGACGCAATGCCCAATTTGTTGGGTGGGGCATGAAGATATCCAACACTGTCTTTTCACCTGTCGTAGAGCAAGAGATGTCTGGAGAGCTTTGGGACTGAACGAGACTGTGCGGCATGTAGTGGTTCAAAATAGATCAGGATCGGTCGTCATGCTGGAGGTGTTAGCCAGGACGGAGAGGGTCTCAAACGAGGTACCAAATCCTGAACTGCTAATGGTGGCGGCCTGGTATATATGGTGGCAAAGGCGAGAGTTCGTCATGTTGGGAAACGTTGCATGGAAGACAAAAAAAAATTATACGCACACGCAAGATCTATCCATGGAGATGCATAGCAACGAGGGGGAGAGTGTGTGTACATACCCTCGTAGATCGTAAGTGGAAGCGTTTAGTAACGCGGTTGATGTAGTCAAACTTCTTCGCGATCCAACCAATCGAGTACCGAACGTATGACACCTCCGCGTTCAGCACACGTTTAGCTCAGTAACGTCCTCGCCTTCTTGACCCAGCAAGATGGCGAAGTAGTGGATGAGTTCTGTCAGCACGACGACATGGTGAAGGTGATGGTGAAGCTATCTCCGCAGGGCTTCGCCTAAGCACTACGAAAATATGACCGAGGGACGAAACTATGGAGAGGGGCGCCGCACAGGGCTAAGAGATTGTCGTGGGCTATGTGTGGCGCCCCCTCCCACATATATATAGGTGGGGGGAGAGGGAGCAGCCAAGGAGGTGCCCCAAGGAGGCCGAATCCACCTAGGGTTCCTTCCCTAGCCGCGCCCCCCTTACCATATTTGCCGGAGGGGGAAAGGAAAGGGGGGAGAGGGAAGGAAGGGGAGGCCAAATCCCCCTCCTTCCTTTCTCCCATAGACCGGCTGCCATAGGGGGGTGCGCCAGCCCCTTGTGGGCTGGTGTGCGTACTCCGTAACTCTTCCGGTGTCCGAATATCATTGTCCTATATATCAATCTTTACCTCCGGAGCTCCTCGTCATGTCCGTGATCTCATCCGAGACTCCGAACAACATTCGTTCACCAAATCATATAACTCATATAACACTATATCGTCAACGAACGTTAAGCATGCGGACCCTACGGGTTCGAGAACTATGTAGACATGACCGAGAAACCTCTCCGGTCAATAACCAATAGCGGAACCTGGATGCCCATATTGGTTCCTACATATTCTACGTAGATCTTTAGTGGTCGAACCTTATGACAACATACGTAATTCCCTTTGTATGTCGGTATGTTACTTGCCCGAGATTTGATCGTCGGTGTCTTCATACCTAGTTCAATCTCGTTACCGGCAAGTCTCTTTACTCGTTCCGTAATACATCATCTTGTAACTAACTCCTTAGTCACTTTGTTTGCAAGCTTTTTGTGATGTGTATTACTGAGAGGGCCCAGAGATACCTCTCCTATACACTGAGTGACAAATCCTAATCTCGATCTATGCCAACTCAACAAACACCTTCGGAGATACCTGTAGAGCATCTTTGTGATCACCCAGTTACGTTGTGACGTTTGATAGCACACAAGGTATTCCTCCGGTATCCGGGAGTTGCATAATCTCATGGTCGAAGGAATATGTATTTGACATTAAGAAAGCAATAGCAATAAACTAAACGATCATATGCTAAGCTAACGGATGGGTCTTGTCCATCCATCATTCTCCTAATGATGTGATCCCGTTATCAAATGACAACACATGTCTATGGTTAGGAAACCCTAACCATCTTTTATCAACGAGCTAGTCTAGTAGAGGCTTACTAGGTACACGGTATTTTGTTTATGTATTCACACATGTATTTAAGTTTCCGATCAATACAATTCTAGCATGAATAACAAACCTCTATCATGAATAAGAAAATATAAAATAACAACTTTATTATTGCCTCTAGGGCATATTTCCTTCAGTCTCCCACTTGCACTAGAGTCAATAATCCAGATTACATTGTAATGAATCTAACACTCATGGAGTCTTGGTGATGATTATGTTTTGCTCGCGGAAGAGGCTTAGTCAATGGGTCTGCTACATTCAGATCCGTATATATTTTGCAAATCTCTATGTCTCCATCCTTGACCTTTTCACGAATGGAGTTGAAGCGTCTCTTGATGTGTTTGGTTCTCTTGTGAAACCTTAATTCCTACGCCAAGGCAATAGCTCCAGTGTTGTCACAAAAGATTTTCATTGGACCCGATGCACTGGGTATTACACCCAGATCGGATATGAACTCCTTCATGCGCAGCTTCTGAAGCAGCTATGTACTTCGCTTCACACGTAGATCCCGCCACGACGCTCTGCTTGGAACTGCACAAACTGACAGCTCCACCATTCAACAAAAATACGTATCCGGTTTGTGACTTAGAGTCATCCAAATCTGTGTCGAAGCTAGCATCGACGTAACTATTTACGACGAGCTCTTCGTCACCTCCATAAACGAGAAACATATCCTTAGTCCTTTTCAGGTACTTCAGGATGTTCTTGACCATTGTCCAGTGATCCACTCCTGCATTACTTTGGTACCTCCCTGCCAAACTTATGGCAAGGCACACATCAGGTCTGGTACACAGCATAGCATACATGATAGAACCTATGGCTGAGGCATAGGGAATGACTTCCATTTTCTCTCTGTCTTCTGCAGTGGTCGGGCTTTGAGTCTGACTCAATTTCACACCTTGTAACACAGACAAGAACCCTTTCTTTGACTGATCCATTTTGAACTTCTTCAAAACTTTGTCAAGGTATGTGCTTTGTGAAAGTCCTATTAAGCATCTTGATCTATCCATATAGATCTTGATGCCCAATATATAAGCAGCTTCACCGAGGTCTTTCATTGAAAAATTCTTATTCAAGTATCCTTTTATGCTATCCAGAAATTCTATATCATTTCCAATCAACAATATGTCATCCACATATAATATCAGAAATGCTACAGAGCTCCCACTCACTTTCTTGTAAATACAGGCTTCACCGTAAGTCTGCATAAAACCATATGCTTTGATCACCTCATCAAAGTGTATATTCCAACTCCGAGATGCTTGCACCAGTCCATAGATGGATCGCTGGAGCTTGCACACTTTGTTAGCACATTTATGATCGACAAAACCTTCTGGTTGCATCATATACAACTCTTCTTTAAGAAATCCATTAAGGAATGCAGTTTTGACGTCCATTTGCCAGATTTCATAATTATAAAATGCGGAAATTGCTAATATGATTCGGACAGACTTAAGCATCGCTACGGGTGAGAAAGCCTCATCGTAGTCAAATCCTTGAACTTGTCGAAAACCTTTCGCGACAAGTCGAGCTTTATAGACAGTAACATTACCATCAGCGTCAGTCTTGTTCTTGAAGATCCATTTATTTTCTATGGCTTGCCCATCATCGGGCAAGTCCACCAAAGTCCATACTTTGTTCTCATACATGGATCCTATCTCAGATTTCATGGCCTCAAGCCATTTATCGAAATCTGGGTTCATCATAGCTTCTTCATAGTTCGTAGGTTCGCGGTCTAATAACATAACTTCCAGGACAGGATTATCGTACCACTCTGGTGCGGATCATGCTCTGGTCGACCTACGAGGTTCAGTAGTAACTTGATCTGAAGTTTGGTGATCATTATCATTTGCTTCCTCTCTAGTTGGTGTAGGCATCACGGGAACGGTTTTCTGTGATGTGCTACTTTCCAATTCGAGAGAAGGTGCAATTACCTCATCAAGTTCTACTTTCCTCCCACTAACTTCTTGCGAGACAAACTCCTTCTCTAGAAAGGACTCATTCTTAGCAACAAAAATCTTGCCTTCGGATTTGTGGTAGAAGGTGTACCCAATAGTTTCTTTAGGGTATCCTGTGAAGACGCACTTCTCCGATTTAGGTTCGAGCTTATCAGGCTGAAGCCTTTTGACATAAGCGTCGCATCCCCAAACTTTAAGAAACGACAGCTTAGGTTTCTTGCCAAACCACAGTTCATACGGTGTCGTTTCAATGGGTTTAGATGGTGCCCTGTTTAACATGAATGCGGCTGTCTCTAATGCATAACCCCAAAACGATAGTGGTAAATCGGTAACAGACATCATAGAACGCACCATATCTAATAAAGTACGGTTACGACGTTCGGATACACCATTACGCTGCGGTGTTACAGATGGCGTGAGTTGTGAAACAATTCCACATTGTTTTAAATGAAGTACAAACTCGTAAATCAAATATTCACCTCCGCGATCAGATCGTAGAAACTTTATTTTCTTATTACGATGATTCTCCACTTCACTCTGAAATTCTTTGAACTTTTCAAATGTTTCAGACTTGTGCTTCATCAAGTAGATATATCCATACCTACTTAAATCATCTGTGAAGGTCAGAAAATAACGATACCCGTCGCGTGCCTCAACACTCATCGGACCGCATAGAGCGGTATGTATTATTTCCAATAAGTCATTAGCTCGCTCCATTGTTTCGGAGAACGGAGTTTTAGTCATCTTGCCCATGAGGCATGGTTCGCAAGTATCAAATGATTCATAATCAAGTGATTCCAAAAGTCCATCTGCATGGAGTTTCTTCATGCGCTTTACACCAATATGACCTAAACGGCAGTGCCACAAGTATGTTGCACTATCATTATCAACTTTGCATCTTTTGGCATCAATATTATGAATATGTGTATCACTACGATCGAGATTCAACAAGAATAGACCATTCATCAAGGGTGCATGACCATAAAAGATATTACTCATATAAATAGAACAACCATTATTCTCTGATTTAAATGAATATCCGTCTCGCAATAAACAAGATCAAGATATAATGTTCATGCTCAACGCAGGCACCCAATAACAATTATTGAGATCTAAAACTAGTCCCAAAGGTAGATGTAGAGGTAGCATGCCGATGACGATCACATCGACCTTAGAACCATTCCCGACGCGCATCATCACCTCATCCTTAGCCAATCTTCGTTTATTCCGCAGCTTCTGTTTTGAGTTACAAATATGAGCAACCGAACACGCTTACCAAATACACTAGAAAGCACTATTAAGTTATTAGTTAGACAATGCGGTTTAGATCTCTGTCTCTTTATATATAGACACACACACACACACACACGGACACACACACATGCATTACATAATTTATGTAATTGCTAGTAAAAAAATAATTCAAAGAAAAAATTTGTTACCACACACCACTAAATTTAGGGGAATCATTTTTTAATTTTACATAAATTATTATGCTATAACAAAGAACAATGCAATTAATGTTACCAACAAAAAATATATGGTTAACTATGACAACTAAGTAACAGAAATTGCACTCGATAATGCTCCCTCTGTCCCAAAATGTAAGACCATTTTTTACACTATGATAGCGTGAAAATGGTCTTACATTTTGCGATGGATGGAGTATTTTAGTATGAGCAAGAATTTTGAATAAGTACAAAATTTTAGTATAAACGATATTTATTTCAATGCACATAGATTTAAAATTTTGTTTCGAAAGGTCATGTTTTACGACTGATCCGGTTCTCTGTGGGCTGACAAGGTGTGATGCATTTGGAAAGTGGCATGCTTGGCCACCCTCCTTGAAAGGGCAACACAGATATTTTTTGTTAAGTATGTTTGTTCAATATGTCCATTTGTGACGCCTCCGGAGGTGGAGGTCACCGTAGTGTTCGCTCGTGCTTCGCCGGAGCACCCGTGCCGGCCGGCGTCTCGCCGAAAATCCTGCCGCCGCGTGATAACCCACAAGTATAGGGGATCGTTTGTAGGCTTCTTCAATAAATAAGAGTGTCGAACCCAACGAGGAGCTAAAGGTAGAACAAATATTCCCTCAAGTTCTATCGACCACCGATACAACTCTACGCACACTTGACGTTTGCTTTACCTAGAACAAGTATAAAACTATTTGGTAGGAATAAAACTATGAGTACTTTGCGAGAATAAAACTACGAATAAATTACATGGTAATAAAAGTGGATAGCTTTTGTCAACAAGAAAGTCATTTGTCCCTAGGCAATCGATAACTAGACCGGTAATCATTCTTGCAATTTTATATGAGGGAGAGGCATGAGCTAACATACTTTCTCTACTTGGATCATATGCACTTATGATTGGACCCCTAGCAAGCATCCGCAACTACTAAAGATCATTAAGGTCGTGAAACCCAACCATAGCATTAAGTATCAAGTCCTCCTTACTCCCATACGCCATAACCCACTTATCCACGTTTAGGCTGCTGTCACCCCCGCAACACCGACAATAAGCAAACCATGAACATATTGCAACATCCTACAGCGAGGATCCCTCACGTTTGCGCGAGACGGAGGGCACCATAGGACAGCACCATAAATAAAATATACACTCATACCAACCAAGATCACGATTAACCCATAGGACAAAACGGATCTACTCAAACATCATAAGATAACCATAGATCATTACGAAATAATATATGGAGTTGAGCACCATGTTTAAGTAGAGATTACAGCGGGGAGGAGAGGTGTTACACCGCTGCATAGAGGGGGAGAGAGTTGGTGTTGACGGTAGCAAGATTGTTGATGTAGATCGTCGTCACGATCCTTGCCCCGGCGGCACTCCGGCACCACCGGGAGAGAGGGAGAGAGAGCCCCCTCCTTCTTCTTCTTCCTTGGCCTCCCCCTAGATGGGAGGAGAGTTCCCCCTCTGGTCCATGGCCTCCATGGCGACGGAGGGGCGGGAGCCCCTCCTAGATTGGATCTATCCCTCTGTTCTCTTCTATTTCGCGTTCATGTTTTCTGGCCGAAAACCGTTTCTTATATTCCCGGAGATCCGTAACTTCGATTGCGCTGAGATTTTAACACGATTTTTTTTTCTGGATATAAGCTTCCTTGCGCCCGAAGTAGAGCCCCAATCGACGTACGAGGTGAGCACAACCCACCATCACGCGCCTGGCCCCTGGGGCGCGCCCTAGTGTCTTGTGGGCACTGTCGGCCCCCGTTTGCGTTGATTCCAAGTCCCAAAAATCACATATATTTCAAAATAATTCTCCGTAAATTTTTATTGCATTTGGACTTCGTTTGATATGGATATTCTGCGAAACAAAAAACAGGAACTGACACTGGGCACTGGATCAATAGGTTAGTCCAATAAATCATATAAAATATTGCCAAAAGTATGTGAAGGTTGTATAATATTGGCATGGAACGATCAAAAATTATAGATACGACGGAGACGTATCATCGCACCCCTATCCTTCCTTCCTCTCTTCGATGAGCGGCGGGGCGGCAGGCGGTGGGCTGTGGGTGGTGGGATTGAGATGTGCATTAAGAGTTTTCCAGATTCACGGCTTAACACCACGGGACAGATCACATGTTTGACCAAACAACCAAATTAGAGAGAAATGCAACGTACACATGCCTGCGTACCCCGCTAAATCCCCCAATAATTAACGTGTCAACACCTCATTGGCTAGTTTTTAACTGATAGAAAAAAGTCAAAAAAAAAAAACAGGTAAAAGAAACCTAGCTAGGTTTAGTATATTTAGAATTTTGGTTCATTGATTCTAATGAAATACATGACTTGATTAAAAAGATATTCTCATTAATTTATTTTTATTAATTTCTCTCTAACCTCTACAATTTATGGTTATGTGTTTTTAGAAACATAGTATAAACACATATGCTCACTACTATGAACGCACACACATCTTACATTTATGAGGACCTTCGAGAGGAGCTGACAATTCTTGAGATTGACGAAGTCATCGTAGACACCTCGTAGTTGAGGAGAACGACATATTGTAATAACCTAATATTTCCAGAAGGCTGCTACTCCGCGTCGGTCGGCCGATATGTGCCTTGATCTGTCGCCTCATGCACCATAGGACTCCTATGCGTGTAGCCGTTGGATCGAAATTCAACCGTTCGTTCGTTCTGTTTTCATCTAGTACGCCTCCTTCCACATGTAGCGCATGCCAGCCACAACTCGCACCAGGGCAACAACATGTGTCTTCCCCAACATCGCAACAACCTCACATTACTACCACCAACTCACAGGAAACACTGACAAGGCTCGCAGGTTGCAGCAACGCCGGGACTTGCAACACACCTCCATCGCTTGCCATCACTCACCCCTGTAGTAGGTCTGCAAAAGCCAACACCAATAGCCTGACACTCGTCATCGGGTCACCGATGATGGTCGCAACATCGTCCCAGCCGGTCGCAACATCTCCGGGTAGATTGGTCGCACCATAAAGAATCTAACTATGTTAGCTACACCGAATGTAGCTCATTTTTAGGGTATTTTTCTCTTTTTGCAGCACATGGTTATGTTTATTTTTAGAACTAGCACATGGTTATGTGTTTTTATACTTTTTTTGAGATTTTTTTTTAGATCCTGATAAGTGTCACACGTCAAGTACGAGCACATGGCAACTCCAAACATTTTTTATGACAAGGTTAATTACGCGAGGATGACAACTTCGTGCTTTAGTTTATTTTTTAACAGAAACTTGCCGTGTGTCACTGTAATTTGCCATCCTTTCATGACTGAAATTGCCATCGAAAAACGTCAGAGCCGGAGTGACACGCACCTGACGTGTGACACTTATCATTTAGTTTTTTTTTATATACCGGCAATCCAGCCCAGAGCGAACCCTCGAAAGCCCATGTAAACTTGCGGTGTTATCCAGCCCAGCCCAGCGCACTCATCCGACCAAAGCAGGACCGGCCGACCGAGTGAGCTGCCCAAACACAAAGTCCACCATGGAGACGGCCTTCTTCTCCGCCGCCTCCCTCTTCCACGCCGACGACGACAGCGACGACGACGGCGGCACACGAGGTAAACTAACCCCCCCCCCCCCAACCCCCGCTCGCGTCCCCGTCCATTCTGCCCTCCAACTCCGTGCTCCTAGCTGACGAACCCCTTTCCCACGATTGAAGACGAGGCGCAGGTGGGCGCCGAGGGGGAGAGCCAGCAGCCGGCGCTGGAGTACGAGGAGAGGATCCACAAGTTCCCCGGAGTGGTAAACTTACCTACCTAATCCTCGACCCTAGTTTCGCTACTTTCCTAATCATATCACTCTGCGAAAAAAAGCAGATCGGCCAGGAAGCTTATGTTTGCTGTCCATGGTGACTCTCGATACTCTGGTCTGGAAGCACGGTGGATCTCATGAATAGACCTGTAACTTTTGTGTTAGATAGATGGCTCACCATTATGCTTTGGGAGAGTGCATACGCGAGTCTACCATCTGAAACTGTAGCTGACTACCTGGACTGCTGGCCAATCTAATTTAGCATCACCAGTAGTAGCGTCTCGGTGATAAAAGGGTCAACAGTATCGAGGCATTTAGTTTTATTCTTCTTCTAAGGATGATTGCCAAACTTTGCATTTTCTGCAGGTTGAAATTCGTGTAACACAAAGTATGTATGTAGTCCATATGTTTGTAGATAATGGATCTGAATGTCACATCATCTCACTATGAATGTCGTTCTGGACTTTTGATCTGGTCTCTCAGGTTACATTTTGACATCATTTAAAAAAAAAATATGATTCATCTAGTAAAATAGGCACATACAAGCAAAGTACATTTCATTGAGCTAGTGTTATCGGTTTGGTGTTATAGATGCTTGAAAATTTGTCTATACTAATGGCCAAACCTTAGGAATCCAGACTCCAAAACATGTATTGTGAGAGGGGGTATTAGTCTACGTTGTTTTATAATGTACGAAAACGTGTCACATGAGCATTAGTGATTGTGTTAATGATGCATAAATATTTGTTGTTCATTGGTAGCAAACTATGCTTGTCCAACCAAAGATTGTAGAATTTTGTAATTATTGCAAGCAAAGTTATCTAAGTGAAGTCAGAAGCTCAGACCAAACGATGCCTCTCATATTAGATCATCTGCTCACCTTTATGATTTCTTTTATGTGTAGGACTTGAGCATCAGAGAATTCTCATCTCATCAGCTAAATGCCAATTTGCTATGGCCTGGGACATTTTTCTTTGCTGACTGGCTGGTTAAGAATCCATCAATTCTGGATGGTCAACGGATCCTGGAACTAGGAAGGTATGAAAGTTATGTTTCACTCTATAAAAATGTACCTTTTCCTTTATTTAGAAGAAATGAAGTTTATGTAGTGCTTGCTATATTTATAATTGATGACCAAAAGGCTATTTTGCTATGCTTATATTGTTTGACTCTGAAGAGTAATTATACTAAATTGATATATGGTAAATTATATCTCAACTTGTCTTTGTGGATGTGTGGCTCCTACTG
This sequence comes from Thinopyrum elongatum, assembly GCA_011799875.1. NCBI lineage: Eukaryota > Viridiplantae > Streptophyta > Magnoliopsida > Poales > Poaceae > Thinopyrum > Thinopyrum elongatum. Next base: position 560,632,841 of record CM022301.1, read on the forward strand.
GGTTTCATCACTGGTCTATCTCAACTTGTTTGGATGTAAAGGCTTTCCCATTGTATGGTCTGAAATTGTTTGCTGTCCTTATATCACAATGCTGAGACTTAGCAGTATGAAGCAAGCTGTCTATTGGTCTATCTACTTCCGGTCAAGAATAGAGTGCTTACCATTTAAGACATGAATGATTATATTTGTAGTTCATTGTTGAAGAGCCTGTTTGGTTGGCGTCCTTGTTGGAGCACGCCTGGCCTGGAGCTCGCCTGAAAATTGCCTGAGGGATGTTTGGTTGTTGTCCATAGACGTATGAGCTAGCCTGGCCTGGTGTCCTCATAATGTTGCTTAGCCTGGCACATTATCCAGGCACGTTGCTTAACCTGGCCCAGGCGCTGGAAATTGGTCGCCTGGGCGGCCGAGCGTAGCTGCCTGGCAGCTAATCTTTCTGCACCACATATTTATTCCGTGGGCCCGGTCTCAAACCAATGGGACTTAATAATTAATCTTTCTTCAGGCCAGGTCTGCAACCAAACAATGCATGCCTGACCAGGCACAAAATTTCTAACTTTCAGGCTATGTTCAGGCATCGATTTCTGCCAGGCATACGAGCGAGGGTAGGAACCAAACAGGCCCGAAGTGTGTGATACCATATCTTCTGAAGACTCATTGTTTTTATTTAGTATAATAAATGATTTAGTCTGTCTTAGTGGAACAGGAGCTTTAGCCATTTTCCTGCGAAAAACATTTGGAGTGGATATCACGACTTCTGATTATGATGACAAGGATATTGAAGAAAACATAGCTCACAACTGCAGAGTCAATAAGTTGGATGTGTTACCTCATATCCGACGTAAGAAAAACCATGTACTTATACAATGTATAGTAAATGTATACACTTTAGGTGCATGGGATATGCACCACCCAGAAGGGGAGAGCTAACTATTTGATATTTTTCATAATCCAGACACGTGGGGAGATCCATTTCCGATTCTCCAACCTGATTGGAACATTGTCATCGCCAGTGACATTCTATTATGTAAATCCGCATCTTATTTTTCTGCCAATCATATCTCACTGCGATTGCAATTCTCTGATATGTTATACCATGTGGCTTTGTAGATGTGAAACAGTACCCGAACCTGATAACGACGCTGTCCTTTCTTCTGGAAGAATCCGATCTTAACAGCCAAAAAGGTGTATGCACAAACATCACGACCAAAGCAGGTACTTCTCGAACATCATTCTGTAACCGGTAGTACAACAACAATGCAAGAATGTGCGCTGAGTGAATGCTCCCATGATCCCACTGGCAGGAACACAAGTGGTTGCCAGGTGCCCCATGTTCCTGATGAGCTGGCGTAGAAGGATTGGGAAAGACCAGTCGATTTTCTTCGATGGATGCGAGAAGGCAGGCCTGGAAGTGCAGCACCTGGGTGATCTCGTGTACCTCATCAACAAGAAACGCTGAACGTTAAGGAGCAATAGGGCATGCTGCTGCAAACGGTGAGAGCTGAATCGGGCTCCATCTTCAGTTATCTAGGAGGACAAGAAACGAAATCATATGAACTTGGAGCATGTTTTGTAGTATAGTCTTTTGTTTTCCCTGAACACAATTTTCGTGGAGAATGTACTGCACTACCGTAAGATTATTAGAATGCAAAATATTATTTTTGTTGAGAATGTTTTGTGCTGCTGCTGCTGCTGTGGTTTTGCTGTTGAGGTGAAGTTTTTCTGAAACCTGCATCGCATCCTCCTGAACATTTGCAACTGGGCTCACCGGCTCAGCCACGTGGGAAGCGGAACGGTCCACGCGGGCAGGCTTTGGGCCTGACCGGGCCAGGCCAGTGCGACGCGGTGGAAGGAAGGAAGGTGGCCGGGCCTGCTGCACTACACGGCTACACCCACCCGTGCATGCACGCCACGGACGGACGCGGCCTCTCTCACCTCTGCCTGTCTGCCCCCCTTCCCCACCGCGTGCCGGCTCTCTCTCCTCCCCTCCCATATCTGGGCGCCCGCGGCGCGCCGCGCGCCTTCTGGTGATTGCCTTCCCCTGCCGCGGCTCCCCCGCAGGTTGGGTGGGAGTTGGGCCGTGGGTAGCTGGACTTCACATCCTTTCCTTTGCCAAAAATGTCACAACAAGAGAAAATAAAAAGCTCGACAAAAAAAAAGCTAAAGAGGGGCAAGATTGAAGGTTATTTGGTAACTGACACATGGCACCAGAGGCACACGTTCAAAGTATTTTTCTGAGAGGCACGGTTCAAAGTATTTTTTTTTTCCTGAGAGGCACAACCAATGAACAAGCTAGCAATGAAGCAGGTCTATATGCTTTCTGCAACACAAGCTAGCAATGAAGCAGGTCTATATGCTTTCTGCAACACAAGCTAGCAATGAAGCAGGTCTATATGCTGTTAGAATAAATCCGAGGCATACCGTCGATGATTCAAGGACCAAGCAATCACACGAGGACGACACCGAGATTTGTTAACAAGGTTCACCGATATGGCTACATCTCCGGGGCCTGACTATGGGCGCTCCTCCCCATGACACCGCTACAATACCGCACCCGGTCGCCCTGGACACAGGCACAAGCCGCCGTCTTCCCCTGCGTTCCTGTGCTATTATGTTGGCATAGGTTACATCGTGTGTCTACCCCCGCTATATATGAGAGGCCTAGGATACAAGTGTCCTACTAGGACACGACTCCATATCCTATCTAAACACAATACAACTTAGAGTCCAACTGTAACCTACCTTGTACATAATATTCGACACAACTCTAACAAACTCCACCTTGACGAATATTCTCCACCACCTTGAATTCCTCCATGCGTCAAACTTCCATGTACGTTGGACTTGAGCTTATCCCATGAGCACCGCTGCTACTCCAAAGACTCCATATGACTCCACCCGCAACTTGTAGTCCCTTCTTTTCTTGACCACAGTCAACACTCGAGCAAAATTAAGTTCCTTGTTACTCTAGTTTGTGCTCCCAACTTCCAGAGTATCAGTTCAACGCCATCACACACTGATCACTGACCTGTGTGAAAGTGAACAACTCACATATTGGGTGTCACACATAAGAGTTACCTGAACTCAACATCACCGCTCCTTTCTTGACCGCCTATCTGAAACATGAAGGAATTTCACCGTTGCTTGTAGTCATCCTGAGTCAAATTCGCAGTTGTCTCACCACATGTATGACCACCAGAGCCCTGGCCCGTCTCCATGCCCCGTGCGCGCCGCACGCCTCGCCGCTATTGCCGCGTCGAGCCTCCGCTGTCCTGGTCGAGTCTTAAGGGTCGCGAACCCACACCACTCAACCCCACTGCAGAGTACCACCGATCATCACCGGCCGATGACGAGTTTCACGCTTCCATCAAACCATTGGGCTCCAGTCCAAACTACGTGCCTCTCGCTTTTTTCCTGCTGAATAGGCTTCGACTCTCTGTGCACTTACGCCGTAGCCCCTCAATCTAGCTCCACCTTCAACATGACTCCATGGTAGATGATGAGTCCACCCACGCGCCCCGTCGACTTCAAGCTCCGTGTGTACATCACCTTGAATCAACCCCGTGCCATAGTCTTGTCGAAGCCACACAAGCCCTCAGACCTGCGCCACGTGTTTCCACGCCCAAAAGTCGGCCACCATCAGCATCACGCTCCTATGTCGTCGTCGCCGATTCCACCTCCGTCTTCTGTACCAACCGACTTGCGTCGATCCGTCAGACTGCCTAGTCCGACACGCTCGAGGCTCCCAAATCGTCTTCCGCGAATTTCCATCAATCATATGATAATTCCATCTTAGCTGACATGACTTCCCGCAACGCCTTCAAGCATCCCCATTGTGCCAACAAATCTTTCACCCTTGTCTGCCATAACCCAAGGTTTTCAGTTCCGTTGAACTTCTCCACCTCAAACCCGATGCCCGATGGCGTCAGGATTCTTCGTATGACTAACGCTATGAAAAATTGACCGAGCTTCCACTGCAATGCCCCAAGTACACGAGCAAAACCTGATGAGGTACACCCTCATGTACTAATAGCAAAATCCAACCAAACTTGGTCTTTCATGTAGATCCTAGGCTCAACTCTCAGTGCTAGCTATTTGCTTTGTCAAATTCTCAACTTTCCTGATGTACGTGTATCACTATATGGAACTTTCCGCTAGATTTGGCCTGCCTCCTTGTCTCGTCACGAGGCTGCCTGCTGCTGTTTTTATACTGCACCGCAGGTACACTCGTCGCAGAGACACGTGTTCTCACTGGACTCGGTCCGGTTTTGTTTTCCAAACAAATCTCGTATGTACTCCTAGCTCGCACAGTATGCATCCAACTTGCACGACTCCTCGTGCACCTGGGTCGCGTCGCTGCTGCCGCAACTTGCGTACGCCGCCTGACGCTCGCCCGATCGATCCACCTGATCGACCGCCGCACGTCTCGACTGCTTGCATGCCCATCCGATTTCCGCTACTCCCCGTGATTGCTCATCGCCTTGACGTCTTCTCATCGATCTCAACCGTGCTCACCACGATACCGATCAAAACATCAAACCTGCCTCTAAATCGCCAATCCACCACCTTCGAACAACCTAGATCTGATACCACTTGTTAGAATAAATTCGAGGCATACCGTCGATCATTCAAGGACCAAGCAATCACACGAGGACGACACCGAGATTTGTTAACGAGGTTCACCGATACGGCTACATACCCGGGGCCTGACTATGGGCGCTCCTCCCCATAACACCGCTACAATACCGCACCCGGTCGCCCTGGACACCGGCACAAGCCGCCGGCTTCCCATGCGTTCCTGTGCTATTATGTTGACATATGTTACATCGTGTGTCTACCCCCGCTATATATGAGAGGCCTAGGATATACGTGTTCTACTAGGACACGACTCCATATCCTATCTAAACACAATACAACTCAGAGTCCAACTGTAACCTACCTTGTACATAATATTCGACACAACTCTAACATATGCTTTCTGCAATATTTCACCACACAGTACTGACAAAGTACGGTATATCACACTTTATTCAGAATCACCTTTGTCTGAAGGTGGAGCATCCAACATTTGCTACCATCCACCTCGTGGGTTCCCAGCTTCGTCTTTGCTGATTTAGCTGAACTCTTCACCGATTCTTCATTCATGCAGTCTTGCGAACATCGCCCAAAGGATCAGCCACCTCTCGAGCTTCGTATAGCTCCACACCCATGTCTGTAGACTCCGGAGCAACTTCTCTGTTTGGTGGAATCCGGACAATGAAGGATCAGTCTATAATTGCAAAGCTTATAAGATACTGTGATCAATGATAGAACACCACAACTACAATTACTGTCAACCAGTTTGATGAAACACGATGCCGAATTGTTCTGTTGACCGCATTTTCTAACAACTGGCTAGTGTTTGCACAGATTATTAACTTTGCATTATGTCAACGGGTTTCCATTGCCTTGTGTACTTGCCAAACTTATTGCTTAAAATTTCCTGGCAAGTTACTTCATCAACAACCGTGCCACGCCGGCGCTCTCCAGGCTGTTCGGTGCCGCTACCACCACAGCTCCTCCATCGCCCGCGACAAGGACCATGCCAATCCACGGCCCGCCGCTATTCCTGCCCACCTCCAAACCTTCATCCTCCCGACAGGGTCCACCCACCTTTGCTCCCACACAAACATCACGCTCTAGCCACATTCCTCCTGCTCCCGCACATGAACCAGATCACATGCTCCCACCATACATGCCACCACCCTTGGCCGCTGAGCTTCCACTGATCGCTCCACCACCGTGCCTCATTCTGGAGGTGGACCACCTATGCTTTGTGCACCTCTCCTCCCCCATGCATAACCCGTTCGGCTTTATCAAGCGCGCGCTTGATGCCACACGCAACTATCCCTCCATCCGCGTAACCTCGTCAGCACGCGGCGCGGCGCTGCTGTCCTTCACCAACCGCGACGCTTGCTGGAACGTCACCGGCCACGGAGACATCATGTTCGAAGGGAACACGCTTTCCTTCGAGCATGTCGAGCACACGGACAACCGCTCCATGGCCAACTTCGACGACCTCATGGAGATCGAGGCCAACGACTTCCCCCACGAGCTCTGGCACGAGGATGGCGTGAAATACTTCTTCGCGCACCTCGGCTCGGTCTGCTCTCTCGACCAGTACTGCGTCGGCGCTGGCGACTTCGTCAGTGTGCGCGCGATGGTCATGGCCACCCGCGGCAAGCGACTTCCGCCAGGCTTGGTGGTGCTGCTCCCTGGCCGTGACCTCATCACGGTCTCCCTCACCCAACTCACCTTCCGCGCCCACGGGATCGGGCCCGACGACCCGTCACCCTTCTCTTCGGACGACGGCTCCGACTCGGACTCCTACGACATCCACGACGCCTCCGTCCGCGAGGCAACTCTACGTGAGTTCGCTGCCCGTGCTCGCGGGAGGGGGCCTCCTCCCTCTCGGCGCGGCAACATCTGGAGCCGACGAAACGATGCTGCCGCCAAGCAGTCGGATGCTCCTGCGCCCACCATGATCGCGCTGCACCCGGGCCGCGCCTTGCCGGCTCTCCTAGTCCCCGCCCCGTCGGCGGTGCTGTCTCCGGCCGCCCGCTGCGCGGCTGACGAACCGTCGTCGCCCCGCTTCGTCTCCGCGGCGGTGGCTCGCCAAGACGATGACGCTCCCGCCATGCATGTCGCTTCCAACGCGGCTATGCCACTTCGGCCGTCCTCCTCGACGCCGCCTCAGCCACCCTCTGCGGTCGTGACCCTGCCAACCAGGGCTAACGACGGCGCTATTGTCTCCCCGTGCCTCGTCGCACACGTGGGAACAAGGGCTGCCTCTCCCTCATCTGCCACCATCTCTGACCTGGCCGTCCACGACAACACCATACATAAACGTGCTGTCCACTCCCAGCGCGTTGTCTCCGCGGCGAAGCTGTGTCGCAGCGCACGCATCGCCGACCGGGAGGCGCCGTTGTACTCCACGGTCACACAAAAAGCCCAGCGCCTCAAAGCCTCTCGCTTCAACCTCGCCAAGGCGTCCGACGATCTCGTGGCTGCTGTTGAGGGCTCGTCCCTTTGCATCTCGGACGGAGATGCGTCCGATGCCGACGACGCTGCAAACAAGCTTGCCCACATCGCGCTTGTCTGTGGAGCTGACGCTGACGAGGCAGACGCAATACGCGCTGCCGGTGCCCTACCCTCTCCTTGATTAGTGTTAGATGTGTCGCCAGGATAGCGCGCCCTTGGGAAGGGCGCTTGACCATCGCGCCAGCAGCCGCGCCCATCTCCTGTCCTCTCTGTAATCTCAATAGGTTTAGTTTGTTCATGTGCACCGATAGGGTAGTTCTCGTTGCACAACCCCCCTGTATTTCTTTGCTGTATCGCTACCTGGCCACTAGTGGAACTCGGTTTCCCTATGAATCAATCTAGTTTCTCTGTTATTTCCTGGAATGTCCATGGACTTGGTGATGATGATAAGTGTAAAGACATCCTTTCGGAACTAATTGCTATTAGACCGTCTGTTGCTCTCCTTCAAGAATCCAAGCTGGAAAACATCCCCATCACTAAGCTCAACTCCTTCCTGCCGCGCTTCCTCGACCAAAAGGCCTCTCTTCCCGCCTTTGGGTCTGCCGGAGGGGTGTTCTCGGCTGTTAACTCTCATGCTCTAACCCTTAATAATCACTCTCACGGCCTATTTTCAACGTCTCTTGATTTGTCTTGCCCGGTCTCCGGCACAAACCTCACCATCTCGAATATCTATGCTCCGTCCCAACGCTCTCTCAAAGCGGACTTCCTTCACGAACTCACACAAATTGCTCCCAACAGCTCTACCCCCTGGTTACTTATCGGCGACTTTAACCTAATCCGGTTCGCTTGCGAGAAGAATAATAGCAACTTCCACTCCTCTGAAGCGGACATGTTTAACACGACTATCTCAGACCTGCAGCTCATCGAGCTTCCTCTTCTCGATAGAACCTTCACTTGGTCCAACAAACGTGTTAACCCGACTCTTGAACGTATCGATAGAGCCTTTTTCAACCTCGCGTGGGAAGACCGGTTTCCTAACACAACGCTTTCCTCCCTAACTCGCTTCTCCTCAGACCACGTCCCACTCTTAGTCAACATCTCTTCTCACATCCCTCGCTCCCGACTGTTCCGTTTTGAATCCTTCTGGGGCCTTCACCCGGCTTGCAGCCGTATCGTCGCCGACGCCTGGAACCGTCCTCCTCCGGATTTCAAATCCGACCTTGCCCTCGCCTCTGCCATCAAGGGAACTAGAGCTAACCTCAAAATTTGGTCCAAAAAACTCAGACCCGTTCACCAACGCGAGATCAATTGCAAGCTAGTTATCAACAGGATCGACCGTCTGGAAGAAATGAGAACCCTCTCTCGGCCCGAGGCTTCCCTCAGACTTGTTACTATCACCTCTCTCCAAAGAGCCATTAGACAGAAGGTTCTCTTCTGGAAGCAAAGGGGAAAGGTTAAAGCCACAATCGACGGTGACGAAAACACGAAATTTTTCCATGTCTCCGCCTCTCAATGGTTCCGCAAAAACAAAATTGCTATCCTAGAGGACAATGGGGTTGAATTCTCTGACCATGACAATAAGGCCACCATCCTTCACAACTTCTTCCACAACTTGCTTGGCACCCGGAAGGAGCCAACATGGCAGTTCTCCCTCACCAACCTCTACCCGACTCAACTTCCTCAACTTCGACTCTTAGACTCAGACTTCTCCACTCAGGAAATTCAAGATGCCTTCTTTCAAATGAATGCCAATGCCAGCCCGGGGCCGGATGGGCTCGGCCCAGGTTTTTACAGAAGATTTTGGCACAACATCAAACTTACAATCCTCCCCTTCTTCGATGACTTCGCCAACCTTCGGGTGGATGTTGAGCGCTTTAATAGGGCCCACATGATCCTCCTTCCAAAGAATGACTCTGCCAGAACGCCAGATAAATTCAGACCCATATCCTTGCAAAACTGCCCCCCCAAGGCGATCGCTAAAATTCTTACGAACAGGATTAAACCTCTCATTCCTCTCCTTGTTCATGCGGACCAAACCGGTTTTATTGCGGGCAGGTGTATTGCAGAAAACTTTATCTATGCTGCTGACCTTCTAAGTGCTTGCCACATGAGGAAGGCGCCCACTATGGTGCTCAAACTTGACTTTCGCAAGGCGTTCGACTCGGTTTGCTGGGATTCGCTACTTCTCATCCTCCTTGCTAGAGGTTTCCCGTCAAAATTTGCTACATGGATCAAAACGTTGCTCGTCTCCAGTAAGACGGCGGTCCTCCTTAATGGCAAGCCGGGCCCATGGATTAACTGTCAAAACGGTCTTCGGCAAGGGGACCCCATGTCTCCCTACCTCTTCTTAATAATCGCCGATCTTCTTCAGCGCTTGACCCTTCGGGCCTTCTCTCCGGACCAGCTTTGCCATCCGATCTACAAGGACCGTCCTCCTACGGTGCTTCAGTATGCCGATGACACTCTCATCATAGCCCACGCCTCGTCCCAAGCCGCGGCCACCCTCAAGGATATTCTAGACAAGTTCGCCCTAGCTACCGGTCTTACCATCAACTTCAACAAAACTACCCTCGTCCCCATTAACATGGATCCCAACACTAGCCAAGACATCGCCTTCACCTTCGGATGCGACATTTCTACTTTCCCTCAAATTTACCTTGGCCTTCCACTCTCCCACACGCGCCTGCCGTCCTCCGCCTTTGAACCTATCATCCAGCGCTTCCTAAAATACCTATCCGGTTGGGCGGCAAAACTGCTTTCACGGGGAGCGAGACTGACGCTTATCTCCTCTACGCTTGACGCCCTTGCTACCCACTTCATGTCCATTTTTCGGTTACCCAAAAAGATCATAAAAAAACTAGACACTATCCGTAGATCCTTTTTCTGGGCTACCGACGAGAGTTGCTCTGGAGCTAAGGCCTTATCACTTGGAAAAATGTCTGCACTCCAAAAAATGCTGGGGGGTTAGGCATAAAAAATCTGCTACTCTAGAACAATTGCCTTCTCATGAAATTTGCCTTCAAATTGCTTCAAAAACAGGACGTACCTTGGGTCAACTGGTTTTTCCAACATCACTCTCTCAACTTCGAACGGAAACCTCAAACTACCTCCTACCTTTGGAAAATCGTGAGCAAACAACTTCCAACCCTTCGCCAAATCTCCTTTGTCCTTACCAACAGCGGAACCTCCACCTTCTTCTGGCTTGACGCGTGGATAACTCCAACCCCGCTCGCTAACAAATACCCGCACCTCTTCTCCCACTCAACTTCACCCTCTGTCCTGGTATCGCAAGTCATGCATAATGGTTTACTCGCTACTCTGCGGAACCGCCTAACCAATGTTGCTTCTGTAGAGCTTGCGTCTGTTTTGTCCTTGTTGCAGGATGTGGTCACGAACGACGCACCCGACGACAGGTTCCTCACCCACGGCTCCTCCTTCTCCTCGAGGTGCGCCTACTCGTTGCTCTCCTCCGACCACGAGATCGATCTCAACGCTGGGCACATCTGGAGCTCAAAGGCACCTATTAAGGTCAAGATCTTCGGCTGGCTTCTCTGTCGCGACAGGTTGACTACGATGGCGAACCTACATCATAAGACCATTACCTCTCATCCGGATTGCCCGCGGTGCGCCCTCACTCATGAGGACGCATCACACCTCGCCATCCTTTGCCCATGCGCGGCTCAGGTATGGGCACTATTAGGGCTGGAGCCACCTCACTCCATCGACCGTATTTGGGACACTACGACGCCGGTCGGCCTCGACATCAACATTTGGCCTACCGTTGCACTCGCCATCCTCTGGAAGCTGTGGGACTCCAGGAATGCTCGTGTATTCCGCAATGAGCTTCACACACCCCTAGTTACTCTTCGGAACATTATTTCAGACTTTACGTTTTGGGTCTTCAGATTTAAGGACCCAGTTAGTAGGGAGGCTGCCATGTCTTGGCGCCTATACCTCTCCTCTCGTTGTAACCTCTGATATAACCTGCCCTCGGGCCTTTGAGTAATATATTCAGGTGGGGACCCTCTCCCCCCCGGTGATTGTTCAAATTTTTTTTTCTGGAAGTTCTTAAAATTTCCTGGGAAGTTATGAATGAATTTCTGGAAGTTCTTAAAAATAGGTTATGAGGCTAGGCATTGAATTGCGCTTGTCATTAGCCTTGTTCTCTCCGCTTCAATAAGTCATGGCTTTCATCAAGAAAGGAAAAATTGTTTGGTCAACAAGTGCCAGTTCAGTGCCTACTTGGAAAGAACCAACGGTTCACTCACTGTAATTGTACTTCAAATACTCTGCTTTGCCCAAAATAAAAAGTCCAAACAAAAGAAAATGAGAAGCAAAAATTCAAGAAAAAGATTGGGAGGTTGCTCGGTAACTGGACGCCAGGCACACGTTCAAAGTATGCACAACCCCTAAACAAGATTCTTATGAGCAATGAAGCAGGTCAATGCTTTCTGAAACATCATCTACTAAAACAGAATATGCTAATACAAGTAGCAATTAGCTAAACTTATATTGAATGGTCTCCTATGTAATGATTATAAAAGTTGGTCCCACTAACATTTTACACACGCAATAGCACATGACCATTTTGCTGTGTTCAATTCGCCAGGGGTCAGTTCTATGCCATGTTAACAACTGAATTGAGAAACCACTCCATACAAAGGGGATTTCATACACATACCTAGAGAACAAGATAAACTTAAGTGAAATCGCGTATTTCACCGCCATTGGTCTGGGGAAAGGGACATAGAGATACAATGCATTAGGTATTCAGGATCAACTTTTCCGAAGATGGAGCGTCATCAACATTGCTACCTGAAGTCTTTTGAGTTCCCAGCAACATCTTTGCTGGTTGTACCTGAACTCTTCACGTATTATTCATTTCGCGCACTCCTAGGAACATCACACAAAGGATTGGTCACCTCTTGAGCTTCATATCGCATCCATGCTCGTAGAACCTGCTGGTAGACTCCGGAGCAACTCCTCGATATGGTGGAACACTGACAATAAAGGCATTCAATTTCAGTCCATAATTGTCAAGGTTATAACATGAGGTAGACAATTATCTTGTCAACCAATTTGATGACACAAGGTGCTAACTTCGCTAAGTAGACTGCATTTTCTAACAACTGGCTAATGTTTGCACAAATTGTCAATACTATACGAATAAACTTCAGAGTATTGGGATATTTGCATCTAACAAGCCCTGGAGAGGCATATAACATTTCTCAACACTACCAGAATAACTGCAGATGCCGACGGCCAAATCTATGCCGACGGCCCCCGTCGGCATAGATGGGTGTATCCCGACGGCCAAGGTCAAGCCGTCGGCGTAGATAAGCCGTCGGCATATATCCATCTATGCCGACGGGGACCGTCGGCATAGGTCGGCCGTCGGCATCGCAAAATATATGCCTACGGCGGCCGTCGGCATAGGGGCGGTCGTCGGCATATCTTGTGGGCCCGGCTACCCGAGCGGCGACGGCCGTTTGACGGCGTGACGCCTACGCCGACGGGCTAACGGTGGCCGTCGGCATAGGTATGCCCACGTCATCGATCCGCGTGGTCCGCCACGTCACCGATCCGGGCCGCTCGCCGGTCCGTGGGGTGGCATATCTATGCCGACGGCCTTGCCGTCGGCATAGACCTGGCCCATGGCCCCTGCCACATCATCGATCCGCGCTCTACGCCACGTCATCGATCCAGGGCTCTACCGTTCCATGGCCGTAGCTATGCCGACGGCATTGCCGTAGGCATATATTTCTAATAATTTTTTAATAATTTATTTATTTTCTCTTTTTTCCTTTTTATTTTTTTCCAAAACTAATTTGATTAACTTAAATGTGCCTTATGTACAGAAAACATATCTCGATTATATATATATATATCGATTGCCCCCTCACGGGCGTCGCTTCCGTCGTGTCACGGAGAGGGGAGACGGGACGGGGTACCTGGGGGGGTAGCAATGCCGCCAGGTGTTGCGGTGGGCCCTCCTACACTTGTCGCTGCCGCCGTGACGGGCATCGCACCGTGTCCCGTACACACTGTAAACTACTAAAAAACTAAAAAAATAATAATTGAATTTATAAAAAACACCGGCATCCATCATGGAAAACGGACTATCACCGCGAAACCTTCTGTGCCCGGGCACCGGGCCGGCTGCGCGGGCACTGAAAGTTTCACAGTAATAGTCCGTTTTCTTCATAGAAGTCTAATGAATACCGGAGCTTATAACGTAAGCATTAGTGAACTATTTAAACAGGTCAAATTGCTTGTCCCTAGGCGAGGTGGGACTATTTTTTCAAAAAAAGTGGTTGCCATCTATGCCTACGGCCTTGCCGTCGGCATAGGCCTACTATCTACGCCGACGGCCTGGCCGTCGGCATTTGCCTCTTATCCACTCGCCGGCCCTGTCCCTGGCTGGTGGGGACCAAACCTATGCCGATGGCGTGGCCGTCGGCATAGTATGCCTTATCCCCTCGCGGCGCATCCCCTCCACTCGTTTCTATCCATTCGCTGCCACACCCCGCAACCCCCATCCTCCCAATCCACCGCCGTCGACCCGCGCCGCCGTCCACCCGCACCGCGTCGACCCCGCCCCGCCCTCCCAACCCCACCCCGACCCCGCACCGCCGCCACCCCGGCCGGCCGCACCGTCCGCCCCGCCCCCTGCAGCCGCCCTCCCACTCCGCCCCGACATCTGCCGCCGCCGACTCCACACCCGCGCCGCTGCCGCCGCCACCGGACGTCACCCCGGCCACCTCCCGACCCCACCGCCGCCCCGTCCTCCCCCCGACCGCGCGACGGCCGCCCCGGCCACGGCGGGCCGCGGCTCCGGCTGGCCCGCGTCCCTGCCCGACCAGCGCTGCTGATTGAGGCGACGGGCGCCCTCCTCTACGCCCGGCCCCGCCCCGCCCCGGCCTTCCCGTGCCTCACCCGCGCTCCACCAGCCCTCCACCGCCGGCCCCTGCCTTGCCCCTCGGTGAGCTACCATTTTTTTAATCATTTTTTTGCATTATTTTGCTACTGTTGGATGGTTGAATGGATGCATGGATGGATGTTGGATGTTGTTAGGTTGTTAGGTTGATAGATGGATGAATGTTGTATGTGTCTTAGATGGATAGATGTTGTGATGTTGTTAGATTGATAGATGGATGAATGTTGTGATGTAGGTGAAATTCGAGACCCAAAATGAATTATCATAGTTAAAAAAGCAACTTGAGTCACTTAGTTTATAAAATAGCTAATGAAGTTTTTATTTTCATTTTGTGATGTTGTCAAATAGCTATGTGAGATGTGCTCCAAAACTGGTATAAGATGAGTGGTTATTTTATCATGATGATCTTGTTAAAAAAATTGAAGGACAAAATTTGACGAAATATGATTTTTTTCATAGTTTAAAGTGTCAATGCTTAATGTGAGGTGATGACCTAATTTTTTTTCACTCGGTGGAATTTGTAGGCTTTGTGGTGTTGCATTTCATCGGAGTGACCGTCGTCCGACGCGTTGGTCCCTGAGCATCCCGCTGTTGTTCGACTCCTTCCCCTACAACCGAGGGTGAGCTACAAGTCCATCTCCTACATTTTTTCATGTCACTAGATTTCATTCTCAAGTCAAGTCGCGTAACCTAGGCGTCTCCCGTCCAAAAGGGTTGCATCGATAAATATGCATTCAATTGCATATTTATCACCGCAGCTCTTTCGGATTGTCCAGCGTTTTCCACGGACAGCCCGAGGATGTGTAGATTGGGTATGTTCTCCATGTTCTACCCCGTTCCAAGACAGGATTTCGGCGGCGCCTCCCCATTGTTCTCCGGAGCACATTCTCTCGGCTATTTGCCGAGACGTGTATCTGGAGAACAGCGGGGATGTGCTGCCGAAATTTTGTCTCAGAACGGGGTAGAATGGAGAACGTACTCAATCTACACATCCTCGGATGGGATTAGGACCCATCTTTACCTATTGGAGATGTAGGTGGATTCAACACGGTAGAAAATGAAAATTTGATGTGATTAATTTAAGTGAATCCTTAATTATGTTGTGTGGCTTGCAAAAAAGCAGAGGATGGCAGATAATTAGTGGATGTACAGTGGTTTTATCCGTCGGAATCGAGTAACATCAGAGTGGATCGCGAAAACCGATGTGTATTTGAAGGAGATATTCCGTCGTCCAATGAGAATTATCCCACCATGCCCCTGTGCGAGATGTGCCAGACATCACCGTAGAAATCAGAAGGACATGACTGAGCACCTTCGCACGCACGGATATATGCCAAACTTTGACATGCCGCCGATAAACATAGCCGAGCAGGACCGTGGTAGAGAGGAGGTGATCCGACAACGCATCGATGGATATGAGGACGACGGGGTCAGGGACATGCTAGATGATGTCATTATTGCAGAAACGGCAAATGCGACACCTTCAGAGAATGAACCAGAGGAGCCGGAGGCAACCGCAAAGGCCTTCTTGGAGGTCTTGGTCTCGTCGAAGAAACCTCTTTATGCGGGTGCAAAAATATCTCAGCTGGATGCCATCTCGCAACTGATTGCAGTCAAGGCTGAGTACGGCTGTAGCCAGAAATGCTTCGAAGCATTCCTGGGAGTATGGGCTAACAGCCTCCCTGAGGGTCATGAACTGCCGAAAAGCATGTACGCTACAAAGAAAATCATGAAGGCACTCTCTATGGATTATGAGAAAATAGATGTTTGCCCGAAGAATTGCCTTTTGTTTAGGCACGAGTATGCGGATGACAAGTACTGTAGGGAGTGCGGTTCGTCTCGGTACATTGAGGTGGTCGATGAGGATGGTGAGAAAAAGCAGCTAGCCATCCCCGTTAAGGTTCTTCGGTATCTCCATTTCATAGAAAGACTGCAGCGCCTTTTCATCACGGAGGAGTCTGCCAAAATGATGAAGTGGCACAAGGAAGGTATAAGGTACAATCCAAATAAAATCGTACATCCATCGGAAGGCGAAGCATGGAAGTCCTTCGATGAAGAATACCCCGAGGAAGCAGCCGAGGCTGGGAATGTCAGAATAGCCATATCAGGTGATGGGTTCAATCCATATGGTATGTCGTCCAATCCATACAGCTGCTGGCCCGTGTTTGTAATTCCGCTCAATCTCCCTCCCGGTGCCCTAATGCAACGTAAGACCATGTTCTTGTCGCTCATTATTCCGGGGCCTGAATACCCAGGGAAGCAATTGGGTGTGTTTATGCAGCCACTGGTGGATGATTTGCACCATTCTTGGTACTTTCCGAGGTTGACATGCGACCGGGATCTGCAGAGAAATTTCTTGATGAAAGTTTGGTTGCACTATTGCATGCATGACTTTCCCGGCTATGCTCTATTCTGCGGATGGTGTACAAGTGGAAAGATGCCATGCCCAGTGTGCATGCAGGCTCTGCAAATGATTTGGCTGAGTAAGGGTGGCAAGTATGTAGCCTTTGACCTGCATCGACAGTTCCTCCCTCCAGACCATCCAGACAGGGAAGACAAGAAGAACTTCATGATAGGCAGGGTTGTTCATGAAGTAACCGAGATTCCAACATTTTCGGGGGCAGATGTTCTTGCTCAGCTAAAAGCTCTCAACCCTAAAGTCAAAGACAAAGGCAAAGCCAAAGCCAAATGCTTCGAGGGATATGGTGAGACGCACAACTGGACTCACATTACCCCCTTCTCGCAGCTTCCCTATTTCAAGGACCTCAAACTTCCTTACAACATAGATGTGATGCACACTGAAAAGAATGTGGCAGAGTCCCTTTTTCGCACGATCCTCAACATTCGTGATAAGACGAAGGATGACGTTAAAGCTAGAGCCGATCAACAGAGAATTTGTGATAGACCACGTCTAAACATGAAGCCTCCCACAGGCGGTTGAAAAAACTGGTTCAAGCCAGATGCTGACTTTGTCCTTAAAACACCAGAAAAAAAGGAAGTACTTATCTGGCTGAAACACATTTTGAAGTTCACCGATGGTTATGCATCGAATATAAGTAAGGGAGTCAATCTTTCAACGGGCAAAGTGACCGGCCTGAAGAGTCATGACTACCATGTATGGATTGAGCGGATAATGCCGGTGATGGTTCGAGGCTATGTCCCCGAGCATGTCTGGCGAGTGCTTGCCGAGCTAAGCCATTTCTTCCGCATGCTCTGTGCTAAAGAAGTAAGTAAAGACGTGATTGAAAAATTGCATAAGAAGGCACCGGAGTTGATAGTCAAGCTAGAGAAGATCTTTCCGCCAGGCTTCTTTACTCCGATGACACATCTCATTCTGCACCTCGCGAACGAGGTATTGTTGGGGGGGCCTGTGCAGAATCGCTGGCAGTACGGCCCTGAGAGACAGAACAAGCATCTCCGACAGAAATGTGGAAACAAAGCTAAGATTGAAGCTTCCATAGCTAAGGCAGTTATCCTAGAGGAGGTGTCAGACCTCAGGACATCATACTATCCAGACCACGTTCCTCATCTGCATAACAAGGTGCCTCGATACAATATAAAAGAGTCAAAGTATCAACCCAGGCTCCATCTATTCAACGTGCAAGGTGGGAGGGCTGGGGCCTCGAAATCTTATAACATGCCACGACAAGAGTGGGAGGACCTCATGTTCTATATCTTGCACAACATCAAGGAAGTTGAGGAAGTGTGGATGAGGTAATACCACTACACCATTCCTTTATGTCTTCCACATCATCATGTTCTATGTTCACTTAGTCCCGGTCTAACACCGCTTTTCTTCTTTTAGTGATTTCGTTCAAGAGGAATGGACGGGAATGAATCCTCCTACTGAGGCGGAGGCACATACTCTTCTCCGTCATGGAAACCCTGGACGTAAAAATTTTGTTGCTTGGTTCATGGAGAAAGTAATTTTCCACATTCCCCTATTAAATACCTAGTTCAACATTTATTAGTTAACCGAACTAATGCACCCAGCAATTTCAATTATACTTGTAGGGAAAAGATCCGAACATATCTATGGATGATGAATTGAGATAGGTTTCCATGGGTTTTGACCCTGCCGCCATGACATGTAAAAAGTATGATGTGAATGGGTATCGCTTCCATACAGAGGAGCACCAGAACAGCCGGCCTGATCCCAAAACTATAAATACCGGAGTGTACACCCCCGGTCAAAATTCAGTAGACTACTACGGAAGGGTACAAAATATATACGAGATTAAATTCCGCAAGGGGCGCGAGACCCTAAGTCTGCCTGTGTTCAAATGCCGATGGTTCGATCCGCGGGAGGGGGTAAAACATACGCCTTACATTGGTTTGGTCGAAGTTAAACCATCAACCGTCTATGCCAGAGCCGATCTCTTCATTGCGGCTACCCAAGCTACACAAGTTTATTATCTGCCTTACCCATGCCAGAAAGAGTACCTAAAGGGTTGGGAAGTTGTGTTCAAGGTGTCGCCACATGGTAAGCTACCGGACCCGAATGCAGACGATTACTACAACATTAACCCCACGACATACGAGGGAGTGTTCTATCAAGAGCAACCTGATGATGATGATGTGGTTAGAAACGATGACGCTAGACCATTGGGTGATGATGATGTGGATCCAAACGACGATGATGCACGGAATGATGGTGAGACCATTGTCAATGAAAATGACATACTTATGCTAGAAAAGTTAAACGAAGACGTTGACGACGAGGAAGAGCCTCCACCTCCGTCAGACAACGAAGATTATATGATTGATAGTGATGATGAGACCGACCGAGAAAGAGGTTACAACAGTGACGATTCGTATGGGTTCTAGCAGATGTACGTTTCAAGTCTTTTTTTCTATAGTTTAGGAATATGCCTTTTTATGCTTTTTTATTAATGTGTTTATTATTCCTTATTATTATGCCTTTTTCTTCATTTTATTAATGTACTAATTGCTTATTCTCTTTTCAATGCAGGTTCGTGGAACATGGGCAAGGGGAAGGCCGACGGCGTGGGTTTCCTACGCAAGGTCGTCGGCCTGCCTAGTCGGAGTGGTCGAGCACGTAATCCTCCCCCCGGCTACTTGACGATGACTCCTCACAGGGAGGTCGAGGGAGAGGTGCCCCTAGAGGAGGAGGGGGCGGGGGGAGAGCCCCTAGAGGGCGAGGTGGTGGGGGGAGAGCCACTACATGGGGTCGCGGCCAGAAAGAGCGCACCCTCACCGACTTAGGGGTGTTGTCTTCGAGGCCCTCCTCTAGTGAGGTACCCTCCTCTAGTGAGGTACCCTCCTCTAGTGAGGTACCCTCTGACGAGGAGGAGGAGGAGGAGGACGAGGAGGAGGAGGAGGTTCGGGATGGGGCCGAGGAGGAGGTGGAGGAGGAGGTTGGGGAGGGGGAGGAGGAGGAGGAGGAGGCAGGCGAGGAGGAGGGTGGTGGCGCGGAGGGGGTTGGCAACAAGGGGTGGCTGCGTGGTAACGCAAAGCTACCAAAGCAGATTCCTGCTACTGAGGAGTAGAAGTGGCTCATTGAGCCCACGGGGAAAGAGTAAGTGCCACTTTATAAGAATTTCATTCTTTTGCTTGTCACATGCTCATTCCGGTAGTTATTTATTTTGCTTGTCACATGCTAATATTTCATTCTTTTGCAGCAACTGGATTTATCCTAAAGGGGCCCGTATTCCCAACGGCCTCATCACCGTCTTGCTGAAGTTACACTAGCCGGGGCTGTACTGTCCGGATCCAGTCAGGCACCCGGACCGTCGGGTTTTGGCCACGAGCTGGGACCACTGGGAAGCGGCCCTCCACGCGGACCATGAGACCCATGCCAAGGCCGTGATCACTACTTTCTGGGTGAGTTCTCTTCAGAAGCACAAGTCCATTCTGGTTTCATGAATGATTTAACTCATGGCTTCTTCCATTCTTGTTTCATGCATGATTGTAGAAATTCTATCGAGTTCTTCCGGAGCACCAGGCCAGAGCCGACCAGATCGTGCTGCGCCAAGCCAAGAAGAAGGCCCGCCAGCTCCAGTACGAGGTGCGCTGGGTGGCCATCTCGACATACTATCATGACGTTCTTGGTGTAAAGATGACCAAGGAAGAAGCGCGGAGGATGGACATTACCTTGGAGAGGCACGAGTACTTGGCGGTAAGTATAAAAGATTTTTCATTCCGATGTTTGTGGTACATTTCACCGTTTCATGTTGACATGCCATTATGCTTTTATTATGTAGGTGTGTCCAAATTGGTGTTATGGAAAAGACGAGTCCTGGGCGGCATTGGTGGATCTTTGGTGTGATAAGGATGGAGCCTGGGCAGCTACGAGCATAAAAAACAAGGCTAACCGAGGGAAGGAGGGAGTACATGCTCAGGGAAACCGAAACCACTTTCTCCACAAGACACTTAATGTATGACTAACCTCATTAAACATTCTTCTTCTTCTATTTACCGTCACTTTCTTATGTATGACTAACCTCTGTTTGGTGGTGCAGGAGGAGAAACTGAAGCGGCCGCTCTCACACATGCAGGCGTGGGAGATCGCCCATACGCGGAAGGACTCCAAGCCTGGCGAGCCCAAGTACTACGGCAAGACCGCGCAGAAGAAGAAGGCCTACTCCAAAGGGTATCTGAGGTTACATCCTGACACACCTGACCCCATTGCGGCGGATCTGGACGAGAGGGTGGTGGTGGGCATGGGGCCCAAGGAGCACGGTCGAGACGCGGTTCTGGATGCTGTGATCACTCTTACTATCTCCTACACACAGCTCCGTCGGATCGACCCGAGCCTGAGCCAGCGCACGAGCACGCCCATGACCAGTGCGCAGTCACAGTCCCTCTTTCAGGAGAGGCAATCTGTAAGTATTTTCCCTCTTATCTTCATTGCTCACTTTATTTTCCGCATTTAGTAGTTTTATGAGTTCCATCATGTCATACCGTAGGCCTACATGGAGTACACACGCCAGGAGACCATGGCGTGGCACGAGAGCCTTTTTGCATTCCATGAGCAGAACAATCACATGATGCAGCACGCTCTTCAGGAAATGGCGGCCGGCAGGGTTCCTCAATTGCAACCAGCACCATCTCCTCCACCACAACCAAGGCTACTTACCTTTGAGGAGTTTCTGGCACAGAACGCTGGCCCCTCGCCGGTTAGTTCATCCCCAATCTATTCACCCAAAGCATATCGTTTATTCAACACAGTCATATATCCCGTTAACATGTCTTTTCAACATCCAGGGAACCGGTGGATCGTCTACCGTTGGTGGTGGTCTTCGCAGCACTCCCGAGTCACGGAGCCCGATCACTCCGATCCACGGAGGCGGAGGCGGAGGCGGTGGCGGTCTTGGCGGTGGCGCTGCCACTAGCAGTGACGACCTGGGGTTCGGCGGACTTGGCGGTGACGACCTCCGCGGTGCTCGACGTCCAGGCGCTTAAGCCTTTGGGTGACTTGTGGCGGTCATGGTGGTGATGATACTTATATGCTTGTGATGTTACTTATTGTTGTTTGTGATATTCTTATATGCTTGGTGGTGATGATACTTATATGTTTATGGTTTGTGATGCTTCTTATGTTGTGTGATGATGCATTTGTTGTGTGATGCTGCTCCTTATTGTTATGTGATGCATATATTGCTGTATGATTCTTATATATGCTCTATATATTCAAATGAATTGAGCTGAAAAGAAACAGGAAAAAGAAAAAAAAAACAGACAGAAACTATGCCGACGGCTTAGCCGTCGGCATAGATATGGCGAGAGCTCCCAGTGGCTGCCGTCGGCATAGTTGTAAAGTACGCCAACGGCTAGGCCGTCGGCATAGCAGCCACGTGGCAGTCACTGGGCATTCTTGGGGCAGGGCTGAGCCGTCGGCATAGATTTAAACTACGCCGACGGCTCAGCCGTCGGCATAACCCTGCCCCAGGAGGTACAGCTGCGCGCCACGTGGCACATATATGCCGACGGCCAAGCCGTCGGCATACATGTGCCACGTGCCGCGCAGCTGTTGGTCTGCACTTGACGGCGGCCACCGTTAGGCGGGGACGTTGCCGACGGCCGAGGCCGTCGGCATAGATGTACGGACACCGTCGGGATAGGATCTATGCCGACGGCCTTTCTATGCCGACGGCCTCCTGGGCTACGCCGACGGATATGTTGCCGACGGCCCTATGCCGACGGGGGCCGTCGGCATAGGCCTGTCCCGACGGGAATCAGGGCTATGCCGACGGCCATGGCCGTCGGCATAGGGGGCGATTCTGGTAGTGCAAATAGGACGGCACAGTAATTGCAGCCAGATCAGGTACTATTTCTGTGTACTGTGTCAACAGGTGTTCTGTTGCCTGGTTTGTTTGCCAAACTTATTGCTGAAATTTTCCCTGAAAGTTATTAGAAAATCAAAAAATATTTTTTAAAAAGGTTACAAGGTTAGGGAGTGAAATCGATGTTGCCTTTGGCCTTATTCTCCCAGCATCATTAGCAGGGAATATTGGTTGACAACCGAAAGCAAGTTCAGTGTCTCTTTGGGAAGAACAGACTGTCTGTTCACTCACTGCAATTGTAGGCATAGCTGTAGTTCAGATCCATTGCTTTGCCAAAATAGATGCCAAAACAAGAGAAAATAAGGAAAAGTTCAAGGCAAAGATTCACGGTTGCTTGGTAACTGACACATGGCACCGGCCATTCAAAATATTTTTTGAGAGGCACAAATTCAAAATGTGCACAAGCAATAAACAAGCTTTTTATGAGTAATGAAGTATCACATTTTTGTAGTCAATTTCAGAATCACCTTTCTCTGGTATATGGTATACAACACATTATTCAGAATCATCAATATTACTACCCAAAGGATCACCTACCCAGCTTCATCTTTGCTGATTTAGCTGAAATCTTCACCGATTCTTCATGCATGCAGTCTTGGGAACATCACCCAAAGGACCAGTCACCTCTCGAGCTTCGTATAGCGCTACACCCATGTCTGTAGACTCCAAAGCAACTTCTCCGTTTGGTGGAACCTTGACAGTAAAGGATCAGTCTATAATTGCAAAGGCTATAACATACTGTGATCTAGTATGATAGAACAGCACAGCTACAATTACTGTCAACAACTAGAATTGCAAAGGATCTCTTTGACTGCATTTTCTAACAACTGGCTAGTGTTTTGGAAGAACAGAGTACTATACAAATAAATTGCAGAGTGATGGGATATTTGCAACTAGCTAGTACTAGAGAGGCATATAACATTTTTCAAACACGATAGCACGGTAATTGCACTTTGATACGATGCCAATCACAATGCACACATCGTAACAGAAATACTAGCCTCTATCGAGCAACACCTCAAACAGCAAGACACTCATAGCTGGGCAACCACATCACCGCAGAAAGTCATAGGCTCAGAGCAACTATGGACATATTCAAACAACAGCAGATCCGAAAAAGCACTGAACTAATTGCAGGTTATTTGCTTCAGCAGGGCTAACAGCTTTTGGGAAGAGCATCCTAACCTGTTCTCAAGGTCATGGCTGATGTAACTGAAGGCATCCACAAAGCCCCCTTCGTTGATAATGTTGGACCCATTGTCGAACAACTGATGGGCCTGACCTACTGTTTTCTCCTCTTCCCCTCGTCCCTCCGGACCACCCGCCTCCTCACTAGGCTCAAACGAAGGATCATTTTGCTCACCTCGGGGCACAGGAGTGTAGAAGCTAACAATTGGAATCAAATTACATAAGCCATGATCATCACACACCCTCCTCACCCGCTCTGATTGTAGTTCAATTGTGAAGACGCCAGCAACCGTGGTCATGAAGATGACATTTGCTCCCTCAGCAAAGCCCAACACATACAACGAACTTGCTGGCCCCAGGAGAGCGCCAATTGGGAGCAAATTTTCCAAGTAAATGACTCGGCTCAACACCCATCGTGCATCAGTACCATCACTCACCTCCCTTGTCCACAATTTGAGATGTGGATTCATCTCTTGGCTAACTCCGAGTCCGCCATCCTCCACCAGCATGATGTTATATCCGCCGTCGTACACCGGGCCGTAGTTTGGTGGGTCGAGCAATTCCACAGCATGCCTTGCGAGGTCATACTCTAGGATGCACCCATTGTCAGCCATGAAGTAGAGCAGACAACTCCCAACGAGCACGCTGGAATAGTAGTACGTCAAGCTCATAAAGTCCATGGAGAACTTGCGGTACATTGAGGTCAGCTCCCCCCAGGCGCCAGTCTCCGACGAGTATACGCACGCCGACAGGTCAGACTCCTCATCGTCATTGTCCTCCTCGAGGGCGAAGACGAAGACCACGCGGAAAGGACCCCCCAGGCAGTCGCGGTGGTCGCACCCGTCCGCTGCGCACAACACAGCCCCCGTCGCGTAGACCGGCCCGTACACCGTCGCGTCCGCGTCGCGGTACATGCTGTCGTACGCCCCAGGCACCGGTACGCGCTGCTGGGCACCAGAGATTGGCTCCCACAGGAGGAGTTCATGTGGATCACCCTTGGAGAAGAAGAGGGCGCGGCCGTGGCGGCAGTCAAGGGCCCGCCAGGAGCGAGAGTCCGGAGCGGCGAGGGAGAAGGACGACGCGGTGGTGGGGGTGAAGTGGGGGACGCGGTCGTCGTCACAGACGTGGAGGAAGCCGAGCACGGGGGGTGCCCGGTGGAGCTCGTGGAGGTCGGCGGCGGAAACCGGGGCGGGAGACGGCGCAACCCCACGCCTTGCAGACGAGGGAGGCGCGGAGGAGGCAGGCCGGGTTGTCGGGCGGGAGGCGGAGGAGGATCTCTTCGAAGAGCTCGTCCGGGATCGACGGCGGCGCTACCGCCATGTCAGGGTGGACACGGTCCGGTCCGGTCCCTGACCGAGCCTTCGTTTGGACCGGCCGCAGGCGGTCCGGACCGGCCCGGACCGAGGAGTCGAGCGGTCCTGTTTCCAGGGACCGGACGGGTGGCGTCAAAGCCCGGGCCAGACCGAGTGGACCGGCTAGCAACCACCAGCTTCGATGTGTGCGGTTGCTGCGGCGAGGTGGCGTACGTGAGCTACTGCTGCGATGAAGTGGACCACGTGCGCGAGCGCTGACCTGCGCGAGAATTGACTGACAACTGAAAGTTTGACGAAACAGACGAAGTGGATTTTCTGAATCTGATGAAACTGAATCTGACTGTTGGAATACCCCTACAAGACCGGCTGCACCAACATGAGATTGTCTCACCACTAGTACAAAACAGGGCTTTAGTTCCGGTTCAAATGGGACCTTTAGTCCCGGTTTGAGCCACGAACCGGGACTAAAGGCTTTAGTCCCTGTTGGTGGCTTAAACCGGGACTAAACGGGTTTTAAAATTTGTTTTTTGTTTTTCCATTTATTTTTTGTGTTTAGTTTTTGTTTTAAATTGCTTATATCTTTTAGGATATTTGATGTTTTTGAGTGATTCTTTTTGCATTAGATTCAAAAATTTGTCTAGTTTCTGTTTGTGCCATTAGTTTTCAAATTTGAATGATTTAAATATGAATTTGTTCAAATTTGCTTCAAACCCTAGATTGTGAATAATTTGAGTTTAAAAATAGTTTTTAATTTAATTCTTTTTGCTCCTAGTCATATGTTAGATTGTTGTTACAGTAAGATTTATTTGGTTATTTTTAGAATAATTTATATTACGATTAATTAAAACAGTACTGTTTTGCTTATATAGTTGTTTTAGTCCTTTAATTGTTATTTTCAATTATTTTTAGTTAGTTCTTTCTGTAGATTTTAACATGTTGTAGTATGCTTCTGTTAGACAACAGTAGATATATTTTTATAATTAATTAATATTAATTTTACTAAAGTTTTGTATTAATAGTTGTTTATCATTTAATAATAGTTCATAGAATTAGTTTTGCTATATTAAAAGTAATTCTTTTTGCCACTTTAATAGAACGTGACTCTGACTTGATTAACCTTAGTTGTGACTCTGGCTGGGACGGTGCTAGCAGATGTAGTCGACGGTAGGATTGGATGGACACCATGTTGTAGTATGCTTCTGTTGGACACCATCAACCTCTCCCCTCCCCCCCCCCAATCGCCATTTCAGTTTTGAAAAAAAAACAAAAGAAAATGATAAAAACTTCAAAAAATAAAATCCTTCGAGATATAGTTATGTTACTACATCTACTAGTTAGGAAAATTAAAAAGCATAAATTTTGACATGTTTTGCAAAAAAGTGTTATGAAAAAGTAAAACGGCTATAACTTTTGCATACGATATCGAAAAAAACGTATAATATATCAAAATGTTCAACACCAAAATCCGGTTCCGATTTCGACCGTTGTAGGCCGTTTTGCAAATTTTTAGAATCCTCAAATTCTGAAAGGAAAAAAAAGTTATCCTAAGATTTAAGTTTTTTTGAATTTTTGGTCAAACTATGGTTAAACTACTTATTCAAGAAATATTAATGTTACTAATTAATTATTGTTTTTTAGAATAATAGTTTCAAACTCAAACGGTGCTTCATGCTCAAGTTCAACTCCTAAGGGTTAATAGGATTGATAGCTTACTATTGTCAGGAAAACAGTAAGTGCAGACTTGGAAACTAGGGAGAATAGAACTCGGAAGTTAAGCGTGCTTAGGCTGGGGTAGTGAGAGGATGGGTGACCAGCCGGGAAGTTAGACGATTTGGAATGAGTGGTACATATTTAAGGGGTGATTAGAGATTAAATTATCAAATAATTCAGAAATTTGAAATCAAAAAAAATTTCAAAAAAATTCAGAAAAACCAAATTTCAAAAAAATTCCTTTAGTCCCGGTTGATGTTACCAACCGAGACTAAAGGTGGAGCTCCAGAAACCGGCCGCGTGGAGCTCCTTTAGTCCCGGTTCGTAAGCAAACCGGGACTAAAGGTTTTGGGTTTTAGTCCCGGTTCCAGAACCGGGACTAAAGGCCCTCTGAAACCGGGACTAAAGGCCCGTTTTCTACTAGTGCACGTAGCTCTCTCTCTCTGTAACAACTAGTCTTGGTCTCTAGTGCATGAACTGCATGATCTCATGAGCTTATCTAGATGAGTTAGTTACGGAGGTTGTGTTGGCGTAGTGGCCACACGTGCTCCTCTTCTCTGTATATTTGTAACACCCGACAGATGAATGAACATACGAGCTGTTCTCTCCTGTTATTCCTTCTTTCACTGACGAAACTAACATGCGCGAGAAATCCCGACGAGCATAGAGCGACTCCTCGAACAGCAGCGGCGCCGTCACCTTCAGAGCGTTCGAATGGTGCCCAGTTATTCCTGGTGGTGCCGGCGAGTCGTTCGCCTACCTGGGGCCAGTGGCGGACCCAGGAATTGAAGTTAACCGGGGCGAACATTTAATGTTTAATTTTTTTTCGCTACAAATGCAGCTATATTCAACCAGAACTCATAGCATTCAACAACAAAAGGATGAAAAGACTATTTAAAACTAGTACACTGTTAAAAGTCGCCGAGGCCGCCTGACTGCTCACATGGACTCTTGCCGCTTGAAATGCTCACTTATGCCACAATATGATCCCATAATTCCAATTTCCAAATGAGACCTGCAAAATAATGAATGCATTAGCACAAGTGTGATGAGAGTTGTATATTTTGATATAGACATCTGATGGTAACTGGGTGGTAGTATACCTTTAAGACGTAATTGCATACTGAACACGAGGTTGTGGAGGTAGATGACCTCGACGGTTCTTCAAGGCATGAAAATGAACCATAATCTCTTTATCACTAATTTTAGCAAATATCTCGCGCTCAACAAAGCAAACCATCAAATCATTAAGCCAATCATCACCCATCTTGTTTCGAAGATCGGTCTTTATAATATTCATGGCTGAGAAAACCCTCTCAACTGATGCAGTTGCCACCGGTAATGTCAATGCAAGTCTGATGAGCCGATAAATCAATGGAAATACCAGATGTTGTCTACTCTGAACCAACTTGAGAGCAAGAGAACTCAAACTATCGCAAGCCAAGAATTCAGTACTTCTTTTCATCACATCAATATATATGTTGAGTTGATCAGTCAACAGACAGTGCTCTTGTGAAGAGAAATCAATTGAGTAAATATTTGCAAGCTCAACTAGCTTATCATGATCAAAGTTGCTAAATGAGTCTCTAGGATCAAGGCAAGCAATGCACTTCAACAAGCGTGTAGAAGTTTCACTAAATCGATTATTCATCTCAACTATGTTCTATCCAACACCTCATTGAATATAGTTACCTTGTAATGATGGAGACAAGTAACCATTTTGCGTGATCTTCTTGGGTAACCCCTTGCTGAAATGTTATCATCCATATTGGGCACTATTATATTTCTTGCAGCACAAAAGTTAGTAGTAGATATTAAGAGAGGCTCCCATCCATCATCTCTCAACTTTTGTAATAGACTTTTCACTGACACAATCATATTCATAGCACAGACTATATTCTGATCTTTTTGTTGCAATGCTTGTGACAAATCATTGGTTAAACCAAGCACTCGAAGCATCAAATGCAAGATAAGAACAAATTCAAATGTTTCCATGTTTATCATAAAGCCAGAAGCCAAACCTCTATCATTAGCATCTGCTCCATCAAGAGAAATACCATGTAGCACTTCAACCACGGAATCCCACATTTGATATATCCGGATTAGAGTCTTGTGGTGTGACCCCCATCGTGTATCACCGGGTCTTGCTAAACTTGTCTCTTGATGCTGGCCTTTTCCTGACAAAATCTCCCCATGCTCTAACTGTAAAACTAGGTTATCATGATGCTTCTGCAACAATGCATCTTTTCTTTTACACGAGGCACTTACCTACAAGAAAAGAGTAAGTGCGATTAGAATTTTATAATGGCTAGATATATACTATTTGGATTTGCAAATAGCCATAAGCTATAAGAACTAAGAAGTACTAACCATGTTGACAATCTTATTTGTATGTCCAAAGAAATCACTGATAGCTAGGACTCCCTTGACAACAGCAACAACTACCAGTTGAAGTTGGTGGGCAAAACAATGCACATAAAAAGCATACGGATTGACATCTAGCACCAATTTCTTCAAACCATTAAGTTCTCCACGCATATTTGAGGCCCCATCATATCCTTGTCCTCTCAATCTAGACATGGATAAATTATGTTTAACAAACATTGCATCCAAAGATCTTTTCAAAGAAGCGGATGTAGTATCAAGAACATGTTTAACACCAAGCAATCTTTCCAAAGACTCCCCTTTTTGGTTCGTGAACCTTCAAGCAAAACAAACTATACAATTAGAACAAGCATGTGAGGGTAGAGTAGGTACATTCAGAATTAGAATAATCATGACAAATAACTAACCTCACAATCACATCCATTTGCTCTCTAACCGATACATCACGAGACTCATCAACAAGTAGAGAGAAATTACTATCACCAAGCTCATTCATTATCACTTTTGTAGTCACTTCAGCACATGCTTGTACTATTTGTTTTTGGATTTTATGACAAGTCAATTGATGATTGCCAGGAGCATTTTTATGGACCACATCGGCTACATCTTTGCATCTTTCAGCATACCAATCCAACATCTCAAGGAAATTACCCTTGTTCATGGAAGTGGTAGTCTCATCGTGCCCACGAAAAGCTAGGCCTTGAGAGACAAGAAACCTTACCACACCTACAACAGCCCTCAAACGCTCTTCATATTCAATATGTGATTTCTCAGTATGAGAAGTCATTGCATATGACACACTTTGCTTTTGGTTTTTGAAATCTTCACACCGTCTTCTAGCATTGTTGTGAGCGTTGTTTGGTCCACCTACATGAGCATTGAATATTTCCACTGCCTTCTTCCAATTTTTGAACCCTTTCTTAGTGAAGACATCATGGCCAAACTTGTCACCAATGCTTGGAGGCTTGAAAAGAAAACAATGGAAACAATAGGCAGATTTTGTCTCTTTACTATACTCTAGCCAGTCATA
This sequence comes from Thinopyrum elongatum, assembly GCA_011799875.1. Taxonomy (NCBI): domain Eukaryota; kingdom Viridiplantae; phylum Streptophyta; class Magnoliopsida; order Poales; family Poaceae; genus Thinopyrum; species Thinopyrum elongatum. Next base: position 560,662,727 of record CM022301.1, read on the forward strand.
ATCTTTATACCATACTTCTTTGAAGTTCTGCCAATCTTTCCCAAAAAGAGTCCGAGGAAAATCATGACCATACAAACGTCCAACACCTTTCGACAAATATGCCCTTCTCATTTCATCTCTAATTTCTGGAGTTGCATACTCTTCAATTTGCTTACGTGTGCCAGGATCAGGATCCACATCAGCTAAATTAAATGCCGGAGGAATGCCCTACAACATCAAATGGCACCATATCAAAACAGAGTGTCCTGTTACTGCTATTTGCTATTTAACATTCCAAGTTTCCAACTAACATATCAAAGGAAGGATACAATCATACAAGAAGACTAGAAGAGGATACCTGCCGGTCGTCGGAGTCATGTGGTCGCTCTCGCTTCCGTTTGGCTCTGGCCGCCGAAGCTGCTGCCCCTGCCACAGCCGCCGCATCTTCGACAGCAGCAGCCTCAGCCTCAGCTTCTTCGAGTTCGACAGCAGCAGCTATGCCTATCCAATCCACCTCTTCGCCGGAGTCCATCTCTTCACTGGAATCCATCACCGGCACCGCCCCCCACTGCCGCCCCCCGCCGCTGGCCTGACCTCCAGGCTCCAGCACCAGCACCGCCCCACACAGCCGCAGTATCAGCCCCCTCCCTCGCCGATGCAGGAGCGAGCAGATATAGGAGCCGCCCCTCGCGCCCGGGAACCCCTGGCCTCCGGGCTCTGGCGGCGGCGCAGCACCGCAGCAGTGAGCAGCAGGTCGTCTAGGTCGTGCAGAGGGAGGGGAACGGTGGATTGGATTTCTGGATGGAGGACTAGTCAGCAGATCTAAGAGAGACGTTTGTTTTGGGCCTGTAGAAAATAGCCCAGTCCACCGGCGGACCGGCCCACATCTCTCTGCTTTCCTCTTACCCCTTCGCTTGCTGGCTGCCGCACGAACAGAGACGCCGCCGACGCTGGTTTTCTCCGCCGCTGGAGGAAGATAGGTAGGTAGGGGTCGATCCTCCGCCGCCGGCGACCCGGGGCGGCCGCCCCAGCTCGCCCCAATGGTGGGTCCGCCACTGCCTGGGGCGGTGTACGTGATGTCTCCATGGAAGGAATTGGTGCCAGTTTGAGGTCGACTCCATGGTCGAGAACTTCGGATCGGCGGCGGTGCACGCATGGCAACAATGACGAGCGGCGCCAAGAGGCTATGGCTCACTGGGAGGTGAGGAAGGGATGAGAGGGGAAGCGCGGGGACATGATGGTTCACACGGGGGCTACCGGTGGCCACGACGACGAGGAACGGCGGTGGCGGTGACTACGTTTTCTCGGTCCGAAAATTGCAGCCCGGACCAACCAGTTTTCCCACCGGTCCTGGACCATACGATCCGGTCCTTAATGGGCCACGAGCGGGCCGAAAAGCTTGCTCGTGCCGTCCACCCTGACCGCCATGGTGGTCGCTAGGTCTGGCTGTGTGTGTGTTGTGGGTGGGGGGAACGGCCGAACGGTGGAATCTGGAGCTGAAGGAGATTGGGGATTTTGGAGCCTCACTTTTTTTTTAACACGCAAGCTCATATATAGTACGCACATACACTCATCCCTATGAACGCATGCACGCACACACTATCGATATGAGCACCTCCAAGAGACTGAGACGGCATATCACCTTAGATTTTACGAAGTCATCATAGGCGCCTCGTAGTCGACGAGAACGTCTCCTCGCACTGAACGAGCATCGCCGAAAATCCTGAAAATAATCCAGGATAAATGCGAGCATCATGACTTGAACCTTGGTGGGCTGGGGATACCACTGTCCACTTAACCATCCAACCACACGTTGGTTCGCGAGCCTCACTTACTAACACACCGCTTTCTGCAATTTCTTATGTTATTTTTTGAATGAAAATTTCTGAAACATCGAATTCCCAAAAATTGTAACGTTATCTCGTACCTTGTATGCCAAATGCAAAATCCCTACACATATTCATTCAAATATGAAAGCCCACCCTCCGTCTCGCCTCCACCGAGCTACGTGGTCTTCGACTGATGCAGAAAATCGACAACTCAGATTCGTTTTCAGGCAACTACATATGGCAAACGTGATTTCTAATTTATGTTTATTCTTTTAGAAAAAGGTCGCATCACAATCCAGCATTGTTGGAAGCAGGAAAACATATAGTTACATCGGCAAATCCTAGACATGATTATTGCCTCGAAGATGCAAAAATCAAAACTTGATCCTGATGTTTGACCATCAAAACTTGTGTTGATCCAGACGTTCGGAGTAATATGTAGTACAATTTGTCTTGATGTTCATTGCATATTTTCTTGATTACCTCAGATGAACAGCACCTTCTGCAGCAAAATGCTACATTTATTGAGATGATGGGCAGGAGATGAATTACTTCCTGCGTTGTATTGTAGGTTATTCCATACATTTCAGCCGTGCCATTGTGTTAAGAAAATGACTAACATCGTTAGCACGCCTAACATTATCATTCCAGTCCAGCTCATGTGTTTCCATTGTGTCCAAAGTTGCTCTATAAGTAGACATCATACATAGCTAATTCCATTGCAGGTCTGCCATGTTATTGAACTGGATTAGTACACTACATCCTTACGGAGTGCCTGAACCTGCAAGGAATATACAACGATGCCGTTGGCACATATTTTTCTATCAATTTTTCATTTTGCACGAAGATAAAAGCAGAGTTACGTGTCCTGTAAAAAAGATACATTTCCTATCAAGTATCCGTAGTTTGAATTGTTCTTTCTTTCCCACAATAGACACTTCATATATTCTGGATAACGTAGTTTTCTCACTGTTTTTTTTTGTCCCCCTCCCCCCCTGTTTCGGGACTTACAAAATAATACCACTTCCGAAAGGTTTCATGCCTCATAAGCTGCACCCATCCTGTACAAAAAGTATTGGTTCCTACACGGCCGATAGCTTCAATATATGTTACCTTTCTCGGTTTATGCAAATAAGCATAGAGAATGATCAGCAGCATATACTCACCTCCTGCTGTACTATGGTGGAAGTGTATTATTCTTCACTTCTCTTATTGTTTGTCAGTTAATTGTTCTTGCTCCGTAAGGTGTGGATTCTATGACAAGTACTTGGGATCTTGCATATTATTGGTGCCTTAACAGTTTAAAATAGATGTTTTTCCCTTATGTCAAACTTTCTTAATGGTGCTCCTCATTTTGGACAGAACTTTCTCTGTACCAGGATACATGTTCAGGCCTCCTTTGATTTGAAGGATTTTCCATAGGAAAAACGCAGGAATGCTCATTCCATAGGATTTGCTACTGTAGCGCCGTTTGATTTGCAGAAACCAATCCGGAGGAATACTGTTGCGAGCCAGAGGAACACTGTTGGTTTCCTGTGATTTTGCAGGAAGTGAAACATTGAGTCGTACCTCTTCTTTACACAGACCAAGGCAAGAGGGACATGGCTGCATACCAAATTCCTCTCGTGACTCAACCAATGCTTTCCGTGAGCGCGTTCCAGTGAAAAGGCCCGTGCAAATACAGAGCATGTGTGTGTTCGGTGCATGGCTTGTGTCTAGCCCAGTTTGGAGTGGTGCATGGTTTCTCTACTATGCATTCCATCGATTTTAGTTCCTGCATTTCAAACGTTCCATTTGTTTCACATTCCTCTACTTTTCCACTATTTTTCAATCCTCTGTTTTACACCTGCAATCTTATAGTTTTCCCTGTATTTTTCCTATTCCAATGTTTTTGCAATCCTGTGAATCAAAGAGGCCTTCAATTCCTTTCAATAATATGCCAGACTGTGATAAACCACACATTCACTGAAATGCGTGAGACCAACGTGTTCCGGGCGTAGCAAAGCGTGCATACACAATTACACATCTGGTGTGATAAAAACCCAAATTGCTTATTGTGCCCAAAGATCTACACAGATAAAAATGCCTCCGCCTCCACCATGACGAGTGATCACTGCAACAGAACAGGTCATCATGGTTGGTTCTAAGAGCTCACTGATGGTGAGTATTTTGTTGGTGGGACTGATCACTCACTGTAGTTGTCGATATAGCAGTAGTGTGACTAACAAATGGGTACATGGTCAACCTATGTACAGCTATAAAGAAGCTGGTTATGACCAAGCTAAAGTTTTCTATGCTTTGTCCAACATCATCTAGCTACTATCTACTGTATGTTTCAAAACTGAATAATACACACTAGCTATCAGGAAAATAACTCATATTAAATGCTCTCCTATGACAAAAGCTGCTCCAAGTCCCAAACACACTTCACACCTGCGTGTGTAATATGTTTCCCTTGGGCCAGCATTCATGCTATGTTAACAACACTGGGTTCAGTTTGTTTCACTACTTGTTTGAGAAACTATTCCATACAAATAAAATTTCACACAAATACTTAGAGAATAATGAAAACTTTGAGTATTTAGCCACACAAGTCTGGGCCACTGGGGCAAAAGGATCAGTAGTATATACAACACATTATTCAGAATCACCTTTTCTCTGAAGGTGGAGCATCATCAACATTGCTACCTGAGGTCTTTCGAGTTCCCAGCATCATCTTTGCTGGTTAAAGTCTCCACGTATTCTTCATATAGCAAGCCGCATTCATGTCCGTAAACCATACTGGTACCCTCAGGAACAACTTCATCATAGGGTGGAACCCTGACAATAAAGGGATACAATTTCAGTCTATAATTGTTAAGGTTATAACATAAGGCAGAAAGTTACTGTGATCTATGATAGGACAGCACAACTATAATTAACCTGTCAACCAATTTGACGATGTTCTAAGTTTTTTCTGTTGACTGTCTTTTCTAACAACTGGTTAGTGTCTGCACAGATTATGAAGTACAATACAAATAAACTGCAGAGTGATGAGATACTTGGAACTAGCTAGTACTGGATAGCATGGTAGTCGCACTTCAATACAGTGATAATCACAACGTGCACATCATAATAGGACATACAGGCTCTGGCTCCCAAGTATTGTTAATGAGTGACATCTCAAACAGCAACACAATCATAGCAACTAGGGACATCTTAGAACATCTTGAACCCCACTAATCCTTGTCTTACAAACTACAAAAGCCAAAGGCTCAGAGCGACTAGGGACGTGTTATAGAATAATAACAGATCCAAAAAAGCACCAAACTAATTGCAAGTTAGTTTCGGGCTAGCGGCTTTTAGGAAGAGAACCCTAACCTGTTCTCTATGGCATGGTTGATGCATTCGAAGGCGTTGACAAAGTCCCCCCTGGTAACATTTGACTCATTTTGTTGATCAGTTGTTGTACCTGATATACTGTTTTCTCCTCCCCTCCTTGCTCCTCACCACCTGCATCCTCACTATGCTTCAACGACGGATCCCTGTGCTCACCTCGAGGCACAGGAGTGTATAAGCTGACAAGTGGAATCAAATAACAAAAGAGATGATCATCGGATTCATCGCACACCCTCCTCGCCCGCTCTGATTGTAGTTCGATCATGAAGATGCCATCAACCGTGGTCAGGAAAATGGCATTTGCTCCCTCGGCAAAGCCCAGCACTTGCACTCTAGTCTCTACATCCACGAGAGCACCAACCGGGAGCAAATTTTCCAGGTAGACGACCCGGCGCAGCACCCATCGTGCATCAGCACTCTTACTCACCTCCCTTGACCACAATTTGAGATGCTGATCCATCCCTTGGCTAACTCCCAGTCCACCGTCCTCTGCCAGCATGATGGTATATCGGCCTCGCAGACCGGCTCATAGTTTGGTGGGTCAAACACTGTCAGCCCATGCCTTGCCAAGTCACACTCGAGAATGAATCCATCATGTGGCATGAAGTAGAGCAGAGACTTTCCAACGAGCACACTGGAATAAAATGTAAAGCACATGGGCGAGCGGCGGTGCAACGAGGTCAGCTCGCCCCAGGTGCCAGTCTCCGACGAGTATGCGCACGCCGACGCACTACCGGAAAACGGGCCTACCCCGACGGCCAAAACTATGCCGACGGCTGCCGTCGGCCTACTTGGAGCTATGCCGACAGCCTCGTCCTGGCCGTCGGGCTACCCTGATCTAAGCCGACGGCAGCCGTCGGCACAGAAAAGCCCTCGGCCTAGCTACGGACACGCCGACAGCAGCCGTCGGCATACAAGTGGGCCCGGCGACCCCGCCCGTGGCCAGCGGCTAACGCCGTCAAACCTATGCCGACGGTCGGGACGGGCGGCCGTCGGCATATCTCCACATGCCACGTCACCGATCCGCGGCGTAGATATGCCGACGGCGGCCGTCGGCATAGCCACCACGTCACCGATCCGCGGCACGGCGCCCACCTAAACCCTGCCGTCTCTATGCCGACGGCAATGCCGTCGGCATAGTTTTTTTTAATATGTTTTTATGCTTTTTTTTACATATGTTTTTATGGTTTTTTTACATATGTTTTTATGCTTTTTTATGTATTATATGAATATATATGTAGTTTGTAATTTTTTCCATAGATTATGAATATATATATATAGTTTGTATTTTTTTTTCTAGCACGTTAATAATGTGCCGTCATGTTCTTTTGAATATAGGTCCTTATATTTTATTAAAATCAAAAACAGCTATGCCGACAGAAGTTTTGTGGCGGTTGCAAACGCCCGGCACCCGTCTCCGGAGTGTGACCCCCCTCACGTCCGCGGTGTGCCCCCCTCACGGATGGCGCCGCCGACGGCATCTGGAGGGCGGAAACAGCCGCATCGGGTCTATACGGAGGGGACGTTGCTCCCAAGTGTTTCTATGGGATGACCTACCACAACCGGGTGGTGTTGTGGCATGTCCGAAGAGGCGGCATGCATCTCCGGGGCGTGGCCCCCCTAACGGACGGCGCCGCCGCCGGCACCTGGAGGGGCGAAACAGACGCGTCGGGTCTACACAGAGGGGATGTAGCTGTGGGTTGGCCCGGATATTGCTCCCAGGTGTCCCTCTGGGCTGACATGACACAACCGGGTGGAGAGGTCCACTGTTCAAAGCCTGTCCGTGGAAAGTCAAAGGGCTAGATCTTGTGGTCAACCGCTCCAGGGTTAGGCGGGACGGGGGCCCTGGGGGGGTAGCAATGCCACCGGAGCGTCGCACCGGCCCCTCATACATGCGGGGTGGTGTTGTGGCATTTCGAGAGGCCTGCACGCGTCGCCGGGACTTGCCCCCCCTCACGGATGCGCGGCCGCCAGGCCCCTGAGGGGGGGAAACGGACGCGTCGGGTCTACACGGAGGGGATGTAGCTGTGGGTTTGGCCCGGATGTTGCTCCCAGGTGTCCCTCTGTGCTGACCTGACACAACCGGGTGGAGAGGTCCACTGGTCAAAGCCCGCCCGTGGGAAGTCAAAGGGCTAGATCTCGTGGTCAATCGCTCCAGGGTTAGGCGGGACGGGGGCCCTGGGGGGGTAGCAATGCCACCGCAGCATCGCACCGGCCCCTCATACATGCGGGGGGGTGTTGTGGCATGTCCGAAGAGGCGGCACGCGTCTCCGGGGTGTGGCCCCCCTCACGGACGGCGATGACACAGTAGTAGACGTTCTGCGGTAACGTTGCGGCGTGAATATTATTAAATACTCGGATCGCGATAAAATCATGAGTTTTTTACACGACGTGGGCACATGTGCTATAGGAACGACGCAAATTTTTCATAAGTTTTGGTGATGGAGAAGTATCCAAACAATTCCCTCTACGCGGATTGCCCTTCGCATGTCTACGACTGTGGCCGGCGGCCTCCGTGGGCTAGCATGCCGCCAATCTTGCGTACGCGGCTTCTCACAAGTTTGAAAGTGTTGTGGCGGTTGCAAACGCCCGGCACGCGTCTCCGGGGCGTGGCCTCCCAGCTCACGGACGGCGCCGCCGCCGGCACCTGGAGGGGGGAAACGGACACGTCGGGTCTACACGGAGGGGATGTAGGTGTGGGTTTGGCCCGGATGTTGCTCCCAGGTGTCCCTCTGTGCTGACCTGACACAACCGGGTGGAGAGGTCCACTGGTCAAAGCCCGCCCGTGGGAAGTCAAAGGGCTAGATCTCGTGGTCAACCGCTCCAGGGTTAGGCGGGACGGGGGCCCTGGGGGTAGCAATGCCACCGGAGCATCGCACCGGCCCCTCATACATGCGGGGTGGTGTTGTGGCATGTCCGAAGAGGCGGCACGCGCTAACGGGACGTGCCCCCCTCACGGACGGGAGCGCCGCCCGCCGTCACCTGGAGGGAGAATGACCTTCGGTCTACACGGAGGGGATGTAGCTGTGGGTTTGGCCCGGATGTTGCTCCCAGGTGTCCCTCTGTGCTGACCTGACACAACCGGGTGGAGAGGTCCATTGGTCAAATCCCGCCCGTGGGAAGTCAAAGGGCTAGATCTCGTGGTCAACCGCTCCAGGGTTAGGCGGGACGGGGGCCCTGGGGGGTAGCAATGCCACCGGAGCGTCTCACCGGCCCCTCATACATGCGGGGTGGTGTTGTGGCATGTCCGAAGAGGCGGCACGCGTCTCCGGGGTGTGGCCCCCCTCACGGACGGCGATGACACAGTAGTAGACGTTCGGCGGTAACGGTGCGGCGTGAATATTATTAAATACTCGGATCGCGATAAAATCATGAGTTTTTTACACGACGTGGGCACATGTGCTATAGGAGCGATGCTAATTTTTCATAATTTTTGGTGATGGAGAAGTATCCGAACAATTCCCTCTACGCGGATTGCCCTTCGCATGTCTACGACTGTGGCCGGCGGCCTCCGTGGGCTAGCATGCCGCCAATCTTGCGTACGCGGCTTCTCACAAGTCTGAAAGTGTTGTGGCGGTTGCAAACGCCCGGCACGCGTCTCCGGTGCGTGGCCTCCCAGCTCACGGACGGCGCCGCCGTCGGCACCTGGAGGGGGGAAACGGACGCGTTGGGTCTACACGGAGGGGATGTAGTTGTGGGTTTGGCCCGGATGTTGCTCCCAGGTGTCCCTCTGTGCTGACCTGACACAACCGGGTGGAGAGGTCCACTGGTCAAAGCCCGCCCGTGGGAAGTCAAAGGGCTGGATCTCGTGGTCAACCGCTCCAGGGTTAGGCGGGACGGGGGCCCTGGAGGGGTAGCAATGCCACCGGAGCGTCGCACCGGCCCCTCATACATGCGGGGTGGTGTTTTGTGGCATGTCCGAAGAGGCGGCACGCGTCTCCGGGACGTGGCCCCCCTCACGGAGGCGCCGCCGCCGGCACCTGGGGAGGGAAACGGACGCGTCGGGTCTACACGAGTGGATGGGGTTTGGCCAGGATGTTGCTAAGGGGGAGAGCCCAATTTCCCTCTAAATAAAAATGTGGGGGGACATGGACCTTACAAACAGAAAACAAGGAAACGGTGTAGATGTTCCACTGGTTCAAAGCCGCCTGGGGAAGTCAAAGGGCTAGATCTCGTGGTCAACCCGCTCCAGGGTTAGGCGGGAACGGGGGCCCTGGGGCGGTAGCAATGCCACCGGAGCGTCGCACCGGGCCCCTCATACATGCGGGGTGGTGTTGTGGCATGTCCAGAGGCGGCACGCGTCTCCGGAACGTGGCCCCCCCTCACGGACGGCGCCGCCGCCGGCACCTGGAGGGAGGAGAAAAACGGACGCGTCGGGTCTACACGGAGGGGATGTAGCTGTGGGTTGGCCCGGATGTTGCTCCCGGTGTCCCTCTTGCTGACCTGACACAACCGGGTGGAGAGGTCCACTGGTCAAAGCCCGCCCGTGGGAAGTCAAAGGGCTAGATCTGCGGTGGTCAACCGCTCCAGGGTTAGGCGGGACGGGGGCCCTGGGGTAAGCAATGCCACCGAGCATCGCACGGCCCTCATACATGCGGGGTGGTGTTTGTGCATGTCCGAAGAGGCGGCACCGTCTCCGGGACGTGGCCCCCCTCACGGACGGCGCCGCCGCCGGCACCTGGAGGGGGGAAACGGACGCGTCGGGTCTACACGGAGGGGATGTAAGCTGTGGGTTTGGCCAGGATGTTGCTCCCAGGTGTCCCTCTGTTGCTGACCTGACACAACCGGGTGGAGAGGTCCACTGGTCAAAGCCCGCCTGTGGGAAGTCAAAGGGCTAGATCTCGTGTCAACCGCTCCAGGGTTAGGGCGGGAGGGGGCCCTGGGGGGGTAGCAAATGCACACGAGAGCGTCGCACGGCCCATCATACAGTGCGGGGTGGTGTTGTGCAATGTCCAAGAGGCGGCACGCGTCCTGAACGTGGCCCCCCTCACGGACGCGCCGCCAGCCGCACCTGGAGGGAGGAAACCGGACGGCTTCGGGTCTACACGAGGAGGATGTACTGTGGGTTTGTGCCGGATGTTGCTCCAGATGTCCCTCTGGTGCTGACCTGCACACAACGGTGAGAGGTCACTGGTCAAGCCCGCCGTGGGAAGTCAAAGGGCTAGATTTCGTGGTCAACCGCTCCAGGGTTGGCGGGGACGGGGGCCCTGGGGGTAAGCAAAATGCCACCGGAGCATCGCACCGGCCCCTCAATACATCGGGGGTGGTGTTGTGGCATGTCAAGAGGCGGCACGCGTCTTCGGGACGTGGCCCCCCTCACGACGGCGCCGCCCGCCGCACGAAGGGAAAAACGGACTTCGGGTCTACACGGAGGGGATGTAGCTGTGTGTTTGGCCCGGATGTTGCTCCCAGGTGTCCCTCTGTGCTGACACACACAACCGGGTGGGAGAGTCACTGGTCAAAGTCCGCCCGCCCGTGGGAAGTCAAAGGGCTAGATCTCGTGGTCAACGCTCCAGGGTTAGGCGGGACGGGGGCCCTGGGGGGTATCAATGCCACCGGCGTTGCACACAGCCCCTCATACATGCGGGTTGTTTTGGCATGTCCGAAGAGGCGGCACGTGTCTCCGGTGTGTGGCCCCCCTCACGGACGGCGATGACACAGTAGTAGACGTTTTGCGGTACGGTGCGGCGTGAATATTATTAAATACTCGGATCGTGATAAAATCATGAGTTTTTTCACGACGTGGGGCACATGTGCTATAGGAACGATGCTAATTTTCATATTTTTGGTGATGGAGAATTATCCGAACAATTCCCTCTACGCGGATTGCCCTTCGCATGTCTACGACTGTGGCCGGCGCCCTCCGTGGGCTAGCATGCCGCCAATCTTGCGTACGCGGCTTCTCACAAGTCTGAAAGTGTTGTGGCGGTTGCAAACGCCGGCACGCGTCTCCGGGGCGTGGCCTCCCAGCTCACGGACGGCGCCGCCGCCGGCACCTGGACGGGAGAAACGGACACGTCGGGTCTACACGGAGGGGATGTAGTTTGGGTTTGGCCCGGATGTTGCTCCCAGGTGTCCCTCTGTGCTGACCTGACACAACCGGGTGGAGTGGTCCACTGGTCAAAGCCCGCCGCTGGGAAGTCAAAGGCTAGATCTCGTGGTCAACCGCTCAGGGTTAGGCGGGACGGGGGCCCTGGGGGTAGCAATGCCACGTGAGCGTCGCGCCGGCCCTCATACATGCGGGGTGTGTTGTGGCATGTTCGAAGAGGCGGCACGCGTCTCCGGGACGTGGCCCCCCCATGGACGGCGCCTCCGCCGACACCTGGAGGGAGGAACGGACGCGTCGGGTCTACACGGAGGGGATGTAGCTGTGGGTTTGGCCCGGATGTTGCTCCCAGGTGTCCCTCTGTGCTGACCTGACACAACCGGGTGGAGAGGTCCACTGGTTAAAGCTCGCCCGTGGGAAGTCAAAGGGCTAGATCTCGTGGTCAACCGCTCCAGGGTTAGGCGGGACGGGGGCCCTGGGGGGGGGGTAGCAATGCCACCGGAGCGTCTCACCGGCCCCTCATACATGCGGGGTGGTGCTGTGGCATGTCCGAAGAGGCGGCACGCTCTCCGGGGTGTGGCCCCCTCACGGACGGCGATGACAACAGTAGTAGAAGACGTTCTGCGGTAACGGTGCGGCGTGAATATATTAAATACTCGATCGCGATAAAATCATGAGTTTTTGACACGACGTGGGCACATGTGCTATAGGAACGATGCTAATTTTTCATATTTTGGTGATGGAGAAGTATCCGAACAATTCCTCTACACGCGGATTGCCCTTCGCATTTACGACTGTGGCCGGCGGCCTCCGTGGGCTAGATGCCGCCAATCTTGCGTCGACGGCTTCTCACAAGTATGAAAGTGTTGTGGCGTTGCAAACGCCCGGCACGCGTCTCCGGGTGTGGCCTCCAGCTCACGCTCACGGACGGCGCCGCCCGGCACCTGGAGGGGGGAAACAACACACGGGGACTAAATTTGTTTGGCCCGGATGTTGCTCCCAGGTGTCCCTCTGTGCTGACCTGACACAACCGGGGGGAGAGGTCCACTGGTCAAAGCCCGCCCTGGGAAGTCAAAGGGCTAGATCTCGTGGTCAACCGCTCCAGGTTAGCGGGACGGGGGCCCTGGGGGGGGTAGCAATGCCACGGAGCGTCGCACCGGCCCCTCATACATGCGGGGTGGTGTTGTGGCATGTCCGAAGAGGCGGCACGCGTCTCGGGACGTGGCCCCCCTCACGGAAGGCGCCGCGCGCGGCCGCCTGGAGAGGGGAAGCGGACGCGTCGGGTCTACAACGGAGGGGATGTAGCTGTGGGTTTGGCCCGATGTTTGCTCCCAGGTTCCCTCTGTGCTACCTGACACAACCGGGGAGAGGTCCACTGGTCAAAGCCCGCCCGTGGGGAAGTCGAAGGGCTAGATCTCGTGGTCAACCGCTCCATCCAGTTAGCGGACGGGGGCCCTGGGGGGTAATGCCACCGGAGCGTCGCACCGGCCCCTCATACAGCGGGGTGGTGTTGTGGCATGTCCGAAGAGGCGCCCGTGTCTCCGGGGTGGCCCCCCTCACGGACGGCGATGACACAGTAGTAGCGTTACTGCGTAACGGTGCGGCGTGAATATTATTAAATACTCGGATTGCGATAAATCATGAATTTTTACACGACTTGGGCACATGTGCTATAGGAACGATGCTAATTTTTCATAATTTTGGTGATGGGAAAGTATCCGAACAATTCCCTCTACGCGGACCTACTAAGCTCCCGATCGTCGACGACCCCCCTCCCCCTTCACTCAGCTGACCTACTAAGCTCCCGATCGAGCACGCGAGGCGGCGGCCATGCGCTCCCAGACCCGCGCCAGGCCACGGCCTCGGCGGACGAAGTGCTCGATTCGCCTCTCCCATCCGGCGACCCCTCATTCCTATCGCCCTCTTTTAGCCGGAGTTCCCTTAATTAAAAACATTTAAAAACTATAGAAATAAACATAAAAAACATACAGAAGGAAACCACTATACTCTATTAAAAACATAAAAACGAAAAATATAACTATGCGACGGCAAAGCCGTCGGCATAGCTGCGCCATTGGGGCGTGTCACGCGGATCGGTGACGTGGCGTCTATGCCGACGGCAGCCATCGGCTAGGCTGCCTTATCCCTATCGCGCGGCGTTCTGCTCCACTCATTCTCTCCCAGCTCCCCGCCGCGACCCCCGCGAACTGCTCCCGCCGCCGCCGACTCCCCGCCGCGACCCCGCGCTCCAGCCGCCGCCCCCGACGCCCCCTCACGCCCCCCTGCCCCCTCCGCCTCCCCGGACTCGCCTCGCTCCACCCTTAACACCCCCAGTGCTTAGCCACAGTAATTCCATTTTGATAATGCCAAGTCAGCATGATTAACAGTGCATGATCGTCATTTGCATCATATTGCATTTCAACTCCTAACTCAAATTCAAATTAAAATGAAAGTGAAATATAAAGTGGTCCAACATAAAAACTAAATTGTTCATTAGATGGCAATATTCCAGAGACCATTCTAAAATTGTAACCAACATTAATTAAATTATTAGGTGACCCAAACCTCTTTTAACAGTGACTGAAAATAATTTACAAGCCTTTTAATTAATCTAAACCAAATATGAAATTATGTTTTGCCCATTATAGTTTTGGTGGTAGGATATAATGTGCTGTGATTTGTGGGCCAGCTCTCATATTTACAAAACTCATTTGGATGCCTAACTATTTGCGAAACAGAGAAAAGAATAAATAAAAGAAAAAGAGAAAACAAAACAAATAAAAATAAAAAGAGAACCCCCCCCCCCGGCCCAACTGGGCCACGGCCACTAGGCCGGCCCAGCTCCCGCCCCCTCCCTGGCCTATATGGCCCCCGGGGTCAACCCGAACCCCCCCCCCCCGACACCCCAGTCCTCCCCCCCCCCTCGCCCGCGTCGCCTCGGCGCCCGTCGCCGGCCGCCTTCCCCGACGCCATCACCGCCTGCCTGCCCCCGCCGCCGCCTCCTCCTCCTCCTAGCCACGCTCGCAGCCCCGCCCTCACCGCGCCCTCGGCGCCCGACGCCGCTTCGCCGCGCTGGACGCCGTCGCCACCGTCGTCTCCGTCCGGACGCCGTCTCCCCGCCTCCACGCTCGTCCCCAGCCCCCGCCCCGTGCCCTACTAACCGCCGTGGCCCGTCCCTCTCTTCTCCTCCTTTTCCCCGTTCCGCGTTCGCCACCGCCGCCCCCAGCGCGGCCTGCTCACGCTCCGACCGCCGACTGCGCCCCCATGCGCAGCTCTCGCCCACCGCTCGCCTCCGCTCCGCCCACGCACCCGCCGCACGCCCCCCTCACCGCTGCTCGGCTCGCTCCTCCCCCGCCGTTGCCCCGCTCTCTCCTGCCACGCCCCCCCCCGCCCACCCCCCCTCCCTCGCACTCCCTCCTCCGCCTCTCCCCTCCATCCCTCCTCGCCACTTCCCGCGCCCCTCCCGCCCTCGCGATGTCTCTCTTGCCCTCCTCCCCCCACATTGCCGAAGGCCCTGTGCCGCTGACAGAACGGGCCCACGGCCCAGAACGAAAATAAAAAATAAAAAAATAAAGATAATAATTAATTAAAATATTAGTTAATTAAATAATTAATTAGTAAATTAATTAAGTTAATTATCTGTTTAATTAGACTAATTAATTAGTTAACCTAATAACCCTAATGGACTGCTGACGTCAGCATGATGTCATGCTGACGTCATCATTTTCTATTCTGGATAATGTTTATTTTAATAATTAAATAAATTCCAGAAATTGATAAAAACTTTAGAAAATCATATTAAATCCGTAACTCGATGGAAAAACTTTGTACATGAAAGTTGTTCAGAACGACGAACGAATTCGAATGCGCGGTCCGTTCGTCCGTCCACATCCCTAACTATCCGAACACTGCAACCGTTCCGCTCCGGTCATCTGTCTGACAAATGTCGGAACCGGGAAAACATTCCCGGATGAATCCCACCTTCGCCAGTATCACCCGGCACTGCGTTAGATCACCTCGTCACCGCGTATTGCCATGTTATGCTTTGTGCTGCACTTGTTCGCTGAGTATTTATACTGTTTCCTCCCCCTCTTCTCTCTCGGTAGCCCCCCCTAGCCCCCCCCCACACCGACGTCGTCCCCGAGGCCGACGCAGCTCCGGAGCCCGAAGACACCATTGACCGACCTTGCCCTTGCCGCGAGCAACCAGGCAAGCCCCCCCCCCTTTGATCATCCCGATATCGCCCATCTCTTTTCTCATGCTTGCATTAGAATTGCTGCTGCTCTGCTTACCTATTCTGATGCATAGCCTGTTATTGTAACCTCTTGTTGATAATTACCTGCATATCCTAAACTGCTTAGTATAGGCTGGGTAGAGACCTATCAGTGACCCCACTTATCCGACTGCCGCGCTGGATCGCCAGAAGACCCATCAACGGGAATTGAAGACCAGGGCCCCGACACCGCACATCATCCCCTTAGTTGTAACGACAATGCAGTGTTACTATCGAGTGCCGAGGGTGAAACCTCTTGTAGCACTTTCTGATGTTAACTCTGTAGAGTAGCTATTCGGTCGTGGTCATCGAGGGTGATTCCTCCTTCACAGCTTCCGATAACGACGCCGTCGTACACACCTCAAGTGTGAAACCCAGTGAGGGTGATTACTCCGAGTTCACCTTGACGGATACATCGGTAGGATCCAACGAGGGTGATACCTCGGATTCCCCTGATGATATGGACACACGGATAATTGGACTTTCATGTTACTTGGATAGGCGGGTCGACCCTGAGGGGTACCCGCGTGCGCCTGAGATGCGAGTGTTGTGAAGACGGTGCCTGTGTGGTGCCCGAGTGAGAATACGGGCGCGGTCGGCATCTTGGCCCTTCCGCAAGTCCTCGAGACGGGGGCGACGGGGTCACATCTTTCGTGAGTCTCTGCTCATTACCGCAAGCCCCTAGTCTTAACGATTTGGATATTTGATCCGAGCAGGTCTCTGGCCTGATAGCACTAACCATCACGTGGGCATAGTATGGGCGTCTGCATCGTAGCATCAGCCGAAAGCTCTGTCAGACGTCTAGTTCAGCTTGCGGCCGGGACGGACCGGCGCCCCCCTGGTGCCTGGCTTCCCCTGCACGCAACGACTCGGAGTGCACAGGGCGATGCCCAAGACCTCTGAGCGCTTAGGATGTAGACCGACGGGGACCTCTCTCTGGAGCTCTAGGTAGGGTTGCGATGTGTCGTTTGACCGAGGCCGGGCATGACCAGGAAAGTTGTTCGCCGAGTTAATCGAGCGTGTTGTTAAGTTGGTGCACCCCTGCAGGGGAATACTTCTATCGATAGCCGGTCCTACGGTAAGGACACTCGGAGTTGTATCCTGATTGATACAATTGAACTGGATACTTGGATACTTGGCTCTGGATTGCTTCTCGCAGGGAGTCGAGAAGGATCTCAGGACGAGGTTGATGACTGTATGGCTCTGGGATTGCTTTCTCGCAGGGAGTCGAGAAAGGATCTCTGGGTGAGGATGAGACTTAATGATACTGTTTCTATATTGAACTGTCTACTCTCTTCTACTGCTGCAAGACCGCTGAAGATGCTAGTCTTCGATAGGACAGGCCTTCTCTCTATTCTTGCATTTCTGCAGCCCAGTCCACATATACAGCCTCCCCTTGAATATGTTGCATATGTAGTGTAGATCCTCGCTTGCTGAGTACTTCTGAGTACTCACGGTTGCTTTGTTACCTTTTCTCCTTTCTCTCCCATATCAGTTTGTCGTAACAAGATGACGGAGCCCCTGAGACAGCTGCCCTGCAGCGATCGCTACTACTACTACCCAGAGGATGGATACTGCTACGAGTTGACTGACGACCAGGATAGGATCGGAGGGTCCCAGGCAGGAGCCTTCGCCTTTCGATCGAGTGTTTTATTTGCCCCGCCTTTCCAAGGCCTTTTTGTTTCTGTTTCATATCTGTACACAGATATCTGATGCTTCCGCTGACGCTTGTACGCAAGCTTATGTATTCGAGCCCTCGAGGCCCCTGGCTTGTAATATAAGCTTGTAGGACTTTATTTATGTTTTAGAGTTGTGTTGTGATATCTTCCCGTGAGTCCTTAGGCTTGATCGTGTGCATTTGCGTGTATGATTAGTGCACGATCGGGCCGGGGCGTCACAAGTTGGTATCAGAGCCGACTGACTGTAGGAACCCCCTTCAACTCCTTGGCCGAAGTTGAGTCTAGTAATCGAAAACTTTTTTACTACTTGGCTGTGTGGCTTACGGGCCCACGTCACCAATGGGTGGTATTAGGATCTTTTACTCCTCGACCTTATTCTGGGCTGGACTCTGCTCTCTCTTCTATTCGGGTTAAATTTTATTAACTCCAACATTAGCTCTCGTGCTCACATCCACCCGGAGTTCTGAAAATTTCCCCCTTTCCAAGATTGCGGGCCAGGTTCTGCTTACGGGATCCTTTTATCGAGGGCACCCTGTGTTGTCACTTGCGATTCCTCGCTCCGATAGTTTTCTCCGACGTTGATGGCCTTTGCTATGTCTCGTTGTTGTACTTCTTGCCGCGTGCCTGCCGCCGCCTAGATGTCTAGCCCTCCCCTTTTTAACTGTCGTAATGCCGGATACTAACCAAGGCTATGTGTGGCTTTGAATATCTGGTGTGGATATGATAAGAATCTATTGCACTTCCTCTGTTGTGCGTGTTGCTGTCGTGAATCATTCCATACACATGCATTTTACTTGCTAAACTGCCCTGTTGATTTGCAGGATGGCTGACATCCTCCACCTCCACCTTATATTGCCGCAATGATGCAGCAATTGAACTGAACCGTCAGATATGACCGGGATATTGGCTCAGTTCCCAAACCAGAATGCTCATCAGCAGCCTACCCAATAACACGTCAGAATTTGTGCGCCTCAATTCGTGCACTTTTCGCAGCTCGACTGATCCAATGGATCTGATGATTGGGTCCATACATTGCCTTCCAGATGATGTCGGCCAATGTTGCCCCTGACAGTTACGTCACCTTTGCGACATTCCACTTGAAGGTCCCGCTGCTCAATGGTGGGAAAGCCACAAGGGTATGTTCCTGCAAGACTGTAACCACTTGGCAGGAATTTCAGTCAGCTTTTCGTGCACGGTACATTCCTCAAGGTCTGATCGACCAGAAGAAGCATGAGTTCTGCAAACTCTCACAGGGCAAATGACTGTGGATGAATATCAGAGGAAATTTATCGAACTGTCCCGCTATGCTGAGATGACGTCAACACCGACACTCCAAGCAGGAGAATTCCGTGAAGGACTACGTACTGATATAAACTTGCACTTGATGTCCATGATTTCACAGACTTCGCAACGCTTGTCAGCAAATCTTTTCCAATTGAAACAGCTCTGACTGAGTACCAGGAGTCACTCAAGCGCACTCATGAAGCTGGCTCATCCTTCGGGTCAGCCTGTTCAGAAAACGTCGAGTCTGGATCCCCACAATGTTCATCATCAACCGGCTCCAACACCAAGGCAGTCTTATGTTGCACCTCGACTGCCTTCACCGCCGAGACAGCTAACGGTTCATGATGGACCGCCTAATTTTATGGCTTCTCCTCAGATGCACCACGTCCTCCGATAGTCGTCCGAAGGCCATCGAACCCATCGTTGCAGAAATCGTAAGGCGCAGGATGTCAGCTATGGACCGAGGCCAGGTTACTCACGTCAAAA
This sequence comes from Thinopyrum elongatum, assembly GCA_011799875.1. Classification (NCBI taxonomy): domain Eukaryota; kingdom Viridiplantae; phylum Streptophyta; class Magnoliopsida; order Poales; family Poaceae; genus Thinopyrum; species Thinopyrum elongatum. Next base: position 560,681,681 of record CM022301.1, read on the forward strand.
TGGGAGAAGCCGTGAGTCTCCAAAATCGTGATGGGAACTCTTTCAGTTAATTCAGTTGCAGCTTCTGTTCTCTTTGATTCCGGGGCATCACATTCCTTTGTGTCTCCAACAATTTGCTCAGCGACTTGAGCTACCTCTAAGTTATTGCCCACACCATTAGAGATTATCACTCCCGTTCAGGTGCAAACCAAGATGGTAAGTCACAACAATCAGATCAAAATTGAAGGGTTGACGTTTCTCTCTTCCTTATTGCTCTTGGACCTTCCGACTAGACTCATTCTCGGTATGGACTGTTGACAGCCCATAATGCTTTGATTGACTGTCCTACTAAGACAGTCCAGCTCACACACCCTTCTGGCCAGATAGTCAGATACTCAGCCCGAATAGCTCAAGATGCTGAGAGCCAGATATATGTTCTGAATGCATTGAATGCTTCACCTCTTGAAGGCATCGAGAACGTTCCAGTTGTTCGTGATTTTCCAAGACGTCTTTCCAGAAGAACTCCAGGAATACCCCCTGCTAGAGCTGTTAGTTCGTCATCGACTTGAAGCCTGGCACAACTCCTATTGCGAAGCGTCCTTATAAAATGCCTCCATCATCTTCTCGAACTTAAAGGAAGAAATCGACAGTCACTTAAGAAAGGCTTCATCCGCCCCAGTTCCTCTGCTTGGGGAGCACCTTCACTCTTCGTTAAGAGAAGGATGGAACGAACCGATTGGTTCAGGATTATCGGCCCTTAACCAAGCTACAATCCAAAACAAATTCCGCTTCCCGGATCAATGATTTGTATGATCAACTTGCCGGTTCCTCATATTCTCTAAGCTTGATTTGAATTGGGATACCATCAGATCCGTTTCGCGAAGAGGATATTCCGAAGACTGCATTTGTTACTCGTATGCTCCTACGAGTACACTGTCATGTCATTGGCTTAACAATGCTCCAGCCACATTCTCACATCTGATGAATTACATCTTCATGGATTACCTCGCACAGTTCGTCATGGTTTTCTAGATGATATTCTGGTCTATTCGAAGAATAAGGAAGAACATGCCGAACACCTCCGTCTTGTACTGGAAAGACTCCGAGAACACATTGTATGCCAAATACTCCAAATGCGAGTTCTGGTTATCTGAAGTGACATATCTCGGCCATGTGATTCGAAAGATGCATTGCTATTAACCCAGAACGAGTTCAGGCTATTCTGGACTGGACTCCTCCGAAGAACGTCAAGCAAGTGAGAAGTTTTTCTGGCCTTGCAAGCTATTGCCGTCGATTTGTCGGAACTTTTCCAAGATTGCTAAGCCTTTGACTGATCTGCTTCACAAGGGCGTCAAGTTCGAATGGACAACAAAGTCAGGAAAGTTTTCAAGCACTCAAAGACAAGCTAACATCTGCCCCAGTACTGTCTCCTCCAGATACCCAAAGACTTTGTGATTTATTGTGACGCATCCCGTGAAGGATTAGGCTGTGTCCTAATGCAGGAGCGTAAAGTGATTGCTTATGGCTCTCGTCAGTTGCGCCCACTGAAGAGATTATCCAGTCAATGATCTAGAACTACTGCGTGTGATATATGCATTGCAGTTGTGGCGACATTACCTTCTCGGTAATCGTTGCGAGATCTACACGGATCATAAAAGTCTGAAGTACTTTTCACTCAACCTTCTCTAAACCTCGTCAGCAAAGATGGATGGAGGCCATTGCAGACTATGATTTGGGCATTTCCTATACCCCTGGCAAGGCTAACGTGATGGCTGATGCCTAAGCCGCAAGTCCTATTGCGACAACCTCATGGTTAGGCGAGCTCAACCTCTTCTTTTGAAGACTGCGCAAGCTGAATCTGCGTATTGTTCCACGGGCTCTCTTAATAACTTGTGATACAACATCTTGAGAAAGCCGTTAGAATGCGCAAGCTAAGGATGCTGAATTGATCTGATGAAGAAAGACCTTCACCTTGTAAAGTACAGGGATTTCTCGCTGTCTGAAGATGGAACCTTGTATTTCAGAAACCGCATTGTGGTACCTCGCTTCGAACTCATGACTAACAAAGTCATGAAGAGGCACATGATACCCCCGCTGTCTATTCATCCGGGTAGCACCAGATGTATCGTGATCTCCGTCAGAGGTACTGGTGGTCTAAAATGAAGCAGGACATTGCTTGATATGTTACTGAATGTGATGTGTGGTCTCGCGTTAAGCAGATTATCAGAAACCAGCTGGAATTCTGCAACCACTTCCTATTCCTCTATGGAAATGGGATAAGGTTCAGATGGATTTTGTTACAGGACTTCCTAGGTCACAGAAGGGTCACGATGCTATTCTCTGTCGTTTGACCAACTCTCTAAAGTGGCACACTTTCTGCCCGTCAAGGAAACTATCACTGCTAGCCAGTTAGCCAGAGTTTATATCTCCAGAATTGTTTCACTCCACGGCATTCCGAAGGAGATCAGTTCGGACCGTGGTGGTCTTTTCACTTCCAAATTCTGGGAAAGTTTTCAAACAGCTATGGGAACTCATTTACCTGGAGTTCGCTTATCATCCCCACCAATCCCAAGCCAAGTCGAACAGTCAATCAGTTCTTGAAACATGCTTCGAGCTTGTGTCATTTCTTTCGGCAAGAAGTGGGAAGAATCTCTTCCTATGCGGAATTCTCATATAACAACAGCTATCAAGCCAGCTTGAAGATGGCCCCCTTCGAAGTACTCTATGGACGTAAGTGTCGAACCCCTCTGAATTGGTCAGAAACTGGAACGACCCTCGTGGGTCCGATATAATCCAACAACGCCGAAGACAAGTTCGTATTGTTCGAAAATCTCAAGGCGGCTCAGGACCGCCAGAAAAGCAACTAGATCGCAACGAGGGGGTTTGACTTATCAACTGGTGATCATGCTTATCAGTGTCACCCCTATGAAAGGGCACTCACCGTTTTGGAATCAAGGCAAGTTAGCTCCACGCTACATTGGTTCTTTCCGCATTATTGCTAGACGTGGTCAGGTGGCTTATAAATTGGAGTTGCCGCCGCAATTCTCCCATATCCTGACATCTCCATGTGTCGCAACTTCGTTAAATGCTTCAAGGATCTCCACACCGAGCATGGATACGAAATGCTCGAATTGCATGATGAGCTTTCTATAAGGAACATCCGATCCGCATCCTCGATGAAGACTGAACGTCGGACCCGTCAGAAGGTTAACCCAGTTCCTCAAAGTGCAGTGGTCAAATCATACTAAGATGAAGCCACTTGGGAACGCGAGGATAATCTTCGTGCGGAATACCCCGAACTTTTTCCTTCTACTCCTCTTAATCTCTAGGACGAGAATTCTTATTAGTGGAGAGAATTTGTAACACCCCCAGTGCTTAGCCACAGTAATTCCATTTTGATAATGCCAAGTCAGCATGATTAACAGTGCATGATCGTCATTGCATCATATTGCATTTCAAACTCCTAACTCAGAATTCAAATTAAATGAAAGTGAAATAATAAAGTGGTCCAACATAAAACTAAATTGTCATTAGATGGCAATATTCTAGAGGCCATTCTAAAATTGTAACCAACATTAATTAATTAATTAGGTGGCCCAAACCTCTTTTAACAGTGACTGAAAATAATATTTCAACCTTTTAATTAATCTAAACCAAATATGAATTATGTTTTGCCCATTATAGTTTTTGGTGGTAGGATAAATGTGCTGTGATTTGTGGGCCAGCTCTCAATTTTACAAAACTCATTTGGATGCCTAACTATTTGCGATAGAGAAAGAAATAATAAAAGAAAAAGAGAAAACAAACAAATAAAAATAAAAAGAGAAACCCCCCCTCCGGCCCAACTGGGCCACGCCACGAGGCCGGCCCACTCCCGCCCCCTCCCTGGCCTATATGGCCCCCGGGGGTCAACCCCGAACCCCACCCCACCGACACCCCAGTCTCCCCCGCCCCCCCCCCCCCGATCCAGAAATTCTGGATCGGGATCGAACCCCGTCCCCGCGTCGCCTCGCGCCCTCGCGCCGGCCTTCCCCGACGCCATCACCGTCCTTCCTCCCTGCCGCGGCCGCCTGGGGCCTCCGTCTTCGGGACGTGGCCCCCCTCACGGACGGCGCCGCCGCCGGCACCTGGAGGGGGGAAACGGACGCGTCGGGTCTACACGGAGGGGATGTAGCTGTGGGTTTGGCCCGGATGTTGCTCCCAGGTGTCCCTCTGTGCTGACCCGACACAACCGGGTGGAGAGGTCCACTGGTCAAAGCCCGCCCGTGGGAAGTCAAAGGGCTAGATCTCGTGGTCAACCGCTCCAGGGTTAGGCGGGACGGGGGCCCTGGGGGGTAGCAATGCCACCGGAGCGTTGCACCAGCCCCTCATACATGCGGGGTTGTTTTGTGGCATGTCCGAAGAGGCGGCACGTGTCTCCGGGGTGTGGCCCCCCTCACGGACGGCGATGACACAGTAGTAGACGTTTTGCGGTAACGGTGCGGCGTGAATATTATTAAATACTCGGATCGTGATAAAATCATGAGTTTTTTACACGACGTGGGCACATGTGCTATAGGAACGATGCTAATTTTTCATAATTTTTGGTGATGGAGAAGTATCCGAACAATTCCCTCTACGCGGATTGCCCTTCGCATGTCTACGACTGTGGCCGGCGCCCTCCGTGGGCTAGCATGCCGCCAATCTTGCGTACGCGGCTTCTCACAAGTCTGAAAGTGTTGTGGCGGTTGCAAACGCCCGGCACGCGTCTCCGGGGCGTGGCCTCCCAGCTCACGGACGGCGCCGCCGCCGGCACCTGGACGGGAGAAACGGACACGTCGGGTCTACACGGAGGGGATGTAGTTTTGGGTTTGGCCCGGATGTTGCTCCCAGGTGTCCCTCTGTGCTGACCTGACACAACCGGGTGGAGTGGTCCACTGGTCAAAGCCCGCCCGTGGGAAGTCAAAGGGCTAGATCTCGTGGTCAACCGCTCCAGGGTTAGGCGGGACGGGGGCCCTGGGGGGTAGCAATGCCACGTGAGCGTCGCGCCGGCCCCTCATACATGCGGGGTGGTGTTGTGGCATGTTCGAAGAGGCGGCACGCGTCTCCGGGACGTGGCCCCCCTCATGGACGGCGCCTCCGCCGACACCTGGAGGGAGGAAACGGACGCGTCGGGTCTACACGGAGGGATGTAGCTGGGGTTTGGCAGGGATGTTCTCCCAGGTGTCCCTCTGTGCTGACCTGACACAACCGGGTGGAGAGGTCCACTGGTCAAAGCCGCCTGTGGGAAGTCAAAGGGCTAGATCTCGTGGTCAACCGCTCCAGGGTTAGGCGGACGGGGGCCCTGGGGGTAGCAATGCCACCGGAGCGTCGCACCGCCCCTCATACATGCGGGGTGTGGTGTTGTGGCATGTCCGAAGAGGCGGCACCGCTTCCCGGAACGTGGCCCCCCCCGGACGGCGCCGCCGCCGGCACCTGGAGGGAGGAAACGGACGCGTCGGTCTACACGGAGGTGATGTAGCTGTGGGTTTGCCCGGATGTTGCTCCCGTGTCCCTCTGTGCTGACCTACACAACCGGTGGAGATCTCACTGGTCAAAGCCCGCCCGTGGGAAGTCAAAGGGCTAGATCTCGTGGTCAACCGCTCCAGGGTTAGGCGGGACGGGGGCCCTGGGGGTAACTGCCACCGGATCGCACCGGCCCCTCATACATGCGGGGTGTTGTTGTGGCATGTCCAAGAGGCGGCCACCGTCTCCGGGACGTGGCCCCCCTCACACGGCGCCGCCGCCGGCACCTGGAGGGGGGAAAACGGACGCGTCGGGTCTACACGGAGGGGATTGTAGCTGTGGGTTTGGCCATGATGTTGCTCCAGGTGTCCCTTGTGCTGACCTGACACACCGGGTGGAGGTCCACTGGTCAAGGCCCGCTGTGGGAAGTCAAAGGGCTAGATCTCGTTGTCAACCCTCCAGGTTAGCGGGGGCGGGCCCTGGGGGGTGCATGCACCGAGCTGTCGCACCGGCCCTCATACATGCGGGGTGGTGTTGTGGCATGTCCGAAGGACGGCACCGTCTCCGAACGTGGCCCCCCTACGGACGCGCCGCCGCCGCACTGGAGGGAGGAAACGGAACGGCGTCGGTTCTACACGGAGGGGATGTAGTGTGGGTTTGGCCCGATGTTGCTCCCAGATTCCCTCTGTGCTGACCTGACACAACCGGTGGAAGGTTCCACTGGTCAAGCCCGCCCGTGGGAAGTCAAAGGGCTAGATCTCGTGTCAACCGCTCCAGGGTTAGGCGGACGGGGCCCTGGGGGTAAGCAATGCCACGGAGCATCGCACGGCCCCTCATACAGGCGGGGTGGTGTTGTGGCATGTCAAAGAGGCGGCACGCGTCTTCGGGACGTGGCCCCCCTCACGGACGGCGCCGCCCCCGGCACCTGGAGGGGAACGGACGCTCGGGTCTACACGGAGGGGATGTTAGCTGTGGGTTTGGCCCGGATGTTGCTCCCAGGTGTCCCTCTGTGCTGACCGACACAACCGGTGGAGAGGTCCACTGGTCAAAGCCCGCCCGTGGGAAGTCAAAGGGCTAGATCTCGTGGTCAACCGCTCCAGGGTTAGGCGCGGGACGGGGGCCCTGGGGGGTAGCAATGCCACCGAGCGTTGCACCAGCGCCTCATCATGGGGTTGTTTTGTGGCATGTCCGAAGAGGCGGCACTGTCTCCGGGGTGTGGCCCCCTCCACGGACGGCGATGACACACAGTTAGTAGACGTTTGCGGTACGGTGCGGCGTGAATATTATTAAATACTCGGATCGTGATAAAATCATGATTTTTTACACGACGTGGGCACATGTGCTATAGGAACGATGCTAATTTTTCATTAATTTTGGTGATGAGAAGTATCCAACAATTCCCTCTACGCGGATTGCCCTTCGCTGTCTACGACTGTGGCCGGCGCCCTCCGTGGGCTAGCATGCCGCCATCTTGCGTACGCGGCTTCTCCAGTCTGAAGTGTTGTGGCGGTTGCAAACGCCCGGCACGCGTCTCCGGGGCGTGGCCTCCCAGCTCACGGACGGCGCCGCCGCCGGCACCTGGACGGGAAGAACGGACACGTCGGTTCTACACGGAGGATGTAGTTTTGGGTTTGGCCCGGATGTTGCTCCCAGGTGTCCCTTGTGCTGACCTGACACAACCGGTTGGAGGGTCCACTGGTCAAAGCCCGCCCGGGAAGTCAAAGGGCTAGATCTCGGGTCAACCGCTCCGGGTTAGGCGACGGGGGCCCTGGGGGTGTAGCAATGCCACGTGCGTCGCCCGGCCCCTCATACATGCGGGGTGGTGTTTGTGTCATGTTAAGAGGCGGCACGCGTCTCCGGGACGTGGCCCCCCTCATGAAAGGCGCCTCCGCCGACACCTGGAGGGAGGAACGCGACTCGTCGGGTCTACACGGAGGGGATGTAGCTGTGGGTTTGGCCCGGATGTTGCTCCCAGGTGTCCCTCTGTCGGCACCTGACACAACCGGGTGGAGAGGCCACTGGTAAAGCTCGCCCGTGGGAAGTCAAAGGGCTAGATCTCGTGGTCAACCGCTCCAGGGTTAGGCGGAACGGGGGCCCTGGGGGGGGTAGCAATGCCACCGGAGCGTCTCACCGCCCCTCACCATGCGGGGTGGTGCTGGGCATGTCCGAAGAGGCGGCACGCGTCTCCGGGGTGTGGCCCCCCTCACGGACCGATGACACAGTTAGTAGACTGTCCTGCGGTAACGGTCGGCGTGAATATTATTAATACTCGGATCGATAAAATCATAGTTTTGACACGCGTGGGCACATGTGCTATAGGAACGATGCTAATTTTCATAATTTTGGTGATGGAGAAGTATCCCCACAATTCCCTCTACGCGGATTGCCCTTCGCATGTTTTACGACTGTGCCGGCGGCCTCGTGGGCTAGCATGCCGCCAATCTTGCGTACGCGCTTCTCACAAGTTCTGAAAGTGTTGTGGGCGGTTGCAAACGCCCGCACGCGTCTCCGGGTGTGGCCTCCCAGCTCACGGACGGCGCCGCCGCCGGCACTGAGGGGGGGAACGACGCGTCGGGTCTACACGAGGGGATTGTAGTTTGTGTTGTTTGCCGGATGTTGCTCCCAGGTGGTCCCTCTGTGCTGACCGTGACCAAACCGGGTGGAGAGGTCCACTGGTCAAAGCCCGCCCTGGGAAGTCAAAGGGCTAGATCTCGTGGTCAACCGTCCAGGGTTAGCGGGACGGGGCCCTGGGGGGTAGCAATGCCACCGAGCGTCGCACCGGCCCCTCATACATGCGGGTGGTGTGTGGCATGTCCGAAAGGCGGCACCGTCTCCGGACTTGCCCCCCTCACGGAAGGCGCCGCCGCCGGCACCTGGAGTTGGAATCGGACGCTCTCGGTCTACAACGGAGGGGATGTAGCTGTGGGTTTGGCCCGGATGTTGCTCCCAGGTGTCCCTCTGTGCTGACCTGACACAACCGGGTGGAGAGGTCCACTGGTCAAAGCCCGCCCGTGGGAAGTCGAAGGGCTAGATCTCGTGGTCAACCGCTCCAGGGTTAGGCGGGACGGGGGCCCTGGGGGGTAGCAATGCCACCGGAGCGTCGCACCGGCCCCTCATACATGCGGGGTGGTGTTGTGGCATGTCCGAAGAGGCGGCACGTGTCTCCGGGGTGTGGCCCCCCTCACGGACGGCGATGACACAGTAGTAGACGTTCTGCGGTAACGGTGCGGCGTGAATATTATTAAATACTCGGATTGCGATAAAATCATGAATTTTTTACACGACTTGGGCACATGTGCTATAGGAACGATGCTAATTTTTCATAATTTTTGGTGATGGAGAAGTATCCGAACAATTCCCTCTACGCGGACCTACTAAGCTCCCGATCGTCGACGACCCCCCTCCCCCTTCACTCAGCTGACCTACTAAGCTCCCGATCGAGCACGCGAGGCGGCGGCCATGCGCTCCCAGACCCGCGACCAGGCCACGGCCTCGGCGGACGAAGCTGCTCGAGTTCGGCGCCTCCCCTCCCCTCCCCTCTGTGTAGTTCCGGGAGAGGAGAGGGCCGAGCGGTTAAAAAAACATTAAAAACCTATATGAAATAATAATACATAAAAAAACATAAAGAAGGAAAAATATAACTATAAAAAACATTAAAAAATCTATATGAAATAAAAAAACATAAAGAAGGAAAATATAAACTATTAAAAACATAAAAAAACGAAAAATATAACTATGCCGACGGCAAAGCCGTCGGCATAGCTGCGGCCATTGGGGACGTGTCACGCGGATCGGTGACGTGGCGTCTATGCCGACGGCAGCCATCGGCATAGGCTGCCTTATCCCGTCGCGCGGCGTCTGCTCCACTCATTCTCTCCCAGCTCCCCGCCGCGACCCCGCGAACTGCTCGCCGCCGCCGCCGACTCCCCGCCGCGACCCCGCGAACTGCCCCCTGCCGCCGCCCACTCGTCGCCTCCGCACTCGCCCCCGCCCCCTGCCGCCGCCCACTCGCCTCGCTCGCGCCCTGTAACACCCCCAGTGCTTAGCCACAGTAATTCCATTTTGATAATGCCAAGTCAGCATGATTAACAGTGCATGATCGTCATTTGCATCATATTGCATTTCAACTCCTAACTCAGAATTCAAATTAAAATGAAAGTGAAATATAAAAGTGGTCCAACATAAAAACTAAATTGTTCATTAGATGGCAAATATTCCAGAGACCATTCTAAAATTGTAACCAACATTAATTAAATTAATTAGGTGACCCAAACCTCTTTTAACAGTGACTGAAAATAATATTTACAAGCCTTTTAATTAATCTAAACCAAATATGAAATTATGTTTTGCCCATTATAGTTTTTGGTGGTAGGATATAATGTGCTGTGATTTGTGGGCCAGCTCTCATATTTTACAAAACTCATTTGGATGCCTAACTATTTGCGAAACAGAGAAAAGAATAAATAAAAAGAAAAAGAGAAAACAAAACAAATAAAAATAAAAAAAGAACCCACCCCCCCCCGGCCCAACTGGGCCACGGCCACTAGGCCGGCCCAGCTCCCGCCCCCTCCTGGCTATATGGCCCCGGGGGTCAACCCGAACCCCCCCCCACCGACACCCCAGCCTCCCCCCCCCGTCGCCGCGTCGCCTCGGCGCCCGTCGCGGCCGGCCTTCCCGACGCATCACGGCCTGCCTGCCGCGCCGCCGCCCTCTCCTCCTAGCCACGCTCGCAGCCCGCGCCTCACCGCGCCCTCGGCGCCCGACGCCGCTTCGCCGCGCGTGGACGCCGTCGCCACCTCGTCTCCGTCGCCGGACGGCCTCCCCGCCTCCGACGCCGTCGTCCCCGAGCCCCGCTGCCCCGTGCCCTACTAACCGCCGTGAGCCGCGTCCCTCTCTTCTCCTCCTTTTCCCCGTGTCCGCGTTCGCCACCGCCGCCCCCAGCGCGGCCTGCTCACGCTCCGACCGCGGCGACTGCGCCCCCCATGCGCAGCTCGCCTCGCCCACCGCTCGCGCTCGCGCACGCCGCGCACGACCGCGCCGCACTCCGCCCTCACCGCTGCTGCGGCTGCTGCTCCTCCTCCGCCGCCGTTGCCCCGCTCTGGCTCCGGCCACCCCGCGCCCGCGGCCACCCCCCTCCCGCACGCGCCGCCGCGCCCTGCGCCCGCTCGCCCCTGGCCTCGCCGTGCCCGCTGTGCCCGCGCGGCCGCGCTCGCTGTGGCCTCTCGGGCCACAGACATGTGGGGCCGAAGCCCTGTGCCGCTGACAGAACGGGCCCACGGCCCAGAAACGAAAATAAAAAATAAAAAAAATAAAGATAATAATTAATAAAAATAATTAGTTAATTAAATAATTAATTAGTAAATTAATTAAGTTAATTAATCCTGTTTAATTAGACTAATTAATTAGTTAACCTAATTAACCCTAATGACTGCTGACGTCAGCATGATGTCATGCTGACGTCATCATTTACTATTCTGGATAATGTTTATTTTAAATAATTAAATAAATTCCAGAAATTGATAAAAACTTTAGAAAATCATATTAAATAATCCGTAACTCCGATGGAAAAACTTTGTACATGAAAGTTGTTCAGAACGACGAGACGAATTCGAATGCGCGGTCCGTTCGTCCGTCACACATCCCTAACTATCCGAACATGCAACCGTTCCGCTCCGGTCATCTGTCTGACAAATGTCCGGAACCGGGAAAACATTCCCGGATGAATCCCACCTTCGCCAGTATCACCCGGCACTGCGTTAGATCACCTCCGTCACCGCGTATTGCCATGTTATGCTTTGTGCTGCACTTGTTCGCTGAGTATTTATACTGTTTCCTCCCCCTCTTCTCTCTCGGTAGCCCCCCCCCCCGACACCGACGTCGTCCCCGAGGCCGACGCAGCTCCGGAGCCCGAAGACACCATTGACGACCTTGCCCTTGCCGCCGAGCAACCAGGCAAGCCCCCCCCCCTTTGATCATCCCGATATCGCCCATTCTATTTCTCATGCTTGCATTAGAATTGCTGCTGCTGCTGCTTTACCTATTCTGATGCATAGCCTGTTTATTGTAACCTGCTGTTGATAATTACCTGCATATCCTAAACTGCTTAGTATAGGCTGGGTAGAGACCTATCAGTGACCCCACTTATCCCGACTGCCGCGCTGGATCGCCAGAAGACCCGATCAACGGGAATTGAAGACCAGGCCCCGACACCGCACATCATCCCCCTTAGTTGTAACGACAATGCAGTGTTACTATCGAGTGCCGAGGGTGAAACCTCTTGTAGCACTTCTGATGTTAACTCTGTAGAGTAGCTATTCGGTCGTGGTCATCGAGGGTGATTCCTCCTTCACAGCTTCCGATAACGACGCCGTCGTACAACACCTCAAGTGTGAACCCAGTGAGGGTGATTACTCCGAGTTCACCTTGACGGATACATCGAGTAGGAATCCAACGAGGGTGATACCTCGGATTCCCCTGATGATATGGACACACGGATAATTGGACTTTACATTGTTACTTGGATAGGCGGGTCGACCCTGAGGGGTACCCGCGTGCGCCTGAGATGCGAGTGTTGTGAAGACGGGTGCCTGTGTGGTGCCCGAGTGAGAATACGAGGCGCGGTCGGGCATTCTTGGCCCTTGCCGCAAGTCCTCGAGACGGGGCGACGGGGTCACATCTTTCGTGAGTCTCTGCTCATTACCGCAAGCCCCTAGTCTTAACGATTTGGATATTTGATCCGAGCAGGTCTCTGGCCTGATAGCACTAACCATCACGTGGGCATAGTATGGGCGTTCTGCATCGTAGCATCAGCCGAAAGCTCTGTCAGACGTCTAGTTCAGCCTTGCGGCCGGGACGGACCGGCGCCCCCCTGGTGCCTGGCTTCCCCCTGCACGCAACGACTCGGAGTGCACAGGGCGATGGCCCAAGACCTCTGAGCGCTTAGGATGTAGACCGACGGGGACCTCTCTGCTGAGCTCTAGGTAGGGTTGCGATGTGTCGTTTGACCGAGGCCGGGCATGACCCAGGAAAGTGTGTCCGGCCGGAGTTAATCGAGCGTGTTGTGTAAGTTGGTGCACCCCTGCAGGGAAGAATACTTCTATCGATAGCCGGTCCTACGGTAAAGGACACTCGGAGTTGTATCCTGATTGATACAATTTAGAACTGGATACTTGGATACTATGGCTCTGGGATTGCTTCTCGCAGGGAGTCGAGAAGGGATCTCAGGACGAGGTTGATGACTGTATGGCTCTGGGATTGCTTTCTCGCAGGGAGTCGAGAAAGGATCTCTGGGTGAGGATGAGACTTAATGATACTGTTTCATTATATTGAACTGTTCTACTCTCTTCTACTGCTGCAAGACCGCTGAAGATGCTAGTCTTCGATAGGACTAGGCCTTCTCTCTATTCTTGCATTTCTGCAGCCCAGTCCACATATACAGCCTCCCCTTGAATATGTTGCATATGTAGTGTAGATCCTCGCTTGCTGAGTACTTCTGAGTACTCACGGTTGCTTTGTTTACCTTTTCTCCCCATATCAGTTTGTCGTAACAAGATGACGGAGCCCCTGAGACAGCTGCCCTGCAGACGATCGCTACTACTACTACCCAGAGGATGGATACTGCTACGAGTTGACTGACGACCAGGAGTAGGATCGGAGGGTCCCAGGCAGGAGGCCTTCGCCTTTCGATCGTAGTGTTTTATTTTGCCCCGCCTTTCCAAAGGCCTTTTTGTTTCTGTTTCATATCTGTACACAGATATCTGATGCTTCCGCTGACGCTTGTACGCAAGCTTATGTATTCGAGCCCTCGAGGCCCCTGGCTTGTAATATAAAGCTTGTATGACTTTATTTATGTTTTAGAGTTGTGTTGTGATATCTTCCCGTGAGTCCTTAGGCTTGATCGTGTGCATTTGCGTGTATGATTAGTGCACGATCGGGCCGGGGGCGTCACAAGTTGGTATCAGAGCCGACTGACTGTAGGAACCCCCTTTCCAACTCCTTGGCCGAAGTTGAGTCTAGTAATCGAAAACTGTTTTACTAACTTGGCTGTGTGGCTTACGGGCCCACGTCACCAATTGGGTGGTATTAGGATCTTTTACTCCTCGACCTTTATTCTGGGACTCTGCTCTCTCTTCTATTCGGGTTAAAATTTTATTAACTCCAACATTAGGCTCTCGTGCTCACATCCACCCGGAGTTCTGAAAATTTCCCCCTTTCTTCAAGATTGCGGGCCAGGTTCTGCTTACGGGATCCTTTTATCGAGGGCACCCTGTGTTGTCACTTGCAGATTCCTCGCTCCGATAGTTTTCTCCGACGTTGATGTAGCCTTTGCTATGTCTCGTTGTGTACTTCCTTGCCGCGTGCCTGCGCGCCGCCTAGATGTCTAGCCCTCCCCTTTTTAACTGTCGTAATGCCGGATACTAACCAAGGCTATGTGTGGCTTTGAATATCTGGTGTGGATATGATGAAGAATCTATTGCACTTCCTTCTGTTGTGCGTGTTGCTTCGTGAATCATTCCATACACATGCAGTTTTACTTGCTAAACTGCCCCTGTTGATTTGGCAGGATGGCTGACGATCCTCCACCTCCACCTTATATTGCCGCAATGATGCAGCAATTTGAACTGAACCGTCAGATTATGACCGGGATATTGGCTCAGTTCCCAAACCAGAATGCTCATCAGCAGCCTACACCAATAACACTGTCAGAATTTGTGCGCCTCAATTCGTGCACTTTTCGCAGCTCGACTGATCCAATGGATGCTGATGATTGGGTCCATGACATTGCCTTCCAGATGATGTCGGCCAATGTTGCCCCTGACAGTTACGTCACCTTTGCGACATTCCACTTGAAGGGTCCCGCTGCTCAATGGTGGGAAAGCCACAAGGGTATGTTGCCTGCAGAGACTGTAACCACTTGGCAGGAATTTCAGTCAGCTTTTCGTGCACGGTACATTCCTCAAGGTCTGATCGACCAGAAGAAGCATGAGTTCTGCAAACTCTCACAGGGCAAAATGACTGTGGATGAATATCAGAGGAAATTTATCGAACTGTCCCGCTATGCTGAGGATGACGTCAACACCGACACTCGCAAGCAGGAGAAATTCCGTGAAGGACTACGTACTGATATAAAACTTGCACTTGATGTCCATGATTTCACAGACTTCGCAACGCTTGTCAGCAAATCTTTCCAAGTTGAAACAGCTCTGACTGAGTACCAGGAGTCACTCAAGCGCACTCATGAAGCTGGCTCATCCTCGGGTCAGCCTGTTCAGAAACGTCGAGTCTGGATCCCACACAATGTTCATCATCAACCTGCTCCAACACCAAGGCAGTCTTATGTTGCACCTCGACTGCCTTCACCGCCGAGACAGCTAACGGTTCATGATGGACCGCCTAATGTTATGGCTTCTCCTCAGGATGCACCACGTCCTCCGGATAGTCGTCCGAAGGGCCATCGAACCCATCGTTGCAGAAATCGTAAGGCCAGGATGTCAGCTATGGACCGAGGCCAGGTTACTCACGTCAAAATGGGAGAAGCTCGTGAGTCTCCAAAAATCGTGATGGGAACTCTTTCAGTTAATTCAGTTGCAGCTTCTGTTCTCTTTGATTCCGGGGCATCACATTCCTTTGTGTCTCAACAATTTGCTCAGCGACTTGAGCTACCTCTAGAGTTATTGCCCACACCATTAGAGATTATCACTCCCCGTTCTAGGTGGCAAACCAAGATGGTAAGTCACAACAATCAGATCAAAATTGAAGGGTTGACGTTCTCTGCTTTCCTTATTGCTCTTGGACCTTCCGACATAGACATCATTCTCGGTATGGACTGGTTGACAGCCCATAATGCTTTGATTGACTGTCCTACTAAGACAGTCCAGCTCACACACCCTTCTGGCCAGATAGTCAGATACTCAGCCCGAATAGCTCAAGATGCTGAGAGCCAGATATATGTTCTGAATGCATTGAATGCTTCACCTCTTGAAGGCATCGAGAACGTTCCAGTTGTTCGTGATTTCCAAGACGTCTTTCCAGAAGAACTTCCAGGAATACCCCCTGCTAGAGCTGTTGAGTTCGTCATCGACTTGAAGCCTGGCACAACTCCTATTGCGAAGCGTCCTTATAAAATGCCTCCGCATCATCTTCTCGAACTTAAGGAAGAAATCGACACGTCACTTAAGAAAGGCTTCATCCGCCCCAGTTCCTCTGCTTGGGGAGCACCTTCACTCTTCGTTAAGAAGAAGGATGGAACGAACCGATTGGTTCAGGATTATCGGCCCATTAACCAAGCTACAATCCAAAACAAATATCCGCTTCCCCGGATCAATGATTTGTATGATCAACTTGCCGGTTCCTCAGTATTCTCTAAGCTTGATTTGAGATTGGGATACCATCAGATCCGTGTTCGCGAAGAGGATATTCCGAAGACTGCATTTGTTACTCGTTATGGCTCCTACGAGTACACTGTCATGTCATTTGGCTTAACCAATGCTCCAGCCACATTCTCACATCTGATGAATTACATCTTCATGGATTACCTCGACAAGTTCGTCATGGTTTATCTAGATGATATTCTGGTCTATTCGAAGAATAAGGAAGAACATGCCGAACACCTCCGTCTTGTACTGGAAAGACTCCGAGAACACAGTTGTATGCCAAATACTCCAAATGCGAGTTCTGGTTATCTGAAGTGACATATCTCGGCCATGTGATTTCGAAAGATGGCATTGCTATTAACCCAGAACGAGTTCAGGCTATTCTGGACTGGACTCCTCCGAAGAACGTCAAGCAAGTGAGAAGTTTTCTCGGCCTTGCAAGCTATTGCCGTCGATTTGTCGAGAACTTTTCCAAGATTGCTAAGCCTTTGACTGATCTGCTTCACAAGGGCGTCAAGTTCGAATGGACAGACAAATGTCAGGAAAGTTTTCAAGCACTCAAAGACAAGCTAACATCTGCCCCAGTACTGTCTCCTCCAGATACCCGCAAAGACTTTGTGATTTATTGTGACGCATCCCGTGAAGGATTAGGCTGTGTCCTAATGCAGGAGCGTAAAGTGATTGCTTATGGCTCTCGTCAGTTGCGCCCACATGAAGAGAATTATCCAGTACATGATCTAGAACTAGCTGCTGTGATCTATGCATTGCAGTTGTGGCGACATTACCTTCTCGGTAATCGTTGCGAGATCTACACGGATCATAAAAGTCTGAAGTACTTGTTCACTCAACCTTCTCTAAACCTCCGTCAGCAAAGATGGATGGAGGCCATTGCAGACTATGATTTGGGCATTTCCTATACCCCTGGCAAGGCTAACGTGATGGCTGATGCCTTAAGCCGCAAGTCCTATTGCGACAACCTCATGGTTAGGCGAGCTCAACCTCTTCTTTTTGAAGAACTGCGCAAGCTGAATCTGCGTATTGTTCCACAGGGCTCTCTTAATAACCTTGTGATACAACCAGATCTTGAGAAAGCCGTTAAGAATGCGCAAGCTAAGGATGCTGAAATTGATCTGATGAAGAAAGACCTTCACCTTGTAAAGTACAGGGATTTCTCGCTGTCTGAAGATGGAACCTTGTATTTCAGAAACCGCATTGTGGTACCTCGCTTCGAACTCATGACTAACAAAGTCATGAAGGAGGCACATGATACCCCGCTGTCTATTCATCCGGGTAGCACCAAGATGTATCGTGATCTCCGTCAGAGGTACTGGTGGTCTAAAATGAAGCAGGACATTGCTCGATATGTTACTGAATGTGATGTGTGTCGTCGCGTTAAAGCAGATTATCAGAAACCAGCTGGAATTCTGCAACCACTTCCTATTCCTCTATGGAAATGGGATAAGGTTCAGATGGATTTTGTTACAGGACTTCCTAGGTCACAGAAGGGTCACGATGCTATTCTTGTCGTCGTTGACCAACTCTCTAAAGTTGCACACTTTCTGCCCGTCAAGGAAACTATCACTGCTAGCCAGTTAGCAGAGTTATATATCTCCAGAATTGTTTCACTCCACGGCATTCCGAAGGAGATCAGTTCGGACCGTGGTGGTCTTTTCACTTCCAAATTCTGGGAAAGTTTTCAAACAGCTATGGGAACTCATATTACCTGGAGTTCAGCTTATCATCCCCAATCCCAAGGCCAAGTCGAACGAGTCAATCAGGTTCTTGAAGACATGCTTCGAGCTTGTGTCATTTCTTTCGGCAAGAAGTGGGAAGAATCTCTTCCTTATGCGGAATTCTCATATAACAACAGCTATCAAGCCAGCTTGAAGATGGCCCCCTTCGAAGTACTCTATGGACGTAAGTGTCG
Organism: Thinopyrum elongatum; assembly: GCA_011799875.1. NCBI lineage: Eukaryota > Viridiplantae > Streptophyta > Magnoliopsida > Poales > Poaceae > Thinopyrum > Thinopyrum elongatum. Next base: position 560,699,444 of record CM022301.1, read on the forward strand.
AACCCCTCTGAATTGGTCAGAAACTGGGGAACGACCGCTCGTGGGTCCGGATATAATCCAACACGCCGAAGAACAAGTTCGTATTGTTCGGGAAAATCTCAAGGCGGCTCAGGACCGCCAGAAAAGCAACTATGATCGCAAACGATGGGGTTTGACTTATCAACCTGGTGATCATGCTTATCTACGTGTCACCCCTATGAAGGGCACTCACCGTTTTGGAATCAAGGGCAAGTTAGCTCCACGCTACATTGGTTCTTTCCGCATTATTGCTAGACGTGGTCAGGTGGCGTATAAATTGGAGTTGCCGCCGCAATTCTCCCATATCCATGACATCTTCCATGTGTCGCAACTTCGTAAATGCTTCAAGGAATCTCCACACCGAGCAGTGGATCACGAAATGCTCGAATTGCATGATGATCTTTCTTATAAGGAACATCCGATCCGCATCCTCGATGAAGCTGAACGTCGGACCCGTCAGAAGGTTACCCAGTTCCTCAAAGTGCAGTGGTCAAATCATACTGAAGATGAAGCCACTTGGGAACGCGAGGATAATCTTCGTGCGGAATACCCCGAACTTTTTCCTTCTACCTCTTAATTCTCAGGACGAGAATTCTTATTAGTGGAGGAGATTTGTAACACCCCCAGTGCTTAGCCACAGTAATTCCATTTTGATAATGCCAAGTCAGCATGATTAACAGTGCATGATCGTCATTTGCATCATATTGCATTTCAACTCCTAACTCAGAATTCAAATTAAAATGAAAGTGAAATATAAAAGTGGTCCAACATAAAAACTAAATTGTTCATTAGATGGCAAATATTCTAGAGGCCATTCTAAAATTGTAACCAACATTAATTAAATTAATTAGGTGGCCCAAACCTCTTTTAACAGTGACTGAAAATAATATTTACAAGCCTTTTAATTAATCTAAACCAAATATGAAATTATGTTTTGCCCATTATAGTTTTTGGTGGTAGGATATAATGTGCTGTGATTTGTGGGCCAGCTCTCATATTTTACAAAACTCATTTGGATGCCTAACTATTTGCGAAATAGAGAAAAGAATAAATAAAAAGAAAAAGAGAAAACAAAACAAATAAAAATAAAAAGAGAACCCCCCCTCCGGCCCAACTGGGCCACGCCCACGAGGCCGGCCCAGCTCCCGCCCCCTCCCTGGCCTATATGGCCCCCGGGGGTCAAACCCGAACCCCACCCCACCGACACCCCAGTCGTCCCCCCCCCCCCGATCCAGAAATTCTGGATCGGGATCGAACCCCGTCGCCCGCGTCGCCTCGGCGCCCGTCGCCGGCCGGCCTTCCCCGACGCCATCACCGGCCTGCCTGCCCTGCCGCCGGCCGCCTCCTCCTCCTTGCCACGCTCGCAGCCCCGCGCCTCACCGCGCCCTCGGCGCCCGATGCCGCCTCGCCGCGCGTGGACGCCGTCGCCACCTCGTCTCCGTCGCCGGACGGCCTCCCCGCCTCCGACGCCGTCGTCCCCGAGCCCCGCTGCCCCGTGGCCTACTAACCGCCGTGAGCCGCGCCCCTCTCTTCTCATCCTTTTTCCCGTGTCCGCGTTCGCCACCGCCGCCCCCAGCGCGGCCTGCTCGCGCTCCGACCGCGGCGACTGCGCCCCCCATGCGCAGCTCGCCTCGCCCACCGCTCGCGCTCGCGCACGCCGCGCACGACCGCGCCGCACTCCGCCCTCACCGCTCCTGCGGCTGCTGCTCCTCCTCCGCCGCCGTTGCCCCGCTCCGGCTCCGGCCACCCCGCGCCCGCGACCACCCCCCTCCCGCACGCGCCGGCGCGCCCGCTCGCCCCTGGCCTCGCCGTGCCCGCTGTGCCCGCGCGCCCGCGCTCGCTGTGGCCTCTCGGGCCACAGACATGTGGGGCCGAAGCCCTGTGCCGCTGACAGAACGGGCCCACGGCCCAGAAACGAAAAAAATAAAGTAAAGATAATAATTAATAAAAATAATTAGTTAATTAAATAATTAATTAAGTTAATTAATCCTGTTTAATTAGACTAATTAATTAGTTAACCTAATTAACCCTAATGACTGCTGACGTCAGCATGATGTCATGCTGACGTCATCATTTACTATTCTGGATAATGTTTATTTTAAATAATTAAATAAATTCCAGAAATTGATAAAAACTTTAGAAAATCATATTAAATAATCCGTAACTCCGATGGAAAAACTTTGTACATGAAAGTTGCTCAGAACGACGAGACGAATTCGAATGCGCGGTCCGTTCATCCGTCACACGTCCCTAACTATCCGAACATGCAACCGTTCCCCTCCGGTCATCTGTCTGACAAATGTCCGGAACCGGGAAAACATTCCCGGATGAATCCCACCTTCGCCAGTATCACTCGGCACTGCGTTAGATCACCTCCGTCACCGCGTATTGCCATGTTATGCTTTGTGCTGCACTTGTTCGCTGAGTATTTATACTGTTTCCTCCCCCTCTTCTCTCTCGGTAGCCCCCCCCCCGACACCGACGTCGTCCCCGAGGCCGACGCAGCTCCGGAGCCCGAAGACACCATTGACGACCTTGCCCTTGCCGTCGAGCAACCAGGCAAGCCCCCCCTTTGATCATCCCGATATCGCCCATTCTATTTCTCATGCTTGCATTAGAATTGCTGCTGCTGCTGCTTTACCTATTCTGATGCATAGCCTGTTTATTGTAACCTGCTGTTGATAATTACCTGCATATCCTAAACTGCTTAGTATAGGCTGGGTAGAGACCAATCAGTGACCCCACTTATCCCGACTGCCGCGCTGGATCGCCAGAAGACCCGATCAACGGGAATTGAAGACCAGGCCCCGACACCGCACATCACCCCCTTTAGTTGTAACAACAATGCAGCGTTACTATCGAGTGCCGAGGGTGAAACCTCTTGTAGCACTTCTGATGTTAACTCTGTAGAGTAGCTATTCGGTCGTGATCATCGAGGGTGATTCCTCCTTCACCGCTTCCAATAACGACGCCGTCGTACAACACCTCAAGTGTGAACCCAGTGAGGGTGATTCCTCCGAGTTCACCTTGATGGATACATCGAGTAGGAATCCAACAAGGGTGATACCTCGGATTCCCCTGATGATATGGACACACGGATAATTGGACTTTACATTGTTACTTGGATAGGCGGTTCGACCCTGAGGGGTACCCGCGTGCGCCTGAGAGGCGAGTGTTGTGAAGACGGGTGCCTGTGTGGTGCCCGAGTGAGAATACGAGGCGCGGTCGGGCATTCTTGGCCCTTGCCGCAAGTCCTCGAGACGGGGCGACGGGGTCACATCTTTCGTGAGTCTCTGCTCGTTACCGCAAGCCCCTAGTCTTAACGATTTGGATATTTGATCCGAGCAGGTCTCTGGCCTGATAGCACTAACCATCACGTGGGCATAGTATGGGCGTTCTGCATCGTAGCATCAGCCGAAAGCTCTGTCAGACGCCTAGTTCAGCCTTGCGGCCGGGACGGACCGGCGCCCCCCTGGTGCCTGGCTTCCCCCTGCACGCAACGACTCGGAGTGCACAGGGCGATGGCCCAAGACCTCTGAGCGCTTAGGATGTAGACCGACGGGGAGTTCTCTGCTGAGCTCTAGGTAGGGTTGCGATGTGTCGTTTGACCGAGGTCGGGCATGACCCAGGAAAGTGTGTCCGGCCGGAGTTAATCGAGCGTGTTGGGTAAGTTGGTGCACCCCTGCAGGGAAGAATACTTCTATCGATAGCCGGTCCTACGGTAAAGGACACTCGGAGTTGTATCCTGATTGATACAATTTAGAACTGGATACTTGGATACTATGGCTCTGGGATTGCTTCTCGCAGGGAGTCGAGAAGGGATCTCATGATGAGGTTGATGACTGTATGGCTCTGGGATTGCTTTCTCGCAGGGAGTCGAGAAAGGATCTCTGGGTGAGGATGAGACTTAATGATACTGTTTCATGATATTGAACTGTTCTACTCTCTTCTACTGCTGCAAGACCACTGAAGATGCTAGTCTTCGATAGGACTACGCCTTCTCTCTATTCTTGCATTTCTGCAGCCCAGTCCACATATACAGCCTCCCCTTGAATATGTTGCATATGTAGTGTAGATCCTCGCTTGCTGAGTACTTCTGAGTACTCACGGTTGCTTTGTTTACCTTTTCTCCCCATATCAGTTTGTCGTAACAAGATGACGGAGCCCCTGAGACAGCTGCCCTGCCGACGATCGCTACTACTACTACCCAGAGGATGGATACTGCTACGAGTTGACTGACGACCAGGAGTAGGATCGGAGGGTCCCAGGCAGGAGGCCTTCGCCTTTTGATCGTAGTGTTTTATTTTGCCCCGCCTTTCCAAAGGCCTTTTTGTTTCTGTTTCATATCTGTACACAGATATCTGATGCTTCCGCTGACGCTTGTACGCAAGCTTATGTATTCGAGCCCTCGAGGCCCCTGGCTTGTAATATAAAGCTTGTATGACTTTATTTATGTTTTAGAGTTGTGTTGTGATATCTTCCCGTGAGTCCTTAGGCTTGATCGTGTGCATTTGCGTGTATGATTAGTGCACGATCGAGCCGGGGGCGTCACACGCCCCCTGCCGCCCCCCACCCGCGAATCGCCGACTGCCTCGATTCCCACCCGAACCAGCGTCGCCTCCCAGGCCAACGCCCCCCTCAGCATCAGCTCAAGAGCCGCGCCCCGCCCTCCCTCTCCAGCAGCCCCAGCCACTCCTCCTCGACACCGGCCCGCCCTGCGTGGACGCCGCCCCGGCCGGCCCACGGCCTAGCCTGGCCGGCCCCCTGCTGGTCCGACCGGCCGGCCCCTCCGGCGACCGCCCCCTGCCGCTCTGGTGGTCGTCCCCTACCCCGACCGGCCGGCCCCCCTGCTCCGGTGGTCGCCCCCTCATCCGTAAGTAAGAACATTTTTTTTACATTTTTTGTGTAGTAATGTTGTAGATGAATGCATATATATAGTAATGGATGATTAGATAGATGGATGTTAGATAGATGAATGAAATGGAAGAGAGTATAAATGTGAAAAAAATTAAGTGCACAATGTGAGATAGATAGATGTTAGATGAATGGATATTTGTGTAGTTTTACTATGTTTTTAGATACATACTCAATATTATAGATATATGTATTGTGAAGATGAGATGAGAGGGAAGAGTACACTTTTTGTGAAGATAGATAGACGAATGTTAAAATTCGGATATGATGAGTGGTTACTTCATCATGTTGATCTTGCTAAAAAAAGTTTGTGATATGATGTGATGTGTGATGATGCTTTATATGTGATGTGATGACCTAATTTTTTTCATTTGGTGGAATTTAGAGGATTTCTGGTGTTGCCTCCGGTGGAGTGATCGTGGACGTTGGAGCTCTTGGTCTTCAATTGTCCCTTCGCTGATCGACTACATCATCTACATCCGAGGGTGAGCTACAAATCCATCACCTCATACGTTCTTTTAATCATGTCACTAGATTAAATTTTCACATCAAGTCACGTAACCTAGGTCTCCCGTCCGAAAGGGTTGCATCGATAAATATGCATTCAATTGCATATTTATCACCGCAGCTCTTTCGGATTGTCCAGCGCTTTCCACGGACAGCCCGAGGATGTGTAGATTGGGTACGTTGTTCATGCTCTACCCCGTTCCGAGACAGGATTTCGGCGGCGCCTCCCTGTTGTTCTCCGGATGCACATTCTCTCGGCATTTTGCCGAGACGTGTATTTGGAGAACAGCGGGGAGGTGCTGCCAAAATTTTGTCTCGGAATGGGGTAGAGCATGGACAACGTACTCAATCTACACATTCTCGGGTGGGATTAGGACCCATCTTTACCTATTAGAGATGTAGGTGGATTAAATGTCGTTTCTCGTCAACACTCTAAAAAATAAAATATTGATGTGAGTAATTTAAATGAATCCTTAATTTTGTTGTGTGGCTTCCAATAAAGCAGAGATGGCAGATAATCAGTGGATGTATAGTGGGTTTTTCCGTCGGAATCAAGTAACAACAGAGTGGGTCGAGAAAACTGATGTGTTTTTGAAAGAGATATTCCGTAGTCCAATGAGGATGGTGCCAGAATGCCCATGTGCCAAATGTAAGAGACGTATCCGCAGAGATAAGAGTGAGATGACTAAGCACCTTCGCACGCATGGATTTATGCCCAACTTTAATATGCCGATAAACTTTGCCCAGCGGGACCGTGGTAGAGAGGATGTGATACGACAACGCGTCGCTGGTTATGAGGACGATGGGGTTAGAGACATGCTAGATGATGTCTTTGCTGCACAGCCGACACCTCCGTCAAATTCAGCGAATGAACCGGAGGAGCCGGAGGAAACCGCAAAGGCCTTCCTGGATATCTTGGCCTCGTCAAAGAAACCTCTCTATGAGGGTGCCAAGCTGTCTGTGCTGGATGCCATCTCGCAACTGATGGCAGTCAAGGCTGAGTACGGCTATAGCCGAGGTTGCTTCGAAGCATTTCTGGGAGTATGGGCTAACAGCCTGCCTGAGGGCCATGAACTGCCGAAAACCATATACGCTACGAAGAAAATCATGAAGGCGCTCTCCATGGACTATGAGAAAATACATGTTTGTCCAAAGAATTGCCTTTTGTTTAGGCATGAGTATGCGGATGACAACTACTGTAGGAAGTGCGGTTCCTCTCGATATATTGAGGTGGTCGATGAGCATGGTCAGAAGCGGCAGCTAAAAATCCCTGTGAAGGTTCTTTGGTATCTTGATTTTATAAAAAGACTGCAGCGCCTTTTCATCACCGAGGAGTCTGCCAAAATGATGAAGTGGCACAAGGAAGGGAAAAGATACAATCCAAAAAAAATTGTACATCCATCAGAAGGTGAAGCATGGAAGTCATTCGATATAGAGTACCCGGAGGAAGCAGCCGAGGCTGGGAATGTCAGAATTGCTATAACAGGTGATGGGTTCAATCCATATGGTATGTCGTCTAATCCATACAGCTGCTGGCCCGTATTTGTTATTCCGCTCAATCTCCCTTCCGGCGCCCTAATGCAACGCAAGACCATGTTCCTGTCGCTTATAATTCTGGGGCCTGAATATCCGGGGAAGAATTTGAGTGTGTTTATGCAACCGTTGGTGGATGATTTGCACCATTCTTGGTACTTCCCGAGGTTGACATACGACCGGCATCTGCAGAAAAATTTCTTGATGAAAGTTTGGCTACAGTATTGCATGCATGACTTTCCCGGCTATGCCCTGTTCTGCGGATGGTGTACAAGTGGAAAGATGCCTTGCCCAGTGTGCATGCAGGCCTTGATTTTCATTTGGCTGAAGAAGGGTGGCAAGTATGTTGCCTTTGACCTGCATCGACAGTTCCTCCCTCCAGACCATCCTGATAGGGAAGACAAGAAGAACTTCACAAAAGGCAAAGTTGTCCATGAAGTAAACGAGATTCCAACGTTTTCTGGTGCGGATGTGCTTGCTCAGCTGAAAGCTCTTAAGCCTGCCGGCGAAGGGAAAGGCAAAGGCAAAGGCAAAGGCACAGGCGAAGACGAGGGCGAGGGCAAAGGAAAAGGTAAAGGGAAAAAATGTTTTGAAGGATATGGTGAGACGCACAACTGGACTCACATTACCCCCTTCACGCAGCTTCCCTATTTTAAGGACCTCAAACTTCCATACAACATCGACGTGATGCACACCGAAAAGAATGTCGCAGAGTCCCTTTTTCGCACGATCCTCAACATTCCTGATAAGACAAAGGATAATGTTAATGCTAGAGTCGATCAACAGAATATTTGTGATAGACCACGTCTACACATGCAACCTCCCACAGGCAGTCGAAAATCTTGGTTCAAGCCAGATGCTGACTTTGTACTTAAAAAGGATCATAAGATGGAGGCATTCAAGTGGCTGAAACACGTCGTGAAGTTCACTGATGGTTATGCTTCGAATATAAGTAAGGGGGTCAATCTTTCAACGGGCAAAGTGACCGGGCTCAAGAGTCATGACTATCATGTATGGATTGAGCGAATAATGCCGGTGATGGTTCGGGGCTATGTTCCCGAGCGTGTCTGGCGTGTGCTTTCAGAGTTAAGCCATTTCTTCCGCACGCTTTGTGCTAAAGAAGTATGTCCTGAGAAGATAAAAGAAATGCATAAGAAGGCGCCGGAGTTGATATGCAAGCTAGAGAAGATCTTCCCGCCAGGCTTCTTTACTCCAATGACACATCTCATTTTGCACCTCGCGAACAAGGTATTGTTGGGGGGCCCTGTGCAGAATCGTTGGCAGTACGGCCCTGAGAGACAGAACAAGCATCTGAGACAGAAATGTGGAAACAAAGCTAAGATTGAAGCTTCCATAGCTGAGGCAGTTATCCTAGAGGAGGTGGCAGACCTCAGGACAGCCTACTATCCGGACCATGTTCCCACGTTGCACAATAAGGTGTCTCGATACAATACAGAAGAACCCAAGTATAAACCCAAGTTGCCTCTATTCATCGGGCAAGGTGGCAGGGCTGGATGCTCGACACCTTATCTCATGCCACGAGATGAGTGGGAGGATGTCATGTTCTATATCTTGCACAACATCAAGGAAGTTGAGGATGAGTGGATGAGGTAATACCTTTGCACCATTCTTGTAGTCAATTCGTTATGTTCACTTTGCCTAGTTCTTATACCGCTTTTCTTATTGTAGTCGATTCGTTGATGAAGAGTGGACGGGAATGCTGCCTCCTACTGAAGCGGAGGCACTTGCTCTTCTCCGAAAGGGTGCTGATGGAAGGAAAAATTTTGTTGCGTGGTTCATGGAGAAAGTAATTTTTCACACTTCCCTATTACCTATTTCAATTAAACTCATGCACCCTATAATTTCAATTAAACTTGTAGGGAAATGATCCGAACGAATCAATGGATGAAGAATTGAGATGGGTTTCCATGGGTTTTGACCCTACCGTCTTGACATGCCAAAAGTATGATGTGAATGGGCATCGCTTCCATACAGAGGAGCACCAGAACAGTCGGCCTGATCCCAAAACCATAAATACCAGAGTCTTCACTGAAGGAGATAATAAAGTAGATTACTACGGAAGGGTAGGAAAAATATATGATCTTACATTCAAACGTGGCCGCGAACCCCTAAGTCTCACTGTGTTCAAATGCCGATGGTTCGACCCCAAAAAGGGTCTGAGACATACGCCTTCTGTTGGTTTAGTTGAAGTTAAACCATCAACCGTCTATGCCGGAGCTGATCTCTTTATCGCCGCTACCCAGGCCACACAAGTATATTATCTGCCTTACCCATGCCAGAAAGAGTACCTAAAGGGTTGGGAAGTTGTGTTCAAGGTGTCGCCACATGGTAAGCTACCGGACCCGAACGATGATGATTACTACAACATAAACCCCATGACATACGAGGGAGTGTTCTTTCAAGAGGAACATGATGACGTGGTCCGAAACAACGAGGATGATGACATGGGTTATGTTGACCTGGACCCAAACGACGACGACGCACGGATTGATGGTGAGGCAGTTGTGAATAAAAGAGACATAATTATGCTTGAAAAGTTAAATGAAGACGCTGACGATGAGGAAGAGCCTCCACCTCTGTCAGACAACGAAGAAGATATGCGTGATAGTGATGATGAGACCGGTCGACAAATAGATTACAATAGTGATGATTCATATGGGTTCTAGAAAATGTAAGTTCTTTTAATGATCATTACAATAGTATGCTTAATGTGCTCTTCTGTTATTAATGTTTTTCCTGTATGCTTGTTTATTTGATATCCTTACTAATTGTTTATTCTCTTCTCAATGCAGGTTTGCTAATCATGGGCAAGTCCAGCGGCGCCAGTTTCCTCAGTAAATTCAAAGGACTTACTCGGAGTGGACGAGCCCACAAGGTTCCCTCCCGACTACGCGATGACACATCACAGGGAGGTGGAGGGGTCGGGGGAGGAGACCCTAGAGGAGGAGGGGGTGGGGGGAGAGCCCCTAGAGGAGGAGGAGGAGGTGGGGGGAGAGGCAGCCGGGGCAAAAAACTCCGGGCCGTGTCCGAAATAGGAGGGTCTTCTTCGATGCCCTCCTATACTGAGGCACCTTCTGAGTCTGAGGAGGAGGAGTATGTTCCTGATGGCGAGGAGGAGGAGGGTGAGGAGGAGGAGGCCGAGGAGGAGGAGGCCGAGGAGGAGGGTGAGGAGGAGGGTGAGGAGGGTGGTGGAGGGGAGGTTGACCCCGAGTTGTGGGGTGACTTGCCACCGGGTGCTCCGCAGGGGTGGCTGCGTGGTAATGCCGGAGTACCTACACCACCTTTTATCGAGGCGCACAAGTGGCTCATTGAACCTGCGGGGACAGAGTAAGTGCCTCTCAATCATATTTTCAACACATGACAACATTTTCTTATTGTACACATGGCAATCCTTTGATTCTTTTGCAGTAACTGGATCCTTCGCGGAAAGGGTCGTAAACCGAACGGCCTTATCACTGTCCTGTTGAAGGAGTTTTGGCCTGGCCTATTCTGCCCGTGGCCAGACAGGGACCCGCAGCTGCGGGTTTTGGCCACGAGCTGGGCCCACTACGAGGCTTGCAGCAACGCGGAGTTCGGGACAGTCGCTAAGGCCGTGATCACCAAATTTTGGGTAAGTTCTCTTCTGAATCACTTATCTTCAGTTTCGTTCATAGTTTATCATTGAATCACTCAACTCATGCCTTGTTTGCTTCTGGTTTATGCATGATTGCAGCAACTCTATAGAGTTCTTGACGAGCACAAGGCCAGAGCCGACGTGGTCTTGCTTGCGGCTGCGAAGAAGAAAGCTCGTCAGTTGCAGTACGAGGTGCGCTGGGTTGCCGTCTCGCAGTACTACCACATCTACCTGCACCAAAAGATGACCAAAACTCAAGCGCAAAGGCAACGACTTACCTTGAACAGGGAGCAGTTCATGATGGTAACTATTACTGACTTTTCATTGTTTCAAGCAGTCAACTATATGTTTCGTGCTCACATGTCATGCTTCCAAAATTTGCATAGGTTGTTCCTCGTTGGTGCTATGGAAGGCATGACGGATGGGCGAGTTTGGTGGATAGGTGGCTCGGCGACGATGCAGAGTTTGCTGCCAAGAGCATCAAGGCCCGGGCTAACCGTGGAAGAGATGGGACACACGGCCAAGGAAACAGGAACCACTGGGGCTTCAAGGCCATGAAGGTATATCTATATGCATGATGCATTTTTGTTCTTCTTTACCGTCATGTTCTTATGTATGGCTAACTTCTGTTTGACGTTGCAGGAGGACAAGTTGAAGAGGCCGCTCTCAGACATTGAGTCGTGGAAGCTGGCCCGCGAGCGGAGTGATCGCAAGGACGGCGAGAGCCAGTACTACGGCAAGACCGAGGAGCACCTGGAGTCTTACACTCAGAACTATCAGAAGTTGCATCCGGATGTTCCTATTCCTGAGGTCGCCCAGTCTCAGATCGACGACATGGCGGTGGTGGCCATCCAGGGGAAGTCACATGGCCGGTATCCGTGTTTCGATGGCTTGATCACTCCTTCGATCTCGTACACACGGCTTCGGGCTAGCAACCCGAGCGAGTTAGAGAGTACGGGGCGTTCACAGACTCCCTTAGCCCGCCAGCATGCTGTAAGTACTTCCCCTTTATCTTCTTTCTCTCTAGCATTCTCAGTTTATTTTCAGCATTGCTCACTTAGAAACAACCTAAATTATGTAGGCATATAAGGCCTTTGTCGAGCATAGGAATCTCGAGGTGCGAGAGTACTTGCAACGAGTGAAGGCAAACGATGATTACAACCGTAGGATGATGACGGTTAGTTTTGCCCTCTTAAAACCAAGCTAAATTTTTGCACTTTCATTCCTTCTGACCTTCTAGTTTGCTTGTTTAACTAACATCCAGGCTATGTTGGCGTCTTGGAGTAACCGCACGGATCCACCACAAATGGGACCCCCACCACCACCTGCGGGAGAACCCCCACACGTGCCCACGTTCGATGAATGGGTGGCACTAGGCAGTGATAGTCCGGTTAGTACATTTGCCTAACTACTGACAAACTAGTTCTCGTTCATTCAACACTATCATATCATATTTACCGTTAGAATCTTCTCTCAAACATGTAGGGGACCGGTGGCTCGACTCCTGCTTCGTCGACCTCAGTCACTCCGATCTGGCAGAGTGATGGTGGTCGCGGTGGCGGTTTTAGCGGAGGTGATCTTGGCGGTGATGGTTTTGGCGGAGGTGGTTTTGGCGGAGGTGGTTTTGGCGGTGGTGGTCTTGGCGGTGCTGGTTTTGGCGGCGGTGGTCTTGCTTGATGTCGATGATGATACCCGTGCATGTGGCCGTCGTGCCATACCTTTCATGTTCCTACTTGTTAGTTTCTGCTTTGAAATGATGTTCCATGTCTTGCACTACTTATGTTCATGAACTTTCGCCGGTGATGATCTTTAGATGATGAACTTGAGTATGTTTAAATGATGATGATGAACTTGAGTATGTTTAGATGATGAACTGTCATATTTCTGCTTAATCCCATATTTTCTGCTTTGAAATGCTGTCAAAATGAATTGAAAAAGAGAAAACAAGGAAAATAAAAAAAATCTATGCCTACGGCAAAGCCGTCGGCATAGATGCGCCCAGGGCTTCCCTGGACCTGCCATGTGGCAGAGCTATGCCGACGGCTTTGCCGTAGGCCGCCGGCTATGCCTACGGCATAGCCATGCCGCCAGGAGGCACCACGGGAAGCCACGTGGCCTAGGTATGCCGACGGCGAAAGATTTCAACCTATGCCGACGGCTTGGCCGTCGGCATACCTACGCCACGTGGCTTCCCGTGATTCGTCAGCGCTTTTGACGGCGCCGTCCGTTGCCATCAGGCGAAAAACACTGCCGACGGCTAAACTATGCCGATGGCCGAACGGGAGCCGTCGGCATAGGGGCCTATGCCGACGGCTAAACTATGCCGATGGTCTGACAAGACTACGCTGACGTGATCTATGCCGACGGGGCTATGCCGACGGCAGCCGTAGGCATATATCTACGCCTACGGGAAATGACCTATGCCGACGGCCCTGGGCCGTCGGCATAGGCGGCGAGTCCGGTAGTGACGTGAGATAGCGGTCGTCGTCAGTGACTTGGCCTACCACGACCGAGAAGATGAAGAGCACGCGGAAAGGGCCCCCGAGGCAGTCGCGGTGGTTGCACCCGTCCGCCGCGCAGAAAACGGCCGCCATGGGGAAGTTGCTCTCGAGCGCCGCGGGCACCGGTATGCGCTGCTGGGCACCCGTGATTGGCTCCCACACGAGAAGCTCCTGAGTTTCCGGGAACTGGGAGTTGGAGAGGAAGAGGGCGCGGCCGTGGCGGCAGTCGAGGGTCCGCCAGAACCGGCTGTGCGGAGCGGCGAGGGAGAAGGACGACGCGGTGGTGGGGATGAATTGTGGGACGCGCTCGTCTTCCAGGTCGTGGAGGAGGCCGAGCACCGGGGGTGCCCGGTGGAGCTCGTGGAGGCGGCGGCGGAAGTGGGGGCGGGAGACGAGGCAACCCCAGGCCCTGCAGACGAGGGAGGCGCGGAGGAGGCAGGCCGGGTCGTCGGGCGGGAGGCGGAGGAGGATCTCTTCGAAGAGCTCGTCCAGGATCGTCGGCGGCGCTGCTGCCATGGTGGTGTGCCGGGGGATGGTGGAATGGTGTTTGACCACCTGGAGCAGAATGGGGATTTTGGTGTGTGCTGGCTGCTGGGGATTGAATGATTCGACCGAGTAGCTTGAGGAGATTGGGGATTTGGTCTGCAAACTGTCCTTTTATCAATGTTGCTAGAAGTCGTTAAGCCTCACTAGATGTTATATTTGTGAGATCTTAGATCTTACATTAAGATCCGTGAAAGAAAAATCAGTTTTTTTTTTCTTTTTTTCTCTTGCTTGTTATATCACTTGATTAAGACTTGGTTAAACTCAGTCGACTGAGACCTAACTACATCTTTTTTTATTTGATTTATGATTATTAAAATTTTCGAAACTTTGTGTTCCTATCAGATGCAGAATCCCATGTACGCATATTCCTTTATTGTTTTGTGACCAAAAATAAAATGCTAATCTGTGTTTCCTTTAGAAAAATGGCGCACCACACTCCAGCATTGTTTTTTAACACAGTATAATCAAAGTTGCTCATATACACAAGTATACACTCATCCCTATAAACGCACGCGTGCACACCCTACCCCTATAAGCACCTCCGACTGATGGGTAGGGGATACCACTGTCCTCTTAATCATCCAACCATAGGTTGATTCGCACCCTCCAGTATTTATTGAAAGCGGTAAAACATCTGTGTAACATGGGCCAATCCTTCGCGGCGGCGCAACACGAGTTGTGTGTGGCAGGGCGAGTCTAGCGGTGGTGTGTCGGAGACCGAGGTGATGGGGGGCGGCACAACGTGGGAGGCGATGGATCTTCCCTCGGACCTCGTGACGGATCTTGCATGGGGTCCAATGTGGTGTGTGTGTGTGCGGCGTCTTGGGGCCTTGTGCGTCGTTGGTGGAAGGGGTCTTGTGCGGGTTTGCTTCAGGTTGGGAGGTTGTCATGCCCTGAGTGAAAGCCCGGTCTTCTTGTCCAGGACCAGCAACGGAGGTGACGTCGACATGGCGTCTTTCACCTCCCTAGAGCTAAGGGGCTACACCCATGTCTCCTTCTGTTGAGTATATTGATTATTAGGAAACGAACTATTCCACCAATCCCTCTCTCCCTTCTAACATGGTATTAGAGCACGACATCGACCACGGCATTCTTCGCACGGCTTCCTCGACACCGGCCACCCCGACTCGACAACGACACAAAGGGCTACCGCCTTGCTTGAGCAACCTTATCGGTTTCTACTCCAGCCACGACTTCCGCGATGCGTCGACCGTTACGATTGTGGGAGGGTGTCCGTCGGCTTGCCTTCGGATTCTTCTCCAGTCTCACCGTCTGCGTCGCTACCGTTGTGACTGCGGGGGGATGTTGAGTATATTGATTATTAGGAAACGAACTATTCCATCAATCCCTCTCTCCCTTCTAACACCTTCCGAGGCTCCAAGGAAGACCTTTGGTCTAGGCTTTGCTTGATCAGGCGTTGATGGCACTCTCGCATCATGTTTCCTTGTTGGAGGCAACATCTTGGAGCCTCTTGCTCGTGCTTGGCTGGGACACCGGCGGCTGGAGGCTCGCCGACTCGGCGGGATGTCGGGGCGACGTTCCTGGGTCCTTAGTTGGGACGGCTTCTTTGTGTGGCGCCGATCACCAGCGTTGAGCAGTTTCGGTGGGCGGTGAGTGTGCTTCTCGGCATGGCCTGCTTCACACGTTTACACATTGGAGCTGCCTCGCCACATGTGCGGTTGACAACTTTGTGGGTGTCGTGGTCTTGAGCTTGATGCCGATGACACTGGCTTGCTTTGTTTGTTTGCGAGGGCGGCTGCTCTCATTATGTCTATGTGGTGTCGAGTTTGGAGATGATGCTGGTGGCAAGCTATGCAGGGTCGTGTGGCAGTGTTTCAGTAGTCGGCTCTTTTCAGCGTGTCTGAAAAGTTTCCTCTTTGCCGCTCTGTCTTATCGCGGAGTCGGGGCTACCTTGGAGGGGCATGGGCAGTAACGATGACAGGTGATTGATGGTCATTGAGGAGGTATTCGCCGGTGCGAACTATGCATATTTCTTCTGCAGTTGGTCGTCATCAAAGTCGAAGTTATTTCGTCATGGTTGATGGTAGTCGATTCTTTGGCATAGGTCAACGCAGGCTCAGTGCAGTTCGTTACGGCAAGGGTTCAATCAGTGGTTGTTTGATGTGAAGTCTAAGTCGCTGACTCATGGAAGAGGGATGATTTGACACGTGTAGTCAACCTCAGCGGTGGTCCTCCCTTTGCATCGCGTTGTGGATTATGTATGGACAGCCCGGTTGGCTAGTGGCCCCTTTGTGGGTTGTAACGGTTTTTGTCTGATTTTTCGTAATTAACCAGATAATTATCTTCTTATTTATTAGTGATATGAGATAAATCTTTTGCCTCGGTTTTTTAACAAAAGAGACTAAAAAGTATATTTCTTTTTTATAACATGGGAGTTTGATTCCTATTTCTTCCCAAATTTGCTTCTAACACTCTCTTCACGTGGCTTAGCCTATGATTTTTTCTCAGGAAACTGACATGAGCGTTAACACCTTTCAGTTAGAAGAAAAAGAATATGATGATTTATAAATAGTGATTCAAAAGAGAGAAATCCACCGATAGCCGGACGGTATGCGGACCACTTTCCAAGATGAGCACTATGAGAACTACTTATGGCTCATGTCTGCAAATGCACACCTCATTGTGTCGGATACAATACTTTAGGTTAACATAAGTAAGATCTCTGATCTCTTAATTAGAACACCAATACATGTGCAAAAAATTATGTACTAAGCAGAATCGGCAGAGGCTTTTAGTAGGTAGCCCATGGCTTCACCCTGGGACTCCAGCATCTAGAAGATAGCTGCAGAAAATTGGCAGCATGGGCGTAGACGACAGCAGGGTTGAAGCCAGCACTGATGTGGAGGTCGGCGGGGTAGACGGCCTTCCAGCCCTTTGATGCTTCTTTTGTGGAACGGTAGTTAGGAGTCCTTTTGGGGTTTAGCCTGTAGGTCACTTATGCAAAGGTGTGCGTTCTCCTCCTTATATATGTGAATAGCGCTAAGGGGTCAGAGACCAAAACCAAACGTTAGTTTTGGCGCACCCCCGATCAAAGCACAAAACTGGGAAAAGACTCCTCTTATTCTCTCGGCCAATACAATCTGTGATCAATTCTAACATGCAGGAGCCACTTTCCAATGAAAATGTGATGGTTTCTCTCATTCGATATATTATTTCAGGTGACTTAGATATGGTGTCACTTGGAGCATGGTTTTGAGGCATTAGAAGGTGTCAATTCTAACATGTAGGACCCACTTCCAAATCATTGAGTCCTGAACTCCTGATAGGGGTTTCCAAGCAGGGGCGGAGCCAGAAAATTTGGCCATTGGATTCACTCCATGACTCCATTGTGAGAACTCAGTACTAATATGTAAAGAGCAAGTCTAATTTAAATTATCTTATAACAAACAGTTTGTCTAATTCACATCTAGATGTTTTCTAAAGATGACACATCTAAGCTCCCACAAATAACGCAGCAACAAGGAACAAAAAAAAGGTAGGACAAAAAAAATAGACCACAAACATAGTGGACATCAGGTTAGATGTGACATAACTATGTCACATCTAGATGTGTCCTAGACAAACCCACAAACAAAATTATAGCACCAAAAAACAACATAAATAAAAATATGGTATGACATATCACATGTTGTGTTGCATTAAAAACTGAAGAGTGCAAGACATACCGGTACAATAAAATTATTAAATCACTTGTTTCACGTGTCGCTTCTCATCTTCCTGGAACATTGGAAAAATGACAAGTTAGTTTGATAAGTTTCGAATAAGTACTATCAAGTGAAAGAATCTTGTAAAATCTCTCATGAGTATCTAGTCTACTTTTCTTCTTCCAACCGTTAATTTCCAAATGCATCGCTCCCATCTTGTCCCTCATTGTAATCTCTGAAAAGGTAGCAGCACAAATAGGAGGCCTTATGCACTTTGTCATTATACTCAAGCCAACGATCATATTTATCAAACCAATTTGGATTAAATATTCGTTGAGTATCTCCAATCTCCCTCTACGGGTAATCAAAATTAGCCGGTGGCCTGTAAGGTATATGCGCCTAATATCATCTTACTTCTTTGGATTTTTTGTGTACTCTGAAATTCTCTTTCGATCAACCGAATCATAAGGCAACTCATCTAAGTTAATTTTTGTATGAATAATAGAATTCAGGAGACTAGCTGCAGTGACATTTGATGCACTTTGTCATTATGTGGATCTGATGACCGAGTTCTCTTCAAATAATACCGATCCATAGCCTAGATCAATCAAAGTTCATGGAGAAAAACAAATTAGAAAACTAGAGCAAAAAAATCACTATCATACTGGGATATTAGGCTAGATAAATCATACACAAGAGAAAGAAGATACGGCAATGTAATCTAATTACCTCAAAATTCTAGCTCCAATTGTTGGCGTTGTCTATGTGCGGCGGTCAGCTTGCCGCCAGCGTGCGGCGGCAGAGGTGCCGAGCAACACGAAAAGACGAGGAGAGATGCTAATTGGAAACGAACAGCGAGAGAGGAGGCGTGCATGCGCTGTTACAAACTAATCACGATTTAGGTCGGTCGTGTATTCACAACAGGCTTGTATTTACACTCATGCGCTCGTGGGCTTTTGGGCCCTTTGTCACGTACTCACTATTTAATGGGGTCAACAAGGACATTTTACTGGGTTCACCCGAGGCACGTATGTACCTACTATCACGTACGTGACAAAATCCATTGGGTTCACCTGAACCCAATGCTTGTACGCTGGCTCCGCCGCTGTTTCCAAGGGCATTTTTGAAGCAGGCCACATAGCTGGATGGGTGGTGGAAAGGCAGACCACAGCAGAGTTCTTTAACCTTCCCGGGCTGTTTTCCTCCAAAATGGAATGAATAAAATGCAATGGAGCATATTATTATTCTCACCAAAAGCAATTAAGTTCCTCCGTCTCGTTTTTTTCATGCCCAAACCAAGAAGAGCATCGTCGTTTCACTAAAATCACAGGTGAACACACCACCAAACAAACATTTCTAGAAAACTGAGATCTCCCGATTAGCAAAGCAAACAAGCAGAACACATGGACGCTGAGAGTACCCTTGTTGCACCTTGACGGCCATGTGCGCTTGGCAAGCAAACCAGATCGGTGTATATATGTAACCTATGCACCGAGGGCTCCAACAGCAGCGCGATAGACGCAAACATTGAGAAAATATGTACAGAAATGCCGAATAACCGTCACTGTAATTGTAGAAATAGTTGTGGTGTAACTGACACATGGCACCAGCTACACGTTCACAAACAAGCTTGTTAGGAGCAAGCAAAAGTTCCCTATGCTTTGTGCAACATCATCTACGATCTGTGTTGTAAAGCTGGACAATGCGCGGTACTGTAAATATTAGGAAAACAACTTGAATTAAATGGTCTCATACCGAATGATGGTGATAGTTTAAGATATATGTCCACATAGCAAACTGTTCCAAGTCCCAAACACACTTCACATCTGTGCCATGTTGATGGCAGATGGTTCCACGACTTGTTTGAGAAATTATTCCATACATATACCGAGATAATAATGCAAACTTAAGAGTATTTCAACGCACAGTTCTGCGGCCCTGGCATCGCCACTGCAGCCCTGAGTTGCGAGTATATAGAACACATTTTTCAGAATCACCTTTCTCTGAAATTGGAGCATCATCAACATTGGTACTGCAGGTTCTTTGAGTTCCCAGCACCATCTTTGTTGATTCTATCTGAACTCTCCGCGGATTCTTCATTCCGCGCCCTCTTGGGGACATCACCCAAAGGATCAGACTCCTCTTGAGCTTCACGTAGCAAGCTGCATCCATATTTGTTGACCGTGCTGGTACACTTTGGAGCAACTTCCCCATAAGGTGGAACCCTGAAAATAAAGGCATTCAATTTCTGTCTATATGTCAAGGAGTATAACACAAGGCAGAAAGTTACTGTGATCTCCGATAGAAAAGCACAACTAAAATAATTCTGTCAACCAATTTGACGACACAAGGTGCTAGCTTTGTTCTGTTGACTGCCTTTTCTAACAACTGGCTAGTGTTTGCACACATTAAGAAGTACAGTACTATACGGATAAACTGCAGAGTGATGAGATATTTGTAACTAGCCAGTACTGGACACATATAACATTTCTCAAGTAGATTAGCATGGTAACTGAACTTTGATGCGAAAACAATGCTAATCACAATGCGCACATCATAACAGAACATACTAGGCTCTAACTCCCAAGTATTGCTCTCGAGTAACATCTCAAACAGCAACACACTCATAGCTGAGTAATCACATTACCATAGAACATCTGAAACCAAACTACAAAAGCCAAAGGCCCAGAGCAACAAGGGGCATGTTAGAACAATTACAGACCCAAAGAGCACTGAACTACTTGCAATTTATTTTCCACAGAAAGAATACATTGGCATGCTTTAGCACAGAACTAACCTGTTCTCTGTGGCATGGATAGCGCATTCGAGGATGTTGACAAAGTCCCCCTCCTTGGTAACATTGGACCCATTGTTAATCAACTGTTGTGCATGATCTGCTGTCTTCTCCTCCTCCCCTTCTTGGTCGTCACCATCTGCCTCCTCACTATGCTTCAATGACAGATCCTTGTGCTCAACTCTAGGCATAGGAGTGTAGAAGCTGACAAGTGGAATCAAATTACGAAAGCCATGATCATCGCACACCTTTCTCACCCCATTTGATTGTAGTTTGATCATGAAGACGCCAGCAACCGTGGTAACGAAGATGACATTTGCTCCCTCGGCAAAGCCTAACACTCGCACTCTAGTCTCTGCATCCACGATAATTGGGAGCAAACTGCCAAGGTAGATGACCCGGCTCAGCACCCATCGTGCATCAGTGATATCACTCGCCTCCCGTGCCCACAATTTGAGGTGCAAATTCATAACTTCATTAACACCTAGTCCACCGTCCTCCGCCAGCATGATGTTACATTGGTCGATGTAGTCCAACTCAAAGCTTGGTGGGTCAACCACAGTCAGACCGTGCCGTGCAAGGTCATACTCTAGGATGGACCCATCATCAAACATGAAGTAGAGCAAAGACCTACCAACGAGCACACTGGAATAAAATGTGAAGCACATGGACCAGAAGGGGTGCAATGAGGTCAGCTCGCCCCAGGTGCCAGTTTCTGACGAGTATATGCATGCCCATGTGACACCGTCGTCGTCAGTGTCTACGTTGTTGACAGAGAAGATGAACAACACACAGAAAGGGCCCCCCAGGCAATCGTGGTGGTCGCACCCGTCCGCTGTGCAGAACACGGCGGCGGGTGGGTACACAATCACGTTCGCACTTATGTTGTCGTAAGCCACGGGCACCAGTATGCGCTGTTGGGCACCTGTGATTGGCTCCCACAGGAGAAATTCCTCAGTGTTTTGGCCCTTGGAGTTAGAGAGAAAGAGGACCCGACCATGGCGGTAGTCGAGGGCCCGCCAGCACCGGCGGTCTGGAACAGTGAGTGAGAAGGACGATATTGTGGTGGGGATGAAGTCTGAGATGCTCTTGTCGCCACAGTCGTGCAGGAAGCCAAGCACGGGGGTTGTACGATGGAGCTCGTGGAGGCAACGGCGGAGGCCGGGACGGGCGACGGCGCAACCCCAGGCCTTGCAAACAAGGGAGGCACGGAGGAGGCAGGCTGGCTCATCGGGGGGAAGCCGGAGGAGGATCTCTTCGAAGAGCTCATCTGGGAGCGTCAACAACTCTACTGCCATGGTGGTCTCTAGATCTGGATCTGGGTGGTTGAGTGGAATGCTTCAGTCCAAGCAGTTTGTTAAAAGGGGTTAGGCATGTCTCTCCTATTTGATCTGAAAATTATTTTCTTCCCTATTTGACATCGGTTCTGAATTTCCTTCCCAACACTACGCTCCATATTTTCAGCAAACGGTATTAATTGGCACATGAAAAGACACTTGTGTCCCTCATTTCTATAATAGTTTTCTTAGAAAAACACCTCAACAAAAGTGAGCCCACATGTCAGTCGTGTATATGGTGAACAGAGCAAGTGATAAAAATATGGAAAACGTTTATTTCCAACCGACTGATCTCTAATTTCGTAAACCGTGTCCCCTGCTCGACACGTGCCCTTGTGGGCTAGTCCACTGCTTCCCCTTAGCCTTATCCCTTCACTCTGCTCCACACGTTTTCCGCGTTCGTCTCTTTCCTTTCCCCATCTCTCGTTCTTCACATCCGAGAGGGGAGGGCTTCCATGCCAACGCCGACCACCAGCCACCACTGCTGCGAATTGGGAGGGACGACGGCAACCACCGCCTGCTGCATCCCGGCACAATTAGTTGTTGTTGTCGCGAATGAGGGGCGGCGCAACCACCAGCTGTTGATCCTCACAGCCGGTGTTGCAACGCAGCACGAAGGCAGGAGGGCGACACCGCTCGCCGCCAGTGATGCAACGCAGCACGCAGGAGGAGGCTGGGCTGCTCGCCGCCGGTGTTGCAATGCAGTGCGAAGGCCGGAGGCGGGCGCCGATGCTGCAACGCAGCACACAGGAGGAGGCTGGGCTGCTCGCCACCGGTGCTGCGTTGGAGCTTTTTGTCGCGTGCTAGAGTTGCAATGGAGCGCCTCCCGGGGCTGCAATGGAGCGCCGCTGTGGCTGCAATGGAGCGCTGTCGGGGCTGCAATGAAGCTTTGCCGGAGACGTTGAAGTTTTCTTGCCGCGCTTGGTGTTGCCATGGAGCCGCACGCCAGTGGTCCCGGTGCTGCACGCGGGGCTCCCGAAGCACCGTCGGCGATGTAGCGGTCGCGGGCGGCTCTTGGAGCTGCGTTGCAGTGCTCGCTGATGGCTCCGGTGCCGTGAGGTCGCAGGGCGTATGTGCCACAATGGGTGCTGCGTTTCTCTCGTGAAATGGGATCAGAGGAGGAAGACATGGGGTGGGGCTGTGTTGCCATGATCGAACGGCCACTAGGGGCAGATCGGACGGCTGGCTAGGCGGATGATTTAGCAGCCGCCTAAAAATATCCGGTCCTTCCAGCACTACCACATCTCATGTTTGACCACCCGCCGGTCATCCGCACTTAGGCGCTGCCCGTACAAGCTATGCCGCCTCCTGCCCAGGATCTCGTCGCCCACTCTGCATCCAACTATTGACTCCCTGTCTGTGCTAGAGTTGCACTGCCCCCGTCCATGCCCGATCGCCATGAACTTTTTACAAATTCATTAACCTTTTTTCAAAACCCGTGAACTTGTTTAAAATCCATGTTTTTTAAAATTCATGTACAATTTTTCAACTCACGAACTTTTTTCAATTTTGCAGAGGATTCAAATGCGCGCACTTTTTCCAATTCATGAAAAAAAAAATCAAACCCGTGAATTTTTTTTGAATCCAAGACTTTAAAAAAATTCATGAACCTTTTTTGAAATCTGCAAACTTTTTTCAAATTCATGAATATTTTTGAATCACCAGTCGAGCAACACTCAAACTAATAAGGATACTAAAACTTGAGACTAAGAAGACTGAAAGGAAAACTGAATTTGACTGACATAAAATGACACAAACTGAAAACATAAATTAAAAAAGGGGGTACCTGGTTGTCCCTTTGAAGAAGTGTTAATCAGTTCACACGGAGGGGAGCGATGAACTCCTGGAAAAAAAACATTTCAAAAGAAATAAGAGGATCCGCAGGGCCCTACTCCGTTGTACTATATAACAAAACTAAAGCTCTTAGAGCGTTGCGAGAAAACACAAAAAGAGAGGTAGAGCAAAACGTAGCCTGCAATTGAACCGACCTGAATGCCCAAAAATTGACCTAACCTTCAAGCCCAAAGAGCTCCATCTTGAGACCCCACCACACAAACAGGCATCTGCTTGGCTGCTACAGTCACTGGAAGCGACGCGGATGTCAGTTGGCTTGTTGGCGCAGACCCGCAAAAATGATTTTGCTGTGAGTTGTATCTCTTACTTTCAAGCATGTATCTGATCGTGGTAGGATTCGACAACACTGACACACCCATTCAATGCTTTTCTAGCATGTATCTGATCTGGCAAATGAAGAAATAATAAGTGGGAAAAGAAGGATTAAAAAAGAAAATCATTGTGAAGAAATAAAATGAAGACTAAAGTAGTGAAATGAGAGATGTAGATAGTCAGAAAACTATCTGAAAACTTGCTAAACCAGCTAAATAACCTACCTATGTAGTAACTCACACAACTGAAGAAAATGAAACCTAACACTGAAGCTTCTGACGAAACTGAAGAAAATGACACCGAACACTAAAACTACTGAGGGAACTGATGAAAATGACACCTAACACTGAAACTATTGACGAAACTGAATTGGCAATTCCTAATTCCTCAAAAACAAAAAAAGCATTTCCTAATGTGAGGAACAATAATAATGATGAAGTTGTGGCGATGTTATCTAAAAAAAGGGAAAATCAGAGCAATCCTAGATAGCGACAGAACGTCGAAAAACAAACCTGATCGCATTGTCTTGATGTTCAATGAATACTGAAGATGACTGAGAAGGTAGGACTGAAAGACTAGACAATGAGAAAGACTGAAAGACTGGAGAATGAGTGATTTTAACATT
The DNA here is from genome assembly GCA_011799875.1 of Thinopyrum elongatum. Lineage (NCBI taxonomy): Eukaryota > Viridiplantae > Streptophyta > Magnoliopsida > Poales > Poaceae > Thinopyrum > Thinopyrum elongatum. The sequence goes on from CM022301.1 coordinate 560,723,684, forward strand.
TAAGGACAAAATACAGAAATCTGAAACTAAAGAAAATTGAGGACATATATATATACTGAAGGACTGAAATAAAAATAAGAAACCTGATAGACTGAGGAATGACTGATAAGTAGGGATTTGAAAAATGAAAATCTGAACAGTGAACAGGAACTTGCTGAAATAATGAATAAAAATGTGCACTGAAGATCAATAAACTGAATTTCAAAGGATGAGTCTGAAGTACTGAAGTAATAATAAGACAGTGAAATTCAGAAAATAATTAAACAACAAAAATACTGATGACTAATAATTTTTTACTGATGAACCAAATGATACATGAATTAAACTGACATACTGGGACTGAAAACGAAAATTAGAATGAATTAAGTAGACTGACTGAACAATACAGGACTGTCTCATTACTTGCTCACGCTTGGACCAAAAAGAGTACAGAAAGAAACTGAAAAGATACCAAATAAGATAATACTCCCTCTAAAGAAATATAAGAGCGTTTAGATCACTACTTTAGTGATCTAAATGCTCTTATATTTGTTTACGGAGGGGGTATCATCTAAAAGACTGAACAGAACAATGATGCATGCTCTCCGAACATTGACTGCTGACTCAACTATCTGAACATTGGCTGATAATAATAAACACTAATAGGCCAATAGACTAAGAAGTGGACTGAGAAGAATTTATGCAGTGCTCTCTTCACAGCTCTCAGCTGTCATCAGGATCGTAGTTGGGCTCATAGCAACCACTAGATGACATGTGCCCCATAGAATCCACACACCTCCCGCTGAACAAGAAAAGTTATCATTGCAATGCATCTTGTATTTCACGCATATCGTAAAAAAATTGAACTAAAAAAAGTCTGAAAAACAAAAACTGATACCAAAAAGCTAGCCCTCATCAAATTTTGAACAAGATCACGAAAATAAAACCCTTGCTGGAAAACTACTTACGAACCCCTTTACTAGCAAAAAAGAAGCATCCGTGCCTCCATGTTCCCCTTAAACAAAAATAATAATGCGCAACTCCGCCAGGCCTATTGCGCAACGTCTCTAAAACAAAAAGAAAGAAAGAAAGAAAAAACCATGAAGCTACAACTTAGCCCACCCCCAGAAAAGAAAAACTAGCTAAACTACTCTCTGAACCAAGTGACAGATAACTAATGACTCCGAAAATTACAGCTACAACAGAAATTATTATCTAAAATATAAAAAACAAAATCCAAACACTTGATTAAACTAACTGAAGATAGATGACTAAAATTGTCGACAATGAACTGTGACTAGCTTAACACTAATACTGACAAGTTATTATCTGTTATGGTTTTGAACTGTGACTAGGTTAACACTAATACTGACAAGTTATTATCTGTTATGGTTTTGAACTGTGACTAAAATCTGGATAGTCCTAGATAGCGACGGAACATCGAAAAATGAACACCAACACAAAATGCAATAAAAACCAAAAAAAGTATTAAGTATAGATATTTAACAGGACTAGAATTTCACCTAAGTTGGGATGTCTGTCAGGTAGACTGAAGATAGCTTCTGGAAACATCATTCATTCCTTTTTTCACCTAGTCTGAACTAGAACTAGTTGGGAAATAAGCAGAGCACATCTAGTATGGCTAGAAGTAAAAAAAGGATAATTCTGACTAAAACTGACTATAACTGATGATAATGCAGATTGACTAGAACTATGAATGACTGAGTGAAGCAGATCAACAAATTTGATGCCTGAACAAAATGAACAACACAAGAGGAAAACTAATAGGGAATGAATTATTTCAGAGAAAAATATAAAACTGAATTGTTGAACATACATCATAAGTGGCCAGCCAAAAATGATTTTTAAGATGATATATACTTTTCTCTGAACTATACAATTGAACATCATCACCACTGAATTCCATTGAAAAAACCAAAAAGTGAACCTACAATGAAGCTGCTTACCGTCTCTCAACTGAAAATGAAAAAAGGTGGCTGAACGCATAGCTCTCAACCCCCCCTGCTGCAAAAACATGTCTTCAAGCACTGACCAAAAAACACAAAAATGTCATTGTAGTCGGCTCTAAAAGCCCATTTATGTTGAGCTTTTTTTTGTTTGTTTTGTTTGTTTGCCAATGATTCTTTCTTTTTTGAATTTTCATTCATCATGAGAGGGGGTGAAATTATTTGACAAAAGAAAGCCAGTTCAATGTCTCCTTGGGAAGAACCGACTGTTCACTCACTATACTTGCAGTTATAGCTGTAGTGTAAGTGTCACTGACAAATGGCACCAGGCACACGTTCAAACTATCCACGGCCCATAAGCAAGCTTGTTACGAGCAAACGAAAGTTTTCTATGATTTGTACTGCATCATCTAGGTACTAACTACTCCCTCCGTCCGGAATTACTTGTCTAGATACATCCGTATCTAGACAAATCTAAGACAAGTAATTCGGGACGGAGGTAATATATTTTAAATGTCTCCTATGACAAGCTGTTCCAAGTCCCAAACACGCTTCACATCTGTGTGTGTAATATGATTCCCTTGGGCCAGCATCCATGCCATGTTAACAGAATAACAGCAGTGGGTTCAGTTGGCTACACAACTTGTTTGAGAAACTATTCCATACAAGTAAAAGTCAATACATATACCTTGCTAATAAACTAATAATGCAAACTTTGAGTATTTCTGCACACGATGGTGCAGCCTTGGTGTTGCCACTGGTCTGGGGAAAATGGACAATGACAACGCATTATTCAGAACCTTTCTCTGAAGGTGGAGCATCATCAACATTGGTACCCCTGAGATCTTATGAGTTCCCAGCATCGCATTGCTGGTTGTATCTGAACTTTTCACGGATTCTTCATTTCAAGCACTCTTGGGAACATCACCCAAAGGATCAGTCACTTCCTGAGCTTCATATAGCAAGCTGCATTCATGTCCGCAGACCATGCTGGTACACTCCGGAGCAACTTCTCCATATAATGGAACCCTAACAATAAAGGCATAAATATTCAGTCTATAACTGTTAAGGTTACAAGTTATAACATAAGGCAGAAAGTTAATGTTATCTATGATAGAACAGCACAACTATAATTATTCTGTCAACCAATTTGATAGACTGCCTTTTATAACACCTAACTAGTGTTTGCATTGCACAGATTATGAAGTACTATACGAATAAACTGCAGAGTGATGGAATATTTCCAACTAGCTAATACTGCTGGAGACTCATACAACATTTCTCAAATAGGATATCATGGTGATGAGATATTGGCTACGATGCTAATCACAATACACACATCATAACAGAAAAGAGAAAGGTGTGATAGCTCCCGGGTGCCCCTACACCCACTATGAACAGTAAATTAAAAAAAATAGAAAAAAAAAATAAAAATCTAAAACTTTGCAACAGTAAATATGCTCAAACGTTTTAGGTGCTTACAAATTTTCATAACGAAATATCATGTAGGGAAAGGTGTACACATGCATTTCAGATTTCAGTGCTAAAAGTGCTCAAAACTTGCACTGAAATCTTTTTCTTGTTTAGAGCTCCTCAAATGTTTTTTCTGTATGAAAACTTGCAAGCACCTACAAAGTTTGAGCATATTTGATGTCGCAAAGTTTCAGGTTTTTTCTAATTTTGTTTTCTAATTTTTTTTGAATTTATTGTTATTTGTCGAAACTACATAAGTCAAAGGCTCTAAGCAACTAGGGATATCTCTACTCTTATAAAAAACCAAGTTGGTGATGATGATGTGCCTGCCATCTTGCAATATAGACCGTCCGATCTATATCCGACGGATAGAAAGCAAACTATGGCAATTTTACAAAAAGATACCCGCACCTCTCTCCACATTTGCAGATAAGGCCTTCCCTCGTTCATCCTTATCTCCCACAACCTCATTGTTGAGCAATTAAAAAAGGAAGCCTCTAGAACAATCTGGCATGGTGGCCGCTGCCGGCGCCGTCCATCCCCATGCCTCCGTCCAGTCCGACCACCAGTCACCACCACGCCCCACTCCTCCTCACCTTATCTCTTCTCTTTCTCGAGATATCATTAATTTTTACACATGGGATTACTCCTGCATGGGTCAATCACAACAGGTGTTTTGTAAAAAAATGCATCTTGGTGTTCCGTGCAATGCACAGGCATCTTGCTAGTGTTAAAATAAAACAACAGACCCAAAAGAGCACCAAACTAATTCAAGTTATTTTCCACACAATCCATACCATGGCACGCTTCAAGGGGATTAGTAGCCTTTGGAAAGAGAACCCTAACCTGTTCTCGATGGCGTTGACAAAGTATCCCTCCTTGGTAACATTTGACCCATTGTTGATCAATTGATGTGACTGATCCACTGTTTTATCCCCCTCCCCTCCTCCCTTTTGATCATCTGCATCCTCACTAGGCTTCGACGATGGATCCTTGTGCTCACCTCGGGGCAGAGGAGTGTAGAAGCTGGCTACTGGAATCAAATTACAAAAGCCATGATGATCGCGCGCCTTCCTCACCCGGTCTGATTGTAGTTCGATCGAGAAGAGGCCAACAAATGTGGTAACAAAAATGACATTCGCTCCCTCTGCAAAGCCCAGCACTTGCAGTGTCCTATCTGCATCCACAAGAGCGCCGGTTGGGAGCAAATTGCCCAGGTCGATGACCCGGCTCAGCACCCATCGCGCATCAGTGCCATCACTCGCCTTCCTTGCCCAGAATTTCAGATGCCGATTCATGACTTCGTTTACTCCCAGCCCACCATCCTCTGCCAGCATGATGTTATACTGGTTGAGGTACATCTCATAGCTTGGTGGATCAAACACAGTCAGGCGATGCCGTGCCAAATCATACTCTAGTATGAACCCATCATCACACATGAAGTAGAGCAGTGACCTCCCAACAAGCACGCTGGAATGAAATGTAAAGCACATTGGCCAGCCGCGGGTCAACGAGGTCAGCTCGCCCCAGGTGCCTGTCTCCGACGAGTACACGCACGCCCAAGTGACATACTCCTCGTCGTCGGTGAATTCCTCGAAGTCGACGGAGTAGACAAAGACCACGAGGAAAGGACCACCCAGACAGTCGCGGTGGTCGCACCCGTCAGCTGAGCAGAATACCGCCGCGTTCGGGTACACCATCGCGTCCGGATATATGATGCCGTACGCCGTGGGCACCGGCAGGCGCTGCTGGGCACCAGAGATTGGCTCCCACACGAGGAGTTCCTGTACAGAACCCTTGGAGCGGAACAGGGCGCGGCCGTGGCGGCAGTCAAGGGCCAGCCAGGAAAGACTGTCTGGAGCGGCGAGGGAGAAGGACGACGCGGTAGTAGGGACGAAGTGGGAGATGTGGTCGTCGTCCCAGCCGTGGAGGAAGCCGAGCACGGGGGCTGCCCGGTGGAGCTCGTGCAGGCGGCGGCGGAAGCCGGGGCGGGAGACGGCGCATCCCCAGGCCTTGCAGACGAGGGAGGCGCGGAGGAGGCAGGCTGGGTCGTCGGGTGGGAGGCGGAGGAGGATCTCTTCGAAGAGCTCGTCCGGGAGCGCTGGCGGCGCTGCCGCCATGGTGGTGCGCTAGATCTGGGGGTGGGTGCTGGCCTGCTGGGGGAAGGGTTGAATGGTTCAGCTCAACCAGCTTCTGGGTAGAAGAAAATTTTGCGTTTGACTTTTGTTGATGAACACGTTGCATTTGGTTCTGGTGCCCGACTATCCCGGTGCAAACAAATCGCATTCTGAAAAATTTCGTTATGTTTCAAATGCAAAATTCCATGTGCGCAAATTCCTTTATCATATTTTGTGTGGGTATACTCCTTTATCATTTTGTTGCCAATGATTAATTATTATATTTTTCTTTTAGGAAAAAAATGCTCATCGCCCTTTTTTTACGGCTGGCGTGTCCCAAGGGACCCAAAATTCATGGGAAACACTAGTATTCACCTGACTGGTTTTTTTTGCTCCGTCCGCCACCTCATGGTTGCACCACATACCCCATGGGACCACGCACCGCTTGCCTCTCGCGATGTCAGGCAACGGCGACCACATGTGTGGGGCAACGATGTTGCAGCAAACAGAAATCAATAGTTTGATCCCCTCAACGAATCTGGCATCTACTCCCCCGTTTTCTCGCCTTCGATCTCTTCGATCTGGTCTCTCTCTCCCCCCACCATGCTCAAGCACTTCCTTCAATCTGCTTTCGAAACCATCCACGGCCCAAGCTCCGGCCATGGCGGACGACGGTGTCAAACTGCTTCCCAAGTCATCCACGGCCCAAGCTCCAACCATGGCGAACGGTGGTGTTCGATTTGCTTGCCAAATCATCCACGGGTCAAGCTCCAGCCATGGCGAACGGCGGTGTCAATCTGCTTCCCAAATCATCCACGGGCCAAGCTCCAGCCATGGAGAACGGCGGTGTTGATACGTCTCCAACGTATCTATAATTTTTTACTGTTTCATGCTGTTATATTATCAATCTTGGATGTTTTATATTCATTTACTAGCAACTTTATATCATTTTTTGGGACTAACCTATTGACATAGTGCCCAGTGCCAGTTGTTGTTTTCTACTTTGCAGAATATCAATACCAAACGAAGTCCAAATGCAACGAAACTTTTTGGAGAAAAATTTTTCTACCCAAAAGACACCCAAGAGGACCAAGAAATGCACTAGAGGGGCCTGTGGGGCCCACTAGGCACCAGGGCGTGCCAGGGCCCCCAGACGCGCCCTAGTGGGTAGTGGAGCCCACAGGCACCCTCTCCACTGACCTTCGCCTCTATAAATACTCTAAAATCCCAAAAACCCTAGGAGAGTCGACAAAACACAATTCCAGCCGCCGCAAGTTCTAGAACCACGAGATCCAATCTAGAGTCCTTTTCCGGCACTCTACCGGAGGGGTCAACAATCACGGAGGGGTTCTTCATCATCACCCTTGCCCCTCCGATGATGCGTGCGTAGTTTACCACAGACCTACTTGTCCGTAGGTAGTAGCTAGATGGCTTCTTCTCTCTTTTTGATCTTCAATACAATGTTCTCCTCGATGTTCTTGGAGATCTATTTGATGTAATGACTTTTTGCGGTGTGTTTGTTGGGATCCGATGAATTGTGAGTTTATGATCAGATATATCCATGAATATTATTCGAGTCTTTGTTGAACTCTTTTATTCATGATTGTTATAGCCTCGTATTTCTTCTCCGAAACTTTGGTTTGGTTTGGCCAACTAGATTGATTTTTCTTGCAATGGGAAGAGGTGCTTTGTGATGGGTTCAATCTTGCGGTGCTCAATCTCAGTGACAGAAGGAGACATGACGCACATGTATCATTGCCATTAAGGATAAAAAGATGGGGTCTATTCCTACATGAATAGATCTTGTCTACATCATGTCATCGTTCTTATTGCATTACTCCGTTTTTCCATGAATTTAATACACTAGATGTATGCTCGATAGCGGTCAATGTGTGGAGTAATAGTAGTAGATGCAAGCAGGAGTCGGTCTACTAATCTTGGACGTGATGCATATATACATAATCATTGCCTTGGATATCATCATAATTATTTGCTCTTCTGTCAATTGCCCAATAATAATTTGTTTACCCACCGTATGCTATTTTCTCGAGAGAAACCGCTAGTGAAATCTACGCCCCCGGGTCTATTTCCTATCATATTAAAACTCAAAAATAGATTGCTGCACTTTTTCTTTATTTATTTTATTTTGTGTTTTTGCAAGATCTATTTATCAAATCTCATACAATTTAATCTATCTCAATACCGAGGAGGGATTGACAACCCCTCTTACGCATTGGGTTGCAAGTATTTATTATTTATGTGTAGGTGTTGTTTACATAGTGTTGCTTGGTTCTCCTACTGGATTGATAACCTTGGTTTCATAACTGAGGGAAATACTTACCGTTGTTGTGTTGCATCATCCTCTCCTCTTCGGGGAATTACCAACGCAGATACAAGCAATCAGGAAGAATTTCTGGCGCCGTTGCCGGGGAGACATCACCAACATCTATCAAGTACCCAATCACAAATCTCATCTCCTTGCAATTAATTTATTTGCCATTTTTCTCTCGTTTTCATCTCCCACACTTCTAAAACGTTTTCAGAAAAACACAAAAGTATTTGCCTTCTTTCCGTTTACATTTTTCGCGTTCGATCTTTTGTTTGCTTGCGATCTTGTTTGCGTAGTCAAGATGACTCAAGAAAATGCAAAATTGTGTGATTTTTCTAATACTAATAATAATGATTTTATTAGTACTCCGATTGCTCCTCTCGCCACTAGTGTAGAGTCTTATGATATTAATGTTACTTTGTTGAATCTTGTTATGAAAAAGCAATTTTCCGGTAGTCCTAATGAGGATGTCGCATCCCATCTAAACACATTCGTACAATTATGTGATATGCAAAAAAAAAAAGATGTGGACAATGATATTGTGAAATTTAAATTATTTCCTTTCTCTTTGAGGGATCGTGCAAAAATTTCGTTTTCATCTTTGCCTCGTAATAATATTGATTCTTGGGATAAGTGCAAAGATGCTTTTATTACTAAGTGTTTTTCGCCCGCGAAAATTATTTCCCTTAGAAATCAAATCATGAATTTCAAGCAACTTGAGCATGAACATGTTGCGCAATCTTGGGAAAGAATAAAATTAATGCTAAGAAATTGTCCTACTCATGGTTTAAATCTGTGGATGATTATACAAAAAATTTATGCGGGATTGAATTTTGTTTCTAGAAATCTTTTCGATTCCGCCGAAGGTGGTACTTTTATGGATATTACTTTGGGTGAAGCTACTAAATTTCTAGATAATATCATGGCAAATTATTCACAATGGCATACCGAAAGAGCACCTACTAGTAAAAAGGTTAATTATGTTGAAGAGAATAATACTTTGAGTGAAAAAGTTGATGCACTTATGAAATTGGTTGCTAGTAAAAATGCTCATGTTGATCTTAATGATGTGCCTTTGTCTACTTTTATTGAGTAAAATAGTGATCCCGTAGATGTGAATTTTGTCTCGCGAAACAATTTTAATAACAATGCTTATAGAGGTAATTTTAATCCTAGGCCTTTTCCTGGAAATTCCTTTAATAATTATAGCAATTCCTATGGTAATTCTTCTTATAATAATAATAGGATGCCCTCTGATCTTGAGAGTAATATTAAAGAATTTATCAATGCTCAAAAAGTTTTCAACACTACGATAGAAGAAAAGTTGAATAAGATTGATGATATGTCTAGAAGCATTGATAGAATTTCACATGATGTAGAAAATCTCAAGATTAAAATTTTTCCACCCAAGGTTGATGTTAATGAATCAATTAAATCTTTATATGTTTCTATGGATGAAAGTAAGAAAAGAACCGCTATGCTTAGATCTAAAAGAGAATTTTTAGAAAAAGTGTTTTCGCCCAATTGCTTTCATAGTAATGATGAAGATGTTAAGATGATTGATGTTTGTTCTATTGATTCCTTGTTTAGTGACATTAAACTTGATGATAAGGGGACTGAAGAAGAGTCAACTTTAGCTAGAAGGTGTCCCCATAGTTCGGAGGATGAAAATCTTGTTGAAAAAATTGATAAAAATGGGTTTGAAGAGGTCAAAACTTTAACTACTGATGTGCCCACTCTCTTGGATTACAAAGACTATAATTATGATAGTTGCTCTTTGATTGAATGCATTTCTTTGTTAGAATCCATGTTAAATTCACCCAATGCATATGAACAAAATAAGGCTTTTACTAAACATATTGTAGAAGCAATGATGAAAGCTTTAGAAGAAAAGTTGGAATTAGAGATTTCAATTCCTAGAAAATTATATGATGAATGGGAACCCACCATAAAAGTCAAGATCAAAAATTATGAGTGCAATGCTTTATGTGATTTGGGTGCTAGTGTTTCCACAATTCCGAAATCTCTATGTGATGTGCTAGGTTTTACCAATTTGGAAGAGTGTTCTCTTAATTTGCACTTGGCGGATTCTACTATTAAAAAGCCTTTGGAAAGAATTAATGATGTTCTTATTCTTGTAAATAGGAACTATGTGCCCATAGATTTTATTGTGCTTGATATTGATTGCAATCCGTCTTGTCCCATAATACTTGGTAGACCGTTTTTACGAACTATAGGTGTTGTGATTGATATGAAAGAAGGGAATATTAAATTTCAGTTTCCGTTAAGAAAGGGTATGGAGCACTTCCCCAGAATAAGAATTAAGCCACCATATGAATCAATAATGAGGGCAACCTATGGAACAAAAACCAAAGGAGACAATACTTGAAAGTATGCATTATGCCTAGCTAGGGGAATAAAACAATAGCGCTTGTTGGGAGGCAACCCAATGAATAAAATAAATTTTTTACTTTTTCTTTTTGTTCTTGCGTGTTTGCACAATTATGCTACTGTTATGATTGTTTTTTAGTGTTTTAATTAGTGTTTGTGCCAAGTAAAGCCTTTAGGTTATGTTGGATGATAGTTGATTTGATCCTGTTGAAAAACAGAAGCTTTTGCACCCAGTTCTGGAAATTGTGTAAATTCACAGAAACGTGTTTTTGATCTTATTGTTTTACATAGGATTGATATACAAATTTCCCATGTTGTCCTAATTTTTTCAGAATTTTTAGAGTTACAGAAGTATGAGCAAAATTCGAGTCTTTACAGACTGTTCTATTTTTGACAGATTTTGTTTTTGTTGCATTGTGTGCTTATTTTGATGAATCTATGGATTGTATCGGGGGGGGGTATAAACTATGGTGAAGTTAGAATACAGTATGTATAATGCAATAACAAAATATGAATGGGTTTGCAACAGTACTTAAAGTAAAGATTGGTTTTCTTGTACTAACGGATCTCGCGAAGGTTTTTGTTATGTTTTGTGTGATTGAAGTTTTCAAGTTTTGGGTGAGATCATGATGGATGAAGGAATAAGGAGTGAAAAAAGCCTAAGCTTGGGGATGCCCATGGCACCCCAAGGTAATATTCAAGGAGACCCAAGCAACTAAGCTTGGGTATGCTCGGAAGGCATCCCCTCTTTCTTCTAATGACCATCGGTAATTTTACTTGGAGCTATATTTTTATTCATCACATATCATGAGTTTTGCTTGGAGCGTCTTGTATTATATGAGTCTTTGCTTGTTTTGGTTTTTAGTTTGTCACAACCATCCTTGTTGGACACACCTATTTGAGAGAGCCATAATGATGCTATGATTTGTTAGAATTGCTCTATGTGCTTCACTTATTTTTTTTTGAGCTATGGAATTGCTCTAGTACTTCACTTATATCTTTTTGAGCACGGTGGTGCTTTAATTTTGAAGAAATACTCTCATGCTTCACTTAGATCAATTTGAGAGTTAGTAAATTTTTTGAAAGAAATCCTCTCATACTTCACTTGTATTATTTTGAGAGATGAAAATTTTGAAGAAATATTTATGCTCTTGTTCTTCACTTAAATTTGTTTGAGAGCTTGTTAGTAGCAATGGTGATATATGAATTAGTCCCAAAGTGATAGTTATTCAAGGGGGATATAATAAAAACTTTCATGAAGATCATTGGATATTATAAACTTGATTCCTTGTAATAGTTTTGAGATATGGAGATAGTAATATGTGAGTCATGTTGGTGAGTAATTATGCTTTAGTAAGAATATTGGTGTTAAGGTTTGTGATTTCTATGCAAGCACGAAAGTCAATAGTTATGCAATGAAGTTACATCCTACTTGTGGTGCATTATTCCGTATTAGTTATGTTTAATGCTTGCTTATGAGCGTTTTCGTTTTTTGGTTGGTTGCTTCTCAATCTATTTGCTAGCCTTTCCTTATACTAAGCGGGAATACTACTTGTGCATCCAAACTCCTTAAACCAAGTTATGCCAATGAGTCCACCATACTTACCTATATGCGGTATTTCCATGCCGTTCCAAGTAAATTTGTATGTGCCAACTCTAATTTTCAAAATGAATTTCCTTTTGTGTGCCCGCACCGCTCATGAAGCGGCAGGGGGTGGCCAATATTTTCCATGCTAGATATTTTATTCTCAAGATGAGTGGTTATTCACTTGTCATTGCACGAGAGTGTGGCAGGTCATAGGGATGCCCAGTCCCGAAATGAAAAAAAATATTTATGTTGTCAAATAATAAATTCCTTGGAAAGTGTTGGTATGGAAGACACCCGTGGATACGGCTAGCCATCACTACAAAAAAAGACACATCCGTGGCATTTTGGGCCGAACAAATTTTTTTCTGTCATGCTTATGACAGTTCTATGACGATAATTGTGACAAAAGCATGTATCATCATAGATGTGGTGGGCTCCTACTTCTATGACAAATAATCATGACAGAAAATGGGCTTTTCATCCTGGGCGGGCCGGGGACGCACCTGCATGACATTCTTTGGGCCGTCCATGATGGAAATAATCGTGGTAGAAGCGAGGGCGAGGAAAATATCAGGGAGTTCCCGGTTACGGTTGGTGGTCGGAGCAGAGCGATGCACGGAGGTTTACACGTTTCTCTCGTATAAGTACGCACATGTGTGCGAGGCATTGGGCTCTAACTGAACCCGAGCGAGGCGTTTGCTTACTGAACCCGAGCGATTGCACTAGCTACGTTACTGAACCCGATCGATCGATCCCTTCGCTGCTAACTGAACCCGACAGACTCCTTCGCTGCTAACTGAACCCGATCGATCACTGCTACTGCTGTTGCTTACTGAAGCCGATCAAACCTGCTGCCTCTTGATGAACAGTGAACGTGGGGGTTGGTTGAACGAGTCGAGACGTAGTTGGGGTTGGATGAACAGTCCCCGGTGGGGGTTGGATGAATAGGACCCCGTGGTAGTAGGTGGTTGCCGCTGGATGAACAGGACCCCGAGAGGAGGCCGCCACAGCTGAGCTGGTTGGGGGTGGATGAACAGGACCCTGTGGAGGGCTGGTTGAACAGTAGTCGGTGGAGGGCTGGATGAACAGTAGCCCGTGGATGAATAGTAGCTGGTGGAGGCAGGAGGAAGACGTGGTGGATGAACAGTGCAGGTGGAGGGTGAAGGAAGTCGATGGTGAACAGTAGCCCGTGGAGTCCCGTTTTGCGGTACGCCACACCCCCGCCCGATGAACAGGACCCCCGTTTCAACCGTAGCGCTCCAACACAAGTCCGTTTCCTCCGTTTTGCGGTACGCTAGACCCCTCACGATGAACAGGATCCCGTTTTCGACCGTATCCGGTCGAGCAGAAGGTCGTTTCCTCCGTTTTGCGGTATGCTAGACCCATCCCGATGAACAGGACACCATTTTGACCATACGCGCTCGAGCAGAAGGCCATTTCCCTCCGTTTTGCGGTACGCCACACCCCGTTTCGGTTGTTCCGTCCAAGCCGGTTGGCTCCCGATGAACACGATGCTGTTTCTCCGTTCCGACCCTGCCGGTTGGCTGCCGATGAACACGACGCCGTTGCTGCCATCTCCATATGTACGGGACTGCATAGCCGTACGTATGCGCGACTATGCGCTCGAGACCCCGCCCGTATGTACGTACATGCCCGTAGTTTTTGGAGCATGGCTGTACGTACGTGTACTTCATTTAGCGTGGCTGTACGTACGACACGTGCCGCTCCTTACTCGGCCACGGTTCATCGCTGCAGAGAGACCGATCGACCGCTATGTACGTACACGTTCGCGACCAGACAGACAACGCTACGTACGCTTCCACCGGGTGGGTCCTAGCTGTCAGGGAGGACAAATAGGCACTTCCTTGCGCGCGAAGATATAGCTGGCGGGTCCCAGCTGTCAGGAGCGGAATCATTTTTTTGCCCGTAATAAGGAGGCACTTCCCGTGGGTCCCTGCTGTCAGGTGGAGGAATCATTATTTTGCGCGTAATAAGGAGGCACTTCCTTGCGTGCGGCCATGGACCCAGCTGTCAGCCTCTCCACATACAGTCCTCTTTCGATGGAAGTTGTTCCTTGACGACGTTGACCACGCCGCGCCGAGATCACCAAGGCGATGGACGACGGCGAGGCATAGGAAGGGAATGACCCGGAGCCGGGGAAGACTCGGCAGTTGTTTTCCACGCGGAGGGGAGTACGAGGGTTTACTGGTTCGGCTGCAGTGTGAGGCTGCCGTCGCCGGAGAATAACAGGAGGTCTGGGTGAGTGCAGGGATGGCTAGGCCAGCTATTGGGAGTAGGGTGGGGCGGCGAGGCCTGCGCAGCAGCACAGCCGGCCACGGGAGGCAGGAGCAGGCGGCACGGCCGGCGCTGGTTTGGGCGGCTGGAGCAAGAAGACCAGAGATTGAAGAAGCAACGCGGCCGTTGGATGTTAATCCAACGGTCACTGCTGCTAGAATCGTTTGTTGACTAGGTTAACAAAGCCCTGCGTATGTGTCAACTTAGTAGGCCCACAAGTCAGCCTTTGAATCAGGTGGGTCCGAGCTAGCAGGGGGAGGAATCATTTTTCTTGCGCGTAATAAGGAGGCACTTCCTTCTGTGCGAAGATGTAGCTCATGGGTCCCAGCTGTCATGGGGGGAACTTTTTTTTTCGCGTAATAAGAATGAACATCCTTGCGTGCAAAGATTGTAGCTGGTGGGTCCAACCTGTCAGGGGGAGGAATCGTTTATTCCCGCATAATAAGGAGGCACTAGCTTACATGCGAAGATGTAGCTGGTGGTTCCCAGCTGTCAGACTCTCGACGTACTCCATGTTGGCTCTCGTTGTTGACCACGCATCGTCGAGTGGACCCGGTGGTGGACGACGGTGAGGCCTAAGATGGGAACGATCTGGAGTCGTGGAACAAGGGGCACTGGAGTCCCTGGCAGAGGGGAGTACGAGGGACTGGTTCGGCTGTCGGGTGAGGCTGCCTTCGCCGGAGAATAACAGAAGGTGTGGGTGAGTACATGTATGACTTGGCCACCGTTGGGAGTAGGGTGGGACGGCAAGGCCTGCGCGACAACACAGCCGGCCACGGGAGGCAGATGCAGGTGCTCTAGCCGGCGATGGTTTTGGCGGCTGGAGCAAGAGCAACTAGATCAGAGATTGAAGAAACAGGAACGCCGTTGGATGTCAATCCAACGACTACAGATGTCAGAATAATTTGTTGCCTTTTCGTTTTAGACCATTAAATCGTTTTGTTCACTAAATGGACAATACCTTGCGCAGGCTTCGTCTAGTGGGCCAACAAAGTCAGCTTCGAAAGCTGTGGCGGAATGCAGCCCACTTATCTAGGTTTTACAGCCCATTTTATTTTGTTTGCCAATACATCTATTTCCTGGGCTTTTACTCAGAAAATATTCTTTTTCCTAGGCTAGGTAAAAATAATAATAGACGATTTACTATTTATGATAATTTACAGCGTATTTTATTATTTATTCGAATACACCTATTTACTGGGCTGGGTGAAAAATAATATTGCGTACATGCAGCCTATTTATCATTTCTGATAATTTACAAGCCATTTGATTTTAGTAGAAATGGACCCATTTTCTTGGATGGGTGAAAAAACAATGATGGTCTGGACTGAGCATTTCGTATAAAAAATAATATTGACATAGGAATATTATTAAAAAAATTAAGTTGGGCTTGGTAATCTTATTATATAAAAAATGAACCGAGCTGTGCATTTTATTAAAAGAAATATAGGCTAGGCTGCGCTTATTTTAGGATCTTGTGTACAACTGTCAGCCCAGTTGCATTGCTGATGTTCAACAAAAAAGGCCTGTGTAGTACAACACAACTTTACATGGCTACTCAGCCCACATTCAACGACTCCTGAAAAGGCCCAAACAAGGCTTCTGTACAACTTTTTGAAGTCACTGAGCTCAATTAATAACTTAAGAAAAAAGTTAGAGTACAGTGAAACCTATTTAAAAGTTGTCACGAGTGAAAAAATAATTCAATGGTCCCACGTGTGTGTGTGTGTGAGAGAGAGAGAGATAATAAACAGTTTGAAACAATGATATATACAACATTCAAACACTGACTAGTGAATACTACTGACATAAACATCAAGACATGATAGTTCATAAGAAGTCTTGCTACACCACCAAAACGCACCCATCTGTAGCGCTCAGACTCTCGTGATCCAGACGAGAATGACGTTCTAAATAGAGGCAACTATTACATTGTAAGAGTGACATAGACGAGGATGACCAAATGACAAGGAGTATGCATAACAAAAGAGAGAACTATCTATCCAGAACAAGCAACAAAGACAACAAGTCATTCGAATAGGGATGATCCAACACCATCATAATTTGCAGCCCCGCTTCAGCCAACAGTGATTCGGAGACACCAGAACTCCACCCTTTCGACGCAACAGCCCAATTACCTATCAACCTGAAGGCTTGAACCACATCACTGCTTGTCGGACTTGAGACATCCAAGGATCAAAGTTAATCCAGATGCCTTTGTCATTCTCACCTTCTTTTGGCTGCAGGCTGTATCGTTGACAATCAAGGGAGTCTACTCACGAAGTCCTAGGGCTCGCCGTGTAGACACAGTTTTCCCTAGCAAACAGAGCCTCTCTGCCATCAAGGTCCTTGCCAACGGTGATCTCCTGGTTAATCGGATAATTGAGTCCGAGAAACAGAGAGTGTGAACCAAGGTTGTTTACTCGCCTCCAACTCAAAAATCCTGAAGGCCCCAACAAGCTGGTATCCTGCTCATAGCGTAACAACCACTGTCCGAATACTCACTTATTTCACGGTGGTTGTACACAGTGGGGTTTTTGCAATATAATTTTTTCGGCTCATGTGTGCGAATGATCATCAGTCTTTTGCGGTCGTCTGATCGAGCGAGGAACCAGTTGTGCTTCCCTGTTTTTGGCAAAGGTGGTGTGATTACAAAGGGCAGTAACTATAGGGACACTGCATCATATCAAAAAGGACAGGCATTGTTAATGTAAGATCAGCATTGTTCAGAGTATGAGTAGGTAAATGCAAGAAACAACATTGATCTGTCCCTGTTGGAACTGAGAGGAAAATACAGGGAAATGTATACTGGGTTCGAAAATATAGAAGTGCCATGCATGGTTATACTCATGTTATCTCGCAATCGATTCTTCACAGGAAACTACCATGTCATGCATGTTATGTAATCATGTTCTGTCCTCACAAACAAATTCTTCAAGGAAACTAACAGACCATGCATTGTTATATACTCATGTTTTGTGGGCAAAATTCTTGTGAGGATATTATTCTAGCCATTTATTGCTGAAGGGCGAATATAGGTATGTACACATGGTAAGCATTACAGGATTTCACTACTTCCAAATATAGAGTTCTCCATATGCACATTTACTTCCCTAATGTATGGTTAGATGAAACCAATAGTGTGATGCATGTTTCTACATCATGAAAATGAGGAAACTAACATGGCTATTGATACACACTCATATTTAGTAGTATATAGATTACTATAAAGTAAGGAGAATATCCATATCTTCCTAACCGTTTGATTATTCAAGGGTACAAATTGGTTGTAATGACATGGTCACAATCACATGAATTAAGTCATTCCAAATATAGCTGATTTACGGCGTCTCTAATACATTGCCATAGTTCTACTCAAATTCTGCTCAAACAGGGATATGACAATCATCACAAAAAGTTCAAACAGTGTCATGGCGTTATCATTAAAATCAGACGAAAACAACTTACATGCGCCGTCCCAGCAATACGTGGTGCCATCTGCTTTGTCGATCGCGTAGATGATGCCATTGTGTTCAATAGCAACACATAAGTGTGTATCAGCTTTGACAATCCACTACGAGGTGAGTCGTCTCTAGCTAAAGAAGGCACCGGCGGAAAGATAGGCGAGCCCGCGATCGAACAAGGCAATTAGCTTGAAGTCTGCGTAATCCGCATAACATGTGGGCACTTGGCAGATTACAATCTTCTGCAAAACAAGGTCCGTCCAACTGACGTGGTAATCTAGATGACTTGGACCGCGACGGTAAAACCCTACATAATCCAACGGAGGAAGGATAATCTCATGGGAGGTGTGGAAGTTCACGAGCACCAACTTTTTCCCGTCTTCTCAGACGGCAGCCATCCAGTGGGAGTTCATGCCGACCCAGTACATACCTACCAAGAAGTTTCGGGCGATGGTGATCGGATCGAAGTCGAGGGGCATGATGTACGGTGACCCACTACATGCCTGCAAAGAAGTTTCAGCTAATGGAGGTCGGATTGAAGTCGAGGGGCATCATGTACGCCTCCGTATCATGGTGAGCAAATCTCACAAGACCAGATAGCAGCAAGCAGGGTGTCTTGAAAAGCTCAGGCCTCGCTTCGACGATGGCCGCGTGCATGTCCCTCGAGCATGCAACCAGCCGCACGGCGCTCAACATATCCATACACGAACAACAGAGGTCAAGGATGTCATTGGGGAGATTGCTCCAATCGCTCATATGGATGCTGCGTGGTTCGCGTTCGGCCATGGTGGAGTTTGGAAGGTGGGGTTTTGGGGGGCTTGATTTTACGAGGGAGAAGGCTCTCGGTGCTGGAGTGGCTTGCAAGGGAATAGTGGTACTGGGGGAGGCGAGCGAGGCGAGGGTACGCGGGGGCACAGTGAGATGATGAAGAGTGACCTCAGGATCTCCGGCGAGACGGAGATGGAGATGGATTGGTGCTAGGGGAGAGGAAGACGAGGCGAGGCATGCTATACAACGGCGGTGACAGTGATTGCACAGTGCACAAGGTGAGGCTGACTTTGGTAACCCGAACACGCCGCCTGGACTAGTGTCACCTGATGTCTACTACACAACTTTATTCTTGTAGACTCGTGTTGGGCCTCCAAGCGTAGAGTTTTGTAGGACAGTAGTAATTTTCCCTCAAGTGGATGATCTAAGGTTTATCAATCCATGGGAGGCGTAGGTTGAAGATGGTCTCTCTCAAACAATCCTCCAACCAAATAACAAAAAGTCTCTTGTGTCCCCAACACACCAAATACAATGGTAATTTGTATAGGTGCACTAGTTCGGCGAACAGATGGTGATACAAGTATAATATGGATAGTAGATATTGATTTTTGTAATAGGGACAATAAAAAACAACAAGGTAGCAAGTAACAAAAGTGAGCACAAATGGTATTGCAATGCTTGAAAACAAGGCCTAGGGTCCGTACTTTCACTAGTGCAATCTTTCAACAATGCTAATCTAATTGGATCATATAAACATCCCTCAACGTGTGATGAAGAATCACTCCAAAGTTCCTATCTAGCGGAGAACATAAGAAGAAATTGTTTGTAGCTATTCTTTCCGATCGATCTATCCAAGAGTTCGTACTAAAATAACGCCAAGTTATTCTTTCCGATCGATCTATCAAGAGTTCGTACTAAAATAACACCAAGTTATTCTTTCCGATCGATCTATCCAGAGTTCATACTAAAATAACATCAAAACAAATTCAGATTCATAATACTCAATCTAACACAAAGAACCTCAAAGAGTGCCCCAAGATTTCTATCGGAGAAACAAATATGAGAACGTGCATCAACCCCTATGCATAGATTACCCCAATGTCACCTCAAGAATCCGCGAGTTGAGTGCCAAAACACATATCAAGTGAATCAATATAATACCCCATTGTCACCACGGGTATTCATATGCAAGACATATATCAAGTGCTCTCAAATCCATAAAAGTATTCAATCTGATAAAACGAAATCTTAAAGGGAAAACTCAGTTCATCACAACAAGATAGAGGGGGAGAAACATCATATGATCCAACTATATTAACAAAGCCCGTGATACATCAAGATCGTGCCAAATCAAAAACACAAGAGAGAGAGATTAAACACATAGCTACTGGTACAAACCCTCAGCTCCGAGGGTGGACTACTCCCTCCTCATCATGGAGACCATAGGGATGATGAAGATGGCCTCCGGTGATGATCTCCCCCTCCGGCAGGGTGCCGGAACGGGCTCTCGATTGGTTTTTCGTGGCTACAGAGGCTTGCGGCGGTGGAACTTCTGATCTAGGGTTATTTCTGATGGTTTCTCTATTTATAGGATTTTTCCGCGTTGGAATCACATGAAGATGGGCCACGAGGAGGGCACAACCCACCACGGCTCGCCCCGGTGTCTTGTGCCCTACTCCTTCACCTTTTGGTCCTTCCACAAAGCTTCGAGTGCCTCTTTTGTTCCAAAAAAATCGTCAAAAAGTTTCGTTGCATTTGGAGAACTTTTATTTCTGCACAAAAAAGAACACCATGGTAGTTCTGCTGAAAACAGCGTTAGTCCGGGTTAGTTCCATCCAAATCATACCAAAACCATATAAAATTGTTGTAAACATGGCATGAATACTTCATAAATTATAGATACGTTGCAGACATATCATCACCTCGGGCGCAGGGTTTGTTACTTCATTGTGAGGACCGGATGAATATTATCTTGACCATCAAGTGTACCACAGTTGTACTACTACTAGTAGTAACATACGGAGTAGTACTATATAGCGGAAATAGGTCTCCTGTGCTAGCATGCCTCTGGGTTCACTTCATCCTCCAGGTAGGATCCATATTGCAAGCAGAACCAAATTCTCGTGCATGCGGAAGCGCGAAGAAGGGCTTTTTCTTTTTTTAGGATAACCGCATATTCCTTAACCAAAAAAGGTTGTGTCTCGCAGGCATGCGCCAATATCAATCCGAACCATCTAAGGCACATTTTTTGCGTGCAAAGAGATGGATATGTTTGTATATCTGTTCGTCCACCCAAGTGGGTTTTGCGTAGGTCCCACCTGTCAGGAGGGGTGCAGAAATAAAAAGGAATCATAAAATGTTTCACCACGGTGATTCGAAAGAGTGACCTCAACTAATCAGTGGCACATGTAGCGATAGAAGGATGGGCACGTACACGGACACGGACCACTCCTCAGTACGCTACCCGCATAGCCTTTTCGTTTTGCAGGTTGGTCTACCTAGCCATCTAATCAACTGCCTGCATGCCACTTCTCCCATTTACTTCTCCATCGTGAACCGATTTCCTCAGCTGCTTCACCTCTCCTTCATTTGCATTCAAACCCCACTGGATTCATGGAGTAATTCCAAATCCCCTTTAAATAATCATCTTCTTCAGTTAGACTAGCCATCTTAATCCTAATTCTCCAAACCATAGCCCTCCGGTCCAGCGGTTCCAAATGGCGAAAGAGATCCCTATGCAGGTTTTTAGCGTCAAACATGCCCTCGTCAAAGGCTCGTTGAGGATAGTTGCCCCCGTCACCCACCACCCAAGGGTTATTCGGGAGTGGATCAACAATGTATCAAACTCCCTCCAAAAGGTGGAGATGAAGGTCGTCGGTCTCGACGTAGATTACATGGAGCGTGCCATTGGGAAGAGCCAACGCGCCGCCGTCCTTCAGCTGTGCCTCGAAGATGAAGTTTTGGTGTATCACATCATACACGCGCCCTCCATACCATGTGAGCTCCATGATTTCATGTCTCGGGAGGACATATTCTTCTGTGGGGCAGCCATCGAAGGGGACAAAGAGAAGCTGGCGCCGTACAACCTTGACTTGAAAAACATCACTGACCTACAAACCAGAATTCCTGTAGACGATTGTGATAAAGAAACACCATCCCTATTCGACGTAGAAAATTCTGTGCTCGGAACAAATCTTGAGAAGGGTGACAAGATGCTGGGATTAAGGTCGTCTAAATGGGGGAATTATCCCTTGACCTACAAGCGAATAAAATATGCTGCCCTCAATGCCCGTGTGAGTTTCGAGATAGCTGCAAGGTTGAAAGAGCTTGTTGCGAAGCCGTCTCCCACAGAAAATGAGAAGAATAAGAAGAAGAAGAAGAAGAAGAAGAAGAAGAAGAAGAAGAAGAAGAAGAAGAAGAAGAAGAAGAAGAAGAAGAAGCTGCACTAGCAGCAGGGCATTATAGATGGATGAACTATTTCCTCTCTGTGTACATTGATATAGATGAACTATTTCGCTGGTGTGCATGTCTTTGGAACAAGTGTACTCTATGTACATTGATATAGGTCCGCTTGACTATAATGAACTATTTATCCGCCTAGTTTTCTCTACTACTACTCCTTGCAGTGAGCGGTATGCAATGCATGTGTCAGTAGACATGACAGCTTGTCCATGGAAGTTGAACTACGGTGACCATCACGTTTCTACCACTGCCACACGCGATTCCCACGACGCCGCTCCAACTGACGACACCACGTCCCCCGACGTGCGCCTCACCCCTCTCGGCCCCACCGCTCCTCTGCCTTTGTGTGCATGACATGTGGGCCAGTTGAACTGCGGCAACCATCAAGTTTCTATGACAGCCACACGCGATTCCCACGACGCCGCTCGAACCCATGACACCACACGTCCCCCGATCTACGCCTCACCCCTCTCGGTCCCACCGCCCCTCTGCTTTTATGAGAATGACATGTGGGCCAGCCGCATTTAGGGTCCACATGTCATTGAATCAAAGGCAGGTGCACTAAGCCGCTAAAGCTCGGTCCCATGGGCCCCGAGAGGGAAATGTAACTTCCGCAGTACGAACTCGTGCCAAACTCGGAATTTGTTTCTTACTACTACCAATGTGCCAGCCCGTGCATTGCAATGGATCCAAAGTAGTAGAATAATACTTGTTCGCAAACTTGAAATATAAACACTCTAGTTTTGATATACATATATCAGTAAAAATAAATTATGCTTCACTGAAGACATATTTCTCGGGCTGTTTTGATGAGGTGAGAGGTGGGTGTGGCTGGTTTCAAGATAATAATAGATTTTTAAAACATTGGAGCAGATTTTTTTCTAACATTTTGTAGCGTGGCATGGCATCCGATGCACCTAAGCGTCTGAAAAAAGTGGAGTGCACTCTAAAGATATTTAAATGCTCCCATTTAGTGGAGTGCACTCTAAACACATTATCTATTTATTTTTCTCTAGCTTTCCTAGCCATGCAACCAAGCCACATAATCTAGTCATGCATGCAATCCATAAATTGCAATATACTCCAGCATGCAATGCCGCCACATCATCTATTTATGCTTGTTAGTCATAGGTTGTTTTTTGCATTAGTCTTGATCCTTCATAGTTTGGTAGAGGTATGATTAATCCAAATATTAATGTTCCATAAAACTAAACTCCAAATGTCCGCCGGAGCCGAGGCAGAGGACGTACGACGGGGGTGGTGGAGGCGTCTTCGTAAGAGGAGGAGAGCTCGAAGGATAATCTTGCACGTCCACCGCCACCTACATATCGGCGCGGGACTCCTTGAGCGCCCACTGGAGCTCGCGCTCCTCCAGGGAGCGGTGGAGTCACGGGATTTTCCTAAACCACAATGGGCACTATGCAGTACTCCTCGTAGCCGGGGGCGCGGTGCTCGCGTCCTGACTCCTGGGGTACTGTCTGGAGCACGCGCTCAACCACCTCGTGAGCCGCGAGGATGCCATGCTCGCGGCCGTGCTGTTGGAGCACACGCTCGTGCGCCTGAGCGGCGAGGATGCGATGTTCGCGGGCGTGCTGCTGGAGCATGCGCTCGTCCACGTCGAGAGCGGCGATGATGCGATGTTTGCGGGCGGCGATGATGAGATGCTCGCGGGCATGCTGCTGGAGAACGCGCTCGTCCACATTGTGAGCGGTGAGGATGCGATGTTCGCGGGCGTGCTGCCGGAGCACGCGCTTGTCCACGTCGAGAGCGGCGACGATGCGATGTTCGCGGGCGTGCTCTCGACGATGCGATGCTCGCGGGCATGCTGCTGGAGAACGCGCTCTTCCACATTGTGAGCGGCGAGGACGCGATGCACCTCCTCGTGATCGACCAGGGCGTGCTGCTAGAGCACAGCTACCCCTCGTGGTCGACGAGGGCGAGCTGCTAGATCACACTGTCCTCCGCATGGCAGTCAGCGCGCGCTACTCGCGGCCGTAGAGGGCGTGCTCCACCTCGGCGATGTCAGAGACTTCGTCCTCTTCCCAGGCCGCGACGCCGTCCACTTCGGCAACGGCTGCATGCTTCGGTGGGTGTTGTGTCCGTATGGGAGCTTCGAGCTACAGTACCAGTGGGGCGGGGGGGGGGGGGAGGGTGACCCTTTTCGTGGTTTCACATGGTCTGAGGAGAAAAATAGAATCGGAAGTAGCACAATATGTTCGAACGTGTCGGAGGAAGGCTGGCAGGAGCAGTACAACAAACATCACATGCGCACCATATTTTGAAAAGGGTTTAATGTAATTTGTGTGAAATGGGTATGTGTGGATGTACGAGTAGTACATGCATATCATTGACATTCATGCATGCAACAAACATTTGTGTGCACAATTTCACCCTATTTTCATATTCTGTTTGGGAGTGGATTTGATTTTTGTAATCGGAGCTCATTTTTGTAGTTGGTTTCAATTTAAACTATGCATGTAACATTGCGAGAGATAGATATAGAGAGAATATTTGTGTGACAAAGAGGGGGGCGAGCGCAGCAATACCTAACGAGAGAGGGGCATATGCGTGTTCGAAAGACTGTGTGTGTCGTGGAGAGAGGAGTGTCCGAATGGGGGAGAGAGGGTGTGTGCGTGTGCGTGTGTGTGTTAGAGAGAGAGAGAGGTGCGTGTAATGTCGGGATCGACAAGGTTACGAGGTTGCAGATATGGGAGAGCGATAGTGTGTGTGTGATGAAGGGACGCACAGACAACGTCCGTTTCCGTGTGAGAGAGCTGGATAGACCTCGACAGCACGGCTGGCTAGGGGTGGAAGGTTATGTGTGGTAGAAAGAGATAGTAGAGAGATAGATGAATGCTTGTTTGTTGCAAGGAGACCTAACTACATAGATGGGGGTAGCAAGAAGAAGAGAATGGTGGTGTGCCTTTTTCTCATGGGATGGAAGAGAGACCAAGAGACATGCATCGTGTGGAGAGGTGTGTGTGTTTCGAGATAGAGAGGGAGGCGTGGACCTGAATAATGCGATGGGTGCTCATGTGTATGTTATAGGGAAGGAATTTTCTAGGTGGTAGTATTATGATGGTGACCCAGTCTTTCAATGAGAGTGGGGATAAGTATAGATTTGGGGGATTTTGACATTGACGATCCAGCTATATCGTACCCGGTGATACAGATCGACAATCGTTCCTAAACAAATCTTCGATGGGCGATGATCTTATCGTATGCACAAAATCAACCTGAATAACGAGATGGAGTTCCTCCAAGCAACCGAAGAAACGGCTAGAACTAAGATAATGCAATCGTAATTGCCAATATGAATTAATTAAGTATAATGGTGGGGTTGCTGGTACTGAACAAAAGGCGGTAGTCCTACACACACCCCGCAAATGCAAATTATAGCGAAGCAAAACAATATGTACACAACAACGCGAGTTCTAACTTAGAAAAAGGGTAGTAGCCTTATTTATATCTATAGACTATATTAGTATATTTTTTATTTGTATAGTTATATCTATATCTATTCCACTCCCTCCGTTTGTAATTTACTCTGCACATATATAGCTTTGACTGCAGCCAAATTTTATAAAGCTTGAACGAATTTGGTGAAAGCAATATGAACATTTACACTAACAAATTTACATGATGTGGAAATAAAAGCAATGATGAATCAAATGATATATATTTAGTGGTGTATATGTTAATACTTTTTCCTACAAATTGTTGAAAGTATCCAAAGTTTGATTTTAGGGAAACCCAATATGCGGTATTATGTATAGTGGTAGTAGTACGTACCTAGTTCTTCCCCTTTTTTGTTCCTACGATGTTGTGCCGTGCACGTACCTAGTTGTATAGTGGTAGTAGTAGTACAAACTTCGTTGTAGGAGTAGTACGGAGTGCTCCTACTCTATCAACGAGTCCCATCTGACACCAAATTTCTTGGCTTTCGTGCTACAGCTAGATCTTCCCCTCCTCGTTTCTGTTTTCCAACGCGGCGGGCGGGGTGCGGTTTGCCGATAGTCGGTTTGCTCAACTGCGGTCCCATATGAAAGTGAAAATGCTAGGCAACACGCCTTCCCTAGCTATGTGGTGTGCCGGACGGGCCGTGGAGTACTCCCGATTCCCGGGCGTGTGGGGGTGCGATGCGAACGCGGCAGGCCTTTTCCTTTTACCAGCAATGTGCCCGTGTGTTGCAACGGATCCAAAGTAGAATAGTACTTGTTCACAAACTTGAAATAAGACACTCTTGTTTTGATATACATATACCACTAAAAATATATTATGTTTCACTCAAAATATATTTCTCAGGCTGTTTTGATGAGGTCAGGGAGAGATGTGGTTGCCTTCAAGATAATAAGGGGTTTTCTGCAAATTGGAACAGAGAAGTGGGCTATTGTTGCAAAAATGCCACAACTTACCTCACAGTCGTTAGATGCAGATCTAATGGTCAGAAATGATGGATGGCAGACACACCATCATCACCAACTAAGTCTTTTATGGGAGTAGAGAAACATGTATAAATTGTAACATTTTGTTCTGCTCCTTGGCACGATCGATAGATAGAGATAACGATTGGAAATGCTAGGGCGGGGCTTTTCCCGCCAGATAATAAGCAGGGTTGGCGCATCGTCGGTTTGGTCGCATGCGGTCCCACATGCTGTAGTGATATAAAGCCTAGCCAATGCGCGTTAACCGGGGGGCCGGAATGACAATGTGGTATGCAACGGGGAAGGGACATGCTTCATGTACGTGTTCCAATTTCTCATTTTGAACTTGCGAACATGACAGGCGTGCTGCATGAGTAGTTTTGAATTTATAAGTTTGGTCTCAGTTTTTGAATTTAGGAGTAGTTCATAGGTCGGGTCAAGCATCGAACATAAATTACGAAGTTGATGGAAAAGGTAAGCACAACTTATAAATTGACGGATGGAGTACTAGTTAGAGTGATGCATATAATTGCCTCCAAATGTGAGCAAAGGGATCGCACATGTCTTTATTGACTGGAACAAGAATGCAATAGCACAATAAGAATTAAGGCCACGATGATGCGATCGCAGTGATGGTTACAGGAGGCAAGAAGAAAGATGCATACATCAACGTACGACCTCCTCCTCCTTGATTCAGTGTGCCGGGCCACCGACCGGCGGCTTAGGAGCGGCGGCTTTTGTGGCGAGGTCAAGGTGCTTCTCAACAAAGGTGTCCAAGGTTTCCAGCCGGTTGATGAAGGCCAACATCATAGCGTCGTCACCGGCCTTGTAGATACCTCTGTACACGACTTCCTCGTACCCATGGATGTGTAGGTCGACGAGTTCTTGCAGGGCGAGGCGCCTCGCAACGAGCGCGACCTCCGGGTGGACATTCTTCGTTACGTCGGCGGGCAGTCGCAGGGCCACCAATGCTTGAAAGAGGTTCTCGCCATCGAGCCCGATTAGGGTGGCAGGCAATGAGGAGCCCGGGCGCGCGGGCTGGAGTAGTACGGCAATGTCGTCCACGAGCTTCTTGACGATGGTGAACTTGTTGATGGTGGCAACGATCATCTTGTCCAACTGAGAGTCGTAGCTGGCGTCGACTATGGCCATGAACCAACCGGTCGCCAACACCCTCTGGAGACGATCCTCGGTGCCATGCCGCAGGCCAGCATCGTGGACCATTTGGCATAGCCGCCGGCTGCTCGCGCGCATCGCCACCATGGGTCTGGAGTGAGCGCTTAGTGTAGGTGCTTAGGTGCGTACGATGTGGTAGATGCATTAGAATGGAGGGGCGCCTTTATATGAGTGCAAATTGCATTGCATTCACATCGTGCTGCCTCTTTTCCCCGTCCTCCTCCCATTATTACTTCCCTCAGCATGCTAATTAAAGGAGGATGCATCATTGGCCGTTCAACATTTCGGGAACCGCTACCCTCTCCCTCGTCTGCATTAAAGCCGTATCGGGAACTGTCCTGGTTTACTCAATATATTTTTACCGTCCTGGTTTACTAGTAGCTATCAAATTGAATAGTACTGCGCCGCCCGCTGCACGCCCGGCTGAACATGCCTCCTCACCTCCGTCAAATGCCTTCGTTAAACCCGCATGCAAACCGAGAAACCTACTCCGGCCACATGTCCATTCTTGAGCGGGCCGGAATTAAACGCAACGCCGGCCGAGCTGCTCCCATCCACCCTCAGTTTAAACGAGGCCAGACGCCGGCCAAGCTCCTACCGTCCGCCCTCTCTTTAAATGAGGCCAGACAGCGGGCAAGAATTGCACCCCTCCGCCGCTCCCCGATCTCCTCCTTCACCATTTTCTCCACTCTTCCAATGGCTTCCGACGAGCCATTCTCCGGCATACTACCCGGCTAAGTGGCCTGTTGAGCCCTCTAGATATGAGCAAGGCCACTCGATGCTTCACCTACCTCACCTGGCCCGACGGAGCCAGTTGCCGCCCCAAGCGGGTGCATGGTTCAGCAACTCGCCGCTCCAGTTCAGCTCGATGAGGAGTGGCGAGTTGCTCCACGCCGGCACGGGCGTCATCGCTGCCGCGTCATACCGCTCCACCAGTGTCTGCGGCCACGCCTCCCATGTCTGTGGTGGCCGCGCCTCCCGTGCCTGCGGCAGCGCCATGCAAGCAGAGATAGAAGCCGGGTGTGCGAAGAGCGACGAGTCGGTGGCTAGCTTCTCCGTGTCCGCCGCCATCATATCATCGAGGAGAAGTAGAACACGGGAGGCCGCTGATGTCTACTACACAACTTGTTCTTGTAGACTCGTGTTGGGCCTCCAAGCGTAGAGTTTTGTAGGACAGTAGCAAATTTCCCTCAAGTGGATGACCTAAGGTTTATCAATCCATGGGAGGCATAAGTTGAAGATAGTCTCTCTCAAACAACCCTGCAACCAAATAATAAAAAGTCTCTTGTGTCCCCAACGCACCCAATACAATAGAAAATTGTATAGGTGCACTAGTTCGGCGAAGAGATGGTGATAAAAGTGTAATATGGATGGTAGATATATTTTTATAATCTGAATAAATAAAAACAGCAAGGTAACAAGTGATAAAACGGAGCACAAACGGTATTGCAATGCTTGAAAACAAGGCCTAGGGTCCGTACTTTCGGTAGTGCAATCTCTCAACAATGCTAATCTAATTGGATCACATAACCATCCCTCAAAGTGCGATGAAGAATCACTCCAAAGTTCCTATCTAGCGGAGAACATAAGAAGAAATTGTTTGTAGCTATTCTTTCCGATCGATCTATCCAAGAGTTCGTAATAAAATAACACCAAGTTATTCTTTCCGATCGATGTATCAAGAGTTTGTACTAAAATAACAGTAAGTTATTCTTTCTGATCGATCTATCAAGAGTTCATACTGGAATAATACCAAAGCAAATTCAGATTCATAATACTCAATCCAACACAAAGAACCTCAAAGAGTGCCCCAAGATTTCTACCAGAGAAACAAAGTCGAGAACATGCATCAACCCCTATGCATAGATTACCCCAATGTCACCTCGGGAATCCGCAAGTTGAGTGCCAAAACATATATCAAGTGAATCAATATAATACCCCATTGTCACCACGAGTATTCATATGCAAGACATATGTCAAGTGCTCTCAAATCCATAAAAGTATTCAATCCGATAAAACAAAATCTCAAAGGGAAAACTCAATTCATCACAACAAGATAGAGAGGGAGAAACACCATATGATCCAACTATATTAACAAAGGCCCCGATACATCAAGATCGTGCCATCAAGAACACAAGATCGAGAGAGAGGGAGAGATTAAACACATAGCTACTGGTACAAACCCTCAGCCCCGAGGGTGGACTACTCCCTCCTCATTATGGAGACCATAGGGATGATGAAGATGGCCTCCGGTGATGATCTCCCCCTCCGGCAGGGTGCCGGAACGGGCTCCTGATTGGTTTTTCATGGCTACAGAGGCTTACGGTGGCGGAACTTCTGATCTAGGGTTATTTCTGGGGGTTTCTCTATTTATAGGATTTTTCAGTGTTGGAATCACGCGAAGATGGGCCACGAGGAGGGCACAATCCACCAGGGCACGCCTGGGCCTCCTGGCGCACCCCGGTTTCTTGTGCCCTACTCCTTCACCTTCTGGTCCTTCCACGAAGCTTCTAGTGCCTCTTTTGTTCCAAAAAAATCATCAAAAAGTTTTGTTGCATTTGGAGAACTTTTATTTCTGCACAAAAAAGAACACCACGGTAGTTCTGCTGAAAACAACGTCAGTCTGGGTTAGTTCCATGCAAATCATACCAAAACCATATAAAATTGTTGTAAACATGGCATGAATACTTCATAAATTATAGATACGTTGGAGACATATCAGCATCCCCAAGCTTAATTCCTACTCGTCCTCGAGTAGGTAAATGATAAAAGAAATAATTTATGAAGTGTGGATGCTAGCAAAGTGCATAAGTTTGATCAATGATAATTTCAATCACTTTTCCTAGCATCATAACATCAATTCTTTCTCATAAAACTTCTCATGTTAAAGTAGCAATCAATTCACATGTTAAGGTTCAAACAATGAATTCTCTTGAAACTCAACAACCTATATTCTTAGTCACCAAACAATTGCAATTCAACTTATTCAATAGAGTCTAAGTAAGAGCTCCACATACTCAATCATCATATAGTCTTCTATAATTGCTAGTACTCAAAGCATATTTTTAGAACAAATAGCATCCATCGAACACAGAGAAAGATAGGGGCTTAATGTTTCGCCTCCCAACTCATTTATCATAGAGATAATTGTCAACAATAATAAATCATGATCAAATATATTTGACTGGCCATATGTGCCTAGATCTTTCCCAATCACATGATGCTTGCCAACTAGAGAGTAATTGAGGTTGAAATGAGAATGCATACTATTGACTCTTGCATAAAAGTAAATACTGAAAAGCAAAAGATAGACCCTTCACAGAGGGAAGCAGAGGTTGTCATGCACTTTTTATTATTGGATGACCAAACTCTTAATGCAAAGGAACATCACGTCCACGGCCGCAGATCCGCATCGTGTGTGTGTGTGTGTGTGTGTGTTTGTGTCTGAGCGAAATCTCAAAACTAAAGGTGCTCTGCTGGAATCCCATTGTATGTATTCATATGGTTCCGGACTCGAGTTAACCTTACGCATATGTGTGCGAGAAATAGTTATACTTTGAGACATTAGTGGCGGTGGGTGGGCGGAATTAAAGGGGTGGGCGTGTTTGACAAAGAGAGCGTGTGTGTGTTTGTGTGAGAGACTTGTAGGATGGGGTAGAAAGACGAATTCTAACCTTGACAGAGGGAGAGAAATACACGAAGTGCGCGTGTGTGATTCCGATGCCCACGGAGAAACGAGATATGTATGCGTGTGAGAGAGATTGCACAATTCATTCACGTATCACTATGTAGCAATCATGAACATGCATCGCTTGAACATAATCAATATCTACTTCATATCGTGGCCAAAGATACAACATCGATTCAACGCTATAAAGATTGGACACTCACATATCACATTTTTTTCGAATAGTCTTTTTCGATTGTGCATGCGAAAGTTATAGTAGTGATGTTTCTTCAAACAACCACTGTAGTTATCATGTACATGCACCATTGTTAGTTTTGCATTCAAATTCATTAGTCTTGGATGATTTAATGTTCTATTATGAAGTAATATATGTAATATTCATATATGAATTCAACGGGTACGCAATTTATGAAATGGAGGCCATGTAATCATATGAGGTAAAACTTTTAAGTAGCGGACTACAATATCCATTTCTTTTTGTGCATCTATATTAAAATTAACACGTCAATGCATTATGTTTAAAATAAATAACCAATGGCAGTAAATTATATATTTACATAAGAAATACATAGGCTGAGCGTTTGATCTGTTTTTTTGCGAACGCGCATCTAAACCCGTACGATTGGCCGTGCCTGTGTGAACGTCCAAGTTATCAGTGCATCATCCCGAGTTATAGTCTTTTTTTCTGGGGTGGACTTCATACCAGTTATTAACTGCTGATGTGTGCCCCGTGTACACAGTCTCGCATGACCTTCCCGCTAGCACTGTCCAAAATTAGTTGAAACTGGATACGAACGATCCCGCGGGCGGCAAAATCTCCCGCTTCCTTCTAAAATTTCCGCCACATAGTCTTTAGCATGCGAAATTCCCCTTTTGTCCTTGCTGCACGGAGAACAATAGTTACAATACGGCCCTCATTTACATAATAGGTTGGGGTTGCTTTGGTAACTTTCGGTTCCTCCCACCACACGACACCCCCATTTCCTCTCCCCCTCCCGCAAAAATGACTACACCACAGCACCAGAGCATCTTACATCACGCCGTCCGTACTTCATCGGCCTTTCTACCCCTTCCCTCTCAAAACCCTAGACTGCTCATCCACAGGTGTACCAGAGCCCATTCACTGCCAGCGTCGTCCACCTCGCCGGATCTGCTTCTGCGGCCGCATCTACCCCTCCCACCTCCCCTAGAAACAAGTAGACAGCTCATCCACCACTGTACCGCAGCTCATTCAGTGCCGGCCTTGTCCACGGCGCCGGATCTGCTTTGCCGGTACTCTCGTCAACCACAGCGCATCTGTAGTGGCTCCTTCGTACTTGAAAGCACAAGTGCTCCCTCGGTGATTTTGGTAATTAATGTCAACATATCTCTTGTTGGACTAATATCTTCATCTAGTATATTTCAGAAAGCTCAACAATGGCGTGGCATGAACAAGAGGATGTGAAACCCCTTCAAGATACTAAGGACAAAGATTGGCAAAATCTCAAGACTCTTCATTTCTATTTTAGTGATCCAAGATCACATTGAGTCCATAGGAAAAGCCAATACTATTAAAAGGGGATGAGGTGTTGCTTAATGGTCTACTTGCTCAAAATGCTTAGTGATATGCTCCAAAGCCCTCAACCACTCTCTCATTTCCAAATATGTCCAAAACCTAAAGTCAAACTTGGCCCCACCGATTTGATCTATCCGGCGCCACCGAGTTTCTTTGACATAGCCACTGCCAGAAACCCTAATCAATTCGGTCACACCGATCAGGATCTCGGTCTCACCGAGATGGCAATGCAAACTCTCTGTTTCCCTTCCTAACGTTTCGGTCTTACCAAAATGAGCGATCGGTCCCACTGAGTTCGCAATGCAAACTCTCTGTTGCCTATTGTAATTATTTCGGTCTCACCGAAATATGCAATCGGTCCCACCGAGTTTGCCTGACCAACTCTCTGTTTGACTCATTGCTGAAATCGGTCCCACCGAGTTCATGCAATCGGTCACACCGAGATGAGGTCTTGCCCTAACCCTTGCACATCGGTCCCACCGAGTTGATCATGTCGGTCCCACCGAGAATCCTAACGTTCACATTTTGAACTAAATCGGCCTCACCGAGTTCTTCTATTCGGTCTGACCGAGTTGGGTCAAATGTGTGTAACGGTTGGATTTTGTGTGGAGGCGATATATACCCCTCCACCCCCTTCTCTATTCAAGAGAGAGCCATCAGAACGTGCCTACACTTCCACTACTCATTTTCTGAGAGAGAACCACCTACTCATGTATTGAGATTAAGACATTCCAATCCAACCACAAGAATCTTGATCTCTAGCCTTCCCCAAGTTGCTTTCCACTCAAACCATCTTTCCACCATAGCCAAATCTGTGACAGAGAGTTGAGTGTTGGGGAGACTATCATTTGAAGCACAAGAGAAAGGAGTTCATCATCATCACACCATTTATTACCTTTTGGAGAGTGGTGTCTCCTAGATTGGTTAGGTGTCACTTGGGAGCCTCCGACAAGATTGTGGAGTTGAACCAAGGAGTTTGTAAGGGCAAGGAGATCGCCTACTTCGTGAAGATCTACCCGAGTGAGGCAAGTCCTTCGTGGGCGATGGCCATGGTGGGATAGACAAGGTTGCTTCTTCGTGGACCCTTCATGGGTGGAGCCCTCCATGGACTCGCGCAGCCGTTACCCTTCGTGGGTTGAAGTCTCCACCAACGTGGATGTACAATAGCACCACCTATCGGAACCACGCCAAAAAACCTCGTGTCTTCATTGCGTTTGCACACTCCAATCCCATCCCTTTACTTTCTTGCAAATAGCATGCTTTACTCTTTCCGCTGCTCATACTCTTGTCATGCTTGCTTGAAATGTATTGTGAATGCTTAAACTTGTGCTAAAACTCCACCTCAACTTGAAGAACTTAAAAACTGCTACTTTTGCTTGTTGAGGGTCTAATCACCCCCCTCTAGACACCTCTTCTCAATCCTTTCAATTGGTATCAGAGCATTGGTCTCCATTGCTTTGGTTTAATCACCATTGGAGGAAGAAGGATGAGTCTACGATTGGGAGTATTAGACGTAGAGTACCTATACTTGATGGAGAGTTCTATCATGCTTGAAAAAATGAGATGCTTGAGATTTTCAATGAATATAATTTGAACAAGTATATTACTTGCCCTTGTGCACCTCCTATTGATCCTTTGCATCCTACCCCCAATGAGTCTCTTGACATGATCTGCAATCTTAGAACTATTAATCTTATCATTAGAGGATTGCCTAGAAACTTGATTGTGTGCTTGCCTACACTTGAATGTGCTTACACTATATGGAGATACCTCGAGAAACGCTTTCCAAACTATTCCTTGAAAAATCTAGATGAGATTCTTCAAAAGTCCATTGCTTTAAATAAGATGAATTCTAGTGATCCTAAGTTTGGTGATTGTCTATTTGAGCTTCGTAACCTCATGCATGCCAAAGGAGATGTTGGAATCATTAGTAACATCATCTCTCAAGTCATTAGAATTCATAAAGTTGAACATTGTCTTGGTTATAAATCTAATGAATTACCTTCTCTAGGTAATGATCATTCATATGATGATGATGTTGAACATGGATATTATGACGAGGATGATGATAGTGACCTTGATCTTGATGACGCTATGAGACACTTTGGTCTTATGGCTAACCTTCGTGGTTACACGGCTGGAGGAAAGGAATGGGTCCTTGATAGTGGATGTACCGATCACATGACCGGAGACAAGGATATGTTTCGTGAGCTTGCTGAAAATGACGGCCGTCGAAAGTTTTTCACTTTTGGTGATAACTCAAAGGGTAAGGTGGTTGGCCTTGGTAAGGTGGCCATCTCACATGACAGCTCCATCCAAAATGTTATGCTCATTGAATCTCTTGGCTACAATCTACTTTCCGTATCTAAACTAGCCAATTTCGGTCTCAATGTTCTATTCACTGAAGTAGACTGCCTAGTGTTTCAAAGAGATAATCATAGTATGGTCTTTACCGATATACATAGAGGTGATCTATACATTGTTGACTTCACTAAAAGAGCTCGACCTAGAACTTGCTTAATTGCTAAATCTTCCATAGGTTGGTTGTGGCATAGAAGGTTAGGTCACGTGGGCATGCGAAATCTTGATAAGCTTATTAAAGGTGATCATATCCTTGGTGTTAAAGATGTTATATTTGACAAGGATAGACTTTGCAGTGCTTGTCAAGCAGGAAAACAAGTTGGAGGAAGTCATCTCGTAAAGAACATTATGACCACGAGAAGACTGCTTGAGCTACTCCACATGGATCTTTTTGGTCCCAACGCCTACAAGAGTCTCGGTGGTAACTCGTTTGGTTTAGTCATTGTTGATGATTTTTCAAGATTTACGTGGGTGTTCTTTCTTGATGATAAATCGCAGGTCCAAAAGATCTTGAAGAACTTCGCTAGGAAGGCCCAAAATCAATTTGAAGTAAAAATCAAGAAGGTTCGCAGCGATAACGGAATGGAGTTCAAGAACGCCAATGTGGATACCTTTCTTGACGAAGAAGGGATTTCACATGAGTTCTCGGCTACGTACACACCTCAACAAAATGGAGTTGTTGAGAGGAAGAACCGGACACTCATTGAGATGGCGAGAATGATGCTTGATGAATACAAGATGCCAAAACACTTTTGGGCGGAAGCAGTTGAGATAGCTTGTCATGCAACAAATCGACTATATCTTCACAAGCTTCTTGGCAAGACGGCATACGAGCTTCTCACCGGTAACAAACCCCAAGTTGGATACTTTCGAGTATTTGGCTCAAAGTGCTACATTCTTGATAAACGTTGTCATTCAAAATTTGCCCCTAAATCTCATGAAGGTTTCCTACTCGGTTATGGCTCAAACTCTCACACACTACTGGAAACAGAGAATTTGCCATTAGTCAGATCTTTGCTGTCTACAAGCGGATAGCAAAGAATGTCTTTGCTGTCTGCGTCCAAAAAACGGACGGCAAAGAACGGGCTGACGGCAAAGACCCTATTTGCCATCAGTCAGATCTTTGTCGTCTGCTAGCAGATGGCAAAGAGGCGGGCCTGGTGGGCCGTCAGGGTTTGGACCTCCACTGGGCCCTACCCACCTCTTTGCCATCTGCTAGCGGACGGCAAAGATTTAACTATGTAACGGCCGT
Source organism: Thinopyrum elongatum (assembly GCA_011799875.1). NCBI lineage: Eukaryota > Viridiplantae > Streptophyta > Magnoliopsida > Poales > Poaceae > Thinopyrum > Thinopyrum elongatum. The sequence continues at coordinate 560,759,973 of CM022301.1, forward strand.
TCCCCCGCCTCCTCTCTCTGTTCTCTCTCTCCCTAACCCCCACCGCGCGCCAGTCAGATCGCCCCGACCCCCACTACACCCCGACCGCACACCGCCGCCCCGCACCCCGCCGCCACCCCAACCGCCCCCCGTCCCCGACCACACGCCGCCCCGGCCCACCGCCCACTGCCACCGCCGCTCCGGCCCCCCTGCCACTCCTGCACGCCGCCCCGGCCCGCCGCTCCGCCCCGGGACGCCCCGCCAGCACGGAACACCGCTCCGGCGCCGCCGCCCCCCCCCCCCGACGCCCCGCCGCTCTGGGCCACCCAAGGCCCTTCGCCCGGACCCCCCGCCGCCCCGTTCCCCCCGACGCCACGCCGCCCTGGCCTCCCCGCCGACCCGCCGGCGTCGGCCTCCTCCACCTCCCCCACTCCGGTGAGCCCCTCCCCCTCTTTTTTTCAGTTTAGTTTATAGTTTAGATTTAGTTTAGGTTTAGTTTAGGGTTTTTTTTCTTCTGTTTTTTAGGTTTAGGTTTAGATTTTGTTTAGTTTAGGTTTAGTTTAGTTTAGATTTAGTTTGGTTTAGGTTTAATTTTCTGTTTTTTAGGTGTAGGTTTATATTTAGTTTAGTTTAGGTTTAGTTAAGAAGAAAGAAGAAAGATGAAAAAAAAGAAAATAAGAAGTAGAACAAGAGGAAGAAGAAGAAGAAGAAGAAGTAGAAGAAAAGAAGAGGAGGAAGAAGAAGAAGAAAAGAGGAGGTTAGGGGTGTGTCGGCGCCGATGGAACCGGGTCGAGGTTAGGGGTGCGTCGGCGCCGATGGAACCTGGTCGAGGATCGAGGTTAGGGGTCGATGGCCGATGATCTTCCGGTCCGAGTGCCGACCGACTGGTGTCGTAGCTTAAGATGAGGACGTCCCCGAGCTGAAGGTCATGAGCGTGGGTGAACTGCTTCCATCCGTGCACGAATAATGGATGGAAGCAGTTCGCCCGCGCTGATGACCTTTAGCTCGGGCACGTCCGCATCTTAAGATACGACAACAGCCGCACCATGCTCACAGTGAAGGTGTTCGACAGGACCACCGAGGGGGCGAGGGGTCGAGGGTCTAGGGGTCGATGGTCAAGGATCTTCTGGTCTGAGTGCTGACCGACTGGTGTCGTAGCTTAAGACGAGGACGCCCTGAGCTGAAGGTCATGAGACTGGGTGAACTGCTTCCATCCGTGCGCGAAGAACAGATGGAAGCACTTCGCCCGCGCTGATGACCTTTAGCTCGGGCACATCTACATCTTAAGCTACGACAAGAGCCGCACCATGCTCACAGTGAAGGTGTTCGACAGGACCACCGAGGGGGCGAGGGGTCGAGGGTCTAGGGGTCGAAGGTCTAGGGGTCGAAGGTCGAGGATCTTCCGGTCCGAGTGCTGACCGACTGGTGTCGTAGCTTAAGACGAGGACGTCCCCGAGCTGAAGGTCATGAGACTGGGTGAACTGCTTCCATCCGTGCGCGAAGAACGGATGGAAGCAGTTCGCCCGCACTGATGACCTTCAGCTCAGGCATGTCTACATCTTAAGCTACGACAACAGCCGCACCATGCTCACAGTGAAGGTGTTCAATAGGACCACCGAGGGGGCGAGGGTTCGAGGGTCTAGGGGTTGATGGTCGAGGATCTTCTGGTCCGAGTGCTAACCGACTGGTCTCGTAGCTTAAGATGAGGACGTCCCCGAGCTGAATGTCATGAGCGTGGGTGAACTGCTTCCATCCGTGCACGAATAAAGGATGGAAGCAGTTCGCCAGCGCTGATGACCTTCAGCTCGGGCACGTCCGCATCTTAAGATACGACAACAACCGCACCATGCTCACAGTGAAGGTGTTCGACAGGACCACCGAGGGGGCGAGGGGTCGAGGGTCTAGGGGTCGATGGTCGAGGATCTTCCGGTCCGAGTTTCTGAAGAAGGAGGAGTACATGAAGGTAATTGCCTATATTCTTAAGGCCTTGTTCTTAGTTTCATTGATTTGATTCGTAGGCGTAGCGCTCAAGTTTCTCTTTACTGACTTAGGTGCCTTGAGATGGTGTGCTGATAAGATGGATTGTTGGGAGGCGTTGGTGGATGAGTGGTGCTCAGACACATGGCGGGCCATCCACAAAGGTGCCAAGGACAAGCGTGCCCAAATGAGAGGTATGCCACACCATCAAGGCAGCGCCAACTTATATCAATACGGGCGGAACTGGGTATGTGGTTTGCTTCATGATTCATGCAATTCATTCTGTCATGCTAGCTTGAGCCCTTTAATTACTAATACTATGTTCCTCTCTTTTAGGCTGGATACAATATGGCACCGGTGCCAGAGGTGTTCGACCTCTATGCCATGGCCCATACTGCCCCGTTCAAGAAGGCCAAGGCATTCTCTGCGTCTGACCTCCATCATCCAGAGAACTTCACCAACATCTCCTCCCACAACAAGCTCGTGAAGTACAGAGATGAGGGGAAGGTGAGGAAAGGGGAGGACTTTAACCCGAGTGGGCCATTTGATCCAGAGCTGGTGATGATATCTGGTGGCGGGAGGTCCCATGGCTCGATAGCCATTGGGGATGGACTTATCCGTTGTCCTCGCACTCTCCCGGAGATCAAGGTGCACCAAACGAGCTCAGATCCTGAGATAAGGCCTCGTCCACGGCCAATCGAGCTCGCCTTCTAGGTTAGTTATACAGACTCAGATTTCTTTCAAGCATTACATTGTGTTTGCAGCCATCGATGATTACAATGCTAACGAGGAGTGGTCTTGCAGGCTGCTCTTCAGACTGAGAGAGATAGAACCCAGGTGCTTCTGGTGGAGAGGGAGCTGGAGTTGGAGGAGAAGACAGCAAGGTTGATGGAGGAGGAGAGGGCATGGAATGACATGCAGAACCGGGCCATGAATGAGCTCCTCGTGGTAAGTTTCTTCTGCATATTAGCCAAATCCTGCACGTAATGTTCATTTCATTACTAACTAGTATGACTGACCCGTGAAAACCAAATGTGCAGTCTGTGTGCCAGAAGGCCGGTCAGACCCCTCCGCCGATGCCAAAGATTGCTCCGGGGACCACGGTGAGTTTAATTTGAATGGTCATTAGTTACTAGTATTAACATCTGAGTGTCGTCATGCTAACGAGACATTGCAAATGATCTTTGGTGCAGCGTGCCTCCAGACAAGCATCACACGATCCTTCTCCAGGTGGTGGTACTAGCACGAGCCACGGCGGTGCTTCACCTCCGTGATGACGGTAAGTTTTCTCTAGTGTTTTGCTTACCAAATGCATAAAGACCTAGACTTAGCTTTAGTTCCTAAAAAATGCTTACCATAATGACCTAGACTTAGCTTATCTTCCTCCAAAATGACATAATTAGCTTACTTAGCTCCAAAATGATCTATACTTAGCTTTGTTTCCTCCGAAATGACCTAAGTTAGCTCTAATATGCTTAGTTATCTCTAATATGCTTAGCTTCCTAGGTTTGCTCAATAATGACATACACTTAGCTTACTTATGTAAAAAATGGCATAATTAGCTTACTTAGGTTTGAAATGGCATAACAACCTTGGTAACCTCATATATGTCATATAGTTAGCTTATTTTCCTCGAAAATGACATAATAAGCGTAATTAGCTCCAAAATGATCAATTTTACCTAAGTTAGCTCCAAAATGACCTAAGTTAGCCCTAATATGCTAAGTTTTAGCTATAATATGCATAGTTACCTAGGTTAGCTCAATAAAGACCTATACTTAGCTTACTTACGTCAAAAATGTCTTCTTCTTCTTCTTCTTCTTCTTCTTCATTTTCTTCTTATTCTTCTTCTTCTTCTTCATTTTCTTCTTCTTCTTCTTCTTCTTCTTCTTCTAATCTTCTTCTTCTAACTTTCTTATTTCCCATTTTGCAGATTTTATTCACTTCACGAAAGCTTGCATTGATGGAGTGCTTCTTATCCCTTTCTCTGTTTCTTTTGTATCGTTGAACTATGCATGTATTGTTGGATGAAACTATTGTAATATATATGGTTGGATGCCTCTATGTGGAACTTGCTATGTATGATGGAACTATGCATGGAACTTGCTATGGTTGGATGGAACTATGCATGTATGATGAAGTTATATGTGTTGGATATCTTATATGTTTGCTCTGTAATTGCCCTATGAAATATATATATATATATATATATCATCTATTTGCTTTGAAAAATGCTTGGATATAAGAAAAAACAGAAAAAAAAGAGGCAATGCAGACCACGTGGCAGCATCCTGTGCAACCTGGGAGCTGACCATTTGGTTACTTTGCCGTCCGCCAGCAGACGGCAAAGGGGAGGGCATGTTTGCCGTCCGCTGGCAGACGGCAAAGGCTGCCGTTAGCCACCTAACGTGGCTAACGGCTATTTGTTACCGTCCATGTTCTTTGCCGTCAGCCACGGACGGTAAAGTGCCTTTGTCATCCGCTTCGAGGAAGCAGACGGCAAAGAACCCGTTTACCGTGAGCCTCTTTGTCGGGCAGGTTTGCCGTCGATGGTGGACGGCAAAGGGCTTTGCCGTCCGCTTTGGTGCCTTTGCCGTCTGCCATGGCAGACGGCAAATAAGCTGATTCCTGTAGTGACACTTACCGTGTCTACAACAATTTCACCCGAAAGGTTGAAGAGACGGTAGATGTGAAGTTTGATGAATCTAATGGCTCGCAAGTAGAGCAATTGCCAATTGATGTTGGAGACAAAGACCCTTCGGAAGCGATTCAAGACTTGTCTATTGGCAAGATTTGCCCAACAGAGGTGAAGGAGTGTACCTTGTCCATTCAAGTAGAAGCCTCAACTTCACACCAAGGTGAACCACAAGTTGACTTGGAGGCATCCACAAGTGGAACACGTCAAGATGAAGGAGACGAGGAAGTACAACAAGATGAACCTCATCGACCTCCTTCTCCACCTCCACAAGAGAACATCAACGCCAACAACAATGAAGATAGACAAGAGGAAGAACAAGACAATGAAGAGGATGTTCCACCCCGACCCAAACAAAAGCTCTCATGAGTTAGAGTAAGAGTCTCAAGAGATCATCCCGTCGAATAAATCTTCGATGGCATTCAAACCGGGAGAATTACTCGCTCTAAGTCTCGCTTAGCTAACTTTTGTGAACATTACTCATTCATTTCTAACATTGAACCTATGAAGGTTGAAGAAGCTCTTGATGATCCGGATTGGGTGAACGCTATGCATGAAGAGCTACACAATTTCGAGAGGAATCAAGTATGAATGCTTGTTGAGAAGTGACGGTGTCCTGGACTAGGGGGTACTCACCACATCGTCTCCCGATTAGTTGGATTGGGCCGAGGACCCCCAGGGCCGTTTACTCATGGGCCAGTTCGGACAGCCGAAGTATACACGAGGAAGATTCCACAAGACTTGGTGATCAAGACAAGGACTCCTCTCCACCGGCGTATTCGACTAGGACTCTTGTTATCCTAGGCCTCTGGTACATTATATAAGCTGAGGCCGGGCTAGTCGATAGGGAGGCTAGATCATTATGACATCAATCATCATACCTCTAGGGTTTAGACCACAAAATATGATCTCGAGGTAGATCAACTCTGTACTTGATATTCCATCAATATAAACAAGAGCAGGACGTAGGGTTTTACCTCCATCAAGAGGGCCCGAACCTGGGTAAAACATCATGTCCCCTGTCTCCTGTTACCCATCGATCCATGACACACAACTTGGGACCAACTACCTGAGATCTGCTGGTTTTGACACCGACAATGGTGCTTTCATTGAGAGTTCCGTTGTGTGATCGGCAAAGGATCAATGGCTCGCCCGCAGATCAACTGCGACGTCGGCATCTTCGTCGCCGGCTCGACTGGTCACCTTGACTCGACCGAGGACTGCGCTCCGTCTCCGATCGTCATGTTCGGACGAGGGCCTTCATCAAACATCATCTCCGATCTCTATCATGATCACGGAGGAATCATCCTTGGAGCTCGGGGGCTCAACGTCAACATTGCCCTCGGGCGACCGTGCTGTTTTTCTAGACAGCAAACTTTTATCCGCCTCCACCGCCTCCTCCAGTGTTGTTTTAATGATTGCTTCAATGGAATTGTGTGGAATTAAGTCTACAACAACCATGCAAAATTTCGCCGAGTTTCGATGGAGGAATCTCCGGCGATCTCCGATATACCGGAGCCTTGTCGAATCTGGAAGGGAATCTGGACGAGTTTGGAGCGTGGTGTCCAACATCTAGCTCGGACGTCCTTTCGAAGATCCAACCGTTGATCGGCTGCGGAATTCCTATATCTACCACCCCTCAAAATTTCAGCTTGATCCGACGGTTTAAACTTCGGGAACCTTCTGATGAGTGGACCCATTTTCAGATCTGTTTTCTGCGCGAATATGGATCCGACCCGAATTCATGTTTCTTTATGAACGTGATATTGGACAACCTTTTTAAAGGAATTTTCTTCTAGGGTATTGTACGTTGTTTTTAAACACGTGCCCATAAAATTTTAAGCCTCCTCTGAGGTAATCTTCACCATCACGCTGGTGTCAAACCAGTCTGGCAATATTGCTCCACGGCTGCCGACCTGCGCTAGACGCGTCGTCGCTTTTTGAGCCGAGCTCAACTTCTTCGGATCATCATCTCGGCGAGCCGAACAAGAGTTTGGAATCACCAGGGATAAATCATCACCGGCATCGTCGCATGGCCACTTCATCAAGCCGGCATTGACCGCGTCACAAGTTACAACCTGCGTCGGCATGGCCGCACCGTTGCTTCTTCAAGCCGATGTCCATCACGCCGAACTGCTTCAACACCTCGGCTGACATGGCAACTGCAACGTCTCCTTACCGACCTGCTCTATCACCTCGGCTAGACCGGGGGCTTCGCCATCTCTTCATCAACCTACTCCGGAGACTTCGGCGTCACCAGCCGACCAGCTTCATTACGTTAGCTGGACCGGGGGCTTTGCCTCGGCGAGACAATCTTTGCCAGCATCGCCATGCCGTCGCTTCATCACCCATCAGGCAATGGGTGTGCGGATCGAGTCCCAATTTTGGGAGTAACCTTTCTTCGGACTGCTACAACAAATAAACCAGGTGCTATTAATCCTAGCAATTTTTGCTTGTTTGGGTTTATTTTCCCAAGGAATTATTACTCTGGTTTGTTCCATCATCTGTACACAGGTCTATCAAATGGTGGCCACATTAACGATGGTCGCGTGGTGGTTCGGTCAGTTTCCGTACATAGTTCGGCGAACGCCGCATCCGGAACTAGGACCGACCTGTGAATTCGGGCTTTGCCACGCCTTTACCGCATCACGCCGACGCCCTGCATCGACATTGACTTCGGCGCCAGGCCACATCTCTTTAAATAAATTATTTTTGCGAAAAGCAATTATGCAAGGATTTTATATATATTTATATTATTCTTTTTGGACCGCACTATTTTATGTGTGCAGGTGATTGACTTCGACTGCGTCACGCGGTCACTTCGGCAAGCCAATGTCGTCGTCCCAATTGGCATAAATCGGCTCGCATGATCATCTTGTTGATTGAATGCCTCGGGGACTTCGGCATCATCAAGAGGGTCCTACCTCGTCGGGTGTTTGGCGCACGGGCCATATTTCTTTTATTACTCACTTTGCATGAATTATTAATCATGCAACCTTTTTTTATTACTGTTATCTTCGGCTTGCACTATCTTCCGTGCACAGGTAAATGATCTGGATTGGGCAGCGCTGTCACCTCGGCTGGACCGGGGGCTTCGTCATCACTTCATTAACTCACACCGGGAACTTCGGCGTCATACTGTCGGCCTACTCCGTCGTCTCAGACGGACGGGGCCGTGCTGTGTCGCCACTTTGGAGTGCCGAGCTCTTCACTCCTCCATCTCGGGACCGGCTTAGGGGCTGGGACCTCGTCCCGCTGTAAACTCGGACCGCGTCATCGATGCCGAGCACATTAACCAGCTAAGTCGCTTTCATGACCAAAGTTTTAAAATTTTAATTTGTGTTCGGTTCGACCGTGCTCACGTGAGTTGTTTGTTAAAAGAAACTCCCTTTAACCATGTTAGCTGGGGGCTCTTAAATTTACATGAGCCGTTTTATAATAAGTGTGTTTTCTTCTTGTTCGTTGCAAAGTCTTTTTCTATCACTCCTTCCTCGACTCGAGTGTGTGGTCAATAGCCGGATAGCCTGGGTCCGATCTTAACCCACTTGCAGTCTTGAGATCGGATGTGTCATGTTAAAGCACGACAGAAGCACAAACTTTTTTAGACCAATTTTCGGATAGGCACCAATTGACTTGATTTAGTTCGGACGTGGAGTTTCCGCATAAGTCTTTTGGTTTTTAAGCCTATGGCACTTTTAAACTATTTGTGTGTTTCCAGCATAAGTCTCGCAGTGCAACGCCGGACACCTTTAGAGATTCGGCAAAACATTCTCGGGTATTGCTTTATATGCATCGGTTTCGAATTGTGTCTTTGGTCAATAGTTGGGTTGCCCGGCTCCTGTGCTTGCCTCCTACATTCCGCTTTGTTCGGCTAGGTGTGCAAAGGGAGAACCACTGCGATTGTGCTTCCAGCTAGCATGGTTAAGCGCCTCAGTGGAGAAAGCCGAAAACTGACTGTCACAATAAGTGTAAACTGGGCAGCGATCTGATGACTGTGTTAAATTATAAGATCGATAGAGCTCACCCCATATTAAATGACAGTCCATTCATAACATTGGCCGAAGTGTTTACGGCTTGACCTCGACTGTCGCCGAACACTAACTGGGGGCTAGTAACTGGCCTCCCAACTTTAAGCTCCCATGACTAAGTGAAAGTTATAAAGCCCGCATATCTGATTGCCTCATTTCCGCTAACACAACCGCCTTCGGGCACCGAGACGTCGGCTAAGGGTTGTTTTGTTATTGCGAAAACACCCTGCGTAGCATCTACAAGGGGGTGGAAGCCGACGATGGGCCACTTTCAAATGATAAACGGTCGCAACGGAGTCATAATAAACATATCATCGGCGTTTGTATTTAATATACGAGGGCCTCCTTCCGCAATCATCGTTATAAAGCCATAAATATGCATCAATTTGACTTAAGATTTTGGCCAAGCTGGGTTGCCTGGCTCCTATGCTTACCCCTACGTTCCCGATTGTTCGGCTAGGTGGTAAAGGGAGCACCTCTGTGATTGTTACTACCGGGTCATCCGAGTAAGTACCTTAGACTGGGTGAAGCTGAAAGCTAGCAATCTTAAAGGATCACATTGGTCGGCAACGACGGAAGTGAAAATTTTGGTTTATTAATACCATAGAGTTTGGGAACTTTCCCCGAACTAAATCCTCAATATTTTCCTCCCACATTGATCGGAGGTGAGGTTTCATGATCATGATAAGCATGACGACCCAAAGAAAGGAACCGATAGCGGGACTATTTTCTTCGGAAGATGTTTCTTATGTTAAAATGTAATATAACATATCTCTCCGTGTACCTTTGTTTATAAAACCGTATGACCGGATTGCCTTGTTTTCCATAAATCTTTGCCCTTATAACGGCTTTATAACGTAGGAAAACACTCCTCGGCTACTGGCCGAAGAGGTTGAAGCCGATGGTCGGTCAACAAAGTTTTGTACAATGCGGATCCGAGCACTAATGATGTAAAGTACTTGGATACATAGAGTCATTACACATAATTTGTGATTTTACTATGGATATCGATCCTTAATTCGGCCACCCGTGCCCGCATTAAGACTCGGGGGCTACTGGGCTTCGGGCTTATTATTTACAAATATTAAAGGGGCACATCGATCCCCTGATCTGGTGTTGCCACCCGACCAGTGTCTCGGGGGCTACTGCATTGCTTGTTCAATGCAGAAAATTCAAAGTGCTTAGTGTTCGGCTTGACCGAACTATAGGCAAATGCGTCTTCGGACAACAACAGGTACCATCTGGACCTATCTGGCATCAAGCTAATATATTACGGCAACTTCTCAAGACCCTCTCTCAAGGGCCCGTTCGCCGATCACTATTATCTCTAATATATTACACTGCGTTTCTATTCCTACGTATGCTACCGAGCTAGGAGTCGATCCTCAGGCCGATTTCGCGCATCGACCTGAGTCTCAGGGGCTACTTGGATCAGCGGTTTCATGTTTTCCTTCAGGTGCATCTCGGGTTTTAGACCGACACACACCTTGAGGGCTACTGGCTATATATCTCGGCGGAGAATAAATTGCACCAATCAAAAATATTCACAAAAAATCAGCCCGCAGTCGGGGTGGTGCACCACCTCGGAAGTAGTCCGGCATAAAGCTCGGGCGCCAGTGGCTGGCTCCATAGAGGGCACTTCCGGCATTAAGCTCGGCTGAATTCATTCAATCTTTTAAAGACCGAGGTAGTTTATGACACCTCGGACGCTGACCATCGTTAGAGCTCGGATACAGTCCGGCGTTAGAGCTCGGATACAGTCCAGCGTTGGAGCTCGGATACAGTCCGGCGTTGGTGCTCGGCCGTAAAAGATACCTCAAACACAGTCCGGCGTTGGAGCTCGGATGCAAGAGGACACCACCGCATGGGAACAACTTCAAACCCGAGGTGTGGCGTAAAAAATAACAAGGCATTGATAAAGGCCGAGAACTTAAAGGGGCTCCTCGGATACCCGACGTGTAAACTCTTCGAATTCACTTCGGCGATCCTCAAGATCGAAGATGAGAAGATTTGTTGAACCAGTTTTCAAGACCGACGATCAAAGATGAAGAATAGTTCGAAAGAATCGAGGAGCGTCCCCAACTTGAAGACCGGTTCAGGGGGCTACTGACGGTGTCCTGGACTAGGGGGTACTCACCACATCGTCTCCCGATTAGTTGGATTGGGCCGAGGACCCCCAGGGCCGTTTACTCATGGGCCAGTTCGGACAGCCGAAGTATACGCGAGGAAGATTCCACAAGACTTGGTGATCAAGACAAGGACTCATCTCCACCGGCGTATTCGACTAGGACTTTTGTTATCCTAGGCCTCTGGTACATTATATAAGCCGAGGCCGGGCTAGTCGATAGGGAGGCTAGATCATTATGACATCAATCATCATACCTCTAGGGTTTAGACCACAACATATGATCTCGAGGTAGATCAACTCTGTACTTGATATTCCATCAATATAAACAAGAGCAAGATGTAGGGTTTTACCTCCATCAAGAGGGCCTGAACCTGGGTAAAACATCGTGTCCCCTGTCTCCTGTTACCCATCGATCCATGACACACAGCTTGGGACCCCCTACCCGAGATCTGCCGGTTTTGACACTGACAAGAAGCCCGATGAAAAGCACAATGTCATTGGAACCAAATGGGTGTTTCGGAATAAGCAAGATGAAGATGGACAAGTTGTACGCAGCAAGGCCCGTCTCGTCGCCCAAGGTTACACTCAAGTCGAAGGTATGGACTATGGTGAGGCATATGCCCCCGTTGCTAGACTTGAGTCCATACGCATCTTACTTGCTTATGCGAATCACCATGATATCACTCTATACCAAATGGACATTAAAAGTGCCTTTCTAAATGGAGAAATTTAGGAGGAAGTCTATGTTAAACAACCTCCCGGCTTTGTTAATCCCAAGAAACCTAATCATATTTACAAACTTCACAAAGCACTTTATGGTCTCAAACAAGCTCCTAGAGCATGGTATAAATGCTTGACTAAGTTTCTTATTGAAAAAGGCTTCGAGATTGGAAAAATTGATTCTACACTTTTTACTAAAAGGGTTAATGGTGAATTATTTGTGTGCCAAATTTATGTGGATGATATCATATTTGGTTCGACTAACCCTCATTTTAGTGAAAAGTTTGGAAGGCTAATGTCGGAGAAGTTTGAGATGTCTATGATGAGTGAACTCAAATTCTTTCTTGGTTTGCAAATCAAGCAAACTAAGGAGGGTACCTTTGTTTTCCAAACAAAGTATACCAAGGACTTATTCAAGAAGTTCAATATGCAAGAGAGCAAAGGTATGAAAACACCCATGCCTACTAGTGGACATCTTGACTTGACTAAGGATGGCAAACCGGTTGACCAAAAGGTTTACCGCTCTATGGTTGGTTCATTATTATATCTATGTGCCTCCCGTACTGATATTATGCTAAGTGTGTGCATGTGTGCACGATATCAAGCGGCCCCTAAAGAGTGTCATCTTAAGGCTGTGAAAAGGATAGTGAGATACTTAATCCATACACCAAACTTTGGCATTTGGTATCCTAAGAGGTCCTCTTTTGATCTTGTTGGCTACTCCGATTCGGACTATGCCGGTGACAAGGTTGATAGAAAGTCCACTTCGGGAACTTGTCAATTTCTTGGTAGATCTCTTGTATCTTGGTCCTCCAAGAAACAAAACTTGGTATCCTTATCCACCGCCGAAGCGGAATAAATTGCTGCCGGATCATGTTGTGCTCAATTACTTTGGATGACCCAAACTCTTAAGGATTATGGGATACATGTGAAACATGTTCCATTGCTATGTGATAATGAAGGTGCTATTAAGATTGCTCACAATCCCGTGCAACATTCTCGAACTAAGCATATTGAAGTTTGTCATCATTTCATTCGAGATCATGTTGCTAAAGGAGACATCAATCTTAAGCATGTTCGTACCGATAAGCAATTGGCGGATATATTCACCAAACTGCTTGATGAGAAAGTATTTTACCATTTGAGAGGTGAATTAAATATTATTGATGCCTCAAACTTGGAGTAGAAACTCCATTCGAATACATGCAAGGCATGAGCTTGTCTTTTGACTAATCCTTGATATTACTCTTATGATGATGATCATATGTCTTGGATCTATACTTGTACCCTTGCATGTTATCTAACCCTTGTAGGTACTTGGATGAGCCCAAATCTACGAGATTGCAAGTCATTCACATCTTGAGCGATCTTTACATCACCAAGTTTCTACTATATGGTTGTTGAATACAAGGAAGCATGGATTCACTCAACATATCCTTTGACAATTTCTATATATCAGATTTCATTTGGTATCAAGTTTCATGATTGTCACCTTGGATACACAAGTGCTCTTCCTTGCAAGACTAACCCATGTAGGAAGATGAACTCAAACTATAAGTGGTGCTCTCAACTCTTGATGAACTACATCAACCTCGAGCATCCAACACAAGTTCGACTACATGATCAAGATCAACACCACCACTCAAGGTATGTTATTCCATCTTAGAGAAGCTTTACTCCAAGACATTGGTCAAAGCAACTCACCAAGATGTGAATACACCAAAAAGCTTAAACGAAAAATGGGAACCCCATTTTGAGCTTAAACGATGAGTATGACCTACGATCAAGTGTCATCACTTGACTCCTTAGTCAATATACTCTAACATAGGTGACTTTGTCACCGACCCCTTCTAGATGAAGTTCTCTAGTGTTTCTTTGTTTTGCTTATGTTTTTACCAAAAAAAAACTTCATCTAGATCCTTTTCCCTTGTATGTTTCTCTGTATTTTTCTGCATCTAATTCATTGCAAATTCTTCAGTTAATTCCTTGCAAATCCTTGTGAGATTTCGATTGCCAAGTGAGCTGAGTTGACAAGACTTTTCCTCTGTATTGAACTCGGCCTCACCAATTCATGCCCATCGGCTAGACCGAACTACAATACCTTGTAGACAGTTCATCGGTACAACCGAAGAGGACTAACCCGGTCTGACCGATATGCATCATCTATGACACCGCCAACTCGGTGTCACCGATGAAAATAGATCGGCGTTACCGATTTCACTACTGAGAAAACTTTTTGCCATTGCAAATGTCATTTCTTCTCCAGCTCCACTCAGTGATTCTTATCCTCTACTCGCATCTTATACTACATGCTGCTTTGTAATGTGTTTCAAGGACCAAACCTATTTGACTCATGCTCCAGAAGGTCCCTTCTTGGAAATTAATGTCAAAGGGGGAGAGAGAGAGCACATCAAAGCTTATCACATGGGAAAGCACATCTTAGCTTGCTTCCCCAGATGCTTATTAACAATAGAGGAGAGAAGTCACATGTCTTTAAGTGGGGGAAGACATGTTAATAAATGTGAGTTCGTATCTTTTCATGCTCTGATTTTTTTTCTTGCTCTGATTTTCTCTTACCCTACCTTCTCCCATTATCCAATATCAAATTCAGGGGAGAAAGAGTTCCTATCTAAGGGAAGAAAATCTTTGGAATTCATTGCATATCTTTAATCTTTGGGGACATGTCCATATCCAAATAGAGTACTAAGTACTTACTCTTTACATGTCATCCCAGTCTTGGTAATCTTGTGGTCTCCTAAACTTGCTTCATTTAGAGTGTTCTTGTGTTATCTAACCTTGTTTTCTCAAGCTCACCTCTTCCGAAGCCAGCCCAAGACCACAAGGTAAGTATATGCATCACACTCATGTGCATGATGATCTCTTGCTGATGTACATATTGTTTGCAAGAAGGACTCATGAACATAAAGGTACACTTCCTGTATACATCATTTGCTCTGATGCATATAGCCAAGATACATGTAACTCATTGCTTGCTCTGACATGCTTATGCATTCACATGATCTTACATACTATCTTTACATGAATGCATACATGTAGGGGGAGCCTATGCATGTTACATGTCCTTCCAAAGCTTTACTTGTTACTCTTCATATCCTTATCTAAAGCTTTGATGTATGTTGTCATCAATTACCAAAAAGGGGGAGACTGAAAGCACAAGTGCTCCCTGGGTGATTTTGGTAATTAATGTCAACATATCTCTTGTTGGACTAATATCTTCATCTAGTATATTTCAGAAAGTTCAACAATGGCGTGGCATGAACAAGAGGATGTGGAACCCCTCCAAGATACTAAGGACAAAGATTGGCAAAATCTCAAGACTCTTCATTTCTATTTTAGTGATCCAAGATCACATTGAGTCCATAGGAAAAGCCAATACTATTAAAAGGGGATGAGGTGTTGCTTAATGGTCTACTTGCTCAAAATGCTTAGTGATATGCTCCAAAGCCCTCAACCACTCTCTCATTTCCAAATATGTCCAAAACCTAAAGTCAAACTCGGCCCCACCGATTTGATCTATCCGACGCCACCGAGTTTCTTTGACATAGCCACTGCCAAAAACCCTAATCAATTCGGTCACACCGATCGGGATCTCGGTCTCACCAAGATGGCAAGGCAAACTCTCTGTTTCCCTTCATAACGTTTCGGTCTTACCAAAATGAGCGATCGGTCCCATCGAGTTCGCAATGCAAACTCTCTGCTGCCTGTTGTAATTATTTCGGTCTCACCAAAATATGCAATCGGTCCCACTGAGTTTGCCTGACCAACTCTCTGTTTGACTCATTGTTGAAATCAGTCCCACCGAGTTCATGCAATCGATCACACCGAGATGAGGTCTTGCCCTAACCCTTGCACATCGGTCCCACCGAGTTGATCATGTCGGTCCCACCAAGAATCCCAACGTTCACATTTTGAACTAAATCAGCCTCACCGAGTTCTTCTATTCGGTGACCGAGTTGGGTCAAATGTGTGTAACGGTTGGATTTTGTGTGGAGGCTATATATACCCCTCCTCCCCTTCTCTATTCAAGAGAGAGCCATCAGAACAGGCCTACACTTCCACTACTCATTTTCTGAAAGAGAACCACCTACTCATGTGTTGAGATTAAGACATTCCAATCCAACCACAAGAATCTTGATCTCTAGCCTTCCCCAAGTTGCTTTCCACTCAAACCATCTTTCCACCATAGCCAAATCTGTGACAGAGAGTTGAGTGTTGGGGAGACTATCATTCGAAGCACAAGAGCAAGGAGTTCATCATCATCACACCATTTATTACCTTTTGGAGAGTGGTGTCTCCTAGATTGGTTAGGTGTCACTTGGGAGCCTCCGACAAGATTGTGGAGTTGAACCAAGGAGTTTGTAAGGGCAAGGAGATCGCCTACTTCGTGAAGATCTACCCGAGTGAGGCAAGTCCTTCGTGGGCGATGGCCATGGTGGGATAGACAAGGTTGCTTCTTCGTGGACCCTTCATGGGTGGAGCCCTCCGTGGAATCACGCAGCCGTTACCCTTCGTGGGTTGAAGTCTCCACCAACGTGGATGTACGATAGCACCACCTATCGGAACCACGCCAAAAATCTCCGTGTCTTCATTGCGTTTGCACACTCCAATCCCATCCCTTTACTTTCTTGCAAATAGCATGCTTTACTCTTTCCGCTGCTCATACTCTTGTCATGCTTGCTTGAAATGTATTGTGAATGCTTAAACTTGTGCTAAAACTCCACCTCAACTTGAAGAACTTAAAAACTGCTACTTTTGCTTGTTGAGGGTCTAATCACCCCCGTCTAGACACCTCTTCTCGATCCTTTCAATTGGTATTAGAGCATTGGTCTCCATTGCTTTGGTTTAATCACCATTGGAGGAAGATGGATGAGTCTACGATTGGGAGTATTAGACGTAGAGTACCTATACTTGATGGAGAGTTCTATCATGCTTGAAAAAATGAGATGCTTGAGATTTTCAATGAATATAATTTGAACAAGTATATTACTTGCCCTTGTGCACCTCCTATCGATCCTTTGCATCCTACCCCCGATGAGTCTCTTGACATGATCCGCAATCTTAGAACTGTTAATCTTATCATTAGAGGATTGCCTAGAAACTTGATTGTGTGCTTGCCTACACTTGAATGTGCTTACACTATATGGAGATACCTCGAGAAATGCTTTCCAAACTATTCCTTGAAAAATCTAGATGAGATTCTTCAAAAGTCCATTGCTTTAAATAAGATGAATTCTAGTGATCCTAAGTTTGGTGATTGTCTATTTGAGCTTCGTAATCTCATGCATGCCAAAGGAGATGTTGGAATCATTAGTAACATCATCTCTCAAGTCATTAGAATTCATAAAGTTGAACATTGTCTTGGTTATAAATCTAATGAATTACCTTCTCTAAGTAATGATCATTCATATGATGATGATGTTGAACATGGATATTATGACGAGGATGATGGTAGTGACCTTGATCTTGATGACGCTATGAGACACTTTGGTCTTATGGCTAACCTTCATGGTTACACGGCTGGAGGAAAGGAATGGGTTCTTGATAGTGGATGTACCAATCACATGACCAGAGACAAGGATATGTTTCGTGAGCTTGCTGAAAACGACGGCCCTCGAAAGTTTGTCACTTTTGGTGATAACTCAAAGGGTAAGGTGGTTAGCCTTGGTAAAGTGGCCATCTCACATGACAGCTCCATCCAAAATGTTATGCTCGTTGAATCTCTTGGCTACAATCTACTTTCCGTATCTAGACTAGCCGATTTCGGTCTCAATGTTCTATTCACTGAAGTAGACTGCCAAGTGTTTCAAAGAGATAATCATAGTATGGTATTTACCGATATACGTAGAGGTGATCTATACATTGTTGACTTCACTAAAAGAGCTCGACCTAGAACTTGCTTAATTGCTAAATCTTCCAAAGGTTGGTTGTGGCATAGAAGGTTAGGTCACGTGGGCATGCGGAATCTTGATAAGCTTATTAAAGGTGATCATATCCTTGGTGTTAAAGATGTTATATTTGACAAGGATAGACTTTGCAGTGCTTGTCAAGCAGGAAAACAAGTTGGAGGAAGTCATCCCGTAAAGAACATTATGACCACGAGAAGACTGCTTGAGCTACTCCACATGGATCTTTTTAGTCCCAGCGCCTACAAGAGTCTCGGTGGTAACTCGTTTGGTTTAGTCATTGTTGATGATTTTTCAAGATTTACGTGGGTGTTCTTTCTTGATGATAAATAGCAGGTCCAAAAGATCTTCAAGGACTTCGCTAGGAAGGCCCAAAATCAATTTGAAGTAAAAATAAAGAAGGTTCGCAGCGACAACGAAACGGAGTTCAAGGCATAAAATGAGTGAATCTACACTAAAAAATGCATCTATATCACTACAAAAAAAAGACACATCGTGACATTTTGGGCCGAACGATTTTTTTTCTGGCATGCTTATGACACTTCTATGATGATAATTGTGACAAAACCCGGTATCATCATAGATGTGGTGGGCTCCTACTTCTGTGACAAAAAATCATGACAGAAAATGAGCTTTTCGTCCTGGGCAGGCCAGAGACGCAGCTGCATGACATTCTTTGGGCCGTCCATGATGGAAAAAATCATGGTAGAAGCAAGGGCGAGGAAAATATCGAGGAGTTCCCGGTTACGGTGGGTGGTTGGGGCCGAGTGATGCACTGTGGTTTGGGCGTTTCTCTCGTGTATGCGCGTGTGTGTGAGGCATTGGGCTCTAACTGAACCCGAGCGATCGCACGTTACTGAACCCGAGCGATTGATCCCTTGGCTATTAACTGAACCCGAGCGATGGATCCCTTGGCTGTTAACTGAATCCGAGCGATTCATTCGCTGCTGACTGAACCCGAGCGATTCCTTCGCTGCTGCTGCTAACTGAACCCGAGCGATCGATCACTGCTGCTGCTTACTGAAGCCGATCGAGCCTCCGTGCGAGACGTAGCTAGCCGGTGTTGGGTTGCCTCTTGATGAATAGTGATCATTACTACCATGCGCGCGGTACGTAGAACGAGTCGAGACGTGGTGAGTCAAGCCGGTTGGTTGGCTGTGGATGAATAGTTCACGGTGGGGGTTGGATGAACAGGACCCCGTGGTAGTAGGCCGTTGCCGCTGGATGAACAGGACCCCGAGGAGGCCGCCGCACCCCAGCTGGTTTGGGGTGGATGAACAGGACCCCATGGAGGCTCTATGAACAGTAGCCGGTGGAGGCTGGATGAACAGTAGCCGTGAATGAACAGTAGCTGGTGGAGGCTAGAGGAGGTCGACTGTGGATGAACAGTAGCCCCCGTGGAGGCTGAAGTGAGGCAGTAGACGATGGATGAATAGGACCCCATTTCGACCGTAGGTGCTCCAACAGAAGTCCGTTTCCTCTGTTTTGCGGTACGCCACACCCCTCCTGACCAACAGGACCCCGTTTCGACCGTAAGCACTCGAACAAAAGTCTGTTTCCTCCATTTTGCGGTACGCCAGACCCTTCTCGATGAACATGACCCTGTTTTGACCGTACGCGGTCGAACAGAAGGCCTGTTTCCTTCGTTCTATGGTAGGCCAGACCTCGTTTCGGATGTTCTGTCCAAGCCGGTTGGCTCCCGATGAACACGACGTATTCCGTTGCCTCCCCATGAACAAGACATAGTTTCTCTGTTCCAACCCAGCCGGTTGGCTTCCAATGAACAAGACGCCGTTGCTGCCGTCCGTTGCCTCTCCATGTACACGAGCCTTGGCCGTACGTATGCGCGAGTACGTGTTCGAGACCCTGCCCGTATTTACGTACGTGGCCATATTTTTTGGCACCTGGCTGTACGTACGTGCACACGGTTTTGACTGGACTGCCTGAACTGCTACCGCTCCTTACTCTTTTTTTTGTACTCGGCCATGGTTCATCGTGGCAGACAGACCGATCGACCGGTATGTACACAGACAACGCTATGTACGCTTCGACCGGGTGGGTCCCAGCTATCAGGGAGGATAAGGATGCACTTCCTTGTGTGCGAAGATATAGCTGGTGGGTCCCAGCTGTCAGGGGGAAGAATCATTTTTTTGCCCGTAATATGGACGCACTTCCTTGCGTGCGAAGATGTAGCTGGTGGGTCCCAGCTGTCAGGGGGGAAACGTTTTTTTCGCAAAATATGGTGGCCCTTCCGGTGGGTCCCAGCTGTCAGGTGGAGGAATCATTATTTTGCGTGTAATAAGGTGGCACTTCCTTGCTGCGGCCGTGGAGCCAGCTGTCAGCCTCTCCACGTACAGTCCTCTTCCGATGGAAGTCATTCCTTGACCACGCTGACCACGCCGCGTTGAGAGCACCAAGGCGGGGACGACAGCGAGGCCTAGGAAGGGAATGACCAGGAGCCGGGGAAGACTCAACAGTTGTTTCCCACGTGGAGGGGAGTACGAGGGTTTACTGCTTCGGCTGCAGTGTGAGGCTCCTGTCGCCGGAGAATAACAGGAGGTCTGGGTGAGTACAGGGATGGCTAGGCCAACGATGGTAGTAGGGTGGGGCGGTGAGGCCTGCGCGGCAGCACAAGCCGACCACGGAACACAGGAGGAGGTGGCACGGCCGGCGATGGTTTGGGCGACTGGAGCAAGAAGACCAGAGGTTGAAGAAGCACGACGGGCGTTGGATGGACATTGTACGGTCGCTGCAACTAGAATCGTTTATATTGACTAAGTTGACAAATCCTGCGTCCCCGTCAACTTAGTAGGCCCACATGTCAGCCTCCAAATATGGTGGGTCCCAGCTAGCAGGGGGAGTATTATTTTTTTTTTGCGTAATAAGGGGGCACTTCCTTGCGTGCGAAGTTATAGCTAGTGGGTCCGAGCTGTCAGCGGGAGGAACATTTTTTTTTGTGAAATACAGAGGCCCTTCCGCTGGGTCCTCGCTGTCTGGTGGAGGAATCATTATTTTGCGCGTAATAAGGAGGCACATACTTGCGTACGGCCGTGGACCCAGCTGTCAGCCTCTCCACGTACAGCCCTCTTCCGATGGATGTCATTCGTTGACCACATTCACCACGCCACGCCGATAGCACCAGGGCGGTGGACAATGGCGAGGCGTAGGAAGGGAACGACCCAGAGCTGGGGAAGACTCGACAGTGGTTGCCCACGCGGTGGGGAGTACGAGGGTTTACTGGTTCAGCTGTCGTCGCCGGAAAATAACAAGAGGTGTGGGTGAGTAGAGGAATGGCCTGGCCAGCGATGGAGTAGGGTGGGGCGGTGCGGCCTTTGCGGCAGCACAACCGGCCACGGGAGGCGGGAGCAGGCAGTCCCACCAGCGCTGGTTTGAGCGGCTGGAGCAAGAATATCAGATATTGAAGAAGCAGCACGGCCGTTGGATTAACATCCAATGGTCACTGCTGCTAGAATCGTTTGTGGACTAAGTTGACAAAGCCTTTCCTACATGTCAACCTTGTAGACCCACAAGTCAGCCTCCAAATCTGTCCCAAACAACATACAGCCCAAAATTTCTAGCCAGATTCAAATTAATTTTAAAACTAAACATACCTTAATTTAAATCCAATGAAATTTTACCCGCACAAAAACATTGAAATTTAAACTATCAAAATCCGAAAGAAAAAAGTATTTTGGAACTAATTGCCTGTTTGCTGTATTTTTTCATTTTACAGCCCATTTCTTATTACTTATAGCCCATTTCTTATTACTTATAGCCCATTTTCTGGGCAAGCCCGAATGCATCCCTCCTCGTCTTGAAAGATTTCCGGCCCAGTAGGGCGTAGAAAAGCAAGTAGGCCTACATTGGTTATTCTGCAAAAAACAAAATAGCTGGGCTAGCCATTTTCAGAAAGAAAAAAAACTGGGCTGGTCATGTGGTAAACATATGAAATAAAATCCTGGCCTAGATGGGCCACAGCTCCCGCACAACCCAGTTGAGACCCTTCTCCGTCCCGAAAACAAAAACAAAACAAAAAAATACCGCGCGCGCTGCTGGGTCCCGGGTGTCAGCCGCTCCTTGTGCAGTTATCTCGCTTATTGACTACGTTGACAATGGCGTGCGACCCAGATGTCAGGAAACCATCAGGAGGAACCCTTTTTTCTTGTAATAAAGGAGGCACTTGCTTGCCTACTGCCATGATCCTGGCGAGCGAACCAAAGCGGAGGACGATGATGAGGCCTCGGATGGGAATGAACAGGAGCCAGGGAAGATGCACAGAGTTTTAGGGTGCGATGTGGCCACGATGCGTGCGTGGCAGCACAGCCAGCCATGGGAGGCGGGAGCAGGCGGTCCCGCCGGCGCTGGTTTGGCTTTGGCGGCTGGAGGAAGAAGAGACTGAAGAAACATGACAGACGTTGAATGTCAATCCAACGGTCAAGGTTGGCACAATCGTTTGTTGACTAAGCCGACACCACGTATCATACTTTTTTATAGGAGAAAAGAAAAACTGGGCTCGTTCGCCAGATAACATTCCCGAAACTGCAACCGTTTGACCTTGCGTCGCAACTAAAACTGCCAGGAAAATGCGTTTGTTTGCCGTCCTCCTCCTAGGGAATGTTCGCCACATAAGTGACTAGCACCCTTGGTTTTCAACCGAGAAGTCTTGGGTTCGAGTCCTAGGAACCCTCAATTTTCTCCTCCTTCCTTCCTCGCAAAAAGAAAAGAAAAATCAAAGACTTGAGAAGGCGTACAGAACAAGCTAGTGTACCAGTAAAGACTAAAAAGACATTGCTGAGTTTTAGAAAAAAGAGGGACGTGCTCCTGTAGCTGGTTCGAATCCAAACCTAGACTATGACTATATATGGTGCTATGCTACTCTGTAAGTAATGAAACTGACATATCCAACGTTCGCTTCTCCTCTTCTCTACTTACTCTGCCTAGCATCAGAAGCTCTGGCCGCAGCAACCATGTCCGCTGGCGGCTCGTCCACCTGCTCTTCAGCAGGTAACAACCAGATATGCGCCAAGTCGCCACCCGTACCATCGCCTGTGGGTCTCATCACACCCCCACCGGAACACCCACCGTAGCCGGTTGCTCATCGCAACACGCTGTCATTGGTGTGGTGCCACTGCTGCAAATCACGCAGAGTCATCCATCGCGTCTCAACCACAATCCTCAACCCTGGCCGAGTCTTCTAAAATGCTCGAATCATGGGGTAATAATATGTTTAAGTGTTGTTCCGCTGCTTTCAGTTGCTGATTTTTTTAATAGTTTGGTTGATGATCTTCCAATTTGATTCATGCAGAAAAGGGAAGATTCGTGTGATTTGTATTTCTGGGAAGTTGCTGATATGGGGGAATGGAACTACGCTGATTATTTGGTTAGCCGAGGAATCCTAGTACCAGCAGGTTGGGGTGTTGGACAAGTAGCTGAAGGAACGGCAGAAGAGGAAGATGCAGAGCAAAATGTTAAAGATGCAGTTCCTCTGATCATGGCCAAGCAACAGCTGCCGAACAGCCTTGACAGCAATGAGGAGATGAAAGAGCTTGTGAAGATAATGGGCAAAATTGTTGTGCTCTGTAGGATGATTGTCTCTTTATTTGCAGTGTATGTAGCACTCGTGATGTGTTCAGTGGCTATGACATGAGCACTTTACTGAAACTAGTAATGAATGAAACCTGTTTAGCAGGCTGGGCGTAGTGTTGTGAACATCTAATGATTTCTATTAACGAAAATCGGGGGGTATCCCCTTTTGCTCATAAATAAATAAATCGCAGAGGCCCTTTTGCTAATAAATAAATAAATTAGCAGAGGCCCTGTCGGGTCAGCTTCGTTCCCATTCGAAGACGTAGAGCAAATTGCAGTCCAACAGCAAACTATGTCATCAAATACAAGTTTCACAGCCAAATATGAGTACAACTAAACAACAATGTCATCATGTTTTAGTCATCATACAATCACCAAACACAAATCAACATACATAATAAGTGATGTTCTCACAGCAAAATACTAAACAACAACTTCATCAGGTTTCATTTGTCATAGCAAACACAATTTCACATAGTAGATAAAAAGTCGTCTTCTCACAGGTAAATACAACAAAAGCAATCTAATCATCATCCGCAGCAGCAGCGTCAACATCTTCGCCATGTGTACAGTCTGAATCGTAATTCCCCCCAGTGTCATCTTCTTCTTCATCCTATGTCCTCGAAAGTTGGCGTCTTATTGATCAACTCTCGTATGTCCACAGCCCGACAGGCAATCTTTTCGCCAGCGTCATTGACATGATGGTTCTCAAAGATATTAGGAACATCTGTGGAATCTTCTACATCAGGAGCAGTGTAAGCATCATCTTGTTGTGCAACTTCATTAAATGAATTCCTCTGCTCAAACCTTTGCAATACTCTCCAGTCATCGCTACATGCATATGTGTCTTCCAAGAAAAATATCTGTGTTGCTTGATTTGCCAAAATAAAAGGCTCGTCAGTCTGGTACGCCGCCTTGACATTGATGGATTTGAAATAATCATTATCTCTGGGTTTTACGATCCTGGAAAACAGGTTATACCAACGACAGCACAACAGAACCACACACCGATGAACCTCGAAACTGGAGATATACTGCAACTGAACAATGTCTATTATGTTAGCATACATTTCAGTTGTCTCTTTGCCGTACGTATCCGTGCTCATGATGGCATTGTTTTGTGTCTTCCTGCCTTCATCGCGTGCAAGGGTGTTGTAGCGCACATCTCCAACAACTCAAGATTCATAATGTCTTACCCAAGTATCAGGACCCATTGCTAGTGCGTAAAGGGCATCATTAAGTGCTTGTCCATCCTCCCGCATCTTCTTAACCTATGGTTAGAAAATAGACAAGCTGGTCATCTTATGTACTCGATATATTAAAAAACTGACAGTGCCATTCAAAAGCTTACATGGCTCTTGAACCATTTCGCAAATCCTACCATAACTAGTTTGTCAATGTTTCTTGGATTTTGTGGCAGTACCTCCTTTTTGTAGATGCTGCACAACATAGTGATTGCGTCAAACATCTAAATATATAAGAATGTGCTGCAAGTTTAGTAGATTACGATGTATAATCTGCAGTACTTAGCACTTACTCGATATAAGGTAGAATCTCAGGACAGTTATTCAACACATACCAAACCATTTTGTCCAAATCTTTAGGTTTGCCGTCTTGTCGACTCTTCCCTATAACTCGAACAGAACAATCGAAAACATTGAGCTCGGGATTGTCTTCACCCACCTCTTTGCTAAGCTGATCAGCTGTTTCAATGTATTTTGAGCAGAATGTCAACACTTCTGTAGCAATGTAGGCCTCTGCAATGAAACCCTCAGGTCTAGCTCTGCTCCTAACATAGCCCTTGAAAGTGCCTAGCCGCCTTTTAATAGGGTACATCCAGCCATACTGTACTGGACCTCTAAGTAGTGCCTCATCAGGTAGATGAACAACCAAATGCACCATCACATCATAGAAGGCTGGAGGATATATCTTCTCAAGGTCGCATAGGATAGTTGGTATGTTGTCTCTTAGACACTCCAAAGCATCTATCCTGATATTTCTACTGCAGAGTTCCCTGAAGAATTGTCCCAACTCTGCAACTGCTCTGTATAAGTCAGGGCGGCCCAATCCTCTAAGGATAACAGGTAAAACCCTTTGAAGTAGGATGTGGCAGTCATGAGTTTTCAACCCTTGTACCTTGTTTCCATCTGCACTGACTCTCCTTTCAGGGTTGGAAGCAAATCCATGTGGGAATCTCACACGTGACAGTGCCTTGCAGAATTCTTTTCTTTTTACCTTGTCCAAGACGTACACAGCTGGTGCCATATCCCGTGGTTTACCTTCATCTTCCACCTGCAAATCCTTTCTGATACCCAGGTGTGTCAAATCAATCCTAGATTTTAAGGTATCTTTCGTCTTTCCTTCAATATTAAGAAGTGTGCCGATAATGCTGTCACATATATTTTTCTCGATGTACATCACATCAAGATTATGCCGCAGATCCAAATGTTTCCAATACTCCAAGTCCCACAAAGTGGACCTGCGGGTAAACAATAATCTCTCTTCTGCCCTGCCACGCTTCCTTTTCCCGCTACCATTATCAGGATGGTTTCCTGGTGTAATATGCCTGACCTTCTCTAATTCCGCTTGCAACTCATCACCCGTGAGTCTCTTTGGCCCATCACGGTTTTCATGCTTTGCATTGAACACATGTCTTCGGTATTTTGTAGGACAAGGCTTGTCCTTGGCAAGGAAACGGCGGTGTCCAATGTAACAGATCTTGCTAAGTATTGCGTATGACAACGGATTCTTGTCACAACGAACACATGCATTGTAACCATGTGTCGTTCACCCTGACATAGTGCCCAAAGCCGGATAATCATGGATGCACCAAATTATAACAGCACACAGAAAGAAACCAGCTGGTAGGCTGCTGTATAGGTATCGAGTGAGAACACCCCTCCATAGCTATTGAAGTTCCTCCACAAGAGGCTCCATGAATAAATCAAAATCCTTTCTAGGACTTTTGGACCTGGGATGAGCAAGGCTATCTTGTAGTTTGATTCTTTGGTGTAGACATTTGGTGGCATGTTGTAAGGGATAATAAGAACTGGCCACATGCTATATGTGGCGCTCTGGTGGCCAAATGGGTTAAATCCATCTATAGCTAAGCCAAGTCTAATGTTTCTCGGGTCAGCAGCAAACTTTTTGTGTTTCTGGTTGAAGCTTTTCCAGTCACTACCATGAGATGGATGGCTCATTACATTATGATCTCTGTACTCCTAGTTCCTAGAATGCCACAGTACATCCTCTCTTGTTTCAGCATCATGAAACAACCTCTGCAATCTTGGTATAATTGGAAAATGTCTCAGAACATTATGAGGAATCCTCTTCACAGCATCGCCATTTTTCCATCTTGATGATTTGCATTTTGGGCATTCACTCAAGTTGGCATAATCCTTTCGGAATAGAACACAATTATTCTTACAAACATGGATCATATCATATCCAATTCCAACTGCACGAAGGAAATTCTTCATTTTACTGTAGGTGTGTGGCAGCTCAGACACATCTGGGAAAGATTTGCGGAAAGCAGCCAACATCGCATCGAATGATTTGTTGGTCATCCACTCAGATGTCTTCACCTGAAGAAAGGTGACCATAGCTGAGAATACTGACAGCTTATTTCCTGGGGTGACAGCCACATTGAATTGTTCCAACATGTGGGCCCACCATTTTTCTTCTGTAGGTGAAAGTTCACGAAATGCGCGAGCATTTCGTAGCATTGTTTCAATGTTGGTCAAACTCGCTGGCTCTGCCACCACCACCTCCTCCTCCTCCTTTTCCACCTGAGCATCAGGCAGATCAAGATGGTGATATGCTGCTTCCACATAGTCAGTAACATTGACGTTCACAGCTTCACCATGATGAACCCACCTAGTATATGTGACCGACATCCCATACAAGTGTAGATGATTTTGCATAGTTGACCGGGGTCTTCTAACTGAATTCATACAATTGCTACACGGGCAGAGCACATCTGATTTCGGACCACCGTACTCGGCTCTGATAAAGTTCATGAAGTTTTCAACCCCCTCGACATATGCAGCGGAGAATCTTCGAGCAGAAGTTATCCAAGTCCTGTCCATCTATTAGACATACAAATTAGTTCTTCTACTAGATATTACAGGAAAAACATATATGCATTTTTATGAAGTCTAGAAAAAATACCTAGGTCGATGTCTAAAGCTATGGCAAGATATTTGGACAAGCAGATCTAAGTAACGAAATATATGTAAAGCTAATTCAGCAAACAGATTTGAGTGCTAAATTATGGGAGGCTATTTCAGCAGTCAATGAGGCCGAGCACACAGCCATCGAAGGCCATGTCAGCAACAAAGATGGAGTATAAAATGGTGTTGAGCTATTTCACCTAACAGATTGGCTACTAGACCATGGCAATCTACTTCACAATAAATACATGGCAGGATATTTTAGCAACTAATCGGTCGTGGCATGCCATCTTAGCTAAGCAGATTGAGTGCAGAACAAGGCAAGGAAGCTTCTTAAGCAGAGCATATTGACTGTAAACTATTTCGGCAAACAGTGAGATTAACAGCGTCTATCAGCTAACATTCAGCGCTACTCCGACATGCACGGGGCCTCAGTCTAGAATGCGCATACCATGGGAGAAGCTGACCGCCGTGCGTCTCCACAAGAATGTCGCCAGCGGTGGCAGCGTAGCTAGAGGACGACAGTCTATGAGAGCGTACTGTGGGCGCGAGAGGATCGCCGTGCGTCCCCTCGATGAACCGCAGCACCAACGTATCGGTACGGCTGGAAGGGCGGCTTTGGCGAAGCGAATGGAGTGGAGGGTGCCGGGGGGAGGGGGGTTTGGGGAATATTATTGGCTAGTTGGCCGAAGGGCAATTGAATTTGGGATTTGGGGGGAATTTTTGCGCGCTGGGCGGGGGAGTTTGGTGCATGGTCGGTTTCTCCAAATGCGGTCCCACGTGTCAGTGAAGAGGGAAGCCGAAGTGCGTTCCGTTTGCGTGAGCCGTGTGCAGGACCGACTGTTGAGGGGTGCAATGCGACCGCGATAGGCGTGCTGTGAGTGTACCGCCTTTTCCCTTTTAAACTTGGTGCTTCGCGCGATCCATCGATACTACTACTAGTAATCCGGTAATCCCGACTAAAACGGCACGGCCGGGTCTTTTCCCGCGCGATATGCTGGGAGGTTGACTTAGTTGGTTTTTTAGGACGAGTATTGCTACACCTACGTAATCCCAGTTACGCAATTAATGTAATGTGAAACATGTGGGCTGTTGATTGGAGATTGGGGGAGGGGGGCCCACCACCATGAAAATTAGGGGGGAGAGAGAGAGGCAATTTACGTTAACCCCTTCGTAGGTTCCCGTAGATGTAGAATGATGTGAAATGCGTGAATGTGTAGTGGACGTACTATTGGAGTGCCTAAGATAAATTGTGTATGTAGACCCTATGTGTTTATTTACTTCGCATGTTAGCTTTGTCTCGGGTCAAACCTTCTAAGTTTATACTTTTTTTTGTGGGAAAAACTTCCAATCTATTCATCTTCAATCATGGTAGTACAACGAACACTAGAAATATTAAAAATTACATCCAGATCCGTAGACCACCTAGCGACGACTACAAGCACTGAAGCGAGCTGAAGGCGCGCCACTGTGATCGCCCCTCCCTTGCCAGAGCTAGGCAAACCTTGTTGTAGAAAATGCATCATCATTCCATATATTTTCATACAATATATCTTACTATTATAGTGAAAGTTCATATACACCGGACGAGATTCATGCAAACACGGCAGATTTTCATTACATTTCGAACTTTTATAAGACAGAAAAATAAAAGAAACCTGACCCTAAACCTATTCTACGGTGGCGACCGACGTCCTCCATCCGCCGTCTCCATGTACGGGGGCGGGGTTCAAGACCCATGAAGTGAAGGTGTGGTCTCCGGCGAGGAAAAGTAGAACACGGGAGACGGACCGGCCAGTCGGCACACCATGCCCTGCCGCCTCCCATGCCCTACTCATCCTCGGAGGAGTCCCTGACCTCGGCGGTGCCGGTGGATGTGAGGTCGATGATGAGGAGTCCCCGACCACATGCGCCAGCAAATGTTGGACGGCGGCAAGTAGGACGCATGGCTGACGGTGCTCCCGTCGTCGGTCGCCAGCGTGGCCACCGCTTGTGCGGTCGCATCCGCATCCGTCTACGCCGCTATTGCATTGCGAGTGGTGACTTGAGCGAGGGCGGCGACCTCGAGCTTCATCCCCGAAGACAAGCTCTCCCGCAGAACGTTCGTGCTCGCGGTCATGGTGGATGTGGTGCCAGGTAGGAGGATGCACTATGGTGTGGAGTTTAGCTGGGCATTGCCGCTTTAAGTAGCACATTCCGGTGAGACCAAGCGTCCGGGTGCATCATTAAGTCGCCGGAGTTAGTTCCTCGGGCACCGAGCCTGCTTAATGACGGCATACGGACGGACGACTTGAATGGGGGCAGCTGGCGCCGGCTGGGAACGCACGCGCGTGACGGTGCGAGGAACGAGGGTTTTCGGTGTGCCAGGGTAGTCAGCAGCAGTCGTGGGAACGTTGGAGATGCCCTTTGCTCACATGCGATCCCCACATGTCATTGAAAAAGCAAGATGACCCGGCATGGTCTCAGGTCCTGGGGATGTAGTTGGCCGTGCTAGAACACTCCGCGGACGCGTCGCGATGCGCGCGCACTTCGGCGCCCCGTGCATCCTCGACGAGCCGGGTGTTGATCTGCTAGTCGTGCCACAGCGGTAGCGCCACCCTCGGCACCCTGAAGCCGAGCGTGTCCAGTGACGATGAGCGTGTCGCTCACCGCGGTCGCCGTGCCCAGAGGCGGTGCGCGAGCTACGCCATGTTGCTAGCCCCCACGACCCACTTGAACGGTTGCCGGTGGCGAGGAGGTCGTGAGCTAGCTCCTCCATTGGACTAGTCTGCGCCACGTTATCCCGACAGGTGTGCCCCACATGTCGGTTTCCCTGTTTTTCCGGCCAAATTCGAGCGTCAGTGCTCCGCGTTACGCATTAGGCACAGAACAGGTGGTTTTTGTGCCCTGGTTCAAATGTGGTACAGTACCAAGTTGTTACCCTAGCCCCAAGTGTGGTGGTTTTGGGTACAATACCACCCTTTTGCTTTTCAACTCGGGAAGCGTAACACTTGATTAAGTAGCCGGATGGTGTGCTAATTTAGGTGTCCGACTGTTTGAAGGAATAATTTAGGTGTGCCTGGTCCGTGCCCGCATTTAGGGGTCCAACTTACCATGTTCCGGCAGTAGTAACTATACTAGTCCCTGCATACTCCCTCTATTTTTATTTACTCCGCATTTTAGCTTTGCTCAAAGTCATTCATGTGTGCGCGTCGGTCATGTACCATCTAGCTAGATCGATTGAAAGAGGACTGTGTGTGCACGTCGGTCATGTACCATCTAGCTAGATCGATTGAAAGAGGACTAGGGTGGGTCCGGAGATCGACCGATCTAGAGAGGGGTGGAGAGGATGAATGTATGCTTAAAAAAAGATAGATGAAAGGCTTTGTTACAATTAATGCATGGTAGAGTGACCTAGGCGTGTGTCGAAGAGCGACCTGACGACGAGCAAGATACAATCCCGATACCTCGGGAGATCAATTAGGTTTGACAAGCACAAAGAGGAAGAGAGGTGGTATGTGTGTGTGTGTGCGCGAGAGAGAGAGAGAGAGAGAGAGGGAGGGACGGAGAGAGAAAGAGAGGCCCCGAGATGAAACCGAGAGAGAACGAGTGGGTGCTTGTGTGATACCTAAGGCGGATTCCAAATTTTGAACCGGTGATCATAGCATCAGCAAATCATATATAAACGGTATTCAATGTTCGTTTTGCTTTTGAACGTACAATATACTCCCTCAGATCCTTTCTAGTTTACATATAAGTTTTATGTGTAGTCAAAGTATCTCTACTTTGATCAAACTTACAGAAAAAAGTATCAACATTCAACAATGCCCAATCAATATTGTTAGATTCGTACGTACTCCTAGATTTGTATTCAAACAGAAATGGTTTCCAATTTGTTTTCAAACACGTGAATGCTTGTTCTCGCACATGCTCTTCCTACTAGGATTTCGCCACGTATAGCCAGTCCAATAGTAACTTTTTTAAGCTCTCTGTCCAATAGTAGTAGAAGTAGTAGTACTAGTGGAGTACTGACAACATTTGCAGTAGAGTATGCAGTGCTCATAGTACTAGTAGTATACTCCCTCCGTTTTTATTTACTCCACATATTAGAGTTGACTGAAGTAAAACTTTGTAAAATTTGACCAAATTTATAGAAATGAATACAAATATTTAGCATAACAAATCTATATGATGTGGAAGTACATTCAACATATTATTAGAGTACTAGTAACACTCGGCCGACCTCTCTCTCTTCTAGTAGTATAAATGACACGGGCAGGAGAGGGGGAGGGACGTCAGTTTGCTCTCAACTGCGGTCCCACAAGCGAGCGAAAACGCAAGACAAAGCGCGTTCCATTCGGTGAGCGACGTGGAGGGTCCAGCGTGCCGGGATGCAACGCGAACGCGGCAAGAGTGATGTACACTATCCGTTCCTTATGAACTTGCATACTTCGAGTACTCCTTTTTTTTAACACAGTACACACGCAAGCGCTCATACATGCGCGCATACACTCACCCCTATGAACGCACACACGCACACCCTACCCCTATGAGCACCTTCGAGAGACTGAGCCATCACACCTCTATCTCTACTCTTATCTCTACTCTCGGTGATGATGGTGTGCCTGTCATCTTGCAATATAGACCGTCCAATCTATATCTGACAGATAGAAAGCAAACTATGGCAATTTTGCAATATGATACCCGCACCTCTATCGTTCATCCTTGTCTTCCACAACTTCATTGTTGAGTAATTAAAAAAGGAAGCCTCTAGAACAATCTGGCATGGTGGCTGCTGCCGGCGTCGTCCATCCCCATGCCTCCGCTAAATCCGACCACCAATCACCACCGCGCCCCACTCCTCCTCACCTTATCTCTCATCTTTCTCAAGATATCATTTTTCGATTGAATTCTCGAGATACCATTTTTTGATGAAATTCTCGAGATATCATAAAAAAATGCATCCTGATGTTCCGTGCAACGCACGGGCATCTTGTTAGTCATCTTGAGATTTACGAAGTCACCGCCTCATCGTCGACAGGAACAGTGGGGAGGTCCAGACGTCTGCCACGTGAAACTCCAAAACTTTGGTCCCATCCCACCCCACAACTCTCCAAGCTCTAGCCGTTCGGCTTTGCAAACTCCGCACAGT
This sequence comes from Thinopyrum elongatum, assembly GCA_011799875.1. NCBI lineage: Eukaryota > Viridiplantae > Streptophyta > Magnoliopsida > Poales > Poaceae > Thinopyrum > Thinopyrum elongatum. Next base: position 560,792,313 of record CM022301.1, read on the forward strand.
CAAAACCAATTGACCGGTCGTCACCGGAACCACTATTCACACCAGAACCTTCGCTGCTCAGCCTACGCCAGCTACTTGCCGGCCGGTCACCACTGCCCCAGAACCACACCTCCTCTCCAGCCCATTCCCCCACCTTTCGATCCCCTAGCCAGCATCAACCGTCCCCTAGTTCGTCGGAAAGCCATGGTGCGCCGCAAGATCACGTACTACAAGATGCTGACGCCGGAGCGCCGCGCAGAAATCGCGGCGGCGGTTGGCGCCACAGACCTCCGTTGCCAAGCTCGCTTTGCGGTGGGCCAATCCCCGAGTTCTCTGGAGCCAAGCTCCGAGGAGGAGGAAGCAGATCCAATGTTCATGGCGGAGGTCGCGACGCAGAAGGCCCCCGATGCATATGAGACGATGGACGTCGACTTCGTGCCGGCGTCCGGGTCCCCCATGGTGCAGGCGGACCAGCGGTTCAACTTGGCGATCCTAAAGGAGGACCGGGAGGCGGAGGCTCAACTCGACGCGGAGCGCGTGGATGCCGCTGCCATCGAGGCCCTCCTGCAGGAGGAACCGGATGTCATGGATGTGAACCGGGCAGCGGAGGCTCAACTTGACATGGAGTGCGTAGATGCCGCTGCCATCGAGGCCCTCCTACAGGCGGAACCAGACGTCCTGGACTTGAACTGGGCGGCGGAGGCTCAACTCGACGCGGAGCGCGTGGATGCTGCTGTCATCGAGGCCCTCCTGCAGGCGGAACCGGACGTCCTAGACTTGAACTGGGAGGCGGAGGCTCAACTCAACGAGGAGCGCGCGGATGCCGCTGCCATCGAGGCCCTCCTGTAGGCAGAACCGAACATCATGGACATGAACCGGGCGGTGCTCGCGTCCGTGCAGAGCGCCCGCACGCTCCGCATGAACGAGTAGCTGGAGGCCGAGGAAAACCACAGTGCGAAGACACACGTCGGCAGCTACGGCTGGTTCACGCCTGCAGCGAAAGACGACGAGGCCGTCTCGTTCCGCGAGCAGTGATAGTTTTTCTTTATGTTGTTGTTTTTAGGGTTCTTTTGCGGTGTAAAAACATATATTTATGCAAGTCGCCTAACTTTCATCATTTGGGCCAGTCGACCATTTCAGGCGGTTGGATGAATATCCTACGTCTCCTAACCCTTCTTCTTCCTCACCTCTTCTTCTTCCCCAACAGACCACCGCACGAGCCGTACGGATCTTCCCCAACATGCGGTTGGATAAACATACTGTATGAACGAAAATTATGTGTCAGCGGTAGGATGGCTGAGTTTGGTTTGATCACATGCGGTAGCACGTGTCAGTGAGGGTGCGTTCCCTTGGTTGGGTTTGCGGCGTGCAGGAGCGACTGTGTGAGGGTGAGGTGCGACCGCGACAGCCGTGCGCAAGTGTACCTCCTTTTTATTTTGAAAACTTCAGGCAAGCTTGGCAAAAATGTGTGGCGAAGTATGGCAATGCAAGGCCTAGACCCAAACAGGATACAAGTACGTACGTACTACTTGTCTTAAAAAAGAAAGGCGAGGTTTTCCTTCGCGGGATTGATTGATACAAATCCTCGTTTGACGTGTCAATTAATGCATATTTTTTTCTCCAATGCCCAAAGAGCTAACCATCTCACTCCTCATTGCTTGATTAATGTAGCGCCATGCAAACCAACCTTCTCACTTCTGCATGCATACAAGGGTATATTAATGTCCTTGGTTGCTAGTACGAGGCAAACCCCATTAATTTTGCCTCGATTAGTGTTAGTGGCCTTCTGCAAATTGTAATTTTGATACTGGCCTTGTATACAAAAAAATGGAGGTAGTAACTATTTGACTTCCTTCCCCATTGCGGCGACGTCGATGTTATCTCGAACGTTGTGGCTTTGGCGAAGTGCGTTCGACGGAGCACACCATTGAGGGAGACCACGGTAAGTCGTTCGCAAGTGCTGCCTGCAAGCCAAGACAACTGCCTTCTTTGCATCGAGGAAGTCCGTTGAACAAAAGGATGCATAAATGTACTAGTACTACACAATAGCATCATCCGTCCAGCTTAGTGCGGTAAGGTGGTTTCTCGAAGAAGACGATGGAGAAGCGGAGTCAGCGAAGAGTGAAATAATGGTTGCTTCGTCCGTGCTTTGTGATTTGACGCCTCACTGCTTTGTGATTTGTGATAGAAGGGACAGGGGAGTAGACTCTGTGCTCTATATTGTACATGTGTTCAAGCACGGGAGAAAGAGGAGAGAGGTTGCATTTTTCTATTCCTTCAATCAATCAATTAGGGAGCTTCGGTTCCATCTTTTTGGCTTTGGCAGCACCCTCCACAATGGTTCCCATCGATGCCAAAAGCTATTTTCACATTTGGCTACACATTGTGGATGCCCTTAACTGTACCACTTGGTTTTGCTCCTGTGTGCTATCTATAAAAATCTTGATTATATTTATCTAAAAAATTATAGTATCAAGATTAGTAAAAAGGAGGTGATTTTGCCGCGTGGAAGGCGGGGGAGGTTTCTTATTTTTAGAGGACGTTGGCCTGGTGGTTTGCAAACATGCGGTCCCACATGTCAGTGCTTTACCAAGCCGATCCGCGTCCCACATGAGGCAGAACAACGGCAGAAGCAACACATGGTTAACTTGAAGAAGATGAGGGAGAAGTGGATTCAACAACGAGTGAAATGATGGTTGCTTCGTCCCTCCAACTTATTTTTTTTAGCATTACTTCGTCCCTCCAACTTAACTGCGGGAAAGGTGCAGCTTTGTGATTTGACGCCCATTGCTCATTACTACGCCGGCGCCATGACTGGGGTGCTTCACCCCTGCTGCTCTGCACTGTTATTTCGGTATGCCACATGGACCCGGTTGCTTGATGTCCCACATGTCAGCGAAAGGGACTAAAACATTTATGAAAGCGACCGCTCCACTCTTACAACGGAGGAGTACATGACACGGCGGACCAGTGAACTGTTACTTGTACTGTAGTACTACTATAGTTTTGCTGTTTCGCACGATCCATCGATACAAACCCGATTAAACAGGCAAGGGCGGTATTTTTCCCGCGCGGTAGATGATACTAGCCATACATTTCAAAGGCAATTTTAATGTATGCAAACTAAATAATTAAGTAATAATATGAGATCTAGTAAAACTAAAAACACATATGATTTATTGTGTTAGAGTGTAGTAGTAGTGCTATATTGCATAGTTGTTAGATGTAACATGCGAGAACGTGTAGAGATGTACTTTTGGAGGGCCTACAGAGAGAAATTGGGCATAAAGTGGATTCAAATATTTGTATTCGTCTTCATAGCATTTGTAACTCATATCTACAGTTTGTACAGTAGACGTGAATGCTTGTTCGCTCTTACGAAACCAGTACAACAATAATGGGGTGGCGTGCGCCAATTTAGGCACTGGCACATTGGCCTACTCGGCTCCACAGAGAGAGCGAGAGAAGAGATAAATACACGGGCGGTCAGTGTATTTCAAGCGAAAAGTGTAATACGGTCACCGGACTTCAGAATACGCTCATTACAGTCACTATATACGTTTTGCGGTGATTATACGGTCACTTGCTCACCATTCAGCATCGGATTGCACTCTGTTAACCGGCCAAATAGTCTGCGTGGCACTATGTTGACTGGTTAAATTGACCATGTTCCTTGTGGGTCCCACCTGTCAGTTCGGATAGGAAAAAGGTAAGATAAACACAAATTTACGCAGGCACGACAAGACTCCAACCCATGCGCGGGAACCATCTGGTTGTGTATGTGCCTGTCAGGGCCTGATGTGTGCGCATGCACGTGTAGATTGAGCACTTGAGCGTGAGAGTGTGTGTTGGTCGTGTGGTGTGTGCATGCATGCGTGCGTGTGTGCGTGTGAGTGTTGCGTGCGTGCGTGGCTGCGTATGTACGTGTGAGTGTTGTGTGCGTGTGTGGCTGTGTGTGTACGTGTGAGTGTTGCGTGCATGCAGTTCGTGTGCACGTGTGTGTGTGTGTATAATCACCACACCAGCTCCTGTGTGTTAAAACAGACGTCTTAGCATACCAATACAAGGCCATCTTGTCCGCTGTGCCCGCGGTCATGACTTCGAACCACCGTCCAATATCTTTTTATCGTTTGTTTTCATTCTTATACACGCCGACAGGTGGGCCCAATGGTAGTGAGATAATGTGATGCAACACTAGAGGTGCCACGTGGAGCGCTTAACTAGTCAACTAGTCATGTCTTGAGCAAACACAGAGCTGTACGGTGAGCCCGTGACTGTATAATAACCACAAAACGTAAATGGTGACCGTAATGAGTGGATTCTGAAGTCCAATGCACGTATCGTGCTTTCGCTTCAAATACAATGATCGTCAATGTATATATCGCGAGAGAAAGATGAAACATGCGTGAATGTGCTGGGGGCGTACTTTTAGAGTACCTGGAGATAGTTTGTGTGCGTACGTGAAAGGGGCGTAGAGGGGGTGTATGCGATGGAGAGAGAGATGCTCTTCGTTTCTCTTTATTATGACTAACTTTATATATAGTATAAAAATATAAAAATTCATAGTGCGGAATAAATATCATTGGGTGCACCATGCAATGCAAATTAACGTTCATACTCCTCCATATAACTTTGTAATGTTGTCTATATGTAGAAATTCTAAAATAATTTTTTGGCCACACTTTGTGTGGTTTTATTCAAAAGGAATGTTGTATGCGAAATAAACATGGAGAGAGGGCTTTTTAGATCAATGGGGTACGTGATGTAACATGTGTGAATGTGTAGTTGATGTATTTGGCAGGGCCTAGAGAGGGTATGTGTATGTATTACGTATTCGAGAGAGGCATGGATAGAGGGGCAGTCGGTGCAAGAGAACCTGGGTCCATTACACGGACTGTGCACAGGCCAGAGACAAGATTGCAAGACCAAGATCATACCAAACAAGGAGGATCAATTCCTTTGAAGGATCCAAGAGCAAGTCAAGAAGGCCAAGGCGAGCCAGAGGAACGAGGCATCGCTAAGGGAAGGGCCTACCTTGCCGGGCAGGCGAGCCTGGCAGGGTTGAGTTTTGCCCCGGAAGCAAGCTCCTAGATCGTCCCGGCAGGCCTGCCAGGGCTGGCAGAGGCAAGCCACTCCACCGCTCCACCTCACAAGCGACGAAAGTCAGTAATCGAAGCGGTGTCAAGCTCCAAGGTGACTAAGTGGCTGCTTTCTACCACATGGCAGCCACTTCCTATAGCAAACACCTCCACATGACACCCGTCCTGAGACGTGTCAAGCAAGCAGGCGTGAAGCTGGCAAAATATCCCGGCAGGGCTTGCCGGGCGAGCTGTGATGTGACACAGAGCGGCGCATTTAATGCGCTCTGTCAGCCTGTAGAGTAAGATATGATAGCACTGTTAGCTATCTAATCAGTACGCAAAGACTGATTTGCCACTGTAGTGACCCCTTAATCTATAAAAGGAGGCCCAAGGCGACCGTAGAAAGGGTTGGATCCTCGCATATCCATACGCGCGTAGCCACTCTCGCCCCCAGAGCAACCTTGCCGGGCGAGGGTGCTACGTTTCACCACCATTATTCACCATCAATCCACCAAAGCAGGAGTAGGGTTTTAAGCCTCACGACGGCCCGAACATGGGTAAAGACTGCCCATGTGATCTCTGCCGTGCTGCGCGATGCTTCTCCGCTCTTTGTGCAACATGTCCATCCCCCCGCCAAACTAAAAGGGGCTGATGGCCCCATAGGTGGCCGTGGTTTCCCACGACATCTTTGGCGCGCCAGGTAGGGGGATCACTTGCGCGAAACCGAGAGGGTACGCTGCGCATCATCTTCATCGACATTTTCATCGTCGACGGCGTCATCGACTATGGCGCCCAAGAGGAAGCCCGGAGCTGCAAATCACCCATCCACCTCGAAGGCTCCGCCGCCCGCGACCGCTGACGTCGCAGGGAATGCGGGGGCTCGCGAAGGTGTGGATACTGCGGGGGACATGGTTGGCGCAGGCGGCGCCGTCGCCACCTCCCCCACGGCCGGAGCAGGAACGGGAGGTACCGGGGAAGGACAGCATCAGCAACATCCCGACGGCCATGCTCCACGAGGTACGGATGGAGGGGTCGTTCTGCCTGAACCCTTTCTCCTCGCCAACAGGCACAGCCGCAGTGATGATGCTCGCTCTGGGGTGAATCTCAACCCTTCGGCCGCCCCCGCTACGGGCGCGACCGCAGGGCACGCGCCACCCCCGGGGCGGGCTGACCTAGCTACTGTGCCAAATGGAGCCGCTGGCCCTCAGGCGCCTCCGCCGCGTCACCATGTTGTCCAAACGGCTGGTTCACAGCAGCAAGGGCACGGTGCAGTCGCCACCGGCAACGTCAGGAGCCGAGCGACGCTACGATCTACATCGTCACCACCTATGCCAAGCACTGCCTCAAAGGCCATGGCGCGAGCCCAAATGCTGTTGAGATTTCCATCGGCGGCAGACCAGATGGATGAGTGGCGAGCCACCATCCAAGTTTGATTGGTTTTGCCGAGGCAGAAGTATCATAGCGGGCCGGACCGCCACGGCCTCCCCAGGCAGCAACGATGGCTCGTGCGGCTGGTCGTGTAGGAGGGGCCACCCTCATGGTGCAATCCCCACCACCGCAAGCCACCCGGGAGCCGCAAGTCCAGGCGCCCGATGACGTCTTGATGGCCTCGTTAGATCCTCGAGCGCGTCAAGGCCGATAGTGTGCCCCGGAGGGCAGGCGAAGGGAAGGCGTGCGCTTCATCGACGAGCGGCGCTGTGACAACCCCTGCCAGACCAATGGGTGCGATGGCCCTGACATTGACGAGCCCGCGCTCGGAGATGGCGGGTGCTTGCCTTTCGAGGTTGGGTGCCCTGCCTTCACCCGTGAGCTACAGCAAGTCCGTTGGCCGTCCACTCGCACGTTCAAGCCAGAGATACCCGAGAAGTATGATGGGAGGCTAAACCCGGCAGAGTTCTTGAGCATCTACACCATCGCTGTTCAAGCTGCCGGGGGAAGAGATGAGAAGGTGTTCGCCAACTACTTCCCTTTGGCCCTCAAGTCAAATGTGAGGTCTTGGCTGATGCACCTGCCGGAGAACTCCATTTCGACCTAGGCTGAACTGTGCCACGAGTTCATTGGTGCCTTCATGGGTGGCCATCAAGAACCAAGGCGGCCCAGCGACTTGCAGCTTCTTCGGCAGAAAGAAGGAGAAGCTCTGCGCAAGTACTTGCAGAGATTCAGTTGAGTCCAAAGAAATATCGCTGATATTGATGCTTGCTTGAACTATGTCGGTATTTCCCCAAAGAGGAAGGGATGATGCAATAAAACAATGGTAGGTATTTCCCTCAGTGATGAGACCAAGGTTATCGAACTAGTAGGAGAACCACGCAACACCACGTAAACAGCTCCTGCACACAAAGATCAAATACTTGCAACGCGACGTAAGAGAGGGGTTGTCAATCCCTCACGGGTAAAAGGATAGGTAAAATTATAGTAGATTGGATAAATAGATCTCACGCGAACGCGAGATAAAATAAATAAGTAAAAATTGCAAAAAGGTATTTTTGTATTTTTGGATTAATAGATCTGAAAATAAAAGCTAATAAAAATAGATCGCGAAGGCAAAGAGCATATAGATCTGAAAATATATGATGAGAAAATAGACCCGGGGGCCGTAGGTTTCACTAGTGGCTTCTCTCGAGAAAAATAGCAAACGGTGGGTAAACAAATTACTGTTGGGTAATTGATAGAACTTCAAATAATCATATCGATATCCAGGCAATGATCATTATATAGGCATCACGTCCAAGATTAGTAGACCGACTCCTGCTTGCATCCACTACTATTACTCCACACATCGACCGCTATCCAGCATGCATCTAGTGTATTAAGTTCATGAAAAAATGGAGTAATGCAATAAGAATGATGACATGATGTAGACAAGATCTATTTATGTAGAAATAGACCCCATCTTGTTATCCTTAATAGAAACGATACATACGTGTCGTTTCCCCTTCTGTCACTGGGATCAAGCACCGTAAGATCGAACCCATCACAAAGCACCTCTTCCCATTGCAAGATAAATAGATCAAGTTGGCCAAACAACACCCAACTATCAAAGAGGAAATACGAAGCTATAAGCAATCATGAATATAAGAGATCAAAGAAGACGCAAATAACTTTCATGGATAAAAACATAGCTCTGATCATAAACTCAAAGTTCATCGGATCCCAACAAACACACCGCAAAAAGAGTTACATCAAATAGATCTCCAAGAGACCATTGTATTGAGAATCAAACGAGAGATAGAAAGCCATCTAGCTACTAACTACGGACCCGTAGGTCTACAATGAACTACCCACGCATCATCAGATTGGCACCAATGAGGATGATGAACCCCTCCGTGATGATGTCTAGATTGGATCTGTGGTTTCTAGAACTTGTGGTGGCTGGAATTGATTTTCGTCAACTCCCCTAGGGTTTCTGGAATATTGGGGTATTTATAGAGCAAAGAGGCGGTGTGGGAGGTCTCCGAGATGGGCACAACCCACCAGGGTGCGCCTGGGGGCCCAGGCACGCCCCGGTGTCTTGTGCTCACCTCGGGCTCCCTCTTCGGTACTTCTTTGGCCCACTGGATGTCTTCTGGTCCAAAAAAATCTCCAAAAAGTTTCACTGCGTTTGGACTCCGTTTGGTATTGATTTCCTGCGATGTAAAAAACAAGCAGAAAACAACAACTGGCACTGGGCACTATGTCAATAGGTTAGTCCCAAAAAATGATATAAAGTTGATATAAAATGACTGTAAAACATCCAAAAATGATAATATAACAGCTTGGAACAATAAAAAATTATAGATACGTTGGAGACGTATCAGCATCCCCAAGCTTAATTCCTGCTCGTCCTCGAGTAGGTAAATGATAAAAACAGAATTTTTGATGTGGAATGCTGCCTAACATGTTCATCACATATTCTTTTCTTTGTAGCATGGACATTTGGACTTTTATATGGTTCATAGCAATAGTCTAGTTTTGACATGAGGACTTTAATACTCAAGCATATCAACAAGCAACCATGTCTTTCAAAATATCAACACTAAAGCAAGTTATCCCTAGCCCATTATGCTCAATCATTGATCCATTCATGAAACACACTCGAATATTAGCTACACCCAATGCTCAAGTACGATCATAGTGCCCCTTAGTTGGTGCTTTATAAGAGAAGATGGAGACTCAAGTAAAAATAAAAAATGCATAAAGTAAAATAAAGGCCCTTCGCGGAGGGAAGTAGGGATTTGTAGAGGTGCCAGAGCTCAAAGTTTAAATTGAGAGAAAAACATTTTGAGAGGCATACTTTTCCCACCAACAAAAACGACTTAGAGTTCCCAATACTTTCCATGCTAGATATATCATAGGCGGTTCCCAAACAAAAATTAAAGTTTATTCCTTTTTCCACCATTTCTTTCACTTTCCATGGCTAGCCGTATCCACGGGTGCCCTCCATACCAACACTTTCCAAGGAATTTATTATTTGACAACCTAAAGTAAATTCATTTTTTTCATTTCAGGACTAGGCATCCCTAATACCTTTGCCGTACTCTCATGCAATGACAAGTGAATAAACACTCATCGTGAGAATAACACATCTAGCATGGAAAAATATCGGCCACCCCTCACCGCCTCGCGAGCGGTACGAGCACACAAAAGAGAAATTTATTTTGAAAATTAGAGATGGCACATACAAATTTGCTTAGAACGGCATGAAAATACCGCATATAGGTAGGTATAGTGGACTCATATGGCAAAACTGGTTTAAAGGATTTGGATACACAAGTAGTGATCATACTTAGTGCAAATGGAGGCTAGCAAAAAGATTGAGGAGCGTCCAACCAAGAAGCGAAAAATCTCGTAAGCAAGCATTAATTATAATTAACACCGAATAATGCACCACAAGTAGGATATAATTTCATTGCATAATTATTGACTTTCGTGCTTGCATAGGGAATCACAAACCTTAACACCAATATTCTTACTAAAGCATAATTACTCATCAACATGACTTACATATCACTATCATCATATCTCAAAACTATTACTAAGAATCAAGTTTATTTTGTCCAATGATCTTCATGAAAGTTTTTATTATATCCTTCTTGGATATCTATCACTTTGGGACTAGTTTCATATGTTGCTTTTAATAAGCTCAAACAAATATAAGTGAAGAACATGAGCATATAATTTCTTTCTCTCAAATTAATCTAAGTGAAGCAAGAGAGAATTTCTGTAAAACTTTACTAACTCCCAAATAAATCTAAGTGAAGCATGAGAGCATTTCTTCAAAAATAACAAAGCACACCGTGCTCAAAAAGATATAAGTGAAGCACTAGAGGAATTCCATAGCTCATAAAAATTTAAGTGAAGCATAGGAGCAAGCATAGCATAATTTTTGGCTTTCCCAAAAAGGTGTGTCCAGCAAGGATTCAAGACTTAAAATAAAAAGTAAAACAAGCAAAGACTCATATCATACAAGACGCTCCAAGCAAAACTCATAATATGTGACGAATAAAAATATAGCTCCAAGTAAAATACCGATGGTCGTTAGAAGAAAGAGGGGATGCCACTCGGGGGCATCCCCAAGCTTAGTTGCTTGATACTTCTTGAACATTATCTTGGGGTGCCTCGGGCATCCCCAAGCTTAGCCTTTTGCTAATCCTTATTCCTTCATCCATCGTAATCTCACCCAAAACTTGAAAACTTCAATCACACAAAACTCAACAAAACCTTCGTGAGATCCGTTAGTATAAGAAAGCAAATCACTACTATAAGTACTGTTGCAAACCCATTCATATTTTATTTTTTCATTATATCTACTGTATTCCAACTTTTCTATGGAAAAAATTCTTCAAAGAAAACCATAGAATCATCAAAACAAGCACACAATGCAAAGAAAACAGAATCTGTCAAAAACAGAACAGTCTGTAGCAATCTGAAAACTTCGAATACTTCTGTAACTCCAAAAATTCTGAAAAATTAGGACAACGTGAGAAATTTGTTTATTAATCTTCTGCAAAATAAATCAAATCAAAATTACTCTTCTGTTAAAAATAAGAATTGTTTTCCTGAGCATAAAAGTTTCTGTTTTTCAGCATGATCAAATCAACTATCACCCAAATCATCCCAAAGGCTTTGCTTGGCACAAACACTAATTTAAAACAGAAAAACACATCTAACCAGAGGCATAATTGGGTATTTTATTGAAAACAGCAAGAAAACCAAAAATAAAAAAGATACAAGTTGGGTTGCCTCCCCGCGAGTGCTATCGTTTTACGCCCCTAGCTAGGCATAAAGCAAAGGATCTAAGTATTGTCATCTTTGTTTCGAGATCCATAAGATTCCCTCATGATTGATTCATATGGTGGATTAATTATAGTTCTAGGGAAGTGTTCCATGCCCTTCCTCAGTGGAAATTGAAATTTAATATTGCCTTCTTTCATATCAATCATGGCACCAATAGTACATAAAAACGGTCTACCAAGTATAATTGGACAAGACCGATTGCAATCAATATCAAGGACAATAAAATCTATGGGCACATAATTCCTATTTGCAAGAATAAGAACATCATTAATTCTTCCCATAGGCTTTTTAATAGTAGAATCCGCCAAGTGTAAATTTAAAGAGCATTCTTCAATATCGGTAAGACCAAGCACATCACATAAAGATTTCGGAATTGTAGAAACACTAGCACCCAAGTCACATGAAGCAAAACACTCATAATTTTTAATATTGACTTTAATAGTAGGTTCCCATTCATCATGTAATTTTCTAGGAATTGAAACTTCTAATTCCAACTTTTCTTCAAGAGCTTTCATCATAGCATCAACAATATGTTTAGTAAAAGCTTTATTTTGTTCATAAGCATGGGGTGAATTTATCATGGATTGCAACAAAGAAATACAATAAACCAAAGAACAACTATCATAATTAAAAGTCTTTGTAATCCAAAAGAGTGGGCACATCACTAGTTAAAGTCTTGACCTCTTCAAACCCACTTTTATCAAAATTTTCAACAAGATTTTCACCCTCCAAATTATCGGGATGCCTTCTAGCTAAAGTTGACTCTTCTCCAGTCCCTTTTTCATCAATCTTAATTTTACTAAACAAGGAATCAATAGAAGAAACACCAATCATTTTTAGATCTTCATCACTTTTATGAAAGCAATCACTAGAAAATGCTTTTTCTAAAAATTCTCGTCTAGCTCTAAGCATAGCAGTTCTTTTCTTACTTTCATCCATAGAAACATAAAGAGCTTTAATTGATTCTTCAACCTTAGGAACAAAAATTTTCATCTTGAGATTTTCTACATCATGCGAAATTCTATCAATACTTCTAGACATATCATCAAACTTATTCAGCTTTTCTTCTATTGTAGCATTGAAAACCTTTTGAGTATTGAAAATTCTTTAATATTATTCTCAAGATCAGGTGTTCCTATTATTATTATAAGAAGGATTACCAATGGAATTACCATAATTATTAGAGGACTTACCGTAAAGGCCTAGGATTATAATTACCTCTATAAGCATTGTTATTGAAATTGTTTCGCGAAATAAAGTTCACATCTATGGCATCACTATTTTGCTCAATCAAAGTAGACAATGAAATATCATTAAAATCAATAGGAGCACTTTTATTAGCAACCAATTTCATAAGAGCATCAACTTTTTCACTCAAAGAAGAAATTTCTTCAACCGAATTAACTTTTTTACTAGTAGGAGCTCTTTCGGTATGCCATTGTGAATAATTTGCCATAATGTTATCAAGCAATTTAGTAGCTTCACCCAAAGTAATTTCCATAAAAGTACCCCCCGCGGCGGAATCTAAAAGATTACGAGAAACAAAATTCAATCCCGCATAAAAATTTTGTATGATCATCCAAAGATTTAACCCATGAGTTGGGCAATTCCTTAGCATCATTTTCATCCTTTCCCAAGATTGTGTAACATGCTCATGCTCAAGTTGCTTGAAATTCATAATCTGGGTTCTAAGGGAAATAATTTTTGCGGGCGGAAAATACTTAGTGATAAAAGTATCTTTGCACTTATTCCAAGAATCGATACTATTGCGAGGCAAAGAAGAAAACCAAATTTTTGCGCGATCTCGCAAAGAAAACGGAAATAATTTCAACTTCACAATATCATTGTCCACATCTTTTTTCTTTTGCATATCGCATAAATCCATGGATGTGTTAAGATGGGACGCGGCATCCTCATTACAAGATTCAACAAAGCGGCATTAATATCACAAGACTCCGCGCTAGTGGCGGGAGGAGCAATCGGAGTGCTAATAAAATCATTGTTGTTGGTATTTGAGAAATCACACAACTTGGTGTTCTCTTGAGTCATTGTGACTACACAACAAGATTGCACTCAAAAACAGATTTGACAAGAAAACGGCAAACGAAAAAGAGGGCGAATAAAATGGCAAATTTTTGTGAAGTGGGGGAGAGGAAAACGAGAGGCAAATGGAAAATAATGTAAATTGCAAGGAGATGAGATTTGTGATTAGGAACCTGGTAGATGTTGATGATGTCTCCCCAGCAACAGCGCCAGAAATTCCTTTTGATGCTTGCTTGAACTACGTCGGTATTTCCCCAAAGAGGAAGGGATGATGCAGCACAGCAATGGTAGGTATTTCCCTCAGTGATGAGACCAAGGTTATCAAACCAGTAGGAGAACCACGCAACACCACGTAAACAGCTCCTACACACAAAGAACAAATACTTGCAACCCGACGTAAGAGAGGGGTTCTCAATCCCTCACGGGTAAAAGGATAGGTAAAATTATAGTAGATTGGATAAATAGATCTCGCGGGAACGCGAGATAAAATAAATAAGTAAAAATTGCAGCAAGGTATTTTTGTATTTTTGGATTAATAGATCTGAAAATAAAAGCAAATAAAAATAGATCGCGAAGGCAAATAGCAAATAGATCTGAAAATATATGATGAGAAAATAGACCCGGGGGCCGTAGGTTTCACTAGTGACTTCTCTCGAGAAAAAATAGCAAACGGTGGGTAAACAAATTACTGTTGGGCAATTGATAGAACTTCAAATAATCATGACGATATGCAGGCAATGATCATTATATAGACATCACGTCCAAGATTAGTAGACCAACTCCTGCCTGCATATACTACTATTACTCCACACATCGACCGCTATCCAGCATGCATCTAGTGTATTAAGTTCATGGAAAAACGGAATAATGCAATAAGAATGATGACATGATGTAGACAAGATCTATTTATGTAGAAATAGACCCCATCTTGTTATCCTTAATAGCAACGATACATACGTGTCGTTTCCCCTTCTGTCACTGGGATCAAGCACCGTAAGATCGAACCCATCACAAAGCACCTCTTCCCATTGCAAGATAAATAGATCAAGTAGGCCAAACAAAAACCAAATATCGGAGAAGAAATACAAAGCTATAAGCAATCATGCATATAAGAGATCAAAGAAGACTCAAATAACTTTCATGGATAAAAACATAGATCTGATCATAAACTCAAAGTTCATCAGATCCCAACAAACACACCGCAAAAAGAGTTACATCAAATAGATCTCCAAGAGACCATTGTATTAAGAATCAAACAAGAGAGAGAAAGCCATATCGCTACTAACTACGGACCCGTAGGTCTACAATGAACTACTCACGCATCATCGGAGAGGCACCAATGAGGATGATGAACCCCTCCGTGATGGTGTCTAGATTGGATCTGTGGTTTCTGGAACTTGCGGCGGCTGGAATTGATTTTTGTCAACTCCCCTAGGGTTTCTGGAATATTGGGGTATTTATAGAGCAAAGAGGTGGTGCGGGAGGTCTCCGAGATGGGCACAACCCACCAGGGCACACCTGGGGGCCCAGGCGTGCCCCGGTGTCTTGTGCTCACCTCGGGCTCCCTCTTCGGTACTTCTTTGGCCCACTGGATGTCTTCTGGTCCAAAAAAAATCTCCAAAAAGTTTCACTGCATTTGGATTCCGTTTGGTATTGATTTCTTGCGATGTAAAAAATAAGCAGAAAACAGCAACTGGCACTGGGCACTATGTCAATAGGTTAGTCCCAAAAAATGATATAAAGTTGATATAAAATGATTGTAAAACATCCAAAAATGATAATATAACAACATGGAACAATCAAAAATTATAGCTACGTTGGAGATGTATCAGATATCCACCCAGCTGCCGTGATAGCTGCCTTCCAATCCAACGTGCACAACCGCAGGATACGTTCCAAGATGAACGTTCGGTTGCCCAAGACTATGAAGGAGCTCTACACTTTGGTGGACAAGTGTGCTCGGGTGGAGGAGGGGAGGAAGCTTCCTGGGGAGGAAGATTGCATCAACATTGACTCAGAAGATGACGACGAAACCATCAGTGAGAAGAAGAAGAACCAGAAGCACAACAAGATGCGCAAGGATAAGACAGTGATGACTGTTGAGGGGTCAGGCACGCCTAGTATTGGCAAGAAGGCCAAGGCTGAAGCCCCCGACAAGGAGGCTACCGCATGCACTGACTGCCAGGAGGCGGCGGCTGCCGAGAAAGCTGGGAAAGGTGATGGGCCGTACTGTAAGATTCATCGGACCAAGGGCCATGATCTCCAGGAGTGTTATCAAGTTGAGCAGCTCGTCAAGAGATAGAAGGCTAAGTATGAGAAGCATGATAAGGAAAAAGGTCAGAATGGCACTGGCGGGAAGGGCCGGTGTGGTGAAGCAAATCGCCCTGACAAGGCTCCTCGGAACCAAGGGAAACCCGCTAAGGGCCGAGAGAAGAAGGATTGCAGTAATGAGAGTGATGGAGGGAATGAAGAGGAAACCAGCGAGCAGGAATTCTAGAAGGCCACTGACGCCCTGTGCATTGACGGGGGTGCATATTTGCACTCCTCTCACCGCCAACTTAAACAGTGGGTGCGTGAAGTCAATGCCATGGATCCAGCGGCAGATTCTCGGAAGCCGCTCAAGTGGTCACGCACGCCCATCGTCTTTGATGAAGATGACCACCCCGACCGCATCACTGCGGTAGGGTGCTTGCCGTTGTTGGTCTCACCAACAATTCGCAACCTCAAGGTCACAAAGATGCTGGTTGACGGTGGGGCCGGGTTGAATCTGATTTCCCCAAATGTTATCAGCAAACTCCAGATAGCAGAGGAAGAACTTAACTCCAGATAGCAAAGGTTATCCTTGGGCACCCGGACCTGGCCAAATTCATGGCAGCATCCCACTATGCCTATAACACCTTGAAGATGCCAGGGCCGATGGGCGTCATTTCCGTTCCATCAGACAAGAAAGACGCAATTATTTGTGTGGATAATATGTACCGGGACGCGGTCGCGGCAGAGGTCGCGGAAGCCAAAGTTCCCGCCAAGGAAAAGCATAGCAGAGGCACTGGCAAGGAATCCGGGAAGCGTACCTCTGTGGAATGTGCCATGCCCATTGATGACACACCAGAGAGTTTCAACAGCAAGAGATCCAAGGCTACTCCATCCCAAGTGAAAAAGGTCGCGGCAGGGCTGGCTGGCGCTGATGGTACTTTCACTATTAGCGCCAGCCTTGATGACAAATAGGAAAGCACGCTCGTTGCCTTCCTGCGGGCGAATATCGATGTGTTTGCCTGACAACCATTTGATACCCCCGGTGTTCCCAGGGAGGTAATCGAGCACCACCTTGCTGTCTGCCCACATGCTCGGCCCGTCAAGCAGAAGGTTCGGAAGCAGGCCTTGGAACAGCAGCAGTTCATTGTCGAGGAAATCAAGAAACTTGATGCAGCTTGTTTGGTCAGAGGGGTACTGCATCCAACATGGTTAGCAAACCCAGTGGTTGTGCGTAAGGATAATGGAAAATGGAGGCTTTGCGTAGATTTTACGGATCTAAACAAGGCATGCCCAAAGGACCCATTTCCCTTGCCGCGCATCGACCAGATCATGGATTCTACTTCAGGATGTGAGTTGCTCTCTTTTTTGGATGCATACTCTGGATATCATCAGATTTTTATGTCCAAGGAAGACAAAGAAAAGACCTCATTCATCACCCCATGCGGCACGTACTGCTTTATGCACATGCCTTTCGGGTTGAAGAGTGCCGGGTCCACTTTTGCAAGAGTAGTCCAGATTGGCTTTGAACCACAGTTGCACAGGAACATTGAAGCCTATATGGATGATATTGTGGTCAAGACCAAGGATAGATCAACCCTTATTCAGGATTTGGAAGAGACATTTGCTAATCCGTGCAAGATCAACTTGAAGCTGAATCCGGAGAAGTGCGTGTTTGGCGTTCCCTCCGGCAAGCTACTGGGTTTCTTTGTGTCCCACCGTGGGATAGAGGCCAACCCCAATAAGATCAAGGCTATTGAGCAGATACAGGCACCCAAGACGGTTAAGGATGTGAGCCGTTTGACAGGATGCATTGCCACGCTTAGCAGGTTCATCTCCAAGTCTGCCGAGCGTGCCTTGCCGTTCTTCAAGATTTTGAAGAAGGCAGGACCCATGAAGTGGACCCCGGAAGCAGATGCTGCGCTGCAGGATTTGAAGGCCTACTTATCTTCCGTGCCTACTTTGGTCGCACCCAAACCACAAGAGCCGTTAGTGCTATATCTGGCAGCAACTAATCAAGTGGTTAGTGCGGCCCTAGTAGCACAGTGAGAAGAGGAAGGGAGCGGCCCGGCAAGGCCAGATACGGATCAGGACAAAGAAGAGCACGGCAGCGGAAGCAACCCCAATGAAACGACAAGGAAGAAGGTGGTGCAGCGCCCAGTATACTTCGTCAGCTCCCTGTTGCAGGGGGCTAGATCCAGGTATTCTGGCGTGCAAAAGTTGATCTTTGGCCTTGTCATGGCCTCAAGGAAACTGCGCCACTACTTCCAAGCCCATGAGATCACGGTTGTCACCCGCTTCCCGTTGCAAAGGATACTTCGAAACCCAGAGGCCACTGGCAAGATAGTGGAGTGGGCATTGGAGTTATCCAGCTTTGGCCTAAAGTTTGAAAGCACATCAACAATCCAGAGTAGGGCGTTGGCAGAGTTTATTGCAGAATGGACGCCAACCCCTGATGAAGAGGCACAGGAAACAGTTATCCCCGGCAAGGAAGCGCCCCAAGAATGGATCATGTATTTCGATGGTGCCTTCTCCCTACAAGGTGCAGGGGCTGGCGTGCTTCTCATGGCTCCCACTGGAGAACACTTGAGGTACGTCGTCCAGATGCATTTTCCCGGGAGGAGGTAACCAACAATACAACAGAGTATGAAGAGCTTCTTGCCGGGCTCAGAATTGCCATAGAATTGGGAATCAAGAAGCTGATCATTCGAGGAGATTCACAACTGGTGGTGAGACAAGTCAACAAAAAGTACCAAAGCCCATTGATGGAGGCATACGTCAAGGAAGTGAGAAGATTGGAGGAGCGATTTGACGGGTTGCAAACAGAACACGTACCCCGTGCGTAAAACAGCATTGCTGATCACCTGTCAAAGTGTGCTGCGTAGAAGCTTCCTGTGGAACCAGGGACTTTTGTTCTCCATCTTACTCAGCCCTCCGTATCCCCGACAACAATGGCCCAAAAGAGGAGGACATTGGACTCCGGTAAGCCTCTCCCGGTAGAGCCTTTCGAGGCTCTTGGCAGGGACCCTGCCGGAAACAACTCCCCTTCGCTTGCCGGGCTGCACCCTCCTGCCGGGCCATTGGTCCCCGCAGTCAAGGGATGCGCCCCCACGAATGAGGAGGTGCCGCTAGTCCTCGTTGCCGAGCCTCAGGCTCCAACTTGGGCAAGGCACATAGTCCATTTCCTCCAAACCGAAGAACTTCCCGAAAAGCAAGAAGAAGCTGAAAGAATAGCCCGGAGGGCCAGTATGTATCAGTTTGTCGATGACACACTGTATAGAAGAAGGCCCAATGGTGTGAAATTGAAGTGCATTTGTCGGGAAGGAGAAAAGGAACTGTTGGCAGAGATACACAAAGGCATGTGCGGATCCCATATTGGATCAAGGGCTTTGGTTGGAAAGCATTCCAGCAAGGATTTTATTGGCCCACAGCCCTCCAAAATGCGGTTGAGCTCATCACCAAGTGTGAAGCATGTCAGTTCCATTCCAAAAATATCCATCTGACTGCCCAAGCACTCCAGACAATCCCTTTGTCATGGCCGTTTTTGGTCTGGGGGCTCGATATCCTCGGCCCTTTCCCCTGAGCTGCCGGGGGCTTTGAATTCTTGTTCGTTGCAATCGAAAAGTTTACAAAGTGGCCAGAAGTAGATGCCGTGAGAAAGATGACTGCTCAATCAGCTATCAAGTTCTTGAAAGGATTGGTGTGCCGCTTCGGGGTTCCTGCCCGGATCATCACCGACAACGGCACCTAGTTCACGAGCCGCGTCTTCATGCAATATGTTCATGCCCTCGGAAGCAAGATCTCATTTGCATCTGTCGCACATCCTAGAAGCAATGGACAAGCTGAGAGGGTGAACACTGAAGTGCTGCGAGGACTCAAGACAAGAACGTTCGATAAGCTGCGGAAGCACGGCAGGCAATGGATCAATGAGCTGCCGGTGGTTCTTTGGTCCCTCAGAACAACACCAAACCGAGCTACCAGGCAGACTCCCTTCTCCCTAGTCTATGGGGCAGAAGCAGTTATCCCCACAGAAATCATTTATGGGTCACCTCGAGTGTTTGCCTACGATGAAGTAGCACAGGAACAACACATGTGTGACGACGCCGTGCTTCTCGAGGAGAACCGTCTCTGGGCTGCTACGCGTGCTACACGCTATTAGCAAGCCCTGCGTCGCTATCATAGCCGCAGGGTTCATGCCCAGTGTTTTGAGGAAGGCGACCTTGTCCTTAGGCGTGTTCAGTCCGCCAAGGGTACAAACAAGCTATCGTCGAAGTGGGAAGGCCCTTACCGGGTAGTACGAGTCACCAGACCTGGCGCAGTCCGTCTGGAGATTGGAGATGGCATTCAATTACAAAATTCATGGAATATTGAGCATCTCCACAAGTTCTACCCATAAGGCGCGGCTGTCGGGCCCTGCCCGGCAGCCACCCTTTTGTACAGGCCTTGCCTCAGCTGCATGTAACCCCTTGTACAAAGCCAGGCGAAGAACCTGAGTAACAGAGAAATAAATGAAGCGCTGGGGGCCCCCGACAAGTTGCATGCATGCATAAGCATTTCATAAGCATTGCATGATTCATGTAGATAGGTTGCATGGTCATGTAGATAGATTGCATCTCGCATCATCTTCATTTGCATAAACTATAGGCTCCTGCAGTGGACTTAGTCCTAGGACGAGGATGCGAAGACAAGCCAACACTGCGATCTCTAGCAAGCCAAACAGATAAGTTCTATCTCTTATCCATACATGTTCCATGAGTAGAACTTGTGCATACGAAAACCTCGCCGCCTCAGAAACAAAGGTGCTCTCATCTACTGGCACGAACGTTGCTTCGGTCAGGATGGTCATAGTAGCCATTGGCTGAAAGGGGTTGGCAGGGAGCTGGTCCCTCCCAATAGGTTCTGCGCCCGGCAGGCTCGGCCTCACGGCGGCAGTCCTATGGGGTGCCGGCAAGGTAGCTTACCGGGACCTACTTGTTTACGTGAAAGTATGGAGGTGTTTCACCTCTGCATGGATGTCATACATGCACAAGTGCCCGGCAAGCTTATCTTTTTCATTAATATGCTGATCAACAAGTACAAATCTCACGGAACATAAACATGGATACAAGAGATTACATTATTTGAACTAAAATTTGGCAAGTGCCTACAGATTTAAGACTGAAAAAAGATAAGTGCCCCGTAATGCCTTTTCTTGTCCATCTCCTCCTAGGCACGGCGGTAGAAGGCGAAGAGGGCAAGAGGAGTGCCTTTTCTTGTCCATCTCCAAATGGAATAAAACTTTCGCGATGATTTTTCTTGGACCAGAAGGAAACCAGGAGACTTGGAGATGAAGTCGGAGGAGCCAAGAGGCGGCCACAAGGATGGAGGGCGCGCCCCTCGTGCACCTCCTGACCTAATTCTTTCACCTATATATTCCCAAATATCCCCAAACCAACAGAGGCATCCATGAAAAGACTTTTCCATCGCCGCAACCTTCTATACCCGTGAGATCCCATCTAGGGATCTTTTCCGGCACCCTGCTAGAGGGGGATTTGATCATGGAGGGCTTCTACATCAACACCATTGCCCTTCCGATGAAGCGTGAGTAGTTTACCACAGACCTACGGGTCCATAGCTAGTAGCTAGATGGCTTCTTCTCTCTCTTTGATTCTCAATACCATGTTCTCCTCGATGTTCTTGGAGATCTATTCGATGTAATACTTTTTTTGTGGTGTGTTTGCCGAGATCTGATGAATTGTGGATTTGTGATCATCTTATCTATGAATATTATTTGAATCTTCTCTGAATTCTTTTATGGATGATTTGATATCTTTGTAATTCTCTTCGAACTATCGGTTTGGTTTGGCCAACTAGATTGGTTTTTCTTGCAATGGGAGAAGTGCTTAGCTTTGGGTTCAATCTTGTGGTGTCCTTTCCCAGTGACAGTAGGGGCAGCAAGGCATGTATTGTATTGTTGTCATCGAGGATAAAAAGATGGGGTTTTCATCATATTGCTTGAGTTAATTCCTCTACATCATGTCATCTTACTTAATGCATTACTCCGTTCTTTATGAACTTAATACTCTAGATGCATGCTGGATAGCGGTCGATGTCTAAAGTAATAGTAGTAGATGCAGAATCATTTCGGTCTACTTGACACAGACGTGATGCCTATATTCATGATCATTGCCTTAGATATCGTCATAACTTTGCGCTTTTCTATCAATTGCTCGGCAGTAATTTGTTCACCCACCGTATTATTTTCTATCTTGAGAGAAGCCTCTAGTGAAACCTATGGCCCCCGGGTCTATTTTCCATCATATAATCTTCTACTTTTCATCATACAAGTTTCCAATCTACTATTTTGCAATCTTTTACTTTATCGTTTATCTATCTCTATCAGATCTCACTTTTGCAAATAACCATGAAGGGATTGACAACCCCTTTATCATGTTGGGTGCAAGTTGTTTGATTGTTTGTGTAGGTATTCAGTGATTTGTGCGTTGTCTCCTACTGGATTGATACCTTGGTTCTCAAACTGAGGGAAATACTTATCTCTACTTTGCTGCATCACCCTTTCCTCTTCAAGGGAAAAACCAACGCAAGCTCAAGAAGTAGCAGGAAGAATTTCTGGCGCCGTTGCCGGGGAGATCTACGTCAAGTCAAGACATACCAAGTACCCATCATAAAATTTCATCTCTTGCATTACATTATTCGCCATTTTCCTCTCATTTTCCTCTCCCCCACTTCTAAAATGATTTTCGAAAAGATTTGCCTTTTTCTTCGCCCCTCTCTTTGCCTTTTCTTCGTCCCTCTTCCGTTCATCTTCTTCATTTGCTTTTTGTGTCCTCGTGTGTTGGATTGTTTGCTTTGTCACGATGGCTCAAGAGAATACCAAATTGTGTGACTTTTCCAACACCAATAACAATGATTTTACTAGTACTCCGATTGCTCCCGCCACTAGTGCGGAATCTTGTGAAATTAATGCCGATTTGTTGAATCTTGTTATGAAAGACCAATTTTCTGGCCTTCCTAGTGAAGATGCCGCATCCCATCTAAACAATTTCGTTGATTTGTGTGATATGCAAAAGAAAAAATATGTGGATAATGATATTGTTAAATTGAAGCTATTTCCATTCTCACTACGAGATCGTGCTAAAACTTGGTTTTCATCTTTGCCTAAAAATAGTATTGATTCATGGAATAAGTGTAAAGATGCTTTTATTTCCAAGTATTTTACTCCCGCTAAGATCATCTCCCTTAGGAATGATATTATGAATTTTAAGCAACTTGATCATGAACATGTTGCGCAATCTTGGGAGAGAATGAAATTGATGATACGAAATTGCCCTACTCATGGTTTGAATTTGTGGATGATTATACAATTTTTTATGCCAAATTGAATTTTGCTTCTAGAAATCTTTTAGATTCGGCCGCGGGAGGCACTTTTATGGAAATTACTCTAGGATAAGCTACTAAACTTCTAGATAATATTATGGTTAATTATTCTCAGTGGCATACCGAAAGATCTTCCACTAGTAAAAAAGTGCATGCAATTGAAGAGATTAATGTTTTGAGTGGAAAGATGGATGAACTTATGAAATTATTTGCTAGCAAGAGTGCTTCTTTGGATCCTAATGTTATGCCTTTGTCCACTTTTATTGAAAATAATAATGAATCTATGGACATGAATTTTGTTGGTAGGAACAATTTTGGTAATAACGCGTATAGAGGCAATTTTAATCCTAGACCGTTTCCTAGTAATTCCTCTAATAATTATGGTAATTCCTACAACAATTCTTATGGAAATTATAATAAGATGCCCTCTGATTTTGAGAATAGTGTTAAAGAATTTATGAGTTCGCAAAAGAATTTCAATGCTTTGTTTGAAGAAAAATTGCTTAAGATTGATGATTTGGCTAGGAATGTGGATAGAATTTCTCTTGATGTTGACTCTTTGAAACTTAGATCTATTCCACCCAAGCATGATATCAATGAGTCTCTCAAAGCTAAGATAATTTCCATTGATGAGTGCAAAGAACGAACCGCTAAGATGCGTGCTAAAAAGGATTGGTTTGTAAAAACATGTTCTTCTAGTTTTCGTGAAAATAATGATGAAGATCTTAAAGTGATTGATTTGACTCCTATTGAATCTTTGTTTTCCAATATAAATCTTGATAAAGATGGGACTGGAGATGAGTCAACTTTAGTTAAAAGGCGTCCCAATGATTCGGAGTTTTAGATCTTGATGCAAAAATTGATAAAAGTGGGATTGGAGAGGTCAAAACTTTAAGTAACAATGAACCCACTCTTTTGGATTTCAAGGAATTTAATTATGATAATTTTTCTTTAATAGATTGTATTTCCTTGTTGCAATCCATGTTGAATTCTCCTCATGCTTACAGTCAAAACAAAGCTTTTACTAAACATATCGTTGATGCTATGATGCAATATTTTGAAGAAAACCTTGAATTGGAAGTCTCTATCCCTAGAAAACTTTATGATGAGTGGGAACCTTCTATTAAGATTAATATTAAAGATTATGAGTGCTATGCTTTGTGCGATTTGGGTGCTAGTGTTTCCATGATTCCAAAAACTTTATGTGATGTATTAGGTTTTTGTGAATTTGATGATTGTTCTTTAAATTTGCATCTCGTGGATTCCACTATTAAGAAACCTATGGGAAGGATTAATGATGTTCTTATTGTTGCAAATAGGAATTATGTGCCCATATATTTCATTGTTCTTGATATAGATTGCAATCCGACATGTCCTATTATTCTTGGTAGACCTTTCCTTAGAACGATTGGTGCAATTATTGATATGAAAGAAGGAAACATTAGATTTCAATTTCCATTAAGGAAGGGCATGGAGCACTTTCCTAGAAATAAAATTAAATTGCCATATGAATCTATTATGAGAGCTACTTATGGATTGCATACCAAAGATGACAATACCTAGATCTATTCGTGTTTTTATGCCTAGCTAAGGGCGTTAAACAATAGCGCTTGTTGGGAGGCAACCCAATTTTATTTTTGTTTTTGTTTTTTTGGTTAAGTTTTGCAATAAATAATTCATCTAGCCTATGGTTAGATGTGGTTTTATGTTTTAATTACTGTTTGTGCCAAGTAAGACCTTTGGGATGGCTTATGGTGATAGTTGATTTGATCTTGCTGAAAAACAGAAACTTTTGCGTCCAGTCTCAGAATTTTAATAATTCACTGGAGAGTTTAAAAACCCTGAATTGTATATACAAGATTTATACACAAATTGCCTCTGTTTTCCTAATTTTTCAGAATTTTTGAAGTTACAGAAGTATTAGAACAATTTGGATCTTCGCAGACTGTTCTGTTTTTGACAGATTCTGTTTTCTTTGTGTTGTTTCCTTATTTTGATGAATCTATGGGTAGTATCGGGGGGTATGAACCATGGAAAAGTTTGAATACAGTAGATATTACACCAGTATAAATAAATAATGAGTTCACAACAGTACCAAAGTGGTGATTTATTTTCTTATACTAACGGAGCTTATGAGATTTTCTGTTGAGTTTTGTGTTGTGAAGTTTTCAAGTTTTTGGGTAAGGATTTGATGGACTATGGAATAAGGAGTGGCAAGAGCCTAAGCTTGGGGATTCCCAAGGCACCCCAAGGTAATATTCAAGGACAACCAAGAGCCTAAGCTTGGGGATGCCACGGAAGGCATCCCCTCTTTCGTCTTTGTCTATCGGTAACTTTACTTGAGGCTATATTTTTACTCACCACATGATATGTGTTTTGCTTGGAGCGTCTTTTATGATTTGAGTCTTTGCTTTTTAGTTTTCCACAATCATCCTTGCTGTACACACCTTTTGAGAGGGACACGCATGAATCATGATTTATTAGAATACTCTATGTGCTTCACTTATATCTTTTGAGCTAGGCAATTTTGCTCTAGTGCTTCACTTATATCTTTTTAGAGCACGGCGGTGGCTTTATTTTGTAGAAATTATTGAACTATCATGCTTCACTTATATTATTTTGAGAGTCTTTAAACAGCATGGTAATTTTCTTTGGTTATAAATTTAGTCCTAATATGATAGGCATCCAAGAGGGATATAATAAAAACTTTCATATAAAGTGCATTGAATACTATGAGAAGTTTGATTCCTTATGATTGTTTTGGGATATAAAGATGGTGATATTAGAGTCATGCTATTGAGTAATTGTGGATTTGAGAAATACTTGTGTTAAGGTTAGTGATTCCCATAGCATGCACGTATGGTGAACCGTTATGTGATGAAGTCGGAGCATGATTTATTTATTGATTGTCTTCCTTATGAGTGGCGGTCGGGGACGAGCGATGGTCTTTTCCTACCAATCTATCCCCCTAGGAGCATGCGTGTAGTACTTTGTTTCAATAACTAATATATTTTTGCAATAAGTATGTGAGTTCTTTATGACTAATGTTGAGTCCATGGATTATACGCACTCTCACCCTTCCAGCATTGCTAGCCTCTCTAGTGCCGCGGAACTTTCACCGGTACCATACACCCACCATATACCTTCCTCAAAACAGCCACCATACCTACCTATTATGGCATTTCCATAGCCATTCCGAGATATATTGCCATGCAACTTTCCACCGTTCCATTTATTATGACACGCACCATCATTGTCATATTGCTTTGCATGATCATGTAGTTGACATCATATTTGTGGCAAAGCCACCGTTCATAATTCTTTCATACATGTCACTCTTGATTCATTGCACATCCCGGTACACCGCCGGAGGCATTCATATAGAGTCATATTTTGTTCTAAGAATCTAGTTGTAATTCTTGAGTTGTAAGTAAATATAAGTGTGATGATCTTCATTATTAGAGCATTGTCCCATGTGAGGAAAGGATGATGGAGACTATGATTCCCCCACAAGTCGGGATGAGACTCCAGACGAAAAAAAGAGGCCAAAAAAGAAAAGAAAAAGAGAAGGACCAATTAAAAAAATGAGAGAAAAGAGAGAAGGGGCAATGTTACTATCCTTTTACCACACTTGTGCTTCAAAGTAGCACCGTGATCTTCATGATAGAGAGTCTCCTATGCTGTCACTTTCATTTACTAGTGGGAATTTTTCATTATAGAACTTGGCTTGTATATTCCAATGATGGGCTTCCTCAAATTGCCCTAGGTCTTCGTGAGCAAGCAAGTTGGATGCATACCCACTTAGTTTCTTTTTGAGCTTTCATAAACTTATAGCTCTAGTGCATCCGTTGCATGGAAATCCCTACTCACTCACATTGATATCTATTGATGGGCATCTCCATAGCCCGTTGATACGCCTAGTTGATGTGAGACTATCTCCCTCTTTTTGTCTTCTCCACAACCACCTTCTATTCCACCCATAGTGCTATGTCCATGGCTCACACTCATGTATTGTGTGAAAGTTGAAATTTTTTGAGAACATCAAAAGTATGAAACAATTGCTTGGCTTGTCATCGGGGTTGTGCATGATTTGAATATTTTATGTGATGAAGATGGAGCATAGCCAGACTATATGATTTTGTAGGGATAAGCTTTCTTTGGCCATGTAATTTTGAGAAGACATAATTGCCTTGTTAGTATGCTTGAAGTGTTATTGTTTTTATGTCAATATTAAAATTTTGTTTTGAATCTTATGGATCTGAACATTCATGCCACAATAAAGAAAATTACATGGATAAATATGTTAGGTAGCATTCCACATAAAAAATTCTATTTTTGTCATTTACCTACTCGAGGACGAGGAGGAATTAAGCTTGGGGATGCTTGATACGTCTCCAACGTATCTATAATTTTTGATTGTTCCATGCTATTATATTATCTATTTTGGATGTTTTATATGCATTAATATGTTATTTTATATTATTTTTGGGACTAACCTATTAACCTAGAGCCCAGTGCCAGTTTCTGTTTTTTCCTTGTTTTTGAGTTTCGCAGAAAAGGAATACCAAACAGAGTCCAAACGGAATAAACTTTCGCGATGATTTTTCTTGGACTAGAAGGAAACCAGGAGACTTGGAGATGAAGTCGGAGGAGCCACCAGGCGGCCACAAGGACGGAGGGCGCGCCCAGTGGGGTAGGGCGTGCCCCCCACCCTTGTGGGCCCCTCGTGCACCTCCTGACCTAATTCTTTCGCCTATATATTCCCAAATATCCCCAAACCAACAGAGGCATCCATGAAAAGGCTTTTCCACCGCCGCAACCTTCTGTACCCGTGAGATCCCATCTAGGGACCTTTTTCGGCACCCTTCCAGAGGGGGATTCGATCACGGAGGGCTTCTACATCAACACCATTGCCCTTCCGATGAAGCGTGAGTAGTTTACCACAGACCTACGGGTCCATAGCTACTAGCTAGATGGCTTCTTCTCTCTCTTTGATTCTCAATACCATGTTCTCCTCGATGTTCTTGGAGATCTATTCGATGTAATACTTTTTTGCGGTGTGTTTGCCGAGATCCGATGAATTGTGGATTTGTGATCATCTTATCTATGAATATTATTTGAATCTTCTCTGAATTATTTTATGCATGATTTGATATCTTTGTAATTCTCTTTGAACTATCAGTTTGGTTTGGCCAACTAGATTTGTTTTTCTTGCAATGGGAGAAGTGCTTAGCTTTGGGTTCAATCTTGCGGTGTCCTTTCCCAATGACAGTAGGGGCAGCAAGGCACGTATTGTATTGTTGCCATCGAGGATAAAAAGATGAGGTTTTCATCATATTGCTTGAGTTAATTCCTCTACATCATGTCATCTTACTTAATGCATTACTCCGTTCTTTATGAACTTAATACTCTAGATGCATCCTGGATAGCAGTCGATGTGTGGAGTAATAGTAGTAGATGCAGAATCTTTTTGGTCTACTTGACACGGACGTGATGCCTATATTCATGATCATTGCCTTAGATATCGTCATAACTTTGCGCTTTTTTATCAATTGCTCGGCAGTAATTTGTTCACCCACCATATTATTTTCTATCTTGAGAGAAGCCTCTAGTGAAACCTATGGCCCCCGGGTCTATTTTCCATCATATAATCTTCTACTTTTCATCATACAAGTTTCCGATCTACTATTTTGCAATCTTTTACTTTTCGATCTATAAAATAAAAATACCAAAAATATTTACTTTATCATTTATCTATCTCTATCAGATCTCACTTTTGCAAATAACCGTGAAGGGATTGACAACCCCTTTATCGCATTGGGTGCAAGTTGTTTGATTGTTTGTATAGGTATTCGGTGATTTGTGCGTTGTCTCCTACTGGATTGATACCTTGGTTCTCAAACTGAGGGAAATACTTATCTCTACTTTGCTGCATCACCCTTTCCTCTTCAAGGGAAAAACCAACACAAGCTCAAGAAGTAGCATGCTGCCGCCTGATGAAGATGGTTCGGGCGACGTTCTGCCGGAGTCGGAGTCGTCGCCCTCCCGGCCGTTGCCGTCGTCATCGCCGTCAGTCTCCTCTTCGTCGCTGTGACGCCCCCGGCTTAATCATGCACTAATCATACACGCAAATGCACACGATCAAGCCTAAGGACTCACTTGAAGATATCACAACACAACTCTAAAACATAAATAAAGTCATACAAGCTTTATATTACAAGCCAGGGCCTCGAGGGCTCGAATACATAGCTCGATGGCATACAAGCGTCAGAGGAAGCATCAGATATCTGAGTACAGATATAAAAGAGAAACAGAAAGGCCTTTAGAAAGGCGGGGCAAAATAAAACACTACGGTCGAAAGGCGTAGGCTTCCTGCCTGGGACCCTCCGATCCTACTCCTGGTCGTCGGTCAGCTCCTCGTAGTAGTACTCGCCGGGAGGGTAGTAGTAGTAGTAGCCGTCGACGGGGGTAGCTGGCTCCAGGCCTCCATCATCTGGTTGCGACAAATGGATATGGGGAGAAAAAGAAAGCAAAGCAAATGTGAGTACTCATCCGAAGTACTCAGCAAGCAAGGATCTACACTACATATGCAACATTTTCAAAGGAAGGCTGTATATGTGGACTGGGCTGCAGAAATGCCAGAATAGAGGGAGAAACCTAGTCCTATCGAAGACTAGCATCTTCAGCATCTTCAGCGGTCTTGCAGCATTAGAAGAGTGCAGATTAGCATAATGTATAGTAGTAGTAGTAGTAGTATTAACAACCTCGCCCAGAGATTCTTCCTTGACTCCCTGCGAGAAAGCAATCCCAGAGCCATACTATCCAGTTATCATCTCAAGTTACCAGTTCTAGTTGTACCGATCGGGATACAACTCTGAGTGTCCGTTACTGTAGGAGAGGCTATCGATAGATTGTTTCTTCCCTGCAGGGGTGCACCAACTTACCCACCATGCTCGCTTAACTCCGGCCGGACACACTTTCCTGGGTCATGCCCGGCCTCGGCCAAACGATACGCCGCAACCCGACCTAGGCTTAATAGAGAGGTCAGCACGCCGGACTAAACCTATGCCCCCAGGGGTCTTGGGTTATCGCCCCGGGAACTCCTGCACGTTACGGGGCCACCGAGAGCAGACCTAGCAACCCCTTATACAAGCGCGGTTGCGTTCCCAGTCCAACTCGGCGTGTGCCGCTCCTTACTGATGTCAATTAAGCTTCGGCTGATGTATACGACGCAGAACACCCGTACTATGCCCAAGTGATGGTTAGTGCTATCAGGCCAGAGGCCCCTCGGATCAAATATCCAATTCGTTAGTGGATTGGGAGTGCGGTAACGAGCAGAGACTCACGATCGATGTGACCCCGTTGCCCCATCTTGAGGATTTGCGGCAAGGGCTAAGAATGCCCGGCCACGCCTCGTATTCATTGCTCAGGCACCGTCTAGGTCCGCCCGACTCTCGCAAGACCGTTGGGAACTCAGGTCCACCTCTACGGGGTGGTACCGCCTGTCCCTCCAGTCCTGCAGTATAAGTAACTCTCACGGGTACCCCTTAGGGTTGACCCGTCCTTATCCAGTATAATCAGTATCAATAGTAATGTAAAGGCATCCGTGTGGCCACCACATCAAGAAGGAACCCGAGGCATCACCCTCGTTGGATTCCCACTTGATGTAAACATCAAGGTGAACTAAAGAGGCATCACCCTCGAGGTCCATGCTTGAGGTGTTGCACGACAGTGTCGTTATCGGGAATGGAGAAGGAGGAATCACCCTCGTTGACCATAACCGATGAACTATCCTACAAGGTTATCATCAAAAGTGCTGACGAAGTATCACCCTTGGCACTCGATAGCAACCCAGTAGTGTCAAGCAACTAAAGGGGAATTGACGTGCGGTGCCGTGGCCTGGTCTTTGATCCCATTGATCGGGTCTTCTGATAATCCAGCGGGGTAGTCGGGACAAAGGGGGAGTCTCTGATGGGTCTCTACCCTACCTATACTAAACAATTTAGGATAAGCAGGTAGGTATCAACAACAGGTTACAATAACAGGCTATGCAACAGAAATAGGATAACAGTAACAACAACAACTTCTAATGAAAGCATAAGAGAGAGAAGAATAGGTGATATCGGTATGCTCAAAAGGGGATGTGCTTGCCTGGAAGCTCTGTGGCAAGGGTCTGGTCGTCAGGGGCGTAGTCGACCTCCGGAGCTGCGTCAGCCTCGAGGACTACGTCGGTGTTGGGGTCTAACGAGAAAGAAGAGGGGGAGGAAACAAATAAATACATAGCAATAATGCAACACAGAGCATGCTATGCCTAGGATGCAGTGCAGGGTTGCCTAAAAGTATGTCTAAGTCATTTTAGTTATTTTTGGTTTTAAGTTATATTTAATTACCGGTATGCATGCACTATTCATCTACCGGAAACGGGCGGAAAGTTATGGGTTCACCTACGTAGGGGGTTCCGACATGGAAACAGACGACACGATCAGATTCATCTCATCGTTCTGAGCAACTTTCATGTAGAAAGTTTTTTGATCTGAGCTACGGATTATTTTCTATGATTTTTCTAAAGTTTTAAGTATTTTCGGGATTTATTTTTATTAACAGAAATCACTGAAAAGGATTTATGACGTCAGCATGATGCAAAGATGATGTCAGCAGTCAACAGGTCGGCTGACCAAGTCAAACCTGACCTGTGGGTCCAGTGGGACCCACATGTCAGTCTCTGTTAGCTTAACAGTGGATTAAACTAACTAACTGGGTTAATTAGGGGGTGTGGGCCCCATATGTCAGTGAGATATTAGGCTAAAATAATTATTTTTATTTATTAAATTGTTTATTAGGCTAATTAATCGAAGGGGCCCACATGTCAGTGGCAATGTGCTGACACGTCAGCTCAGTTGACCTAGTCAATGAGTCAGCGGGGGCCCTGGGCCCACTGGTCAGTGGCTCAGAGGTGGCCCAGGCCGGCCACGTCGGCGGCCGGTGCCGGAGCTGCTCCGGCGACCAAAGCAACGGCGGCGCGTCGCCGGAGCGCTCGGATTTCATCTACAGGGAGTTGTTTCACGCGCGGCTACCCTCATTCGAACGGGCGCGCACTCGCGCGTCTAACTGCGGCGGTGGCTCGACCGAAAACGGCCGGAGACGGCGGTGGCGAGCGGCGGAGCGGACGCCGGAGTTTGGGCGTCGTTGGGTCCGGTGCTGCACGGCGCGGGGAGACATGCTAGGGGCCTCTCTGGACTCGCACGAGCTCTAGGAGCTCGATGCGAGGCTCGGCTGCGCATGACGGCGATGTTGGCCACGGCAGCGAGCTCGCCTGCGGCAGCGGGTTCGGGCGCAAACGGAGCAGCGGCTATGGCGCGAATTAGAAGGCCTAAAGGGTAGAGGAGGGAGGCATGCTCACCAAGCGGCACGCACGCAGGCCCGTGATGGTTTAGTAGCAGCAGAGGCCGGCGCCGGAGACGAGGAATATCGGCGGCGACCGGAGAGGTGGACGAAGGGGATCCGACGCTTCGGTGCTCCCCAGCTCCAGCTGAGGCCGCCGGTCGATGGAGAAGACGAGGGCGGAGCTCCTCGACAAGACGGCGGAGCAAGGTGGTGGCCGTGGCCGCGATGACAGGCGAGGCACGGCGGCGATGGCATGAGGCGTCGGTGGATATGTGGGAAGAGAGCGACGAATAGGGAGAGGGAATGGATGGGGAGGCCAGGGGGCTGCATTGGCTCGTCCTTATCCCCCGTTGATGAGCCGCGGCATCGCGGTGTCGGCGCCGCACTCCTGCGCGCGCGCGCTTGACCACGGCGGCGGCGACACACAGGTGAGAGAGAAGGGAAAGGGCGGAGTGGGCCGGCTGGACTGGGCTAAGTGCACTGTGCACTTAGGCCCAGCCAGTTAGGCCTTTTACATTTTTTTTTTCTGTTTTCTGTTTTCTGTTTTCTTTTCTGTTTGCAAAAATGTTAGGCCACTTATTGATTTTTGTGAAGTATGTGACCTAACCCAAATACTACAGTGCATTAATATCTTCCACCAAAAACTAGTTAGGGGAAAATATGATTTCATTTGTGATTTTTATTAAATGAAATGGGATTAAATGGGTGATGTTTGCTACTGTTCTAGGTTGTTAGAGTCACTTAACTAATTAGTAAATGTTGATTACAATTTCTAGATTTGCCTCTGGATTATTTTCTATTTAATGAACATTTTTTCAACATGTTTTGAACAACTTTATTTTGTATTATTTGAATTTTGAGTTGATTTTCAGAGAGGGGTTTGAATTGTTTTGATTAACCACTATGACTAGGCACTGGAAATGAAGATGACTTGGAATACTTAGCAGAGTGTCACAGTGCTTATTACATAGGGGTGTTACAAATTCTCCTCCTCTAAAAGAAATTATCGTCCCGAGAATTTAGGAGGTAGAAGGAAAGAGGTCGGGATATTCTTCCCGAAGATGATCCTCGCGTTCCCAAGTGGCTTCATCTTCAGTGTGATTCGACCACTGTACTTTCAGGAATTTGGTCATCTTCTGACGAGTGCGACGTTCAGCTTCATCGAGAATGCGGATCGGGGGCTCCTTATAAGAAAGATCATCTTGCAATTCGAGCATCTCATGATCCACTGCGCGGTGCGGAGATTTCTTGAAGCATTTACGAAGTTGCGACACATGGAAGACGTCATGGATATGAGAGAATTGCGGTGGCAACTCCAATTTATATGCCACCTGTCCGCATCTAGCAACAATGCGAAAGGGACCAATGTAGCATGGAGCTAACTTGCCCTTGATTCCGAAACGACGGGTGCCCTTCATAGGAGTGACATGAAGATAAGCTTGATTACCTAGTTGATAGTTCAAGCCGCATCGTTTGCGATCATAGTTGCTCTTCTAGCGGTCCTGAGCCGCCTTGAGATTTTCTCAGACAATGCGGACTTGTTCTTCGGCGTGTTGAATAATGTCCGTTCCCACGAGTGGTCGTTCCCCAGTTTCTGACCAATTCAGAGGGGTTCGACACTTACGTCCGTAAAGCACTTCGAAGGGGGCCATTTTCAAGCTGGCTTGATAGCTATTGTTATAAGAGAATTCGGCAAACAGAAGAGATTCTTCCCATTTCTTACCGAAGGATATAACACAAGCCCGAAGCATATCTCCAAGCACTTGGTTAACTCGCTCAACTTGGCCTTGGGATTGGGGATGATAAGCTGAACTCCAGGTAATGTGAGTTCCCATAGCTTCTTGGAAACTTTCCCAGAACATGGATGTGAAAAGACCGCCACGGTCCGAACTGATCTCCTTCGGAATACCGTGGAGGGAAACAATTCTGGAGATATACAGCTCTGCTAGCTGGCTAGCGGTGATAGTCTCCTTGACAGGCAGAAAATGTGCAACCTTGGAAAGTTGGTCGATGACGACAAGAATAGCATCGTGACCCTTCTGAGACTTGGGAAGACCAGTTATGAAATCCATTTGAACCTTATCCCATTTCCATAAAGGAATAGGGAGCGGTTGCAGAATTCCAGCAGGCTTCTGATGTTCTGCTTTAACATGACGACAAACATCACATTCAGCAACATATCGAGCAATGTCCTGCTTCATTCTGGACCACCAGTACCTCTGTCGAAGATCGCGATTCATCTTGGTGCTACCCGGATGGATAGACAGCGGTGTATCATGAGCCTCCTTCATGACCTTGTCAGTCATAAGTTCGAAGCGAGGTACCACAATGCGGTCTCTGAAATACAAGGTTCCATCTTCAGCAACCAAGAAATCCCTGTACTTCTCAAGGTGAAGCTCTTTCTTCATCTGATCTACTTCAGCATCTTTAGGTTGCGCACGCTTAACAGCCTTTTCAAGATCTGGCTGCACGACAAGGTTATTAAGAGAACCCTGCGAAACGATTCGAAGGTTCAATTTGTGCAATTCTTCATAAAGATGGGGTTGACCTTGCTTAACCATGAGGTTGTTGCAATAGGACTTGCGGCTCAAGGCATCAGCCATCACATTAGCCTTGCCAGGGGTATAAGAAATACCACAGTCATAGTCCGTGATTGTTTCCAACCATCGCTGTTGACAGAGATTAAGATCCGGTTGAGTGAACAAATACTTCAGACTCTGATGATCGGTATAGATCTCACAACGGTTACCAAGAAGGTAATGCCGCCACTGCTTCAAAGCATAGATCACAGCAGCAAGTTCGAGATCATGCACTGGATAGTTTTCTTCATGCGGACACAATTGTCGCGAGGCATATGCAATTACCTTTCGTTCTTTGCATTAGGACACATCCTAATCCTTGATGAGAGGCATCGCAATAAATTACAAAGTCTTTACGAGAGTCTGGAGGAGCAAGCACTGGAGCAGAAGTAAGCTTGTCCTTGAGGGTCTGGAAACTTTCCTGACATTTGTGTGTCCACTCAAACTTAACGCCTTTGTGGAGCAGATTAGTCAGGGGCTTGGCAATCTTGGAAAAGTTCTCGACGAATCGGCGGCAATAACTTGCAAGGCCGAGAAAACTTCTCACTTGCTTGGCATTCTTCAGAGGAGTCCAGTCAAGAATAGCCTGAACACGCTCCGGGTTAACGGTGATACCATCCTTGGAGATCACATGTCCAAGGTAGGTTACTTCGGAAAGCCAGAATTCACACTTGGAGTACTTGGCATACAACTTGTGTTCACGAAGCCTTTCCAGAACAAGGCGAAGGTGTTCAGCGTGTTCTTCCTTATTCTTTGAATATACCAGAATATCATCCAGATAAACCATGACGAACTTGTCAAGGTAATCCATGAAGATATAATTCATCAGGCGTGAGAACGTAGCTGGAGAATTTGTTAGGCCAAATGACATAACGGTGTACTCGTAGGAACCATAGCTGGTAACAAATGCAGTCTTCGGAATATCCTCTTGGCGGACACGGATCTGGTGATAACCCAACCTCAAGTCGATTTTAGAAAACACCGATGATCCAGCTAGTTGATCATATAAATCATTGATCTGAGGAAGCGGATATTTATTCTGAATGGTTGCCTGGTTGATAGGACGGTAATCTTGGACCAGCCTATTCGTACCATCTTTCTTCTTGACGAAGAGAGACGGTGCTCCCTAGGCAAAGGAACTAGGGCAGATGAAACCCTTCTTAAGTGACTTGTCGATTTCTTCCTTAAGCTCGAGAAGGTGGTGCGGAGGCATCTTATAAGGACACTTCGCAATAGGGGTAGTGTCGGGTTTCAAGTCGATGACAAACTCGACAGCTCTAGCAGGGGGTATTCCTGGAAGTTCTTCTGGAAAAACATCCTGGAATTCACAGACGACTGGAATGTTTTTTATCCCCTCAAGCGGAGAAGCGTTCAACGCATTCAAGGCATAAATTTGAGCCTCGGCATTTTGAGTGAGGTGAGCATGATAGTGTACTAGTTCATCTGATGGGTGCAGAAGAGGAACAACTTTGGTGGCACAATTGATTGAGGCATAGTGAGCCTTCAACCAATCCATTCCCAGAATAAGATCAATTTTGGAAGACTTCAGAATAATGGGAGACGCACGGAACTCCAACCCTTCGATTTCAATGGGAACATTATAACTAACCATGGAAGTTCGGCAACCGCCCGCGGGAGTATGTACCACTAAAGGTGTGTTCAGGTACTCACACTTAATGTCATGCATGCGTGCAAAATGTTCTGACATGAATGAATGAAACGCTCCTGAATCAAATAAAACAGAAGTTGGTGCTGAATTAACAAGTAGTGTACCCATGACTGTAGCTGGTTGGTCTGGGTCTTCACTCATGTTGACATGATAGGCCTGCCCACGTCCATAAGAAGGCCTGACATTATTGTTACGCTGCTGAGGAATTCCATGGCCATTACCACGGCCAGTTGGAGGAAGTGCTAGCTGATTCTGACTCTGAGAACAGTCTCTGGCACGGTGACCTGGCTGGCCACACTTGAAGCAGAGTCCACTGTTTGGACGTGGTGCAGGAGCTCGAGGTGGTGCAGCTCGAAGAGGCTGCCTCGGTGGTGTAGGAGGCAGATGAGGTGCAGCATATGCAGGCCTGTACACTGGAGCTGTTGGATGGTACATGCTGTGAGGAATCCAGATACGGCGCTTCTGAGAAGACGAGCCTGAAGATGAGCCCGCTTCACGAGTGCGTCTGGTCGCTTCCTTCTGCTTATTCAGACCAGTCTCGGCCATGATGGCCTTGTTCACAAAGGTGGCGAAGTCAGGAAAGTCTTGGACGAGCAGGGCTAGCTGAATGTCATGGTGTAGCCCTGCACGGAACTTCTCCTATCTACAAGCATTAGTGGGAATGTCTTCTTCAGCATAGCGAGACAAGTCAAGGAACTCTCGCTGGTAGACCTCCACAGTCTTGTTGCCCTGAACGAGGCTACGGAACTCGGCCTTCTTCCGATCTATAACTCCTTGCGGAATATACCGGGCACGAAAAGCAGACTAGAATTCCACCCAGGTGACGACAGTTCCAGGAGGTAGGGTCTGTCTATGAGTGGCCCACCATTGTGCTACGGGACCCTTCAGGAAGTATGTCATGAATGTGACGTAGCTTATAGGAGGAACATCAGCTGACTCCATCTCATAGAAGATGTCACGCAGCCAGTCATCGGCATCCAGCGGATTAATTGTGTTGCGGAATACCGATGGGTTGAGGCGCACGAACTCTGGCAGAGTAATTGAAGCTGGCTGCTGGTTGGCATTGGGAACTGATCCATAATCCCAGTCATGAAATGGTGGTTGAGTTCGAATTGTTGCATCATAGCTGCCATATAGTTAGGCGGTGGCGGCGGTGGTGGATTGTTATCAGCCATCCTGCTAAATTCAATAGGGGTAATTTAGCAAAGGCTATTGCGAGTGTTCAACAACAAACATGATGTAACACGACGGAATTAACTAGTGTAACAGATGCTTAACAGTAGTCATTTAAGACATAGAGATCCATAGACAGTCGGTTACAAATGGGCAGTATAACGGCGCAATTTCAGAGTCTGGACATGCTAGGCGGCACACAGGCACGCGGTAAAGAAGTACAGAATGTGACATAGCAAAGTCTACATCAACGTCGGAGAAGACTGATGAAGCGAGGACTCTGCAAGTGACAACACAGGGTACCCTCGATAAAAGGGATCCTGTAAGCAGAACCTGGCCCATATTCTTGAAGAAAGGGGGGAAAATTTCAGAACTCCGAGTGGATGTGATCACGAGAACCTAATGTTAAAGTTAGTAAATTTTAAAGCGAATAGAAGAGAGATCAGAGTTCCCAGAGTAAAGACGAGGAATAAAAGATCCTAATACCACCTAGTTGGCGATGTGGGCTCGTAAGCCACACAGCCAAGTTAGTAAAACAGTTTTGGATGTCTAGACTCAACTTCGGCCAAGGAGTTGGATAGGGGGATTCCTAGAGGCAGTCGGCTCTAATACCAACCTGTGATGCCCCCGGCTTAATCGTGCACTAATCATACACGCAAATGCACACGATCAAGCCTAAGGATTCACTTGAAGATATCACAACACAACTCTAAAACATAAATAAAGTCATACAAGCTTTATATTACAAGCCAGGGCCTCGAGGGCTCGAATACATAGCTCGATGGCATACAAGCGTCAGCGGAAGCATCAGATATTTGAGTACAGATATAAAAGAGAAACAGAAAGGCCTTTAGAAAGGCGGGGCAAAATAAAACACTCTACGACCGAAAGGCGTAGGCCTCCTGCCTGGGACCCTCTGATACTACTCTTGGTCGTCGGTCGGCTCTTCATAGTAGTACTCGTCGGGAGGGTAGTAGTAGTAGTAGTAGCCGTCGGTGGGTGTAGCTGGCTCAGGGGCTCCATCATGTGGTTGTGACAAATGGATATGGGGAGAAAAAGAAAGCAAAGCAAACGTGAGTACTCATCCAAAGTACTCAGCAAGCAAGGATCTACACTACATATGCAACATTTTCAAAGGAAGGCTGTATATGTGGACTGGGCTGCAGAAATGCTAGAATAGAGGGAGAAACCTAGTCCTATCGAAGACTAGCATCTTCAGCATCTTCAGCGATCTTGCAGCATTAGAAGAATGCAGATTAGCATAATGTATAGTAGTAGTAGTATTAACAACCTCGCCCAGAGATTCTTCCTCGACTCCCTGCGAGAAAGCAATCCCAGAGCCATACTATCCAGTTATCATCTCAAGTCACCAGTTCCAGCGGATTAATTGTGTTGCAAAATACCGATGGGTTGAGGCGCACGAACTCTGGCAGCGTAATTGAAGCTGGCTGCTGGTTGGCATTGGGAACTGATCCATAATCCTAGTCATGAACTGGTGGTTGAGTTCGAATTGTTGCATCATAGCTGCCATATAGTCAGGCGGTGGCGGCGGTGGTGGATTGTTATCAGCCATCCTGCTAAATTCAACAGGGGTAGTTTAGCAAAGGCTATTGCGAGTGTTCAACAACAAACATGATGTAACTCGACGGAATTAACTAGTGTAACAGATGCTTAACAATAGTCATTTAAGACATACAGATCCAAACAAAATCGGTTACAAATGGGCAGCATAACGACGCAATTTCAGAGTCTGGACATGCTAGGCGGCACACAGGCACTCGATAAAGAAGTACACAACGTGACATAGCAAAGGCTACATCAACGTCGGAGAAGACTGATGAAGCGAGGACTCTGCAAGTGACAACACAGGGTACCCTCGATAAAAGGGATCTTGTAAGCAGAACCTGGCCCATATTCTTGAAGAAAGGGGGGAAAATTTCAGAACTCCAGGTGGATGTGATCACGAGAACCTAATGTTAAAGTTAGTAAAATTTTAAAGCGAATAGAAGAGAGATCAGAGTTCCTAAAGTAAAGACGAGGAATAAAAGATCCTAATACCACCCAGTTGGCGACGTGGGCCCGTAAGCCACACAGCCAAGTTAGTAAAACAGTTTTGGATGTCTAGACTCAACTTCGGCCAAGGAGTTGGATAGGGGGATTCCTAGAGGCAGTCGGCTCTAATACCAACCTGTGACGCCCCCGGCTTAATCGTGCACTAATCATACATGCAAATGCACACGATCAAGCCTAATGATTCACTTGAAGATATCACAACACAACTCTAAAACATAAATAAAGTCATACAAGCTTTATATTACAAGCCAGGGCCTCGAGGGCTCGAATACATAGCTCGATGGCATACAAGCGTCAGCGGAAGCATCAGATATCTGAGTACAGATATAAAAGAGAAACAGAAAGGCCTTTAGAAAGGCGGGGCAAAATAAAACACTCTACGACCGAAAGGCGTAGGCCTCCTGCCTGGGACCCTCTGATCCTACTCTTGGTCGTCGGTCGGCTCTTCATAGTAGTACTCGTCGGGAGGGTAGTAGTAGTAGTAGTAGCCGTCGGCGGGGGTAGCTGGCTCAGGGGCTCCATCATCTGGTTGCGACAAATGGATATGGGGAGAAAAAGAAAGCAAAGCAAATGTGAGTACTCATCCGAAGTACTCAGCAAGCAAGGATCTACACTACATATGCAACATTTTCAAAGGAAGGCTGTATATGTGGACTGGGCTGCAGAAATGCCAGAATAGAGGGAGAAACCTAGTCCTATCGAAGACTAGCATCTTCAGCATCGTCAGCGGTCTTGCAGCATTAGAAGAGTGCAGATTAGCATAATGTGTAGTAGTAGTAGTATTAACAACCTCTCGCAGAGATTCTTCCTTGACTCCCTGCGAGAAAGCAATCCCAGAGCCATACTATCCGTTTATCATCTCAAGTCACCAGTTCTAGTTGTACCGATCGGGATACAACTCCGAGTGTCCATTATCGTAGGACAGGCTATCGATGGATTGTTTCTTCCATGCAGGGGTGCACCAACTTACCCACCACGCTCGCTTAACTCCGGCCGGACACACTTTCCTGGGTCATGCCCGGCCTCGGCCAAATGATACGCCGCAACCCGACCTAGGCTTAATAGAGGTCAGCACGCCGGACTAAACCTATGCCCCCAGGGGTCTTGGGCCATTGCCCCGGGAACTCCTGCATGTTACGGGGCCACTAAGAGCAGACCTAGCAACCCCTTATACAAGCGCAGTTGCGTTCCCAGTCCAACTCGGCGTGCGCCGCTCCTTACTGACGTCAATTAAGCTTCGGCTGATGTATACGACGCAGAACGCCCATACTATGCCCACGTGATGGTTAGTCCTATCAGGCCAGAAGCCCCTCGGATCAAATATCCAATTCGTTAGTGGATTGGGAGTGCGGTAACAAGTAGACACTCACGATCGATGTGACCCCGTCGCCCCGTATTGAGGACTTGCGGCAAGGGCTAAGAATGCCCGGCTACGCCTCGTATTCATTGCTCGGGCACCGTCC
Organism: Thinopyrum elongatum; assembly: GCA_011799875.1. NCBI lineage: Eukaryota > Viridiplantae > Streptophyta > Magnoliopsida > Poales > Poaceae > Thinopyrum > Thinopyrum elongatum. Next base: position 560,833,660 of record CM022301.1, read on the forward strand.
AGGTCCACCCGGCTCTCGCAAGATCGTCGGGAACTCAGGTCCACCTCTACGGGGCGGTACCGCCTGTCCCTCCAGTCCTGCAGTATAAGTAACTCTCACGGGTACCCCTTAGGGTCGACCCGTCCTTATCGAGTATAATCAGTATCAATAGTAATGTAAAGGCATCCGTGTGGCCACCACATCAAGAAGGAACCCGAGGCATCACCCTCGTTGGATTCCCACCTGATGTAAACATCAAGGTGAACTAAAGAGGCATCACCCTCGAGGTCCACGCTTGAGGTGTTGCACGACAGTGTCGTTATCGGGAATGGAAAAGGAGCAATCACCCTCGTTGACCATAATCGATGAACTATCCTACAAGGTTATCATCAAAAGTGCTGACGAAGTATCACCCTCGGCACTCGATAATAACCCAGTAGTGTCGAGCAACTAAAGGGGAATTAACGTGCGGTGCTGGGGCCTGGTCTTCGATCCCGTTGATCGGGTCTTCTGATAATCCAGCGGGGCAGTCGGGACAAAGAGGGAGTCTCTGATGGGTCTCTACCCAACCTATACTAAACAGTTTAGGATAAGCAGGCAGGTATCAACAACAGGTTACAATAATAGGCTATGCAACAGAAATAGGATAACAGTAACAACAATAACTTCTAATGCAAGCATAAGAGAGAGAAGAATATGTGATATCGATATGCTCAAAAGGGGAGGTGCTTGCCTGGAAGCTCTGCGGCAAGGGTCTGGTCGTCAGGGGCGTAGTCGACCTCCAGAGCTGCGTCGGCCTTAGGGACTACGTCGGTGTCGGGGTCTAGCGAGAGAGAAGAGGGGGAGGAAACAAATAAATACACAGCAATAATGCAACACAGAGCATGCTATGCCTAGGATGCAGTGCAGGGTTGCCTAAAAGTATGTCTAAGTCATTTTAGTTATTTTTGGTTTTAAGTTAGATTTAATTACCGATATGCATGCACTATTCATCTACCGGAAACGGGCGGAAAGTTACGGGTTCACCTACGTAGGGGGTTCCAACATGGAAACAGACGACACGATCAGATCCGTCTCGTCGTTCTGAGGAACTTTCATGTAGAAAGTTTTTCGATCTGAGCTACGGATTATTTTCTATGATTTTTCTAAAGTTTTAAGTATTTTTGGGATTTATTTTTATTAACAGAAATCACTGAAAATGATTTATGATGTCAGCATGATGCAAAAATGACATCAGCAGTCAACAGGTCGGCTGACTAGGTCAAACCTGACCTGTGGGTCCAGTGGGACCCACATGTCAGTCTCTGTTAGCTTAATAGTGGATTAAACTAACTAACTGGGTTAACTAGTCGTCAACCCGTGCGTTGCACGGGCTATTTTGATGTCAAAGAACACATACATAGTGGAAATATTACCCATTGATTATCACCTGCGTATATCCTTTTGTTGAATTATTATCACCAAATAAATATAATTGTTCTCCAGGGGTGCCCAGATGACAAAGATGTTTAAATTCATTGGTATTTGCAGGGACCCATTGATAAAATTTAAATCTGTTATTTGTCACGAAAACAATATTGGTCAGACGGTTTACTTTGTGCACTCCTCTCTAATACAATAGGAATGTTTGCAACTACTTAGACCTTTCGACACATCGGTTCAAGGATCTGATTGATAAGGTTGGTGCTTCCTTGTGGCAGGACTACCTCTCTTCTCTCTTCGGTGATCTTGTATATTTCTTAACCTAAGATGGTTGCTTTGAGTAATGTATATTCAAGTGGATATGCTCTCCCTCATAGTGATTCCTCAAAAAGGAAAATGAAACTTCTCCACCTATCTGTTTTGAAGACTACTTTTTATTAAGCAACAACTTTGAATATAGGAGCATCCCAAAAAACACAATGAAATAGGTGTCGAAGAAACAAAACATGTGGTTTCAAGTTGAATTGGATGACATAAAAAAGGAGACATGTTTGATCAAATACCTACGGCTGTACATTTTATAAGATATCCCTCTGGTCATTATAGTCGCGATAACAACTTCCTGTCTATTGCTATATTTATAAGGAATTTTCCTAATAACGTCCATTCGGGTGACATGAGAGAATTAAAGCAACATTTCATATATTAGGTATAATTTAGCTTTTGCGCTTGTCAGTTTTTACCACCAATCAAATTGATGTATTATGTATTCCTTAGTGCGATGGAAAATGGGAAGCAAATAAGGAGTTTCTTCCTTCCAACCAAAGTAGTAATTTGTGATATGAAAAGTTGAGCACAGACACATTATTAAGCAGTATAATATATCAAAGAACATAAATATTTAAACATATTTTATTTCTTTTTTAAACTCACATGGATGTATTATTAATTAAGAAATAGTATATATATTATATACTACTTCCTCCGTCCGGAAATAAAAATACCTTGCAGTACACTTTTTATGGATGAATTATTCTTTACTAAACCGCCACAATTACCTTGCAGGTAAAAATGTAGGAGATGAATCATTAAGTAGAAAAGCATACACGTACCAATATAACCTGACACTGACATTACCAGATATCAAAATACACTCGCCCGAAGAAAACAAAAGTCAGGGTTCATATATATATTCTAAGTTGCACTTAATGCAAATCAATTTGGCATACTATTTAGAAGGGAGTGAAAGACGTGCTTTAGGAACCCATAGTTGATGTTCAATTAAATATCAAGTTATATAATTTAATCCGAGTCTTAAGTACCTGGTCTTCTGTGCATAGCTTCTGCATTTATATATCTTTGAGTGTAGGATACATCAGCATGCAAGAGATAGACACCTGGTCTTCTAAATGCCAAATGAGGAATTCTCCTTCAGATCCGTTAGATTTTGTAAGCAGATAAATTTTGGAAAACAAATGCCAAATGGATGATCCATGAGATTGTGCAAGTAAATATGCTACACCATTACACCTTATGACAAATACACTTGTATTAAATAATCAACAGCAAGAACTCACGATGACCAAAATTGGTAAAAATATACAGCTATTGCAGTAAACATAGATGTAATACCTGATTAATTATCTTGGCTCATGTAGAACCTATGCACAGAAGCCAACTCTTGTAGATCAATTGCCGAGAGAGGAAAAAAATTACAGTACTACTATATTCGAGGAGAATCTGTAAGAATTTTATCATCACAACTACAAAACATAATAGGATAGTGGAGAGAGAGAAAATGCATGTGCACAGAGCTTGCTGCTTCGCCTCGTCGCTTCATGTCGCCTTGCCAATATGGTTGTACTTGTTCTGGCTCGTGTTCTTTCCAACCATCAGCTGGTTCTGATGCTCAGGACTCACCTTGAGCACTGAACTATCATAATTCCTTGGTAGGTTGCCTGCTGCTCCCTTCAGTTCCTGGTGTGCAGCGCTTCAGTTTGTGTGAGATTGGGTCAATCTGCTACCTTGTGTTTTTTGTTGTGTGCTGCCTGCTATGTATCTCTGCCTCGTATACCCCAAAGATCTGTATCGTTGCATAATAAAGTTTCAGCTGGGGCAGAGACAAACACTTGATCCCTCAAAAAAGAGATATATAGTTAACTGAATTTCAAATTTCTAGTGCTTCCATTAACCATAAATATACTGAGAATTGTCAAGGAACCAACATTATTTATGCATGGATGCAATGGTAACTGCAAGAAGTTGACCCACTACATAGGAAACACCAAATCCAAGAGCTATCTTGATTGGTTCAGCAAACACTTGTATGGGAAAATACACATATGAAGCTGTGTGGGCATATGCATAAGTGGAAGAATGTGAGCTGAAAGTTGAGACCACTCAGTGTTGTTGCATGGTTTGGTAACATATATCATGATTAAATCTGAATATGCAATTCAAGGAGAGTAATTTTTCAGAATCATTCTACATGTAAGTATCATGAGCTAAAATTCCAACATATACCATTCTTACATAAGACACTTTGGAACCATTTTTACCCATCACTAATATCGACCAGAAGCTCTTCACCAGATTGATTTCTTCACGTCTTTTATTCTAGGACACTGCATGCTAATATTGTTCAGAAATTGCATGCACCAATAATATGTCCTCGCTGTCCATCGATGCACACTTGCAGTGTTAGATCCATATGTGACGACAATACCAATTTTCATATAGCATCTTATAAAAAAGCTGTGCAGGGGGACATCAACTATTCCATTTTCAGTTATAAATCTGTACAGTTCAGTAAAGGAATTAACAACGACATAGGTGTTCTCTCACCTCAAACATGGATGGATCAAGATTGGAGTTGGACAAAGGGCCACTTTGCATACGTTACTGTTGTGGTGGAAGGATTACTTTTGGATCGATTTCATCCTTTTAGGAGTCTAACTACTGGGCACATGCATCAGCATCTCACAGCTTCAGGCAACACTTGATATCCGAGCTCCCGCGTTGAAGAACCCCCCTGTCATCTCCGATGATGCCCTGCTACTGAACCTCCTCCATCGGGCATCATATGTCATTGCCAACACTGACGTCTTGGCTGGCAGCCATACGTGCCGCTTGAGGCAAGGACGCCCTGCAGGCCTGCAGCAGCTCGCGAGGCGGTGGGCCATGGGCACTCGGACATGCATGGCTCTGTTGTTCTGCCGTCCTCGATGGTGAGAAGCACCAAGTGGCTAGGCAGACGGCGATGGGTCTTTCGGCTGCTACTGTAGCTAGCAGAATATGCCGTATATTACAATCTGACGGCTCCCTTTTCTTCCTCTTACTTCTTCTATTAATTGGAACAAACAACTAAAGAAGAGAATTATCCCATGGCCGACATCCCCTGCACAACAGAAATTACCATCCATTGCCTAATAAAAACATCAGACATGAGGTTTGCTGATGTTGCCGAGGCCAGTTTGATCAATCTGTGTATGTTGTGTCTTGTGTGGTGCCATACCAAGCATATAGTACTATGAGATTCCCCTTGCACAAATAGGTGTTTGATTTGTGAGGAAAATTAAGGGAGAGTGAAGAAAGCCATTAGATTACCTGGCCGGGGGCCATGCCGTGCACTCGGTCTTGATGAGCTGTAGACCTGCTGCTAGCTGATGCCGACAAAGACGCTGGCGCTGGTACTGGCGCCCCCCTCGAGCTGCGTGAAGGCAACGTCCCAACTCATCTAAAAGTCGTCGGCCCTGGAGTTGAGCTGGATCCATTGCCACGGCGCTGCCGCCATAGAGGACATGACGGGAGATTGCAGCAGGTCTGCGGTTGCTGGATCGTGACACCGCGAGATTGGGCGAGATGACAATTAGATTAGATTTTTTTTCTTTGTTTTTGGAAGGAGACGGTTAGAGTTTATGAGTAGATAGAGTTTTTTTGAAATTAAAGATATATAGATTGCTTCTATCACGGGAGGAAGAATCGGTATATTAATGGAATGCTTTTATTACGGGAGGAAGAATCGGCAGATTAATAGCATTTTTTTTCACAGTTGAGCAAATTTTCAAGACAGGATTATGGATTACGGGAGATTGCAGCAGGTCTGCGGTTGCTGGATCGTGACACCGCGAGATTGGGCGAGATGACAATTAGATTAGATTTTTTTCTTTGTTTTTGGAAGGAGACGGTTAGAGTTTATGAGTAGACAGAGTTTTTTTGAAATTAAAGATATATAGATTGCTTCTATCACGGGAGGAAGAATCGGTATATTAATGGAATGCTTTTATTACGGGAGGAAGAATTGGAAGATTAATATTATTTTTTTTTCACAGTTGAGCAAACTTTCAAGACAGGATTATGGATTGATCTACACCGTAATAACTCGGCCTCACCAGATTAACGGCTCATAATTACTGATTAACGTGGGAATTTCTAGGGAGTCTAAAATTAGTATAGGTATAGATAGATTAGGCGGTGTGGGCCCCATATGTCAGTGAGATATTAGGCTAAAATAATTATTTTTATTTATTAAATTGTTTATTAGGCTAATTAATCGAAGGGGCCCACATGTCAGTGGCACTTTGCTGACACGTCAGCTCAGTTGACCTAGTCAATGAGTCAGCGAGGGCCCCTAGGCCCACTGGTCAGTGGCTCAGAGGTGGCCCAGGCCGGCCACGTCGGTGGCCGATGCCGGAGCTGCTTCGGTGACCAAAGCAATGGCGGCGCGTCGCCGGAGCGCTCGGATTTCGTCTACAGGGGGTTGTTTCGCGCGCGGCTACCCTCGTTCGAACGGGCGCACACTCGCGCGTCTAACTGCGGCGGTGGCTCGACCGGAAACGGCGGTGGCGAGCGGCAGAGCGGACGCCGGAGTTCGGGCGTCGTTGGTTCCGGTGCTGCACGGCGTGGGGAGACATGCTAGGGGCCTCTCTGGACTCGCATGAGCTCCAGGAGCTCGATGCGAGGCTCGGCTGCGCATGACGACGACGTTGGCCACGGTAGTGAGCTCGCCGGCGGCAGCCGGTTCGGGCGCAAATGGAGCAGCGGCTATGGCGCGAATTAGAAGGCCTAAAGTGCAGAGGAGGGAGGCATGCTCACCAAGCGGCACGCACACAGGCCCATGATGGTTTAGTAGCAGCAGAGGCCGGCGCCGGAGACGAGGAAGATCGGCGGCGACCGGAGAGGTGGACGAAGGGGATCCGGTGCTTCGGTGCTACCCAGCTCCAGGTGAGGCCACTGGTCGATGGAGAAGACGAGGGTGGAGCTCCTCGACAAGACGGCGGAGTGAGGTGGTGGCCGTGGCCGCGATGACAGGCGAGGCACGGCGGCGATGGCGTCGGGCGTCGGTGGATATGAGGGAAGAGAGCGACGGATAGGGAGAGGGAATGGATGGGGAGGCCAGGGGGGCTGCACTGGCTCATCCTTATCCCCCCTCGATGAGCCGCGGCGTCGCGGTGCCGGCGCCGCATCCGCGCGCGCGCTCGACCACGGCGGCGGCGACACGCAGATGAGAGAGAAGGGAAAGGGTGGAGTGGGCCGGCTGGGGCTAAGTGCACTGTGCACTTAGGCCCAGCCAGTTAGGCCTTTTACATTTTTTTCTGTTTTCTCTTTTCTTTTCTGTTTGTAAAAATGTTAGGCCACTTATTGATTTTTGTGAAGTATGTGACCTAACCCAAATACTGTAGTGCATTAATATCTTCCACCAAAAACTAGTTAGGGGAAAATATGATTTCATTTGTGATTTTTATTAAATGAAATGGGATTAAATGGTAATGTTTGCTACTGTTCCAGGTTGTTAGAGTCACTTAACTAATTAGTAAATGTTGATTACAATTTTTAGATCTGCCTCTGGATTATTTTCTATTTAATGAACATTTTTCCAACATGTTTTGAACAACTTTATTTTGTATTATTTGAATTTTGAGTTGATTTTCAGAGAGGGTTTTGAATTGTTTTGATTAACCACTATGACTAGGCACTGCAAATGAAGATGACTTGGCATACTTAGCAGAGTGTCACAGTGCTTATTACATAGGGGTGTTACAGTCGCTTTCGCTCGAGGAGGAGCTTCCGTCGTCGGTCGAGCTCTCCGCGCAGCACCCTAAGTGAGCTCCCGAGCGCCCGAAGACCTTGACGGAAAGCAGGCCGCTCTCCATTAATTTAAACTAGAGAATGTGCCCCTCCGACAAGCTATGGGCTCGAGCAAAGGTCTTCCAGCCGCGGCAGATGTACGTGACATGAGGAGCAGGGAAGTCAACATCCACCCGCATGCTGCCATTCCCACAACCCCTCATGTGCAACCTCAGCGCACGCGGCTGTTCGAGCTCCATCACCCTGGCAAATGGAGTAGGGAGACGGAGGCGGCCGCGCGGAGGCTTGTACAGCCTGATGACGAACTCCAAGGGTTGATCTCCGACGTGGATTTCCATCGGGGGAAGAGCGTCCGGTGCGGGCACAATTGAGGCGCCGCCCCGGCCTCCTCGGCCGCGCACACCACGATGACCTCGGCCACACCCCCTTCCGCCTCCTCTCACAGCGGATTCCGCCCCCACATCATCAAGAGGAGGGGGGAGACGTTGTCGAGTAGAAGTTCTCGTCGCCACCACTGGAGTACTACCGCGCCCTCGCCCCCTCACCATGGCAAGCAAGAGAAGCTTTGAAGAAAGGGAGAAGGAAGGTGTGTGAGCAGACACACTACTCCTGCCCCCTTTTATAGAAGAATGAGGCAGGGGCTAGCCTCTCACTCAGCAGGCGACCACCTTGCTCCTCCAATGTGGTTCCCCTTTGCGCCTCCAACGGCTCGGGGAATCAGAGCCGCCCCTCTACACCACTCGGCGACGCCTGGCTTTCTGCCATGGCGCCCGTTCCCGAGCCCTCCGAGTCCACAACCTACCCTGCGCAATGCATGCGGCACACGTGGCGGAGGCACTCCGGGGCAGGAGGCAAGTGGGATGGTAGTTTCCTACCCCATGATCGTGAGGCGTGGGCCGCCCACAGATCGTGGTTCAGTTTTTCCCCAAAGCGTTGCATGACGCGTGGGAAAACCGAAAACTGACCTGAGCCCAAGTTAATGAAGAAGCAAAGAAGATCTCAAGGGGCAGAGCCACCCTTACATTTCTGCCTGTGCACTAGTTAGGGCCTACCCCGACGACGCCCAGCGGCGCGTCCGTGCTAGGCCCGGGGGCTCCTATCGGTGCAACAGACCCTGGGTCCATTGCACGGACTGTGCACGGGCCAGAGACAAGATTGCAAGACCAAGATCATACCAAACAAGGAGGATCAATTCCTTTGAAGGGTCCAAGAGCAAGTCGAGAAGGCCAAGGCAAGCCAGAGGAACGAGGCATCGCTAAGGGAAGGGCCAACTTGCCGGGCAGGCGAGCCTGGCAGGGTTGAGTTTTGCCCCGAAAGCAAGCTCCCAGATCGTCCCGGCAGGCCTGCCGGGGCTGGCGGAGGCAAGCCACTCCACCGCTCCACCTCACAAGCGACGCAAGTCAGTAATCGAAGCGGGGTCAAGCTCCAAGGTGACTAAGTGGCTGCTTTCTGCCACATGGCAGCCACTTCCTATAGCAAACACATCCACATGACACCCGTCCTGAGACGTGTCAAGCAAGCAGGCGCGAAGCTGGCAAAACAGCCCAGCAGGGCTTGCCGAGCGAGCTGTGATGTGACACAGAGTGGCGCATTTATTGCGCTCTGTCAGCCTGTAGAGTTAGGTATGATAGCACTGTTAGCTATCTAATCAGTACGCAAAGACTGATTTGCCACTGTGGTGACCCCTTAATCTATAAAAGGAGGCCCATGGCGACCGTAGAAAGGGTTGGATCCTCGCATATCCATACGCGCGTAGCCACTCTCGCCCCCAGAGCAACCTTGTCGGGCGAGGGTGCTACGTTTCACCACCATTATCCTCCATCAATCCACCAAAGCAGGAGTAGTGTTTTATGCATCACGGCAGCCCGAACCTGGGTAAAGACTTCCCGTGTGATCTCTGCCGTGCTGCGCGATGCTTCTACACTCTTTGTGTAACATGTCCATCCCCCCGCCGAACCAAAAGGGGCTAATGGCCCCATAGGTGGCTGTGGTTTCCCATGACAGGGGCCGGCGGGGGGGGGGGGGCGATGTGGGAGAGATAGCACGAGAAATGAGAGAGGTCTAGAGAGAGAGATGAATAGGATGTCACGGCGAGAGATGCCCTTGAGTGTGTACATGCAAGGGGGGAGGGGATAGAGGCACGAGGAGAAAATATTTTGTGTGGTGTCTGTGTTGGTATGTGTGGGTGTGAGAAGATAATGAGACCTAGGGGCAGAGGGTGTGTCACCGCGTGAGGTCCGCTGGGCCGAGGTGAGGCCTTTGATTCGGTTCCGTCCTGCGCCACATTGGTCGGCCCGTGACGCATTCAGAGAGACCCATGGAGGACTAGTCGTACAAGACAAAGATACTAGAGTCGTGAAGGGCTCTGTGTCCACTGACAAAGCTGGCTAGGATTTGTAACCCTAGGTCCTCGGACTAAGGTAACCCCTTATCTCTGATATTACCATTCATCCAACCTAACTTTAAGGGGCATCCTACAGAATGCTCTGCTAGAATCATACTCGTCAATTAGGAAGAGAGGTGGAGACAATGCATGCGAGACAGGCCTAAAGATAATGTGTGTGCGGGAGACACGTAGGCAGGTCTATGTATATAGAAAGTGTCGATGGGGATTGTGTGTGTGTATGCGTGTGAGATGAAGAGTGCTTGTGATAAAGGTTAGTGAAAATAGTCGTAAATGGTTGCGAGAGGGAGGGAGAGTGATATCGAGAGCATGTCTGCGAAGACACCTCGGGAGAGAGTGTGTGAGCATGTGTGAGAGACCACCGATGGATATACACCGTGTGCGCGTATGTGTGAGAGAGAAAGTCAGCACGTGTGTGAGGAGGGGCCTATGGAGAGTGAAACTACATGTAAAAGACTGATGTACACATTGATTAAAAATATAAATTGTATCCAAATATTAGGATGGGATCATGATATTTGCAATTCGCAGAAGGAACGGTCATTGATCCATCAAACATCTATATTCTATCAAATTTAAGCATGTCTATGTTATTATTCGACATAATTGATCCACAGAGTCAGTATATTGAACTCCAGACAATGCATCGCTTTAGCAATTCGAATATAAACGTGAGTATAGTTCATGTTGTGTGTGTAAAGCACATTATACATATAAAAGTTACATAATGAACATTATAAATAGCTAGCTATGAACTAGCATACATTTGAATTCAACTTAAGGTGGTTTAAAAAATTCGAATTCAACATGAAGTCCATTCAATTATTTGAGTTCGAGATCATGGCATTTGTAAATCATACCTAAATTATGGGGCCACCAATCTTTGCTCTGCTTTTGTATATAATAGCATATATAGTCATGTACAAAATAGATTCAAATTTACCTCCTCCATTCCAAAACAATCATAGGTATAGGATTTTCAAGTGTCAAAATTTCAAAAAGAAGCGCATAATTTAATGAGGTTTTCAAACATACAAGGTCAAATTTAACGTTGTCTATTTAGGTCAATCCTCAAAGTTCAAGAGTACTCTAAACGTGAATGCTTCTGTTTTAAAATTTTGAACGAAGCGCCAAAAGAGCCTCTACTCGCCCGAAACCGCGTGAGACCAATGTTTGGTAGATGGAAATTACTTTTCTAACTCCGACCCGTGAAGCCTACTGGCCCGACTGCTATAGGTCTAAACCGGGGTAGGTTTGTAAATTCATCTAGACGCCACGCAACTGCCTCCGAAAAACATTCATACACCGTGGCCGCCTAAACACACATTCGCTCGGCCAAAATCGCTCCCGCCCACTATTTGGGACACCTGGGATTACCGTCCTACCCCCGACCCGCAGTAGGTCTGAAATTTAAGAGGGGGCAAAGTTTGTACTTTCCCCAAATTTCAAACAAGCGCGTCCCATCTGTTAAAAAAAACAAAAACAAGCGCGTCCCAGACCGAAACATGGTTCCCCCTTAGCTCCCCCCGCAACCCCCGCCCCCCGTCTGATTCCCCATTCGTACTCCGTGGGCGCGAAAACTACCTCTCCACCAGCCGTGAAACTCCGGCGTCCTCTGTCCGCCACCGCATCCCACCCATCAACCGCCGCCCTCCTCCATCACGCCGGAGCCGATACCCCGACGTCATCATCCACCGCAACCGCAATGCCCTCCACGGCTAGTAGTTGAAGCCGAGGCCGAGCTGCCTCCAGGACGCCGATGTGCACCGTACCCAAGCCTGTTCAATCACGTCGTCCTGCGCCTCACGCTGCCACTCCAATGTCGCCACCGTCCACCACACCGGAGCTGTTCCTGCTACGCCGTCCTTTGCCGCCTTGGATCTGCTTCCCCTCCGCCGATAGACGGCCACCGCAACACAGTCAACAATTTGGCCATGGGTTCATCCAAGGCTCCACCCTCCTCCAAAACATCGGTTCCCCCGGGAAAAAGAAGAACATCACCGCGATATCAGGAGGACACAGCACTGGCAACCGGATCTGGTACTCCTCTTCCCTTATTCATGCAAATCTTACGTGTCTGCTTGCACGGTATTCATCCCACAGAATACACTAGTTGACCGCTTCTTCCTACACCTTTTTCCTGATACTAGATGTTCCTAGTAACTCACGATGCACAAGGTTTCTCCCCATATACTATTTCACCTTAGCTAGAGGTCCGTCGCCCACCTGGATTTCAATTCCTGGTCAGTTGATTCCCAATTAAAGGAAGCATTCCCTGGCGTAACAGGCGCTAGTACTCCTATTACGTTGGGGAAGCAGCGCCTCGGTGTTTATCTTAGGGGTGTGTGGGGCCTAGGAGCTGCTGGCGCCCGATCTAGAGGTCGACCGGGCTTAAAGGGATGGCCAGGGGGCGCTGCCAAGCACGACGATGGTGTGAGATCGAGGGGAGGGCGGGGCGGCGGACGCAGGGGTCTGGGCCGATGGTCGCTGGCGGTTCGAGAAAGATCGTCAACAGTGACTGGCGGGAGGTAGACGAAGGCCATCTGCCCGTTCCCTGTAGATCGGACGGTTCATAAAAAAATCGACTGACCTATTTATTTTCAGTCGACTGTTATTTTGATAGGACCACATGCTGTGGTGTGCTGGAGGAGTACCTGCATTTCCCAGCCATCCCTGTGCTCATATATTACAAAATCATACGGAGTAGAATCTAATTTTGTTTGCCATGCAATGCTGTAGAGCTATCATATGTCTCTTGTCATTTATTTTTCAGCCACCTGCTATCTGCTACTTTTACAATGCACTAGTTCTGCACACACTTCACCCATACTCTCCCTATTGTTTTTTTATTCATGGGTATTTCAGCCTCTGCCAACCGGTTGATAGAAGCACGAAATAAAAGAGGTAAGTTGCTCCAGCTTTCTTCGTGCTTAGGCAAGACATGTTAGGGCGCTATAAAGGGTGTAGTGTCAGCAGATGGAGACGGTAAACGTAGCTCCGGAGTTGATGATCTCGCTCGCCATGAACCACCATCCTAGGTGCTTGCTTTAACTTCGCGGTGTCATATGTGGTTGCATGTTGCATATGGTGTCTAGCTTGTATTCGAAAGGCTGAAGTTGGTCTTTATTAATATAAGGAAAGATATTTTTTACATGAACCACCATCCCGGGAGCACCAAAAGCCAAATAGCTAGTCAGGGCACTGGCCAAGCCAATGACAAGCCCAGCACAGACAGGCATCACCTGCAAGCCAACTAAAAAGCCACGGTGGTGGCGAAGCAACCCGCCTCCCACCAGGCTCTTAGGTCCTCGATGATCATGCTCACCACTCCAGCCGGGTGTCTAGCTTGTATTGCTTCCAATTTGGTTAAATTGCATCTGCTTAGCTTACACATTATACCTTTGAATATGACATGCCTTCCTGTTTTTGGTACATACTACTGTATTTGTCTATTAACCATGTTCTTACATCAAACTAATGTTCTTGTGTATCCCTCATCAATCACTTATGATGAGACAGTCAGGCTCGTGGACTGCTATACGAGAAGATCATCTTTTAAAGAATGCAGTCTCAGCCTTCCCACATGATTCTCAAGAAATTACAATGCTAGATGAAGATAGTCAACGTAGCTCTGTAGTTGATGACCGCATTTCCCCTACACCACCATTGCAGGTGCTTGCTCTAACTTGGCAGCATGATATGTGGTTGCATGTTGCATATAGTGTCTAGATTGTAATTCTTCCAATCTGGTTAAACTGCATGCACTATTCTGCTTAGTTTATACATTATACCTGTTAATGTGACATGCCTTCCTATTTTTGGTACATAGTACATCTGTCTATTAAGCATGACCTTACATAAAACTACTATTTTTTTGTATCCAGCATCAATCAATTATGACGAGACACCTTTAGTATATACAGAGTGATATTGGTTGCATCTTTCATATGATTTATAGCATGCACTGCTTCTAATTTGTTGAAATGCCATTTATGATGGGATGCTTTTAACTTGGCAGTCATATTGGTTACATCTTTCATGTGGTGTGTAGCTTGCATTGCTTTTAATTTGTTGAAATGGCTTCTACTTAGTTTACACAAATAGTTGTGAATATGCCATGCCGTCCTGTTTTTCGTACATCTTCTATCCTCGTATCATGTGTTTGCCTTACATCAAAGTAGTGATTGTCAGTATCATGTATGAATGAGTTCTGAAGATTGAATTTTATTGCTTTTTCTTGTCGGTTTTACTTGACAATGCAAAATCAATAAAGCGGAAGGAAATTAGCAAGGCAGTGGATAAAGGTGCTCCTTCCAAACAACTGAAATGGAGGGCCTCTACAGATTCTACTCCGCCACCCCCCAAGAAGATTTGCAAGACAACACATGCATAGACACTGAACATAGCCGTGTTGATGATGAGCACATTTCCCCTAGTCCACCATCACAGGTGCTCCCTCTAACTTGGCAGTGTTATATGTGGTTGCATGTTATGTATGATGTCTAGCTTGTATTGCTTCTAATTTTGTTGAATTCCATCTGCTTACGTTACACATTATACTTGTGAATAAGACACGAGTTCCTGTTTCTACAACATACAATATATGTCTATCACACCATGTTCTTACATCAAAGTACTACTGTTGTGTAACCTGCAACAATCACTTATCATAAGACACGTTTAACTTGGGAGTGTGATATAGGTTACATCTCGCATTCTTTTCTAGCTTGTACTACTTCTAATTTGTTGAAATGGCACTTATGACGAGACAGTTTTAACTTGGTAGAGTGATATTCGTTGCATCTTTCATATGGTGTCTAGCTTTCATTGCTTCTAGTTTGTTGAAATGCCTTCTGCTTAGCTTACACATCATAGCTGTGAATATGCAATGCTGTCCTTTTTTCTTACACATTCAATCATCCTATCATGCGGTCGCCTTACATTAAAGTAGTGCTCATCAGCATCCTGCATCAATGAGTTCTGAAAAGCGAATTTTTATTCATTTTTCTTGTGGGTTTGACTTGACAAGTCAATAAAATTAAGAAAGAGGAAGGGAAAAATTAAGGCAAGGACTGATGGCGGTCTTCCGGTGAAACCGGTATCCTAGGTGCTTTCTCTAGCTTGGTAGTGTGATATTGTCTTGCATGTTGCATACGGTGTCTAGCTTGTATTGCTTGTAATTTGATTAAATTACTTCTGCTTAGTTTACACATCATAGCTGTGAATATGCAATGGCACTAATGATGAGAGACCTTTAACTTGGTAGTGTGATGTAGTTTGCATCTTGCATATGATTTATTTCTTGTACTGCTTCACATTTGTTTAAATGCCAGTTATGATGAGACACTGTTAACTTGGCAGAGCAATATTTGTAGCATCTTTCATATGGTGTCTACCTTCCATTGCATTTCTTCTAATTTATTGAAATGCCTTCTGCTTAGTTTACACATCATAGTTCTGATTATCTCATGCCGTCCTGTTTTTCGTGCATATTACATCCTCCTATCATGCGGTTGTCTAACATCAAAGTTCAGTTCGTCTGTATCACGTATCAATTTGTTCTAAAGAACTAAATTTTTATTCCTTTTTCTTGTCGGCTTGACTTGACATGGCACATAGAAAGAGGAAGGAACACAGAATGGCTGGGGATGGTGTTAGTACTCAGGACACATGGAAACGGAAGCGGAAGAATTATGATGATTCTGCTGGTACTGATGGTGCAATAGAAGGTCAATGTCCACCGAAAAATTGTACAAACACGGTATCCCATGCTACACCAGCTGCAAAACAATCCAAACAGAAACTAATAGCTGCCACCAAACAAGCAGTGATAGCCCTAGTTGTTGCAACAACTTCTACAGTACCACCAGCTACAAGAGTTACTCGTTTATCAACCCAGCTAGCAGCACATTCCCAAGCTCCCTTGCCACCTGACACTACTTTTGAAGCACTCTTGACACAAGAGGAGTTGGCAAGATCAGATGAACCTTGTGAGCTTCAACAGCAAGAAGGTAGTTGCTGGAGTCAAGTTACAATTACATGCTTCTTTATATGTAGTCTCACAGTTTGATGTACACTAGCACTTCCTATGTTCGTTGTTGGACTAGCTACTAGGCGCAAGAGGAAATAGACATCGGGGATAATGCTCAATAGGTTAACTAAATCTAGAGGAGGAAGAATGGAGATCCATTTTGAGGCAGGTTTAAAAAGTCCACGTGATGCTACAGAGTCAGCCAAGTTAGTATCAGAGGCAGCGGTTGCCGTTAGGTGTCATGCACGTATCCTCCCAACATGGATTCAGTACAGGAATGACAAAGACGAAACCCAGTTCGACACCTTCCTCGACCATTTATATATAAGTATGGTTATGTATGGAAATTAGTAATATCGTCTTGGTCTGTCCCATACTTTCTAGGTTGCTGGTAATGAGACTCCCATAATTTTCAACAGATGAGGTTCAAGTTGGATAGCCAAGATGATGCAACCAGACAAGCATGCACCCATGTTTTCAAGTCAGCTCTGCGATAGTATCGGTATAACTTGAGGAAAACTCACTTTGAAGGCAAGGCTAACAGTGAACTTGCCCAAACATCTCCAGTGGAAAATATATCGGATGAAGACTGGAGAGGCCTCGTTAAACACTGATCTGATCCAAAGTATCAAGTATGTTATATATATATATGTGATCAGATCACATGTTTAACTCTTATTTACGCATGTGCCTCACAAATCTATCTTCTTGTAGGTGAATTGTTCAAAGAACAAGGCCAACCGTACGAAAGTGAAATTCCAACAGATGACAGGATCTCGTAGCTATATTGCACACAACGAGGCTCTTGTAATTAGCTGCTGTTTCACTCTTTTCGCTGTGCCATATTATCAGATCTATATTGACTTGTTGCAAATGCTGAGGAAAGCCTGCAAGGACAAAAAAGTACCTGAAACAAATGCTGTGGAAATCTTCAAGGACTGTCACACCAGCAAGACGAAGGGCATGACTACACCAGTCAAAGCCGCTGTTGTAAGTCCTTAATCCTCATGCCTTTTAACTACTACTTACTCTGACTTGTGCATTGAACTGCACGGTTTGCAGCCAATGTCTATTACTCTTTTCAATTTTATGCACAATTGTCTTAGCGTACCATTGCACCTTACAAAGTTTAAAAGAGAGGAGTGATGTTCCTTTGATCTTGATCTATAATCTAGTTCCGTGCTGGACTTGTCTACACAACGTTACAATTGCCTGTTTGTCTGTTCTTAGTTGTTTTGTGATATGAATGATGTCATACTATGCTTACCGTATTATAAACTTTGTCGCTTTATCCTTAGCTGTCAATACAATGTGAAGAAATAGACAATACATTAGCCATGGTACAAGGTCATATGTTTGGAACCTGGTTTTATTATGTACTTTGCAGTAAAATACAACTAATATTTTACACGGGTTCACCAGAATAAGTTCTGTATATAGACCAAAGCTATTTTGTTTGGTTTTGCTGCCTCCTTAATATCTTCTGTTCTGGTACTACTAATGTAAAAACTCAACTTTTCAGCAAGCTATGGAACAAATGGTGGAACCGCCACCTTCTGAAGGTGACGAGGCAACTATAACTGCAATGTCACCTCTTGCTGCAGTGGGTCAGTACCTGTCCACTAACAGTGCCAAAAGCATGTTCCTGCATAATATTGGGTTGGTTGTTAAGGCAATCTCGTCCAAACTGCCTCATGATCAAGATATGCAAGCTCAAAACAATGTTATATCTGCGCTCCAGACACAAGTCCATTCCCTAATAGAGACCCTTTGTGAAACAAGGACAACCATTGTTCGATGTCGTCAAGATATGCATGGTTTTGAAACCAGACTATCAGACATTTGCTATGTTGTTCAGGAGCCTAGGAGAAATGAAGGCGAAGGTTGTGGTGCTCCATCGGACAATACTGCATGAAAACATAACAGTCAGGTCAAATGAACTGAGCTTCTGAACTTCTGGTGGTGCATTTATCTGCCGGACTGTTAACTTTTATGCCAACCTTTCCTTTTGTTTTATGGTTGTAATTTGTTTTGTTGCGATACAAAATTTGTTCTTAATGTGCAGCGACCGGCTGAAGAAATCAGCAGGCCATTTTTGTATAGTGTAGGGTGTTCCCTATATTTGCACTGGTGGTGAACTTTGAGGCCCAGTGGATGTAATCTGTGCCATCGCCTTAATAGCCTAGCGTTAGTTTCTGGCTTATTTATTTCCCTAGTCTTCTATTTCCTTGGTTTGCTAGTGGCCACAACAACCATGGGCCATATACGGACCGTGGTAACCTTGAGCCTGCTACGGGCCGTAGGACCCATGGGCCTCCTACGGGCCGTCGGATAAATGGGCCTCCAACGGCCCGTAGATTCAGTGGGCCTCGGGCCGTCAGATAAATGGGCCCACAAGAGCCGTAAACGGGCGTAATTGGTATCGGGCCAGCATAGTAACGTGTCGTTAACAGGCCAGAAGTCAGCAAAGGCTTAATTTTGTCACAGGCATAACAGGTCGTTAATGGGCCAGAATATAGGACGGGCTGGAAACGGCGCAACGGGTTAACATGCCACAAACGGGCCGATTCTAACCATGGGCCAAATTTGGCCCATTAGGGGAACAGGCTAGTAACGGGCCGGAAGTAATCGAGGGCCGGAAAGGAGCCCAAGAATGTATGGGCCGTCAGTAGGCCGAAAGCAAACACGGGCTAGAAACGGCCCATGTGAATCATGGGCCGTTACTGGGCATAAATAAATTTACTGTTTATTATGGGCCAGAGTCACCGCGCCCATTAAAGGGCCCAAAGATATGAAAGGCCTCGTATGGGCCGAAAGACGTCGTGGGACATACATAGGCCAAAAATGAAATGGGCTAGTATTATACTGGACGGCCCACATGACGCTGTTGGGCCGATTTCGGGAATGCCATAACGGGCCGTGAGTTACCGGGCCGTAAAATGGGCTATATGCGAACAGACCGTTAACAGGCTTTTCATGGGGCGACCCCCTATCTTTTGACCAAGTCAAACGGGCCGGCCTTTGTAAGCTAAATGGGCCAGTGTTGGGCCGTCGCACGTGTCGACATACCATAGGCGCGTATCTGACCCAATGACGAGCTGACACGTGTTTCCTCCGGCCAACGAGAATTTTACACATGGAAAATTGCCATTGGTCGTTGCTGTTAATGGGTTATCGGATCCAAAACTAGACTCGATAGATAAACGGCGACCCGTTACGATGGATGCCACATGTCGGTTACCCTTGACGAAAGCACTTCCATGACGCGTCATTTATCGTCATGGAAGTGAACACTTCCATGATGATAATTTTGGTATTGTCATGGAACACTTCTACGACAACACAGGTATGACTATCTTGATTCTATCATAAAATCGTCATGGATGTACATGCATGACAGAAAACGTGACCTACTATGATAAACACGTATCATCACAGAAGTGTATTTTTCTGTAGTGTATACATCTATATGTGGTCCATAGTGGAATCTCTACAAAGACATATATTTAGGAACAGAGGTAGTACATTACACAAAATCGTAGGTGGCATGTAGGAATTCCAGTGCACTACATTAGGCTCCCTTAGAGTGCCTGCAAGTCCAGTACACTGAGTCATGGCTAGTTTATGCTATGCACACAATTGTTAATTGGTGGTTTAAATATCCGCAAGGGTTATGCAATGTATTATCATGTAGAGATATCTCAAATTAGCCGTGTCAACTTGCAGATGGGGTGCTGCAATGAAAAAGTACAAGATTTCTTAGTACAAGATGTTTGTGGCAATTTCATGGAACATCACAAAAAAAAGGAGAGGCAGCGGTGAGCCTATACAGTGTGCTATGGTAGGTCACTCCATTGCAATCATCGTGACATGTTATTTGTATGTCAGTGATGTTGGCCAGGGTTCTTAGGGACAGTTATTTCGAGTTATCCTAAGAAAATAAGCACCTTTGAATATAAGCTCCAGATAATAAGCCAACCAGTTCTTTTCATTGCTTGCCTTTTCAGCTTATCTGTCGTATGATCAGTGAAAAGTCTAGATTGCATTATATTTTGTCATTTTGCTGCCCATATGAAAATTAATTTGACTTGCAAACATCACAAATTGAACCAAGTGCAGTAATTAATGTGATAGGAAAACAGACCATCAATATTTGTTCAAAATGCAAATACAAAGAAACCACCTACTTGGCACAATCTACTTTGGTCAATGTCTTCCATAGAGAGCCCATTGCCTAGTTTAAATGAAGAACTCATTGCCTAAATTTAAATGAAGAACCATTATTTATCGAAATTCGATGGTCCAAGTGTCTGGTTATTATCATATAGCAGCACCACCTGAAAGCATCATATAGCAGCAGCAACTCATAGCAACTCATCATACAGCAACAACAGCTCATAGCAACTCATCAGACAGCAGCAGCTCATAGCAACTCATCATACAGCAGCAACAGCTAGCAATTCATCATATACCAGCAGCAGGAGCAGCTCATAGCAATTCACCATATAGCAGCAGCAGGAGCAACCCATAGCAACTCACCATATAGCAGCACCAGCTCATAGCAATTCATCATAGAGCAGCAGCAGCTCATCGCAATTCATCATATAGAAGCAGCAGGAGCAGCTCATAGCAATGCATCATATAGCAGCAGCAGCAGTAGCTCATAGCAATTCATCGTATAGCGAATCAGAATGAAAATTTGGCAAAAAATCAGAGCAGATCCTCACCTTGTTGGATGAGCTCATCCTTCAACAGCACCTCAAGGTCATGCCCTGGGAGGAGGGGAGGGGAATGAGGTGCCTTCTGTCGGAGTGGGGCATCGGCCGTAGTTGTGTGGCGACCGCCGGAGTAGTGTGTTGGACGGACCATAGCGGAGCAGCTGCTGGAGACCATGAGAGTGAGGGGCGGCGCCAGAGGGAGGAGCAGCCGGGGAGATTGAGCCCTACCCACCGGCCATGTAGCCTAGCTGGACAGAGCATCGTCGAGGAGCAGTGCTACTTCTTGAGCTTGCGTTGGTTTTTTCCTTGAAGAGGAAAGGGTGATGCAGCAAAGTAGAGATAAGTATTTCCCTCAGTTTGAGAATCAAGGTATCAATCCAGTAGGAGACAACGAACAAATCACGGAATACCTGCACAAACAATCAAACAACTTGCACCGAATGCGATAAAAGGGGTTGTCAATCCCCTCACGGTTATTTTGCAAAAGTGAGATCTGATAGAGAACGATAAAGTAAATATTTTTAGTATTTTTGTTTTATAGATTGGAAAGTAAAAGCTTGCAAAATAGTAGATCGGAAACTTGTATGATGAAAAGTAGAAGATTATATGATGGAAAAAAGACCAGGGGGCCATAGGTTTAACTAGAGGCTTCTCTCAAAATAGAAAATAATACGGTGGGTGAACAAATTACTGCCGAGCAATTGATAGAAAAGCGCAAAGTTATGATGATATCTAAGGCAATGATCATGAATATAGGCATCACGTCCGTGTCAAGGAGACCAAAACGATTCTGCATCTACTACTATTACTCCACACATCGACCGCTATCCAGCATGCATCTAGAGTATTAAGTTCATAAATAACAGAGTAATGCATTAAGTAAGATGACATGATGTAGAGGAATTACCTGAAGCAATATGATGAAAACCCCATCTTTTTATCCTCGATGGCAACAATACAATACGTGCCTGGCTGCCCCTACTGTCACTGGGAAAGGACACCGCAAGATTGAACCCAAAGCTAAGCACTTCTCCCATTGCAAGAAAAACCAATCTAGTTGGCCAAACCAAACCGATAGTTCGAAGAGAATTACAAAGATATCAAATCATGCATAAAAGAATACAGAGAAGATTCAAATAATATTCATAGATAAGCTGACCATAAATCCACAATTCATCAGATCTCGGCAAACACACCGCAAAAAAGTATTACATCGAATAGATCTCCAAGAACATCGAGGAGAACATCATATTGATAATCAAAGAGAGAGAAGAAGCCATCTAGCTACTAGCTATGGACCCGTAGGTCTGTGGTAAACTACTCACGCTTCATCGGAAGGGCAATGGTGTTGATGTAGAAGCCCTCCGTGATCGAATCCCCCTCCGGCAGGGTGCCGGAAAAGGTCCCTAGATGGGATCTCATGGGTACAGAAGGTTGCGGCGGTGGAAAAGTGTTTTCGTGGATGCCTCTATTGGTTTGGGGATATATGGGAATATATAGGCGAAAGAATTAGGTCAGGAGGTGCACAAGGGGCCCACAAGGGTGGGGGGCGTGCCCTACCCCCCTGGGTGCGCCCTCCGTCCTTGTGGCCGCCTCGTGGCTCCTCCGACTTCATCTCCATGTCTCCTGGTTTCCTTCTGGTCCAAGAAAAATCATCGCGAAAGTTTTATTCCGTTTGGACTCCGTTTGGTATTCCTTTTCTGCGAAATTCAAAAACAAGGAAAAAACAGAAACTGGCACTGGGCTCTAGGTTAATAGGTTAGTCCCAAAAATAATATAAAATAGCATATTAATGCATATAAAACATCCATAACAGATAATATAATAGCAAGGAACAATCAAAAATTATAGATACATTGGAGACGTATCAAGCATCCCCAAGCTTAATTCCTGCTCGTCCTCGAGTAGGTAAATGATAAAAACAGAATTTTTGATGTGGAATGCTACCTAACATACTTATCCATGTAATTTTCTTTATTGTGGCATGAATGTTCAGATCCGTAAGATTCAAAACAAAAGTTTAATATTGACATAAAAACAATAATACTTCAAGCATACTAACAAGGTAATTATGTCTTCTCAAAATAACATGGCCAAAGAAAGCTTATCCCTACAAAATCATATAGTCTGGCTATGCTCCATCTTCATCACACAAAATATTCAAATCATGCACAACCCCGATGACAAGCCAAGCAATTGTTTCATACTTTTGATGTTCTCACACTTTTTTAACTTTCACGCAATACATGAGCGTGAGCCATGGACATAGCACTATGGGAGGAATAGAAGGTGGTTGTGGAGAAGACAAAAGGAGGGAGATAGTCTCACATCAACTAGGTGTATCAACGGGCTATGGAGATGCCCATCAATAGATATCAATGTGAGTGAGTAGGGATTGCCATGCAACGTATGCACTAGAGCTATAAGTTTATGAAAGCTCAAAAAGAAACTAAGTGGGTGTGCATCCAACTTGCTTGCTCACGAAGACCTAGGGCAATTTGAGGAAGCCCATCATTGGAATATACAAGCCAAGTTCTATAATGAAAAATTCCCACTAGTAAATGAAAGTGACAACATAGGAGACTCTCTATCATGAAGATCATGGTGCTACTTTGAAGCACAAGTGTGGTAAAAGGATAGTAACATTGCCCCTTCTCTCTTTTCTCTCATTTTTTTATTTGGGCCTTCTCTTTTTTTTGGCCTCTTTTTTTCGTCCGGAGTCTCATCTTGACTTGTGGGGGAATCATAGTCTCCATCATCCTTTCCTCACATGGGACAATGCTCTAATAATGAAGATCATCACACTTTTATTTACTTACAACTCAAGAATTACAACTCGATTCTTAGAACAAAATATGACTCTATATGAATGCCTCCGGCAGTGTACCGGGATGTTCAATGAATCAAGAGTGACATGTATGAAAGAATTATGAATGGTGGCTTTGCCACAAATACGATGTCAACTACATGATCATGCAAAGCAATATGACAATGATGATGCGTGTCATAATAAATGGAACGGTGGAAAGTTGCATGGCAATATATCTCAGAATGGCTATGGAAATGCCATAATAGGTAGGTATGGTGGCTGTTTTGAGGAAGTTATATGGTGGGTGTATGGTACCGGCGAAAGTTACGCGGCACTAGAGATGCTAGCAATGGTGGAACGGTGAGAGTGCGTATAATCCATGGACTCAACATTAGTCATAAAGAACTCACATACTTATTGCAAAAATCTATTAGTTATCGAAACAAAGTACTACGCGCATGCTCCTAGGGGGATAGATTGGTAGGAAAATACCATCGCTCGTCCCCGACCGCCACTCATAAGGAAGACAATCAATAAATAAATCATGCTCCGACTTCATCACATAACGGTTCACCATACATGCATGCTACGGGAATCACAAACCTTAACACAAGTATTTCTCAAATCCACAATTACTCACTAGCATGACTCTAATATCATCATCTTTATATCTCAAAACAATCATAAGGAATCAAACTTCTCATAGTATTCAATGCACTTTATATGAAAGTTTTTATTATATCCCTCTTGGATGCCTATCATATTAGGACTAAATTTATAACCAAAGCAAATTACCATGCTGTTTAAAGACTCTCAAAATAATATAAGTGAAGCATGAGAGTTCAACAATTTCTACAAAATAAAGCCACTGCCGTGCTTTAAAAAGATATAACTGAAGCACTAGAGCAAAATTGCCTAGCTCAAAAGATATAAGTGAAGCACATAGAGTATTCTAATAAATCACGATTCATGCGTGTCCCTCTCAAAAGGTGTGTACAGCAAGGATGATTGTGGCAAACTAAAAAGAAAAGACTCAAATCATAAAAGACGCTCCAAGCAAAACACATATCATGTGGTGAATAAAAATATAGCCTCAAGTAAAGTTACCGATAGACGAAGACGAAAGAGGGGATGCCTTCCGGGGCATCCCCAAGCTTAGGCTCTTGGTTGTCCTTGAATATTACCTTGGGGTTCCTTGGGCATCCCCAAGCTTAGGCTCTTGCCACTCCTTATTCTATAGTCCATCAAATCCTTACCCAAAAACTTGAAAACTTCACAACACAAAACTCAACAGAAAATCTCATACGCTCCGTTAGTATAAGAAAATAAATCACCACTTTGGTACTGTTGTGAACTCATTCTTTATTTATATTGGTGTAATATCTACTGTATTCCAACTTTTCCATGGATCATACCCCCCGATACTACCCATAAATTCATCAAAATAAGCAAACAACACAAAGAAAACAGAATCTGTCAAAAACAGAACAGTCAGCTAAGATCCGAATTGGTCTAATACTTCTGTAACTCCAAAAATTCGGAAAAAATAGGAAAACAGAGGAAATTTGTATATCAATATCGTACAAAAAATTCAGGGTTTTTCCAATGCTCCAGTGAATTATTAAAATTCTGGACTAGACGCAAAAGTTTCTGTTTTTCAGCAAGATCAAATCAACTATCACCGTATGCCATCCCAAAGGTCTTACTTGGCACAAACACTAATTAAAACACAAAACCACATCTAACCAGAGGCTATATGAATTATTTATTGCAAAACAGAACCAAAAAAGCAAAAACAAAAATAAAATTGGGTTGACTCCCAACAAGCGCTATTGTTTAACGCCCTTAGCTAGGCATAAAAACACGAATATATCTAGG
This sequence comes from Thinopyrum elongatum, assembly GCA_011799875.1. NCBI lineage: Eukaryota > Viridiplantae > Streptophyta > Magnoliopsida > Poales > Poaceae > Thinopyrum > Thinopyrum elongatum. The sequence continues at coordinate 560,858,988 of CM022301.1, forward strand.
TATTGTCATCTTTGGTATGCAATCCATAAGTAGCTGTCATAATAGATTCATATGGCAATTTAATTTTCTTTCTAGGAAAGTGCTCCATGCCCTTCCTTAATGGAAATTGAAATCTAATGTTTCCTTCTTTCATATCAATAATTGCACCAATCGTTCTAAGGAAAGGTCTACCAAGAATAATAGGACATGTCAGATTGCAATCTATATCAAGAACAATGAAATCTATGGGCATCCATCCCATAGGTTTCTTAATAGTGGAATCCGCGAGATGCAAATTTAAAGAATCATCAAATTCACGAAAACCTAACACATCACATAAAGTTTTTGGAATCATGGAAACACTAGCACCCAAATCACATAAAGCATAGCACTCATAATCTTTAATCTTAATCTTAATAGTAGGTTCCCACTCATCATAAAGTTTTCTAGGGATAGAAACTTCCAATTCAAGGTTTTCTTCAAAAGATTGCATCATAGCATCAACGATATGTTTAGTAAAAGCTTTGTTTTGATTGTAAGCATGAGGAGAATTCAACATGGATTGCAACAAGGAAATACAATCTATTAAAGAACAATTATCATAATTAAATTCCTTGAAATCCAAAAGAGTGGGTTCATTGCTACTTAATGTTTTGACCTCTCTAATCCCACTTTTATCAATTTTTGCATCAAGATCTAAAAACTCCGAATCATTGGGACGCCTTTTAACTAAAGTTGGCTCATCTCCAGTCCCATCTTTATCAAGATTTATATTGGAAAACAAAGATTCTATAGGAGTCACATCAATCACTTTAAGATCTTCATCATTATTTAAAGCCTCCGGTTTAGCGGCCATCTTATTTACTAAGGTAGCTTGTTTATCAAAAATTTGGCCTACTAAAGTGTAACACCCTGGATTTTGCCAATTTTCTTTTGCTTTTAATTTTGGTCCGGATTTGCTTTTCTGTGACTTAGTGGTCTTGAAACCTGGAGAGATCACCTTTGATTCCTCTCCCCAGTGGCTTGTCAACTTCCAAACCATCCCAAGACCATGTCATTTCCATCTTGGACCAATCCCAATATTCTTTTTCTTGGGAATATTCCTTTTTCTATTAAAGGAATAACCCCGTTTGCTCTGAGTTGTGAAGCAACTCACATTTCCATCATTCCCAAAATTCTCAAATAATTCCCATAAATCCTTTGGGACATATCTTATACAGATATGTCAAAATATTCCTTTCCATACCCAAAAATATTTCCCCAAATATTCCTTTTCTGATTCTGCCCCAGCTGGCAGTTTGTGAAGCAAGTACCCTTTAAATTTAATTGCTTGCTCTCAAACTTTTTGTGCACTCTTTCCTATCCATATCATTGCCACATGCCAAAATTTAACTTTATTTGGATATTAAATATCTCCCTTGGCTAATTTCCAAAGTTTCTGGGCAACTGGAATCTTTGTGAAGCAAGTGCTAGCTAGGAGTATCCGAATGAGTTGAAATTTTGCAAGCATCTTCATATTCCAAAATCATGAATCTCCACCAAATTTCAACCCTATCCAAGCAAGTATGTGAGTGCTACTTCAAGATTGGCAAATCTGGTCAGTGAGGCCCTTTGAACAGCAGGTGCTATGTATATTCATCCAAATGGGTTGCAAATTTTTAGAGATGATAATCTTAGTGGGTGATCACACCATGCCAAAGATCAGAGCCAATCTCCAGACGATTCTTCCTTACCAAGTATCAAACACCTTCCTGTTCCGGACAAAACCTGCTTGCTGTGGTCACCTTAAATCCCTCTGTGCCTGTCTCCTTCCTTCTTGACCTCATCCTCTGAGTGACCAGTCGAGTTGACATGGTGGAGTTGACCAGGACACGTGGAAACGCCGCGTCCACACGGTGACCGCCGCCCTGGCATGCCATGGACGCGAGCTGCGTACTGGTCAGCTCGGGCCCCTCTTCTCCTCGTTGGTTCCGCGCGAGTTGTCATGTCCAATAGTTCCCCCTTGTCGTCCTCTTCTCCCTGGACCCCTCTCCCCCTCTCACCTCCTCTCCTGCGCAGCGCGACAGCCGCGCCCGTGACTTGTCGCCGTCGGGTCCGATCACCGCGAGCCCTCCCGATCCTTCCCAGCTTCGCCCGAACCCTCTCTGCTTCTCCGTGACCATTCTGGATGCATCTCCCCTCCTCCACGAGCTTTCCCGAAGCTCCGGCGTGCGGCGCACGCGTCGCCACGGCCGAGCTCGGCCACCCCCGTCGCTCGCCTATTTATAGGCATTCCCGAGCCCCTCCGAACACTCCAAGCTCCTCCCCACTCTTCCTCTAGCCGCCCCGACCGCCAAACCGAGCTCAAGAAACTCTCTGCCCCGCCTATGGCCGCCATGTCTATCGCCGGCCGCCGCCTAAATTGGCGAGAACCGAGCCCTTCCCCTCCTTCCTGACCTCACCAGGGGATCACCCGGACCCCATAGCATCTTCCCCTGCTCTCCGTTCGTCGCCGGACCAACCAGAGCCGCCGCTTCCCTCAACCGACCGCCGCCGCCCGCGATCTCTGCTTCCGCATGGTGCCGCGGCCATGACCCTCCCCGGTGCCCGCAGACCGTCCAGGTGGAGGCGCCGATCCTCCCCGCACCCGCCGATGGCCTAGGGCGGGCGGGAGACGGCCGGAGCCGCCCGAGCCCCTCGCCGGCGTCGCCTCTCCCCTGTTTCCTCTGCTTCGTCGGGAAGGAGCAGCGGGAGGAGGAAGGAGACGAGTGCCAGTGCCTCCCTGCTCGTGGACCCCACCTGTCGGCGACCGAAGAGGGTGGCCCACCCGCCAGCTCGGATAAGTGGACACACATATCGTGAAATACGTTTTCCACTGGTGAAAGCGCACTCAACTGCTCTTCGGCCAGTAATATGCTTTCACTTATCTGAAAGCGCATTTTCTGGAATGCGCGATCTGTTTTTCTGCTGATGACCCGTTTGTGAAGATTTTATTTACAGACAGGTCCCTGACAGAAAAACTATCACAACTTTTTAACCGAGACTCCGATCGAGGCGAATCCAACGCCCACGTCTTCGTCTCGTCGAGCCCGTTCTGATGGAGTCATTTTCATAATGTTTACACATAGTGGAAATGACCCTTTTGCCCTTGTCCGTAAACAGCCCCTCTGAGAGAGAACTGTTTCCGGCAGTCAACTCCGCGACCATTCCGCACTCCTTTCCGATGATTCCTTCACCCCCAGGCAAGCCACAACTCTCATCTGCATCATTGCATTGCAATATCATGGTTTAACTAATTACTTTAATAGCAAGTATGAGTTATTTTGTGAAATGAATTGGACTATGCAATGTTGGAATTAATTCTCGGATAGGTGACTGCCAGGTTGAGTACCAAATTACTAATGACTAGTAGTTTACCGTCTCGTTGATGCCATGATGTTGAGATCACTGTATATGATTACTCTGGAGTTCATTCAGTAGTTCGTGGAGATGAGTAATAGCAGTGGCTTAAGCATGCTGGTTATCGGAGTGTCAGCCATGACCGAAATATTATTCGGGGATTAGATATTTCATGGTTGACCTTGAGTCACCTGTCCGGACTTATCCGTGCAACCACATTTGCCGGTATGGGACGGCCTTGACTTGGTCTGATCGCGTGCTCTTTCACCGGTACCTCCAAAGAGGGAGGGTTATGCGTGCGTGCTGCCCTGATCAGGTAGACGACGATAACCCTGTGAGCCCAGTTGAGTTGTTTGGGATCCCGTCCCCGTTTGGGACAGTTTAGTTTGGCCACGACGGTGGCAGGGTGTCACGAGGTGACACGGGGCCACCCAAGGCTTGACTCCGAGGGAGTGTGATTGCCGGTGGTACGATGGAAGAGTCACGGGTCAGGCGGGTTTCGTTGGAGCAATGCTGGTCCACCCGAATGGGATCACGAGATCAGTGCTCCATAGTGTGGGTAAAGTGCGCTATAGGAGATATGCCCTAGAGGCAATAATAAATGTTATTGATTATCTCCCTGTTCATAATTAGGTTTATGTTCCATGCTATAACTGCTATGGTTTTCGAGTCTACAAATAAAACGAAGCTTGGAGGAAGACTCATATGCACGTGTGGGATAATAAACGATAAATTGTATTCCTAGTCAAGCCTCTATGACTGGCTCAAGTGTTGCATGATGGTTCTGTTTTCCTGATCATGGGCATGTCTATGCCAGCAACTTTGAGGGCACAATGTTAGAAGAACATTTGTGTTGAATCGACCCGATTGATGTTATGCTATGAGATACATTCGTCACAAGTTAATGGTTAATAACACAGAGATGGTTAATGTTTGCATGATTCCTTAGACCATGAGAGTATCGAGTTTCTTCATGCTTGCTTCATGAACTTTGGGGTTTGTTAAACGTCATCCGTAAATGGGTGGCTATTACGGCGGCTTACGGGTTCATGGAAAAGTATGTCAAGTAACTTGATAGCTCAAGATTGGGATTTGCTCCTCCGACGTTGGAGAGATATCTCTGGGCCCTCTTGGTGTTACGGTATCCATCATTGTCTGGCCAGACACTTTGTGATTTGATCACAGGGATGCCGGAACACGGTAACGAGAAAAGAGAACAAATACCGGTAACGAGGTACCTGGCATAGTGGACAAGTTGTTGACCCACGGGGTTGCCATCATGTCTCACCTCGGGTATTTGTAACATATCGCGAAGCAACAGGAATAGCACACGGCAACTGGAGGTTCACTCGAATATTCATTCGTGTGGGTATAGGGGTCAATATGGGTGTCCACGGCTCCGATGTTGATCATTGATTGGAAAGGGTTCCGTGTCATGTCTATACTTCACCGAACCTATAGGGTCACATGCTTAAGGGTCATCTATCTGTTGAATACTAGACAGGGAGTCTGAGAGAAAATCACCGAAAAGTTTCGAACACCGAATAAGTTTCGGACAGCGGAAAAGTTCCGCAGAGAGAGGTCACCGGATGAGTTCTGGTGAAACTGAAAAGTTGTTTCAGAGGATACCATAAAGTCAAATTAGTTTCGGCACATGCCCGATAATTCTTGGAGGGTGCTAGAATCATTCTGGATACTTTTGGGAATTTTCTGGAAGAAAAACCGGAAATGTTCCGGAGCTGCCGGAACCACTTCAGATGCTTTTCGCAGATGAAAATCACTAATCTGGAATTGTTCCAGAACGCGTTGAAAATTATTTTAGTGGGTACTGGAAATGTTCTAAGCCCACATAAATATTTTCAGTTCGAACGGACGCTGAAAAATGTCGTCATGAATAGTGAAAGTGCTTTTTGGGTTACTTTTTGGAAAGCCACCTTTTTGGGCTTTTGCTCCAAAATATCTTGGAGATGACATGGATGGATGTGGCTGAAATTTCAGCCCCTCCACCCCTCCTTCTCCTATAAATAGAGGTGGAGGGGGCTGCCCAAACTCACTCCTTCTCACATACAAGTGCCATTGCAATGATCTGGCTTCTCTCTCCCTCCCAGCGAAATAGTTTTGTAGAGCCGAAAGGCTGTCTGGGTTCCGGTGGGAACTAGTTCTGGACGGCGAAGCCCTGCCGGATAGATGACACCGTATGTGTGCAACTCTGTAGAGAGGTCGTAGTTTCGATCTTAGTGCCCGAGGGGCTGTTCGTGAGTGCCTCCCGAAGGGCTGTCCAAGTGACGGTCCAAGTTCTGTGAGTCCTCCCGAAGGGCTGTCCAGTGACCGTTCGAGTTTCGAAGGTCCTCCCGAAGGGCTGTCCGAGACACCGTCCGGGGGACTGTTCGACCGCCTCCCGGAGGGCTGTCCGAAAGGAAGACGAGGGTATACATCCTCGCGGTTGGGAGGTTGTAAATCCTAGCTGCGGGGATCTGCACCGCTGATCATCATCGACTCTACTTCCGCTACGCTACGAGTCGGTAACGAAAATGATCAAACCTTGTATGCAGTCTCCATAGTGGTCCTGGGCTGGTGCGTAGGTCGAAATTTTTTTGTTTTCTGCTGCGTTACCCTACATGCGCAACCTCTGCAGAGTGTAAAATCTATTCAAATAGCCGTGTCCACGGTATTGGACAGTCCGTCCAGACCTCACTAGGTGGTCAACCATGGTAGTGATGATAATGACGGAAGAACTCGTCGTATGATCAGAAGTACTCGGTGGTTCATGAGTATTCTGAGGGTTGTGAGACAACCCGGAGGAGAGTAAGTTTGTCAGACTTGTCGTGCAGATGGAATCAGGTATTTGATATGTTATCCATGGGATGGCTGTGAGTTGAGTGGTCGGATGACCACATGCTTGGGGATTGGACTTGGTATAGGTTCGGATTGGAGCCTGAGATTATTTGAAGTATGGATTTAATACGCTTTACCTTACTGCAGTCATTTCAGTAGCTACCTTGCTAGATAACCATGCTGGTTAATTTTGGATTGCTATGATGTTGTCTTGCTTTAATGCTGATGTTTGCTGTGAGCTTGCGAGTACATTCAAAGTACTCACCTGGCGTGTCATGCCAGTTTGCAGGTCATGCCATGATTGCTTGCTTGCCGAGGATCCTGTGCTTGCAATCTAGGATACGCGTTCTAGCCAGAGTCCCTGTGGAGTGGAGTCCATCACCGTCGTCGCTGTTCCGCTGCCGAGAGAGAGTTACTCCGCTGTTAGCATAGAGCTACCCCGGGCAGGCATAGTGTTGCCGTGCCGATGTAATCCTTGTACCGTTGTAACCATATCCATAGTAATAAAGAGCTGATTTGTTCTATGCCAACAGTGCCGTATTCCAGAAGACTTGTCCTTGGGCTGGAATACGGGGCGTTCCGGTTTACTCTGAGCCGGGGTGCCACAAAAGTTAGTATCAGAGCAGGTCTGGCTATAGGACGCGCGGTCTAGGTGCGAGCGTTAGTAACCGGTAGTTTAGGATCCAGTTGGTTTGCTGCACTTGTTTGTGCATTTGGTTGTGCATAGCATGCATATAGACTAGATATTTTATCACTAACGATGGATCTGATGAGTGTAGGTGGCATCGGTTTCGATTCCCTACCTGCGCTCTCCAGTTTGCATATTTGTTCCTTGGTGTGGTGTCATCTTCGTTCCAGCGGAGTGATGCCAAGGTGCTTGGTGGTGTCGATCCCTTGTCGGATTGATGCACCGGTACCACACCAATATATTCTCTTCAGTCACCCCCCTATCATTTCAGTGATAGACAAGTTCTATCCCGGATCGTGTCATTCCACTAGCCGCTTCGGCAACCCTTACTGATCCTTGTTATCAAAAAAGGGCAATGCCAGCAAGCCTTTCTCTCCACCACTAACTCATTCCGCCACCTATTCGTTGGACGTGTACGGTTTTCTCCCGTACGCTTGATGATGATGTGGTCGTGACCTCTGTGTTCCGACCCCCGATCACCAAGTTTGTCCTCGCCACCGGTTCCATCCGTGTTAAGCTCGTGATTTGTGTAGCCTGGTTTACACCAATTTTCTTCCACACAATGATTCACTTTCGTGCACATCGCCACAGCATGTTAGACCGTAACACCGGAGTTCTTGCGAAAGTGTGTGCTTAAGTAGGAATGCATATTACTGCTTGTGTGTGATCTTGCTACTTTGTGTGCTTTTGTTTAGTCGTTTCTTTTGTTGTGTTTGGGCCCTTGGTGTTACCTTATTTTCCCCTTATGGAAGTTGCTCACCGACCCTGAACCCAAAGAAATCAGTGAAGAGACAGCCATTTGGAAGCACAGCTCAGCAATATGGAATCTTCAGCAGACTGTGTTATATCAGGAATATCGTGCCTGAATATAAATGATATCCTGACTGGATTGGTTATTAGCACCAAGTATACATCAGCGCAACTTTCACAATAGTCATGATCGCATCAGCAAGAAGGCAAATTGTGTATATGATCCACAGTGCATTCCGTGCCAAAGGTATGATTCATATATATACAAGGTTTGAGTCTGCTACGAGTACAATTCGAACCCTGCTATGTCTTGGAAGCAAGCCAGCATGAGCTATGAACTTAGTGATCAGCAAGAAGGATAGCCGAATACCCTGTTGCATACAACAAGTAGCCGACAGCAGAAACGGTAAGGTATATACATAATAGTGAGCTGTATGGGACACGGATGAACCCTTGTCTGTCTTTCTTTGGTGACGGCACCACACCTGTGCTCTGAGCTATTTCCAGCCGTCCGGGGTGGATGCCGATTTTTATTTCTCTTGTCAACAACTGTTCGTGTTCTGAGCTGCTTTTCGGCCGCCTCGGGCAGCTGTTGAATTTCTCTTCGTAGCAATGACCCTATGCTCTGAGCTGTTTTTTCGGCCGTCTTAGGGAGTTGCTACTTTCTTCTTATCGACACCGTCTCATGCTCTGAGCTGCTTTTCAGCCGTCTTGAGTCGGGGTTGAGTTACTCCAGTAAATGTCCCAGATCTGAGTTGTAAAGACCGTTCTGGTGGCTACTGGTTTATTTGCCGGTTTTATTCAAGGGTTCAGACGATCGTTACCCTACAGCTACAACTTGTAAAGTAATATGCCTACCGGAATATTGCACCTGACAACACCCATGGTCATCCGAAGAATCAAGGACACATCAGGCCAAGTTCTTTCAGCTAAGGATTCAGGCGAGAGAACCATAATGAAGGAGCAAGGTTGTTCAAACAGGTATGATAATGGTTGTAAGATCAATATGGTACAGATATTCAGAACAGTCAGGCTTGATATCGATCACCATGGGTACACACCCACGGGGTCTATTCCATCTGCAAGGACCCCATGCCGAGACAACCCGCCCAGTCAACCAGATATGCTCAGAATTGTCAGAAGAGGGCAATCAAGCTAGTCAGGTCAGTCAAAAGATTAACTCGGCAGTTGAAATTCAGCAACCATGTTAAATCATTACACGGCCTACCATCCATATGGAGATGCTGGCAGACTGAGTAGTCAGAAGGATGAACAACAGTCTCGAAGCATGTGTCTTCACAGATGGGACTCAGTTAAAGACTAACCTGCCGTGAACAAGATTCGGCTGCCAGGACCACTGTCAGTCAAGTCTATGGATAACATCACAATAAGACTGTACACCTTTATGCTGGTCACGACAGGTGACAGTCAAATATTTGGTAGGAGCGTTACACCCAAGACAGTAAAGATACACAAGATGACTCAGCAATCCGTGCGAGAAGACAGATTCCGCCAGGAGAACGGTACAATTCACAGTACTGTTTTGAGCCTGGTGGACACACAGCCATTTGAAGCCACTCAATGCAATGAGTAAAAGATTTTGTGTCCACCAAGAGAATCTGTTCACAACTTAGTGAACGGTTGTTCATATTGGACCCCGTCATGACACGTCCATGAGGAACCACCATCGGATTTACGAGCAAGGCACATGGTTTGGTCTGGATAACTTATTGCCTTAGACAGGATAGCAGACATAAGAGGAGTGAAGTCGGAGTAACATATGAGGTAATATTTGCCAGAACTAGGTCCAGTGAAGCAAACGACCCCGAAGCAAGGCTGTCAGTCATATGAAATTCAGTGGGAGCATTATACAAAGATAAAAAGGAAACCCGAATTAGAAATGGTTTCCTCAAAGAGGAAATGTTCATGTTTGATCCCTGAGCAACCAAATTTCGAGGACGAGATTTCTTTAAGGGGGGTAGGTTTGTAACACCCTGGATTTTGCCCATTTTCTTTTGCTTTTAATTTTGGTCCGGATTTGCTTTTCTGTGACTTAGTGGTCTTGAAACCTGGAGAGATCACCTTTGATTCCTCTCCCCAGTGGCTTGTCAACTTCCAAACCATCCCAAGACCATGTCATTTCCATCTTGGACCAATCCCAATATTCTTTTTCTTGGGAATATTCCTTTTTCTATTAAAGGAATAACCCCGCTTGCTCTGAGTTGTGAAGCAACTCACATTTCCATCATTCCCAAAATTCTCAAATAATTCCCATAAATCCTTTGGGACATATCTTATACAGATATGTCAAAATATTCCTTTGCATACCCAAAAATATTTCCCCAAATATTCCTTTTCTAATTCTGCCCCAGCTGGCAGTTTGTGAAGCAAGTACCCTTTAAATTTACTTGCTTGCTCTCAAACTTTTTGTGCACTCTTTCCTATCCATATCATTGCCACATGCCAAAATTTAACTTTATTTGGATATTAAATATCTCCCTTGGCTAATTTCCAAAGTTTCTGGGCAACTGGAATCTTTGTGAAGCAAGTGCTAGCTAGGAGTATCCAAATGAGTTGAAATTTTGCAAACATCTTCATATTCCAAAATCATGAATCTCCACCAAATTTCAACCCTATCCAAGCAAGTATGTGAGTGCTACTTCAAGATTGGCAAATCTGGTCAGTGAGGCCCTTTGAACAGCAGGTGCTATGTATATTCATCCAAATGGGCTGCAAATTTTTAGAGATGATAATCTTAGTGGGTGATCACACCATGCCAAAGATCAGAGCCAATCTCCAGACGATTCTTCCTCACCAAGTATCAAACACCTTCCTGTTCCAGACAAAACCTGCTTGCTGTGGTCACCGCAAGTCCCTCTGTGCCTGTCTCCTTCCTTCTTGACCTCATCCTCTGAGTGACCAGTCGAGTTGACATGGTGGAGTTGACCAGGACACGTGGAAACGCCGCGTCCACACGGTGACCGCCGCCCTGGCATGCCATGGACGCGAGCTGCGTACTGGTCAGCTCGGGCCCCTCTTCTCCTCGTCGGTTCCGCGCGAGTTGTCATGTCCAATAGTTCCCCCTCGTCGTCCTCTTCTCCCTGGACCCCTCTCCCCCTCTCAGCTCCTCTCCTGCGCAGCGCGACAGCCGCGCCCGTGACTTGTCGCCGTCGTGTCCGATCACCGCGAGCCCTCCCGATCCTTCCCAGCTTCGCCCGAACCCTCTCCGCTTCTCCGTGACCATTCTGGATGCATCTCCCCTCCTCCACGAGCTTTCCCGAAGCTCGGGCGCGCGGCGCACGCGTCGCCACGGCCGAGCTCGGCCACCCCCGTCGCTCGCCTATTTATAGGCATTCCCGAGCCCCTCCGAGCACTCCAAGCTCCTCCCCACTCTTCCTCTAGCCGCCCCGACCACCAAACCGAGCTCAAGAAACTCTCTGCCCCGCCTATGGCCGCCAAGTCTATCGCCGGCCGCCGCCTAAATTGGCGAGAACCGAGCCCTTCCCCTCCTTCCTGACCTCACCAGGGGATCACCCGGACCCCATAGCATCTTCCCCTGCTCTCCGTTCGTCACCGGACCAACCAGAGCCGCCGCTTCCCTCAACCGGCCGCCGCCGCCCGCGATCTCTGCTTCCGCATGGTGCCGCGGCCATGACCCTCCCCGGTGCCCGCAGACCATCCAGGTGGAGGCGCCGATCCTCCCCGCACCCGCTGATGGCCTAGGGCGGGCGGGAGACGGCCAGAGCCGCCCGGGCCCCTCGCCGGTGTCGCCTCTCCCCTATTTCCTCTGCTTCGTCGGGAAGGAGCAGCGGGAGGAGGAAGGAGACGAGCGCCAGCGCCTCCCTGCCCGTGGACCCCACCGGTCGGCGACCGAAGAGGGTGGCCCACCCGCCAGCTCGGATAAGTGGACACGCATATCACCAAATACGTTTTCCACTGGTGAAAGCGCACTCAACTGCTCTTCGGCCAGTAATACGCTTTCACTTATCTGAAAGCGCATTTTCTGGAATGCGCGATCTGTTTTTCTGCTGAGGACCCGTTTGTGAAGATTTTATTTACAGACAGGTCCCTGGCAGAAAAACTATCACAACTTTTTAACCGAGACTCCGATCGAGGCGAATCCAACGCCCACGTCTTCGTCTCGTCGAGCCCATTCTGATGGAGTCATTTTCATAATGTTTACACACAGTGGAAATGACCCTTTTGCCCTTGTCCGTAAACAGCCCCTCCGAGAGAGAACTGTTTCCGGCAGTCAACTCCGCGACCATTCCGCACTCCTTTCCGATGATTTCTTCACCCCCAGGCAAGCCACAACTCTCATCTACATCATTGCATTGCAATATCATGGTTTAACTAATTACTTTAATAGCAAGTATGAGTTATTTGTGAAATGAATTGGACTATGCAATGTTGGAATTAATTCTCGGATAGGTGACTACCAGGTTGAGTACCAAATTACTAATGACTAGTAGTTTACCCTCTCGTTGATGCCATGATGTTGAGATCACTGTCTATGATTACTCTGGAGTTCATTCAGTAGTTCGTGGAGATGAGTAATAGCAGTGGCTTAAGCATGCTGGTTATCGGAGTGTCAGCCATGACCGAAATATTATTCGGGGATTAGATATTTCATGGTTGACCTTGAGTCACCTGTCCGGACTTATCCGTGCAACCACATTTGCCGGTATGGGACGGCCTTGACTTGGTCTGATCGCGTGCTCTTTCACAGGTACCTCCAAAGAGGGAGGGTTATGCGTGCGTGCTGCCCTGATCAGGTAGACGACGATAACCCTGTGAGCCCAGTTGAGTTGTTTGGGATCCCGTCCCCGTTTGGGACAGTTTAGTTTGGCCACGACGGTGGCAGGGTGTCACGAGGTGACACGGGGCCACCCAAGGCTTGACTCCGAGGGAGTGTGATTGCCGGTGGTGCGATGGAAGAGTCACGGGTCAGGCGGGTTTCGTTGGAGCAATGCTGGTCCACCCGAATGGGATCACGAGGTCAGTGCTCCATAGTGTGGGTAAAGTGCGCAACCTCTGCAGAGTGTAAAATCTATTCGAATAGCCGTGTCCACGGTATTGGACAGTCCGTCCAGACCTCACTAGGTGGTCAACCATGGTAGTGACGATAATGATGGAAGAACTCGTCGTATGATCAGAAGTACTCGGTGGTTCATGAGTATTCTGAGGGTTGTGAGACAACCCGGAGGAGAGTAAGTTTGTCAGACTTGTCGTGCAGATGGAATCAGGTATTTGATATGTTAGCCATGGGATGGCTGTGAGTTGAGTGGTCGGATGACCACATGCTTGGGGATTGGACTTGGTATAGGTTCGGATTGGAGCCTGAGATTATTTGAAGTATGGATTTAATACGCTTTACCTTACTGCGGTCATTTCAGTAGCTACCTTGCTAGATAACCATGCTTGTTAATTTTGGATTGCTATGATGTTGTCTTGCTTTAATGCTGATGTTTGCTGTGAGCTTGCGAGTACATTCAAAGTACTCACCTGGCGTGTCATGCCAGTTTGCAGGTCATGCCGTGATTGCTTGCTTGCCGAGGATCCTGTGCTTGCGATCTAGGATACGCATTCTAGCCAGAGTCCCTGTGGAGTGGAGTCCATCACCATCGTCGCTGTTCCGCTGCCGAGAGAGAGTTACTCCGCTATTAGCATAGAGCTACCCCGGGCAGGCATAGTGTTGCCGTGCCGATGTAATCCTTGTACCGTTGTAACAATATCCATAGTAATAAAGAGCTGATTTGTTCTATGCCAACAGTGCCGTATTCCAGAAGACTTGTCCTTGGGCTGGAATACGTGGCGTTCCGGTTTACTCTGAGCCGGGGTGCCACATAAAGTTTCAAGATGAGCAAATTGAGATTTCAATCCATAAAATTCCTAAGACGTATCATCGAGCTCTTTATTCATGTACTCCATAAAACTTTTCTGCTCTTTAAGCTCGTTTCTAAAGAAACTATTACGCTCAAATTGTTAAGACATGAAGATCCTAACATTATTTTCAATTTCTTCCAACCGCCTAAGGTGAGGATCAACGTTCTTTGGTTGGGCCATAAAAGCAAGTCGAATCACTTCACGGTTGGATGAGCTCATCCTTCAACAGCACCTCAAGGCCATGGCCTGGGAGGAGTGGAGGGGAACGAGGTGCCTTCTGCCAAAGTGGGGCATCGGCCATAGTTATGCGGCGACCGCCAGAGTAGTGTGTTGGACGAACCATAGCGGAGCAGCTGCTGGAGACCATGAGAGTGAGGGGCGGCGCCAGAGGGAGGAGCAGCCGGGGAGATTGAGCCCTACCCACCGGCCATGTAGCCTAGCTGGACAGAGCATCGTCGAGGAGCAGTGGTACTTCTTGAGCTTGCGTTGGTTTTTCACTTGAAGAGGAAAGGGTGATGCAGCAAAGTAGAGATAAGTATTTCCCTCAGTTTGAGAACCAAGGTATCAATCCAGTAGGAGACAACGCACAAATCACCGAATACCTGCAGAAACAATCAAACAACTTGCTCCCAACGCGATAAAGGGGTTGTCAATCCCTTCACAGTTATTTGCAAAAGTGAGATCTGATAGAGAACAATAAAGTAAATATTTTTAGTATTTTTGTTTTATAGATCGGAAAGTAAAAGATTGCAAAATAGTAGATCGGAAACTTGTATGATGAAAAGTAGAAGATTATATGATGGAAAATAGACCCGGGGGCCATAGGTTTCACTAGAGGCTTCTCTCAAGATAATAAATAATACGGTGGGTGAACAAATTACTGCCGAGCAATTGATAGAAAAGCGCAAAGTTATGATGATATCTAAGGCAATGATCATGAATATAGGCATCATGTCCGTGTCAAGTAGACCGAAACGATTCTGCATCTACTACTATTACTCCACACATCGACCGCTATCCAGCATGCATCTAGAGTATTAAGTTCATAAAGAACAGAGTAATGCATTAAGTAAGATGACATGATGTAGAGGAATTAACTCAAGCAATATGATGAAAACCCCATCTTTTTATCCTCGATGGCAACAATACAATATGTGCCTTGCTGCCCCTACTGTCACTGGGAAAGGACACCTTAAGATTGAACCCAAAGCTAAGCACTTCTCCTATTGCAAGAAAAACCAATCTAGTTGGCCAAACCAAACCGATAGTTCGAAGAGAATTACAAAGATATCAAATCATGCATAAAAGAATTCAGAGAAGATTCAAATAATATTCATAGATAAGCTGATCATAAATCCACAATTCATCAGATCTCGGCAAACACACCGCAAAAAAGTATTACATCAAATAGATATCCAAGAACATCAAGGAGAACATGGTATTGAGAATCAAAGAGAGAGAAGAAGCCATCTAGCTACTAGTTATGGACCCGTAGGTCTGTGGTAAACTACTCACGCTTCATCGAAAGGGCAATGGTGTTGATGTAGAAACCCTCCGTGATCGAATCCCCCTCCGGCAGGGTGCCGGAAAAGGTCCCTAGATGGGATCTCACGGGTACAGAAGGTTGCACCGATGGAAAAGTGTTTTCGTGGATGCCTCTGTTGGTTTGGGGATATATGGGAATATATAGGCAAAAGAATTAGGTTAGGAGGTGCACGAGGGCCCCACAAGGGTGGGGGCGCGCCCTACCCCCTGGGCGCGCCCTCCATCCTTGTGGCCGCCTCGTGGCTCCTCCGACTTCATCTCCAAGTCCCCTGGTTTCCTTCTGGTCCAAGAAAAATCATCGCGAAAGTTTTATTCAGTTTGGACTCCGTTTGGTATTCCTTTTCTGCGAAACTCAAAAACAAGGAAAAAACAGAAACTGGCACTGGGCTCTAGGTTAATAGGTTAGTCCCAAAAATAATATAAATAAGCATATTAATGCATATAAAACATCCAAAACAATAAAAAATATAGATATGTTGGAGACTTATCAAGCAGGCCAGATGGGACCTGTGGCGGCGGCTCGCTGGAGGAACCCTAGCGCTACAGGCAGGGGATCGAGGTAGAGGGAAAGGGGGGAGGAGATGCAAGCGGGCAGGGCAATGAACGCTTGCATGTTTGGTTTTACTTGAGGGTCAGGTGTGACGCGGGCATGGGCAGTGGCATTTTGAGTGTAATATAGGCAGACAACAGAGTCATTTCGCTATTCCCCTGCCCTTCAATTTTTAGTGAGCTTCTACGCGAAGAACCCCCCCCCCCCCCTAGCGAAATAAGTTAAGCCCAAGCCCATAAGTCAAAAACAAGTTCTTTACATCTTTTATGGCTTATTTTGACAATAAGATCTGAAAAGGCGGAATAGAACTGGCCCTTAACCTGCAATTCAATTATGCGTGCAATGATGAATCACTCCTGCCTGCTATTGTGTACATTTAGGTATCATACATGGCATAACCTAATACAAGTGCATTTCATTATAGAATCTGAAATATGCAATGTTTATGTTAGTTCATATGTTGCACATGATGTTTAAATGCCCCTTAAATCTGGTCAGTCAAGTGATGGTCTTTAAGCCTCCTTCTATGCTTCTTTTATTGATATGTAATTCAGTGTTGTGCAAGTTTTGCTCACACATCTGTGCAATTGCTTGTTTGTATCAGCTAGCCATACTAGGACTGTTTGCTTTGATTACTTGCTGTTCTTGACCTAACAAAGCTTGTCAATGATTTAAACACTAAGGGCTGATGTAGTGGGGGCTTGTATAACTCATAGGTGACATAAATGTTTGGCTATACACTAAACTAGGCTCTCCAAGAGTACCTGGAGGTCCAGTTCGAAGGTATGCCTAGTTTTTACACAGTGCACACATAGTAAATGCTCATTTCATTGTGCGCAAGCGATGTGGCATGTTTCATTATGTGGTGTTGTTTTGTTATAGACTCATCCTTTGGTGTTGTTCACAGACTGGAAAGTATGCATATTTATCTTCCAAGGAGACCAGTAACTAGTTTGTGTCACCTTGCAGAGGGGGTGCAATGAAGATAAGATTGAGGATTTCCAAGTACAAGATGTTAGGAAGGAGCCTTGTGAGAAAAGGAGGAGCAGTGCTGAGCCTGTTCAACCAGTTATGGTAAGTCACTGTATTACAATTACCAGGACATCCTATTTGTCTGACATTGTGCTTGCGTAGGGTTCTTCACCTCACCTGTAACCCAGTCATTGGGCCATTGATTAAAACTCCCTCCGCTCACTAGTATATGATGTTCTAACTTTTTTGTAAATCAGATGTATGTAAACACATTTTAATGTGTCTGTTCAATCATTACAGATGTAGTCTACTTTTAAATATCTAAAACATCTTATAGTAGTGAACAGTGTGAAACTGCTTCCTGCTATGGTAGAGTTGTCGATGTTATAAATGTCATAACCAAACGCATGTTCACATCATTAGCCTCCCTATCATTACTAGCATCTTTATTACATAATAGTCGAGATACTTCATAGGGGACAACCAATATTACATTACTTGTTCCTTTATATAGTAAATATGGCTAGGCCATGGATGTTATTGAGGTGTGCATGTATGCATGTTGCCAACTCAACAGTTCAATTGCTTGTTTGTTTAGGCATAGTTAAATTGGTCTTTTCAATTGCTTTATTTGTCGCCAGTTAATGAGATGCCCAAACAATGATGCCTGATGTAGGGTACTTGTATAACTATTAGTTGACATAATTAAAGGCCTTACCATTCAATTACTCTAGCGAAGTGTGCCTGAAGATTTCAAGTCTATTAACCAACAATTACTGCATGAGTCTAACAATCTAGTTTATACTAGGCTAATGATTGCATAGTTTTGCTTGCTGTAGTAGGTTTGTATGAATCCCTCTGCTGTTCATTATGCTCCCTAAGACTCTTTTGGAACATGGCACACAATGTTCCAGCTAGTTAACTGAGCTACAGAATAGCTAACTGCTTGCTTACTTATACGCAATATATATATATATATATAATGTTCCGTAGCTGCGTGTGGTCTAAATTTGTAACCTGTCTGTGTTTTGGATTTGGCCCCAACATCATGCTCCTCTGGTGAGCTAAGAGAGATTTCTGTATGCGGGATGCACAGACTACCATTTTTATATTTTTAAAATATCACCTGCTTATGCTTCATGACGTGTAACATTATTGTTAGTCCTGTTTTTCTATGTACAATATAGTCTGTCTTGCTCGCTTCACTGTTGTAACTATATTTTTGCCCTAGTCATGTGTACTTACAGAAACATTTCAGGATGAAGTGACATCAACACAAACATCTGAGAGCAGTGCGGCATGGCCATTACCAAATGATTATGGATTGGAATTGGAATGTGCTGATGTTCTCGAGCATCAACTAGAGGTGGCAAGACAACGTGTATATGATTCTTAACATGCAATTGATACGTCCATTTTGCATCATGCTTTCTTACTATTATTTATAATGTTTATGCATAATAATGCTTTTGGGAGTAATTCTAATGCCTTTTCTCTCATAATTTGCAAGGTTTACACAAGGAGGGAGAATACCGGCAGCTGGAATTCTGGACCTGAAAAAGCACGTCAGAGCTACCTATTCTGCACAACTCCAAATAAGCTGAAACTTCACGGGTATTTTTTTATGTATTATTTAAGAATTATTTAAGCAAATAACTACCAGAGGGGGCACACCAGGTGGGCACAACCCAGCTGGGCGCGCCAGGGAGCCCAGGCGTGCCCTGGTGGGTTGTGCCCTCCTCGGCCCACCTCCGGTGCCCCTCTTCTGGTATATAAGTCATTTTGACCTAGAAAAAATAAGGAGAGAACTTTCGAGATGAAGCACTGCCGTCTCAAGGCAGAACTTGGGCAGGAGCACTTTTGCCCTCCGGCAGAGCGATTCCGCCGAGGGAATTTCCCTCCCGGAGAGGGAAATCATCGTCATCGTCATCACCAACAACTCTCCCATCTTTGGGAGGGCCATCTCCATCAATATCTTCACCAGCACCATCTCCTCTCAAACCCCAGTTGATCTCTTGTGTTCAATCTTTGTACCGGAACCTTAGATTGGTGCTTGTGGGTGACTAGTAGTGTTGATTACATCTTGTAGTTGATTACTATATGGTTTATTTGGTGGAAGATTATATGTTCAGATCCATTATGCTATTTAATACCCCTCTGATCTTGAGCATGATTATTATGTGTGAGTAGTTACTTTTGTTCTTGAGGTCACGGGAGAAATCATGTTGCAAGTAATTGTGTGAACTTGATATGTGTTCGATATTTTGATGATATGTATGTTGTTATTCCCTTAGTGGTGTCATGTGAACGTTGACTACATGACACTTCACCATATTTGGGCCTAAGGGGATGCATTGGGGAGTAGTTATTAGATGATGGGTTGCTAGAGTGACAGAAGCTTAAACCCTAGTTTATGCGCTACTTCGTAAGGGGCTGATTTGGATCCAAAAGTTTAATGATATGGTTAGATTTTATCTTAATACTTTTCTCGTAATTGCAGATGCTTGCGAGGGGGTTAATCATAAGTAGGAGGTTTGTTCAAGTAAGAACAGCACCTAAGCACCGGTCCACCCACATATCAAATTATCAAAGTAGCGAACACGAATCGAACCAACATGATAAAACTGACATGATGAAATTCCCGTGTACCCTCAAGAACGCATTGCTTATCATAAGAGACCGTTTTGGCTTGTCCTTTGCCTCAAAAGGATTGGGCTACCTTGCTGCACATTATTTACCATTACTGTTACTTGCTTGTTACAAATTATCTTGCTATCAAACAACTATTTACCAACAATTTCAGTGCTTGCAGACATAACTTACTGAAAACCGCTTGTCATTTCCTTCTGCTCCTTGTTGGGTTCAACACTCTTACTTATCTAAAGGACTACGATTGATCCCCTATACTTTTGGGTCATCAAGGCTCTTTTTTGGCGCCATTGCCGGGGAGGGAAGCCCTCTTGTTAAGTGGAAATTGGTAAGGGAAAATTTAAACTATGTGCTGAAATTTATTGTCACTTGCTACTATGGAAAACAATCCTTTGAGGGGTTTGTTCGGGGTATCTTCACCTCGACCGGAACCACAATTAGTTACCCCTCAATCTACTGCACCTACTGAAAATATTGGTTATGAAATTCCTTTGGCTATGGTAGAACAACTGCTAGCTAATCCTTATGCAGTAGATGGAACTGAACATCCTGATATGCGCTTGATATATGTGGATGGAATTTGTGGATTATTTAAGCTTGCAGGTTTACCCGGAGATGAAGCTAAGAAGAAGGTTTTCCCTTTATCTTTTAAGGGAAAAGCATTGGCATGGTATAGGCTATGTGATGATATTGCATCTTGCAATTGGAATCGATTGAAATTGGAATTTCACCCAAAAAAATTATCCTATGCATCTAGTTCATCGTGATCGGAATTATATATATAATTTTTGGCCTCGGGAAGGAGAAAGTATCGCTCTAGCTTGGGGGAGGCTTAATTCAATGTTATATTCATGCCCCAATCATGAGCTCTCAAGAGAAATTATTATTTAGAATTTTTATGCTCGGCTTTCTTGTGATGATCAAACCATGCTCGATACTTCTTGTACTGGTTCTTTTATGAAGAACACTATGGAATTCAGGTGGGATCTTTTAGAAAGAATTAAACGCAACTCTGAAGATTGGGAACTCGACGAAGGTAAAGATTCAGGTATTAAGCTTAAGTTTGATTGTGTTAAATCTTTTATGAATACCGATGCTTTTCACAAGTTTAGCACTAAACATGGACTTGACTCTGAGATAGTATCCTCCTTTTGTGAATCATTGCTACTCATGTTGATCTCCCTAAGGAGAAGTTGTTTAAATATCACCCACCTATTAAATAAGAAATTAAAGAACCCGACATAGCTAAAGATGAAACTATCATTTACAATGTTGATCCAGTTGTGCATATTGCTTATATTGAAAAACCACCTTTCCCTGTTAGGATAAAGGAACATGCTAAGGTTTCGACTGTGGTTCACAAAAGTCATATAAGAGCACCTAAACCTGCTGAACAAATTAAAGTAGAACCTAGTGTTGCTATGGTTAAAGATCTCCCGGAAGAAAATATTTATGGGCATGTTATTTACTTCTGTGATGAAGCTGCTAGAATTGCCAAACTCGATGAAAAAGATAAACATAGACCTATTGTTGGCATGCTTGTTGTCTCAGTTAAAATAGGAGATCATTGTTATCATGGTTTATGTGATCTAGGTGCTAGCGTGAGTGCTATTCCTTTTACCTTATACCAATAAATTATGAATGATATAGCACCCGCTGAAATAGAAGACATAGATGTTACTATTAAACTTGCTAATAGAGACACCATCACACCACATGGGATTGTTAGAGATGTTGAAGTCTTGTGTGGGAAAATAAAATACCCTACTGATTTTCTAGTTCTTGGTTCCCCACAAGATGACTTTTGTCCCATTATCTTTGGTAGACCTTTTTGAACACTGTCAATGCTACTATAGATTGTCATAAACAAACTGTCAGTGTCAGCTTTAGTGATGAGTCTCATGAATTTAATTTTTCCAAGTTTAATAGGCAACCTCACAAAAAAAGAATTACCTAGTAAGGATGAAATAATTGGTCTTGCTTCTATTGTCGTGCCTCCTACTGATCCACTAGAACAATATTTGCTAGACCATGAAAATGATATGCATATGAATGAAAGAAATGAGATAGATAAAATTTTCTTTGAACAACGACCTCTGCTCAAACATAATTTGCCTATTGAAACTCTTGGAGGTCCTCCTCCACCTAAAGGTGATCATGTGTTTGAATTGAAACAATTGCCTGACACTCTGAAATATGCTTATCTTGATGAGAAAAAGATATATCCTATTATTATTAGTGCTAACCTTTCAAAACATGAAGAAGAGAGATTATTGAAAGTTCTGAAGAAGCACTGAGCTACTATTGGATATACTCTTGATGATCTTAAGGGCATTAGTCCCACTCTCTGTCAGCACAAGATTAATATGGAACCTGATGCTAAATCCATTGTTGATCATCAACGATGATTGAATCCTAAGATGAAAGAAGTGGTAAGGACTGAAATATTAAAGCTTCTGGAAGTAGGTATAATCTATCCCATAGTTGATAGTAGATGGGTGAGCCCCGTTCATTGTGTCCCTAAGAAAGGAGGTATTACCATTGTTCCTAATGATAAAAATGAACTTATTCCTCAAAGAATTGTTACTGGCTATAGCATGGTAATTGATTTTAGAAAATTAAATAAAGCAACTAGAAAAGATCATTACCCCTTGCCTTTTATTGATCAAATGTTAGAAAGGTTATCAAAGCACACACATTTTTGCTTCCTTGATGGATATTCTGGTTTTTCTTAAATACCTGTTTCACAACCTGATCAAGAGAAAACCACCTTTACTTGCCCTTTTGGAACTTATGCTTATAGACGATGCCTTTTGGTTTATGCAATGCACCTGCTACCTTTCAAAGATGTATGACTGCTATATTCTCTGATTTTTGTGAAAAGATTGTTGAGGTTTTCATGGATGATTTTTCTGTATATGGATCTTCTTTTGATTATTGCTTAAGCAACCTTGATCAAGTTTTGCAGAGATGTGAGCAAACTAATCTTGTCTTGAATTAGGAGAAGTGCCACTTTATGGTTAATGAAGGTATTGTCTTGGGGCATAAAATTTCTAAACGAGATATTGAAGTGGATAAACCTAAGTTGATGCAATGGAGAAAATGCCATGTCCTAAAGATGTTAAAGGTATTCGTAGTTTTCTCGGTCATGCTGGTTTCTATAGGAGGTTTATTAAAGACTTCTCTAAAATTTCTAGGCCTCTTGCGAATCTTTTACAAAAGGATGTTCCATTTATTTTTTTATGATGATTGTGTAGAAGCCTTCGAAACACTTAAGAAAGCCTTAACTTCTGCACCTATTGTTCAACCACCTGATTGGAACTTGCCTTTTGAAATTATGTGTGATGCTAGTGATTATGTTGTTGGTGCTGTTCTATGACAAAGAGTTGATAAGAAACTAAATGTTATTCATTATGCTAGCAAAACTCTAGACAGTGCCCAAAGAAATTATGCTACTACTGAAAAAGAAATTTTTAGCAATGGTGTTTGCTTGTGATAAATTCAGATCTTACATTGTTGATTCTAAAGTTACTGCTCACACCGATCATGCTGCTATAAAATATCTTTTGGAAAAGAAAGATGCTAAACCTAGACTCATTAGGTGGGTTCTCTTGCTACAAGAATTTGACTTACATATCACTGATAGAAAAGGAGCTGAGAACCCCGTAGCTAACAACTTGTCTAGGTTAGAGAATGTCGGTGCAACAAACCCTTGGTGTATGTTGCCCTGACTGTACATGGGCACCAGAGCAAAGAACCAGCTTCACCGAGCATACCCACCAAGGCCAACCAGAAGAAATAACTCTTTTGACAAATCAAAGGGAGGATCAAGGAAACCAAGACCAACTAGAAGGACAAGCTTTCACCAAAGGAGGAACCTACCTTGCCGGGCAGGCGAGCCTAGCCAGGTTGAGACCTCCCCCACAGACAAAGCTGAAGTCGCCCTGGCAGGCTTGCCGGGTCCAACGGAGGTCCATTCCCCCGCCAAAACTCCACCGCTCCACCGCATCGCAACGCAACTCACTAATCGGTGCGGTGTCGACCCTCAGGCAGCTAAGTGGCTGTCACTTAGCGCATGGCAGCCATTTGGAGAGAAGATTATCCCCGTGTGACACCCGTCCGAACACGTGTGTTGATGCAACAAACCCTGGGTCTGTTGCCCAGACCATGCACAGGCCTAAAGGAACAAGATTGCAATGTTCAAGACAATATCAAGTTGAAGAGATAGCTCTTTGAGGAATCAAAGGGCAGGTCAAGAAGACCAAGACAAGCTAGAAGAGCAAGACACCACTAAGGGAAAACCTCCCTTGGCGAGAAGGCGAGCCTGGCGAGGACAAGGTGGCCCCGAAGACAAGACTCAAGACCGTCCCGGCAGGCCTGCCAGGTGCGACGAAAGTGAACTACCCCGCCAAGGCTCCACCGCTCCACCTCATAGTGACGCAAGTCATCGATCGGTGCGGTGTCAAGCCCCCAAGTGACTAAGTGGCTATTATTTAGCACGTGGCAGCCACTTCCTACGAAAATCACCTCCAAATGACACTCGTCCAGA
Source organism: Thinopyrum elongatum (assembly GCA_011799875.1). Lineage (NCBI taxonomy): Eukaryota > Viridiplantae > Streptophyta > Magnoliopsida > Poales > Poaceae > Thinopyrum > Thinopyrum elongatum. The sequence goes on from CM022301.1 coordinate 560,882,769, forward strand.
GACGTGTCAAGCAGATAGGCGAAAAGGAGGCTGAGCAGCCCGGCAAGGCTTACCAGATAGGCCTCGATGTGACGTTAAGCAGCGCATTTAATGCGCTCTGCTCTGTCTACAGAGTCAGGTATGATAGCACTGTTTGCTATCTAATCAGTACACAATGACTGATTTGCCACTGTGGTGACCCCTTGATCTATAAAAGGAGGGCCATGGCAACCATAGAAAGGGGTTTGGAACCTTGTACACTCATACGCGCGTAGCCACTCTGGTCCCGAGGCAACCCTGCCGGGTAAGAGCGCTGCGTTTCCACCACAATCCACCAAAGCAGGAGTAGGGTTTTACGCCTCGTGGTGGCCCGAACCTGGGTAAAACTGCCTAGGTGATCTCGGTCATGCCGTGTTACGGTTTTCCGCTCTGTGTGCAATGTGCTCAGTCCCCCTGCCAAACCAAAAGGGGCTGATGGCCCCATAGGTGGCCGTGGTTTCCCATGACATCTTTGGCGCGCCAGGTAGGGGGTTGCGCTTGCGCAAACCCGAGAAGCGTATGCAGCGCGTCATCATCTTCTTCATCGACGGCTCACCATCGTCCATGGCACCCAAGAAGAAGCCCGATGCTCCAGCCCATCCGTCCACTTTGAAGGCCCCGCCGCCCGTGGCCGCCGACGCCGCGGGGGGCTACGGGGACGCACGGAGACATGGACGCTGCGGGGGACATGGCCGACGCAGGCGGCATCGTCACCACCATCCCTTCGGCCGAGATAAGTGCAGAAGGCATCGGGGAAGGACAGCACCAACAGCATCCCAGCGGCCACGCTCCACAAGGTGCGGGTGGAGAAATCATTCCGTCTGTTGACCCAGCTGATGCGCCCAACGGAGCCGCTGGCCCCAAAGCACCCCACCTTTAGGAGATGAAGAGGAAACTAGTGAGCAGGAGTTCCAGAAAGCCACTGACGCCTTGTGCATTAACGGGGGTGCATCTTTGCACTCCTCTCACCGCCAACTTAAACAGTGGGTGCATGAAGTCAATGCCGTGGAGCCAGTGGTAGATTCTTGAAAGCCGCTCAAGTGGTCCCACACGCCCATCATCTTTGACAAAGAGGATCACCCTGACCGCACCACCGTGGTAGGGTATTTGCCGTTGTTGGTCTCACCAACAATACGCAACCTCAAAGTCACAAAGATGTTGGTTGACGGTGGGGCCGGATTAAATCTAATATCTCCAAAGGTCATCAGCAAATTTCAAATAGCAGATGAGGAGATCAAGGTTACTGGCACATTCCAAGGAATCAACCCCGGTAGGAGTCGTCCTAAGCGAAAGATCACACTGTCAGTGACGTTCGGAGGGGAGTTAAACTACCAGACTGAGAAGATCGTATTCGATGTGGTTGACCTCCCCTGCCGTACAATGGAATCCTTGGTCGCCCAGCCCTAGCCAAGTTCATGGCGGCATCCCACTATGCCTACAACACCTTGAAGATGCTAGGGCCGATAGGAATCATTTCCATTCCGTCAGATCAGAAGGACGCAGTCATTTGTGTGGACAAGATGTACCGGGAAGCAGTCACGGTAGAGGTCGCGGAAGCCAGTGTTCCCGCCAAGGAAAGTAAGAAAATGAAGAGAGCTAGCAAGGATGCCAGCAAGGAATCGGGTAAGTGTACCTCTCCGGAGTGCACTGCGCCTGTTGATGACTTGCTGGAAAGTTCCAATAGTAAGAGATCCAAAGCTGCTGCACGTGCTATGAAGAAGGTCCCGGCAGGGCTGGCTGGCGCTGACGGTATGTTTACCATCAGTGCCACCCTCAATGACAAATAGGAAAGCATGCTCATTGCCTTCCTGCGGGCGAATGTCGATGTGTTTGCCTGGCAACCATCTGACATCCCCGGTGTTCCCTGGGAGGTAATCGAGCACCACCTTGTTGTCTGCCCTCATGCCCGGCCCGTCAAGCAGAAGGCCCGAAAGCAAGCTTTGGAGTGGCAATAGTTTATTGCCGAGGAGATCAAGAAACTTGAGGCAGCGGGCCTGGTCAGAGGAGTACTGCATCCAACATACTTAGCAAATCCTGTGGTGGTACGCAAGGCTTATGGGAAATGGAGGCTTTGCATAGATTTTATGGATCTGAACAAGGCATGCCCAAAGGACCCATTTCCCCTGCCACGCATCGACTAGATTGTGGATTCCACCTCCGGATGTGACCTGCTCTCCTTTATGGATGCATACTCTGGGCACCACTAGATTTTCATGTCCAAGGAAGACGAGGAGAAGACCGCGTTCATCACCCCATGCGGCACATATTGTTTCGTACGGATGCCCTTTAGGTTGAAGAGTGCCAGATCCACCTTTGCAAGAGCAGTACAGATTGGCTTCGAGTCCCAGCTGCACAGAAACATTGAAGCCTACATGGATGATATTGTGGTCAAGACCAAGGACAGATCAACCCTCATCCAGGATTTGGAAGAAACCTTTGCCAATCTGCGTAAGATCAACTTGAAGCTAAACCCGAAGAAGTGCATGTTTGGCGTCCCTTCCAGCAAGCTACTTGGCTTCTTTATGTCCCATCAAGGGATAGAGGCCAACCCCGACAAGATCAAGGCTATTGAGCAGATTCAAGCACCCAAGACAGTCAAGGATGTGAGGCGTTTGACTGGATGTGTTGCCGCGCTTAGCAGGTTCATTTCCAAGTCTGTCGAGCGCACCTTGCCGTTCTTCAAAATCTTGAAGAAGGCAGGACCTATGGAGTGGACCCCGGAGGCAGACGCTGCGCTGCAAGATTTGAAGACCTACCTTTCCTCTGTGCCCACCTTGGTCGCTCCCAAACCACAAGAGCCATTGCTGCTATACTTAGCGGCAACCAATCAAGTGGTTAGTGCGGCACTAGTGGCGCAGCGGGAAGTGGATGACGTGGCAGCCACAACCACCATCCCCTCTGGAAAAGAAAGTGAGCCCGTCCCGGCAAGATCAGAGCCAGTCCAAAGCGAAGAAAGACAGGGCAGCAGAAGCGGAAGCAGTTCTATGGTCGCCGCAAAGAAGAAAGTGCTGCAGCGCCCAGTCTACTTCATCAGCTCCCTGTTACAGGGGGCTAGGTCAAGGTACTCTGGCGTGCAAAAGTTGATTTTTGGCCTCATCATGGCCTCAAGGAAACTGCGCCACTACTTCCAAGCCCACGAGATCATGGTCGTCACCCGCTTCCCCTTGCAACGCATACTACGAAACCTAGAGGCCACCGGTAGGATTGTGGAATGGGCTTTGGAGTTATCCAGCTTTGGTTTGAAGTTTGAAAGCACGTCAACCATCCAGAGCAGGGCACTAGCAGAATTCATCGTAGAGTGGACACCAACTCCCGATGAAGAAGTATTGGTGACAGTCATCCCTGGCAAGGAAGCCCCCCAAGAATGAGTCATGTATTTCGATGGTGCTTTCTCCCTACAAGGTGCAGGTGCTGGCGTACTTCCTATCGCTCCCCCTGGGGAGCACCTTAAGTACGTCGTCCAGATGCACTTTCCCAGGGAGAAGGCTACCAACAATACTGCAGAGTATGACAAGTCAACAAGGATTACCAAAGTCCATTGATGGAGGCATACGTTGAGGAAGTGAGGAAGTTGGAGGAGCGCTTTGACGGATTGCAAACAGAGCATGCGTCCCGTGCGGAAAACAGCATTGCTGATTATCTGTCGAAGTGCGCTGCGCAAAAACTCCCAGTGGAACCAGGGACTTTTGTTCTCCATCTAAGTCAGCCCTCCGTATCCCTGGGAACAATGGCCAGAAAGAGGAGGAAACTGGACTCCGGCAAGCCTCACCCGGCAGAGCCTCCCAGGGCTCCTGGCCGAGAGCTTGGTGGGAACAACTCCCCTTCGATCAGTGAGCTGCACCATCCCGCCAGACCACCGGTCCCTGCAGTCAAGAAGTGCGCTCCTGCGAACAAGGAGGTGCCACTCGTCCTCGTTGCCGAGCCCCAGGCTCCAACTTGGGATGGCACATAGTCCATTTCCTCCAAACTGGAGAACTTCCCGAAGAGCAAGAAGAAGCTGAAAGAGTAGCCCGGAGAGCCAGTATGTATCAGTTTGTCAATGACACGCTGTACAGAAGAAGGCCCAATGGTGTGAAATTGAAGTGCATTTGCCGGGAAGGAGGAAAGGAACTTTTGGCAGAGATACACCAAGGTATGTGCGGCTCCCACATTGTATCAAGGGATTTGGTTGGAAAAGCCTTCCGGCAAGGTTTCTATTGGCCCACAGCCCTCCAAGATGCGGTCGAGCTCGTCACCAAGTGTGAAGCCTGCCAGTTCCATTCCAAGAATATCCATCTGCCTGCATAAGCTCTTCAGACAATCCCTTTGTCATGGCCGTTTTCGGTTTGGGGGCTCGACATCTTGGGCCTTTCCCTCGTGCTGCCGGGGGATTTGAATTCTTGTTCGTTGCAATCGACAAGTTTACAAAGTGGCCGAAAGTAGAGCCCGTGAGAAAGGTGACTGCTTAGTCAGCTATCAAGTTCTTGAAAGGATTGGTGTGCCGCTTCGGGGTCCCTGCCCGGATCATCACTGACAAAGGCACCCACTTCACGAGCCGCGCCTTCATGCAATACGTTCATGCGCTCGGAAGCAAGATCTCATTTGCCTCTGTCGCCCATCCCAGAAGCAATGGACAAGCTGAGAAGGCGAACACTGAAGTGCTGCGAGGTCTCAAGACAAGAACATTTGATGAGCTGCAGAAGTGTGGCAGGCGATGGATCGACGAGCTGCCAGTGGTTCTTTGGTCCCTTAGAATGACACCAAATCGAGCTACCGGGCAGACTCCCTTCTCCCTAGTCTATGGGGCAGAAGCAGTTATCCCCACGGAACTCATATTCAGATCTCCTCGGGTGCTTGCCTACAACGAAGTAGTGCAGGAACGGCACCGGCGTGACGACGCTGTGCTACTTGAGGAAAACTGTCTCCAGGCCGTTGCGCGTGCTGCATGCTATCAGCAAGCCCTGCGTCGCTATCACAGCCGCAGGGTTCGTGCCCGGGGTTTTGAGGAAGGCGACCTTGTCCTTAGGCGCGTTCAGTCTCCCAAGGGTGCAAACAAGTTGACGCCGAAGTGGGAAGGCCCTTACCGGGTAGTACGAGTCACCAGACCTGGCGCAGTCCGTCTGGAGACCAGAGATGGCATTCAATTTCAAAACTCATGGAACATTGAGCATCTTCGTAAGTTCTACCCGTAAGGCGCGGCTGTCGGGCTCTGCCCGGCAGCCACCCTTTTGTACAGGCCTTGCCGATGTTGCATGTAACCCCTTGTACAAAGCCAGGCACATACCCTGAGCAGGAGAAATACACGAAGCGTTGGGGGCCCCCAAAACTTGCATGCATGCATAAGCATATCATGAGCATTGCATGATCATGTAGATCAGATTGCACATAGCATCATCTTCATCTGCATCAGATTGTAGGGCTCTTACCGTGGACTTGGTCCCAAGGAAGAGAAGAGAAGACAAGCCGATGTTGAGATCCCCGACAAGCCAAACAGATAAGTTTTATCTCTTATCCATATGTGTTCTGTGAAGAGAAACTTGTGCATATGAAAACCTCGTCACCTTCGAAACTTAGGTGCTCCCATCCTTTGACTCGAACGTTGCTTCGGTCAGGATGGTCACAGTGGCCTTTGGCGGAGAAGGCTTGGCGGGGGGCTGGTCCCTCCCTATGGTTTATGTCCGGCAGGCCTAGCCCTGCGGCGACGAACTGAGGATACCGGCAGGATAGCCTGCTAGGAAAAACTTGTTTACTTTAATGTATAGAGGCATTTCACCTCTGCATGGATATGTTACATGCACAAGTACCCGGCAAGGCCTGTCTTTTACATTAATATGCTAATTAACAAGTACAGATCTTACAGAACACAAACATGGATAAAAGATATTACATAATTTAGACTAAAGTTTGGCAAGTGCCTACATATTTTAGACTAAAAAAATAAGTGCCCCGTAATCCCTTTCTTGTCCCTCTCCTCTTAGGCACTGTGGTGGAAGAGGAAGAGGGCAAAGGGGGTGCCTGAGCAACACGCCCCACTCGACCCCGTCAGGACCTGCCGTGCGCAGCCTGACAAGATCGAGAGTGGCAAGGCTGCGAAGGAGAGGGGCGGAAGGAGCAGCTCGATACTGCCCAGGTCACCACCTCCAGGACCAGCCAGAAGCCCCAGCAAGAGCACCGGCTGGGAGAACCACCGGAGCTCAGCTGGAAGACTGCTGGAGGAGGCGAAGGCACCAAGAGAGCGGCCCCCTCCCCGGTAACGAAGAGGCCAGTGATGATGGTGCCGAGGAGGGAGGGGAAGAACAGAAAGACGAGGCAGCAGGTCGGCAGTACGAGATGAAGGCGTCGGTGCCATCGTACTTTGACCTGACGCCCTGCCACCCGCCTTCTCCGTCTTCCCTCGTTCTTTCTTCATCACCACCACTCTGGGGGGCGCCAGCTCCTCGAGCCATTGCCTCCCTCGGAGAGGCTGCGGGCGGCAACGGCATCCGGGACGCGCAAGGAGCATTGCCCCCCACCTTGGTGGGCAGGAAGATGCCGCTGTCTTCAACATTCGCCCCGACCTCACCGAAGGGGGCAGTACTGGGATTACCAAGAGACCCGAGCGCCGCACCCCAGATAGATGTCGGAGGCCACGAGAGCTCCAGCGTCATAACAGAGAGCCATAGTGGTTCAAGGCAGAGCCTAGCGCTCCCCGCCAGACGGCCGGCCTGGGCGAAGGAGGCAAGCCCGCCCCCATGGTGGAAGAACTTGGCATATGCCGCACTAAGGGTGGCTCGACCGCCGCATCCCTTCCGGCCTCGGACCAGACTCACTCCCCAGGCACCCACACAAGCTTTCGGCATCATCAACCCCGAGCTCAAGCCTGGGGCCTGGCCCCAGTCTCTCCCTCTCAACATTGCCAGGAGAAAGAAGGAAATGGGGGGAGGAGGTGCGTGGATGAGCACTTCCGCTTCCCCTCGCCACCTCTTTTATAGGCGAGCTGGGGGCTGGGAGCTCATCCCTCGACGGTAACCGCCGTCCACCTCCGCCAACCCAAGAGGGCGGGCCCCCTGCCTTGACGCTCTCCCACACCACGCGCCTCCGTTACCTACCCCACTCAATGCATGCAGCATACGTGGCCAAGGATAAGGGCATGGTGGGAAGAATGAATTGGCAGTTACTCGCCCGTGCGTTAAAGTCATTCATGGGCCATTACAAAGATGGCCCCACCACAATTGGCATTACGCGACGCGCGGGAGAACCGGAAATTGACCTGGGCTCAGATTAATGAAGAAGCAAAGGAGATCTCAAAAGACAAGTAACTGCTACCCTCTTGCCTGTGCACTGGATAAGGACCTACCCCGACGACGCCCGGCAGCGCGTTCGGGCCAGGCCCGGGGGCTCCTATCGGTGCAACAAACCCTGGGTCTGTTGCCCAGACCGTGCATAGGCCTAAAGGAACAAGATTGCAACATTCAAGACAAGATCAAGTTGAAGAGATAGCTCTTTGAGGAATCAAAGGGCAGATCAAGAAGACCAAGACAAGCTAGAAGAGCAATACACCACTAAGGGAAAACCTCACTTGCCGGGCAGGCAAGCCTAGTGAGGACGAGGTGGCCCCGAAGACAAGACTCAAGACCATCCCGACAGGCCTGCCGGGCGCAACAAAAGTGAACTACCCTGTCAAGGCTCCACCGCTCCACCTCACAGCGATGCAAGTCATCGATCGGTGCGGTGTCAAGCCCCCAAGTGACTAAGTGGCTATTATTTAGCACGTGGCAGCCACTTCCTACGAAAATCACCTCCAAATGGCACCCGTCCAGAGACGTGTCAAGCAGATAGGCGAAAAGGTGGCCGAGCAGCCCGGCAAGGCTTGCCGTACAGGCCTCGATGTGACGTTAAGCGGCGCATTTAATGCACTTTGCTCTGTCTGCAGAATCAGGTATGATAGCACTGTTCACTATCTAATCAGTACACAATGACTAATTTGCCACTGTGGTGACCCCTTGATCTATAAAAGGAGGGCCATGGCAACCATAGAAAGGGGTTCGGAACCTTGTACACTCGTACGCGTGTAGCCGCTCTGGTCCCGAGGCAACCCTGCCGGGTAAGAGTGCTGCGTTTCCACCACAATCCACCATCAATCCACCAAAGAAGGAGTAGGGTTTTACGCCTCACGGCGGCCCAAACCTGGGTAAAACTGCCCGCGTGATCTCTGTCGTGCCGCGCTACGGTTCTCCGCTCTTTGTGCAATGTGCTCAGTCCCCCTGCCGAACCAAAAGGGGCTGATGGCCCCATAGGTGGCCGTGGTTTCCCACGACAGCGTGTCATGCAGGCAGATGAAAGACAGCTAAAGCGGCGCGGCAAGGCTTCCCGGGCTACACCAACGATGTGACACTGAGCGGTGTACTTAATGCATTTTGTCCTAACTGCCAGAGTTAGGTATGATAGCACTATTAGCTATCTAGTCGCTAGATAATGAACATTTTGCCATTGTGGTAACCCCTTGGCCTATAAAAGGAGGGCCATGGCGACCGTAGCGAGGATTCGGACTCTTGTACACTGATACGCACGTAGCTGCTCTCGCCCTGAGGTGACCTTGCCGGGCTAGAGCGTGCCGTGACACTACGGTCCTCCATCAATCCACCAAAGCAGGAGTAGGGTTTTACGCCTCGCGACGGCCCGAACTTGGGTAAAACCGACCATGTTATCTCTGCCATGTTGCTCGACGACCTTCATTCTTTGTGCAACGCGTTCGCCCCCCTTGCCGAACCACAAGGGGCATATGGCCCTATAGGCGGCCGTTTTGAACCTCGACATCTTTGGCGCGCCTGGTAGGGGGCAGCGCTTGTGCGAACCCGCTATGGCACGAACCGCAACCTCCCGACCGCTCCTGCGGTGGGTGCGGCTGCGGGGCACGTGCCATCACCAGGGCAAGGCAACCAAGACGGGACGCCAAGTGGGGTCGTCGGCCCCCAGGCGCGCCCTTCTCATCGCCGCGTTGCCATAGCGGCTGGCTCACGGCGACGAGAACATGATGCCACCACATCTGGTGTCGTCAGAAGCTGAGCGACATCGCGGTCTGCGTCGTCATCCATGCCAAGTACCGCTTCTGAAACCATGGCACGGGCCCAGCTCCTGTTGATGTTCCCGCCGACGGCCAATCAAATGGATGAATGGAGAGCTACCATTCAAAGTTTGATTGGTTACGCTGAGGCGGGAGGATCACAACGGCTGGACCCGCCACGGCATCCGCCAGCAATGGTAGCGGCCCGGTCCACTGACCGTGCCGAAGGGGCCAATCCTACAGTGCAGTCCCCTCCATGGCAGCCAGAGCGGGGGCCGCGGACAGGACAGCGTGATCAAGAACCCGATGAGGTATCAATGGCTTCGTCTGATCCTCGTGTCCGGTGAGATCAGCGGCAGGCCCTGGAGGACATGCGAAGGGGAGACACGTGCGTCACCATAGAACAACGCCATGAAACTCGCCGCTAGTCTGATAGGCGCAATGGCTCCAACGTCGATGAACCCGCGCCCAGCGGAGACGGGTACCTGCCTTTCGAGGTTGGGTGTCCCGCCTTCACTCGCGAGCTGCGGCAAGTCCGTTGGCCATATGCCGCACGTTCAAGCCAGAGATACCGTAAAAGTATGATGGGAAATTAAACCCGGCAGAGTTCCTGAGCATCTACACCATCACTGTTCAAGCTGCCGGGGGAAGAGATGAGAAGGTGTTTAGCAACTACTTCCCTTTGGCCCTCAAGCCAAATGTGAGGGCTTGGCTAATGCACATGCCGGAAAACTCCATTTCATCATGGGCAGACCTATGCAACGAGTTCATTGGCGCCTTCACGGGTGGCCACCAGGAACCAGGCCGGCCCAGTGATTTGCAACTCCTTCCATAGAAGGAAGGAGAGAGTCTACGGAAGTACATGTAGAGATTTAGCCGGGTGCACAGGAACATTCCAGACATCCAACCGGCAGCTGTCATTGCGGTATTCCAATCGAACGTGCGCAATAGAAGGATACGTTCCAAGATGAACGTCCGGCTGCCCAAGACCATGAACGAGCTGTACACCCTGGCGGACAAGTGCACTCATGTGGAGGAAGGGAGGAAACTCCCCGGAGAAGAGGACGGCGTCGAGATTGACTCAGAGGATGAGGACGACGCCACCAACTCGAAGAAAAAGAATAAGAAGCGCAACAAGAAGCGCAAAGAGAAGGCAGCATTGGCTGTTAAAGGTTCCTATACCCTTGGTACCGACAAGAAGGCCAAGGCCGAAGCCCCCGGCAAGGGGGCTGCCGCATGCACTGACTGCCGAGAGGCTGCGGCGGCCAAGAAAGCTGGAAAGGCTGACGGGCCATACTGCAAGATTCACCGGACCAAGGGTCATGACCTTCAAGAGTTCCACCAAGTTGAGCAGCTAGTCAAAATGCTAAGGGCAGAGTATGAGAAGCGTGACAGGGAAAAGGATCAGGGAGGTGTTGGCGGAAAGGGCTATTGTGGCAGAGGAGGTCGCCATGGCAAGGTCCCCCAGCAGCAGGAGAAGCCTGCCAGGGGCCGAGAGAAAAAGGAAGATGGCAGCGAAACTGACGGAGAGGATGAGGAAGAAACCAGTGAGCAAGGATTCCAGAAGGCAACCGAGGCCCTGTGCGTTGACGGAGGTGCATCTTTACACTCCTCTCACCGCCGGCTCAAACAGTGGGCGCGTGAGGTCAATGCCGTGGAACCTGCGGTTGGCTCCCGGAAGCCTCTCAAATGGTCCCGCACGCCTACCATTTTTTATGAAGAGGATCACCCTGACCGCATCAGGGCGGTGGGGTGCTTGCCGTTGTTGGTCTCGCCAACAATCCGCAACCTCAAAGTCACAAAGATGTTAGTTCATGGTGGGGCTGGGTTGAATCTGATCTCTCCCAAGGTGATCAACAAACTACAGATATCAGACGGAGAGCTCAAGGTTACCGGCATGTTTCAGCGGATCAACCCTGGCAGAGGGCGTCCCAAGGGAAAGATCACATTGCCAGTAACGTTTGGGGGGAATTGAACTCCGGACCGAGAAGGTTGTATTTGGTGTGGTCGACCTCCCCTGCCATACAATGGGATACTTGGATGACCAGCTCTGGCAAAGTTCATGGCGGCATCCCATTATGCTTACAACATCCTGAAGATGCTAGGACCGATGGGCGTTATTTCTATCCCATCAGACAAGAAGGACGCAGTGATATGCGTGGATAAGATGTATTGGGATGCGGCCACTGTAGAGATCGTAGAAACGGCAGTCCCCGCCAAGGAAAGCAAACAAGGGAGAAAAGCTAGTAGAAGTACCACCAAGGAATCCAGGAAGCGCGCCCCTTCGGAGTGCGTGGCAACCATTGATGACTTGCCGAAGAGTTCTACTAGCAAGAGATCCAGGGTTGCTGTGCCTGCTATGAAGAAAGTCCCGGCAGGGCTGGTTGGTGCTGATGGTACATTCACCATCAACTGCACCCTTGATGACAAATAGGAAAGCGCGCTCATTGCCTTCCTGTGGGCGAATGTCGATGTGTTTGCCTGGCAACCATCTGACATCCCCGGTGTTCCCAGGGAGGTAATCGAGCACCACCTAGCTGTCTGCCCTCATGCCCGGCCCGTCAAGCAGAAGGTCCAGAAGCAAGCCTTGGAGCGACAGCAGTTCATTGCCGATGAAATCAAGAAACTTGAGGCAGCTGGTTTGGTCAAAGGAGTATTGCATCCCATGTGGTTGGCAAATCCAGTGGTGGTGCGCAAGGCGAATGGAAAGTGGAGGCTCTGCATAGATTTCACTGATCTAAATAAAGCCTGCCCGAAGGACCCGTTCCCCTTGCCGCGCATCGACCAGATCGTGGATTCCACCTCTGGGTGTGATCTACTCTCCTTCCTAGATGCCTATTCAGGGTACCACTAGATCTTCATGTCCAAAGAAGATGAAGAAAACACTGCGTTCATAACCCCCTGTGGCACGTACTGCTTTGTACGGATGCCCTTTGGGTTAAAGAATGCTGGATCCACTTTTGCAGGAGCGGTGCAAGTTGGTTTTGAATCATAGATACACATGAATATAGAAGCCTATATGGATGACATAGTGGTCAAAACCAAGGACAAGTCGACCTTGATTCAAGATTTGGAAGAAACCTTTGCAAATCTGCGCAAGATCAACTTGAAGCTAAACCCGGAGAAGTGTGTGTTTGGTGTTCCTTCCGGCAAGCTACTTGGGTTCTTCGTATCCCACCAGGGAATAGAAGCCAATCCCAACAAGATGAAGGCGATCGAACAGATTCAAGCACCCAAGACAGTTAAAGATGTGAGGCGTTTGACTGGATGTTTTGCCGCACTGAGCAGGTTCATTTCCAAGTCTGTCGAGCGCGCCTTGCCGTTCTTCAAAATATTAAAGAAGGCAGGGCCCGTGAAGTGGACCCCAGAGGTAGAAGCGGCGCTGTGGGATTTGAAGACCTACCTTTTCTCTGTTCCCACCTTAGTCGCTCCTAAACCCCAAGAGCCGTTGCTGCTATACCTAGCAGCAACCAATCAGGTGGTTAGTGCAGCGCTGGTGGTGCAGCGGGAAGTAGATGAAGAAAAAGCCATGGCAACCATCTCCCTCGGAGCGGCAAATGGGCACATCCCGGTAGAGTCAGATGCAGGTCAGGATAAAGAAAGATAGGGTAGCAGAAATGGTCCCAGGATCATGGCAAAGAAGAAGGTGGTGCAGCGGCCAGTATACTTTGTCAGCTCCCTACTGCAGGGGGCTAGATCGAGGTATTCTGGCGTGCAAAAGTTGATCTTTGGCCTCATCATGGGCTCAAGAAAACTGCGCCACTACTTCCAAGCCCATGAGATCACAGTTGTCACATGTTTCCCTTTGCAACGCATATTCAGAAACCCGAAGGCCACCGGCAGGATAGTGGAGTGGGCTTTAGAATTGTCAAGCTTTGGTTTGAAATTCGCGAGCACATCAACCATTCAGAGTAGGGCATTGGTAGAGTTCATAGCAGAATGGACACCCACTCGAGATGAAGAGACGGTGCCTTCTCGTTGCAGGGCGCGGGGGCTGGTGTGCTCCTCGTCGCGCCCACTGGAGAACACCTCAAGTACGTGGTTCAAATGCATTTTCCCCGGGAGGAAGCAACCAACAACATGGCAGAGTATGAAGGACTCCTTACCGGGCTCAGGATAGCAACAGAATTAGGAATAAAAAAGTTGATCATTCACGGAGATTCAAAACTCGTGGTGAGACAAGTGAACAAGGATTACTCGAGCCCATTGATGGAAGCATACGTTGAAGAAGTGAGAAGGTTGGAGGAGCACTTTGATGGATTGCAAACAGAGCACGTGCTACGTGCGAAAAACAGCATTACTAACCATCTATCAAAGTGTGCTGCGCAAAAGCTTCCTGTGGAACCAGGGACTTTTGTTCTCCATCTGACTCACCCATCAGTATCCCCAACGGCAATTGCCAGAAAGAGGAGGAAACTGGACTCCGGTAGGCCTCTCCCGGCAGAGCTTCCTGAAGCCCCCGGCTGAGAGGTTGGCGGGAACAACTCCACTTCGCTTGGTAAGCAGCATCCTCCCGCCAAACCCCCGGTTCTCGCGGTCGAGGTATGCACTCCGGTGAACGGGGAGGTGCCTTTTGTCCTAGTTGTCAAGCCCCAGGCTCCAACTTGGGCACGGCACATAGTCCACTACCTCCAGACAGGACACCTTCCCGAAGATCAAGAAGAAGCTGAAAGAGTAGCCAGGAGGGCCAGTATGTATCAGTTTGTCAATGACACACTATACAGAAGGAGGCCTAACGGTGTGAAATTGAGGTGCATTCCGCGGGAAGAGGGGAAGGAACTATTGGTAGAGATACACAAAGGCATGTGCGGCTCCCATATTGGATCAAGGGCCCTGGTTGGAAAAGCTTTCCGGCAGGGTTTCTACTGGCCCACAGCCCTCCAAGATGCAGTTGAGCTCGTCACCAGATGTGAAGCCTACCAGTTCCACTCCAAGAACATCCAGCAGCCTGCTCAAGCTCTCCAGACAATTCCTTTGTCATGGCCATTTTCGGTCTGGGGGCTCGACATCTTGGACCCCTTTCCCCGAGCCATCGGGGGCTTTGAATACTTGCACGTAGCAATCGACAAGTGTACAAAGTGGCCGGAAGTGGAGCCAGTAAGGAAGGTGACCGGCCAGTCAGCTATCAAGTTCATGAAAGGATTGGTTTGCCATTTCGGAGTACCCGCCAGAGTCATCACAGACAACGGCACCCAATTCACGAGCCACGCCTTCATGCAATACGCTCAAGCCCTCGGAAGCAAGGTTTCATTTGCCTCTGTTGCCCATCCCAGAAGCAACGGACAAGCTGAGAGGGCGAACGCTGAAGTGCTGCGAGGACTCAAGACAAGAACATTTCACAGACTGCAGAAGAGCGGCATGCGCTGGATTGATGAGCTGCCGGTGGTTCTTTGGTCCCTCCGTACAACACCAAATCGAGCCACCGGCCAGACTCCGTTCTCCCTGGTCTACGGGGCAGAAGCAGTGATCCCCACGGAACTCGTATACGGGTCTCCTCGAGTATTTGCCTATGATGAAGTAGATCAAGAGCAACACCGGCATGACGATGCCGTGCTCCTTGTGGAGAACCGTCTCCGGGCTGCTACGCATGCTGCACGCTATCAGCAAGCCCTGCGCCGCTATCATAGCCACAGGGTCCATGCCCGAAGTCTTGAGGAAGGTGACCTTGTCCTTAGGCACGTTCAGTCCACCAAGGGTACAAACAAGTTGACGCTGAAGAGGGAAGGCCCTTACCGGGTAGTACGAGTCACCAGACCCGGCGCAGTCCATCTGGAGACCGGAGATGGCATTCAGTTGCAAAACTCATGGAACATTGAGCATCTTCGTAAGTTCTACCTGTAAGGCTCGGCTGTCGAGCCCTGCTCGGCAGCCACCCTTTTGTACAAGCCTTGCTGATGTTGCATGCAACCCTTTGTACAAAGCCAAGCGTAGACCCTGAGCAATAGATAAATAAATGAAGCACTGGGGGGCCCCCGAAAACTTGCATGCATGCATAGCATAACATGAGCATAGCATGATCATATAGATGAGGACACATGTAGCATTGTTTTCCTCTGCACCTAACTGCAGGGCTTTTGCCGCAGACTCAGTCCCGAAGAGAGGAAACGAAGACAAGCCAACATATCTGTCCCCGACAAGCCAAATAGATAAGTTCCTTCTCGCCCATTCCATGTTCTGTAAGATGAAAACTTGTGCATATGAAAACCTCGTCGCCTTCGAAGCATAGGTGATCCCATCCTTGGCCCGAACGTTGCTTTGGTCCAGATGGTTGTAGTGGCCTTTGACGGAGGGGGTATGACGGGGGGCTGGTCCCTTTCCCAAGTTTTGAGCCCGACAGGCCATGCCCCGCGGCAACAAACGGAAAGGACCGGCAGGATAACTTGCCGAGCAGAACTTATTTACATAAATGTATAGAGGCATCTCACCTCTGCATGGACGCAGTACATGCATGGGTACTCGGCAAGGTTGATCTTTTTCATTAAATATGCGGATAAGCAAGTATAGATCTTACAAAACATAAGCATGGACGAGGAAGATTACATATTTAAAGCTAAAGTTTGGCAAGTGCCTACATGTTTTAGACTAAAAAGGATAAGTGCCTCGTGATCCCTTTCTTGTCCCTCTCCTCCTAGGAACAGCAACAGGAGATGAAGAGGGCAAAAGGAGTGCCAGAGCAGGAGCCCAGCCCGACCCCGTCGGGTCCTACCGGGCACAGCCTGACAAGATTGGGAGTGGCGAGGCTGAGAAGGAGGAGGATGGAGGGAGCAGCTCGGCGGTGCCCTGGTCACCACCTCCAGGACCAGTGAGACCCCCCAGCACCGGTGCCGGCGAGGGAAGCCTGCCGGGGCTCAGCTAGAAGACTACTGGAGGAGGCGAAGGCACCAAGAGAGCGTCCCCTCCCCGGCGACCGTCTGGAAGAGGCCGATGATGATGGTGTCGGGGGGAGGGAGGGGAAGCACGGGAAGATGAGGCAGCGGGCCAGCAGTACGAGACGAAGGTGTCGGTGCCATCGTACTCTGACCTGACGGCCTGCCACCCGCCTTCTCCGTCTTTCCTTGTTTTTTCTTCATCACCATTGCTCCAGGAGGACGCTGACACCTCAGCCTGTCACCTCCCCCAGTGGAGCGGCGGGTGGCGATGGCATCTAGAGTCAGCGATGAGCGCCACTCCCCACCTTGGCGGGCAGGAAGACGCCGCCATCTTCGATGCCACCATTGGCCTCGCTGAAGGGGGCCGTGCTGGGTTTATCGAAAACCTCAAGCGCTACTCCATCAATGTGTGCCGGACATCCTGGAGACCCCCCAGACGGGTTGGCGAGCATCAGCGGCGCATGGTGGGGGCGACTTCTTTTCTTTAGACGGCCAGCTCGCCTGGGAGGGACGAGCACCTCTCCGTCTTGGAGGGGTGCTGCGCCTTTGACGCCGAGGCCAACGCTACGCTTGCAACCACACCTTCCACGGCTACGGACCAGACTCACTCCCCGAGTAATGGCACTAGCCGCTAGGGCGTGCCATCCTTGAGTCTGGAACCGGGGGTCGGCCCCAGTCTCTCCCTCTTGGCATAACAAAGGAAGGGGCCAAAAAAAGAGAAGAAGGCAGAAGTGCGCAGGTGCATGCTTTCACCCCCCTAGCACTTCCCCTTTTATAGGCAAGCCGAGGACTGAGGAGCTGATTCTCCACCTATCCCCGCTCGGTGCATGCGGTGAACATGGCGGCACGGGCGGGCGTGGTGGGGTAAGTGAATTGGCAGTTACTCCCCCGTGAGGTAAAGTCATTCACGAGCCATTACAGGAATGGCCCCACCACGATTGGCATCACACGACGCATGGGAAAACCAGAAATTAACTCAGGCATAGGATAATGAAGAAGCAAAGAATATCAAGAGGAAAGCTAGCCATCAACTTCTCACCCGTGTACTAGATAGGGCCTACCCCGACGACGCTCGGCAGCGCATTCGGACCAGGCCCGGGGGCTCCTGTCGGCGCAACAAACCCTTGGTGTATGTTGCCCTGACTGTACATGGGCGCCAGAGCAAAGAACTAGCTTCACCGAGCACACCCGCCAAGACCAAGCAGAAGAAATAGCTCTTTTGAGAAATCAATGGGCGGAGTAAGGAAACCAAGACCAACTAGAAGGACAAGATTTCACCAAGGGAGGAACCTCCCTTGCCGGGCAGGCGAGCCTGGCCAGGTCGAGATCTCCCCCGCAAACAAAGCTGAAGTCGCCCCGGCAGGCTTGCCGGGGCCAGCGGAGGTCCACTCCCCCGCCAAAACTCCACCGATCCATCGCATCGCAATGCAAGTCACTAATCGGTGCGGTGTCAAGCCCTCAGGCAACTAAGTGGATGTCACTTAGCGCATGCCAGCCATTTGGAGAGAAGATTATCCCCGTGTGACACCCGTCTGAACACGTGCCACGCAGGCAGATGGAAGACAGCTAAAGCGGTGTGGTAAGGCTTGCCGGGCTACACCAACGACGTGACACTAAGTGGTGCATTTAATGTGTTTTGTCCTAACTGCCAAAGTTAGGTATGATAGCACTGTTAGCTATCTAGTCGCTAGATAATGACCATTTTGCCATTGTGGTAACCCCTTGGCCTATAAAAGGAGGGCCATGGCGACCGTAGTGAAGATTCGGACACTTGTACACTGATACGCGTGTAGCTGCTCTCGCCCCGAGGCGACCTTGCCGGGCTAGAGCACGCCGTGACACTACGGTCCTCCATCAATCCACCAAAGCAGGAGTAGGGTTTTACGCCTCGCAGCGGCCCGAACCTGGGTAAAACCGACTGGGTCATCACTACCGTGTTGCTCGACGACCTCCGCTCTTTGTGGAACGCGTTCGTCCCCCTTGTCGAACCACAAGGGGCATATGGCCCTATAGGTGGCCGTGTTGAACCACGACAGAGAATATCCTTGATGACCCACTACCCATTGATGATAGCTTCCCTGATGAACAACTAGCTGGAATAAATGTTTCTCACAACACTCCTTGGTATGCTGACTATGCTAATTATATTGTTGCTAAATACGTACCACCTAGTATCACATACCAACAAAAGAAAAAGTTCTTCTATGATTTAAGACATTACTTTTGGGATGACCCACATCTTTATAAAGAAGGAGTAGATGGTATTATTAGACATTGTGTACCTGAGCATGAACAGGAACAGATCCTACGGAAATGTCACTCTGAAGCCTATGGAGGACATCATGCAGGAGATAGAACTGCTCACAAGGTATTGCAATCTGGTTTTTATTGGCCTACTCTCTTCAAGGATGCCCGTAAGTTTGTTTTATCTTGTGATGAATGTCAACGAATTGGTAATATTGGTAAGCGTCAAGAAATTCCTATGAATTATTCACTTGCTGTTGAACCATTTGATGTTTGGGGTTTTGATTATATGGGACCTTTTCCGTCCTCTAATGGGTATACACATATTTTGGTTGCTATTGATTACGTTACTAAGTGGGTAGAAGCTATTCCAACTAGTAGTGCTGATCATAACACTTCCATTAAAATGCTTAAAGAAGTTATTTTCCCGAGGTTTGGAGTCCCTAGATATTTAATGACTGATGGTGGTTCACACTTTATTCATGGTTCTTTCCGTAAAATGCTTGCTAAATACTATGTTAACCATAGAATTGCATCACCCTATCATCCTCAATCTAGTGGTCAAGTTGAACTTAGCAATAGAGAAATAAAACTAATACTTCAAAATACCGTTAATATGTCCTGAAAGAATTGGTCTAAGAAATTAGATGATGCACTTTGGGCCTACCGAACAGCATATAAAAATCCTATGGGTATGTCTCCCTACAAAATGGTCTATGGAAAAGCTTGTCATTTGCCTCTTGAGTTAGAACATAAAGCATATTGGGCAATTAAAGAACTCAACTATGATTTCAAACTTGCCGGTGAAAAGAGGTTATTTGATATTAGCTCACTAGATGAATGGAGAACCCAAGCTTATGAAAATGCCAAACTGTTTAAAGAAAAAGTTAAAAGATGGCATGACAAAAGAATCCAAAAGCGGGAATTCAAAGTAGGAGAACAAGTCCTCTTGTACAACTCTCGTTTCAGATTCTTTGCAGGAAAACTTCTCTCTAAATGGAAAGGACCGTATGTTATAGAAGAGGTTTATCTCTCTGGAGCTATTAAGATCAATAATGCCGAAGGTACCAACCCGAGGTTGGTCAATGGGCAAAGAATTAAACACTATATCTCAGGTACGCCTATTAATGTTGAAGGCAATATTATTCAAACTATGACACCTGAGGAACACATAAAGGAGACCTTCCGAAACACTCCAGAATAATTAAAAAAGAGGAGGTACATGATATGGTAAGTAAACGGACTTCAAAAAATCCACAAAAATATTTTCTGTCAGTTATGGAATATAACAAAAATTAGGAAAATAAGAAGCAACCAGGAAGGCACATGAGGGGGGCACAACACACCAGGGCGCGCCAGGGCTCCCTGGCGCACCCAGGTGGGTTGTGCCCACCTCGGAACCTTCCCAATTCCATTTTCCTCCCGTTTGCTTGTTTCCCAAGATAAAACAAATTTTATATACCCCCTGACTGTATTGATCACTGAATCGTGGAGAAATCTTCTGTTCTTCTTTCTTGCTATTTTCTGTCAGATTTGTCAAGTCAGGCATCATGTCTTCTCCCTCCTCCAATGATGAAGAAGCCGATGCTTGGTTGCTTCAGGTGGAGTCCAGGGGAGAGGGAGTTGAAGAGATCACTATGGAGGAAGATGAGGGAGACTCTCTTGGAGTTCACCCTCCGGCCTCCGAGAGGGGCACACTGGCCGGCATCTCCACTCATCCTAACCCCCATCAAGCCATGAGGTCAACAAACAATCAAGAGAGCCCTAGAGAGCAAGAAGGACTCCCTCCAAGGAGGCCTCTAGACAGGTTACATTGAAACAATTTTCACAATTTGATTCATAACTATGGGTTCGAAAACACTCCTCGTGTGCATATACCGTCCAATTGGGACATATCTCGTCCAAGAGAAAGTGATGTAGGAACAAACTCTTGGGGTCCAGAAAATAAACATATCATGGCTAAAGTGGAGAAGAACACTGAGTTGCTTCATCAAGCCCTTCGGGAGATTCACAGTTTAAGAGAGGCTCTCAGGGATAGATTGGACAAACTTAACACATCATCACCGCCACCACCTTCTTCATCACCAAAGGAGACTTGAGCTCATGGTATGGACACTCCCCTTGGCTTATGCCAAGCTTGGGGGAGGTGTCTCGGTATCGTATCACCACCACTATCTTTGTTTTTATCTATTTTAGTTCGATCTTTAGTTTTCCTATGATTTAGTTGAATAAAAGTTTAGTTCGATCCTTTCTTTTTGAGTGCTTGCTTAGTGATCTATCTATCGATGTAATTGTGTTCGAGAAATATAATAAAGAGTAGTTTGAGTCTTGTTTCTTTATTTTAATGTTTCAACAAAAAGAAAAGGAAATAAAAGAAAATTATCATATGCTAATCTTATGGTAAGTAATGACATCACATAAGGAAAGTATAAGTGGTAAAATTTGTTGGAGATTGACAAACATAGCATTGGTCAATGATGCAACTAATGAAAGAATTAATAAGGGAAGAGAAGATTCACATGCAAATACACTATCTTGGACATCTTTTGTGATTGTCAGCCCCCATTAAATATTTTGTGTCAAAATAGTTGACGTTGGACAAGGAAGACAACGTAATGATTTATGTTTGTTCATATCCACATAGAAGTTATATTGTCATAGATCCTTTAACATGTGGTGCTTGCTCAATATCTTTTCTAGCCAAAAATTCCGCACTAAGTAGAGATACTACTTGTGCATCCAAAACCCTTAACCCAAATCTCATTTCGAGAGTCCACCATACCTACCTATGGATTGAGTAAGATCCTTCAAGTAAGTTGTCATCGGTGCAATAAGGCAATAAAAATTGCCTCTAAAAGAGTTGGATCATTTAGTGTAAGAGAAAATTGAGCGTTGTACGAACTTGTGATGGCAAAGAATAAAAGCAACATACTGCATAATAAAGGTTGCTATCATAAGGGGCAATATAACATGACGTTCTTTTGCATTAAGGGATTTGGCATACAAACAAATAAGCACATGACAATCTCTGCTTCCCTCTGCGAAGGGCCTGTCTTTTACTTTTATGCATTTACTTTTATGTAAGAGTCAAAGTATTCTTCCCTATTCCTTTTTATTTTCTCTTTTTGCAAGCATCATGTGGTGAGGAAAGATCTAGGCACATATATCCAGTTGGATATGAGTAAGCATGATTTATTATTGTTGACATCACCCTTGAGGTGAATACATTGGGAGGTGAAACTATAAGCCCCTATCTTTCTATGTGTCCGGTTGAAACTTTTTGTTCATGGGTACGCTGTGAGTGTTAGCAATCATAGAAGACTAAATGATGGTTGAGTATGTGGACTTGCCTAAAGGCTCCGATACGTGACCCTTCCTGAAAATATGATGAATTGTAGTTGCAAAGTTGACTGAGAACATAGTTTGTTGGTTTTCAATAAGGTTTATGCTTTATACTTCAATGTTGTGATGAATTGTTACTTGTTCATGGGAAGTTATATGATAAAAGTTATGTGATAAAAGTTATTTGATAAAGTTTTATGTTAAAGTTCTTTGCTGTTATAATAATGTGCATGATGCTTCTATGTCCGCATTTTGTTTTTATCGACACCTCTCTCTCTCTAAGCATGTGGACATGTTTTTCGATTTCGGTTTTCGCTTGAGGACAAGCAAGGTCTAAGCTTGGGGGAGCTGATACGTCCATTTTGCATCATGCTTTCTTCCTATTATGTATAATGTTTTTATGCATAATAATGCTTTTTGGAGTAATTCTAATGCCTTTTCTCTCATAATTTGCAAGGTTTACACAAAGAGGGAGAATACCGGTAGCTCGAATTCTGGACCTGAAAAAGCACGTCAGAGCTACCTATTCTGCACAACTCCAAATAAGATGAAACTTCATGGAGATTTTTTATGGATTATTTAAGAATTATTGGAGCAAATAACTACCAGAGGGGGCCCACCAGGTGGGCACAACCCACCTGGGCACACCAGGGAGCCCAGGCGCGCCTTGGTGGGTTGTGCCCTCCTCAGCCCACCTCCAGTGCCCCTCTTCTGGTATATAAGTCATTTTGACCTAAAAAAAATAAGGAGAGGACTTTCGGGACAAAGCGCCGCCGTCTCGAAGCGGAACATGGGCAGGAGCACTTTTGCCCTCCGGCGGAGCGATTCCGCTGGGAGAATTTCCCTCCCGGAAGGGGAAATCATCATCATCGTCATCACCAACAACTCTCCCATATTTGGGAGGGCCATCTCCATCAACATATTCACCAGCACCATCTCCTCTCAAACCATAGTTCATCCCTTGTGTTGAATCTTTGTACCGGAACCTTAGATTGGTGCTTGTGGGTGACTAGTAGTGTTGATTACATCTTGTAGTTGATTACTATATGGTTTATTTGGTGGAAGATTATATGTTCAGATCCATTATGCCATTTAATACCCCTCTAATCTTGAGCATGATTATTATGTGTGAGTAGTTACTTTTGTTCTTGAGGTCATGGGAGAAATCATGTTGCAAGTAATCATGTGAACTTGATATGTGTTCGATATTTTGATGATATGTATGTTGTTATTCCCTTAGTGGTGTCATGCGAACGTCGACTACATGACACTTCACCATATTTGGGCATAAGGGATGCATTGGGGAGTAGTTATTAGATGATGGGTTGCTAGAGTGACAGAAGCTTAAACCCTAGTTTATGCGCTACTTCGTAAGGGGCTGATTTGGATCCAAAAGTTTAATGCTATGGTTAGATTTTATCTTAATACTTTTCTTGTAGTTGCAGATGCTTGCGAGGGGGTTAATCATAAGTAGGAGGTTTGTTCAAGTAAGAACATCGCCTAAGCACCGGTCCACCCACATATCAAATTATCAAAGTAGCGAACACGAATCGAACCAACATGATAAAAGTGACATGATTAAATTCCCGTGTACCCTCAAGAACGCTTTGCATATCATAAGAGACCGTTTTGGCCTGTCCTTTGCCTCAAAAGGATTGGGCTACCTTGCTGCACATTATTTACCGTTACCGTTACTTGCTTGTTACAAATTATCTTGCTATCAAACAACTATTTACCAACAATTTTAGTGCTTGCACACATTACCTTACTGAAAACCGCTTGTCATTTCCTTCTGCTCCTCGTTGGGTTCGACACTCTTACTTATCGAAAGGACTACGATTGATCCCCTATACTTGTGGGTCATCAGCAATCAACATGTTGAGATTGGAGTTGCAGGTATTAGATGCAGGAGTCAAAAAAATGAAACAAGACACTGAGGTAACCACAAAGGAATTTGAGATTTTGTAGACTGAAATTTGTGCTATCTGAATCCAGCCAATCCTATTTTCTGAAGAGATTATAGTTCAAATGGTAAGTTCTGTTGATGCGCGTCCATAATGTATGAGCTTTATTTGCCCAGTGTATGTAATCTGCTGTTTGTGTATGCTTTATTATCACTGGTGCCGAACTATAAAGCCCAGTGGATAGAATCTGCTGTAATTTCTTTATTGTATAGTGTAGGATATTCTTCGTTTCTATGCCTTAGTATTTTTATTGTATAGTGTAGGCTTTTAATCTCTTTATTGTATAGTGTAGGTTTTTTAGAGGCAATAGTATAGAGTAGGATAATTCTTTGTATATGCTATATCATTGAATTGGGGGCCAACAACGCCCAAACACTACCTGGACGCCATCTGAACGAACAAACATGTGTAGTCAAAGTGGGCCTTAATTGGGCTGGTCAACTAATATTTAGTGGAGCACAATCGATGTGGCCCACCGTAACAATGGCTCTTAGCAGGCCGTTAACAGGACGAAAGCTCGATAGGGCCGTATAAATGGAAACGGCCCGCGGGCCTATAGCAGGCCAAAATAAATGTCAATTTCATCTCGGCCCTTTTACTTGACAGGCCAGTAAGAGGCAGAAAGTGTTTTGGGCCAAAAGAGGCCCAATTTACAAACTAGGCTTTTAAAAGGCCGAAAGTGGCGTCGGGCTAAAATTCTGCCCTGGGGAACGTGGGCCTCTAATGGACCCAAAATCAGGTGGCACCGTCAAAGGCCCAACTGTTGTGCAGGCCATTAACAGGCCGGAAGACAAAACGGGCTAGAAGTTGGCCCTTGTACAGAATGGGCCGAGAAAAGGCCGAAAGTCACAACGGGCTAGAAGTTGGCCCAACTACAGAATGGGCCAAGAAAAGGTCGAAAGACGTACCAGAGGCATATTGGTCCATATCTATAATGGGCTGCTAACAGGCCGAAAGAAGGTTGGGCTGTAATTGAGCCCAAAGACATAGTGGGCTGTTAACGGGCTGGAACTGATAATGGGCTGGAGATTGTGAAATCTAGAATGGGCCTTTGATGGGATGATTCTGTGTAACTCGTATGGGCCGTAGTTGTGAATGGACTTGACTCAAGTAGGCCGCTATTGGGCCGGCCCGCTTATTTTGACAGGCCCGGCCTGTTAACCTAAATGGGCCAATCTTAGGTCGTGCCACATGTCGAGGTATCATAGGCGCCTGCTGTCCATTGGACGGCTGACATCTGTCGCGGTGCAGAACTGACATGTGGTTCCGTCGGCCAATGAGAATTTTACACTAGAAAATCGCCATTGGTCCGTGCTGTTAGCGGGTTATCGGATCCAAAACCGGACCTGATAGCTTAACGGTGACCCGTTACAATGGAGGTCACGTGTCAGTTACCCTTGACGAAAGCACTTCCATGACGCGTCATTTATCGTCACGGAATTAGACACTTCCGTGATGATAATTTTAGAATTGTCATGGAACACTTCTACGACAGCACAGGTATGACTATCTTGATTCTGTCATAAAATCGTCATGGATGTACATGCATGATAGAAAACGTGACCTACTGTGACAAACAAGTATCATCATGGAAGTGTTTTTTTTGTAGTGCATGGATTGTGAAAGAATGGTGGAAAAAGGAATTCTCAATCGTTTTCATTGACGGGAAAAGCATGCCTCTCAAAACAATTTTATCTCTCAATTTAAGCTTTGAGCTCTGGCACCTCTACAAATCTCTGCTTCCCTCTGCGAAGGGACTATCTATTTACTTTATGCAATTTTTATTTTTATTGAGCCTCCATCTTCTCTTACAAAGCACCAACTAGGGAACACTATGATCATACTTGTGCATTGGATACAGCTAATATTTGAGTGTGTTTCATGAATGGATCAATGATTGAGCATAATGGGCTAGGGATAGCTTTCTTTAGTGTTGATATTTTGAAAGACATGGTTGCTTGTTGATATGCTTGAGTATTAATGTCCTCATGTTAATTATAGACAATTGCTTTGTACCATCTAAAGTCCAAATGTCCATGCTACAAAAGAAAACAATATGTGATGAACATGTTAGGCAGCATTCCACATCAAAAATTTTGTTTTTATCATTTACCTACTCGAGGACGAGCAGGAATTAAGCTTGGGATGCTGATACGTCTCCAACGTATCTATAATTTTTTATTGTTCCATGCTGTTATATTATCAATCTTGGATGTTTTATATTCATTTACTAGCAACTTTATATCATTTTTTGGGACTAACCTATTGACATAGTACCCAGTGCCAGTTGTTGTTTTCTGCTTGTTTTTTACTTTGCAGAATATCAATACCAAACAAAGTCCAAATGCAACGAAACTTTTTGGAGATTTTTTTCTGCCCAGAAGACACCCAGGAGGCCGAAGAAGTGCACCAGAGGGGGCCTGTAGGGCCTACTAGGCACCAGGGCGCGCCTGGGCCCAGCCCATAGGCACCCCCTCCACCGACCTTCGCCTCCATAAATACTCTAAAATCCCAAAAACCCTAGGGGAGTCGACGAAACACAATTCTAGCCGCCAAAAGTTCCAGAACCATGAGATCCAATCTAGAGGCCTTTTCCGGCACTCTGGCGGAGGGATTCTTCATCATCACCCTTGCCCGTTCGATGATGCGTGAGTAGTTTACCAAAGACCTACGGGTCTGTAGGTAGTAGCTAGATGGCTTCTTCTCTCTATTTTATCTTCAATACAATGTTCTCCTCGATGTTCTTGGAGATCTATTTGATGTAATGACTTTTTGTGGTGTGTTTGTTGGGATCCGATGAATTGTGAGTTTATGATCAGATCTATCCATGAATATTATTCGAGTCTTTGCTGAACTCTTTTATGCATGATTGTTTTAGCCTCGTATTTCTTCTCCGAAACTTTGGTTTGGTTTGGCCAACTAGATTGATTATTTTTTTTGCAATGGGAAGAGGTGTTTTGTGATGAGTTTGATCTTGCGGTGCTCAATCTCAGTGACAGAAGGAGACATGACACGCATGTATCATTGCCATTAAGGATAAAAAGTTGGGGTCTATTCCTACATGAATAGATCTTGCCTACATCATGTCATCGTTCTTATTGCATTACTCTGTTTTTCCATGAACTTAATACACTAGATGCATGCTGAATAGCGGTCGATGTGTGGAGTAATAGTAGTAGATGCAGGCAGGAGTCGGTCTACTAATCTTGGACGTGATGCCTATATACATGATCATTGCCTTGCATATCGTCATAATTATTTGCTCTTCTGTCAATTGCCCAACAGTAATTTGTTTACTCACCGTATGCTATTTTCTCGAGAGAAGCCTCTAGTGAAACCTACGACCCCCGGGTCTATTTCCTATCATATTAAAACTCAAAAATACCTTGTTGCACTTTTTCTTTATTTATTTTATTTTGTGTTTTTGCAAGATCTATTTATCAAATCTCATACAATCTAATCTATCTCAATACCGAGGAGAGATTGACAACCCCTCTTACGTGTTGGGTTGCAAGTATTTGTTATTTGTGTGTAGGTGTTGTTTACATAGTGTTGCTTGGTTCTCCTACTGGATTGATATCCTTGGTTTCATAACTAAGGGAAATACTTACCATTGCTGTTATGCATCATCCTCTCCTCTTCGGGGAATTACCAATGCAGATACAAGAAATTAGGTGTCAATCTACATCCCCAGATTATCCACGGCCCAAGCTCCAACCAAGGGTGGCGATGTTGTCGCTGGAGAAGATAGAAGATATTTGATTTTGGAATAAAGGGTCTGTTGCAAGGCCTGTTGCAAATTACAACAAGGCTCTTTTTGCAAAAGGGCCCTGTTGCGGCATAAAAATGATTCCGCAACAAGACCTTTGTTACCAAAAACTTCTGCAACAAGACCTATGTTGTAGAAAAACTCATAAAAATGATTCTGCAAGAAAACCTTTGTTGCAAAAAAATTCTACAACAATATCTTTGTTGCAAAAACTTTCTGTAACAAGACTTCTATTGCATAAAATATAACAACAACCCACTTGTTGCAAAGATGACTCATCACGTAGGTAGATCGAACGGCCATCCGCAGCTCCATCCAATGGTCATAGAGGCAGTCGATCTTTTTATATTATCCGCTGGCAGACACGTAGCGTCGCCCAAATTTCATGGGAAAGCATGTTTTCAACCCATAATTGTGTCCACTG
The DNA here is from genome assembly GCA_011799875.1 of Thinopyrum elongatum. Classification (NCBI taxonomy): domain Eukaryota; kingdom Viridiplantae; phylum Streptophyta; class Magnoliopsida; order Poales; family Poaceae; genus Thinopyrum; species Thinopyrum elongatum. The sequence goes on from CM022301.1 coordinate 560,910,421, forward strand.
GCCGTGTCTCAGACATTGTTGAATTCAAGTGATCGTGTGGCATGCTTGAACCCTCTCTAGCCATCGTGAGCACCCATAGCCGAACCCCGTGTTTTGGTCGGACCCACACACAATGCTTCATCCGGCCTTGTCCACTAGTCGCGAATGTTTTTTTAGAGTACGCCAATAGCGTACCATATCTTTATAGAAGGCGGAGAGCATAATTACAAGAAGCCAAATTGAGATGCGAACATCTCGTTTGGCCAACACCCACACCACACCTAACAAAATAACCTAGGTCACTCTCTCACAAATGGGCCTAAGCCTCCGACACCGAGACCGGCCAGTCTCTACTCCTTGATCTCCTCTAGTACCTGCTCGACTAGTTGGGATGGTTTTTTTTGTTGATGCAATCTGTTGAATACCCTAGTGTTCTTTTGCTTCTACAGCGCACATGTCGTCCCTATTATGAAAGAATTGAATCCGCGCATGGTCCTACTGGAGAAGTTCCTTCTCTGTTGGAGCCACCCTTCTTGGAACGTGTTTGAGTGGGTAGCGGGGTTGATGTTTAACTGCAGGGTGTCGAAAGAACGGTGCCAGACCTCCCTAATGTACATGCATTGGACTAGGATGTGGTCGACGTTGTCTTCATCCTGTAGACACGGGAAACAGGGCAAGGGCTGGTCCTGTAGCCCATGTCGCGCTCGCCTGTCCGAAATCCATAACCTATACTGCACCGTGAGTCAAGCGAAAAGTTTGCATCACCAAGGTGCCCAACTCCTCCATATGCACGGTGCCGTGGGGGATCTGATGAGGCCCATACATAGCCTCTGATACGTCTCCAACATATCTATATTTTTTTATTGTTCCATGCTGTTATATTATCATTCTTGGATGTTTTACAATCATTTTATAGCAACTTTATATCATTTTTTGGGACTAACCTATTGACATAGTGCCCAGTGCCAGTTGTTGTTTTTTGCTTGTTTTTTACTTCGCAGAAAATCAATACCAAACGGAGTCCAAACGCAACGAAACTTTTTGGAGATTTTTTCTGGACCAGAAGACACCTGCCGGGCCAAAGAAGTACCAGAGGGGGCTTCGAGGGGAGCACAACCCACCTGGGCGTGCCTGGGGCCCTAGGCGCGCCCTGGTGGGTTGTGCCCACCTCATCCGCCTCCCGCACTGCCTCTTTGCTCTATAAATACCCCGAAAATCCAAAAACCCTAGGGGAGTCAACGAAGGAGGAGTTCATCACCGCAAGTTCCAGAACCATCAGATCCAATCTAGACACCATCACGGAGGAGTTCATCATCCTCATTGGTGCCTCTCCGATGATGCGTGAGTAGTTCATTGTAGACCTACGGGTCCATAGTTAGTAGCTAGATGGCTTCCTCTATCTCTCTTTTGATTCTCAATACAATGGTCTCTTGGAGATCTATTTGATGTAACTCTTTTTGCGGTGTGTTTGTTGGGATCCAATGAACTTTGAGTTTATAATCAGATCTATTTTATCCATGAAAGTTATTTGAGTCTTCTTTTGATCTCTTATATGCATGATTACTTATAGCCTCGTATTTGTTCTTCGAATCTTTGGTTTAGTTAGGCCGACTAGATTGATTTTTCTTGCCATGGGAAGAGGTGCTTTGTGATGGGTTCGGTCGTGCGGTGTTCTTTCCCAATGACAGAAGGGGCAGCAAGACACGTATTGATCGTTGCCATTAAGAATAACAAGATGGGGTCTATTCCTACATGAATATATCTTGTCTACATCATGTCATCATTCTTATGCATTACTCCGTTTCTCCATGAACTTAATACACTAGATGCATGCTGGATAGTGGTCGATGTGTGGAGTAATAGTAGTAGAAGCAGGCAGGAGTCGGTCTACTAATCTTGGACGTGATGCCTATATAATGATCATTGCCTGGATATCGTCATAATTATTTGAAGTTCTATCAATTACCCAACAGTAATTTGTTTACCCACCGTGTGCTATTTTCTCGAGAGAAGCCACTAGTGAAATCTACGGCCCCGGGTCTATTTTCTATCATATATTTTCAGATATGCATTGCCATTTGCTTTTTCCATTATTTGCATATTTTATTTTCAGATCTATATTATCAAAAACCCAAAAATACCTCACTGAATTTTATTTGCCGTTATTCCATTTGCATCTACCAATCTATCTATTTACCAATCTTTTACCCGAGAGGGATTGACAACCCCTCTTACGCGTCGGGTTGCAAGTATTTGTTCTTTGTGTGCAGGTACCATTTACATAGTGTTGCTTGGTTCTCCTACTGGTTCGATAACCTTGGTTTCATAACTGAGGGAAATACCTCCCGTAGCTGTGCTGCATCATCCCTTCCTCTTTGGGGAAATACCGACGTAGTTCAAGCGACATCAAAAGGAATTTCTGGCACCGTTGCCGGGGAGGATCAAGTCCACGTAGTCTCCCGTCAACGTGCCAATTTCTGGTGCCGTTGCCGAGGATACATCATCAACATCTATTAGGTTCCTAATCACAAATCTCATCTCCTTGCAATCTACATTATTTGCCATTTGCCTCTCATTTTCATCTCCCCCACTTCTAAAACATTTTTGCAAAAAGCACACAAATATTTGCCTATTTATTTGCCTTCTTTCCGTTTGCCTTTTCCTTGTTTGATCTTTTGTTTGCTTGTGTTTCCATGTGCCATTTATTTGCGTGCATCGTCGCTTGCTAAAAATCTATTGATATGTATCCTCATCCACTTGCTAATCTTTTCAAAAGATCCAATTATGGTGAACCAATTGCTAGTGAGTTGAGTTCACTAGATTATCTTTATGAAGTATTGCTTGAAATTCATGAATCTGAAAATTGTGATGAAGTGTTAGAAGAAGAAATTTATAAAGTGATTCATGATAGTTCCTTGAATGAAAAGCATGATTGCAATGATTTTATTATAAATTCTATTAATGTCAATTGTGTTAATGATATGCAAAACTCCAAGCTTGGGGATGCTAATTTTGATGTGTCCACTACTTATTGCAATGATCATGATTGGGGTGATTCTTCTCATGATCTTGAAATTTTATTTAAGCCTCATGATGAATATGTTTGTGATAATATTGAAAGTGGGTTTGGAAGAGTGTCAACTCTAGGTAATTTATGATCCCACTACTTTGGATAATGATCAATTTTATGAAATTTTTGATAAAAGTGGGCTTGGAGAGGTCATGACTTTATTTGATGATAATCCCACTATTTTCGAAGAGTGTCAACTTTGCATGCATGTGGATCATGAAGAGAATATGTTATGTGATAGCTATATTGTTGAATTTGAGTATGATCACACATGTAATTATTATGAGAGAGGAAAATATGGTTGTAGAAATTTTTATGTTACTAAATTACCTCTCTTCATGTTGAGATTGCTATCGTTTGTTTTTTCTTCCGTGCATATGCTCGATATTTCTTATCTTGATAATTTGTTTGCTTATAAAATGCCTATGCATAGGAAGCATGTTAGACTTAAGTGTGTTTGTCACATACTATATGATGCTCTCTTTGTGCTTCAATTCTTGTCCTTCATGCGAGCATCATTGAAATCTTAAGCCTATCTTAATGGCTATAAAGAAAGAGCTTGTTGGGAGGCAACCCAATGAATAAAATTTATTTCTGCCTTTTTCTTTCTGTTCTTGTGTGTTTGCACAATTATGCTACTGTTTTAATTGTGTTTTTATGTTTTAATTAGTTTTTGTGCCAAGCTAAGCCTTTGGGATCATGTTGGATGATAGTTGACTTGATCTTGTCAGAAAACAGAAACATTTGTGTCCAGTAACAGAATTGTTAAAATTCACAGAAGCGACGAAAGCTTCTGAATTTTTTTCACAAGATTGATATACAAATTTTCCACGTTGTCCTAATTTTTCAGAATTTTTTGAGTCTCAGAGGTATCAGATAAATTCGCGTCTTTACAGACTGTTATGTTTTTGACAGATTATGTTTTCGTTGCATTGTTTGCTTATTTTGATGAATATATGGTTCGTACCGGGGGGTATAAGCCATGGTAAAGTTAGAATACAGTAGGTATAATGCAATAATAAAATTGGAATGGGTTTGCAACAGTACTTAAAGTAAAGATTGGTTTTCGTATACTAACGGATCTCACGAAGGTTTTGTTAAGTTTTGTGTGATTGAAGTTTTCAAGTTTTGGGTGAGATCACGATGGATGAAGGAATAAGGAGTAATAAGAGACTAAGCTTGGGGATGCCCAAGCCACCCCAAGATGATATTCAAGGATGAACAAGGAGGTAAGCTTGGGGATGCCCCGAATGGCATCCCCTCTTTCTTCTAACGACCATCAGTATTTTACTAGGAACTATATTTTTATTCGTCACATATCATGAGTTTTGCTTGGAGCGTCTTGTATTATATGAGTCTTTGCTTGTTTTGCTTTCTAGTTTGTCACAAGTATCCTTGCTGAACACACCTATTTGAGAGAACCAAAATTATGCTCTGACTTGTTAGAATCGCTCTATGCGCTTCACTTAAATCTTTTGAGCTATGGAATTGCTCTAGTGCTTCACTTATATCTTTTTGAGCATGGTGTGCTTTAATATTTTTGAAGAAATGCTCTCATGCTTCACTTAGATTTATTTGAGAGTTAGTAATTTTGAAGAAATTCTCTCATGCTTCACTTATATTATTTTGAGAGACGAAAAATTTTATGCTCATGTTCTTCACTTAGATTTGTTTGAGCTATCAAAAGAAACATATGAAACTAGTCCCAAAGTGATAGATATTCAAGAGGGATATAATAAAAACTTTCATGAAGATCATTGGACAAAATAAACTTGATTCTTTGTAATAGTTTTGAGATGTGATGATAGTGATATGTGAGTCATGTTGATGAGTAATTGTGCTTTAGTAAGAATATTGGTGTTAAGGTTTGTGACTCCCTATGCATGCACGAAAATCAATAGTTATGCAATGAAATTACATCCTACTTGTGGTGCATTATTCAGTGTTAGTTATGCTTAATGCTCGCTTATGAGATTTTTCGTTTCTTGGTTGGATGCTTCTTAATCTTTTTGCTAGCCTTCATTTGTACTAAGTGGGAATACTACTTGTGCATCCAAAACCTTTAAACCCAGTTTTGCCATATGAGTCCACCATACCTACCTATATGTGGTATTTCAGTGTCGTTCTAAGCAAATTTGTATGTGCCATCTCTAATCTTCAAAATAAATTTCCTTTTTGTGTGCTCGTACCGCTCATGAAGCGGCAGGGGGTGGCTAATATTTTCCATGCTAGATGTGTTATTCTCAAGATGAGTGTTTATTCACTTGTCATTGCACGAGAATATGGCAAAGGTATTAGGGATGCCCAGTCCCGAAATGAAAAATGAATTTACTTTATATTGTCAATTAATAAATTCCTTGGAAAGTGTTGGTATGGACGGTACCCGTGGATTCGGCTAGCCGTGGAATGTGAAAGTATGGTGGAAAAAGGAATAAACTTTACTTTCTGTTTGGGAACCGCCTATGATATATCTAGCATGGAAAGTGTTGGGAACTACTCAGTCATTTTCATTGACGGGAAAAGTATGCTTCCCAAAATATTTTTATCTCTCAATTTTCGCTTTGAGCTCTGGCACCTCTGCAAATCCCTACTTCCCTCTGCGAAGGGCCTTTCTTTTTTACTTTATGCAATTTTTATATTTATTTAAGTCTCTATCTTCACTTATAAAGCACCAACTAAGGGGCACTATGATCGTACTTGAGCATTGGGTGTAGCTAATATGCGAGTGTGTTTCATGAATGGATCAATGATTGAGCACAATGGGCTAGGGATAACTTGCTTTAGTGTTGATATTTTAAAAGACATGGTTGCTTGTTGATATGCTTGAGTATTGAAATCTTCATGTCAAAACTAGACTATTGCTTTGAACCATATAAAAGTCCATATGTCCATGCTACAAGAATAGAATATGTGATGAACATGTTAGGCAGCATTCCACATCAAAAATTCTGTTTTTATCATTTACGTACTCGAGGACGAGCAGGAATTAAGCTTGGGGATGCTGATACGTCTCCAAGGTATCTATAATTTTTTATTGTTCCATGCTGTTATATTATCATTCTTGGATGTTTCACAATCATTTTATAGCAACTTTATATCATTTTTTGGGACTAACCTATTGACATATTGCCTAGTGCCAGTTGTTGTTTTTTTACTTGTTTTTTACTTCGCAGAAAATCAATACCAAACGGAGTCCAAGCGTAGCGAAACTTTTTGGAGATTTTTTCTGGACTAGAAGACACCTGTTGGGCCAAAGAAGCACTAGAGGGGGGCTTCGAGGGGAGCACAACCCACCTGGGCGCACCTGGGGTGGGTTGTGCCCACCTCGGCCGCCTCCCGCACCGCCTCTTTGCTCTATAAATACCACGAAAATCCAAAAACCCTAGGGGAGTCGACAAAACACAATTCCAGCCACCGCAAGTTCCAGAACCACCAGATCCAATCTAGACACCATCACGGAGGGGTTCATCATCCTCATTGGTGCCTCTCCGATGATGCATGAGTAGTTCATTGTAGATCTACGGGTCCGTAGTTAGTAGCTAGATGACTTCCTCTCTCTCTCTTTTGATTCTCAATACAATGGTCTCTTGGAGATCTATTTGATGTAACTCTTTTTGTGGTGTGTTTGTTGGGATCAGATGAACTTTGAGTTTATGATCAGATCTATTTTATCCATGAAAGTTATTTGAGTCTTCTTTTGATCTCTTATATGCATGATTACTTATAGCCTCGTATTTCTTCTTCAAATCTTTGGTTTAGTTAGGCCGACTAGATCGATTTTTCTATCCATGGGAAGAGGTGCTTTGTGATGGGTTCAGTCGTGTGGTGTTCTTTCCCAGTGACAGAAGGGGCAGCAAGACACGTATTGATCGTTGCCATTAAGGATAACAAGATGGGGTCTATTCCTACATGAATAGATATTGTCTACATCATGTCATCATTCTTATTGCATTACTCCGTTTCTCCATGAACTTAATACACTAGATGCATGCTAGATAGTGGTCGATGTGTGGAGTAATAGTAATAGATGCAGGCAGAAGTCAGTCTACTAATCTTGGACGTGATGCCTATATAATGATCATGGCCTGGATATCGTCATAATTATTTGAAGTTCTATCAATTTCCCAACAGTAATTTGTTTACCCATCGTGTGCTATTTTCTCGAGAGAAGCCACTAGTGAAATCTACGGCCCTCGGTTCTATTTTCTATCATATATTTTCAGATCTGCATTGCCATTTGCTTTTTCCATTATTTGCATCTTTTATTTTCAGATCTATATTATCAAAAACCCAAAAATACCTAGCTGAATTTTATTTGCCGTTATTCCATTTGCATCTACCAATCTATCTATTTACCAATCTTTTACCCGAGAGGGATTGACAACCCCTCTTATGCGTCGGGTTGCAAGTATTTGTTCTTTGTGTGCAGGTACCGTTTACATAGTGTTGCTTGGTTCTCCTACCGGTTCGATAACCTTGGTTTCATAACTGTGGGAAATACCTACCGTAGCTGTGCTGCATCATCCCTTCCTCTTTGGGGAAATACCGACGTAGTTCAAGCGACATCAGCTTCTCGTACACTGACCTGGCCGTGTAAACCCCAGACGCATCCGCAGGCTAGAGGAACTGGTCGGCATGCAGAATGTTGCGTGGCACTGTGGTGATCGCATGGCAAAGGTTGGCATTCTGGATGTGTGCCATGAAGGAGATGTCTCCTTGCACGTCTAAGGACCAAGCATTGTCGATCAAGGCCTGTTGGACAATTCTGCTATTCCGCGCCCGTGTGACGACAAGGTCCATGACGGAAGGAGTGATATCAGCAACCGTGAAGTCATGGATCCATCTATCCTTCCAAAAGAGCACTCTTTCGCCATTTCCCAACGAGATTTTGACCATGGTGTTGAACACAAGTTTGGCGTCGTTGTCTTCCATCATCGGGATACCCTACCACGGCCTGCTAGGTTCCAATCGACGCAGCCATTCCCACCTAACGCGGAGCGCAATAGCCTATTACCTGAGATCCTTGACCCCCAAACCACCGAAGCAAGTTGGTCTGCATACCATATCCCATGCAACCAAGCACTGACTGCCCTTTGCCTTCTCCTTCCCCACCCAAAAAAAGGAACACATCAAATTTTCCATCTCCTCAAATACCCACCTCGGCGCATTAAGCACCAACAACTGGTGGATCGGCCTCGCCAAGATCACTGACTTGACCAGCACCAAGCGTCCAGGCCTCTGTATCAACCCGCGCTGCCAAGCCGGGATGAATTTCCTCGCCTGGTCCACCAATGGCTGCCAGCCCCCATGAGCAAGTGCTCTAATTGCTAAAGGAATCCCCAGGTAACGGCAAGGGAACGCCCCCATCTGACAGTGCAGAATATCTACCACTCGTTGTTTGTCCATGTCTGTGACTCTGATCATGATCGCCGCTGATTTGGTGTAGTTGATCCTTAGTCCAGAGGCAGCGCCAAAGGCGTCAAGCAAAGCTCGCACGCAAAGCAGTTCCTGGGTGGAAGGCTTAATGAACATCGCCACATCATCGGCGTAAATGGATAGCCTTTGCAGAGGCGTGATGCCACGGAACGAACTTAGCATGCCTTTGTCGGATGCCTTGCAAATGAGAGCAGTGAGCGCGTCCATTGCGATCACGAAAAGCAAGGGGAGATCGGGTCCCCTTGCCTCAACCCTTGTGCATGGAGAATGGGATGCCCAGGAACTCCATTGCGTATGTGTCTTCTTCCCTGCACGAGCCCCTCCACCATCTCTCATTGCTCCACCCCCGATGAGATGCAGCTCCATCTCCTTGCCCTCTCCATCTACAAGACAGCAGCCCGGTCGCCAAGTATGGACACAATTAGTCCGCCCGTGCTACAAGGCAGCGCTTGGGTGGCCACCTGGTGCAAAAGGTCACACAGTTGCAACAAGGACGTCGAGGGGATGCCACGAGGCTCCAAGGGCAAGGATCGATTATGTGAGGTCATGTTGGAAGCTACGAGAGATGTGCTGCAATTGTCATAGTGATGCTTCGGCGACGTCAACTGCCCTTCGATGTTGCGAGGCGTCAAGAGACTACCACGACGATGAGACGTGTTTGTGGCAATGCAGCGAAGGCATCCCAACTGCTATGAGACGAGCTACAATGGTAGTGGCGATGTTGCGAGGGCAGCCTGACTGCTTCAACGGTCGTGGTGATGCATCCATGGCCACGACGATGAGGCGTGCTACGACGACATCGACGGTGGTGGCGATGTTGCGAGGCATGCTTCAACTACCATGATGACATCGATGATGCTTCGACAACAGATGTCGTCCCACCATATTGCGTAGGCTTGCTTCGAGGCTTGTTCTGTGCTGTGAGGGGGTGTGGTCGTGATACGAGGGCGATGTCAGACAGCGAGCCATGCTATGTGAATGATACGTCTCCAACGTATCTATAATTTTTTATTGTTCCATGCTGTTATGTTATCATTCTTGGATGTTTTACAATCATTTTATAGCAACTTTATATCATTTTTTGGGACTAACCTATTGACATAGTGCCCAGTGCCAGTTGCTGTTTTTTGCTTGTTTTTTATTTCACAGAATATCAGTACCAAACGCAGTCCAAATGCAGCGAAACATTTTGGAGATTTTTTCTGGACCAGAAGACACCCAGTGGGCCAAAGAAGTACCAGAGGGAAGGCCCGAGGGGAGCACAACCCACCAGGGCGTGCCGGGAGGCCCAGTCGTGCCCAGGGGGGTTGTGCCCACCTCGGAGCCCCCCTGCACTACCTCTTCGCCCTATAAATTTCCAAATATTCCAGAAACCCTAGGGGAGTCGACGAAACACAATTCCAGCCGCCGCAAGTTCCAGAACCACGAGATCCAATCTAGACACCATCATGGAGGGGTTCATCATCCTCATTGGTGCCTCTTTGAATGATGCCTGAGTAGTTCACCATAGACCTACGGGTCTGTAGGCAGTAGCTAGATGGCTTCTTCTCTCTTTTTGATTCTCAATACAATGGTCTCTTGGAGATCTATTTGATGTAACTCTTTTTGCGGTGTGTTTGTTGGGATCTGATGAAGTTTGATTTTATGATCAAATCTATATCCATGAAAGTTATTTGAGTTTTCTTGATCTCTTATATGCATGATTACTTATAGCCTCGTACTTCTTCTTCGAATCTTTGGTTTAGTTAGGCCAACTAGATCAATTTTTATTGCCATGGGAAGAGGTGCTTTGTGATGGGTTCGATCTTACGGTGTTCTTTCCCAGTGACAGAAGGGGCAGCAAGACATGCATGTATCATTTCTATTAACGATAACAAGATGGGGGCTATTCCTACATGAATAGATCTCGTCTACATCATGTCATCGTTCTTATTGCATTACTCCGTTTTTCCATGAACTTAATACACTAGATGCATGCTGGATAGCGGTCGATGTGTGGAGTAATAGTAGTAGATGCAGGCAGGAGTCGGTCTACTAATCTTGGACGTGATGCCTATATAATGATCATTGCCTGGATATCGTCATAATTATTTGAACTTCTATCAATTGCCCAACAGTAATTTGTTTACCCACTGTGTGCTATTTTCTCGAGAGAAGCCACTAGTGAAATCTATGGCCCCTGGGTCTATTCTTTATCACATTTGCTTTGAGATATATTTTTATTCGCTTTTATTTTCAGATCTATTATTCCAAAACCCAAAAATACCTTGCTGCACATTTTTATTACTTATTTTATTTCACATTTTATCGAGAGCTATTTATCCAATCTACCACAAATCTACCTATCTTTTTACCGTGGAGGGATTGACAACCCCTCTTACGCGTCGGGTTGTAAGTATTTGTTCTTTGTGTGCAGGTGTCATTTACATAGTGTTGCTTGGTTCTCCTACTAGATTGATACCTTTGTTTCATAACTGAGGGAAATATCTACCGTAGCTATACTGCATCATCCCTTCCTCTTTGGGGAAATACCGACGTAGTTCAAGCGACATCAGTGAAATATATTGCCCGTCTCCCTCCATGAGTTCGGACTTTTGGATGAGTTGGCTGGAGCATGAATTCAATATCGTATCTGAGCCGAGAGGTCTTGAGTTCAAGACCCTACCAACGCAGTATTAAAAGAAAAATATTCTGCGGCCTACATAAATTCCACGTCTAAGAACTAAATAAGCCTAGACGTGCCCGTCTCCCTCCATCAGTTCAGACTTTTGGATGAGTTGGCTGGAGTATGACTTCATTAACAATAGTGGGTATGTATTGGACACGCACTGGCACAAGGTGTGGGGGAAGGAGAGTTCTACGAGGGCAGAACGAATTGATCGAAAGGTCGCACACGGCCGTATCAGACAACTATATAGACGGTTAATCTTTTTCCTCTACAGTCGGCTGAAGCCTAGCGCAGGCCAAATTTCATTAACTCAGAGTGATGAGGCCACAAAGCTTATGGAAGGACTTGGACAAAAAAACATTACAGTGAAGTCCCTAAAAATTGCAAGGACCACCATAGATCAAAATCTAATACTCCCTTCGTCCGGAAATTCTTGTTGCTCAAACAGATGTACTAGCACTGAAATGTGTCTCGATACATCCATTTGAGCGACAAGATTTTTCTAGACATATGAAAATATAGTAGGGGTTTTCCCCCTACTGTCATTTGTCAAAAAAAAGATTTTTCTAGACGGAGGATGTACTATAATGAAGTTCATTCCATGGCCTCAGCTCGAACATAGTTTCACCGTCGTCGAAGATGGTACCACTTGGGACAACAAGACCACCACCACTTTTTCTAGGGACGTTTTGTCAATCCTAACAACTGTCAATGGGGAGTACATGTAATTAGTAGTCGAGAGGATGCCACGTTAGGGGACCATGGGGTCTTGGACACGGATCACACTAATGCACGATATACCCAGGTTTCAGGCCCCCGGTGTGGGTAAAAGCCCTACTTCTCTGCCTTCCTCTTTTCTCTTATATACTAGATGATACCCCGTGCATTGTTGCGGGAACTCTTAGTCGTATGCACATGATAATCCATAAATCGAATAACTTTGTTTGCATAGTAGACATATGATCTTAAGATAAAAAAATTGCTATGGGCGTATAGAGTATGTTATTACGATTGCAAAATTTGAATTATGCAATCAAGATAAGGCATAAGTAATCTCATATGACTTACATAAATATTGATGTAGGTGACATACTAAGAACAGCGGTTCCGAAAAACACATTAAGAATAGTCCCCGGCAAAGGCAAAAGTGTGATTGTTGTTGCTGAAAGTCTTTGCCCTCTGGATGGTCAGTTTCGTCAACCTGCCTAACAGTCTACAGGTGAAGACAATGTGTCACAGGACACGGGAGCTCATACTTTACATCAAAAACTTCTTGGTGAAGCACCTCGCATTATGACAGATCGTGAACGGCTTATCAGTCTTCACCAGAAGGTGGACATAAATCATTACTGGGTTCGGTGTCAGATTGCTTAAATTTTTCACAATATGACCGTGATGCAGAACTCAGTGAAGAAAAATCACTACTATGCCCATGAAATCTTTGAGCGCACCTAGGCCATTCTATCCCATCTGAAGTTAGATGAAGAATTGATGGAGCTTGCGATTTCAGCGGGACTTTGATTAATCATATCCTCCCAAGAAAAAAAATCAAGAAATGCCAAGTTCGCCCGCTTATGCCTGAATTATATTCTTCCTCACGCGCTACTAATGAAAATGAAGATGATGAAGACACTGCTTCCAGCCACAACACCGACATTGGCGCTCCTCCTCCTTCATCGACATGATTTTCTTCTGGGCCGTTAGATCTCAGTTTCGTCTCCTTTTGGTCATTTTATGACAAAGGGGGAGAAATTTGAGTTGGTCTTCAAGTGGGTCTCCTATATGCGTTGTTTTTGCTTAAGTTACAACTCTCATTTTTCAGCTGATGTTTTATTGTAACGAGTTATAAACTTATGTCCGATGGTGGTCTGACTCTTTTGAACTGCTTTACCTGCATACTGCCTTAAGATTATACATATGCATGCTGAAATTTGTCAGCCACCATATTGTGCGTTGCAATTTCTTCATAATTATCTATTCAATGCACTCCGTTGGATTCTATGATATAGGGGGAGATCTCCACAATTACAATTTCCATGTGCATTTGCAATCCAAAGCAAATTCTTCATATGCACATCTTTAGGGGGAGTTCCTCTATATCTCGGAATCAAAATCTTCACACTTTTACATATACATCTTATTATTTATCCCTGTTGAAAACTTAACCAATTTATCATCAATCACCAAAAAGGGGGAGATTGTAAGTGCATCTAGTGTCCCCTCAGTGGTTTTGGAGTATTGAAGACAAATGGGTGAAGGGGCTAATGTGTTTGTGAGTGTAACCAATAAAGTCCCTGGAGATTTTTGTTTAACCAATAAAGTCAACCCCTAAAAATGTATATTTACATTGAAGAAATTGGTGCATCCTTTGAAGAAATTGAAGTGAAGAACTGGAAACTTGAAGACTTTGATTTCGTAGTTCCTTTCTTCTTTATTTGAGTCATAGGAAATACCGTACTGTTAAAAGGGGTCTAGGTGATACATAGGCGTATTTCCGAAGTGATGCTCAAACTCAGACATACATATTTTTTGAGTGAAAACTTTGGAATCTCTTGTAATGCAGTTGAGTTCTTCAGCGACAAAGTCGAAGTTCTTCTGGCTGCTAATGAAATTGGTCTGACTTAAGAATTAGGATTTGGCCAGTGCGACCCTCTTACCATGAGGAATTTGAGAGTTCAAATATTTCGATCGTTGTTGTGCAAGCGCCAGTTGTCAAGTGGATCCTTATCCTGACAATGGTCTTGTCCAAAGGGCATGATGCTCTTATCATGTCGAGTTATCCCTAGGCTATAAATAGCCGCCCCCACAACTAGTTGTTGGTTGGCTTCTGCGAGTGATTGATTGACAAGTGTCATCTAAAGCAACCCACCCTTCGAAGAAATTTAGAGAATCCTAAGTGAGAAAAAACCTAAACACCCAAAGCCTAAGTGGTTGAGCATCACTGAAGATATTGTCCTGTGTGATCCAATGCTGGTTACCTTTGAAGACTGTGATCTTCCAGATGGTTAGGCGCCAAGTTCTGATCACCTAAAAAGAATTTGTGGAGTGGCATAGAACAAGTCTTGAAGGTTTCAGAAGTTTACCTTGAAGACTTACCATGAGTGATTGGGAAAGGTCTATGTGATCTTAGCTCAAAGGGAAGAAGGTGAAGACTAAGTGTCTTCTAGGTTAAATCTTGAGCCTCCCTAACTAGATGTACAGTTGACACAGCAACTGGAACTGGTCACACAAATCCATTGTCTTCATCGAGCCACCCTGGTCCAAATTCCTCAAAACAGTACTGTATTTCCGCATTGAAAAATTTGTGTCTCTCACTCTGAAGACTTTGAATTGACGACTTTCTACTTGTTACTTTTCACTCTCTTTCAGTTTGTCATGCCTAAGATTGTATGTCTGTATGTTCGCATGTTCTTCACCTATTTCCTACCTTGTATGCCTGCTTAGTTTTTGCCCCGATGACAATGTCTTCATTCTGAACTGCATACATAGAGTAGTTTTTCATTCTGCCTCATATTTCACCAATCTGATATTCATCAAGAACTCGTTCCTTTGTTGAATTTGTAAAAATCTCCCATTCACCCCCTGGTCGATAACTTGCACTTCCACAATCCAATAAAGTATTCAAATTATAGTAGTTAAACTTGAATTTAACTAGCACATATGTACTAGTTGTCCTCTTCAAGCGCCCATAGATGCTCAATCAAATCTTCTTTTAGTTGCTCATGAGTTGGTCGATGCTGAATTTGTTGACACATTTGAACAAACTCATCAAATATGACGAATTCTACTTTGGAAGTTTGATAGGCTCACTCATACTCTCATATTCAAGAGCCACGATAGCATCCTCACCCTCATCCTCCACGATCATGTTGTGCATGATCACACAACATCTCATCACCTGCCACAAGGTCTCTGAATCCCATTGTTTGGCAGGTCAACGAACAACTGCAAAACGGGCCTTGAAAACTCCAAATGTCCTCTCAAGATCCTTTCTAGGCGCTTCTTGTCTTTGAGCAAAGTGAGACCTTCTATGACCAAGTGGCTCAGAGATGGCCTTGACAACGGTAACCCACGGAGGATAGATACCGTCTAACAGATTGTAGCCCATGTTGTATTCATGCCCATTAACATTATAGTTGCAAGGAGGAGCATTCCGTTCAGTCAACCTACCCAACAAAGGTGATGGCTGTAGCACATTGATGTCATTGTGAGACCCATGCATGCCAAGGAAAGTGTGCCAAATCTAGAGATCATGTGATGCAATTGCTTCAAGAATGATGATGAGCTTCTTAACATGCCCCTGATATTGCCCTTGTAGAGATTTTTCGCAGTTCTTCCACTTTCAACGCATGAAGTCAAGAGATCCGAGCAAACCTGGTCACCCTCCTGCTTTTGACATTGCCAAGATCCTCTCGGCGTCTGTGACAGTTGGTTCTCTCGGGTACTGAGGACCAAACACTGAGACCACGGCAGTAGCAAATCTGACCATGGCATCACTGCGGGTGCTCTCAGACATCCGTAGGTATTTGTCCCACGCATCAGTGGCCGTGCCATATGCAAGCATCCGCAATGTGGCCATGCACTTCTGGTAACCAAAGAATCCAATCCTTCCTATAACATCCTTCTTCAGGATGAAGTAGTCATCAAAGGACCGGATGCCATGGTAGAGACGATCAAAGAATATTTTTTTGCATCCGAAAGCGCCGATTAAAATTGTCAGCAAACAGGGCATGGGGAACAAAGTATTCGTCCATCAGCGTCAAATGGCCGCGTGCCCTGTGGCGATTGAGCACTCAATGACCCTTGATCGATTCCTTGAAATTGAGAACATGCTCTTCCGCATGCTCCGTGTCTGGAAGGACCACATGTATCATCGGCGTCTCATCCGTGTAGTCCTGCTCTTCAGACGACTCAACATAGTGCTCATATATGTACTCCATATCCGAATCCATTGCTTCAAAGAACAAGGGACAAAACTTGCCAGGCATGGTGAGTGTTGTAGGGGCGGATGGTACCTGTGCGGTGGACGGAGGAGAGGTGTGGACCGGCGGCGGAGGACAAGCAACCTGGAGCCCGGATGTAGTGTGAAGGTGATGGAGTCGCGGAGTTTCAGGAAGGGTGTGGCAGGGCGGCCGGGGTGGTGGAGCGGCGACGTCGGCAAGGGAAAAAGCGGATGCAGAGAAAGATGAAGGGACGGAGGCACGGGGCCCGGGAGGGGTTTTGGGTGGGCCGGGGGTGTCAGCGTCCTACGTGGCTGCTGTCCTGACTCCCGCAAAGCCCCCTAATTTAATTTTGATTTACGGGAAAAATGACGTTCGCATTGGTCGGTGAACTGATAAAGGGTCATATTGGATGACAAAACACATCCTAACCGCGCAGTCTGGACAGTTGCAGACTGTTTGAGGGTCGTTTTAAAGATGCCCTAACAATGCATTTATCGCTTGCGTTTTTACCACCATGCAACACATGCTAGCTGACGTTACTGATGTTTAGAGTAGGGAACGAGAGACAAAACACAGAGATGTAAAAGTGAACAGTTATCCTCATTGATGATGGCATTTACACATATATATATAGTCCCCGAAGGGGTACGAATGAAGGGATGCGAGGCAACCGCCTCGGTTAGGAAAAGCAGGGATTAATAGGATTAATTAAATCCTAACACTCCCCCTAATCCATGCTTGTTAGTGTAAGTATAATCATCTTGAAAACTCCTCCAAAACCCTGTGGGAAAAATGAGGATATATGTGTTTGATATGTTGCTAAAACTCCTGCAAACCCAGTGGGAAAAATAAGGAGAAATTGCTGCAACATATAACAATTATTGCCTCTTTTAACTCAATATGAGAAAACCCATAGAATTTAGAGGACAATAAATATGCCATATATACTTTCTTAAAAAAACCCGGCGGGGAAAACAGAAAGTATGACATATGATCTCATGTTGATATTACCTCTTTAAAAACCTTTATGAGAACCTGTATAGTAAACTCATGAAGGGAAAAAGAGTATAATATAATGCATTGAACAGGAACAATTCAGGAAGATACTCCCCCTGATTCTTGCAAATTTTGAAGCCATCACATACCAATTCCATGAACATATTTCTGGAACATAGAAGTTGGTAGGGACTTCATGAGCAAATCAGTTACATGATTTGACTTGCAAGATATGCAATATAGCAATATTGCTTATTATGTAACCTGTTTGCATCCGGGCAACACAAGAAACATTATCGTTGAGATAATGGTTAGTGGATGTAGCCATGAGGTCTGTTTCGAAGACTCTTCATGAGAGAGCTACCACACCTAGTAGGAACACTAAGCTTGTCTACGATCTGGCATAGTGGGGATCTGATCGATATATCCAATGATATTGGTGTTCACATTTCTGTGAAAATGAAAAACCAGGACAAGATGTTTGATGCCTTGGAGATATCGAAAGATATTCTTGAGTACCAGCCAATTGTGTTTGGTGGATCCAATGGCATTATGGAACGTTGAGTCCCAATATCCCATTTCCATCATCTCTTGGTCTAAATAGATCTTTCTCTACGTCTAGAGAATGAACTACCATGAGAGTTATAGATGGATAAGATTTGTCCACAATGAATTTCTCCAATATATTATGGATATAGACAACATAGTATACCATAATGTATGAATGAAGGTGCTCAATTTGTAGGAACGAGCGGTATTTTGGTTTACCCAAATCCTTCATTTTAAACTCCGTCATTTAGGTGATTACACGTGTCGTCATTGCAGACACACAAACATGGATAATCATCATTGTAGGAGTAATCCTTGTGTATAAGGAACTCGCTACGTCGGTTGTACCATATGTACCGACAACAATAAGTCGTATGGTGACTTACTGACTTTTACACAATGTATGTTGCATTTTGCATTTCGGTTCAGAAGTGAGATTCCATTGGGAATCAATCACATATGTCTGAATCTAGTGATCCACATGGATATGTGATCACTACATCTATCAACTGCAGAGATAGATGATTTTGTACTGCCAATGATATAAGTTATCGGAATGAGATTCCACCTCTGGAGAATAGTTGGGTATCTGCGTGAACCCTTATGCTACAATACTTGCTCTTTGTTTCACCACCTCGTTGTTCTCAATTCTGTTTCTAGAAGAAAACTAGTGTAGGTATTGCTTATGAATACCTTCCCATTATTGAGCAAGATCATTTCTACCTAGATTATACCCTTTGCTTGAGTTCAGTCCGAGTGTTGTTCACACTTTGCCATGGCCATGGTCTTTGGATCTGAATCATTTGAAAGGTTTTTGCAATCTAGTTGAGAAATGTATGTCGACAATTGTAGACTTCCGGTTATATGATTCTACATAATCTATATATCAATATATAGTTGATGGAAATATCGTTACCCATGGTGACTGCTCGCGATTTCCCAATGCGATTGAGTCGAGTATTCCAATGTCCCGGTCATTGTGTGCACTATGACCTGGATTGGTGGAGGTTTCCCGTCCACTGGGTGTATACTACCCATTAGGTGTCTGTCAACGTGAAGTTGACTTGCATTTACTGATTCAGAGGCCTTGATATCCTTGCTTGCGAGAAGCTGAATCCTGATGTATTTCTACCATACATCTCCCCCTGTTGCTTTGAACTAGGAGTGGAGTGGATTTTGCTGGTACCTCCACTCTTTCAGGCGTACTTTTGCAGGATTGTAGGATTATGTGACACCTTTATAGTCAGTAAATGAATCGGGCAGATTATTTGCAATGTGTTGCAAATCTTCTGGACGCATGGTTCAGATCTTTGAGTACGTGGATTTGAGGCAGAAATGTGTTGAACATTTCACTAATTTCCTGGCATTATTTATGGTACTTGAAATCTCCCCCTAATGCCTGGAAATGTTCCTCATTGAATCAGCATACTGGCCTTGAATAACTCCCCATGCGAGGGGCTTGAGGTATTGATGGAAATACAGTTATTCCTCACATAGATCCCAACTATATGTTGAGGGGCCAATGATGTATGCTGGGTGGTGATATTGGTATGCAACCGAATTACTGCAGATAGGAAATACTTGGTAGATATCCACATATCAAAGATAGAGGGGAATAATATTATGCAGTTCTGTCATGAGCGTGTAAAACAGCATGACTCCAACGTAAAGTTGGTAAGTTGCAATTCCAAAGTAAAGATAATGCAATGAGCTTAAATCTTTGGATAAAGGATTCTACCAAACCATTTTGAGCCTAGACATTACAAAAATTGCGAAACTTCAATCCGAGGGCCATAGGGAAGGCACGAGGAGAATTCTGCAATATTGTCCATTCGATTTGCTTGAAATCGATGTCAGGATAATGAGCCATTGGTTTCGTGTGAATAAAGCACACACTTAAGACCATCATGTAGACATGTCCTTTAGAACCATGGAATACCTGAATAGTCTACTCAATGGTTGGGAAGAGCCACTTACCTCGACTTGATGCATTCAAGGAGTCTGAGTGGTTCAGCGTAGACCTTAAGGCGTGAGAGCCTTAAAATTAGCCTCCCTGTGTCACATGTAGTGCACATAAAATCCAAATATTGTTAGAATTTAGCATCATAATAATCATAAACCATTGGAATTGC
This sequence comes from Thinopyrum elongatum, assembly GCA_011799875.1. Taxonomy (NCBI): domain Eukaryota; kingdom Viridiplantae; phylum Streptophyta; class Magnoliopsida; order Poales; family Poaceae; genus Thinopyrum; species Thinopyrum elongatum. The sequence continues at coordinate 560,930,194 of CM022301.1, forward strand.
TGATAGTTTCGGTCTCAACCCAATGTCAATGATGACCAAAGTGGGAATTCCAAGTTTGTCATGCAAAAGACACTCTGGAAATCTATCTCGTACGCAACATGTGCTACGGGTTTTGTAGGATGTGTAGTACAACCCAGATGATACATAGGGAATGTGCTTGCCATATCCGTTGCATATGGTAAAGAGAAGTTAGTCCTCTTTGTTGTCATCATAAGTTTCGCTATGGAAACTATTTTGACGGATACCTCTATAGTTTAGTAGGGTATGAGTTAAACTGGGAAGCAATAAAGCATCCTAACGTTACTCGAGTACCCACGGGGATGGTAAATATGACTTGAGTTGAGCCAACAAATACCTCATCGCGTCTAGCGATTTTAAAATATCTCCTTTCTCTCAATGAGAGTGGAAACTTTGGACTTCCCTGAGTATAGAGTTTGTGGTGCATATGTCCACAAGGCACATATCATCTTTCATCGGATTGACTCCCGTAGAAATCTATATATAGACATGAAGATTCTCAATATGAAAATCACTGTCAGATATATAGAATACATACAAATGTATTTGTACCAAAGTGCTGATACAATATATTGTGATATACAATATATGATGACAACAATATTTATGTTATTGTTACAACATCATGAATGGACATAAATTATATTGACCACTCAGGAGACTGGGAGACTATGCATAGTCTCCAAACATGTCGTTTGATGCATATTCAACCACACGTTCTCCATGCCCATAGGACCCCGTCATCACTAGTGATGTCGGGTCAAAGGTTGAAGTGAGCTTCAAACCTTTGCCCTTGAGTTCATTGTATCCCAGGAATTGCTGATACAGAATAACCAGATGCTGAGATCCGAATCTAATGCCTTATAATGTATAAGACAACATTTTTCTGTTAGCGGTGTGATCCTGACCAGAAGAGAATCCTGGATTGCACACATTATCCCACGAGACACAAGAGCGATCATGATGTCCATGGCCCAGATAGGGCAGTGGTGGCCATTGAGGACGAATGCCTCAAATTCTATAGCCATATGTTACCTTTATGGGTAAACCAGAGATAATTAATTTACGGTCAGTAAATTAAAGACCATCATGGTTGATGTTGTATTGACCTTAGCAAAATTAATGGGTATTTCAAGAAGTTATCTTGAAACCATTAATGTGAATCTCAAATTGCTAAGTATGACACCTTGAAGATAATCTCCAAAATGGAGTAGATCTCGCAGCACTAGGGAGTATAATCTAATGAAATCAGTAGATACTCACTCGTAATGCCTTATGTCATGACTTAGAAAAATGCGTGGGAGAGCACTTTGTAAAGCAATTATAATGTCGAAATGACAAAATGTAGGCTTTAACAGTAGTGATGATAATCTGCAAAGCAGTAGATCTACAGACTACCTTGTGATCCCAATACATCGATTTGAAAAACAACACTTAGAATTTTGCATCTTTATTTGCAAGAAATTGAAAACCTCAATTGCAAATAGACGTATTAATCTCGACATGTGATGAACATGGAAATATATACATCATAGAAATATTCCGGAATACCTCGTACTCAACGGAGAAACAGTACTGCACAGGTGCTGAATTTATCATTGCAAGAGATTAAAAATCTCAATTGCAAATAATGGATGTATAATCTCAACATGTAGAATAACATGGAAATATATTACATCACACATATGTTCTGGAATACAAAGTACTCTACAGAAACACAATATTTAACAGGGTCTAAAACATCTCAATACTAGTAAATAGCATTGTTAACAAGACCAATCTGCGAAATCCCAAAAATAGAAGGGTATTGAGCAAAATCGGCTTGGACCACTGTTTCATCCTATTTTGCAAATTCCTGTAAGAACAGGGAACTTGGTGCAAAATAGCGAAGATAAGGTTTTCCTGTGCGGTTTCATCCGGGGGAAATCCCGTAACTGCCGCCGGAGGGAGGCGTCGCCGCCGCGCTCGAGCAGCCCACATCCCGCAACTGCGCGTAGCCAAGGATGCACTGCCTCTGCGCGCAAGCCATGGGTCGACGTCGAGTCGGGGCCGGGAGGGCGCTGCGCTCCATGGACAGGGCGGGCCGCCACCGCTGATGCGGCTCGAGCGTGCCGGGCGTTGCCGACTGTGAGGCTCTGAGCGCCGTGAGCGGCGGTGGCTGTTGCCGACGGAGCCGCAGACGCCGGTGGGGGCGTAGGGGTCGGCCGACTGGGTGGCGGGTCGACGCGACCGCGTAGCCGCGCCGTGGCGCGCTCCATTCGTCACGTCTCGATGGGCGGCCTTCAATCGCGCGTCCGCATTGCTGCCCAGCCGTTCGCCGCCGCTGCTCACACTTGAGCGCGGAGTCCCCGCTGTCGTATGACGCGGTTGCGCTGCAGGGATGGCGAGATGGCGAGCGGCACTGGCCGCTCACTCCAACGCAAAGGAAATCAGAAAATTAGTAGTACATGGTACTTACTTCCCTTTGCATCATTGATTGTTTTCGTTGATGTGCCTGAACCGAGGAAAATGGAGAACGACTTCATCACCGTATGCTCCAGAATTCAGTCCTTGAATCAACAGATCATGACGCCGTCTGTACATCGATGAACTTCTTCTTTAGATTTCTTCTCTATCAAAAGTGTTGCAGGCACGGCGGCCTGGCCGTTGGCGTCGAAGTCGGCTGCGATCCAGGGTCATTGGGTTCGTGGAAGAACACCAGATGACGCCATGGCCGCATGCAGTGCCTGCCCGAGGAATTGGGCCTTGCGCCGCTGCTTCCGTCCGGGCCATGAGCACCACGCTGCTCACCGGAGATGGGTTGCAACCTTAATCCTGTACCAGATTAAATAGGAAAGGAATCACCTTAATCCTATAGCAATTAGATCAAATGTATGGTAACCGCCGTTGGCCCCGTTCACTTCGCGTCGAGGATCGCGCAGCGCCAGGCTTCTCGTCGAACCACTCGCCGGGGCCGACGGCCGCGTGCGCATACAGCGTTGTGCGGGAGGCCGGAGAAGCCACGCCACACGGTGCCTCTGTTATTGCTGGTGGGGATACTGCCATCGAGATTGATCCGTCCTCGTTTCCAGGTCTCTTGTTCATCGCTTCGCTGGGAAAAGAGCATGCTGATAACGTGTTTAGAGTAGAGAACGAGAGACAAAACACACAGATGTAAAAGTGAACAGTTATCCTCATTGATGATGGCATTTACATATATATAATCCCCGAAGGGGTACGACCGAAGAGATGCGCCTCGGTTAGGAAAAGCAGGGATTAATAGGATTAATTAAATCCTAACAACTGAACCACCGGACATTGCCCTAACAATGTCTCTTTCTCTTTTTTTGGTCGGTACTTTTCCGGTAGGTGGGCCGATAGAAGAGCCCACACACTATGCGCTGTGTCTCCTACCTGCAGTGTGATTTTAGATCCAAAAAAAAAGGAAAAAGAAAACCTAAAGTGTGATTCTTTTTTTTTTTTTGAGGGGTGATTCGGTACTACTAGTACTCAAGTCGGACTAGAACTTCATGTCGGGGCGACGTGTCGCGGCAAATAAATAGGCCAACCACGGGCCAAAAACAAACATCCTCCTGCACCGCCGGCCCGCCATGGCGCGACTGCCAGACAAGATTCCGGCGAGCCAATTCAACGCCGCCCTATCCTTCATACAACATTTCAAAGCCGGCCTCGCGTCCAGCCAGACCATCCGCGCAGAGCTCCTCCACCTCCTCGCGTGCTTGGGCAGGGGCGAGACCGCCGACACCCGCGCCGTCCTGGCCGGGGCGGACGCCATCCTCCGGGGCCATCCCGACCTCGCCCAGCGCTTCGACACCTTTCTCGGCCGCCCCAGCCAGCACGAAGCCAAGCCCGTCCGTGAAGACCCTGTTCCTGTCACCGCGGCGCCGAAGCGGCCCAAGAGGGAGCACCGCCGCACGGTCGCCGAGTGCGCCGGGCCCATGCGGTTCTTGGAGCGGGTGAAGATGGCGGACGCCGGACTCTACGACATGCTCCTGGTGCTTCTATTCAACGTGGAGATGGAGGGGACGCTGAACGCGCATCAAATCTACGCGAAGGCCCTGGAGGTTTTCGGCTCCGCGGACAGCCCTCTCCTCCGCGGTTTCACGCAGTTCCTGCCGCTGCCGACGGACGGGCGTGACTTTCTGACGCGGCGTCGCGCAAAGGAGGAGCCGGAGCACGGTGCTCGGGCGTCGAAGCGCAAGGCCGCCACCGCCGGCAAGCCGCCGAGCGCGGCAAAGAAACCCCGCGCCGACTACGACCGGAAGACGACGACCTCGAAGAGCGGCAGAGTCTCCGCGTTTAGGGACGCGTGGGAGTTCGAGACCACGTACTCGAAGCTGGCGGTCACGCTAAGACGGACCGAGAAATCACTGGAAGAGCTCAAGCCGAGGAAGGAGTCGCCGGAAGAAGTCGAGCCGGCGCCAGCGCCGGGACACCATGGGCGGCCGCGTACGCTGGAGCAACTCTACCCTGGCCGCGAGTGCCAGGAGGTTCTCCAGGAGATGTATGGCGGCATGTGGGGGCAGATGCGGGTGGCGCTCGAGGACGGCGCGCGCACCGAGCTGGCGCTGCAGACGATATTGCGCAGGCTGACGAAGCTAGAGCAGATGGCCGTGAAGATGGCGATGGGGCGGCGCGATCCCGCCCGCGTCGAGGCCCGAGTGAAGCTGCTTGTCTTAGAGCGGCGGGATCGCGCGTGCCCACCCGAGGGCCGGATGAACAAGCTTTCCGTAGACTGACCGTGTGGTGGCTCTTCGGAAGGAGGAGCGGCACGTGGTCGCGGTGACCCGTGCGTGTCCCCGGCCGGCATGCATGTTTTTTTTTACACTAATCCCTCGCTTTATTAAACCGACAGAGATCAAGGCAGGAAATTCTCACGTTAATCAGTAATTAGGAGCCGTTAATCTGGTGGGATCAAGTTATTACGGTGTAGATCAATCCTAGAAATTCCCACGTTATAAAAATTTCCTAAAAATTATGAGAGATCAGCAAAAGGAAAAAAAACACCTCCGATCTAATAAATGATCAAGAAAGATAGGTTGATTTCTCACGCTAGAAATCAGAAAAGGTACGATACTAAGAGATAATCTGATCTGTTTCTTGCCAGTTCTCTCATAAATATGTTTGCAGAAATTCTCACGTTAATCAGTAATTAGGAGCCGTTAATCTGGTGGGGCCAAGTTATTACGGTGTAGATCAATCCTAGAAATTCCCACGTTATAAAAATTTCCTAAAAATTATGAGAGATCAGCAAAAGGAAAAAAAACACCTCCGATCTAATAAATGATCAAGAAAGATAGGTTGATTTCTCATGCTAGAAACCAGAAAAGGTACGATACTAAGAGATAATCTGATCTGTTTCTTGCCAGTTCTCTCACAAATATGTTTGCTTCTATGCCCACGTTTCCTTCTTTCCGATTACTATTAAAAATATCAGGAATCATGATTCCCTCACCTAGACAAACGTCCTCTCTCCCTCCTTCCTCCTCACGAAGGAACAGATAAACGTCCTCTCTCTCTCCTTCCTCCTCACGAAGGAACAAATCACGATTCACTCGGGAGAAGATCTGAAACCCATCTCCCCCACCTCCTGCTGCTAAGAGTCTTGATAGACGACACTCTCCCCTTCCTCCTCCTGCTGACAGTCCTGGTAGGCGACGAGTTTCGATCTCGCTATCTCTCCCGTCCCTAAGCCTCCAATTGTTTTTTGTTGGTTCGGCTCAAGGAGGAGTGGTGGCCTCTGCATCCTCATGGCCTCTCTTCATCGTAGGCTTCGTCTGCCTCGACGCGGTTGTAGCCATGACAGATCGGATTGAGGCTAGCTAGAAGTCTAGCCCAGAATTGCATGAAAGACACCTATCAATCAAACATACAAGGACGAGTCAGATCGTCAATTGAATAGCTGCAGGCTGTTGCAACATAGATGAAGGCTTTGGTAAGGCCAGCATTATGTGAATATACCCTGTATGTCGACGCATGGCAGAATGACCCATGAGAGGATTCTCCGTCATGGTTGGAGAGCAGTATGGCGTCCAACTTTCAGATTAGCAGACCGACTATGCAGGCGTTTTGCTTCTGCGTTGTGCGCATTAGCGATGGACAGGAGCAGCCTATGAAAAATCCAAAAGCAACTGCAGGTGCAGCCCAGCCTATTCTCTCATTGGAGGAAAAAAACTGCTTTGAAAATTTAGAGGGCTCAAGATGGTACGTACGAACATGCTTCACTTCTCAACACTTCTCTTTTTCTTGAGTTGTCTTAAATCTAATTATTGTGGTATTATACATCTTTATTTTCTACAGAATAGTATATGCAATATGTAATTCATTATAGACTGAGGAAGAAATAGAATTGGAGGCCCAGCGTGCTGGACACCATAAGGCACGGAGACATCAGAGAACCTGGGATTGTTCAAGGTAGCGCTGCCGAGACACGTTGTTCCACAAGCCATGGTTGCTTCCGTCCAGTTCAATAGACCAGGAACATCAGGGACTCCATATATTCATGTCGAGGTATGCAGTAATCCCCTATACACAAAGGATATTCATAATGTACATATCAATTTCGAATGTGCAATACTAGCACAGATGCAGGCTTATATATAAGCATGAACCGAAGTATGTGTCGGATACACTATATAGTATATACAGCAGGTATGTTTGTAAAAATATAGTACAATTTATAGCTTACCTTTAAGTTAAATAACTTTGTTATCTACCAGTAGCACGTAGTAATAATCCCCCATCTATTGTCTCATCTCAATATATCATGCCACCAAGCTTTATCTGTGTGAGTTACCGGATCGCCGTTTCACTTGGGCTGTGGCGGTTGCTGCATGTTTGAGCAGGAGTAGCCTCATCGGGAATGTGTGGCGCCATATAAGCAGCTTCAATTGGAGACGATGGGCTCATTTCCATCTCCATAGAATAAACATCATGCACACTGTTGATGCATGCATACATGTACAACTAGGGCTGCAAGAAAAGCTCGAGGCTCGCGAGCCACTCGAGATCGACTCGTTTTTTGGCTCGACTCGAGATCGACTCGAAAAGAAACGAGCTGACTTTGAACACTTTATGTAGCTCGACCGAGAAATGAGCCCATCTTGAGTCAATATTGGCTCGCTCGATTTTAGCTCGATAGCTCGACATAATACCATTATGTTAAATGATCATGCCATATTAAATGGAAATAAGATAATTTGTTACCATATATGATGTGCATGATTTTTCTCTATTTTATTTACCAGCAAACATGGAAGTTTAATTAAGTGCAGAGAAGGTTTATGCCTAATTATGGTACGTGGTCGTCTATGTGTTAAATATCCTCTTATTTTTGGCAAAATTTCTTAGCATATGCACTTTCGTTTTCTTGTTTTTCGTCCACGAAGACCACCATCTATTGCTAGTTCGCCCAAGAGACCAAGATGAGCTCTCCCAAGCACGACGAGATTGCTGTACAAAGTTGTGTCGTGTTGTGTCCTTATCTAGTTGGAATAATCATGACAAATTTATAATTTTTACCTTCTTATTTAGCTCGAAACTAACTCGAGATCGACTCGAGATCGTTACAAGCTGAGCACGAGTCATGTTCTACGTCTCGATCTTGAGATTCACTTAGTTTGAGCTCGCTCGAATTTTAATATGAGTTGAGCTGAGCCAGCTCCAACTCGCTCGAACTCGACTCATTTGCAGCCCTATGTACAACGGTGAAACGTGATCAGCAGGCTAAGACGTCGGACGCCTATAAGTTAGTATTGATTGGTGCAATCATATCTTTGTACTGATCTATACATCTTCTATTGTGGCATTTATCTTCCACCACATGGAAGTGGAATCCATGTAAAATCTGTGTGGCGATGATGATACTGAATTGAGTCGTGTAGGACATTGATTTGTGGCAGTGTATATGCATGATATAATTCTTATGTAGTTTTCTCCCACGGTTACTAACCTATACAATCGATTTGCCAAAAAATCATGACTTGACCTTGATGTACATGGAGACAAAGTTATACGAAAATACGTACAAGAAGATGTTTGAACAGTCCTGATCTGCGCCTCTGTCATAGTCAAGGTGCATCGAGTCATATTTGAGAGTCCAGAAGGAGCATGTCCAATTGCGTACAACAGGTTTTATCTAGGGATCGCCTCATTTTGATTAATTTTTATCCTCGAATTTTTTAAACCAGATGGATACAAGATACCAATGAAATAGAAGGACAGAGTTGTTATGTTCTTTTGTTTCTTATTGAAGTGCCGTAATGTTGTTATATATTGAACTACAGGAACACAAATTTTTAATAATAGAAAACTACATATTCTTACTGCACCATGATTGTTGCAGGATACCATGGCACATGGTTTTGAAAAAACAAACACTATGGGGGAAATCTGTAAAAGACAAGGTTATTTAAGGTTTAGAATTTAATATATATATATCATGTTGTCCTGTACTCTTGCGACAACATGATATGGTTTGTGAATCGGGTGCCCTAAAACACAACTGGTGGACATAACTTATAGTTGCCTTATGCAGTGAATATATATGGCTGGCGAATACTATATTAAACAAACTGGTGAAGATTGTACCACACTGTTTGTTACATGAACAATAATTATCAAAGACAGGAAAAACTACTACGTCAATTTATCAATTAGTATATCATTTTAATTTTGAAGGTAATGTAGGATTTGGATATCCCTGTATTAGTGGATATACAAACCAACGAGGAGTGATGTGCACCAAGAACTTGCATAGTGTTGGAGCACTAAACATGATCTGTTAATTGAAAACATTCTAGATTGCTAATATTGCATGTCAGGGGCGAAATTGGGCCTGGGGCAACTGGGGCTATAGCCCCAGGCGTGGACCAGTTAGAATCTATGCCTTTAGAACTATTTTCCTGAGAATTTTTGTCTTATAAGGCCCAGCCCCAGGTGTGCAAACCCAGCCAACTCGCACAGACTATACGTACAGGCTTCTCGGCCCATTAGGCTCTCCAACTCCACTTACGTACAGAAAAAGAATCGACCAGCTATTTGATTACGGATTAATCGGCAGAAATCTCGCCCGATTGAAAAAAAATACCTCGCTCACATCTGCGCTGCTTCTCTTGCCCTCGTCAATTCCCTACAGAACGGAGTTGCGCGGCCGCTCGCAGGCGGCTCAGGTCTTGAATAATCTCACCGAAGGGCTGCCTCCTGCACCGTGACGATCGGCTTGGTCGCCTCCTGATCTACTCCCAACCTCCCTCTACCAAACTAGCAAGACAGGTAGTTTCTACTCTATATCATCTGCTCTTTTTTCATTGAGGATGCTATATCATCTGGGATCTGCTTGACGCTCGATTAACTTTTTTTTCCTTGTTCCTTTGTATCGTCAAAATCAATTATTTGATGACTTCACCCAGTTTTATTTTGTTCTTAACAAAAAGTAGAAATCCAAGATGAAGATGACTCGGTCAATTTTACTGTGCGAAATTTCGTATGAAGAATTGACTTAATTAATGTATTATAGTGCCTTAATTTTAAACACTCGGTTTCATGCTTACAACTCAAGGTCCTTCTACTATTGCTAGTGAAGAAATGATGGCCTCATATAAAGCAAGTCTCCATTAGTTTGGTATCAACATTTGCAATGATGCATTTTCTTAAGTTGTTTACATGTTTGATTGAATTTTCTCTCATGGTAATTATAAATTCGTATTTTCATTCTTAATGCAAATTTGTGGTGCACTTCAAACATGCATTGGTATATGTGGTATTTGGCATTATTTATAGCAGCTTAGTTTTAGCCCTAGGCTTAGAGAAATCCTGGTTCCGCCTCTGTTGCATGTTGTAGACTGAAGAACTAGAGATAAGATTTTTTTTTTTTCCAACAATGTGTTATAATGTTGAACAGGCATGGCTTTTTATGTTCAATTTTTAATCCTAATATATGCATATAATTTGTAATATTACCAGCAAATTATATCTGTGTACCAGTATTAGCATAATTTATCAAACAAAATGTAAATTAATAAAGAACCATGTTCCAAGTAGGCCACTTGATGAATTTAAGTTGATTACGACATAAAAATTTCATTAGCACTCACGTTTGTTGGCTAGCCCATGCGAATGCACGGGTTGACGACTAGTTTACACTAATTCCTGGTGATCTAACTCAATAATTGTTTTTTTACACTAATCCCTCGCTTTATTAAACCGACAGAGATCACCAGCAAAGATCATAGACGACACATCGAGATCAAGGCATGATATTTGTTAATGGAGTTCATCCATATGGCTACATCTCCGGGGCAATGAATACGAGCGCTCCTCCCCAAGATACCGCAACATTGACCGCCCGGACGTCGGCACATGCCACCGGCTCCTCTGCATACTTGTTGCTATCAAGTCGTCATGGGTTATAACGTGTGGTGACTCCTCATTATATAAGAGCCCTAGGATACAACGTGTACGACTCCTACACGACTCGTACCTATCCACACAAATTACAAGTCCAAGTCCACGTCACCCCTTGCGTACAAATATATTCGACACAAATATAAAAAAATCACCTTGGCGAATATTCTCCAACCGTCTAAACATTTTCCGTGCGTCGAACCTCCATGTACTTCGGACTTGGGTTCTCTTCTTTGTAGCTTATGAAGAGCTACCCGATAGGTCTGACCCGATGCCACCGTGGGACTCCCTTGCAATTCCTGCAGTTCCACTCTTCATGGCTCCACCTGTAATAATTCTCCGTTGCAACTTATAAAGATGTGAAGCTGTCCTCTCTTCCATCATCACGGTCACCCCATCTTCCATGATTTTCATGGTCTTCTTACCACCATCATGAAGAACACCAAGTGAAATTAGATTACTCCTTAACTCTGGCGCATGCCTGACTCCCAGAAGTATCCGCTCAACTCCATCTAACATATTGGTTTTGATGTCACTTACTCTAGAAACACGGTAGCCCATGGCATCGCCGGCATAGGCTAAATCAAACTCACCAGACTCATACAAAGAGAACCACTCTCTGTTGGGCGTCACATGAAAAGAGCTTGCTGATCCAACATCCATGCCCCCCCTTTAGTTCACCGCCTATCTCGGATACTACAAAAACATCACTATCGTCATTGTCCAAGCCATCACCATGAGTAGACACATTAGCACTTGCCCCACCATTCAGTTCTGGGCACTCCTTTTTTACATGTCCCCACTCCTTGCACCTGAAACACTACACCTTTTTCTTCTTCTTTTTCTCCACCTCTTGTCCCTTCCCAAGCTGATAACCTTCAACTGCCAACCCCAAACCTTGAGCGATCTCCTTTTCAGAGGCATTCTTTTGCTTGATTGTCGGAGTAAATGACCACGGGTAGCCCCATCAGCCCCCTTTGGCATTTCAAGACATCGGGGCAGGCTGAGCCCCTCAAACCTCAAGGACAAAGAACCGCCTTCTTGGGGCCGGCTGGGCCAAGTAGCCGGTTGCCAGGAGACGGCGGAGTCCAGAAGACGGCCATGAAATGGGCCGACTCCTGGACGGGCGGCTTCCTGGGAAGCCGGGTCCTAGCAGGCGGCCCCTCGCGCCCTCAAAGTCAGCACCAACTTAAACATGACGAGACGGGGCATGGCTACAGTGCAAGCCTGCCAACCCCGAATCCTGGGCCGAACGTGGCCACAGTGCAACGTATAGGGCAGGCGTCCCGCGCCCAGAGCAGGACTGTTGCCATGCCGCCCGTGACATCACCCATGGCAGGGGAGGCCATGCTCCCGCGACGTGCGGCCAGTACGGCCCGCAGGCGGCGGGCCCTACCTGTCCGTGAGAAGCCAGAAGGCGGCGAGCCCGGACCAGTCGGCTCGGTAGGAGGTCGGCCCCCAGCAGGCGGCCTTCTCTCTCCCTTGAAGTCTGTGCGCCATTAACCAGATGCGACGGGGTGTGGCTACAGTGAGCGCCCGCCAGGCGGCGGGACTGTACCCACGCTCCCCCTAACGAGGCCTTCGTCATCAGGAGCAATACTACAGCATAAAGCGGTCAACCCTGGCCCGTAGACGGCAGGACCCACCTATCGGCGGGGATCGCGGCAGGCGGCGGACCAACCAGGCGGCGGGCCCCAGTGGTCGGCGGAGAAGCCAGCGACCAGCGACGCTGACCGCCGGGTCCCGCGGCAAGCCGGATTACCATTGTACCCCTAGGGGGTAGACCTATATAAACCCCCCAGGTTACCCCATGCAAGGGGTTGGGAACTTTGGAGAACACCTCAACCGAGCACCCGACGTGCCATACACACACGTAGAGAGAGTGGAGTAGAGCTAGCCTTGCCCTTCTTCCTCCTCTAGCCAAACAGCTCCAGGAGCAAGCTTGTAGCTACTTGTTGAAGTAGTGATCATGCGGAGACCCCGCAAAGCAGGACTAGGGGTGTTATCTCCTAGGAGAGCCCCGAACCTGGGTAAGATTCGCAAGCGTACGCGGTCTCGCTCACTCCCGCTTCTAGAGCCCGGCGACGTACTTTTGTCCCCATCCATGATAAGCCATCCCCTGGCATATGTCGCTCGATATCCCCGACATTGATCAACTTATGTTCAAGCAACGCTGCAGTGATTTCCTCTTCTTCTTCTTTTTTTTTTTTGAATCACCGGGGGAGAGTTCTCCCACACCTGAATATGTTACTCAAATTGGCTAGAATGCCATGAGATTGATCCAGTTTATAAGAAAAAACGGATCAAAAAACCTGAAGCAGTTGAACCGTTTATGAGAGAAACTGGCCTAACATGCAACGGTACAAGAACAGGGTAAAAGAAGATGTGAAACTAAAATGGACGCCCAACCCTATATTTGAACAGCTTCTTCCTTGCGACTACAGTTCTCCTAGGATCTCATTTCTCGCTGTTGTGAGTTCTTCGGGTGAAAACCCGAATCTAGTATATTATCGGGCAGGATGACAACAACTGTGTTTCACATCGCCCCCTCCTTGCAGGCGTCGGTTTTGGAGACTTTGATCGGCTTTGGCTGTCTAGCTTGAGTGATGTGGGGCTGGTTTGGGTGGTCACAGGTTCTAGATTTGAGCGGTGACCGACTTTTCGATGTGTAGGCTATACTAGTCAGGGGAGCGCATCGTTCACTTGGTGTCAGAGAGGCCTAGTTCTGCCTACATTTATTCTGGCAAATGGATTTGCTCCCCTCTTGGGTGTCGAGGGGTCTAGCACTGAATTGCTTTCCTTGTGCGGTGTTTGTCTGGCGATGTTCCAGGCCTATTCTTTGTTCTGCTTGTTTCGCTTGATGTCATGGTCTTTGTAAATCATAAACCATGATTTTTTGGTTGTGGCTGAAAGTCATCTTGAGAGCATCGTTATAAAGTAGAAACATCAGAAAAGTTTTAGATCTGTGCACAGCCACCATCTTCTCCCAAGACACGGAAAGCTTGCTGGTCCATAGTGAAGCATAACAAAGCCAGGAAGACCAAGGTGCCATCATGGAGAGAACCAGCTGGTTAACGATGGAGAGCTCTAGGCCTGCTGGCCCGAGCCACAAGACAACTGATGACCATCTTCCGGTTGAGAGAAACAAGACCAAAAAAATGCAATGTAAATAGTTCATCTTACTTATTATCAGAGATTATTATTTTTGCATCATTTCGGAAAATGATGAAATGTTTCTAATTTGAGATAAAGAAAAGACGAAATGATTATCAAATGATCACAGGCTTAAACCAGAGCCAGCGTGCATTGCTTGCTCTGTATATCTGTTGATAACAGAGCCGTCGTACCCTGTTGTTAGGCCTGTAGTTTTTTGATGATGAGATCCACCACACACTGCAGCTAGCTCAATTGTTTTCAGCAAAACTAATTTGGTATGTTGATTCCACCTCTCCGAATAAGCCATACATGCTAGTAAGTATACAGTTACTTTGAAACCCTCACAAATATGTTCTGAACACAAACAGAGAACTGCCGCCAAGAGTATGAAAAACAGATTCACACAGAGAAGGAAAGAAAAGAGTCAATGATGCTCATCCTATTTCATAAAGATGAAATGTTTCTCACATGATGATAGAAACGTCGTTGTACAGAACAACAAACAGACCCTGAACCGTTCATCATTGACCCTGATCCCCACTCGGCAGCTAATTTGCATCATAGAATCCTAGTTATGACACTATCCTTCAGACCAAGTCTTGAACATCACTCACTATTTCACTTCTTCGGGGTGCCAAAGCCTCCACGTTTGGTGCCTTAATTCTTCTCAATATTTAGCCTGGAATCTAAACTACAATACCATGACAAAAGTTTTTCCCAACTGCAGAGAAGAAAACGATCCTACTCAAGGCGCTGATAACTGATGAAACATCCAGCCGACAATCAGCCTAGCACTAGCAGCACAAAACAGATTGATATGTTAGTACAGCTGATATATATATAGAAAGCTAAACTCCTGTACGAGGCATGTAATGCTAGCATAGCAGAATATATTGAGTCAGACAGAATATAATAAATATGAATTTTACATAAAAAGCAACTCTTCACACATACACAGGGAAAATGCAAAATGGTTTAGACAACCCTCCAAGACTGATGCAAAGAATGTCGCATCACAGAAAAGAGCAGAACAATGGCAGTCTTTTCAGAGCATGGCAAACATTGCAACCGCATACTGAATATGGCAAACATTGCAATAGCATTGGTAAAAAAAAGAAGAAAACAGATCAAATGCTGAATGACAACAACACGTATCAAGCTACTTGTATACACATCAACAGATGAGTATTGACCATCGAGGCAACATGAAACATGCAGTTGCAACATCTAATGCCGTGTCTCGGGCATATCTTGGCAATTTCAGAACTTAATATCTGGCTGAACCACATTTTACAGACAGTGAACAATCTGTTGCTAGTCTCTCTTTTTTTACAGACAGGTTCAGCAGAGACCTGACATTACCACATTTGAAGCCTCTACCTACAACCCCAAGTTATTTACAGTACGTCTAGGCTTGTGTTGTTACCATTTGAGTTTCCCCTAGTAAACGACTATATCAATGTTCTTGTTAAAAATGACTATTACCCATATTTACTCTAAGAGGTAGAAAACATATTGATGCATGACCATCAATTATATTAAACGATTGAAAACTCACCAGGAAAAGATCCATACAAATGATTAAGTGGTCCAACTTAATCATTATACCATGATGATAATAGATTGGTTCGTTTAACACCAACTAATCACATTATTGCATAACTTATGTAAGACATGATTTAAAAGAGGAGATCTTATGTAGTAAATCTACCTTCTGCGAGTACACTATTTAGATAGATGCATAGATGTTCAAACTGGCATTGCTATTCCAAGCGTATAGGTAAGAAAGGTAATAAAACATATGTATATAAATTTAGAAGGCAAATGGCTGACATGTTGCACCAGACACAAGTTCAAGATATGGTCAACCCATGGCACAAGTTTTTTTGAGAAATGAAAGCATTTTCTGCTTTCAGAAACATCATCTACTATCTATTAGCAAAACTGCATTGATTAAACGGTCTTCTATGGAATGTCGATGAGAATTCAAGAGATAAGTACAAATAGCAAACAGTTCCTCCTTCCATGTCCCAAGCAAGACTACTAGTAGTTTGCATATGCAGGATCACATGGCTTTTTTCTGTGAGAGTATATGACTAATTGGGGGCAGTGGCAGTGCCTCTTTAAAATTGTGGGTCCTGTTGATCCCAAAAGTTACTAGTGAAACTATTCCATAGAGTTAAATTTCATGCGAAATCTTGGGAGAGCAATGCAAACTTCAAAGAAAATAAAGTATTTCACCCCACAGTTGTGCAGTCCTGGCAGCATTGCTGGTCCAAAGAAAGGGACAATGATAATACAGTACCTTCTTGAGAATCACCTTTCTCCGAAGATGGAGCAGCATCCTCACCATTGCTATCAGAGGTCTTTGAGTCCTTAGCATCATCTTCGCTGGCTGTGCCCTTCACCGATTCTTCATTTGATGCACTCCTGGAAACAACATCCAAAGAATCATTCACCTCTTGAGCTTTGTATGTGCATTCATATTTGTCAAACGTGCTAGCACATCCTGGAGCAACTTCTCCATAACCCCCAACCCTAGGTGAAAACAAAGGCATACATTTTTATTAGTCTATAATTGTTAAGTTTGTAGACAATACAAGGACATGAAAGTTACTGCAATCTGAGGTAGAATAGCACAGCTAAAATTATTCCATCAACCATTTTGATGACACGAGGTGGTAACGATGCTCTGTTCACTGATGTTTATAACAAGAGACTAGTCAGGAGCAGAGGTACATAACTCTTCTCAAATAGGATGATACATATCCCTCCAATATATGCAGATTTGATATTCATGCCAATGCATAAATCATAACAAAAGATGTCAGGTCCTAACTCTCAAGTACTGCCATCAAAACACTGAGGCTAATTCGACCTGTGGAATCACTCAAACACAGTTGAGGTTGCTGCCGAACAAAAGAAAGAAAAACATTGCTTGGCAACCACCTTGTCGCAGAACATCTAAAACTGTTGTAAACTCATCTTCCAAACTAAAAGACTCAAAGTCCCAAAGTAACTAAGGGCACATGGAAACAACCAACAACTAATCCTAAAGAGTACCGAACTAATGGGAAGTATTTTTTCCACAGTCAAATCCATACACATGTTTCAGCATTGCATAGCTCAGAACAGGGGAGGCATTTGGTAGTAGAGCCCTCACCTGACATTGAGGTCATGGCTGACACGTTCAACGGCGTCAACAAAGCCACCCTCCTTGATAGTATTGGACCCCTTGTCAAGCAGCTGCTGTGCCTCATCTACTGTTTTCTCCTCCTCTCCCCTCTCCTTGATAGTATTGGACCCCTTGTCAAGCAGCTGCTGTGCCTCATCTACTGTTTTCTCCTCCTCTCCCCCCTCCTCATCACCTACATCCTCACTAGGGATCGACAGCAGCAGATCCTGGTATTCGAGACGTTCCACAGGAGTGTAGAAGCTGACAACTGGAATCAAATTACAGAAGCCATGATCATCACACACCTTCTTCACCCGCTCCGATTGTAGCTCGATTGTGAAGAGGCCAGCCGCCGTGTTAACGAAAATGGCATTGACTCCCTCGGCAAATCCCAATACCGTCACTTCAGCCTCTGCATCCACTATAGCACCAGCTGGGAGCAAATTTTCCAGGTCGATGACCCGGCTAATTACCCATTGTGCATCACTCTCCTCCCTTGACCACAATTTGAGTTGGGAACTGAAGCCTTCGCTAACTCCTATTCCACCATCCTCCGCCACCATGAGGTTAAATATCGGCTCGGGGTCAATGTGCCTGTACGGCGTCTCGAACCCAGTCAGGACGTTGCTGGCCAAGTCATACTCTAGGATGACCCCACCGTCGGACATGAAGTAGAGCAGAGACCTCCCAAGGAGCAGGCTGGAATGACATGTAAACTTCAACGCGTCGCATTTGTGACTAATCTTCTTCAGTGCACCGGACCACGTGCCAGTCTCTGACGAGTAGACGCACACCGACGTGAGACCGGCATACATGATCTGCTTTCGGAACACGGTGAAGACGAAGACCACGCGGAAGGGACCCCCATTGCAGTCGCGGTGGTCGCACCCGTCCGCTGGGCAGAGCACGGCCGCGGTCCGGTACACGTAGCTGCTGTGCAGCGGGGGCACTGGTATGCGCCGCTGGACGCCCGTGTTTAGATCCCACACAAGGAGTTGCTGAGCACCAGATCCCTCGGACTCGGAGAGGAAGAGGGCGCGGCCGTGGCGGCAGTCGACAGCGAGCCAGGAGGCGCGGTCTGGGGCGGGGATGGAGAAGGGCGAGGCGGTGGTGGAGAGGAAGCGGGGGACGCGCTCGTCCTCCCAGTTGTGGAGGAAGCCGATCAAGGGCAGTGCCCGATGCTGATGCTGCTCGATGAAGCGGCGGCGGAAGTCGGGCTGGGAGACGGCGCGGCCCCAGGCCTTGCAGGCGAAGGAGAGGCGGAGGAGGCAGGCTGGGTCGTCGGGTGGGAGGCGGAGGAGGATCTCCTCGACGAGCTCGTACGGGAGCGAGGTGCGGCGGCGTGGCGGTGCTGCCATGGTGCGCTGCTCGCTGGGTCTTGTTGGTGTGGATCTGGAAAGGGGGAAGAGGGTGAAGTGGTTGGGCTCAACCAGGAACCAGGTTCAGACTTGAGAGGGTGAAACAAGATTGTTTTCCTTTCTTTTTTCTTTTTGCGGGTCCTTGTGGAGAAAAGAGACTGAAAAAGGAAATTTCTGCAACATTTTGACTTGCATAACTTTTCCTTTCCTTGTATATATAGACATCAAAGAGATGGAATTGTAGAGGTCATATGAATTTTTGAAAAAAAATTCTAACACGATCTTGATCTTGGACATCAAAGAGAAACTTTTACGTGTCCCCCACAAGCCTCGCCTCTTTTTAAGTTCTTGTTACTGTATTATTTATATTTATCTAAAGCATCTAAAGATCCAAAGGGCCGATTTTGCAATTTTTACGTTGTTTTCTCTAGAGAAATGCAACAAATCCTGCATTTCAAAGAGACCTGAAGCCCCCCCTCTCTTTTTAAGTTCTTATTACTGGAGCATCTAAAAATCTAAATGGTCAATTTTGCAAATTTTTAGGTTGTTTTCTCTAGAGACACGCAACAAATCATGCAGTTCAAAAAGATCTGAAGCCCCTCCCTCCCCTCACGGCAAGAAAAATGATAGTAGAAATTAAGGTCAAAAGGCCTAGTCTATCTTCGGTTACATCTGCACTATTATTATTAAATCTATAATACTATGTCCCTCCTATTTTTTGCAATACACAATCTTCTCTTCTGTTGTTATTTACACATTTTTTTGTTATATTCATCAGGGACGCACTTTATGATTTCCATATGTTAGCCATTCATCACTTGATGTCAAATTCATTGCAATGGCGACACCGTACTAGCTGTATTTATATAGGTGCATGTTTTTTTAATAGAAACTAATCCTAACAATGAGATCACCCTAGAGGAAACATATTCATGAACCCACTCGTCATTGTTCGATCGAGTATAATTTGCAAAAAGTTCTTTGGCACCCATTCTAATGGTCACTCATGAAACTCCTCCGTGCAACACATGATGTATCTACCACCTTGTCATTAAGAGGAAAATATACAATCATTGAGTTTTGTTGTTTAATGCAACCATTGAGCAAGCTGGCCTGAGGGAACTTGACTTAAATGGAAGACAATATACTCGGGGTAATAATATACAAAATCCTACTTTTGAGAAGTTGGGTAGAGTGTTATGCTGCCCAGATAGGGAGGAAAGCTACCCTATAACTGAATTTATTGCTCTAGTTAGAGAAAAATCTGACCACACACCCTTTTTTCTGGACTATGTTGTTGTGCCAAAACTTGGTCTTATTTTTAGATTTGAAAACTCTTGTTTTTTGAGAGATGGAATTAAAAAATTGGTGGTTGATACTTGGTTGGACCCTACTGTGAGAGGCTCTAGTATTGAAAAATGACGGTGTAGGCTAAAGAAAGTCAAGGCAAAGTTAAATGGATAGAACAGAAATATGAATGCTTGGTACATGACTCTAAAGGAGGATATTCTTGTAAAATTAGATAATATTGATAAACATTGTGAGATGTTTAGATTAATTGCTAATACGAAACGGGAACAAAAATACATGAGAGCTCAATTGGATAGATTATGAAACAATAGGAACTTCAAAAACTGAAATTCTCGAAGGGGAAGGTAATACTAAGTATCTGCATGCCAAAGCTAATGGTTGAAATATAAAAAACAAAATAAATTATCTGGATTAGGAAGAGGGTAGGATTGAAGTGGGGGAATTGTTTTATTGAGTATATAACTAATTTTTTATAGAAACCTCTTTGGTCATTCTGAGGTTTCCAATATTTCTCTCTGTTTTGAGAATAAAAATCTATTCCTAAATGGATTGTAGAGAAATTGACTGCGGTGTTCTCTTTGGAAGAAATTAAGGAAGTTGTTTTTAAAATGACCCATAATAAATCTCATGGCCCTGATGGTTTTACTGCTGAATTATATAATCATTTTGAGGGGCTGGTCAAATTTGATATGACGGCTTTATTTGATGATTTTCATAAAGGGGTCCTGGATATTTCAAGATTAAACTATGATATATTACCTTGGTGATGATTTTACATGAAGCTCTAAATAGCATCTACATGGCCGCGGTCGGCTCTGGCCCAGGGCAGGAGGGGCGACGGCCTGGGGCCCGGCCAAAATAGGGGCCCATATCTGGTACAATACATAGGGTAGAGCAAAGGAAAAAAGAAAAAAAAGGGCCCATCTATTATGTACCGCATAGCCAACCTAGCAAGCATGTAGGACGCAGCCACCTAGCAACGAACGGAAGTAGCGTCCAGGTCCAGAAGGTTGATGGTTCGATTTTTAGTTTTGCTAAAGCACGTCTAGATGTGCTCTAAGTATTGCACATCTAAATCCTATGTTCTTGATTTTATGCTAAGATTTGTGCAAGTATTTTCTTTTGTCTTTTTTTTTCTTTTTTTCTAGATTGATTGAGTCACTTAGCTGTGTAATAATTAGAGAACATCTAGATGTGCCCTAGACAACTTTCATTTTCTCTCGTGCGAATCACTAGTCCTCGTCCAGCCGACCACTCCCCCTGACTGAAATTACTGATCCCCTAATCACGCAAGGTCAGAGAGAGTTGGAGGCGGAGGCACAGGAACGATCAAGTCAGCAAGAGATCGGGGAGAGATCAAGATCATCAAGTAATTCTCATATTGAAAAACTTTACGAGACTGTGCCTGCTGGGCAATTTTTTTTTCGTGTTTTCAATCTAAAAATCTTAATCTGATGTCAGATTTTTCTTTATTTTTACATCACTTGCAGCTGCATCCATTCTTTAGCGTGTCAGACTATCAGTTCGCTTGGTTGTTCGTGGGGGAGCTAGTCAGCCTCTTGGCTGTACGTGTGACTGAAGAATTATTTGAGGTATGTTATGATTAAAGAATAATGCTCGACACCCTAATACGGGTATGGATCTTTATATATATAAGGGTACAATAGTGTACACGTACAATATACGGTTACAATATACGTAATATATAGTCTAACACCCTCCCTCAATCTTAACTGTGACCTGAAGTACAAAGCAAGTTAAGATTGCATCTACAACCTTCAAACTGAGGTTGTGGAAGAGGCTTCGTGAAGATGTCAGCAAGTTGATCTTTGGAGGAGAAGAACTTGATATGTAGAAACTTTTGTGCAACACGTTCCCTCACAAAATGATAGTCAACTTCGATGTGCTTGGTACGAGCATGAAAAACTGGATTAGATGAAAGATACGTCGCACCAATATTATCACACCAAAGAACCGGTGGCTGCTCTTGAGAGACTCCCAACTCTCTCAACAGAGACTGTACCCAAATGAGATCAGCCGTGGCATTGACAACCGCCTTGTACTCTGCTTCAGTGCTACTCCGAGATACTATGGCCTGCTTGCGCGCACTCCAGGCAATCAAGTTGAAACCAAAGAAGACAGCATAGCCCCCCGTTGATCGCCGGTCATCCAGACTCCCAGCCCAATCTGCATCAGAAAACGCCGAGAGAGCACTCGAGGGGGTAGACCGAAGATGCAAGCCATAGGAGACAGTATGAGAGAGATAACGCAGTATACGCTTCACAGCTGACCAGTGTGAAGTCCGAGGAGCATGAAGATACTGGCACACACGGTTTACCGCATAGGAGATGTCCGGCCGTGTGATAGTCAAGTACTCTAAACCACCAACAGTACTGCGGTACTATGTAGCATCATCTGAACGAAGCAAGGCACCATCCAAGGCTGATAACCGATCAGTCGCAGACATAGGGGTGGTAGCATCACTAGTGGAAAACAGGGCATTAAACCCGGTTCCAGAGGGCCTTTAGCCCCAGTTCTTAAACCGGGACAAAACAAACGGGACTAATACCCAAAACCTTTAGTCCCGGTTGGCTTACGAACCGGGACCGAAGGTGCTCCACGTGGCCGCTGTAGGGTGCCCAGGCAGGAGGACCTTTAGTCCCGGTTGGTAACACCAACCGGGACCAAAAGGCAGCCACGCGTCAGCAGCTCGCAGATGCTGGTTTTTTTTTGAAAGGGGGGTTTAAGGGTTTTGGAGGGTTTTAGGGGTTTCATATTGTGTTAGCTAGCTACTACATATAGAGAGAAGTGACCTCTCTTTCTCCGTGCTTGGTCGACGGTAGCTACTACATATAGAGAGAACTCGACGCTAGCTAGTAAGCAAATGAAGGAACCATTAATTACACAACATTGTGATCATGAACATATATAGAGAGAAGTGACATCTCTTTCTCCGTGCTTGGTCGAACAACAAGTTTTCGTATATCTATCCGATGCTACTACATATATACAATATAACATCCCTGACATCATCAAGCGCCAAACTCCCATTGAATTTACGTATGGTATTCTCCGTCTTTATGTATGACGTGGTCAAGAAAGAATCCCGCCAATTCCTCTTGAATTGCTCGTATGCGATCATGTGGTAGGAGTTCATCCCGCATCTGCCACATCTAATTTAAAGAAGGGGGTCAATACATATATATGAATGAAACTCAACACAATTGATGGTAATAAAATAAAATTGTGAATATTGTTTACGTACTTTATATTGTTTGTCAGAGTAGCCCCGCTTAGAGGTCGAGTGGCGCATGAACTCGCAAACGTAGTATCCACATAAATTATTCCCGCCTTCCTGCCACAAGCACTTCACGAGAATAGAGTTCAATCAAACTGATAATCAATCATGATAAATGGTATTGATGAAAATAGAATCAATGAGAGATGCGCGGAATTAGCTAGTACTACTTACGTTGGGGTGTGTAAATCGCAGCTCCTTCTGCAGACCCGGAACCATTCCGGTGAACTTTTTCCAAACCCTGTCAGGCAAAGAAAATGATTACTTGATATCAGGAAATGAACGAAAGTTGCCGATATGGTGCGATAATGATTGAACTTACTTCTGGAGCATTGCAGTCATGTCCGCATAATCCTGGGGATCTTTACGTCTCGAGTCTAAGACAGTTACTACTCCCCCGTCAAGCTTAATGGATAGCAGAATAAAGTGGAACCTGCGCACGCATAACTCATCAATTACATTACTTAACCTCGAGTAAGCGAAACAGAATATGCACAAGACAGTAACACTCACTTGAAGTTGTAAGGAAATTAAGAGTATTTTTCCCTTTGTTTTGATGTCGAAGGAACGATTTTAGCAAGTTTTGCTCAGTATCTTCAACTCTGTTTTGTACCGTCCATTCATTTACGGTATTTGGGCTAATGAACCCAATGTCATAGATATGTCCTCTTTTGCATTCGACGATCTTCAATCTGCATAATATAGTGAGGATAATTATATATACATGCAATGAACGAGCTGAGCTAGAGACTTAATTACATAAGTAATACTTACAGATAGTAGCAAGTCATGAGTTGTTTGTCGAGGGCCTCTTTATTGAATAACTGAAATTATTCCACAAATTCAACAGGCATCAGGTCGACTCCAATGAAGTCGTGCTCATCTTTAATTCTCACCATCAAACTATCGGTCCCATTCTTCCTGCAGCTTTCCAAGTACCACTCATGCAATCTTCGCATCATCGTTGTTAGAGGAGGATGATCAGGTTTGACGAGAGGCTTCCCGTGCTCGTATGTAAAGATCTCTACTATCTCAGCCGTTTCAAACTGTACATCATCGCCCACGTAATCACCAAGAGTGGTACCGGGCAGTAGCCCCGGATGATTAGCGATATCGCTAGACACCTTGAGCGGGGGGCACGATTGCTTCTCCTGTAAGCCGAGCTAGGGAATTATTTTCCCACTTCTTCATTTAGCTTCCCTTGCAGCACTGGTAGTACTTCCCGACCGCTGCGCTTCACCATATGTTATTCCAATACAGCGATCATAGTTGGACTGCGGCGGAGACGGTGGTGGTCGCTTAAGGGCATCCAGTGTGCGCTTCGCTTTCACCGGATCTACCATTTCCTTAGGAGGTGGAGGTTTCCGTTCAAAATGGGCCTGCACTTCGGCTGCCACGATGTCATCGGTTTCCTCGTCAGTCCTCTCATATGGTAACTTTGGAAGAGCCTTGAGGCTTGGACCAAATTTGAATTTCTTCCCGCCTCTTGTACTGCTAGCCGCCATAGCGGCGGCGTTTCTCTTCCGCCGTTGCTGAGGCGGCGGAGTCCGCTGACGCGCCGGAGGAGGCGGAGGAGGAGGCAGAGTGCGCTGACGCGCCGGAGGAGGCGGAGTCCGCTGACGCGCCGGAGACAGCTGAGGCGAAAGAGGACTCTGCTGAGGGGCCTCATCCGGCTGAGTCTGTTGAGGAGCCTCAACCGGCTGAGTCTGCTGAGGCGTCTAGTTTGGAAGCTTGATGTACTCCTTTCTCCATAGACAAGTACTCCTTAAAGCATTTTCTAGAAGAATATCTGATAACCCACAAGTATAGGGGATTGCAACAGTTTTCGAGGGTAGAGTATTCAACCCAAATTTATTGATTCGACACAAGGGGAGCCAAAGAATATTTACAAGTATTAGCAGCTGAATTGTCAATTCAACCACACCTGGAGATTAATTATCTGCAGCAAAGTGATCAGTAGCAAAGTAATATGATAGTTTTGATAGTAGTAGCAACAGCAATAGTAACAGTGATAGCAATGATTTTGTAGCAAGTGTAACAGTAATGATAGCAGTAGTAACTTAGCAAGAACAATATGAGAGAAATTCGTAGGCATTGGATCGATGAATTCGTTGGATGATATTCATCATATAACAGTCATAACCTAGGGCGATACGGCACTAGCTCCAGTTCATAAATATAATGTAGGCATGTATTCCGTAAATAGTCATACGTGCTTATGGAAAGAACTTGCATGACATCTTTTGTCCTACCCTCCCGTGGCAGCGGGGTCCTATTGGAAACTAAGGGATATTAAGGCCTCCTTTTAATAGAGAGCCGGAACAAAGCATTAACACATAGTGAATACATGAACTCTTCAAACTACGGTCATCACCGGGAAGTGTCCCGACTATTGTCACTCCGGGGTTGCCGGATCATAACACGTAGTAGGTGACTATAACTTGCAAGATCGGATCTAGAACATAGATATAATGGTGATAACATAAATGGTTCATATCTGAAATCATGGCACCCGGGCCCAAAGTGACAAGCATTAAGCATGGCAAAGTCATAGCAACATCAATCTCAGAACATAATGGATACTAGGGATCAAGCCCTAACAAAACTAACTCGATTACATGATGAATCTCATCCAACTCCTCACCGACCAGTGAGCCTACGAAGGAATTACTCACTCCCGGTGGGGAGCATCATGGAATTGGCGATGGAGACGGGTTGGTGATGACGAAGATCAAAGATCCCCCTCTCCGGAGCCCCAAACGGACTCCAGATCTGGCCTCCCGATGAAGAACAAGAGGTGGCGGCGGCTCCGTCTCGTGAAACGCGATAATTCTTTCTCCCTGATTTTTCTCTCCGAAAATATGACTTTATAGCATCAGGGTTGGACTCCGCGGGGCCACCAGGTGGGGACAACCCACCTGGGCGCGCCTAGAAGGGGGGGGGGCGCCCTGGTGGGTTGTGCCCACCCAGGTGCCCCCCCTCCTGTGGTTCTTGGCTCCAGAAATTCTCTTTTATTATATAAAAAATCCTCGCGAAGTTTCGTTCCAATCCGAGAACTTTTATTTCTGCACAAAAACAACACCATGGTAGTTCTGCTGAAAACAGTGTCAGTCCGGGTTAGTTTCATTCAAATCGTGCAAATTAGAGTCCAAAACAAGAGGAAAAGCATTAGGAAAAGTAGATACGATGGAGACGTATCAACTCCCCTAAGCTTAAACCTTTGCTTGTCCTCAAGCAATTCAGTTGATAAACTGAAAGTGAAAAAGAAAAACTTTTATGAACTCTTTTGCTCTTATTTACATAAATAAGCTTAAGTAGCACCCAGGTTTTCAGCAAAGGTTATAACCAACCATGTCGACAATAACTCTTAAAAATTATATTAACTCATATCAATGGCATAATCAACTAGCGAGCAATAATAAGATATCTCAAACAACAACACTTTGTCAGAGCAACCATGATATAATATGACAATAGTGGTATCTCTCTAGCCCTTTCTGAGACCGCAAAACATAAATGCAGAGCACCTCCAAAGTTCAAGCAGCGACTAAACATTGTAATTCATGGTAGAAAAGATCCAGTCATGATGCACCCAACATTAGTTATACACAATGCATGAGGATGACAATAGTGCTCTCAGGTTTTGGCGCTTATTTGAGAAGGTGATGACACAACATAAAAGTAAATAGATAGTCCCTTCGCAGAGGGAAGCAGTGATTTGCAGAGGTGCCAGAGCTCAAGTTTTAAAACAGAGGTAAATGAAATTTTGAGAAATGCACCCTTCTTATTTACTTCGCGACCATTAGTTATCGGTATCTTCCATGCTAAACACATTAGTGGCGGTTCCCAAGCGATAAAAGTAAAGGTTTACTCCCCCTCCACCAACAATCACACTCCACGGCTTGTCCGAAACAATGGGTGCCGTCCATACCAACAACAGTCCTGGGGGAGTTTTGTTTAATTATTTGCAATTTGAATTCGGGACTGGGAATCCCTATTACCGCCCCTCTCGTGCAAGGACGAGTGAATTATCACTCATCATGAGAATAACCCACTTAGCATGGAAGATACTGACTACCTCCTGTCGCTGTATGAACAATCCAGGCACACACAAAAAAGGATATTTATTTGAAGTTTTTAGAGGTGGCACATGCAAATTTACTTAGGACGGCAGGGTAATACCGCATATAGGTAGGTATGGTGGACTCATCTGGAATAACTTGGGTTTCAGGGTTTTGATGCACAAGCAGAATTCCCACTTAGTACAGGCGAAGGCTAGCAATTAGGTTGAGAAGCGGCCAGCTAGAGAGCGAAAACGGTCATGAACATGCATTATGCATAAGTAACATTGGATACTAGCATGAGTAGGATATGAACACCATGAACATAAATATCATAGAGGCTATGTTGGTTTTGATTCAACTACATGCATGAACATGTGCCAAGTCAAGCCACTCGAACATTGAGAGGAGGATACCATATCATCATAGTACATCACAATTATTTTAACGCAATGTTGACATCCAAGATAAATCATTATCCACTCCTAGCTACTTAAGCATGGCATGAGAAACTATAATCTCTAAGGGTCATTGCAAACATGTTTGATCATAATGAGCTGAATCATGGATACTAGGTTAAACATATTTACAAAAACAGAATAAGTTGAGTTCATACCCGTTTCTCTCTGCCACAACCAGTTCATCAAATATCGTCATTATTGCCTTTCACTTGCACAACTGAATGATATGAAAATAATAATAGTGCAAGAGTGTCGTGGACTAAGCTGGAATCTGCAAACATTTATTCAAAAAGAAGAAAACAAGGTAATATGGGCTCTTTGTTAGATCAAAACAATGCATATGAGAGCCACTCAACATTTTCATCGTGGTCTTCTCCTCGGTACGACTCAATAAAAAGAAATTCAGAGAAACACACTGAAATATTTTTGGAGTTTTTGGTTTTCTGAAAGAAAGCAAATTTAAGAAAGGAAAAACAAAAACGAGAAAACTATTTACACGGGAGAGCTCCCAACAAGCAAAAGAAGAACAAGGAAATCATTTTGGGTTTTGTTTTTTTAAATACTACAGCTAGTTATACTAGAAAGAAGCAGGAAATATTTTTATATTTTCTCAAAGTTTTTTTTTAAAACACACAAGAAGAAGGCGAGAAAATAAATCTAGCATGGATAATACAATGAAAAAGTGTGGACACCGACAACTGGAATGAAATGTGTGAACATGAAAGTAATGTCGGTGGAAATACGTACTCCCCCAAGCTTAGGCTTTTGGCCTAACTTGGTAGTCACCACTCGAAGAAGCCATGGGGTCCTATGTTGAAGTGCTGGGGAGCGGGCACCTGAGGGTCCCATTGTTGAGGCTCCTCCTGTGCCGCAGCCAGGTTGTTCCGGTAGGCGATAATGTCCTCAGGCATAATCCTGTATCCGCCCCTGGCAATAGGATCAAACAAAGCAGGTGCAGGTAAAGGAATAATATCACGGGTAATCTCGCTGAAGACCAAATTATATGGAACATCCATAGTGGTGTTCTCGCTATCAATAAACTGGTGGTGTGCCATAGCCTGACGATCTAAATAAACCTTGGGCAAAGGATAATCATGCTGGCGTATCTGAATGTTAAAGTGACTCGCCAAGCGAGTAGCATAAATACCACCATGAATCTTACCCTTGGATCTGTTAATGTGGAGGCGACGTGCCACAATAGCTCCCAAGCTATAAGTGTTGTCGCTGTAAAGTGCATGATGTAGAACAGCAAAGTCAGGCGCACTGAGTGCATCTACCTTCTCTCTAGCAAGCAAACACTTCGCAATGAATAGAGCAAAATAATGCACAGCAGGAAAGTGTAAGCTAGTGGCTGTGACACCTGACACCCCTCTCTCATCCCCCACTATCAGAGTACGGTAAAACCCATCAAACTCCGCAGGCCTAGGCTCTACTAAACCACCATCAGAAGGGAGCAAGCATATGTTACAAAATTTAGTAAGCGGTATCTGATGGGGTTCGGCATATAAGTTAAACTGCACCTCAGGGGGATTATTCCTAACTAGGAAATGAAAACTTTGCACAAAGGAATTTGTGAGGAGATGATACTGTTCACATTCAGCTGCGATGAAGTCGGTGAGGCCGGCATTAGCAGCATATTGTGCAAACTCTTGGAGGATTCCGGCCCCTTCCATGAATGGGTTATGCGGCCATTCGCACGGCCGTACCTCTACCATTCTCCGGTGGCGGAGATCACTGTCAGATGACTCCCCAATAACTCCCTTGGAGTTCTTCTTGGAAGCAAACTTCCTAAAGATACTCATCCTTTTCCTATGAACAAAATTCTGAAATTTTTAGTTCACAAATTTTTTCTCAACAAAACTTTATAAGAATGATAGCAACTACTCATAGGGATGCATAGAGGCCATATCAAGCATTCAAACTACTTAGAACTCTAAGAATTTAACATGCAAGCTCATCTACAGCAGCACCAAGAGCAACTAATTATTCTAAATATAAACCACTAAAGCAAAAACTAATTGGACCAATGGAGGAGTCACATACCAAGCAACAATCCCCCGAAACAGTTTCGGAAACGGAGCTTCGAGCAAAGAGATCGAAATCCGCGGGTTTGAGAGCAAGAACACGAGAGAGAGACAACAATGGTGAATTTTTTCTGGAGGTAAGTGATGATGTGGAGTGAAAAGATAAGTGAGGGGGCCCACGTGGGGACCACAACCCACTAGGGCACGCCTGGGGGTGCTGGCGCGCCCAGGTGGGTTGTGCCCACCTGGAGCACCTCCCTCTAATGTTATTTGCACCAAAAATTCTTGAATATTCAGAAAAAATCGTATTAAATTTTCAGAGCATTCTGAGAACTTTTATTTTTGGGTCATTTTTTTATTGCACAGAAAACTCAGAAAACAGGCAAGGCATGGCATTTTATTCTATTTAACTAATAAAAATAGAAAACAAAAGGTAGGGACAGAAGGTAGTGCTCACTGAATTCATCAACTTCATACCTCGCAAAAATGATTTATTAATAAGGTTGATCAAGTCTTATTAACAACCACTTCTGATTAGCATGAAACCGAAGAACTTTCGTAAAACACTAAGTTACCTCAGTGGGGATATGGATGTCCCCGACAATAAGCATTTCATATTTCTTTTTGGCAGTAGGTAGAGGTAGTTGAAAACTTCCAATAGTGATTGTCGGAGATTTTTTAATAACATTTATACCATTCACTTGGAATTGTTTCTTCGAAAAGTGCACTGTATGTTCATTACCATTGATATGAAAAGTGACCTTGCTTTTATTGCAATCAATAACAGCCCCTGCAGTATTCAAGAAGGGTCTACTGAGGATAATCGACATGTTGTTGTCCTCGGCCATCTCAAGTATAACAAAATCAGTTAAGATAGTAACATTAGCAACAACAACGGGCACATCCTCACAAATACCGATAGGTATGGCAGTTGATTTATCAGCCATTTGCAAAGATATTTCAGTAGGTGTGAGTTTATTCAAATCAAGTCTTTTATATAAAGAGAAAGACATAACACTAACACGTGCTCCTAAATCACATAAAGAAGTTTTCACATAATTTCTTTTGATGGAGCAAGGTATAGTTGGTATTCCTGGATCTCCAAGTTTTTTAGGTACTCCATCCTTAAAAGTATAATTAGCAAGCATGGTAGAGATTTTAGCTTCCGGTATTTTTCTCTTATTGGTGATGATGTCTTTCATGTACTTTGCATAAGGAGGCATTTTCAAGATATCAGTCAAGCGAGTACGCAAAAAGACTGGCCTTAGCATTTCAGCAAAGCATTCGAATTCTTCATCATCTTTCTTTTTGGTTGACTTAGGTGGAAATGGCATAGGTTTTTGAACCCACGGTTCTCTTTCGTTACCATGTTTTCTAGCAACAAAGTCTCTTTTATCATATCTTTTATTCTTGGGTTGTGGGTTATCAAGATCAGCTGCTGGTTCTATCTCAACATCATTACCTGGTTCTTTATTATTTATTTGAGTGTCTTCATGAACCTCATCATTGTCTTTTTCATTATCAGATTGAGTTTCAGCATCAGAGATAGAACTTCATTATCATTATTAGGAGGTTTTTCAACTTCAGGTTCACTAGAGGCATGCAAAGTCCTACCATTTTTCTTCTTCTTTTTCTTTTTAGAAGGACTAGGTACATCAGTGTCAACTCTTTGAGAGTCTTGTTCAATTCTTTTTGGGTGTCCCTCAGGATAAAGTGGTTCCTGAGTCATTCTACCTCCTCTAGTCATTACTCTAACAACATGATCATTGATATTATTATTCATTTCATCAAGCAACTCTCTTTGAGATTTAGCAACTTGTTCTAATTGAGTTTGAACCTTAGAAGCATGCTTTCCTACACCTCTAACATCATTTGATATTCTAAATAACAAGTCACTCAAGCGAGCAATCATATCAGAATTGTATTTCAATTGTTTCATAACATTTGCATTGAAGTGATCTTGTTTTCTAATGTAATTATCAAACTCATAAAGGCATTGACTAGGATGTTTATTATAAGGAATATCACCTTCATCAAACTTTAGTAAAGAATTTACCTCTACCACCTTAGGTGGTGGTGGTGTTTCAAGCCCATGTATTTCTTTGATAGGTGGTAAATTTTTAACATTCTCTGCTTTAATACCTTTTTCCTTCATGGATTTCTTTGCCTCTTGCATATCTTCAGGACTGAGATAAAAGATACCCCTCTTCTTTGGAGTAGGTTTAAGTGGTGGTTCTGGAAGGATCCAATCATCATAATTTTTCAATATATTATTCAATAATTCTTCAGCTTGTTCAACAGTTCGCTCCCTGAAAACACAACCAGCACAACTATCTAGGAAGTCCCTAGAAGCATCGGTTAGTCCATTATAGAAGATATCAAGTATTTCATTTTTCTTAAGAGGATGATTAGGCAAAGCATTAAGCAATTGGAGAAGCCTCCCTCAAGCTAGTGGGAGACTCTCTTGTTCAATTTGCGCAAAGGTAAATATTTCCTGTAAGGCAGCTTGTTTCTTATGAGCAGGAAAATATTTTTCAGAGAAGTAATAAATCATATCCTAGGGACTACGCACACAACCAGGAGCAAGAGTATTATACCAAGTCTTAGCATCACCCTTTAATGAGAACGGAAATAATTTGAGAATATAATAATAGCAAATCTTCTCATCATGAGCAAAAAGGGTGGCTATATCATTTAACTTAGTAAGGTGTGCCACAATAGTTTCAGTTTCATAACCATGGAAAGGATCAGATTCAACCAAAGTAATTAACTCTGGGTCGACAGAGAATTCATAATCCTTATCATCAACAAAGATAGGTGAAGTAGCAAACTGAGGATCACATTTCATTTTAGCATTCAAAGTCTTTTCTTTATACTTGCATAATAATTTTTCCAGATCATCTCAATCCTTACAAGCAAGAATGTCTCTAGTTGTCTCCTCATCCATAACATAACCTTCCGGTACCTTTGGCAATTCATATCTAGGAGAACTAGGTGTAATAGGTGTTTCAAGATTTTCAGTTTCAAGCTCTTCATCAGTTTCAACTATCTCATTCTGTCTTACTCTAGCAATTTGTTCATCAAGAAATTCACCTAGTGGCACATTATCATCAAGCAAGGTACTAGCATCATCATGAGTAGCATTCATAGCAGAAGTAGCATCATCAATAACTTGCGACATATCAGAATTGATAGCATGTGGTGCTGTTGCAAGTCCACTTATAACGGAAGGTGAATCTAAAGCGGAGCTGGATGGCAGTTCCTTACCTCCCCTCGTCTTAGAGGAAAAAATCTTAGTCTTAGCATCCTTCAGATTCTTCATAGTGATAATTTGATAATAATCCCAAGTGACTCAACAAATATAGCTATGCTCCCCGGCAACGGCGCCAGAAAAAGGTCTTGATAACCCACAAGTATAGGGGATCGCAACAGTTTTTGAGGGTAGAGTATTCAACCCAAATTTATTGATTCGACACAAGGGGAGCCAAAGAATATTTGCAAGTATTAGCAGCTGAGTTGTCAATTCAACCACACCTGGAGATTAATTATCTGCAGCAAAGTGATCAGTAGCAAAGTAATATGATAGTTTTGATATAGCAACAGCAATAGTAACAGTAACAGTGATAGCAATGATTTTGTAGCAAGTGTAACAGTAATGATAGCAGTAGTAACTTAGCAAGAACAATATGAGAGAAATTCATAGGCATTGGATCGGTGAATTCGTTGGATGATATTCATCATATAACAGTCATAACCTAGGGCGGTACGGCACTAGCTCCAGTTCATAAATATAATGTAGGCATGTATTCCGTAAATAGTCATACGTGCTTATGGAAAGAACTTGCATGACATCTTTTGTCCTACCCTCCCGTGGCAGCGGGGTCCTATTGGAAACTAAGGGATATTAGGGCCTCCTTTTAATAGATAACTGGAACAAAGCATTAACACATAGTGAATACATGAACTCCTCAAACTACGGTCATCACCGGGAAGTGTCCCGACTATTGTCACTCCGGGGTTGCCGGATCATAACACGTAGTAGGTGACTATAACTTGCAAGATCGGATCGAGAACATAGATATAATGGTGATAACAAGGAAATACAATCTATCAAAGAACAATTATCATAATTAAAATCCTTGAAATCCAAAAGAGTGGGTTCATTGCTACTTAAAGTTTTGACCTCTCCAATCCCACTTTTATCAATTTTTGCATCTAGATCTATAAACTCCGAATCATTGGGACGCCTTTTAACTAAAGTTGACTCATCTCCAGTCCTATCTTTATCAAGATTTATATTGTAAAACAAAGATTCAATAGGAGTCACATCAATCACTTTAAGACCATCATTATTTAAAGACTCCGGTTTAGCGGCCATCTTATTTACTAGGGTAGCTTGTTTATCAGAAATTTGGCCTACTAAATTTTCAAGATGAGCAAACTGAGATTTCAAACCATAAAATTCCTTAGACATATCATCGAGCTCTTTATTCATGTACTCCATAAAACTTTTCTGCTCCTTAAGTTCGTTTCTAAAGAAATTATTATGCTCAAATTGTAAAGAGATGAAGCTCCTAACATTATTTTCAATTTCTTCCAGCCTCCTAAAGTGAGGATCAACATTCCTTGGTTGCGCCATAAAGGCAGGCAAGCACACCAACACACGGGCAAATGAAAAGCAAACGAAAAAGACGAACGGAAGAAGGAACGGAAGAAGGGCAAATAAAAAGGCAAACCTTTTCGAAAATCATTTTAGAAGTGGGGGAGAGGAAAATGAGAGGCAAATGGAGAATAATGTAATGCAAGAGATGAGAGTTTATGATGGGTACTTGGTATGTCTTGACTTGGCGTAGATCTCCCCGGTAACGGCGCCAGAAATTCTTCCTGCTACTTCTTGAGCTTGCGTTGGTTTTTCCCTTGAAGAGGAAAGGGTGATGCAGCAAAGTAGAGATAAGTATTTCCCTCAGTTAGAGAACCAAGGTATCAATCCAGTAGGAGGCAACGCACAAATCACCAATACATGCACAACCAATCAAACACTTGCACCCAACACGATAAAGGGGTTGTCAATCCCTTCACGGTCACTTGCAGAAGTGAGATCTGATAGAGATAGATAAAACTAAACAAAAGATAAAGTAAATATTTTTAGGGTTTTTGGTTTATAGATCTGAAAATAAAAGATTGCAAAATAGTAGATCAGAAAGTAATATGATGGAAAATAGACCCGGGGGCCATAGGTTTCACTAGAGGCTTCTCTCAAGATAGCAAATAATACGGTGGGTGAACAAATTACTGTCGAGCAATTGATAGAAAAGCGCAAAGTTATGACGATATCCATGGCAATGATTATGAAATATAGGCATCACGTCCGTGTCAAGTTGACTGACTCCTGCCTGCATCTACTGCTATTACTCCACACATCGACCGACTCCTGCCTGCATCTAGAGTATTAAGTTCATGAAGAACAGAGTAACGCTTTAAGTAAGATGACATGATGTAGAGGAATAAACTCAAGCAATATGATGTAAACCCCATCTTTTTATCCTCGATGGCAACAATACAATACGTGCCTCGCTGCCCCTACTGTCACTGGGAGAGGACACCGCAAGATTGAACCCAAAGCCAAGCACTTCTCCCATTGCAAGAAAAACCAATCTAGTTGGACAAACCAAACCGATAGTTCGAAGAGAATTACAAGGATATCAAATCATGCATAAAAGAATTCAGAGAAGATTCAAATAATATTCATAGATAAGCTGATCATAAATCCACAATTCATCGGATCTTGACAAACACACCGTAAAAGAAGATTACATTGGATAGATCTCCAAGAACATCAAGGAGAACATTGTATTGAGAATCAAAGAGAGAGAAGAAGCCATCTAGCTACTAGATATGGACCCGTAGGTCTGAGGTAAACTACTCATGCTTCATCGGAAGGGCAATAGAGTTGATGTAGAAGCCCTCCGTGATCGAATCCACCTCCGACAGGATGCCAGAAAAGGCCCCAAGATGGGATCTCACGGGAACAGAAGGTTGCGGCGGTGGAAAAGTGTTTTCGTGGATGCTTCTGGTGGTTTGGGAATATATGTGAATATATAGGAGGAAGATCTAGGTCAGGGGGTCACCGAGGGGCCCACAAGGCAAGGGGGCGCGCCCTACCCCCCTGGGCGCGCCCTCCCCCTTGTGGCCACCTCGTGGCTCTTCTGACTTGCACTCCAAGTCTCCTGGGTGTCTTCTGGTCCAAGAAAAATCATCGCGAAGGTTTTATTCCGTTTGGACTCCGTTTGGTATTCCTTTTCTATGAAGCTCAAAAACAAGGAAAAAACAGAAACTGGCACTGGGCTCTAGGTTAATAAGTTAGTCCCAAAAATAATATAAAATAGCATATTAATGCATATAAAACATCCAAAACAGATAATATAATAGCATGGAACAATCAAAAATTATAGATACGTTGGAGACGTATCACGTAACCATGGATAATCTTCATTGTTTAACAGGGTGCTTGGGTCAGCCTTGACTTTGAAGGGAGGAATTTCATGGAACTTTTCATAATCTTCAGACATGTCTGTCTTGCCCTCCACTCCCACGATGTCTCTTTTCCCTGAAAGAACTATGTGGCGCTTTGGCTCATCGTATGGTGTATTCGCTTCCTTATCTTTTCTTTTTCTCGGTTTGGTAGACATGTCCTTCACATAGAAAACCTGCGCCACATCATTGGCTAGGACGAATGGTTCGTCTGTGTACCCAAGATTGTTCAGATCCACTGTTGTCATTCCGTACTGCGGGTCTACATGTACCCCGCCTCCTGACAGATTGACTCATTTGCACCGAAACAAAGGGACCTTAAAATCATGTCCATAGTCAAGTTCCCATATGTCCACTATGTAACCATAATATGTGTCCTTTCCCCTGTTGGTTGCTGCATCAAAGCGGACACCACTATTTTGGTTGGTGCTCTTTTGATCTTGGGCGATCGTGTAAAATGTATTCCCATTTATCTCGTACCCTTTGTAAGTCAATACAGTCGAAGATGGTCCCCTGGCCAACGAGTACAACTCATCTGCAATAGTGGTGTTACCCATGAGATGTGTTTGCAACCAACTACCGAAAGTCCTAATGTGTTCGCATGTAATCCAGTCGTCACACTGCTCCGGGTGTTTGGAGCGCAGAATATTCTTGAGTTCATTGACATACGGGGTCACCAAGGTTGAATTTTGTAGAACTGTGTAGTGTGCTTGAGCCCAAGAATGCCCGTCCCTACATATTATTGAGTCTGCTCCTAGCGTGCCTTTTCCAGTCAGTCTCCCCTCATACCGCGATTGAGGGAGACCAATCGGCTTAAGGTCAGGAATGAAGTCAACACAAAACCCAATGACTTCCTCTATTTGATGGCCCGTGGAGATGCTTCCTTCTGGCCTAGCACGGTTAGGAACATATTTCTTTAAGACTCCCACGAACCTCTCAAAGGGGATCATATTGTGTAGAAATACAGGGCCCAGAATGGCAATCTTGTCGACTAGATGAACTAGGACGTGCGTCATGATATTGAAGAAGGATGGTGGGAACACCAGCTCGAAACTGACAAGACATTGCACCAAATCATTCTTTAACCTTGGTAGGATTTCTGGATCGATTACCTTCTGAGAGATTGCATTGAGGAATGCACATAGCTTCATAATGGCTAATCGAACATTTTCTGGTAGAAGCCCCCTCAATGCAATCGGAAGTAGTTGCGTCATAATCACGTGGCAGTCATGAGACTTTAGGTACTGGAACTTTTTCTCTGCCATATTTATTATTCCCGTTATATTGGACGAGAAGCCAGACGAGACCTTCATACTGAGCAGGCATTCAAAGAAGATTTCCTTCCCTTCTTTGGTAAGAGCGTAGCTGGCAGGACCTTGATACTGCTTTGGATGCATGCCGTCTTTTTCGTGCACACGTTGCTAGTCCTTCTGTGCCTCTGGTGTATCTTTTGTCTTCCCGTACACGCCCGAGAAGCCTAGCAGGTTCACGCAAAAATTCTTCATCATGTGCATCACGTCGATTGCAGAGCGGACCTCTAGGTCTTTCCAATAGGGTAGGTCCCAAAATATAGATTTCTTCTTCCACATGGGTGCGTGTCCCTCAGCGTCATTCAGAACGGATAGTCCGCCGGGACCCTTTCCAAAGATTACTTGTAAATCATTGACCATAGCAAGTATGTGATCACTAGTACGGACGGCGGGCTTCTTCCGGTGATCTGCCTCGCCTTTGAAATGCTTGCCTTTCTTTCGACATTGATGGTTGGTCGGAAGAAATCGACGATGTCCCAGGTACACATTCTTCCTGCATTTGTCCAAATATATACTTTCGGTGTCATCTAAACAGTGCGTGCATGCGTGGTATCCCTTGTTTGTCTGTCCTGAAAGGTTACTGAGAGCAGGCCAATCATTGATGGTTACAAACAGCAACGCATGTAGGTCAAATTCCTCCTGGTCGTGCTCATCCCACACACGTACACCTTTTAAATTCCACAGCTGTAAAAGTTCTTCAACTAATGGCCTTAGGTACACATCAATGTCGTTGCCGGGTTGCTTAGGGCCTTGGATGATCACTGGCATCATAATGAACTTCCGCTTCATGCACAACCAAGGAGGAAGGTTATAGATACATAGAGTCACGAGCCAGGTGCTATGATTGCTGCTCTGCTCCCCAAAAGGATTAATGCCATCCGCGCTTAAACCAAACCGTACGTTCCTTGCGTCACCTGCAAAGTCCCCCCACGTTCTCTCAATTTTTCTCCACTGCGACCCGTCAGCGGGTGCTCTCAACTTCCCATCTTTCTTACGGTCCTCTTTGTGCCATCGCATCAACTTGGCATGCTCTTTGTTTCTGAACAGACATTTCAACCGTGGTATTATAGGAGCATACCACATCACCTTGGCAGGAACCCTCTTCCTGGGGCGCTCGTCGTCAACATCACCAGGGTCATCTCGTCTGATCTTATACTGCAATGCACCACATACCGGGCATGTGTTCAAATCCTCGTACGCACCGCGGTAGAGGATGCAGTCATTAGGGCATGCATGTATCTTCTGCACCTCCAATCCTAGAGGGCATAGAAGCTTCTTTGCTCCGTACGTACTGTCGGGCAATTCGTTATCCTTTGGAAGCTTCTTCTTCAATATTTTCAGTAGCTTCTCAAATCCGTTGTCAGATACACCATTGTCTGCCTTCCATTGCAGCAATTCTAGTGTGGTACCGAGCTTTGTCTTGCCATCTTCGCAATTTGGGTACAACCCTTTTTTGTGATCCTCTAAAATGCGATCGAACTTCAACTTCTCCCATTCACTTTGGCATTGTCTCTTTGCATCAACAATGACTCTGCGAAGATCATCATCGGGCACATCGTCTGGTTCCTCTTGATCTTCAGCTTCCCCTGTTGCAGCATCACCGTATTCAGGGGGCAGATAGTTGTCATCATCCTCTTCTTCTTCATTGTCTTCCATCATAACCCCTCTTTCTCCGTGCTTGGTCCAAACATTATAGTGTGGCATGAAACCCTTCTCAAGCAGGTGGATGTGAAGGGTTTTCGAGTCAGAGTAAGACTTCGTATTCTCACATCTAGGGCATGGACAACACATAAAACCATTCTGCTTGTTTGCCTCAGCCACTTCGAGAAAATTATGCATGCCCTTAATGTACTCAGAGGTGCGTCTGTCACCGTACATCCATTGCCGGTTCATCTGCGTGCATTATATATAATTAAGTGTGTCAAAAACCATTACAGAACATCATGAATAGGGAAGTGACCAAATTAATAGAAGTTCATCATCACATTAAAACCAAAGTACAGTAGTGATCAAATGTTATTACTGAAAAAATAAATACATGAAGTTCATACATAGTTCTCATTGAACAACATATAGCTCTCTAGAGCATCTAATTAAAACATACATTGAAACTATGTAAACCATTTCAATGCAACAACAAATGCGATCATAATCGCAACTAAGGTAACAATTGATCCAACGGCATAATGATACCAAGCCTCAGTAAGAATGGCATATTTTTTAATCTTTCTAATCTTCAAGCGCATTTTATCCATCTTGATCTTGTGATCATCGACGATATCCGCAACATGCAACTCCAATTCCATCTTCTCGTCCTCAATTCTTTTCAATTTTTTCTTCAAGTAATTGTTTTCTTTTTCAACTAAATTTAACCTCTCGACAAGAGGGTCGGTTGGAATTTCCGGTTCACATACCTCCTAGATAAAAACATCTATGTCACGTTGGTCGACATAATTGTCATAAACACTAAATGAAACAAATAGTTATAAAAGATAATATATACCACATCCGAATCATAGATAGGACGAGGGCCGATGGGGGCGGATACCAAAACCATCGCACTATATAATAACAAACAATAATAAAAGTAAGAAAATTATACAAGTATCTACCTAAATCATACAAGTAAGAATTTTTTTTCTTTTAGAAAGAAGATAAGAACAAGAGGCTCACCACGGTGGTGCCGGCGATGAGATCAGCGCGGGCGATCGACGGCGGTGAGGACGGGGACGAGACAAGACGGACCGGTAAACCTAGACAAATCTTGAGGAAAATGGAGCTTGGACAAGGAGCTTCGAGAGGAGAATGCTTAAGTGTGGCTCGGGCATTTCATCGAACACCTCATGTGCATAGGAGGTGAGCTAGAGCACCACACACCTCTTCCCACGGCCGGCCAAAAAAACAGAGCAGTGGCTCTGTTCGCGGGCAGGGGCGGGGGTATATATAGGCTTCTCTTTAGTCCCAGTTTGTGGCTAAAACCGGGATGAAAGGACAACATTTGGTCCCTGTTCCAGCCACCAACCGGGACTAAAGGTGGTGGGCCAGGAGCGAGGACCAGTGGTCCTGGTTCGTGTCTGGAACCGGGACCAAAAGTGTCAGACGAACCGGGACCAATGGCCCCCGAGGCCCGGCCGGCGTCCTGGCCTCATGAACTGGGACTGATGCCCCCTTTGGTCCCGGTTCGTGAGTGAACCGTGATTAATGCCCTTACCCAGGCTTCAACCAAAGCCCTATTTTCTACTAGAGAATCTGTAGAGGCCCTCCGTTTGGAAGGAGCACCTTTATCCACTGCCTTGCTAATTTCCTTCCGCTTTATTGATTTTGAATTGTCAAGTAAAACCGATAAGAAAAAGCAATAAAATTCACTCTTCAGAACTCATTCATGCATGATACTGACAATCACTACTTTGATGTAAGGCAAACACATGATATCAGGATGGAATATGTACGAAAAACAGGACGGCATGGCATATTCACAACTATTTGTGTAAACTAAGCAGAAGCCATTTCAACAAATAAGAAGCAATGCAAGCTAGACACCACATGAAAGATGCAACCAATATGACTCTGCCAAGTTAAAAGCGTCCCATCATAAATGGCGTTTCAACAAATTAGAAGCAGCTCATGCTATAAATCATATGAAAGATGCAACTAATATCACACTGCATATACTAAAGGTGTCTCGTCATATTGATTGATGCGGGATACAAAAAAAACAGTAGTTTTATGTAAGGACATGCTTAATAGACAGATGTACTATGTACCAAAAACTGGAAGGCATGTCACATTAACATGTATAATGTATAAACTAAGCAGAATAGCACATGCAATTTAACCAGATTGGAAGAATTACAATCTAGACACTATATGAAACATGCAACCACATATCACGCTGCCAAGTTAGAGCAAGCACCTGTGATGGTGGTGTAGGGGAAATGCGGTCATCAACTACAGAGCTACATTGACTATCTTCAACTAGCATTGTTGTTTCTTGAGAATCATGTGGGGAGGCTGACACTGCATTCTTTAAAAGAGGATCTTTTCTTACAGCAGTCCACGAGCCTGACTGTCTCATCATAAGTGATTGATGAGGGATACACAAGAAATTAGTTTGATGTAAGAACATGGTTAATAGACAGATGTAGTAGTATGTACCAAAAACAGGAAGGCATGTTATATTCAAAGGTATAATGTGTAAGCTAAGCAGATGCAATTTAACCAAATTGGAAGCAATGCAAGCTAAACACCCGGCTGGAGTGGTGAGCATGATCATCGAGGACCTGAGAGCCTGGTGGGAGGCGGGCTGCTTCGCCACCACCGTGGCTTTTTAGTTGGCTTGCAGGTGATGCCTGTCTGTGATGGGCTTGTCACTGGCTCGGCCAGTGCCCTGACTAGCTATTTGGCTTCTGGTGCTCCCGGGATGGTGGTTCATGTAAAAAATATCTTTCCTTATCTTAATAAAGACCGACTTTGGCCTTTCGAATACAAGCTAGACACCATATGCAACATCCAACCACATATGACACCGCGAAGTTAAAGCAAGCACCTGGGATGGTGGTTCATGGCGAGCGAGATCATCAACTCTAGAGCTATGTTTACCATCTCCATCTGCTGACACTGCACCCTTTATTGCACCGAAACATGTCTTGCCTAAGCCCGAAGAAACTGGAGCTGCTTCTCTCTTTTATTTCATGCTTCTATCAACCGGTTGGTAGAGGCTGAAATACCCATGCATAAAAAAACAATAGTGAGAGTATGGGTGAAGTGTGTGCAGAACTAGTGCACTGTAAAAGTAGCAGATAGCAGGTGGCTGAAAAATAAATGACAGGAGACATATGATAGCTCTACAACATTGCATGGCAAACAAAATTAGATTGTACTCCGTATGATTTTGTAATATATGAGCACAGGGATGGCTGGGAAATGTAGGTACTCCTCCAGCACACCACCACATGTGGTCCTATCAAAATAATAGTCGACTAAAAATAAATAGGTCAGTCGATTTTTTTATGAACCGTCTGATCTACAAGGAACGGGCAGATGGCCTTCGTCTACCTCCCGCCAGTCACTGTTAATGATCTTTCTCGAACCGCCAGCGACCACTGGCCCAGACCTCTGCCTCCGCCACCCTGCCGTCCCCTCGATCTCACACCACCGCCGTGCTTGGCAGCGCCCCCCGGCCATCCCTTTAAGCCCGGACGACCTCCAGATCGGGCGCCAGCAGCTCCTAGGCCCCACACACACCCCTAAGATAAACACCGAGGCGCTGCTTCCCCGGCGTAATAGGCGGACTAGCGCCTGTTACGCCGGGGAATGCTTCCTTTAATTGGGAATCAACTGACCAGGAATTGAAATCCAGGGGGCGACGGACCTCTAGCTAAGGTAAAATAGTATATGAGGAGAAACCTTGTGCATTGCGA
Organism: Thinopyrum elongatum; assembly: GCA_011799875.1. NCBI lineage: Eukaryota > Viridiplantae > Streptophyta > Magnoliopsida > Poales > Poaceae > Thinopyrum > Thinopyrum elongatum. The sequence goes on from CM022301.1 coordinate 560,972,721, forward strand.
GTTACTAGGAACATCTAGTATCAGGAAGAAGGTGTAGGAAGAAGCGGTCAACTAGTGTCTTCTGTGGGATGAATACCGTGCAAGCAGACACGTAAGATTTGCACGAATAAGGGAAGAGGAGTACCATTTCCGGTTGCCAGTGCTGTGTCCTCCTGATATCGCGGCGATGTTCTTATTTTTACTGGGGGAACCGATGTTTTGGAGGAGGGTGGAGCCTACCCATGGCCAAATTGTTGACTGTGTTGCGGTGGCCGTTTGTCGGCGGAGGGGAAGCAGATCCGAGGCGGCGAAGGACGATGTAGCGGGAACAGCTCCGGTGTGGTGGATGGTGGCGACATTGGAGCGGCAGCGGTGAGGCGCAGGACGGCTTGGTTGAACTGGCTCGGGTACGGCGCACATCGGCATCCGGGAGGCAGCTCGGCCTCGGCTTCAACTACTAGCCGTGGAGGGCGTTGCGATTGCGGTAGCGGTGGATGACGATGTCGGGGTATCAGCTCCGGCGTGACGGAGGAGGGCGGCGGTTGATGGGTGGGATGGGGTGGCGGACGGAGGACGCCGGGGTTTCGCGGCTGGTGGAGAGGTAGTTTTGGCGCCCACGGAGTACGAATGGGGAATCGGACGGGGGGCGGGGGTGGCAGGGGGAGCTAAGGGGGAACCATGTTTCGGTCTGGGACACGCTTGTTTTTGTTTTTTTAACAGATGGGACGCGCTTGTTTGAAATTTGGGGAAAGTACAAACTTTGCCCCCCTCTTAAATTTCGGACCTACTGCGGGTCGGGGGTAGGACGGTAATCCCAGGTGTCCCAAATAGTGGGCGGGAGCGATTTCGGCCGAGCGAATGTGTGTTTAGGCGGCCACGGTGTATGAATGTTTTTCGGAGGCGGTTGCGTGGCGCCTAGATGAAGTTACAAACCTACCCCGGTTTAGACCTATAGACGTCGGGCCGGTAGGCTTCACGGGTCGGAGGTAGAAAAGTAATTTCCTTCTACCAAACATTGGTCTCATGCGGTTTCGGGCGAGTAGAGGCTCGTTTGGCGCTTCGTTCGAAATTTTGAAACAGAAGCATTCACGTTTAGAGTACTCTTGAACTTTGAGGATTGACCTAAATAGACAACGTTAAATTTGACCTTGTATGTTTGAAAACCTCATTAAATTATGTGCTTCTTTTTGAAATTTTGACACTTGAAAATCCTATAACTACGATTATTTTGGAATGGAGGAGGTAAATTTGAATCTATTTTGTACACAACTATATATGCTATTATGTACAAAAGCAGAGCAAAGATTGATGCCCCCATAATTTAGGTATGATTTACAAAGGCCATTATCTTAAATTCAAATAATTGAATGGACTTCATGTTGAATTTGAATTTTTTAAACCACCTTAAGTTGAATTCAAATGTATGCTAGTTCATAGCTAGCTATTTATAATGTTCATTGTGTAACTTTTGTATGTATAATGTGCTTTACACACACATGAACTATACTCATGTTTATATTCGATTGCTAAAGCGATGCATTGTCTGGAGTTCAAAATACTAACTCTGTGGATCAATTATGTCGAATAATATCATAGACATGCTCAAATTCGATAGAATATAGATGCGTGATGGATCAATGACTGTTCCTTACACGAATTGCAAATATCATGATCCCATCCTAATATTTGTATACAATTTATATTTTTAATCAATGTGTACATCAGTCTTTTACGTGTAGTTTCACTCTCCATAGGCCCCTCCTCACACACGCGCTGACTTTCTCTGTCACACATACGCGCACACGGTGTATATCCATCGGTGGTCTCTCACACATGCTCACACACTCTCTCCCGAGGTATCTTTCTCGCAGACATGCTCTCGATATGACCCTCCCTCCCTCTCGCAACCATTTACGTCTGTTTTCACTAACCTTTATCACAAGCACTCTTCCTCTCACAAGCATACACACGCACAATCCCCATCGACCCTTTCTATATACATAGACCTGCCTACGTGTCTCCCGCACGCACATTATCTTTAGGCCTGTCTCGCACGCATTGTCTCCACCTCTCTTCCTAATTGACGAGAATGATTCTAGCAGAGCATTCTGTAGGATGCCCCTTAAAGTTAGGTTGGATGAATGGTAATATCAGAGATAAGGGGTTACCTTAGTCCGATGACCTAGGGTTACAAATCCTTGCCGGCTTTTCAGTGGACACAGAATCCTTCACGACTCTGGTATCTTTGTCTTGTACGACTAGTCCTCCATGGGTCTACCTAAATGCGTCACGGGCTGACCAATGTGGCGTAGGATGGAACCGAACCAAGGGCCTCACCTCGGCCCACCAGACCTCACGCGATGACACACCCTCTGCCCCAGGTCTCGTTATCTTCTCACACCCACACATACCAACACAGACATCACACAAAATATTTTCTCCTCGTGCCTCTATCCCCTCCCCCCTTGTATATACACACTCAAGGGCATCTCTCGCCGTGACATCCTATTCGTCTCTCTCTCTCTCTAGACCTCTCTCATTTCTCGTGCTATCTCTCCCCCCCCCCGCCGGCCCCTCTATCCATGCCTCTCTCGAATACGTAATACATACACATACCTCTCTAGGCCCTGCCAAATACGTCAACTACACATTCACACATGTTACATCACGTACCCCATTGATCTAGAAAGCCCTCTCTTCACGTTTATTTCGCATACAACATTCCTTTTGAATAAAACCACACAAAGTGTGGCCAAAAAATTATTTTAGAATTTCTACATATATAAAACATTACAAAGTTATATGGAGGAGTATGAACGGTAATTTGCATTGCATGGTGCACCCAATGATATTTATTCCGCACTGTGAATTTTTATATTTTTATACTATATATAAAGTTATTCATGATAATGAGAAACGAAGAGCATCTCTCTCTCCATCGCATACACCCCCTCTACGCCCCTTTCACGTACGCACACAAACTATCTCCAGGTTCTCTAAAAGTACGCCCCCAGCACATTCACCCATGTTTCATCTTTCTCTCGCGATATATACAGTGACGATCATTGTATTTGAAGCGAAAGCACGATACGTACATTGGACTTCAGAATCCACTCATTACGGTCACCATTTACGTTTTGTGGTTATTATACAGTCATAGGCTCACCGTACAGCTCTGTATTTGCTCAAGACACGACTAGTTGACCAGTTAAATGCTCCACATGGCACCTCTAGTGTTGCATCACATTATCTCACTACCATTGGGCCCACCTGTTGGCGTGTATAAGAATGAAAACAAACGATAAAAAAATATTGGACGGTGGTTCGAAGTCATGACCACGGGCACAACGGACAAGGTGGCCTTGTATTGGTATGCTAAGCCGTCTGTTTTAACACACAGGAGCTGGTGTGGTGATTATACACACACGCACGCATGCACATCAACTGCATGCACGCAACACTCACACGAACACACGCAGCCACGCACGCACGCAACACTCACACGTACACACACAGCCATGCACGCACGCAACAATCACATGCACACACACGCACGCATGCATGCACACACCACATGACCAACACACACTCTCACGCTCAAGTGCTCAACCTACACGTGCATGCGCACACATCAGGCCCTGACAGACACATACACAACCAGGTGGTTCCCGTGCACGGGTTGGAGTCTTGTTGCGCCTGCGTAAATTTGTGTTTATCTCACCTTTTTCCTATGCGAACTGACAAGTGAGACCCACAACGAACGTGGTCAATTTAACCAGTCAACATAGTGCCACGCAGACTATTTGGCCGGTCAACAGAGTGCAATCCGATGCTGAACGATGAGCAAGTGACCGTATAATCACCGCAAAACATATATAGTGACCGTACTGAGCGTATTCTGAAGTCCGGTGACCGCATTACACTTTTCGCTTGAAATACACTGACCGCCCGTGTATTTATCTCTTCTCTCGTTCTCTCTGTGGAGCCGAGTAGGCCAACATGCCAGTGCCTAAATTGGTGCACGCCACCCCCATTATTGCTGTACTGGTTTCGTAAGAGCGAACAAGCATTCACGTCTACTGTACAAACTGTAGATATGAGTTACAAATGCTATGAAGACGAATACAAATATTTGAATCCACTTTATGCCCAATTTCTCTTTGTAGGCCCTCCAAAAGTACATCTCTACATGTTCTCGCATGTTACATCTAACAACTATGCAATACAGCACTACTACTACACTCTAACACAATAAATCATACTCCCTCCGTCTGGAATTATTTATCACAGAAATGGATAAAAATGGATGTATCTAAAACTAAAATATGTCTAGATACATCAATTTCTCCGACAAGTATTTCGGGACGGAGGGAGTATGTGTTTTAGTTTTACTAGATCTCATATGTTACTTAATTATTCAATTTGCATACATTAAAATTGCCTTTGAAATGTATGGCTAGTATCATCTACCGCGCGGGAAAAATCCCGCCCTTGCCTGTTTAATTGGGTTTGTATCGATGGATCGTGCGAAACAGCAAAACTATAGTAGTACTACAGTACAAGTAACAGTTCACTGGGCCGCCGTGTCGTGTACTCCTCCGTCGTAAGAGTGGAGCGCTCGCTTTCATAAATGTTCTAGTCCCTTTCGCCGACATGTGGGACATCAAGCAACCGGGTCCACGTGCCATACCGAAATAACATTGTAGAGCAGCAGGGGTGAAGCACCCCAGTCATGGCGCCGGCGTAGTAATGAGCAATGAGGCGTCAAATCACAAAGCTGCACCTTTCCCGCAGTTAAATTGGAGGGACGAAGCAACCATCATTTCACTCGTTGCTTGAATCCGCTTCTCCCTCATCTTCGTCAAGTTAACCATGTGTTGCTTCTGCCATTGTTCTGCCTCATGTGGGATGCGGATCGGCTTGGTAAAGCACTGACACATGGGACCGCATGTTAGCAAACCGCCATGCCAACGTCCTCTAAAAATAAGAAACCTACCCCGCCTTCCGCACGGCAAAATCACCTCCTTTTTACTAATCTTGATACTATAGTTTTTTAGATCAATATAATCGAGATTTGTATAGATAGCACACAGGAGCAAAACCAAGTGGTACGGTTAAGGACATCCACAATGTGTAGCCAAATGTGAAAATAGCTTTTGGCATCGATGGGAACCATTGTGGACGGTGCTGCCAAAGCCAAAAAGATGGAACCGAAGCTCCCTAATTGATTGATTGAAGGAATAGAAAAATGCAACCTCTCTCCTCTTTCTCCCGTGCTTGGACGCATGTACAGTATAGAGCACAGAGTCTACTCCCCTGTACCTTCTATCACAAATCACAAAGAAGTGAGGCGTCAAATCACAAAGCACGGACGAAGCAACCATCATTTCACTCTTCGCTGACTTCGCTTCTCCATCGTCTTCTTCGAGAAACCACCTTACCGCACTAAGCTGGACGGATGACGCTGTAGTGTAGTACTAGTACATTTACGCGTCCTTTAGTTCAACAGACTTCCTGGATGCAAAGAAGGCAGTTGTCTCGGCTTGCAGGCGGCACTTGCGAATGACTTACCGTGGTCTCCCTCAATGGTGTGCTCCATCGAACGCACTTCGCCAAACCACAATATTCGAGATATCGTCGATGCCACCGCAATGGGGAAGGAAGTCAAATAGTTACTACCTCCATTTTTTTTGTATACAAGGCCAGTATCAAAATTACAATTTGCAGAAGGCCACTAACACTAATCAAGGCAAAATTGATGAGGTTTGCCTCGTACTAGCAACCAAGGACATTAATATACCCTTGCATGCATGCAGAAGTGAGAAGGTTGGTTTGCATGGCACTGCATTAATCAAGCTATGAGGAGTGAGATGGTTAGCTCTTTGGGCGTTGGAGAAAAAATACGCATTAATTGACACGTCAAACGAGGATTTGTATCGATCAATCCCGCGAAGGAAAACCCCGCCTTTCTTTTTTAACACAAGTAGTACGAACATACTTGTATCCTGTTTGGGTCTAGGCCTTGCATTGCCATACTTCGCTACACATTTTTGCCAAGCTTGCCTAAAGTTTTCAAAATGAAAAGGAGGTACACTTGCGCATGGCTGTCTCGGTCGCACCGCACCCTCACATAGTCACTCCTTCACGCCGCAAACCCAACCAAGGGAATGCACCCTCACTAACACGTGCTACCGCATGTGATCAAACCAAACTTAGACATCCTACCGCTGACACATAATTTTCATTCATACAGTATGTTTATCCAACCGCATGTTGGGGAAGATTCGTACGGCCCGTGCGGTGGTCTGTTGGGGAAGAAGAAGAGGTGAGGAAGAAGAAGGGTTAGGAGACGTAGGATATTCATCCAACCGCCTGAAATGGTCGACTGACCCAAATGATGAAAGTCAGGCGACTTGCATAAATATATGTTTTTACACAACAAAAGATCCCTAAAAACAACAACATAAAGAAAAACTATCACTGCTCGCGGAACGAGACGGCCTCGTCGTCTTTGGCTACCGGCGCGAACCAGCCGTAGCTGCGAACGTGTGTCTCCGCACCGTAGTTGTCCTCGGCCTCCAGCTACTCGTTCACGCGGAGCGTGCGGGCGCTCTGCATGGACTCGAGCACCGCCCGGTTCAAGTCCAGGACGTCCGGTTCCACCTGCAGGAGGGCCTCGATGGCAGCGGCATCCGCGCGCTCCGCATCGAGTTGAGCCTCCACCGCCCGGTTCAAGTCCAGGACGTCCGGTTCCGCCTGCAGGAGGCCTCGATGGCAGCGGCATTCGCACGCTCCACGTCAAGTTGAGCCTCCGCCACTCGGTTCACATCCACCACATCCGGTTCCGCCTACAGGAGGGCCTCAATGGCAGTGGCATCCGCGCGCTCCGCGTCGAGTTGAGCCTCCTCCTCCCGGTCCTCCTTTAGGATCGCCAGGTTGAACCGCTAGTCCGCCTGCACCATGGGGGACCCGGACGCTGGCACGAAGTTGACGTCCATCGTCTCATATGCATCGGGGGCCTTCTGTACCGCAACCTCTGCCATGAACATTGGATCGGCTTCCTCCTCCTCGAAGCTTGGCTCCAGAGAACTCGGGGATTGGCCCGCCGCAAAGTGAGCTTGGGAACAGAGGTCTGTGGCGCCGACCGCTGCCACGGTTTCTGCGCGGCGCTCCGGCGTCAACATGTTGTAGTACATGATCTTGTGGCGCACCATGGCTTTTCGGCGAACTAGGGGACGGTTGATGCGGGCTAGGGGATCGAAAGGTGGGGGAATGGGCTGGAGAGGATGTGTGGTTTTGGGGCAGTGGTGACCGGCCGCCAAGTAGCTGGCGTAGGCCGAGCAGCGAAGGTTCTGGTGTGAATAGTGGTTCCAGTGATGACCGGTCAATCGGTTTTGACTGTGCAGAGTTTGCAAAGCCGGACGGCTGGAGCCTGGAGAGTTGTGGGGTGGGATGGGACCAAAGTTTCGGAGTTTCAGGTGGCAGACGTCCGGACCTCCCCACCGTTTCTGTCGACGATGAGGCGGTGACTTCGTAAATCTCAAGATGACTAGCAAGATGCCTGTGCATTGCACGGAACATCAGGATGCATTTTTTTTATGATATCTCAAGAATTTCATCGAAAAATGGTATCTCGAGAATTTCATCGAAAAATGATATCTCGAGAAAGATGAGAGATAAGGTGAGGAGGAGTGGGGCGCGGTGGTCGTTGGTGGTCGGACTTAGCGGAGGCATGGGGATGGACGACGCCAGCAGCAACCACCATGCCAGATTGTTCTAGAGGCTTCCTTTTTTAATTACTCAACAATGAAGTTGTGGGAGACAAGGATGAACGATAGAGGTGCGGGTATCCTTTTGCAAAATTGCCATAGTTTGCCTTCTATCCGTCAAATATAGATCAGACGGTCTATATTGCAAGATGGCAGGCACACCATCATCTCCAAGAGTAGAGATAGAGGTATGACGGCTTAGTCTCTCGAAGGTGCTCATAGGGGTAGGGTGTGCGTGTGTGCGTTCATAGGGGTGAGTGTATGCGCGCATGTATGAGCGCTTGTGTCTGTACTGTGTTAAAAAAGGAGTACTCAAAGTATGCAAGTTCATAAGGAACGGACGGTGTACATCACTCTTGTCGCATTCGCGTTGCACCCCGGCACGCTGGACCTTCCACGTCGCTCACTGAATGGAACGCGCTTCGTCTTGCATTTTCGCTCGCTTGTGGGACCGCAGTTGAGAGCAAACCGACGTGCCTCCCCCTCCCCCGCCCGCATCATTTATACTACTAGAAGAGAGCAAGGTCGGCCGAGTGTTTCCCTCCGTTTTATGCGGATTAAATAAAAACAGAGGGAGTATACTACTAGTACTATGAGCACTGCATACTCTACTGCAGATGTTGTCAGTACTCCACTAGTACTACTACTTCTACTACTATTGGACAGGGAGCTTAAAAAAAGTTACTATTGGACTGGCTATACGTGGCAAAATCCTAGTAGGAAGAGCATGTGCGAGAACAAGCACATTCACGTGTTTGAAAACAAATTGGAAACCATCTTTGTTTGAATACAAATCTAGCAGTACGTACGAATCTAACAATATTGATTGGGCGTTGTTGAATGTTGATACTTTTTTCTGTAAGTTTGGTCAAAGTAGAGATACTTTGATTACACATAAAACTTATATGTAAACTAGAAAGGATCGGAGGGAGTATATTGTACGTTCAAAAGCGAAACGAACATTGAATACCCTTTATATATGATTTGCTGATGCTATGATCACCGGTTCAAAATTTTGAATCCGCCTTAGGTATCACACATGCACCCACTCGTTCTCTCTCGGTTTCATCTCGGGGTCCGAAGATCGATTGAAAGAGGACTAGGGTGGGTACAGTACGTTCGTTTCGCTTTTGAACGTACAATATACTCCCTCCGATCCACACAGACCCCCCCGGGTCATTTCTATCATAGAAACACACCAAACCTTTGTCTCCTTGCACAACACGCACTTGATCTCTCAACATCAATCGATCCCGTCAAGATGTGTCGGGGCATGAACTGAATGGGATGTCAAAACTAAGATGGGAAGCGACACGTAGTGGAGGCAAAGTGAAACTTTAAACGAACCGTTTGTCTGTATGCATGTCGGACAAATTACAACATTGGAAATACAAGCATGGTCTAGGCCCACATGCGAATGATACTCGGCGGAATGTTCAAATGAGGCATGCGGGGGGATGGACTCGACCGGAGGGCGGCATGATCGATGGAGAAGAGGGTTGGAGAGGAATGAGAAATAAGCAACGCCACATGATTATACTTGAACGGCTCAAATAAACATAAAGTTGTCTCGTTTTCCCTTCCGTCTTAGTCACGGAGTAAGATACTCCCTCCGTTTTTATTTACTATGCATATTAGGTTTGACTGAAGTCAAACTTCATAAAATTTGACCAAATTTATAGAAAAAATATGAACATTTACAATAGCAAATCTATATGATGTGAAAGTATATTCAATAATGAATCTAATGGTATTGATTTGTTATTATTTCTGTCTATAAACTTTGTCAAAGTTTACAAAGTTTGACTTTGAGCAAAGCTAAAATGCGGAGTAAATAAAAACATAGGGAGTACGCAGGGACTAGTATATAGTTACTACTGCCGGAACATGGTAAGTTGGACCCCTAAATGCGGGCACGGATCGGGCACACCTCAGTTATTCCTTCAAACAGTCAGACACCTACATTAGCACACCATCCGGCTACTTAATCAAGTGTTACGCTTCACTAGTTGAAAAGGAAAATGATGGTACTGTACCCAAAACCACCACACTTGGGGCTAGGGTAACAACTTGGTACTGTACCACATTTGAACCAGGGCACAAAAACCACCAGTTCTGCGCCTAATGCGTAACATGGAGCACTGACGCTCGAATTTAGCCGGGAAAACAGGGAAACCGACATGTGGGGCACACCTGTCGGGATGACATGGCGCAGACTAGCCAAATGGAGGAGCTGGCCCACGACCTCCTCGCCACCGGCAATCGTTCATGTGGGTCGTGGGGGCCAGCAACGTGGCGCAGCTCCCGCACCGCCTCTGGACACGGTGACCGCAGTGAGCGACACGCTCATCGTCGCTGGACATGCTCAGCTTCAGGGTGCCGAGGGTGGCGTTAGCGCTGCGGCACGACCAACAGATCAACACCCGGCTCATCGAGGATGCACGGGGCGCCGAAGTGAGCGCGCGCCGCGAGGCGTCCGTGGAGTGTTCTAGCGCGGCCAACTGGATCCCCGGGACCTGAGACCATGCCGGGTCGTCTTGCTTTTTCAATGACATGTGGGGATCGCATGTGAGCAAAGGGCATCTCCAATGTTGCCACGACCGTAGCTGACTACCCTGGCACACCAAAAACCCTTGTCCCTCGCGCCGTCGCGCGGTGCGTTCCCAGCCGGCGCCAGCTGCCCGCATTCATGTCGTCCGTTCGTATGCCGTCATTAAGAGGCTCGGTGCCCGAGGAACCAACTCCGGCGACTTAATGATGCACCCGGACACTTGGCCTCACCAGAATGCACTACTTAAAGCGGCAACGCCTAGCTAAACTCCACACCATAGCGCATCCTCCTGCTACCTGGCACGGTGGCACCACATCGACCATGACCGCGAGCGCGAACGCTCTGCGGGAGAGCTTGTCTTTGGGGATGAATCTCGAGGTCGCCGCCCTCGCTCAAGTCGCCGCTCGCAACGCAATAGCAGCGTAGCCGGATGCGGACGCAACCGCACAAGCGGTGGCCACGCTGGCGGCCGACAACGGGAGCGCCGTCAGCCACGTGTCCTACTTGCCGCCGTCCAACATTCGGTGGCGCATGTGGCAGGTGAAGCGACGGACCGTCCACGTCCATCATCATCGACCTCACGTCCGCCGACACCGCCGAGGTTGGGGACTCCTCCGAGGATGAGTAGGGCATGGGAGGCAGCAGGGCATGGTGTGCCAACTGGCCGGTCCGTCTCCCGTGTTCTACTCTTCCTCGCCAGAGACCGCACCTTCACTTCACTGGTCTTGAACCCCGCCCCCGTACATGGAGATGGCAGATGGAGGACGTCGGTTACCGCCGAAGAAAAGGTTTAGGGTCGGGTTTCTTTTATTTTCTGTCCTATAAAAGTTCGAAATGTAATGAAAATCTGCCGTGTTTGCATGAATCTCGTCCGGTGTATATGAACTTTCATAATAATAGTAAGATATATTGTCGGAGTATGAAAATATATGGAATGATGATTCGTTTTTGTGTGTATAAACTTAGAAGGTTTGACCTATAAAAGGGTTAACGTATGAAAGGGTTAACGTAAATTGCCTCTCTCTCCCCCCTGATTTTCATGGTGGTGGGCCCCTCCCTCCCCCCCAATCTCCAATCAACAGCCCACACGTTTCACATTATGTTAATTACGTAACTGGGATTACGTAGGTGTAGCATTACTCGTCCTAAAAAAACCAACTAAGCTAACCTCTCAGCATATCGCGCGGGAAAAGACCCGGCCGCGCCGTTTTAGTCGGGATTACCGGATTACTAGTAGTAGTATCGATGGATCGCGCGAAGCACCAAGTTTAAAAGGAAAAAAGGCGGTACACTCACAACATGCCTATCGCAGTCGCATTGCACCCCTCACACGGTCGGTCCTGCACACGGCTCACACAAACGGAACGCGCTTCGGCTTGCCTCTTCACTGAAACGTGGGACCGCACTTGGAGAAACCAACCATGCGCCAAAATCCCCTGCCCACCGCACAAAAAGTCCCCCCAAATCCCAAATTCAACCACCCTTCGGCCACCTAGCCAATAATATTCCCCAAACCCCCTCCCCCCCGGCCCCCTCCACTCCATTCGCTCCGCCAAAGCCGCCCTCCCCGCCGTGCCGATACGTCGGTGCCGCGGTTCGTCAAGGGGACGCACGGCGATCCTCTCGCTCCCACAGTACGCTCTCGTAGACTGCCGTCCTCTAGCCGCGCCGCCACCGCTGGCGACGTTCTTGTGGAGATGCACGGCGGTCAGCTTCTCCCATGGTACGCGCATTCTAGACTGAGGCCCCGTGCATGTCGGAGTAGCGCTGAATGTTAGCTGATAGACGCTGTTAATCTCACTGTTTGCCGAAATAGTTTACAGTCAATATGCTCTGCTTAAGAAGCTTCCTTGCCTTGTTCTGCACTCAATCTGCTTAGCTGAGATGGCATGCCACGCCCGATTAGTTGCTAAAATATCCTGCCATATATTTATTGTGACGTAGATTGCCATGGTCTAGTAGCCAATCTGTTAGGTGAAATAGCTCTACACCGTTTTATACTCGATCTTTGTTGCTGAGATGGCCTTCGATGGCTATGTGCTCTACCTCATTGACTGCTGAAATAGCCTGCCATAATTTAGCACTCAAATCTGTTTGCTGAATTAGCTTTACATATATATTTCATTACTTAGATCTGCTTGTCCAAATATCTTGCCATAGCTTTAGACATCGACCTAGGTATTTTTTTCTGGACTTCATAAAAAAACATATATGTTTTTCCTGTAATATCTAGTAGAAGAATTAATTTGTATGTCTAACAGATGGACAGGACTTGGATAACTTCTGCTCGAAGATTCTCTGCTGCATATGTCGAGGGGGTTGAAAACTTCATGAAATTTATCAGAGCTGAGTACGGTGGTCCGAAATCAGATGTGCTCTACCCGTGTAGCAGTTGTATGAATTCATTTACAAGACCCCAGTCAACTGTGCAAAATCATCTACACTTGTATGAGATGTCGATCACATATACTAGGTGGGTTCATCATGGTGAAGCTGTGAATGTCAATGTTACTGACTATGTGGAAGCAGCAGATCACCATCTTGATCTGCCTGATGCTCAGGTGGAAGAGGAGGAGGAGGTGGTGGTGGCGGAGCCAGTGAGTTTGACCAACATTGAAACAATGCTACGAAATGCTCGTGCATTTCATGAACTTTCACCTGTAGAAGAAAAACGGTGGGCCCGCATGTTGGAACAATGCAACGTGGATGTCACCCCAGGAAATAAGCTGTCAGTATTCTCAGCTATGGTCACCTTTCTTCAGGTGAAGACATCTCAGCGGATGACCAACAAATCATTCGATGCGATGTTGGCTGCTTTCCACAAATCTTTCCCAGATGCGTCTGAGCTGCCACACACCTACAGTAAAATGAAGAATAATTGTGTAGCCAATAAATGAAGAATAATTGGTGAGAAAAAGAAAGGAAGGGAGGGAGGGGAGCGAACCTTGCGATGGCGGAGGGGTCCCAGGCGGCGGGGACGTCGCGGAGGACGTGGGCGGCGAGGGCGAGCGGGCGGCGGTCGAGGCGGAGGTCCATGAGGGAGATGAAGTAGCCGTCCATGGCGAGGGACTTGGTGGAGGACGCGTCCTGCGCCCACGACCCGCTTTCCAGGTCGAAGCACGCGTTGAACTGCCCCGACAGGATCTTCCCCTCCACCGCGCTCCGCTGGTTGAACAACTCCGACATCTGCACCGGCACCATGCGTGCCCGCCAGATTAGTTTTCTAATTAAGCACATTTCTCTTCCACATATAGTATGCCCTTTCAGTAGAAGCTTATAACTTTACATATGTTCAGTGATCTTAAACGCTCTTACTTTTCTTTACAGAGGGCGTATGTTTTAAGTGTTTTTTTCGGTTAGTTGATGTAGTACGTCTTACAGATCTTCGTGGTGAAAGTCAAACAGCTGCTAGTGCACCGTCACGATATGAGCTGATGTTTGTTTATGTAAGGGGTGACCATAATTGTGGAGCCAAATTTGACTTGAATTAACAAAGAAGTTGTATGGTGGATAATGTAATGAGGACAGCAGGACCACACGCTATGGCCAACCTAATCTACTTACTATCTGATCTTTATTTTGATCCAGTGGAAGGCAGCGCATTTGGCACCGACAGTGCAGGGAAATATGGACAAAATCTTGCTTATACTCCCCGAAAATGTCAAGCCAATAAATTCCTTCGTGCAGTTGGAATTGGATATGATATGATCCATGTTTGTAAGAATAATTGTGTTCTGTTCCGGAAGGATTGTGCCAATTTAAGTGAATGCCCAAAATGCAAATCATCAAGATGGAAAGATAGCGATGCTGTGAAGAGGATTCCTCATAATGTTCTGAGACATTTTCCAATTATACCAAGATTGCAGAGGTTGTTTCATGATGCTGAAACAAGAGAGGATGTACTGTGGCATTCTAGGAACCAGGAGTACAGAGATCAGAATGTAATGAGCCATCCATCTCATGGTAGTGACTGGAAAAGCTTCAATCAGAAACACAAAAAGTTTGCTGCTGACCCAAGAAACATTAGACTTGGCTTAGCTACAGATGGATTTAACCCATTTGGCCACCAGAGCGCCACATATAGCATGTGGCCAGTGCTTCTTATCCCTTACAACATGCCTCCAAATGTCTGCACCAAAGAATCAAACTACATGATGGCCTTGCTCATCCCAGGTCCAAAAAGTCCTGGAAAGGATTTTGATTTATTCATGGAGCCTCTTGTGGAGGAACTTCAACAGCTATGGAGGGGTGTTCTCACTCGAGACCTATATAGCAGCCCACAAGCTGATTTCTTTCTGTGTGCTATTATAATTTGGTGCATCCATGATTATCCGGCTTTGGGCACTATGTCAGGGCGAACGACACATGGTTACAATGCATGTGTTCGCTGTGACAAGAATCCGCTGTCATACGCAATACTTAGCAAGATCTGTTACATTGGACACCACCGTTTCCTTGCCAAGGACAAGCCGTGTCCTACAAAATACCGAAGACATGTGTTCAATGCAAAGCATGAAAACCATGATGCGCCAAAGAGGCTCATCGGTGATGAGTTGCAAGTGGAATTAGAGAAGGTCAGGCATATTACACCAGGAAACCATCCTGATAATGGTAGCGGGAAAAGGAAGCGTGGCAGGGCAGAAGAGAGATTAGTGTTTACCCGCAGGTCCACTTTGTGGGACTTGGAGTATTGGAAAGATTTGGATCTGCGGCATAATCTTGATGTGATGCACATCAAGAAAAATATAAGTGACAGCATTGTAGGCACACTTCTTAATATTGAAGGCTAGACGAAAGATACCTTAAAATCTTGGATTGATTTGACACACCTGGGTATGAGAAAGGATTTGCAGGTGGAAGATGAAGGTAAACCACGGGATATGGCACCATCTGTGTACGTCTTGGATAAGGTAAAAAGAAAAGAATTCTGCAAGGTCCTATCACGTGTGAGATTCCCACATGGATTTGCTTCCAACCCTGAAAGGAGAGTCAGTGCAAATGGAAACAAGGTACAAGGGTTGGAAACTCATGACTGTCACATCCTACTTCAAAGGGTTTTACCTGTTATCCTTAGAGGATTGGGCTGCCCTGACTTATATAGAGTAGTTACAGAGTTGGGACAATTCTTCAGGGAACTCTGCAGTAGAAATATCAGGATAGATGCTTTGGAGCGTCTTAGAGACAAGATACCAACTATACTATGCGACCTTGAGAAGATATATCGTCCAACCTTCTTTGATGTGATGGTGCATTTGGCTGTTCATCTACCTGATGAGACACTACTTAGAGGTCCAGTACAGTATGGATGGATATACCCTATTGAAAGGCGGCTAGGCACTTTTAAGGGCTATGTTAGGAACAGAGCTAGACCTGAGGGTTCCATTGCAGAGGCCTACATTGCTACAGAAGCGTTGACATTCTGCTCAAAATACATTGAAACAACTGATGAGCTTAGCAAAGAGGTGGGTGAAGACAATCCCGAGCTCAATGTTTTTGATTGTTCTGTTCGAGTTACAGGGAAGAGTCGACAAGACGACAAACCTAAAGATTTGGATAAAATGGTTAGGTATGTGTTGAATAACTATCCTAAGATTCTACCTTATATCGAGTAAGTGCTAAGTACTGCAGCTTATACATCGTAATATACTAAACTTGCAGCACATTCTTATATATTTAGATGTTTGACGCGATCACTATGTTGTGCAGCATCTACAAAAAGGAGTTACTGCCACAAAATCCAAGAAACATTGACAAACTGGTTATGGCAGGATTTGCGAAATGGTTCAAGAGCCATGTAAGCTTATGAATTGCACTGTCGTTTTTTTTAATATATTGAGTACATAAGATGATCAGCTTGTCTATTTTCTAACCATAGGTTAAGAAGATGCGGGGGGATGGGCAGGCAGTTATTGATGCCCTTTACGCACTAGCAATGGGTCCTGATACTTGGGTAAAACATTATGAATCTTGCGTTGTTGGAGATGTGCGCTACAACACCCTTGCACGCGACGAAGGCAGGAAGACACAAAACAGTGCCACCATGAGCACGGATAAGTACGGCGAAGAGACAACTAAAATGTATGCTAACATAATAGACATTGTTCAGTTGCAGTATATCTCCAGTTTCGAGGTTCATCGGTGTGTGGTTCTGTTATGCTGTCGTTGGTATAACCTGTTTTCCAGGATCGCAAAACCCAGAGCTGATGATTATTTCAAATCCATCAATGTCAAGGCGGCGTACCAGACCTACGAGCCTTTTATTTTGGCAAATCAAGCAATACAGATATTTTTCTTGGAAGACACATTTGCACATAGCGATGACTGGAGAGTATTGCAAAGGTTTGAGCAGAGGAATTCATTTAAGGAAGTTGCACAACAAGATGATGCTTACACTGCTCCTGATGTAGAAGATTCCACAGATGTTCCTAATATCTTTGAGAACCATCACGTCAATGACGCTGGCAAAAAGATTGCCTGTCGGGCTGTGGACATACGAGAGTTGATCAATAAGACGCCAACGTTCGAGGACATTGAGGATGAAAAAGAAGATGACACTGGGGGGGGGGATTATGATTCAGACTGATACACATGGTAAAGATGTTGACACTGCTGCTGCAGATGATGATTAGATTGCTTTTGTCGTATTTGCCTGTCAGAAGACATTTTTTTATCTACTATGTGAAATTGTGTTTGCTATGACAACTGAGACCTGATGAAGTTGTTGTTTAGTATTTTGCTGTGAGAACATCACTTATTATGTATGTTGATTTGTCTTTGGTGATTGTATGATGACTAAAACATGATGACATTGTTGTTTAGTTGTACTCATATTTGGCTGTGAAACTTGTATTTGATGACATAGTTTGCTGTTGGACTGCAATTTGCTCGACGTCTTCGAATGGGAACAAAGCTGACCTGACAGGGCCTCTGCTAATTTATTTATTTATTAGCAAAAGGGCCTCTGCTATTTTTTTATTTATGACCAAAAGGGGATACCCCCCGATTTCTGTTAATAGAAATCATTAGATGTTCACAACACTACGCCCAGCCTGCTAAACAGGTTTCATTCATTACTAGTTTCAGCAAAGTGCTCATGTCATAGCCACTGAATACATCACGAGTGCTACATACACTACAAATAAAGAGACAATCATCCTATAGAGCACATCGATTTTGCCCATTATCTTCACAAGCTCTTTCATCTCCTCATTGCTGTCAAGGCCATTCAGCAGCTGTTGCTTGTCCATGATCAGAGGAACTGCATCTTTAACCTTCTGCTCTGCATCTTCCTGTTCTGCCATTCCTTCAGTTACTTGTCCAACACCCCAACCTGCTGGTATTGGGATTCCTCGGCTAACCAAATAATCAGCATAGTTGCATTCCCCCACATCAGCAACTTCCCAGAAATACAAATCACACGAATCTTCCCTTTTCTGCACGAATCAAATTGGAAGATCATCAACCAAACTATTAAAAAAATCAGCAACTGAAAGCAGCGGAACAACACTTAAACATATTATTACCCCATGATTCGGGCATTTATAGAAGACTCGGCCAGGGTTGAGGATTGTGGTTGAGACGTGACGGATGACTCTGCGTGATTTGTAGCAGTGGCACCACACCAACGGCAGCGGGTTGCGATGAGCAACCGGCTGCGGTGCGTGTGCCGGCGGGTGTGTGATGAGACCCACAGGAGATGGTACGGGTGGCGACTTAGCGCATATCTGGTTGTTGCCTGCTAAAGAGCAGGTGGACGAGCCGCCAGCGAACATGGTTGTTGCGGCCAGAGCTTCTGATGCTAGGCAGAGTAAGTAGAGAAGAGGAGAAGCAAACGTTGGATATGTCAGTTTCATTACTTGCAGAGTAGCATAGCACCATATATAGTCATAGTCTAGGTTTGGATTCGAACCAGCTACAGGAGCACGTCTCTCTTTTTTCTAAAAATCAGCAACGTCTCTTTACTGGTACACTAGCTTGTTCTGTACGCCTTCTCAAGTCTTTGATTTTCTTTTCTTTTTCTTGCGAGGAAGGAAGGAGGAGAAAATTGAGGGTTCCTGGGACTCGAACCCAAGACCTCTCGGTTGAAAACCAAGGGTGCTAGTCACTTATGTGGTGAACGTTCCCTGGGAGGAGGACGGCAAACGAATGCCTTTTCCTCTCAGTTTTAGTTGCGACGCAAGATCAAACGGTCGCAGTTTCGGGAATGTTATCTGGCGAACGAGCCCAGCTTTTATTTTCTTCCTATATATAAAAAAGTATGCTACTTGGTGTCAGCTTAGTCAACAAACGATTGTGCCAACCTTGACCGTTGGATTAACATTCAACATCTGTCGTGTTTCTTCAGTCTCTTCTTCCTCCAGCCGCCAAACCCAAACCAACGCCGGCGGGACCGCCTGCTCCCGCCTCCCACGGCTGGCTGTGCTGCCGCGCATGCATCGTGGCCACATCGCACCCTAAAACTCTGCGCATCTTCCCCGGCTCCTGTTCATTCCCGTCCGAGGCCTCACCATCGTCCTCCGCCTTGATTCTCTCGCCGTAGCGCCGCCCTCCGGTGTTGTCAACATGGTCAACAACCGAGAGGAATAAGGAGATGACTATACATGGTGAGGATGACAGTAGGGACCCACCAGGATCATGGCAGTAGGCAAGCAAGTGCCTCCTTTATTACAAAAAAAAGGGTTCCTCCTGATGGTTTCCTGACATCTGGGTCGCACGCCACTGTCAACGTAGTCAATAAGCGAGATAACTGCACAAGGAGCGGCAGACAACCGGGACCTGTCAGGACCGGTTTTTCAACAAACATTTATTGAAAAATCGCCCCTTTCGTCAGACCAGTACAAAAAAATCCTTCTTACTGGTAGACAAATCCTTGATACAGAAATCCAGTAGTACTAAATATTATACAGGGTTGAGCTGAGGCTGCTCAACAATTTATTACAAGCACGCCAATATTACACATAAAGGCGGATATGACACAAAGGGTATGGTGGCATAACTACTGACTCGCAATAAAGGTGGTGGTGGGTATGTCACAGTGAAGTGGGTGACATGACTCATCAAGCGCCGGAGTGAGGCTCGATGATTTCATAAGGGTAGCGGAAGCGTATATAATACAAGTGACCAACTCCAGGATCGCAAGGGACTGACTGGGACTCCTCTAGGCATCTGACTCGCTATCGTACTCTTCATCCATAAGATAGCCTTCGTCAACATCTGGCCAATTCAACAAGCCAGGTAAGTACTTTGAATGTACTCGCAAGACAGTTTGGACATAAGATATAACAAATGCAAACATGAGGCACCTGAGCAAATTGGTAATACACACTTAGGTAACAAGTTTGCACTGCAAGATAAATAAAAAAAAGGAAGTCAGGCGGTAGTCCTCCCGAAATCCCATTAAAATAGCAGAAGACCGATCGGGTGTCTGAAGCGACGCCTCGAAAGGTAGAAAGAAATTAACATGCCGCAGTCGGGCGTCAGGGCGACACCACATAAAGGGCTTATACTGAAAAGTAAATGACAGTACGTGCCACAGTCGGACGTCTGAATGCGACATCTCAAAAAGGGCTTATATCAAAAGTAAATAACAAGAATGCCACAGCCGGACGTCTGAGCGACATCACATAAAGGGCTTATATCAAAAGTAAATCACAAGAATGCCACAGTCGGACGTCTGAGCGACATCACATAAAGGGCTTATATTTCATCATTCGAATTCGAGTAGTCCATGGAGTAGCACCATCCCAAGGAATACTCGGTACATAATAATAATAAACAGGTTAGTCCAACCACAGGAATAACATTCAGCCGGGTTTACCACTGTCAGTTAACAAGTTTGTTATCTAGAGACTAACACTAGATCTGACAACCAATGTCCTTGACCGAGGACAAGGTTACTTGGATGGTTTTGACTCTGCAGAGTTTGTACTCTTAACCATAGCCAACGGATTTCAGTAGCCACAAGGACTAGTTCCGTCTACGGTATTTTAGAAGAAAACACATCAATCCAGTACACACCCATTCCACATCCCGATGCCAGGAATCACCCTAGGCAACGTTCAAGAAAAACTCTAAGACGGGGAGGCCAACACCTCGAATAGCATGGGATCAAATTTATATCGTGCGCTCTAAGGGGTGCCCCCCTCTCGGTCCCAACCGGAAACACCCATGCCCCCTGACCGGATGACGGGCTTTAATCCAGGGCCATGGAACCCTCATCGCGGCCCCTCTATTTGGTGTGTACATGGAAAGAGGTTTGCAACTTACTAAACCGCATTCTTTGCAGAAAACGTGTGGCAGTATGAAAAGAAGGCGAACGGGAACAAGACTCGATCCACGTCAACTCTGGAGTTAAACAGTTTGATTTAGAACTGGCATGCTCCAACAATACCAGCTTGCAACCTATCAAGCCACCACATGATTAGGTTGTTTCACCATCTTATGATCACATCAAGTTTTGTAGCTCACTTGCATCTTACCTTGCATGAAATATATCATTCCACAAATGCTTATATAAACATGCCATGAGAAAACCACTCAAGCAATCATGAAAGACACTCATCATATCAAAGGTTCAAACATGCTTGCCTGGTTCGGAGCAGTCGGAGTCTAGCTCGGTGAAGTTGGCGGCACCGTCACTTCCTTCGGTATCTACGTTACATAAAAAAATATCGAATTCTAACGTAAATACCGTGCGTGCACAAAAATAGTTCCAAATATTTTTCAAATAAATATGATAAAAAACTAGACAGAAAAATAGAGATGACAAAAAAAGAATCAACTCAAAATCATCTTTTGTTTAAAAGTTATAAGGGTTTTAGTCCAGGGACTAATCTGTTATAAACAGAAAATTATCTAGGGGCTAGTTTGAATAAACAGAAAACGTTTCGGATAGAAATACGCCAAACCAAAGAGAAAACGTATTCTGCCCGAAGGCGTCTTCAGAAAACGGTTTGAAGAAGAAGAGTAGAGGCTGACGAGGGGGTCCCGCACGTCAGGTTTAAAAATCCCACCGGCGACAGAAGCGAACGATGATCGCCGGTGACGATCATCGGCGATCCAAAGGACGACAAGTGTATGGTTGCACTCGTGGGACAATTTCGCATCGGTGGGTGGTGGAAGGAGGCGTCGGGGAGCACCACGTTGATGGCCACTTCCTCTCCAGCGGACGGCGGCGTCGGGCGATGAGGGATTTCGCCGAGGAGGGCTGCTATCACCGAATTGGAGCTCGGGTTAGAAGAGGTGGTGGACTAGGAGGTTGCTGGCCGAATCTGGGCTATGGGGGCTCACTCACCAGAGAGAATTTAGCCGGAGCCCAAAGCGGATCGGGGCGGCCGGAGGCGAGGAAGAAGACCCTCCCGAGGTCCTCCGATGAGTGGAGCATGGTTCTGAGGAGAGGTGAAGAGGTGCTGGGTCTATGGGTGGCTCAGGGCCTCTATTTATAGCCGGCCCGAGGCGGTTGCCGAAAGCGGGATTACTCCGGCGAGCAATTACGGCGAGGTGGTGGTCGAGCTGGGGGTTTAGGCGACTGGGCAGCTGCGGATTGGTTCACCGGTTCCATCCCTGGCTTAAGCTTGGTCCAACTTGGGCGATACTCCAGGTTCTCGACGAAACGGCCTCACGGGCACGTCGGCGGCAGAGAGCGTGCTCTGCGCTTCTCAGGCCACGGCGATGGTCCAGCAGTGCGCCCAGCGAAGAGGACGGCCACGCGGAGGCTCAGGGTGGTGTGGGCGGTGCTGGACAGCGCCGCTCGTTGCTGAGTTCTCTGGCGACCGCAGCGGGCATCGCTACTGCCGCTCACGGGGATGAGGTACTCCCTGCCAGCTCACCATCGACGCTCGCAACCGTCCAGACGACCGTGCGGTGTGATGGATAAGAAGGAGGAGTAGTGAGCAACGAGCCAACGAGAGCACTGGCGAGATTGTCACTGGCGACTGACGAAAACGACACTGAAATTCTAAATTTTAACACTGAATCTCTGAACTTGACCGAAACAGTGCATGCCAGCTATTCGATGAAATGTTTGACGCACGTGGAAAAATTTTCTGGAGCTGAAACTTGGAGGGGTGGCCTCTTGATGCATCCAGAGGCTCCCTAAATTTTCTCAGAATTTTTGGAAAGGGAAAAGAATGAATTTCACCAAAAATAGCAAAACTGGTCCAAACTTGCAGTAAGCAAATTTTGAAAAATTTGAACTGTGGACCAACAGCTCTTGATGGATCTAGGTTGAGGGTACCAAGGAGTAGCTAGGGTAATTTACTTGGGATTAAAAGCTCAAGGAATCGGGTACTTCCTTTGTGAATCCCAAGGGTCCAAAATAAATGGCAGAAAATGATTTGATGATGAAATAAATAGAAATAAAATCTAAAAGAGGTTGAAACTTGCTGGAATTGGATGCTTGGCTTGACTCAAAGTGGGGAGGAGGGTTTAGGAGGAAAATTTACAACATAGGTCAAGGCAAGAGAGTATTTTTTTAATAGAGAAAGATAAATTCAAAAATTATAGGAATTCTTTTTTTAATAAAATAAAAAGTAAAACAACCCAAGAGCATTTGTGTTGAACCAACACATGTTGAAAAACCCTCAAGACCAGAATCAAGATCGAGAAGGACTCATAAAAGATTTGTCATAAAAAGTATTATTGAGAAGAAGAGTCCCTCTTTTAGAAAAATTAAAATAACCTCCTTTAAATCAAATAAAGAATTTTTGAAAAAAAATCAAACCAAAATTTTGGGGTGTTACAACACCTACCCCCTTAGGAAAAATTTCGTCCCCGAGATTTCAGCTGATCCTCAAATAGGTGTGGGTACTCTGCCCGAAGAAAATCCTCTCTTTCCCATGTTGCTTCATCCTCGGTGTGATTGCTCCACTGAACCTTGAAAAACTTAATTGTCTTCTGACGGGTCCTTCTTTCAGACTCCTCCAATATTTTTATTGGACATTCCCGGTAGGTGAGGTCTGGTTGTACGTCAATGTTCTCATGAGATACATGCTTCTCTGGATTGCTTACACATTTCCTCAACCGTGAGATGTGGAACACGTCATGGACGTCTGACAGTTCTTCAGGTAGGTCCAGTTGGTAGGCCACTATGCCTCTTCGTGCAATTACACAGAAGGGTCCAATAAATCGTGGTGCCAGCTTCCCTTTAACTTTGAATCGTTGCAGGCCCCTCATAGGGGATACTCTTAGATACACATATTCACCAGGTTCAAAACTGACTTCACGATGTTTTTTATCGTAATAACTCTTTTGTCGGCTCTGGGCTGTCTTGAGTCGATCCCTGATTAGTTTAACTTTTTCCTCAGCTTCCTTGAGCATGTCTGGGCCGAAGATACGACTGTCTCCTGTCTTTGACCAATTTAATGGGGTACGGCATCTTCACCCATACAAGGCTTCAAAAGGTGCCATTCGTAGACTGGCTTGGTAACTGTTGTTGTACGCGAACTCGGCATATGGCAAGCTTTCTTCCCAACTGGTTCCATAGGTGAGAACACATGCTCTCAGCATGTCCTCTAGAATTTGGTTCACACGTTCAGTCTGTCCTCCAGTCTGGGGGTGGTATGCTGTACTGAATACTAGTTGAGTTCCCAGAGCTTGTTGTAACTGATCCCAAAATCTGGAGACGAATTGCGTGCCTCTATCGGATATTATAGTCTTTGGAATTCCATGCAGACAAACAATACGGGAGAGATAAAGCCTGGCAAGCTTCTGAGTGGTGTGGGTTGTCTTTACTGGAATAAAATGTGCCACCTTGGTTAATCTATCTGTGATGACCCATATGGCATCATTTCCGTGTCGTGACCGAGGTAGCCCGACAATAAAATCCATTCCAATTTCGTCCCATTTCCATTCAGGTATCTTGTTTGGCTGTAATAGTCCTGCTGGTTTTTGGTGCTCGGCTTTAATGCGCTGACATGAATCACAACATGCAATGAATGTGGCTATATCCCTTTTCATACCGTGCCACCAAAATCTTTCCTGAATGTCCTCATACATTTTGGTTCCTCTGGGGTGGATTGAATATGGAGCGGTGTGGGCTTCGGTCAAAATTTGCTGTTTGAGGTCCTCTATATTTGGTACGCATAGCCTGTCTCCGTACCATAATATTCCCTTGTCGTCTATGACGAATTCTGAGGCCTTGCCCAGGCTCACTTTTCTTTTTATGCCTTTGATGTTGGGGTGTCCATGCTGAGCTTCCTTAATTTGTTCCATTAGGGTGGGCTGTATTTCCAAAGTTGACGCAGTGCCTTCAGTGACCAACACCACGTTGATTTTGGCAAACTCCCGCTAAAACTCAGGTCTCAAGTTTTGTAAACTATTGTTGCCCGAGCTTGGGTTTCGGCTGAGAGCATCTGCCACTATATTCGCCTTTCCTGGATGGTAGAGAATGCCAACATCATAATCTTTCACTAATTCCAACCAGCGTCGTTGTCGTAAATTGAGTTCTGGTTGTGTGAAAATATATTTGAGGCTTTTATGGTCCGTATATATTTCACAACGATTCCCAAGCAAAAAGTGTCTCCATTCTTTGAGTGCATGAATAACTGCTGCTAATTCCAAGTCATGAGTAGGATAATTTTCTTCATGCCTTCGTAGTTGCCTGGAAGCATATGCGACTACCTTGCCTTCTTGCATTAATACACATCCGAGGCCTTTCCTGGATGCGTCGCAATATACTTCAAAAATTTTGTGTATGTCTGGCACGACTAATACTGGTGCTGTTGTTAATCTCCTTTTGAGATCTTGGAAACTTCTCTCGCAAGCTTCGGTCCACACAAATTTCTTATCCTTCTTGAGTAGCTGCGTCATAGGTTTTGCTATGGTGGAGAATCCTTCAATAAATCTTCTATAATATCCAGCCATTCCCAGAAAACTTCGTACATCTGTTATGTTGGCTGGTGGTTTCCAGTCAAGTACGGCTTTGACTTTTTCTGGGTCCACGGCAACACCTTCTTGGGTTAATACGTGGCCTAGAAAACCAACTTGTTTTAACCAAAATTCACATTTGCTGAATTTGGCGTACAATTGATGTTTCCTTAATTCTCCCAGTACAATTTTGAGATGTTCAGCATGTTCTTCTGGTGTCTTGGAATATACTAAGATATCATCAATGAACACCACAACGAATTTGTCCATAAATTTCATAAACACTTTGTTCATGAGGTGGACGAAATATGCGGGGGCGTTTGTCAGTCCGAACGGCATTACTGTAAATTCATATAACCCATATCTGGAGGTGAATGCTGTCTTAGGGATATCTTCTGTTCGTACTTTTAATTGATAATAACCTGACCTTGAATCAATTTTTGAGAAAACCTTGGCTTGTGCTAGCTGGTCAAATAAATCATTTATCCAAGGCATCGGATATTTGTTTTTGATGGTGACCATGTTGAGTGCTCGATAGTCTATACATAATCTCAGTGTCCCATCTCTTTTCTTGGCAAACAATACGGGTGAACCCCAAGGTGAGGAGCTGGCCCTGATATAACCTTTGTCCAGCAATTCCTTTATTTGCTTTTTTAATTCTACCAACTCGGAGGGTGCCATTCTGTATGGTTTCTTGTAAATGGGAGTGGTTCCAGGTGCTAGTTCAATGATGAACTCTATTTCCCGGTCTGGTGGCATGCCTGGTAGTTCTTCGGGAAACACATCAGGAAACTCACACACCACTGGAACTTTACTTAACTCTGAAATATCCACCTTGTTCAATCTTGGTTGCAGTGATATTGGTCTTTCTTGAGCTGCAATTTTTATTGTCTTCCCGTGATGATGGGTGAGAATCACAGTCCGATTGAAACAGTCGATAAATCCCTTGTTGGTGGTTAACCAGTCCATTCCTAGGATAACATCCAGTCCCTTATTTTCCAATACAATGAGGTTTGCCTGAAACTTTAATCCCTCAATCTCAATAACCACACCATGGCAGTAACTCTGAGTGATTTGCTTAATCCCGGGGGACTTGATGGTCATGGAATTTTCCAAGGGAAGAATCAGAAAATTATGTTGCAAAGCAAATTTCTTGGAAACGAACGAGTGAGAAGCTCCAGAATCAAACAAAACCGTGGCAGGTATTGTGTTGACAGGGAACGTACCGAGTACGATGTCCGGAGCATTCTGTGCTTCCTCCTTGGTCACATGGTTCACGTGACCTTTCCTGTGATTGTTATTGGGGTTGAAGTTATTGTGCTTAGGGGCTGAATTATTTCCAGTGTTGTTCGGCTTGAGGGTCGAGTTTCTTGGCTTTGGGCACTGCTTGGCATAATGTCCTTCCTCACCACAAGCGAAGCAAGTAACGCCCGGGTGATACGTAAAATCCTTGTCCCTTGCATGAAATTTTTTGTTTGGGCGTAGAACATTGGTTGCGGATTTGTTCGCCCCATTTTTCTGGAAATCTTTCTTGCTCCTGTTGTTGCGAGAACGAGTAGCCTTATCCCTTTTGTGCTTGCGAATATCCTCCAAGCTGCGGCGCTCATTTTCTAATGTAATAGCCTTGTCCACAAGCGTTTTGAAATCTGGGAAGGTGTGCACGGCCAGCTGGCATTTAAGTGCTGGTGCCAGACCGTCCAGAAATTTTTCCATCTTTTTATTTTTAGTCATATGTTCTTCGTTGGCATAACGAGATAATTGTGTAAACTGACTATTGTACTCAGTCACTGACATGCTTCTGTGCTTGAGGTCATCAAACTCCCTTTTTTTGATCTTCATAACACTTCTGGGAATGTGCGCCCCACGAAACTTTTCCTTAAATTCCTCCCAGGTGATGTTGTTTTCAATAGGGTGCATGTGTAGGAAATTTTCCCACCATGATGCAGCTGCTCCAGTGAGGTAGTGAGGTGCATAAAGTACCTTCTCACGGTCCAAACATTGTGCAATAATTAATTTCCTCTCAATGTCTCGAAGCCAATCATCGGCCTCAAGAGGTTTATCCGTGTGAGAGAAAGTTGGGGGACGTGTCTTTTGTAGTTCAGACAATTTGGAATGCTGCTGGTACAGTTCACGGTGATTTCCCATATTGATAATATGGTTCATCATTTCTTGATGCTGCTGTTGGCTTTGCTCATAAAGGCGGCATACTTGAGAAAACGCTGCTTCACTGCATTGTTGACTTGACTGCCCCTGTGTGAAATTGTTACTTGTCTGGGTACCATAATTTTCTTCTGGCGGACTTGGCATGGAACGAGTCCAGGGGCGAGGCATTTCCACTCTGGGGTGTTATTGCAGAACTCATGAGAAAAAAAATATCTGAGTAGCAAAAATAAATAATTTTGCAAATGCAGGGATTTAAAAACTCCAAGATTTTTCAAGAAAACACTTGATTGCGCAAGGAGAAGGACCGCTCAGTACATATCTTACAAGCAAGCCATAATTATATAGTACATCACTCAGGATGTGCGTACACATTCCTGACATGTTATTTAGGCTAGTGCACTTCTCCGAGTTCCTACATGATGCGCATACAAACTACTTCTCACCAAACTTATATACATATAAACATATCATACAAACTGGTACATCACACGGCTACTCGGCGCACTCAGTCGGAAATGGCAAAAACTTCCCTTGTCCTGCCGAGGGTAAGTCCCAGTGATGCTGGAGACTCAACCTCCTCCTCAATAATAGGCTCTAGGCGCGAGGCACTGGGTTGTGCAGCTGGTGCGGGTGTGGCAGGTGGTGCAACACTAACTGGGGTAGGAGCAATGACTTGGTCAAACTCCTCAGTGGTAGGCAGGCGGCGAGCGGTGGCTAAGATGGCAGGTGCATAGGATGCTGAGGACGAGATGTATGACAGTGGTGGTGCTGTATGGAGGAGCTCCCTCCTATTGGCGACACAGCCCTGAACTAAGTCCTTACGCGCAGCCACAAAGTCGTCCACAAGGTTATCAAAAGCTGCCTCAAGAGCTTTGAGATACTCAACAAGCATCTCAATAGCCTCATCTCTCTCTCCCCTAGAGCAAGCAAAGGCATAGTGACAAGTGTATGGCACGTGGCATGGGAGGTAGCGGTAGCGACGAGCCTTCATTGAAGGAAGAGCATCCCGGAGACGAGCTATTGCCTCACGGGCAGCCATCTGCATGGCATGCCTCTCCGTAGGCATGGCCCTTCCAACAAATCGGAAGCGGCGTGATTCAGAACGCCCTCCCTTGAATTGCACCGCGGCCTGGTGCATAGACACGCTGTCGCTGAGCTTGTGCTGGTAGAGTGTGAACTCCGGACGAGTTGATGGCCCGATCGCGACCTTGGCGATGGAGGCGAGGAGCTTGATAAATCCCTCAGGTACATTGGCGAACACCTGTGACTCACAGTCGCAGCCAGCCATCTACAAAAGTAGACAAAAATTCCAGATAGTCAAATCATAAATTTATGATGACTAACAGAAAATTGCTACAATTTGCAAAGTGCTAAATAGCACTAATAACGTTCATAACCGATTAGCGATCACACCTAGTGGCTTCCTACAGTCAGCCTGGCTCTGGTACCAAGGTTGTTAGGACCGGTTTTTCAACAAACATTTATTGAAAAATCGCCCCTTTCGTCAGACCAGTACAGAAAAATCCTTCTTACTGGTAGACAAATCCTTGATATAGAAATCCAGTAGTACTAAATATTATACAGGGTTGAGCTGAGGCTGCTCAACAATTTATTACAAGCACGCCAATATTACACATAAAGGCGGATATGACACAAAGGGTATGGTGGCATAACTACTGACTCGCAATAAAGGTGGTGGTGGGTATGTCATAGTGAAGTGGGTGACATGACTCATCAAGCGCCGGAGTGAGGCTCGATGATTTCATAAGGGTAGCGGAAGCGTATATAATACAAGTGACCAACTCCAGGATCGCAAGGGACTGACTGGGACTCCTCTAGGCGTCTGACTGGCTATCGTACTCAACATCTGGCCAATTCAACAAGCCAGGTGAGTACTTTGAATGTACTCGCAAGACAGTTTGGACATAAGATATAACAAATGCAAACATGAGGCACATGAGCAAATTGGTAATACACACTTAGGTAACAAGTTTGCACTGCAAGATAAATAAAAAAAAGGAAGTCAGGCGGTAGTCCTCCCGAAATCCCATTAAAATAGCAGAAGACCGATCGGGTGTCTGAAGCGACGCCTTGAAAGGTAGAAAGAAATTAACATGCCGCAGTCGGGCGTCAGGGCGACACCACATAAAGGGCCTATACTGAAAAGTAAATGACAGTACGTGCCACAGTTGGACGTCTGAATGCGACATCTCGAAAAGGGCTTATAATGAAAGTAAATAATCAGAATGCCACAGTCGGACGTCTGAGCGACATCACATAAAGGGCTTATATCAAAAGTAAATAACAAGAATGCCATAGTCGGACGTCTGAGCGACATCACATAAAGGGCTTATATCAAAAGTAAATCACAAGAATGCCAAAGTCGGACGTCTGAGCGACATCACATAAAGGGCTTATATTTCATCATTCGAATTCGAGTAGTCCATGGAGTAGCACCATCCCAAGGAATACTCGGTACATAATAATAATAAACAGGTTAGTCCAACCACAGGAATAACATTCTGCCGGGTTTACCACTATTAGTTAAGAAGTTTGTTCTCCAGAGACTGACACTGAGACTGACACTAGATCTGACAACCAACGTCCTTGACCGAGGACATGGTTACTTGGATGGTTTTGACTCTGCAGAGTTTGTACTCTTAACCACAGCCAACGGATTTTAGTAGCCACAAGGACTAGTTCCGTCTACGGTATTTTATAAGAAAACACATCAATCCAGTACACACCCATTCCACGTCCCGATGCCAGGAATCACCCTAGGCAACGTTCAAGAAAAACTCTAAGACGGGGAGGCCAACACCTCGAATAGCATGGGATCAATTTTATATCGCGCGCTCTAAGGGGTGCCCCCCTCTCGGTCCCAACCGGAAACACCCATGCCCCCTGACCGGATGACGGGCTTTAATCCAGGGCCATGGAACCCTCATCGCGGCCCCTCTATTTGGTGTGTACATGGAAAGAGGTTTGCAACTTACTAAACCGCATTCTTTGCAGAAAACGTGTGGCAGTACGAAAAGAAGGCGAACGGGAACAAGACTCGATCCACGTCAACTCTGGAGTTAAACAATTTGATTTAGAACTGGCATGCTCCAACAATACCAGCTTGCAACCTATCAAGCCACCACATGATTAGGTTGTTTCACCATCTTATGATCACATCAAGTTTTGTAGCTCACTTGCATCTTACCTTGCATGAAATATATCAGTCCACAAATGCTTATATAAACATGCCATGAGAAAACCACTCAAGCAAACATGAAAGACACTCATCATATCAAAGGTTCAAACATGCTTGCCTGGTTCGGAGCAGTCGGAGTCTAGCTCGGTGAAGTTGGCGTCACCGTCACTTCCTTCGGTATCTACGTTACATAAAAAAATATGGAATTCTAACGTAAATACCGTGCGTGCACAAAAATAGTTCCAAATATTTTTCAAATAAATATGATAAAAAACTAGACAGAAAAATAGAGATGACAAAAAAAGAATCAACTCAAAATCATCTTTTGTTTAAAAGTTATAAGGGTTTTAGTCCAGGGACTAATCTATTATAAATAGAAAATTATCCAGGGGCTAGTTTGAATAAACAGAAAACGTTTCGGATAGAAATACGCCAAACCAAAGAGAAAACATATTCTGCCCGAAGGCGTCTTCAGAAAACGGTTTGAAGAAGAAGAGTAGAGGCTGACGAGGGGGTCCCGCACGTTAGGTTTAAAAATCCCGCCGGCGACAGAAGGGAACGATGATCGCCGGCGTCGATCGTCGGCGATCCAGAGGAGGGCAAGGGTATGGTTGCACTCATGGGACAATTCCGTGTCGGTGGGTGGTGGAAGGAGGCGTCGGGGAGCACCACGTTGATGGCCATTTCCTCTCCTGCGGACGGCGGCGTCGGGCGATGAGGGATTTCGCCGAGGAGGGCTGCTATCACCGAATTGGAGCTCGGGTTAGAAGAGGTGGTGGACTAGGAGGTTGCTGACCGAATCTGGGCTGCGGGGGCTCACTCACCAGAGAGAATTTAGCCGGAGCCCAAAGCGGATCGGGGCGGCCGGAGGCGAGGAAGAAGACCCTCCCGAGGTCCTCTGATGAGTGGAGCGTGGTTCTGAGGAGAGGTGAAGAGGTGCTGGGTCTATGGGTGGCTCGGGGCCTCTATTTATAGCCGGCCCGAGGCGGTTGCCAAAAGCGGGATTACTCCGGCGAGCAATTACGGCGAGGTGGTGGTCGAGCTGGGGGTTTAGGCGACTGGGCAGCTGCGGATTGGTTCACCGGTTCCATCCCTGGCTTAAGCTTGGTCCAACTTGGGCGATACTCCAGGTTCTCGACGAAATGGCCTCACGGGCACGTCGGTGGCAGAGAGCGTGCTCTGCGCTTCTCAGGCCACGGCGACGGTCCTGCAGCGCGCCCAGCGAAGAGGACGGCCACGCGGAGGCTCAGGGTGGTGTGGGCGGTGCTGGACGACGTCGCTCCTTGCTGAGTTCTCTGGCGACTGCAGCGGGCATCGCTGCCGCCGCTCACGGGGATGAGGTACTCCCTGCCAGCTCACCACCGACGCTCGCAACCGTCCAGACGACCGTGCGGCGTGATGGATAAGAAGGAGGAGCAGTGAGCAACGAGCCAACGAGAGCACTGGCGAGATTGTCACTGGCGACTGACGAAAACGACACTGAAACTCTGAATTTTAACACTGAATCTCTGAACTTGACCGAAATAGTGCATGCCAGCTATTCGATGAAATGTTTGACGCACATGGAAAAATTTTCTGGAGCTGAAACTTGGAGGGGTGGCCTCTTGATGCATCCAGAGGCTCCCTAAATTTTCTCAGAATTTTTGGAAAGGGAAAAGAATGAATTTCACCCAAAATAGCAAAACTGGTCCAAACTTGCAGTAAGCAAATTTTGAAAAATTTGAACTGTGGACCAGCAGCTCTTGATGGATCTAGGTTGAGGGTACCAAGGAGTAGCTAGAGTAATTTACTTGGGATTAAAAGCTCAAGGAATCGGGTACTTCCTTTGTGAATCCCAAGGGTCCAAAATAAATGGCAGAAAATGATTTGATGATGAAATAAATAGAAATAAAATCTAAAAGAGGTTGAAACTTGCTGGAATTGGATGCTTGGCTTGACCCAAAGTGGGGAGGAGGGTTTAGGAGGAAAATTTACAACATAGGTCAAGGCAAGAGAGTATTTTTGAATAGAGAAAGATAAATCCAAAAATTATTGGAATTCCTTTTTTAATAAAAGAAAAAGTAAAACAACCCAAGAGCATTTGTGTTGAACCAACACATGTTGAAAAACCCTCAAGACCAGAATCAAGATCGAGAAGGACTCATAAAAGATTTGTCATAAAAAGTATTATTGAGAAGAAGAGTCCCTCTTTTAGAAAAATTCAAATAACCTCCTTTAAATCAAATAAAGAATTTTTGAAAAAAAATCAAACCAAAATTTTGGGGTGTTACAGGACCCAGCAGCGCGCGCAGTAAACTTTTTTTTGGGACGGAGAAGGGTATCAACTGGGTTGTGCGGGAGCTGTGGCCCGTCTAGCCCAGGCTTTTATTTCATATGTTTAGCACATGACCAACCCAGTTTTTTTCCTTTCTGAAAATGGCGAGCCCAGCTATTTTGTTTTTTGCAGAATAACCAACGTAGGCCTACTTGCTTTTCTACGCCCTGCTGGGCCGGAAATCTTTCAAGACGAGGAGGGATGCATTCGGGCTTGCCCAGAAAATGGGCTATAAGTAATAAGAAATGGGCTATAGGTAATAAGAAATGGGTTGTAAAATGAAAAAATACAGCAAACAAGCAATTAGTTCCAAAATACTTTTTTCTTTTGGATTTTGATATTTTAAATTTCATTGTTTTTGTGCGGGTAAAATTTCATTGGATTTAAATTAAGGTATGTTTAGTTTTTAAATTAATTTGAATCTGGCTAGGAATTTCGGGCTGTATGCTATTTGGGACAGATTTGGAGGCTGACTTGTGGGTCTACTAGGTTGACGTGTACGAAAGGCTTTGTCAACTTAGTCCACAAACGATTCTAGCAGCAGTGACCGTTGGATGTTAATCCAACGGCCGTGCTGCTTCTTCAATATCTGATCTTCTTGCTCCAGCCACCCAAACCAGCGCCGGTGGGACTGCCTGCTCCTGCCTCCCGTGGCTGGCTGTGCTGCCGCACAGGCCGCACCAACCCACCCTACTCTATCGCTGGCCAGGCCATTCCTCTACTCACCCATACCTCCTGTTATTTTCCGGCGACGGCAGGCGAACCAGTAAACCCTCGTACTCCCCACCGCGTGGGCAACCACTGCCAAGTCTTCCCCGGCTCTGGGTCGTTCCCTTCCTAGGCCTCGCCGTCGTCCACCGCCCTGGTGCTCTCGGCGCAGCGTGGTCAACGTGGTCAACGAATGACATCCATCGAAAGAGGACTGTACGTGGAGAGGCTGACAGCTGGGTCCATGGCCGCACGCAAGGAAGTGCCTCCTTATTACGCACAAAATAATGATTCCTCCACCTGACAGCAGGGACCCACCGGAAGGGCCTCTGTATTTCGCGAAAAAACGTTCCTCCCGCTGACAGCTCAGACCCACCAGCTATATCTTCGCACGCAAGGAAGTGCCTCCTTATTATGCACAAAAAAATGAATACTCCCCCTGCTATCTGGGACCCACCATAGTTGGAGGCTGACTTGTGGGCCTACTAAGTTGACACGGACGGAGGGCTTTGCCAACTTAGTCAATATGAATGATTCTAGCTCCAGTGACCGTACGATGTCCATCCAACGGCCATAGTGCTTCTTCAACCTCTGGTCTTCTTGCTCCAGCCGCCCAAACCAACGCCGGTCGTGCCGCCTGCTCCTGCCTCCCGTGGCCGGCTCTGCTGCCGCGCAGGCCTCACCGCCCCACCCTACTCCCATCGCTGGCGTGGCCATCCCTGTACTCACCCAGACCTGCTGTTATTCTCTGGCGATGGCAGCCTCACACTGCAGCCCAACCAGTTAACCCTTGTACGCCCCTCCGTGTGGGAAACATCTGCCGAGTCTTCCCCGACTCCGGGTCATTTCCTTCCTAGGCCTCGCCGTCGTCCACCACCTTGGTGCTCTCGGCGTGGCGTGGTCAACATGGTCAAGGAACGACTTACATCGGAAGAGGACTGTACGTGGAGAGGCTGACAGCTGGGTCCACGGCCCCAGCAAGGAAGTGCCTCCTTATTACGCGCAAAATAATGATTCCTCCACTTGACAGCAGGGACCTACCGGAAGGGCCTTTGTATTTTGGCTTAGCTGTATTTTGCGAAAAAAACTTTTTCCCCCCTGACAGCTGGGACCCACCAGCTATATCTTCGGACGCAAGGAAAGTGCCTCCATATTAGGCGCAAAAAAATGAATCCTCCCCCTGACAGCTCGGACCCACCATCAATAACTTTGCACGCAAGGAAGTGTGTCCTTATCCTCCCTGACAGTCGGGACCCACCTGGTCGAAGCGTATGTAGTGTTGTCGCGAACGTGTACGTACATACTAGTCGATCGGTCTCTCTGCAACGATGAATCGTGGCCGAGCAAGCAGCGGCACGTGTAGTAGTAGAGCCCCCGACGTAGCAGTTCAGGTAGTCCCTTCTAAACCATGTACACGTACGTACAGCCACATGCCAAAAAATACGACCATGTACGTACAGACGGGTGGGGTCTCGAACGTGTACTCGCGCATACGTATGATCAGGGCTCATGTACATGGAGACACAATGGACGGCAGCAATGGCATCCTGTTCATCGGGCAGCCAACCGGCTGGGTCGGAACAGAGAAATAGCGTTCTGTTCATCGGGAGGCAACATACTGGGTCAGAATGCGTCCCGTTCAACGGGAGCCAACCGGCTTGGACGGAACAACCGAAACGGGGTTTGGCGTACTGCAGTACGGAAGAAACGGCCTTCTGTTCGACCGGCTACGGTCGAAACGGCATCCTGTTCATCGGGAGGGGTGTGGTGTATCGCAAAACAGAGGAAACAGACTTGTGTTGGAGCGCTACTGTCGAAACGGGGGTCCTGTTCATCGGGAGGGGTGTGGTGTACCACAAAATGGAGGAAACTGACTTGTGCTGGAGCGCTACGGTCGAAACGGGGGTCCTGTTCATCGGAGGGGTGTGGCGTACCGCAAAACACGACTCCACGGGCTACTATTCACCCACCGTCGACTTGCTTCAGCCTCCACCTGCACTGTTCATCCACCGCATCTCCCTCCTGCCTCCACCAGCTACTGTTCAATGTTCATCCATGGGCTACTATTCATCCAGCCCTCCACCAGCTACTATTCAACCAGCCCTCCACGGGGTCCTGTTCATCCACCCCCAACCAGCTCGGGTTTGGCGGCCTCCTCTCGGGGTCCTGTTCATCCAGCGGCAACGGCCTACTACTACTACCACGGGGAACTGTTCATCCAACCCCCACCGGGAACTGTTCATCCAACCCCAACCATGTACGTCTCGACTCGTTCAACCAACCCCCACGTTCACTGTTCATCAAGAGGCAGCAGGTTCGATCGGCTTCAGTTAGCAGCAGTAGCAAAGGAATCCCTCGACCAGGTTCAGTTAACAGCCAGAGATCGATCGATCGCTCAGGTTCAGTAACGTAGCTAGTGCAATCACTCGGGTTCAGGAAGCGAACGCCTCGCTCGGGTTCAGTTAGAGCCCAATGCCTCGCACACACGCGCGTACGTATATGAGAGAAAACGCGCAAACCTTCGTGCATCGCTCGGTCTCGACCACCCACCGTAACAGGGAACTCCCCGAAATTTTCCTCGCCCTCGCTTCTACCACAATTTTTTCCATCATGGACGGCCCAAAGAATGTCATGCAGGTGCGTCTCCGGCCCGCCCAGGATGAAAAGCCAATTTTCTGTCATGATTTTTTGTCATAGAAGTAGGAGCCCACCACATCTATGATGATACCGGGTTTTGTCATAATTATCGTCATAGAAGTGTCATAAGCATGACAGAAAAAAAAATTCATTCAGCCCAAAATGTCACGGATGTGTCTTTTTTTTGTAGTGAATGTTGAAACAATCATTGTCCATAGATTGCTCCATGTTAAGTATGCCCGCGCGTTGCCACGGGCCTTTTAATTTTTGTTCTGGTTGCATACATATACCTATATTGTTGTGTATAACTCGATGAATTTTTAGCTCCTTCCAACAACATCGCATCGACACCCTTGTCGCAGGATTCTTTTTTAACATAATACATCTCCATCTCTCTCATACTATGCAAAAATAACCATATATGAAAAATACACCTTCTGTATTATCATGTGTAACAAATATATAAAGAAGAACAATTATTTGTATGCATCGCTTCTAATAGTGTAAGACTCGATTAGTTTTCAGTCCGTTCATCATAAAGCTTTTTCAATCGACATTTTCAAAGCATCATCTGAAGCCATCAGTTTTTATCTCTAATTTACAAAAGTGAATATATAAACACATAGTAAATTAAAAAATAAGACAAGCCCGCATACATTAAATATTCATTGGTCTGCTCGCTTTGTGCAAGTGACCGTTTCAGTTGGAGTGAGTGGCATCGCGTTTTTTAGTAGATTGAGTTGCATCTCAATTTTAGTAAATTGTAGGCTCACCTGTAAATCACTTGTTGATAACTATTCTCTGGAAATGACTTGCTAGGGTATGTGATATTTTCATTATATAAAAAAGTATATGGCATTTATCTCACAGCAAACAGTTGCTTTTACCTAAAAAAGCAAAAAGTCGCTCATTTTCTTCTCATCTTAGAATAAAAACATATCACTCTCTGACTCTCACTACACGGTACAACAATCACACTCAGATCTCATCCTCCCGGCCTACTCTCCTCGCCACGGTGTCGTCGCTGCCATCTCTCCCCACCACGGGTCTCAGTGTGACCTTCCCTCGATGCCATGTCATTCGGCCCACACCTTCCCTCACCGCCATATCTCCTACCCTCCATGACATCCCAGGCCGATTCCTAATTCCAAGGAATGCACACCGTCGTAGCTGAGGGCGGCCACCACAGTGTGTTTTTGCTGCCATGATATACGAAATGATATATATATGATGCAATCCTTTTGCCTCTCTTTTTTGAGGTTTTTTTTTATTATTTGCCACAACTTTCTTTGCACTTTGACAATTTGCCACCAGTTAGATTGCAATTGATTCATGGCAACTTCAAGAGAACAAAGAAACATATAGTCAACAAGCTATTGTAGAGCGGTGATGTCACAAATGTAAATTGGTAACATTTTTTTAGCTTTGGCAAAGGTAGCTTAGGATAGAACAAATGTGGCCACCTTTTCTTGGTTCTACTAAATGCCCGTGCGTTGCGACGGAACAATAAACTAAGAAATAGTCACTGATTTAGTACAAAATTGTACTAAATCAACGTCATTTAGTTTGGGACAGAGAGAGTATTTATCATCATTACTCAATATATAGTGTTTATCACATTTGTTCTCTGTATCAATGCACACGTAAGGACAAACTCTCTCTCTCTCTCTTATCAAATGTTCTTTTTTGTTTTCTTCCAAATCATGCATAGTGATAATTAAATTATATTTATCATAGTCCACCATAAAATATATTTGACAAGATCGGTCATCATCAAATGTCCTTTTAGTTTTCTTCCAAATCATACATAGTGATAATTAAATTATTTTCATTATAGCCCACGATAAAATACTATATAACTGACAAGATTTCTTAAGCATGTGTATGTGGTCGCTGCAACTCAAATTTTGTTTGACGAATTGCGGACTGCACACTGCTACTACGCACTATTATCCACCTTAGCTTGATTGTACTTGCAATTCCATCCCAAATAAGCTTCTATTTGAATTGGTGTCATTTGCAAGTATCAATCCCAAACATGATATTATATCGCAATACATTTTAAGAGAGCACAAATGTATTATATTATGTTTCTGGAATAGGAGACCACAAGATTAAAGGTTATGTACATGTGACTGATGAATAAGATGCAAATGGGATATACCCTGGCTGAAATGAATCCCCACCATGATTACATGACATTTGGTTGTTCATGTTCTTAACCAAGATATACAAGTAGAGAATTTACAAATTAATGTTTCTATGAAAATATATCTTCACACATCGAGATTTGGACAGACAATCATATGAGCTCTATCTGACTGAAATCAAAACTTAGTCCAGTTCGGATTCAATAGTTGGTCACCTCAATTACATGACACTTTATTGCCTTCTATTGGTCAATCACTCAATCTCTTCATAGCAGTATGAAATAACATAAGCTGTGAATCGCCAAGATGCATATTGTAGAGCTTCTCATCATCGAGCATTGAGGCGGGGGCACCAGCCGCAACTGCATGTGCAATTGAACGCTTACGGACGTCCATATCATCTGCTCTGCTGACTCACTCGGTGCGCTTAGCACACCTCGACAGTGCTTCTTCTTCCGCCGGGCCCATGCTTCGTCAGTCGGCCTCCCTCGCGTCCCTCGACCAGCAATTGATTCGGTTGAATTTTTGGTAAGATTTGATTTGATTCAGTTGAGTTAACACAGTACATAGGAAACACGAATGAGAGCTCTTAAGTTGGGCAGAAATACGCAACAACAGTATGTTTAGAAGGAAATGTGCATTGGTTATCTCAACAAAACTAAACAAGTTTCAGCACTACCATGTTATGTTTTTAACCATAATAATATTCTTTGGCCAAAAGGTCTATACTTCACAATATAAGCATCAATTTAGAGAAAAACCGAATGTCATGTGTTGCATATTACATTAGCATGTCAACTGAGCTTTACCTCCAACAACATAGGAAATGACATGAATTAACAACATATGTATGAAGCATCAAACCTCTATCAACCAAATGTAAACTACAGTCTAGCATATCAACATCATATGCCCCCAAAACATTTAAAAGCAAGTAAAATTAATTTTTGGTGTATGGTCTAATTACTTGAGATCCTCCACAATGATTCAGTACGTAACCAAGCCCATACCTGGTTTGATGAATCTTCTATAGTTTCTTATCCCTGTTGACCATGCCTGCCTTGCAACTCTGAATCTTCAACTACAACAACAATCAAAGCTTTGTCCTAAAAAATCCAGTAACTACTACAGAAATATCAGATGATGAGGTGCATAACCACTAACTACACAGTAAGAAGCAGACCAAAGAAAGCCACCTAGGAGTATGGTTGGATGAACACCTCGTTTCACTGGAACTGGTGTTCAGAACTTGATGAATGAAGACACCATAATGCAGGTCGCAACTTGAAAGAATTGTCTTATGGGTTTCACATGTTAAGCAAGCATACCAAACTAACCAGAGGCATGGCTTACCTTGAACACATCTATGCCAGTTTTGTCATCTTAGTCCAGGCGGTTAAAGCAAAAATTCCACAGCTTTCACCTTGTTCCAGTCAATGAGAGGGCGGCCTTCGAGAACCTGGCAGCTACACGCAGATGAACATTTTTGTAGTCCTACGAAGCGATAAACAAAGATAAGATGAGTGCCCAACATAATTTTTTAAAGAAATGTTTCCCATAGAAAACTGAAAGGAAATCTTAGATGTAGACTCACATGTCGTGCGACGTTTCGGTAAAAAGCACACGCACGCACGCACACACACACACACACACACAAAACATGTTGTGTTCCATCCTTGCACCGTCAATGTCCTTTATACTCTCACTAAGATTTTTGAACACCTGGTCTACCACCAAGGTGAGCAACCTGAACCATATGGTGTAACCTGGTTCTTTTTTGACCTTTATACATTGATACATACCTCAGCGATTATATATTGGAAGACATTGACCTCTTTAACCTGTGAGGGAAATTGTGTATTTGACCGCTGGCTCTCCTTTCCCCCAGAACCACCTCGTCCCATTCCCTCCCGTTACTTTGCAAATCCACAGCCGCAGTCGCAGTATACCCACCTCGCTAGCATGTTCCATCAGTCATGTCCTCAGCGACCGCCGTCCCGACTAACCTCTTGCAGCCTCATCCGTCGCCCCTTTACAAGAAGCCATGGTACCGGCGACCGGTCACGGCCCGGTCGACATCATTCCTAAGCCACTCCGCCATATACCACCCCCCCACCATCACCACCAACCGGACCCCAATCCGAACACCAACCCCAAGCATCATGTGTAGACACCATCAGTTGGGTATCTCATGGATTCCTGCAAGCATGCAAGCAAGGATTAATGTAAGATTATTGATGGACATAATGTAGTGAAACAAAGCAGTATTCAACTCAAAATCATTAGCCAACAAATTCCCTGTACCAAGCGATACGGTTTCTCAGGCTCAGACTTGCTTTCCCCAACGTGTGTGGTGGTTGAGGCACCAAACTTGTTAGAGGAAGGCCATCGTCATTGCGAGAAGACGGAGCTAGTCGCGGCTCCTCCTTTTGGCTTCTCTGGCTGGTGGCACCAGAATACGATCAAGAGTGTGGCACCCCGGCTCAGAGAACCGGTTTACCAGTGTTTCCAACCCAGAGATCATGTCTTCTGGAAACACACAACAACTTGGGACAGAACATAGCTGAACTTTTATTGATAATAGTCGAGTACAAGCTTATATATTACATGATCATCGAGGCCAAAAGCACATCTAGTGCTACGACAATATCTACATTATTTATCTAACATATCAGGGCCTCGGTATTACTGCGGGATACTACAGCGGAAGACTACTACGTAGTGGAACAGGAAAGTAACTCCATCCACAGGGACACTGCCGAGGACACATCCTAGGCATCGCAACACGGACATCGAGATCTCCGTCTTAGTCTTCTCCTGCATCTGGCATGATATGCCAGGTGAGTACTTTGAATGTACTCGCAAGCACATGACAACCAAATATGCAGCAAAAGATAGCATGGCATTGAGCATGTTAAAACTTAAGTGATGCACTTACTGTCACCAACTTACTCATATCCGGGTTGTCTCACAACCCTCAGAATACTCGACCTCGACGAGTATTTCTGCTTATAAGACAAGTTCTTTCATCATTACTATAGTTATTATGGTTATCATGGTTGATCACCTAGAGAGGTCTGGACGGGCTGTCCAATTCCGTGGACGCGGCTATTCGAATAGATTTTACACTCTGCAGAGGTTGCGCACTTTACCCACACTATGGAGCACTGACCTCGTGATCCCATTCGGGTGGACCAGCATTGCTCCAATGAAACCTGCCTGACTCGTGACTCTTTCATCGTACCACCGGCAATCACACTCCCCCGGAGTCAAGCCTTGGGTGGACCCGTGTCACCTCGTGACATTTGCCACCGTCGTGGCCTAATTATACTGTCCCAAACAGGGACGCCGGCAAACAACTCAACTGGGCTCACAGGGTTATCGCCGTCTACCTGATCAGGGTAGCACGCACGCATAACCCTCCCTCTTTGGAGGTACCGGTGAAAGAGCACCGAGCCAGACCAAGTCAAGGCCATCCAATACCGGCAAATGTGGCTGCACGGGTAAGCCCGGACAGGTGACTCTTGATCAACCAACTAAGTTC
This sequence comes from Thinopyrum elongatum, assembly GCA_011799875.1. NCBI lineage: Eukaryota > Viridiplantae > Streptophyta > Magnoliopsida > Poales > Poaceae > Thinopyrum > Thinopyrum elongatum. The sequence continues at coordinate 561,014,600 of CM022301.1, forward strand.
CACTTAGCAAGCAAGGTTAATCATCATATCAATTTGAATTATCAACATAAGGCATTTGAATAAATTACTTGAATTATCAATGATAATTTGAATGCAAGAAATGAATATGAATTATGCAATGCTATGAAATGCTTCATAATATGGATGTCTTGGCTTGCCTTGCTCTGTTGGGTTGCCTGAAAACTCCTGGTCTTCAAAGTTGCCAAAGTTCCCTTCTGAAAATGATTCAAAATAGTGATTTAAAATAACACATAGCACTGTTTTAATTACCAGAAAATCTGCGAGTTCTGGAAAAATACCAAACTTTACCAGCAACTAAAGGAGATCAATACCCACCAAATGCAAAAAGAATCAATGGATTTGGACTTAGGGTTAAAAAGTTATAGCTGGTCAAAGTTTCTTGTCAAAGTTGGAATTAAAATGAAAAATAGAAAAACTAACAGAACGCCACGTCGAAGGCGTAAAGGGAGAGGGCGCCTCCACTTACCCCTTCGCGCGCGCGCCCACAGTGGCTGACAAGTGGGGCCGGCTCGGTTTAAACAGAGAGGGGAGAGAGAGAAACAGAGTGTGGCGGCTCACCGGCGATGCTCACCGGCGATAGGGCGGCGGCGGAGCTGGGAGTCGACGGAGATGGGTCGGGCGTGAAGAGACGAGCCTCCCTGTACCCGCAGCTTAGCCGAAGACGGCTGAACGGAGTCGCTCCCTTCCTCTCCGGCGGGTGACAGCTACGGGACTCGTCGGCGGTGGCGATTCCGGCAGCGATTCGCTCGGGCAAGACCTCGAGGAGCGCCAGTGGAATGCACTGAGCTGGTGGGTGCAATCAGGCAGAGCTGGGGGTGACTGGGGAGTGCTAGCATTGAAAGGGGATCGGGCGGCGGAGCTGCTGCCGGAGCTGAGGGAGATAAGCTCCCGGCCCTCCTTGGGCGCTCTGGAGGTAGATGAGGGAGGTGGTGGAGAGGTGGTCAAGCGAGGAGGGGCTGGGCAGGGCTATTTATAGCCGAACGGAGGTGCTCGGTGAGCTCTCTGGACGCGGCTCGAAGCGAGCCACGTCGCCAGCGAAGTACGCCTTGCTGGCTGGCCACTTGCGGGCGAGAAGACTTGAGCGAGCAGGGGCATTCAATGCCGGAGGAGACAACATAGGGAGGAAGACGACGGCGAGGTCTCCACTGTGACTGCACGGGTCTCACAGTGCGGCGATGGCGTGGCGGCCGATGAGGGCATCTCCGGCGAGGAGAAGGGTTCTGGAGGGGCTGCGTGTCGACCAGGGGCGATGTCGGCATGCCTAGAAAAGCTGCTGTGGCGCCGTGGTCTCGCTCGAATGAGACCCGAGTCAGGCGCAGCGGAGAACGCGGCGACAGGCATGCCAACGCCGTGCTCACCATGACACTTGGCACCAGGAGGCCACGCAAGCCTGGCAAAACATGTCCAGCATGTCGACCTTCGCTCCCTTAGGTCACCTACAGCCTTGGTTTGGCTTGGTTCACGTAGAGATGAGAGGTAAGATAATCAACAGTCTCTGACAGCAAACTTGTGGAGATTCTAGAGAAGAAATGAGGTGGAGATTGAGCCAAAGAAGGTGTCTGGAGTGATCCTTGTTGGAAGGACTCCAAACTGGCCAGGTTTGAGGTGGTTTGGATAAGTTTTGAGGGTAGTTCATGTGTAAGTGGCAAATCTGGACCAGAATATGAAAGTTGGAGTACTGCTCACATAGAAGATCCTCAGATGCTGAAACTTGGTGGAGGAAGGTTGTTTGTAGGTGTCCTCATGCTGTAAAAATTTGAGAGCAATTAGACAATCCTAGCATACACTTCCTTCACAAAGGTCCAGACTGACCAGGAGCTAAAATGAATTATTTTGCAAAGTATATGGAATATTTTTGGATATTGGAGCAAGATATATTCCAAGGTATTTTTAAGAATTATTTGAGAATTTTCTGAGCATCCCAACTATAGGTTGCTTCACAACCCATAGTAATGCCCTAAATTCTCAAATAAAAGAAAAGGGTTTTTGAAGATGATTCAAATTGGGATTTGGGTCCTTGGGGTGCTTGACAGGGTTTTGACATGGTGATGAGGCTTGGGATCACTTTGGAGAAGATTCAAGAATGACCAAGACCAAGTGAAAAATTCAAAACCCGTTCAAATTTCAAATAAAGCCAAGAAAAGTTTGAAAAGAAAAAGTTGCCAAAATTAGGGTGTCACAAAGAGCGTTATACCAACAGGAGCATTCATCTCGTCCTCCAAAAAACAAAGCCAATATTTATATACAGATTACAGAGATACAAAACCAAGCTTGGAGTAACTTTTAGAACACATGCATGAACGATGAACAAAAAGGAAAATAACCTGCTGCAGTAGAAGTAGAACGTTGTTGTCACCCTCAAATGTAGACTGGACATCAGATTCAGCTTTGAAAAATCAGTCTTCAAACCTTGGCCACCACAAGCCTCACGACACTACTGATAAAAGTGAAAGAAAATCTACTGAGAACCACTAATCCAAGTGTAGAAAAAGATATACTCAATTATTTTAACATTTTCACAATACCTAAATTGTGGTCTGATACGTCCATTTTGCATCATGTTTTCCTACTGTTATTTATGATGTTTTTATGCATAATAATGCTTTTTGGAGTAATTCTAATGCCTTTTCTCTCATAATATGCAAGGTACACACAAAGAGGGAGAATTCCGGCAGCTGGAAATCTGGACCTGGAAAAGCTACGTCAGGCCACCTATTCTGCACAACTCCAAACAAGCTGAAACTTTACAGAGATTTGTTATGGAATATTTGAGGAATATTGGAGCAAATAAGTACCAGAGGGGGCCCACCAGGTGGGCACAACCCACCTGGGTTCGCCAGGGAGCCCAGGCGCGCCCTGGTGGGTTGTGCTCACCCAGGCCCACCTCCGGTGCCCATCTTCTGGTATATAAGTCATTTTGACCTAGAAAAAATAAGGAGAGGACTTTCGGGATGGAGCACCGCCGTCTCGAGGCGGAACTTGGGCAGGAGCACTTTTGCCCTCCGGCGGACCGATTCTGCCGGGGGAATTTCCCTCCCGGAGGGGGAAATCATCGTCATCATCATCACCAACAACTCTCCCATCTTGGGGAGGGCAATCTCCATCAACATCTTCAACAGCACCATCTCATCTCAAACCCTAGTTCATCTCTTGTGTTCAATCTTGTTACTGGAACTATAGATTGGTGCTTGTGGGTGACTAGTAGTGTTGATTACATCTTGTAGTTGATTACTATATGGTTTATTGGGTGGAAGATTATATGTTCAGATCCAATATGCTATTTAATACCCCTCTGATCTTGAGCATGATTATCATTTGTGAGTAGTTACTTTTGTTCTTGAGGTCACGGGAGAAATCATGTTGCAAGTAATCATGTGAGCTTGATATGTGTTCGATATTTTGATAGTATGTATGTTGCGATTCCCTTAGTGGTGTCATGTGAACGTCGACTACAGGACACTTCACCATATTTGGGCCTAAGGGAATGCATTGTGGAGTAGTAAGTAGATGATGGGTTGCGAGAGTGACAGAAGCTTAAACCCTAGTTTATGTGCTATTCCGTAAGGGACCGATTGGATCCAAAAGTTTAATGCTATGGTTAGAATTTATTCTTAATACTTTTCTCGTAGTTGCGGATGCTTGCGAGAGGGTTAATCATAAGTAGGAGGCTTGTTCAAGTAAGAACAACACCTAAGCACCGGTCCACCCACATATCAAGTTAGCAAAGTAGCGAACACAAATCGAATCAACATGGTGAAAGTGACTAGATGAAATTCCCGTGTACCCTCAAGAACGCTTTGCTTATTATAAGAGACCGTTTTGTCCTGTCCTTTGCCTCAAAAGTATTGGGCTACTTTGCTGCGCTTTTGTTACTACTATCGTTACTTGCTCGTTACAAATTATCTTGCTATCAAATTACTCTGGTACTTACAATTTTAGCACTTGCAGACATTACCTTGCTGAAAACCACTTGTCATTTCCTTCTGCTCCTCGTTGGGTTCGACACTCTTACTTATCGAAAAGAGCTACAATTGATCCCCTATACTTGTGGGTCATCAAGGCAATTTTCTGGCGCTGTTGCCGGGGAGTGAAGCGCCTTTGGTAAGTGGAATTTGGTAAGGAAACATTTATATAGTGTGCTGAAATTTAGTGTCACTTGTTACTATGGAAAACAATCCTTTGAGGGGTTTGTTCGGGGTATCTTCACCTCGACCGGAACCACAATTAGCTACCCCTCAACCTACTGCACCTACTGAAAATATTGAATATGAAATTCCTTCGGGTATGATAGAACAACTGCTAGCTAATCCTTATGCAGGAGATGGAACCGAACATCCTGATATGCACTTGATATACGTGGAACAAATTTGTGGATTGTTTAAGCTTGCAGGTTTACCCGGAGATGAAGTTATGAAAAAGATTTTCCCTTTATCTTTGATGGGAAAAGCATTGGCATGGTATAGGCTATGCGATGATATTGGATCTTGGAATTGGAATCGATTGAAATTGGAGTTCCACCAAAAAAATTATCCTATGCATCTAGTTCATCGTGATCGGAATTATATATATAATTTTTGGCCTCGTGAAGGAGAAAGTATCGCTCTAGCTTGGGGGAGGCTTAAGTCAATGTTATATTCATGCCCTAACCATGAGCTCTCAAGAGAAATTATTATCCAGAACTTTTATGCTCGGCTTTCTCGTGATGATCAATCCATGCTTGATACTTCTTGTACTGGTTCTTTTATGAAGAAGACTATTGAATTCTGGTGGGATCTTTTGGAAAGAATTAAACGCAACTCTGAAGATTCAGAACTCGACGAAGGTAAAGAGTCAGGTATTAAGCTTAAGTATGATTGTGTTAAATCTTTTATGAATACCGATGCTTTTCAAAAGTTTAGCACTAAATATGGACTTGACTCTGAGATAGTAGCCTCCTTTTGTGAATCATTTGCTACTCATGTTGATCTCCCTAAGGAGAAGTGGTTCAAATATCACCCACATATTAAAGAAGAATTTAAATAACCGGTACCCATTAAAGAGGAAACCATAATTTATAATGTTGATCCAGTTGTTCCTACTGCTTATATTGAGAAACCACCTTTCCCTGTTAGGATAAAGGAACATGCTAAAGTTTCAACTGTGGTTAACAAAAGTTATATTAGAACACCTAAACCTGATGAACAAATTAAAGTAGAACCTAGTGTTGCTATGATTAAGGATCTCCTAGAAGAAAACATAGATGGGCATGTTATTTACTTCTGTGAAAAAGCTGCTAGAATTGCCAAACCTGATAAAAAGGATAATCATAAACCTGTTGTTGGCATGCCTGTTGTCTCAGTTAAAATAGGAGATCACTGTTATCATGGTCTATGTGACATAGGTGCTAGTGTGAGTGCTATTCCTTATTCCTTATATCAAGAAATTATGAATGACATAGCACCCGCAGAAATAGAAGACATAGATGTTACTATTAAACTTGCTAATAGAGACACTATATCACCAATTGGGATTGTTAGAGATGTTGAAGTCTTGTCTGGGAAAATAAAATACCCTACTGATTTCCTTGTTCTTGGTTCCCCACAAGATGACTTTTGTCCCATTATCTTTGGTAGACCTTTCTTGAACACCGTTAATGCTAAAATAGATTGTGAAAAACAAACTGTCGGTGTTAGCTTTGGTGATGAGTCTCATGAGTTTAATTTTTCCAAGTTTAGAAGAAAGCTTCATGAAAAAGAATTGCCTAGTAAGGATGAAATAATTGGTCTTGCTTCTATTGCTATGCCTCCTACTGATCCTTTAGAACAATATTTGCTAGACCATGAAAATGATTTACATATGCATGAGAGAAATGAAATAGATAAGATTTTCTTTAAACAACGTCATCTGCTTAAACACAATTTGCCTATTGAAACTCTAGGAGGTCCTCCTCCACCTAAAGGTGATCCTGTGTTTGAGTTAAAACAATTGCCAGACACTTTGAAATATGCTTATCTTGATGAAAAGAAGATATATCCTGTTATTATTAGTGCTAACCTTTCAGAACATGAAGAAGAAAGATTATTGAAAGTTCTAAGGAAGCACCGAGCTGCTATTGGGTATACTCTTGATGATTTAAAGGGCATTAGTCCCACTCTAAGTCAGCACAAGATTAATATGGAACCTGATGCTAAACCCGTTGTTGATCACCAACGTCGGTTAAATCCGAAAATGAAGAAAGTGGTAAGAACGGAAATCTTAAAACTTCTGGAAGCAGGTATAATCTATCCTATAGCTGATAGTAGATGGGTAAGTCCTGTTCATTGTGTTCCTAAGAAAGGAGGTATTACTGTTGTTCCTAATGATAAGAATGAACTTATTCCACAAAGAATTGTTACAGGCTATAGAATGGTAATTGATTTTAGAAAATTAAACAAAGCAACTAGAAAAGATCATTACCCTCTGCCTTTTATTGACCAAATGCTAGAAAGATTATCTAAGCACACACACTTTTGCTTCCTTGATGGATATTCTGGTTTTTCACAAATACCTGTTTCTCAACCTGATCAAGAAAAGACCACTTTCACTTGTCCCTTTGGAACTTATGCTTATAGACGTATGCCTTTTGGTTTATGCAATGCACCTGCTACCTTTCAAAGATGTATGACTGCTATATTCTCTGACTTTTGTGAAAAGATTGTTGAGGTTTTCATGGATAACTTCTCTGTTTATGGGAAGTCTTTTGATGATTGTTTAAGCAATCTTGATCGAGTTTTGCAGAGATGCGAGCAAACAAATCTTGTCTTGAATTGGGAGAAGTGCCACTTTATGGTTAATGAAGGTATTGTTTTGGGCCATAAAACTTCTGAAAGAGGTATTGAAGTGGACAAAGCTAAGGTTGATGCAATTGAGAAAATGCCATGTCCTAAAGATATCAAAGGTATTCGTAGTTTCCTAGGTCATGCTGGTTTCTATAGGAGATTTATCAAAGACTTTTCTAAAATTTCTAGGCCTCTTACAAATCTTTTGCAAAAGGATACTCCTTTTGTTTTTTATGATGATTGTTTAGAAGCCTTCGAAACACTCAAGAAAGCCTTAATTTCTGCACCTATTGTTCAACCACCTGATTGGAACTTGCCTTTTGAAATTATGTGTGATGCTAGTGATTATGCTGTTGGTGCTGTTCTAGGACAAAGGGTTGATAAGAAACTGAATGTTATTCATTATGCTAGTAAAACTCTAGAGAGTGCACAACGAAATTATGCCACTACTGAAAAAGAATTCCTAGCAGTGGTGTTTGCTTGTGGCAAATTTAGATCTTACATTGTTGACTCTAAAGTTATCGTTCACACCGACCATGCTGCTATTAAATATCTTATGGAAAAGAAAGATGCTAAACCTAGACTTATTCGATGGGTTCTCTTGCTACAAGAATTTGATTTACATATCACTGATAGGAAAGGAGCTGAGAACCCCGTAGCTGATAACTTGTCTAGGCTTGAAAATGTGCTTGATGACCCACTACCTATTGATGATAGTTTTCCTGATGAGCAGTTAGCTACAATAAATGTTTCTAATAACACTCCTTGGTATGCTGACTATGCTAATTACATTGTTGCTAAATATTTACCACCTAGCTTTACATACCAACAAAAGAAAAAATTCTTCTATGATTTAAGACACTACTTTTGGGATGACCCACATCTTTATAATGAAGGAGTAGATGGTATTATTAGACGTTGTGTACCTGAGCATGAACAGGGACAAATCCTACGGAAATGTCACTCCGAAGCTTATGGAGGGCATCATGCTGGAGACAGAACTGCTCACAAGGTATTGCAATCTGGATTTTATTGGCCTACTCTCTTCAAGGATGCCCGTAAGTTTGTCTTATCTTGTGATGAATGTCAAAGAATAGGTAATATCGATAAGCGTCAAGAAATGCCTATGAATTATTCACTTGCTGTTGAACCATTTGATGTTTGGGGATTTGATTACATGGGACCTTTTCCTTCCTCTAATGGGTATACACATATTTTGGTTGCTGTTGATTATGTTACTAAATGGGTAGAAGCTATTCCAACCAGTAGTGCTGATCACAACACCTCTATTAAAATGCTTAAGGAAGTTATTTTCCTAAGGTTTGGAGTCCCTAGATATTTAATGACTGATGGTGGTTCACACTTTATTCATGGTGCTTTTCGTAAAATGCTTGCCAAGTACGATGTTAACCATAGAATTGCATCACCCTATCATCCTCAGTCTAGTGGTCAAGTTGAACTTAGTAATAGAGAAATAAAATTAATTTTACAAAAGACTGTCAATAGGTCCTGGAAGATTGGTCTAAGAAATTAGATGATGCACTTTGGGCTTATAGAACAGCATATAAAAATCCTATGGGTATGTCTCCTTATAAAATGGTCTATGGAAAAGCTTGTCATTTGCCTCTTGAGTTAGAACATAAAGCATATTGGGCAGTCAAAGAACTCAACTATGATTTCAATCTTGCCGGTGAAAAGAGGTTATTTGATATTAGCTCACTAGATGAATGGAGAACCCAAGCTTCTGAAAATGCCAAATTATTTAAAGAAAAAGTTAAAAGATGGCATGATAAAAGAATCCAAAAGCGTGAGTTCAAAGTTGGAGAATATGTTCTTTTGTACAACTCTCATTTCAGATTCTTTGCAGGAAAACTCCTCTCCAAATGGGAAGGACCCTATGTTATCGAGGAGGTTTATCGGTCTGGAGCTATCAAAATAAATAATGCTGAAGGTACTAACCCGAAGGTTGTTAATGGGCAACGAATAAAACATTATATCTCAGGTCCGCCCATTAATGTTGAAAGTAATATTATCCAAACTTTGACACCGAAAGAACACATAAAAGAGTCCTTCCGGAACACTCCAGAATCGTGAAAATAAGGAGGTACGTGATACGGTAAGTAAACGGACTCCGAAAAATCCGCAAAAATATTTTTTGTCAGTTTTGGAATATTTAGAAAATTAGGAAAATAAGAAACTTCCAGGAAGCATACCCTGGTGGGCACAAGACACCAGGGCGCGCCTGGCTTGCCAGGCGCGCCCAGGTGGGTTGTGCCCACCTGGGACACCTTCCGGACTCCGTTTTTCTTCCGTTTGCTTGTTTCCCAAGATAAAAAATCTTTATATAACCCCCAAACCTGTTGACCACCGTATCGCATAGAAATCTTCTGTTTTCTTTTCCTTGCTGTTTTCTGTCAGATCTCATCTACCATGGCCGCTTCAAGCTCCTCCAAGGACAAGTTCTTCAAGAACGTCATCAACCCATATTTGCGGGAGGTGGTGCAGCACCCTCAGGCCATCCAGATGCATGAGGGGGTGCTGCACATCCGCGATGTGCAAGGACCCAAGGGGACGGGAACCATGGAGGCCAGGCTTGAAGCTATGGAGCAGGAAGTCTTTCGGTGCAAGGGGATGGTGGAGCGTGGACTCAATGCCAATCACCTCATGATTACGGACCTTACCCATGATCTCAAGGTGGATGGCAAGCCCATGAAGGACATCGTCTTCACCCTCAACGAGCAAATCAACTTCCTCCAAAGCCAGATCTATGATCTTCAAAACCAAGTCTTCGAATATGAGGCGAGGTTTAAAGGTATGAGTTTGGCTGCCAGTTGCATGACCTGTGAGACTCATTCTTCCTCTTACGATGGTGGACCTCTGCCATGGAAACCCGAGGACAAGATCGCATCTACTTCATCACCACCACCTTCTTCTTCATCACCAAAGGAAAATTGAGTTTCGGGTATGGGCACTCCCCTTGGCTTCCGCCAAGCTTGGGGGAGGTGCCCCGGTATCGTATCATTCCCACTATCTTTTTGCCTTTACTTATTTTAGTTCGATCTTTTGCTTTAGATGAATAAAAGTTTAGTTCGATCCTTTCTTTTCGAGAGCTTGCTTAGTGGTCTATCCTTGTAATCATGTGCAAGATATATAATAAAGTTTAGTTTGAGTTTTTGCTTTCTTACTTTCATGTTGCAATAAAAAAAGGGAAAGGAAATAAAAGAAAAAGATCATATGCTAATCTTATGGTAGGTGATGGCACCACATAAGGAAAAGTATGAGTAGAAAATTTTATTAGAGATTGACAAACATAGCATTGGTCAATGATGCAACTCATGAAAGAATTAATAAGGGAAGAGAAGATTCACATATAAATACACTATCCTAGAAATCTTTTGTGATTGTGAGCCCCCATCAAAATATTATATGCCAAAAATTGTTGACGTTGGACAAGGAAGACACCGTAATGATTTATGCTTGTTCATATTAATATAGAAGTTATATTGTCATAGATCCTTCAACATGTGGTGCTTGCCCCCTATCTTTGCTAGCCAAAAATTCCGCACTAAGTAGAGATACTACTTGTGCATCCAAAAACCCTTAAACCCAAATCTTATTTTCAAGTGTCCACCATACCTACCTAGGGATTGAGCAAGATCCCTCAAGTAAGTTGTCATCGGTGCAATAAGGCAATAAAAATTGCTTCTAAAAGTGTGAGATCATTTAGTGTAAAGGAAAATTGAGCGTTGTATGAACTTGTGATGGTGAAGAATAAAAGCGACAGACTGCATAATAAAGGTTGCCATCACAAGGGGCAATACAACGTGACTTTCTTTTGCACTAAGGGGTTAAGCATACAAACAAATAAGTGCATGGCAACCTCTGCTTCCCTCTGCGAAGGGCCTATCTTTTACTTTTATGCAAAGAGTCAAAGTTCTTCTCTCTTTTCCTTTTATTTTTATCCTTTGGCAAGCATCATGTGGTGAGGAAAGATCTAGGCACATATGTCCAGTTGGATATGGGTGGCATAAGTTATTATTGTTGACATCGCCCTTGAGGTGAATACATTGGGAGGCGAAACTATAAGCCCCTATCTTTCTATGTGTCTGGCTGAAATGTTTTGCTCATGTGTATGCGGTGAGTGTTAGCAATCATAGAAGACTATATGATGGTTGAGTATGTGGACTTGCCTAAAGGCTCCGATACGTGACCCTTCCTGAAAAGATGATGAATTGTAGTTGCAAAGTTGACTGAGAACATAGTTTGCTGGTTTCTAATAGAGTTTATGCTTTATACTTCAATTGTGTGATGAACTGCCACTTATTCATGAGAAGTCTATGATAAAAGTTCTATGGTAAAAGTCTTATGTTTAAATTTGTTGCTGTTATAATAATCTACATGATGCTTCTATGTCTGTATTTTGTTTTTATCGACACCTCTCTTTCTAAGCATGTGGACATGTTCTTCGATTTTGGTTTTCGCTTGAGGACAAGCGAGGTCTAAGCTTGGGGGAGTTGATACGTCCATTTTGCATCATGTTTTCCTACTGTTATTTATGATGTTTTTATGCATAATAATGCTTTTTGGAGTAATTCTAATTCCATTTCTCTCATAATATGCAAGGTACACACAAAGAGGGAGAATTCTGGCAGCTGGAAATCTGGACCTGGAAAAGCTACGTCAGGCCACCTATTCTGCACAACTCCAAACAAGCTAAAACTTTACGGATATTTTTATGGAATATTTGAGGAATATTGGAGCAAATAAGTACCAGAGGGGGCCCACCAGGTGGGCACAACCCACCTGGGCGCACCAGGGAGCCCAGGCGCGCCCTGGTGGATTGTGCTCACCCAGGCCCACCTCCGGTGCCCATCTTCTGGTATATAAGTCATTTTGACCTAGAAAAAATAAGGAGAGGACTTTCGGGACGGAGCACCGCCGTCTCGAGGCAGAACTTGGGCGGGAGCACTTTTGCCCTCCGGCAGACCGATTCCGCCAGGGGAACTTCCCTCCGAAGGGGGAAATCATCGTCATCATCATCACCAACAACTCTCCCATCTTGGGGAGGGCAATCTCCATCAACATCTTCAACAACACCATCTCATCTCAAACCCTAGTTCATCTCTTGTGTTCAATCTTGTTACCGGAACTATAGATTGGTGCTTGTGGGTGACTAGTAGTGTTGATTACATCTTGTAGTTGATTACTATATGGTTTATTTGGTGGAAGATTTTATGTTCAGATCCAATATGCTATTTAATACCCCTCTGATCTTGAGCATGATTATCATTTGTGAGTAGTTACTTTTGTTCTTCAGGTCATGGGAGAAATCATGTTGCAAGTAATCATGTGAACTTGATATGTGTTTGATATTTTGATAGTATGTATGTTGCGATTCCCTTAGTGGTGTCATGTGAACGTCGACTACATGACACTTCACCATATTTGGGCCTAAGGGAATGCATTGTGGAGTAGTAAGTAGATGATGGGTTGCGAGAGTGACAGAAGCTTAAACCCCAGTTTATGTGCTATTCCGTAAGGGACCGATTGGATCCAAAAGTTTAATGCTATGGTTAGAATTTATTCTTAATACTTTTCTCGTAGTTGCGGATGCTTGCGAGAGGGTTAATCATAAGTAGGAGGCTTGTTCAAGTAAGAACAGCACTTAAGCACTGGTCCACCCACATATCAAGTTATCAAAGTAGTGAACACAAATCGAATCAACATGGTGAAAGTGACTAGATGAAATTCCCGTGTACCCTCACGAACGCTTTGCTTATTATAAGAGACCATTTTGGCCTGTCCTTTGCCTCAAAAGGATTGGGCTACTTTGCTGCACTTTTGTTACTACTATCATTACTTGCTCATTACAAATTATCTTGCTATCAAACTACTCTGCTACTTACAATTTCAGCACTTGCAGACATTACCTTGCTGAAAACCACTTGTCATTTCCTTCTGCTCCTTGTTGGGTTCGACACTCTTACTTATCGATAAGAGCTACAATTGATCCCCTATACTTGTGGGTCATCAGTGTCATATTCTGCTAGGTTATTGTAGCTTTCAGAGCACTCGAGTAAACGTGTATCGCCTAACTAATTTAAGGTGTTCTCTTCACGTTTATATTTTCCTGAATGCATAAAGGTTATATAAGAAATGTTCTGGTTGAAATTGCACTTCTCCTATTGGCTTCACCTACATATTTTTTTGATAAAGTTCTTTCCCATTTTCTCTCCTCTCTAATTTTGTTTTGATATATTATGCTGCAAATTTCTTGATTATTCTTTGCTGCAAAATGTCAGGTTCACTTAGTAGAGAGGACACCACATGATTTGGGAAAACATGCTTATAGTGGTATTTAATCAATCCGCTTTGGTTCTTCTATGGATTTATGGCATGAAGAATCAATATGAGAAAATAGATATAACTAAATCCCATGATTTCTTCGGGAAGTGAATGTTTACAAACTGCAATTCACATGTATAGGACATCATGAGACAATGTGTTATACTTAAGAGTTTAATACCTAGTACATAGATCACGCCAAGGATCTGACAAATATTACTTGAGAAGGGCAGAAGGTGCTCATGAAAATCCAGCTTGATTGCTCAAGCAGTTTGTATCTATACAAAATTTAATTTATATATGTGCTAGGAGGATCGATGCACCAACGCGAGTGCTGAGGTAACAACAATGCAGTAGGTAAGAAATGGTGTGATGTGCTTAGTGAATTTTTACCAATGGGAGAGGCTCTGCTCTGTGCTACTACAACCATGATTACACAGTACTGTAACCTGAATTCCCCTGCATTAATATGATGAAAACCCAATATTGTACAATGGCCTGCTAAATACAGTTGTTTTCATTCAAATGCAGGTCCATTGATTGATGACAGGGAAGTTGTGCGAACCTGAAGAAAGTGCGTTTGCCCGTGGTCGAATTGCGGGGAGGTTGTGGAGTTTGGTGTGTCCGTCCGGAGCAGGGGACATGCAGGCCAGCATGTCAGCATCTCAGTGTGGAAGGTGGCCTCGTTTCGCCAGCATGGAGTTTGACCCAGTCGGCGGCCCGCAGCTGGCAGTGGGCTAGGCAGACCAGCGCGCGGCTGTTGGTGACGTCGGCCGCCGACGAGACTCACCGGCTGTGTGAGTGGCCATGGCGAGGACCTCGACCAATCGGCTGGCAAGCCCGTCGAGCTTGGGGATGTGGGGCTTCCTCCGGCGGCGGCTGGTGATATCCATGATGTCTTGGGAAGGGAGAGGAGCAGCTCTAACAACAGAAGATCCACGGAGGCTCGGGAAGGGAGAGGAAGGGCTCCAGCAGCGCGACATCCATGGCGACTTGGGGAGGGAGATGAGAGGAGGAACAACATGGACTGATGTGACTGGCTGCCGCCACAGGGAGATCGAACGAGATTGCAGGGGATCGTACGTGGGCGGGGGTCGGCGGCAGGGAGATCGAACGAGATCGCGGCAACAAAGGACTTGGTACGTCGGCGGCGGCGACGAAGCTGGGACTTCGATTCATAGGGATGGGATCGAGAGGAGCGGGTTTTCTACGCTGGTGGGATTTTTTGGTGTGTTCGTACGGAGGCAGCGGAAACGAAAAAAAACCAACGAAAAAAATGGACGAAAGTGGTGGGACGAAAAAAAACCGTGGAGGCTATTCTACCAACTGAGACATTAGGAGTAGAGACTAGGACTCCTTCCTTTTTTGCCTTCTCTAGCCACATGGGCTTTTGACGACTTGGTGCACCTAGCCCAATAAGGCTAGGGCGCCTCCCCACAGCCCATGCTAGCCCTTGGGTCATGGTGAACCCACTTGTGGACTTCCGGAATCCTCCGGAACCTTCTCGAAACTTCCCGGTACAATACCGAAAAAACTAGACCTTTTTCTAGAACCCAAAATATGACTTCCCATATATAAATATTTACCTCTCGACCATTCCAAGACTCCTCGTGACGTCTAGGATCTCATCCAAGACTTCGAACAACATTTGGTTACCAGTCATCAAATATCCCAATACTACTCTAGCGTCAACGATTGTTAAGCGTGCGACCCTACGGGTTCGGGAATTATGTAGTCATGACCGAGACACCTCTCTGGTCAATAACCAATAGCGAGACCTAGATGCCCATATTGATTCCTACATATTCCACGGAGATCTTTTATCACTTGAACCTTTATGACAACATACGTAATTCCCTTTGTCTATCGGTATGTTACTTGCCCAAGATTCGATCATTGGTATCTCCATACCTTGTGCAATCTCGTTACCAGCAAGTCTCTTTACTCGTTCTGTAATACATCATCTCGTAACTAACTCCTTAGTCACTTTGCTTGCAAGCTTCTTGTGATGATGTATTACCGAGAGGGCCCAGAGATACCTCTCTGTCATACGGAGTGACAAATCCCAATCTCGATTCACGCCAACTCAACAGACACCTTCGGAGATACCTGTAGAGCATCTTTATGATCACCCAGTTACATTGTGACGTTTGATAGCACACAAGGTATTCCTCCGGTATCCGGGGGTTGCATGATCTCATGGTCGAAGGAATATGTATTTGACATTAAGAAAGCAGTAGCAATAAACTGAACGATCATATGCTATGCTAACGGTTGGGTACTGTCCATCACATCATTCTCCTAATGATGTGATCCCATTATCAAATGACAACTCATGTCTATGGTTAGGAAACCTTAACCATATTTGATAAACGAGCTAGTCTAGTAAAGGCTTACTAGGGACATGGTATTTGTTTATGTATCCACACATGTATTTAAGTTTTCGGTCAATACAATTCTAGCATGAGTAATAAACCTTTATCATGATTAAGAAAATACAATTCTTATTCAAGTATCCTTTTATGCTATTCAGAAATTCTATATCATTTCCAATCAGCAATATGTCATCCACATATAATATCATAAATGCTACAGAGCTCCCACTCACTTTCTTGTAAATACGGGCTTCTCCGTAAGTCTGTATAAAACCATATGCTTTGATGACATCATCAAAGCATATATTCCAACTGCGAGATGCTTTCACCAGTCCATAAATGTACCGCTGGAGCTTGCACACTTTGTTAGCTCCTTTAGGATCGACAAAACCTTCTGATTGCATCATATACAACTCTTTCTTAAGAAACCCGTTAAGGAATGCAGTTTTTGACATCCTTCTGCCAGATTTCATAATCATAAAATACGACAATTGCTAACATGATTCGGACAGACTTAAGCATCGCTACGGGTGAGAAAGTCTCATTGTAGTCAACCCCTAGAACTTGTCAAAAACCTTTTGCAACAAGTCAAGCTTTGTAGACAGTGATATTACCGTCAGCGTCTGTCTTCCTCTTAAAAATCCATTTACTCTTAATGGCTTGCCGATCATCGGGAAAATCCACCAAAGTCCACAATTTGTTCTCATACATGGATCCTATCTCAGATTTCATGGCCTCAAGCCATTTTTCGGAATTTGGGCTCATCATAGCTTCTTCATAGTTCGTAGGTTCGCCGTTGTCTAACAACATGACTTCCAGGACAGGTTTACCATACTACTCTGGTGCGGTACACGTTCTAGTCGACCTACGAGGTTCAGTAGTAACTTGATCCGAAGTTTCATGATCATCATCATTAGCTTCCTCTCTAGTTGGTGTAGGCATCATGGGAACAGTTTTCTCTGATGTGCTACTTTCCAATTCGAGAGAAGGTACAATTACCTCATCAAGTCCTACTTTCCTCCCACTCACTTCTTTCGAAAGAAACTCCTTCTCTAGAAATGACCCATTCTTAGCAACAAAGATCTTGCCTTCGGATCTGTGGTAGAAGGTGTACCCAATAGTTTCTTTAGGGTATCCTATGAAGACGCACTTCTCCGATTTGGTGTAGCGCCCAAGATGCGATTCTATCCCAATCACGTGGTGAATTCATGATTGGGGCACAACCGCATTTCGAGCGCATAGCAAGGTGGATATCATTACAACATACCATGTACTGAATAGATGAGAATACCAGATATAGGCTTACACTCGCCACAAGCTACAACATGAATACATGAATACATCAATACATAGCAATCATCATACAGAAGAGCAGGATCCGACTACGGATGAAAACAAACAAAAAAGAAGAACGACATCCACCCTGCTAATCCCAGGCTCCCGACCCAGAACCTATCCATTGATCGAAGAAGAAGCAGAAGAATTCCAAAACAAGCAAGCATCGCTCTCACGTCAGATCATCGCATTATCTGTACCTGTAACTGTTGTTGTAGTAATCTGTGGGCCACAAGGACATAGCAATCCCATTACAATGGGTATCAAGACTAGCAAAGCTTAATGGGTATGGAATGGATAAGTGGTAAGGTTGCAGCAAGCACTAAGCATTGTATGGTGGCTAACTTACGAGTACAAGAATAAGAAGAGAAGCTACGCATAACGGTCGCAAACTAGTAATGATCAAGAAGTGATCCTGAACTACTTATGAGTCAACCATAACCCCATCGTGTTCTCTTCCCGAACTCACTTGAAAAGAGACGGTCACGGTTACGCACATGGTTGGTGTATTTTATTTCGGATTTAGTGTCAGGTTCTCTACAACCAGATATTATAAATTTCCAATCTGCCACATAACCGCGGCCACGACTCTCAAAAAGATTAAACCCTGCAGGGGTGTCCCAACTTAGTCCATTATAAACTCTCATGATCTGCGGAGGAAAATCTTCATCTCGGGACAACCTGATCAAACTTGGAATCCCGGTGCACAAGACATTTCGACAATGGTAAACAAAACCAGCAAGACCGCTCGATGTACCGACAATCCTGATAGAAGTTACACGTATCTCGTTCTCAGGGCACACCGAATGGGCCAGACGTCGGGTTGGCTGAGACCATGGGTGCCTAGGGGGGTGCCGGACATCACCCAGTTTGGACCAACACTCATGAGGAGCACTCGCCCGGGTTGTTGATTAAGAGTCCTCGGGTGCTAGCTGGTCCCTATGCAAGTTTTAGTTGTTATTCGGCAAATGGTAAAACCAAAGTTGGGCCTTGCTGGAAGAGTTTTATTCAAAGCGAACTGTCAAGGGGGGCCCATAAACCCCAATCGTGTAAGGAACACAAATCAAGGAACATAACAACGGTATGATGGAAACTAGGGCGGCAAGAGTGGAACAAAACACCAAGCAAAAGGCCGGCGCATTAATTAAATAAGAGATATTATGATATCCCATGATATCCATGTCCCAACATGGAACAAGCTGAAACTGCACCTGCAACTAGTAACGCTATAAGAGGGGTTGAGCAAAACAGTAACATAGCCAAACAACGGTTTGCTGGGATGGTGGAAAGGTTGGAGGCTTATCATGGCAATTTGGGAGGCTTGATAAACAAGTGGTAGGTAGCGCGACATGGTGATAGCATCGAGACAACTAGCAAGCAAAGATAGTAGTGTTATCCAAGGTAATGGTCATCTTGCCTGAAATCCCGTTAGGAAGGAGACCGAATCCATGAAGTAGACGAACCAACGTAGTCGAACGAATCCTCACAATCGCAACGAAATTGGAACTAACGAGAAGAAGTACAACTGGAAAGAAGCAAACAACTTGGTAAACAAACAAGCATAATCATGTCATGATGCACAATCAAGTATGATGCATGTCCGGATTAATGATTCATGGCATGGCAAAGTGCAACAAACAAATACTACAAATTAAGTGGAGCTCAATATGCAACGAGTTGCATGTTGATGAAACACCAGATTCAAGTATTTAGTTCGCTCTTGTTTATGGTACACATCAAATTTAAATGTTGGTTAACATGACAAGAGGTGAAGCCTAAGTAAACTACACATTTAGGCAAGTTTTAATGGGGCCGGAACAACAAACAACAATTCCGAAAAATCCTCATATGCAATTTTCGAATTTGGTACTGTTCTGCCCTAAACCATATTTTAGAGTTGTTAAACATGCAAAATAAGTGCACCATGTTGATCTATGTATTTTTCTACCCCAATTACATATAAAGATTATTTAATTCGAAGCTACGGTTATTTAGTTATGAAATAAACCATTTTAGCATGTCATTTATGCAAATTAATGCAAACAACAATTTTTGACATTTTTAACATGGATTAAAGTTGCAAACTATGGAAGTACAGGAAAAACCGAGCATTTTACATATATAATTTGTTTAATTCCGATGCATGGTTTGTGAGATATGATATGCATGAACATGGAGGGTTTTTCTGCAAATCTGTTTTTTTTATGGATAATAGCTAAAATCGCTGGACAGAAAAAAAATTAACTGGGCCAAAAGTAGTGGGCGTCAGATAGCAATTGAGTGCACAGGCGAGGAATACAGAAGGGCGCTCACTTTGGGCCAGAGGCCGAATCTGGAGCTGGGCCAAGGAGGAGGCTGCGGCTGGGCCTTGGTGGAGAAGAAGCCGACCCATACGGGCGCTCGTAGTCGACCGCAGCGGTCAACGCAGGGGCGGCGCTCATTCTGTCGCTCAAAGTAGAGGACATGGGCGGGCGATGCAGATGCAGGGAGCTGCGGCGACAGCAGGAACTTGGCGCACGAGCAAGGAACTTAGCGGCGGGGACTTGGGCGCAGGCAGGTGGGGACGACATTGGTGCGGAAACAATGGGCGGCTGCGGAGGAAGGCGGCGGCTTGGCGTTCAATCTGGAGCAGGGAAGCAGAGGCCAACGGACGACGGGGATGGCCGTTAGCGACGAACCCCAAGGGCGGTGGTGCTGCAATTTCTCCCTGGTCTCGATGTGGTTCCCTGTGAGAGAAAGGCAGAGGCATGAAAGAGAGAGGGAAAAAGGAGAAGGGTGGAGGAGGCGCGAGAGAAGGCAGGGTCGGGGCGGCGCTCTCCTTGCGGCGAGGTGGCGGGGAGCTGCAGCATGACCTGGTGCTCTGGTCGGCGAGTTCGAGGCAGAGGAAGGTCGGGCGTGGAGGCGCACGGCCATGGGGTTGCTCGGGCACGGGCGCTGCAAGGATCGAACCTAGGAGGCGGCGGGGAAGGCCGGGACTGCAAGGGCGCGAAGACGATGGCAGCGTGATACGTCCATTTTGCATCATGTTTTCCAACTGTTATTTATAATGTTTTTATGCATAATAATGCTTTTTGGAGTATTTCTAATGTATTTTCTCTCATATTATGCAGTGTTTACACAAAGAGGGGGAATATCGGCAGCTGGAATTCTGGACCTGAAAAAGCTACGTCAGAGTTACCTATTCTGCACATCTCCAAATGAGCTAAAAATTTATGGAGCATTATTTTGGAATGTATGAAGAATATTGGAGCAAATAACTACCAGAGGGGGCCCAGCCAGGGAGTCCAAGCGCGTCCTGGTGGGTTGTGCCCTCCTCGGCCCACCTCCAGTGCCCCTCTTCTGGTATATAAGTCATTTTGATCCTAGAAAAAATAAGGGGAGGACTTTCGGGACGAAGCGCCGCCGTCTCGAGACGGAACTTGGGCAGGAGCACTTTTGCCCTCCGGTTGAGCGATTCCGCCGGGGGAACTTCCCTCCTGGAGGGGGAAATCATCGTCATCTTCATCACCAACAACTCTCCCATCTTTGGGAGGGCCATCTCCATCAACATCTTCAACATCACCATCTCCTCTCAAACCCTAGTTCATCTCTTGTGTTCAATCTTTATACCGGAACCTTAGATTGGTACTTGAGGGTGACTAGTAGTGTTGATTACATCTTGTAGTTGATTACTATATGGTTTATTTGGTGGAAGATTATATTTTCAGATCCATTATGCTATTTAATACCCCTCTGATCTTGAGCATGATTATTATTTGTGAGTAGTTACTTTTGTTCTTGAGGTCACGGGAGAAGTCATGTTGCAAGTAATCATGGGAACTTGATATGTGTTCGATATTTTAATGATATGTATGTTGTGATTCCTTTAGTGGTGTCATGTGAACGTTGACCACATGTCACTTCATCATATTTGGGCCTAAGGGAATGCATTGTGGAGTAGTTATTAGATGATGGGTTGCTAGAGTGACATAAGCTTAAACCCTAGTTTATGCGCTATTTCGTAAGGGACTGATTTGGATCCAAAAGTTTAATGCATGGTTAGATTTTATCTTCATCCTTTTCTCGTAGTTCTGGATGCTTGCGAGGGGGTTAATCATAAGTAGGAGGTTTGTTCAAGTAAGAACAGCACCTAAGCACCGGTCCACCCACATAACAAATTATCAAATTAGCGAACACAAATCAAACCAACATGATGAAAGTGATATGGTGAAATTCCCGTGTACCCTCAAGAACGCTTTGCTTATCATAAGAGACCGTTTTGGCATGTCCTTTGCCACAAAAGGATTGGGCTACCTTGCTGCACTTTATTTACCGTTACCGTTACTTGCTCGTTACAAATTATCTTGCTATCAAACTACTTGTTACCGACTATTTCAGTGCTTGCAGAATATACCTTGCTGAAAACCACTTGTCATTTCCTTCTGCTACTCGTTGGGTTTGACACCCTTACTTATCGAAAGGACTACGATTGATTGATACGTCTCCGTCGTACCTACTTTTTCTAACGCTTTTACTCTTGTTTTGGACTCTAATTTGGATGATTTGAATGAAACTAACCCGGACTGACACTGTTTTCAGTAGAACTACCATGGTGTTGTTTTTGTGCAGAAATAAAAGTTCTTAGAATGGAACGAAACTTTTGGAGAGTTTTTATGGAATAAAAGAAAAATACTGGAGCCAAGAACCACTGGACGGGGCCCCTGGGTGAGCACAACCCACCAGGGCGCGCCCAGGTGGGTTGTGCCCACCTGGTGGCCCCGCTGACCCTATCTCCGACGCTATAAAAATCCTATTTTCAGAGAGAAAAAAATAGGAAGAAAGAATTATCGGGTTTCACTATACGGAGCCGTCGCCACCTCCTGTTCTTCACCGGGAGGCCAGATCTGGAGTCCGTTTGGGGATCCGGAGAGGGGAATCTTTGATCTTCGTCATCACCAACCCTTCTCCATCACCAATTCCATGATGCTCCCCACCGAGAGTGAGTAATCCCTTTGTAGGCTCGCTGGTCGGTGAGGGAGTTGGATGAGATTCATCATGTAATCGAGTTAGTTTTGTTAGGGCTTGATCCCTAGTATCCATTATGTTCTGAGATTGATGTTGCTATGACTTTGCTATGCTTAATGCTTGTCACTTTGGGCCTGGGTGCCATGATTTCAGATCTGAACCGTTTATGTTATCACTGTTATATCTATGTTCTAGATCCGATCTTGCAAGTTATAGTCACCTATTACGTGTTATGATCCGCAAACCCCGGAGTGACAATAGTCGGGATACTTTCCGGTGATGACCGTAGTTTGAGGAGTTCATGTATTCACTATGTGCTAATGCTTTGTTTCGGTTCTCTATTAAAAGGAGGCCTTAATATCCCTTAGTTTCCTTATGGACCCCGCTGCCACGGGAGGGTAGGACAAAAGATGTCATGCAAGTTCTTTCCATAAGCACGTATGACTATTTACGAAATACATGCCTACATTATATTTATGAACTGGAGCTAGTGCCGTATCGCCCTAGGTTATGACTGTCATATGATGAATATCATCCAATGAATTCACCGATCCAATGCCTACAAATTTTCCACATATTGTTTCTGCTAAGTTACTATTGCTATTGCTGCTGTCACAACTGCTACAAAATTATTGCTATCACTGTCACTGTTACTGTTACCACTACTATCAAAACTATCATATTACTGTGCTACCAATCATATTCCTGCAGATAATTAATCTCTAGGTGTGGTTGAATTGACAACTCAGCTGCTAATACTTGCAAATATTCTTTGGCTCTCCTTTTGTCGAATCTATAAATTTGGGTTGAATACTCTACCCTCAAAAACTGTTGCGATCCCCTATACTTGTGGGTTATCAAGACCTTTTTGTGGCGCCATTGCCAGGGAGCAAAGCTATATTTGTTGAGTCACTTGAAATTATTATCAATTTATCACCATGAAGAATCTGAAGGATACAAAAACCAAGATCGTTCCCTCTAGGACGAGGGGAGGTAAGGAACTGCCATCACACTCTGCACTTGATTCACCTTCTGTTTTGAGTAGAATTGCAACACCACCACATGCTATTAATCCTGATATGTCGCAAGTTATTGATGATGGTACTTCTATAAATACTACTCATGATGATGCTAGTACCTTGCTTGATGATGGTGTGCGACTAGGTGATTTTCTTGATGAACTAATTGCTAGAGCTAAAGATATTGAGAATGCTGAAATTGATGAAATTGTTGAAACTGATGAAATGCCTGAAACTGAAAAGCTTGAAACACCTGATAGACCTAGCTCTCCTATATATGAATTTCCCAAGGTACCTGAAGGTTATATTATGGATGAGGAGACAGCTAGAGATTTTCTTGCTTGCAATGATAGAGATGATCTTAAGAAATTATTATGCAAACTGAAAGAGAAATCTTTGAATGCTAGAATGAAATTTGATCCTAAGTTTGCTACTTCACCTATCTTTGTTGATGATAAGGATTATGAATTCTCTGTCGACCCAGAGTTGATTACTTTGGTTGAATCTGATCCTTTCCATGGTTATGAAACTGAAACTGTTGTGGCACACCTTACCAAATTGAATGATATAGCTACCCTTTTTGCTCATGAGGATAAAATTCGCTATTACTATATTCTCAAATTATTTCCGTTCTCATTAAAGGGTGATGCTAAGATATGGTACAAACTCTTGCTCCTGGTTGTGTGCGTAGTCCCCAGGATATGATTTATTATTTCTCTGAAAAATATTTTCCTGCTCATAAGAAACAAGCTGCCTTACAGGAAATATTTAACTTTGTACAAATTGAAGAATAGAGTCTCCCACAAGCTTGGGGGATGCTTCTCCAATTGCTTAATGCTTTGCCTGATCATCCTCTTAAGAAAAATGAAATACTTGATATCTTCTATAATGGACTAACCGATACTTCTAGGGACTTCCTAGATAGTTGTGCTGGTTGTGTTTTCAGGGAACGAACTGTTGAATAAGCTGAGGAATTATTGAATAATATATTGAAAAATTATGATGATTGGACTCTCCCTGAACCAATGCATAAACCCACTCCAAAGAAGAGGGGTATCTTATATCTCAGTCCGGAAGATATGCAAGAGACAAAGAAATCTATGAAGGAAAAAGGTATTAAAGCAGAGGATGTTAAAAATTTACCTCCTATTGAAGAGATACATGGACTTGACACACCACCACCCAAGGAGGTAGAGGTAAATTCTTTAATGAAATTTAATGAAAGGGACAATCCTTATAATATGCATCCTAGTCAATGCCTTTATGAGTTTGATAATTACATTAGAAAGCAAGATCACTTCAATGAAAATGTTATGAAACAATTGAAATATAATTCTGATATGATTGCTCGCTTGAGTGACTTGTTATTTAGAATCTCCAATGATGTTAGAGGTGTAGGAAAACATGCCTTTATGGTTCAAACTCAACTAGAACAAGTTGCTAAATCTCAAAGAGAGTTGCTAGATGAAATGAATAATAATATAAATGACTTTGCTGTTAGAGTAGCAACTAGAGGAGGTAAAATGACTCAGGAACCACTTTATCCTGAGGGACATCCTAAAAGAATTGAACAAGACTCTCAAAGAATTAATACTAATGCACCTTTGCTACTTCTTGAGCTTGCGTTGGTTTTTCCCTTGAAGAGGAAAGGGTGATGCAACAAAGTAGAGATAAGTATTTCCCTCAGTTAAGAACCAAGGTATCAATCCAGTAGGGGATACACGCAAGTCTCCAATCTATGCACCTGCACAAACAATCAAACACTTGCACCCAATGCGATAAAGGGGTTGTCAACCCCTTCACATTCTCTTGCAAAGGTGAGATCTGATAGAGATAGATATAAAAGCTTACTAAAACATAAAACAAAATAAAAGTAAATAAATTGCAGCAAGGTATTTTTGGCTTTTTTGGTTTATAGATCTGAAAATATATGATGGAAAATAGACCCGGAGGCCGTAGGTTTCACTAGAGGCTTCTCTCTTGAAATAAAATATACGGTGGGTGAACAAATTACTGTCGAGCAATTGATAGAAAAGCGCAAAGTTATGATGATATCCAAGGCAATGATTATGAATATAGGCATCATGTCGGTGTAGTGAGAACCAGGGTCCCACTAACCTCCGAAGATGGGCCATGACAGTGCTCAGCAACGCCCGGCAATCATTTCGCCGGCAAGCACTACTACCGCGCGGGGGGCGTCTCTCCCGTGTGAGGATCAAGGCTGAAGCCACCAGGTAGAAGATTCCCCAGAAAGGTCTCCCTTGCCGGGCAAGCGAGCCTGGCTGGGTCGAGACCACGCCTGGGACCAAGTCCAAGCTACTTCAGCAGGGTCTGCGGGGCCGCCAAGCCAGACCCCTGCAAGTTCCGTCCCGACGGGGGCTCCTGTCGGTGTACTAAAGTTTGGGTCCTTTAGTACCCCATACTTGTGCACGGACGGTTGCAGCCATACCAGCGGCAAGGCCTGACGGGGACAGCTGGCAGTAGAGACAAGGCCACCAAGGAGGCATTCAAGCCTACGATCAGAAGATGACAGACAAAAGGCAAGGCCCTGTCAAGACCCTTGCCAGGGACGCTTGCGAAGCCCCGACAAGATCCTTGCCGGAGACGCTTGCGAAGCCCCGGCAAGATTCTTGCTGGAGACCCTTGCGAGGCCCCGGCAAGACCCTTGCCAGGGACGCCTGCGATGGCTCACACCAGGCGGAGGTTCTACCACCTTCCCACCGCTCCAGCACGGCGACCAGCATGCCTGCCTGGCCTTGCATGCCTCGTCACCCTGGGTGTGTGTCAAGATGAGGCGAGGCGGCGATGGATGGGACGGGCTCTTTTCCGTCCCCGATAAAGCTAGGGACATGTAACCAGCGCATTTAATGCACTTGTCCTAAGACGCCATAGATAAGCACGTGCACTGTAGCACTTTACACCTCCTGTATGCCTGTACGCCACTGTGGTAGCCCCTTGGTATAAAAGAAGGCCCAAGGCGATACAGGGAGGGACCTTTTTTGGACTTTCCGGCCCAGTTTGCATGCGTAACAGCTAGCCGAAGCTCAAGAACACTCAATATACAATCAAAGCAGGACTAGGGTTTTACGCTTCTTAGCGGCCCAAACCTGGGTAAAAATTCATCGTGTTGATCAGTAGATCTGCTCTTTGTGCACCCCTCCTTCCTGCCAAACCGTAGAAGGGATCCACTCGATCCCATAGGTGTCATTTTCCCTGACATATTTGGCGCGCCAGGTAGGGGGAGAGGTTGTGCGAACCTGATCTAGCAGTTAGCGCATCAGTTTCTTCAACATCTTCGTCATCATGCCTCCCAAGAGGAAGAGTTTTGTGGCGATTGGTTCGTCCGCGGTCGATCTTCCCGTGCAAACACAGACGGGCGACGGGGTGGACGCAGACGGAGGAGGTGGAGGTCACGAGCTCCCACGGTGTTCGGGCGATCGAAGCCAGGTGAGCGGTGTCATCCGCAGCCGTGACGACGACCCGCGCGCCACACTTCAGGAAAAAGCTAAGTTCTAAAACTTTAATGCTTTTTGCTGATTTAATTTCATCCTTGATGATGTTCTTTGCACATAACCTGTGCGCAAAGGAGCACTCTTGAGACATTCTGCGCTCCGGGTTGTTCGGGTCCGCCTAGCAACACCTGTGTAGCCGCGTTTGTTCTTGGAGTGTGAAGCTCTCGAGGAGGCGGTGTCCTCGATAGGCTGCTAACTAGGATCCGTTCCTAAGCGCCATTGACTAGGACATGCGCGATCGAGATGCATTCCGGCAAGCGTAGGGAACAACTGTGCAAAAACAAAATCATCCAGAGCTCTCCTCCTCGAGATTTCCATTTACATATAGCTTGTCTGTTAAGGAGCGGTCGAAGGGTATGATTGTGCTCACGGTTAATACTGGTCTGCCCAGGAACGTTGTTTGTAGCTGCGCTTACTCTGAGATTGTGAAGCTTGTCGGGAAGGCGGTGTTCTCTTTAGGCTGCTAACTAGGATCCATTCCTAAGCGCCGTTGTCTAGAACATGCGCACCCGTGGGCATTCCGGCAACATAAAGCGTGCAATATGTAAAAGGGAGATGCCTGAGGAGGAAAGTTATAAATAAAGTTATGCACAAGCTAAAATGCATTTAAGATGCTAATTAACTTGTCGTATTTAAACGCAGTTGTGGCCCGGGGGCTGGCAGCGCCCTCAGGACCAATCTTCTCGGCGTCGAGAACGACGAGGTTCTTTGCCATTAGCCTTCCCGGCAACAATCTTGCCGGATGCTGGTGTCAAGAACGACAAGGTTCTTGGCCATTAGCCTTCCCGGCAACAATCTTGCTGGAAGCCGGTGTCAAGAACGACAAAGTTCTCCGCCATAAGCCTTCCTGGCAACAAGCCTGCCGGAAGCCAGTGTCAAGAACGACGAAGTTCTCCGCCATAAGCCTTCCTGGCAACAAGCTTGCCGGAAGCCAGCGTCGAGAACGATGAAGTTCCCCGCCATAAGTCTTCCTGGCAACAATCTTGCCGGAGGCCAGTGTCGGGAGCTTCAGAGTTCTCCACTGAAGTCAATCATTGAGAATGTCAAAGTTCTCTGCTGAAGATAAAAGCATTCCCAGCAACAAGCTTGCCGGAAGCCGGCGTCGAGAACGACGAAGTTCTCCGCCATAAGCCTTCCTGGCAACAATATTGCCGGAAGCAGTGTCGAGAGCTTTAGAGTTCTCCACTGAAATCAAGCATCAAGAACGTCAAAGTTCTTCGCTGAAATAATGAGACTTCCGGGCAACAACCTTGCCGGAAGCGAGAAAGAAGACAAAACCACATTCTAGCATTGAGATCTGTAGAGTTCTCTGCCAGAAAATTTCCATGGAAGCAGGCTCGGGGGCTGGCCGGCGCCTTTGAAAGCAGCTTCTTTGGGAACCGTGGTTATCACTGTCATGACTCATGCAAAACTTGGCCCCAGCTCTAGCGTCGAGTTCTTAGAATTCTCCGCTGAAGCTGGGCCGGGGGGCTACTATCGGTGTAGTGAGAACCAGGGTCCCACTAACCTCCGAAGATGGGCCATGACAGTGCTCAGCAACGCCCGGCAATCATTTCACCGGCAAGCACTACTACCGCGCGGGGGGCGTCTCTCCCGCGCGAGGATCAAGGCTGAAGCCACCAAGTAGAAGATTCCCCAGAAAGGTCTCCCTTGCCGGGCAGGCAAGCCTGGTGGGGTGGAGACCATGCCTGGGACCAAGTCCAAGCTACTTCAGCAGGGTCTCTGGGGCCGCCAAGCCAGACCCCGGCAAGTTCTGTCCCGACGGGTGCTCCTGTCGGTGTACTAAAGTTTGGGTCCTTTAGTACCCCATACTTGTGCATGGACGGTTGTAGCCATACCAGCGGCAAGGCCTGACGAGGACAGCTGGCAGCAGAGACAAGGCCACCAAGGAGGCCTTCAAGCCTACGATCAGAAGATGACAGACTAAAGGCAAGGCCCCGTCAAGACCCTTGCCGGGGACGCTTGCGAAGCCCCGACAAGATCCTTGCCGGAGACGCTTGCGAAGCCCCGGCAAGATTCTTGCCGGAGACACTTGCGAGACCCCGGCAAGACCCTTGCCGGGGACGCCTGCGATGGCTTGCACTAGGCGGAGGTTCTACCACCTTCCCACCGCTCCAGCGCAGCGACCAGCATGCCTGCCTGGCCTTGCATGCCTCGTCACCCTGGGTGCGTGTCAAGATGAGGCGAGGCGGCGATGGACGGGACGGGCTCTTTTCCGTCCCCGATAAAGCTAGGGACATGTAACCAGCGCATTTAATGCACTTGTCCTAAGACGCCAGAGATAAGCACGTGCACTGTAGCACTTTACACCTCCTGTATGCCTGTACGCCACTGTGGTAGCCCCTTGGTATAAAAGAAGGCCCAAGGCGATACAGGGAGGGACCTTTTTTGGACTTTCCGGCCCAGTTTGCATGCGTAACAGCTAGCCGAAGCTCAAGAACACTCAATATACAATCAAAGCAGGACTAGGGTTTTACGCTTCTTAGCGGCCCGAACCTAGGTAAAAATTCATCTTGTTGATCGGTAGATCTACTCTTTGTGCACCCCTCCTTCCTGCCAAACCGTAGAAGGGATCCACTCGATCCCATAGGTGTCGTTTTCCCTGACATCTTTGGCGTGCCAGGTAGGGGGAGAGGTTGTGCGAACCTGATCTAGCAGTTAGCGCATCAGTTTCTTCAACATCTTCGTCATCATGCCTCCCAAGAGGAAGAGTTTTGTGGTGATTGGTTCGTCCGCGGTCGATCTGCCCGTGCCAACACAGACGGGCGACGGGGTGGACACAGACAGAGGAGGTGGAGGTCACGAGCTCCCACGGCGTTCGGGCGATCGAAGCCAGGTGAGCGGTGTCATCCGCAGCCGTGACGACGACCCACGCGTCACACTTCAGGAAAAAGCTAAGTTCTAAAACTTTAATGCTTTTTGCTGATTTAATTTCATCCTTGATGATGTTCTTTGCACATAACCTGTGCGCAAAGGAGCACTCTTGAGACATTCTGCGCTCCGGGTTGTTCGGGTCCGCCTAGCAACACCTGTGTAGCCGTGTTTGTTCTTGGAGTGTGAAGCTCTCGAGGAGGCGGTGTCCTCGATAGGATGCTAACTAGGATCCGTTCCTAAGCGCCATTGACTAGGACGTGCGCGATCGAGATGCATTCCGGCAAGCGTAGGGAACAACTATGCAAAAACAAAATCATCCAGAGCTCTCCTCCTCGAGATTTCCATTTACATATAGCTTGTCTGTTAAGGAGCGGTCGAAGGGTATGATTGTGCTCACGGTTAATACTGGTCTGCCCAGGAACGCTGTTTGTAGCTGCGCTTACTCTGAGATTGTGAAGCTTGTTGGGAAGGCGGTGTTCTCTTTAGGCTGCTAACTAGGATCCATTCCTAAGCGCCGTTGTCTAGAACATGCGCACCCGTGGGCATTCCGGCAACATAAAGCGTGCAATATGTAAAAGGGAGATGCCTGAGGAGGAAAGTTATAAATAAAGTTATGCACAAGCTAAAATGCATTTAAGATGCTAATTAACTTGTCGTATTTAAACGCAGTTGTGGCCCGGGGGCTGGCAGCGCCCTCAGGACCAATCTTCTCGGCGTCGAGAACGATGAGGTTCTTTGCCATTAGCCTTCCCGGCAACAATCTTGCCGGAAGCTGGTGTCAAGAACGACAAGGTTCTTGGCCATTAGCCTTCCCGGCAACAATCTTGCCGGCAGCCGGTGTCAAGAACGACGAAGTTCTCCGCCATAAGCCTTCCTGGCAACAAGCCTGCCGGAAGCCAGCGTCAAGAACGACGAAGTTCTCCGCAATAAGCCTTCCTGGCAACAAGCTTGCCGGAAGCCAGCGTCGAGAACGATGATGTTCCCCGCCATAAGTCTTCCTGGCAACAATCTTGCCGGAGGCCAGTGTCGGGAGCTTCAGAGTTCTCCACTGAAGTCAGTCATTGAGTACGTCAAAGTTCTCTGCTGAAGATAAAAGCATTCCCAGCAACAAGCTTGCCGGAAGCCGGCGTCGAGAACGACGAAGTTCTCCGCCATAAGCCTTCCTGGCAACAATCTTGCCGGAAGCAGTGTCGAGAGCTTTAGAGTTCTCCACTGAAATCAGGCATCAAGAACGTCAAAGTTCTTCGCTGAAATCATGAGACCTCCCGGCAACAACCTTGCCGGAAGCGAGAAAGAAGACAAAACCACATTCTAGCATTGAGATCTGTAGAGTTCTCTGCCAGAAAATTTCCATGGAAGCAGGCTCGGGGGCTGGCCGGCGCCTTTGAAAGCAGCTTCTTTGGGAACCGTGGTTATCACTGTCATGACTCATGCAAAACTTGGCCCCAGCTCTAGCGTCGAGTTCTTAGAATTCTCCGCTGAAGCTGGGCCGGGGGGCTACTGTCGGTGTAGTGAGAACCAGGGTCCCACTAACCTCCGAAGATGGGCCATGACAGTGCTCAGCAACGCCCGGCAATCATTTCGCCGGCAAGCACTACTACCGCGCGGGGGGCGTCTCTCCCGCGCGAGGATCAAGGCTGAAGCCACCAAGTAGAAGATTCCCCAGAAAGGTCTCCCTTGCCGGGCAGGCAAGCCTGGTGGGGTGGAGACCATGCCTGGGACCAAGTCCAAGCTACTTCAGCAGGGTCTCTGGGGCCGCCAAGCCAGACCCCGGCAAGTTCTGTCCCGACGGGTGCTCCTGTCGGTGTACTAAAGTTTGGGTCCTTTAGTACCCCATACTTGTGCACGGACGGTTGTAGCCATACCAGCGGCAAGGCCTGATGGGTATAGCTGGCAGCAGAGACAAGGCCACGAAGGAGGCCTTCAAGCCTACGATCAGAAGATGACAGACTAAAGGCAAGGCCCCGTCAAGACCCTTGCCAGGGACGCTTGCGAAGCCCCGACAAGATCCTTGCCAGAGACGCTTGCGAAGCCCCGGCAAGATTCTTGCCGGAGACACTTGCGAGACCCCGGCAAGACCCTTGCCGGGGACGCCTGCGATGGCTTGCACCAGGCGGAGGTTCTACCAACTTCCCACCGCTCCAGCGCGGCGACCAGCATGCCTGCCTGGCCTTGCATGCCTCGTCACCCTGGGTGCGTGTCAAGATGAGGCGAGGCGGAGATGGACGGGACGGGCTCTTTTCCGTCCTCGATAAAGCTAGGGACACGTAACCAGTGCACTTAATGCACTTGTCCTAAGACGCCAGAGATAAGCACGTGCACTGTAGCACTTTACACCTCCTGTATGCCTGTACGTCACTATGGTAGCCCCTTGGTATAAAAGGAGGCCCAAGGAGATACAGGGAGGGACCTTTTTTGGACTTTCCGGCCCAGTTTGCATGCGTAGCAGCTAGCCGAAGCTCAAGAACACTCAATATACACTCAAAGCAGGACTAGGGTTTTACGCTTCTCAGCGGCCCGAACCTGGGTAAAAATTCATCGTGTTGATTGCTAGATCTGCTCTTTGTGCACCCCTCCTCCCTGCCAAACCGTAGAAGGGATCCACTCGATCCCATAGGTCTCGGTTTCCCCGACACATCACGTCCGTGTCAAGTAGACCAAAATGATTCTGCATCTACTACTATTACTCCACACATCGACCGCTATCCAGCATGCATCTAGAGTATTAAGTTCATAAGAACAGAGTAACGCCTTAAGTAAGATGACATGATGTAGAGGGATAAACTCAAGCAATATGATGAAAACCCCATCTTTTACCCTTGATGGCAACAATACAATACGTGCCTCGCTACCCCTACTTTGTCACTGGGTGAGGACACCACAAGATTGAACCCAAAACTAAGCACCTCTCCCATTGCAAGAAGAACCAATCTAGTTGGCCAAACCAAACCGATAATTCGAAGAGAAATACAAAGATATCAAATCATGCATATAAGAATTCAGAGAAGATTCAAATAATATTCATAGATAAACTGATCATAAATCCACAATTCATTGGATCTCGACAAACACACCGCAAAAGAATATTACATCGGATAGATCTCCAAGAACAATGAGGAGAACATGGTATTGAGGATCAAAGAGAGAGAGAAGAAGCCATCTAGCTACAAGCTATGGACCCGTAGGTCTGAGGTAAACTACTCACGCTTCATCGGAAGGGCAATAGAGTTGATGTAGAAGCCCTTCGTGATCGAATCCCCCTCCGGAAGGATGCCAGAAAAGGCCCCAAGATGGGATCTCACGGGAACAGAAGGTTACGGCGGCTGAAAAGTATTTTGGTGGATGCTTCTGGTGGTTTGGGAATATTTCTGAATTTATAGGCCAAAGACTAGGGTTGGAGGACTTCCGTGGGGCCCACAAGCCAGGGGGCGGCCCCCCTAGGGCACGCCCTGAGGGCTTGTGGAGCCCTCGGGACTCTTCTGCCTTCCTCTCCAAGTCCTACGTGTGTCTCCTGGTCCAAGAAAAATCATCGTGCAAGTTTTATTCCGTTTGGACTCTGTTTGGTATTCCTTTTCTGTAAAACTCAAAAACAAGGAAAAAAACAGAAACTGGCACTGGGCTCTAGGTTAATAAGTTAGTCCCAAAAATAATATAAAATAGCATATTAATGCATATAAAACATCCAAAAGAGATAATATAATAGCATGGAACAATAAAAAATTATAGATATGTTGGAGATGTATAAAGCATCCCCAAGCTTAATTCCTGCTCATCCTCGAGTAGGTAAATGATAAAAACAGAATTTTTGATGTGGAATGCTACCTAACATATTTATCCATGTAATTTCCTTTATTGTGGCATGAATATTCAGATCCATAAGATTCAAAACAAAAGTTTAATATTGACATAAAAACAATAATACTTCAAGCATACTAATAAAGCAATCATGTCTTCTCAAAATAACATGGCCAAAGAAAGTTATCCCTACAAAATCATATAGTCTGGCTATGCTCCATCTTCATCACACAAAGTATTAAATCATGCACAACCCCGATGACAAGCCAAGCAATTGTTTCATACTTTTGATGTTCTCAAACTTTTTCAACTTTCACGCAATACATGAGCGTGAGCCATGGTTATAACACTATAGGTGGAATAGAATATGGTGGTTGTGGAGAAGACAAAAAGAAGGAGATAGTCTCAGATCAACTAGGCGTATCAACAGACTATGGAGATGCCCATCAATAGATATCAATGTGAGTGAGTTGGAATTGCCATGCAATGGATGCACTAGAGCTATAAGTTTATGAAAGCTCAAAAAGAAACTAAGTGGGTGTGCATCCAACTCGCTTGCTAACGAAGACCTAGGGCAATTAGAGGAAGCCCATCATTGGAATATACAAGCCAAGTTCTATAATGAAAAATTCCCACTAGTATATGAAAGTGACAACATAGGAGACTCTCTATCATGAAGATCATGGTGCTACTTTGAAGCACAAGTGTGGTAAAAGGATAGTAGCATTGCCCCTTCTCTCTTTTCTCTCATTTTTTTTCTTTTCTCATTTTTTTGTTTGAACTTCTTTCGGCCTCTTTTATTTTTTGTAAAGTCCGGAGACTCATCCCAACTTGTGAGGGAATCATAGCTTCCATCATCCTTTCCTCACATGGGACAATGCTCTAATAATGATGATCATCACACTTTTATTTACTTACAACTCAAGAATTACAAATCGATACTAGAACAAAAATACGACTCTATAAGAATGCTTCCGGTGGTGTACCGGGATGTGCAATGATCAAGAGAGACATGTATGAAAAATATGAACGGTGGCCTTGCCACAAATACTATGTCAACTACATGATCATGCAAAGCAATATGACAATGATGGAGCGTGTCATAATAAACGGAACGGTGGAAGTTGCATGGCAATATATCTCGGAATGGCTATGGAAATGCCATAATAGGTAGGTATGGTGGCTGTTTTGAGGAAGGGTATATGGTGGGTGTAGTGCACCGGCGAAAGTTG
Organism: Thinopyrum elongatum; assembly: GCA_011799875.1. Classification (NCBI taxonomy): domain Eukaryota; kingdom Viridiplantae; phylum Streptophyta; class Magnoliopsida; order Poales; family Poaceae; genus Thinopyrum; species Thinopyrum elongatum. Next base: position 561,048,909 of record CM022301.1, read on the forward strand.
CGCGGTACTAGAGAGGCTAGCAATGGTGGAAGGGTGAGAGTGCGTATAATCCATGGACTCAACATTAGTCATAAAGAACTCACATACTTATTGCAAAAGTCTATTAGCTATCGAAACAAAGTACTACATGCATGCTCCTAGGGGGATAGATTGGTAGGAAAAGACCATCGCTCGTCCCCGACCGCCACTCATAAGGAAGACAATCAATAAATAAATCATGCTCCGACTTCATCACATAACGGTTCACCATACGTGCATGCTATGGGAATCACAAACTTTAACACAAGTATTTATATCAATCCACAATTACTTACTAGCATGACTCTAATATCACCATCTTTATATCTCAAAACACTCATAAGGAATCAAACTTCTCATAGTATTCAAATGCTCTTTATATGAAAGTTTTTATTATATCCCTCTTGGATGCCCATCATATTAGGACTAAATTCATAACCTAAGAAAATTACCATGCTGTTTAGAGAGACTCTCAAAATAATATAAGTGAAGCATGAGAGTTCAACAATTTCTATAAAATAAAACCACTGCCGTGCTCTAAAAAGATATAAGTGAAGCACTAGAGCAAAATTGCCTAGCTCAAAAGATATAAGTGAAGCACATAAAGTATTCTAATAAATTCACGATTCATGCATGTCCCTCTCAAAAGGTGTGTACAGAAAGTATGATTGTGGCAAACTAAAAGGCAAAGACTCAAATCATACAAGACACTCCAAGCAAAACACATATCATGTGGTGAATAAAAATATAGCCTCAAGTAAATTTACCGATAGATGAAGACGAAAGAGGGGATGCCATCCGGGGCATCCCCAAGCTTAGATGCTTGGTTGTCCTTAAATATTACCTTGGGGTGCCTTGGGCATCCCCAAGCTTAGGCTCTTATGACTCCTTATTCCATAGTCCATCAAATCTTTACCCAGAACTTGAAAACTTCACAACACAAAACTCAACAGAAAACTCATGAGATCCATTAGTATAAGAAAATAAATCACCACTTTTTGGTACTGTTGTGAACTCATTCTTTATTTATATTGGTGTAATATCTACTGTATTCTAACTTATACATGGTTCATACCCCCCGATACTACCCATAGATTCATTAAAATAAGCAAACAACACAAAGAAAACAGAATCTGTCAAAAACAGAACAGTCTGCGAAAATCTGAATTGTTCTCATACTTCTGTAACCCCAAAAATTCTAAAAAATTAGGAAAACAGAGGAAATTTGTATATCAATCTTGTGTAAAACATTCAGGGTTTTTACATTCTCCAGTGAATTTAAACAATTCTGCTACTGGACGCAAAAGTTTCTGTTTTTCAGCAAGATCAAATCAACTATCACCGTAAGCCATCCCAAAGGTCTTACTTGGCTCAAACACTAATTAAAACACCAAAACACAGTTACTACAGAGGTAATAATGTGTATTTATTGAAAAACAGAACCAAAAACAAAAAACATAAAAATAAAATTGGGTTGCCTCCCAACAAGCGCTATTGTTTAACGCCCCTAGCTAGGCATAAAACATAGATCTAGGTATTGTAATAGAAGTGAGGGAGATCATCCATGCTCATCTCATATTCCCTTTGATTTCTGGCTACAATCCAACAATACTGTTGATTAACATCATTGAAAACTTGTCGGATCATATCTAAAACAGGAATTTTCTTTTTAAGGTTTTCATCAAAAATTTGATTATTTCCAAACAAATGTCTCAAAGTATAATCACTATTGTAAAGGATCTCATCTATCACCGGTTTTTCATGGCTCATACCATAATGATCAAAAAAATTCTAGCTTCCTGTACTATGTGATCAAATTCATTCTTAAGAACTTGGGTAGCTATCCTTTTAGCCTTAGGATCCTTTATAACGGGTAACTCATAAAACAATCTTTGCAAGGTAGGATGAGTACGGATAAATCTACTTTCAAATTTCAGAACTAGTGCTGAAATAGCTTCCGCATAACTTTTAGTTCTTTTAAGTATGGGAGTATCATCGAGAGGCAAATTGCCTACACAATTGAAAAATTCTTGTATATGTTCTTTTCCCATGAAATTCCCTAGCCCCAAAACAAAAGTTTTAGCATCCAGATTGCCTGTTCGTCCAATTTTAGGAGTTAGGCCATCATCTATTTCTGCCATACCAAAGTCACTCATGATGATGAGTTCAAGCAAACAAAAGACCGGAAATGGCCCCAAGATGGGATCTCACGGTAACAGAAGGTTACGACGGCGGAAAAGTATTTTGGTGGATGCTTCTGGTGGTTTGGGAATATTTTTGAATTTGGGAATATTTCTGAATTTATAGGCCAAAGATTAGGGTTGGAGGACTCCTGTGGGTCCCACAAGCCAGGGGCGCCCCCCTAGGGCACGCCCTGAGGGCTTGTGGAGCCCTCGGGACTCTTCTGCCTTCCTCTCCAAGTCCTACGTGTGTCTTCTGGTCCAAGAAAAATCATCGTGAAAGTTTTAATCCGTTTGGACTCCGTTTTGTATTCCTTTTCTGTAAAACTCAAAAACAAGGAAAAAACAGAAATTGGCACTGGCACTGGGCTCTAGGTTAATAAGTTAGTCCCAAAAATAATATAAAATAGCATATTAATACATATAAAACATCCAAAACAGATAATATAATAGCTTGGAACAATCAAAAATTATAGATACGTTGGAGACGTATCAACCTAGTCCTTCTAAAAAGAAGAAGAAAAAGAAAAATGATAGGACTTTGCATGCCTCTAGTGAACCTGAAATAGAAAAACCTCCTGATAATGATAATGATGTTTCTATCTCTGATGCTGAAACTCAATCTGGTAATGAACATTCACCTAGTGATAATGAAAAAGATAATGATGATGTTCATGAAGACACTCAACCAGACAATGATAAACAACCAGATAATGATGTTGAGATAGAACCAGCTGTTTATCTTGATAACCCACAACCTAAAAATAAAGATATGACAAAAGAGTCTTCGTTGTTAGAAAACATGGAAGAGAAAGAGAACCATGGGTTCAAAAACCCATGCCCTTTCCACCTAAATCAACTAAGAAAAAGGATGATGAAGAATTTGAACACTTTGCTGAAATGCTTAGGCCAGTCTTTTTGCGTACTCGCTTGACTGATATATTAAAGATGGCCCCTTATGCAAAATATATGAAAGACATCATCACTAATAAGAGAAAAATATAGGAAGCTGAAATCTCCACCATGCTTGCTAATTATTCTTTTAAGGATGGAGTACCTAAAAAACTTGGAGATCCGGGAATACCAACTATACCTTGCTCCATAAAAAGAAATTATGTCAAAACTGCATTGTGTGATTTAGGAGCTGGCGTTAGTGTTATGCCTTTCTCTTTATATAAAAGACTTGATTTGAATAAACTCACACCTACTGAAATATCTTTGCAAATGGCTGACAAATCAACTGCCATACCTATCGGTATTTTTGAGGATGTGCCCGTTGTTGTTGCAAATGTTACTATCTTAACTGACTTTGTTATACTTGAGATGCCCGAGGACGACAACATGTCGATTATCCTTGGTAGACCCTTCTTGAATACTGCAGGGGCTGTTATTGATTCCAATAAAAGCAAGGTCACTTTTCATATCAATGGTAATGGGCATACGGTACACTTTCCGAAGAAACAATTCCAAGTGAATGGTATTAATGTTATTGAAAAATGTTCGACACTCACTATTGGTAGTTTTCAACTAGCTCTACCTACTGCCAAAAAGAAATATTAAATGCTTATTGTTGGGGACATGCATATCCCTGTTGAGGTAACTTAGTGTTTTACGAAAGTTCTTCAGTTTCATGCTAATCGAAAGTGGTTGTTAATAAGACTTGACCAACCTTATTAATGGATCATTTTTGAGAGGTATGAAGTTGATGAATTTAGTAAGTACAACTTTCTGTTTCCAATGTTTGTTTTCTATTTTTCTTAGTTAAATAAAATAAAATGACATGTTTTGTCTGTTTTCTGAATTTCCCATGCAATAAAAAAATGACCCAAAAATAAAACTTCTCAGAATGCCCTGAAAATTTAATACGATTTTTTTCTGAATATTTAAGAATTTTTTATGCAAATAACATCAGAGGGGGGTGCACCAGGTGGGCACAACCCACCTGGGCGCGCCAGCAGCCCCAGGCGCGCCCTGGTGGGTTGTGGTCCCCACGTGGGCCCCCTCACTTATCTCTTTAGCCCATGTCATCACCTACCTTCAGAAAAATCACCATTGCTCTCTCTCTCTCTCTCTCTCGTGTTCTTGCTCTCAAACCCGCGGCTTTCGATCTCTTTGCTCGAAGCTCCATTTTCGAAACTAGTTTGGGGGATTGCTACTTGGTATGTGACTCCTCCATTGGTCCAATTAGTTTTTGCTTTAGTGGATTATATTTTGAATAATTAGCTACTCTTGGTGCTGCTGTAGATGAGCTTGCATGTTGAATTCTTAGAGTTCTAAGTACTTTGAATGCTCAATATGGCCTCTATACATCTCTATGAGTAGTTGCTATCAATCTTGCAAAGTTTTGTTGACAAAAAATTTGTGACCCAAAATTTTTCAGAAAATTGTATGCAAATATGATGAACTTCTTTGGAAGGAGTTCTTCGAGGCGGAGGTCCTCGGAGGCATCTTCTAGTAGGGGCTCAACCCATCAATCTTATGTTGAACCAAGCGCAAGTTCAATAAGGGAAGCTGCTACCAAATCCTGCTTATGGCCGTGCAATGATTTTATGTTGAGTGCAGGTATTAAAGAAGAATTTGAGCAATATGTTCACAATGCCGAGCTCGGTCCCTACATTGAAGATAAGTGCAATCAGTATCTCAGTCTCACAGAATCGTTTACTAAAGAGTTTAAATTTCATCCTCGTGAATCTAGAGTTTCATTTAAACTTTATGACCGCTCAATTACCATGTCTCTAGACACGTTTAGTGGTGTGTGTAAAATTCCATATTGGGGTTTGTTGGATGAACCACCAAGGTCTGAGTATGAGTCATTCTTGATCAAACTTTGTTATGGCGAGGATAGAGGAGTGACACAAGGTAGAATAAAAAGTATTCATTTCCCATCAATTAAATACTTTGCACTGTTTAATGGAAAATGCATCGTAGGCAAGCAAGACTGTAGTGCACTGTGTGCTCCTGACTTGAGCCTCATACACACTGCTCTCACCGGTGTTAAATGTTATAACCTTCGAGCAATTGTTGCACGCAGATTGCAACACAACGCTGGTAGTGCAGATTTTTATGGTGGGATTTATGCTTCACGTTTAGCAGAGGATTTTGGTGTATCCCTTTGGCCTAATGACCCCATCCTACCTACTCAGTATTTAGATTTTGAGGCCATGAAACGCCATAAGTTCCTTAAAGGCGAGATCACTGATTATACTTATAACCTGCTATTCAATAAAGTTTCTGTTGTGCACACCATTTTGCCTGCGCCTGCTCTCTTTGATTTTCACAGCAAAGGAAGGTATTATGTTCTTGAGAGCGAGGCTCGTGCACACAACGCCGAGGTTGTGGCTGCTTGGCAGGCTAATGCGGCTGCACCAAGAGCCTCCGTGAGCTATCACTCCGACTATTACGCAGGCTACAGATGGTGATTACCAAGCTAGGCCAAAAGCCAAAGCTTGGGGGAGTACGTATGCCCACCGACATTTCCATCATGTTCACACATTTCATTCCAGTTGTCGATGTTCACACTTTTTCATTGTATTATCCATGCTTGATTTATTTTCTTGCTTTCTTCTTGTGTGTTTGAAAAACTTTGAGAAAATCACAAAAAATGTTGTTTGCTTCTTTTCGGTTTTTGTTTCTAGTGTAGTTAGTTGTAATATTTAAAAGAAAACCCAAAAAGATTTCGTTGTTCTTCTTTTGCTTGTTTGGACCACTCCCGTGTAAATAGTTTTTCTCGTTTTTTTTTCTCTTTAATTTGCTTTGTTTATGAAAAACTAAAAACTCCAAAAATATTTCAGTGTGTTTTTCTGAAATTCTTTTCCTTTTGTTGAGTCATACCGAGGAGAAGACCATGATGAAAATGTTGAGTGGCTCTCATATGCATTATTGTTGATCTAACAAAGAGCTCAAATCGCCTTGTCTTCTCCTCTTGAATAAAATGTTTGCAGATTCCAACTTTGTCCACGGCACTCTTGCACTATTATTATTTTCATATCATTCGGTCGTGCAAGTGAAAGGCAATAATGACGATATTTGTTGAACTGGTTGTGACAGAGAGAAACGGGTATGAACTCAACTTGTTCTATTTTTGTAAATATGTTTAACCTAGTATCCATGATTCAGCATATTATGATCAAACATGTTTGCAATGACAATTAGAGATTATAGTTTCTCATGCCATGCTTAAGTAGCTAGGAGTGGATAATGATTTATCTTGGATGGCAACATGCATTAAAATGATTGTGATGCGGTATGATGATATGGTATCCTCCTCCGAATGTTCGAGTGGCTTGACTTGGCACATGTTCATGCATGTAGTTGAATCAAAACCAACATAGCCTCTATGATATTTATGTTCATGGTGTTCATATCCTACTCATGCTAGTATCCAATGTTACTTATGCATAATGCATGTTCATGACCGTTTTCGCTCTCTAGCTAGCCTCTTGTCAACCTATTTGCTAGCCTTCGCCTGTACTAAGCGAAAAACTGCTTGTGCATAAAAAATCCTTAAAACCAAGTTATTCCAGATGAGTCCACCATATGTCTACCTATATGCGGTATTACCCTGCCGTTCTAAGTAAATTTTCATGTGCCACCTCTAAAAACTTCAAATAAACATCCGTTTTTGTGTGCCTGGATTGTTAATGGAGTGACAGGAGGTAGTCAATATCTTTCATGCTAAGTGGGTTATTCTGATGATGAGTGTTTATTCACTCTTCCTCACACAAGAGGGGCGGTAATAGGGATTCCCAGTCCCGAATTCAAAAATTGCAAATAATTAAACAAAACTCCCCCAAGACTGATGTTGGTATGGACGATACCCGTGGATTCGGCTAGCCGTGGAGTGTGTTTGTTGGTGGAGGGGGAGTAAACCTTTTACTTTTATCGCTTGGGAACCGCCACTAATGTGTTTAGCATGGAAGATATCGATAACCAATGGTCACGAAGTAAACAGGAAGGGTGCATTTCTCAAAATTTCATTTATCTCTGTTTTAAAAATCTGAGCTCTAGCACCGCTGCAAATCACTGCTTCCCTCTGCTAAGGGACTGTCTATTTAATTTTATGTTGTGTCATCACCTTCTCAAATAAGTGCCAGATCTGAGAGCACTATTGTCATCCTCATGCATTGTGTATAACTAATGTTGGATGCATCATGACTGGATCTTTTCTACCATGAATTACAATGTTTAGTCACTGCTTGAACTTTGGAGGTGCTCTGCATTTATGTTTTGCGGTCTCAGAAAGGGCTAGCGAGATACCACTGTTGTCATATTATATCATGATTGTTTTGACAAAGTGTTGTCATTCGAGATATTTTATTATTGCTTGCTAGTTGCTTATGCCATTGATATGAGTTAATATAATTTCTAAGAGTTATTGTTGACATGGTTAGTTATAATCCTTGCTGAAAACCTGGGTGCTACTTAAGCTTATTTATGTAAACAAGAGCAAAAGAGTTCGTAAAAGTTTTTCTTTTTCACTTTCAGTTTATCAACTGAATTGCTTGAGGACAAGCAAAGGTTTAAGCTTGGGGGAGTTGATACGTCTCCATCATATCTACTTTTCCTAAAGCTTTTACTCTTGTTTTGGACTCTAATTTGCATAATTTGAATGAAACCAACTCGGACTGACGCTGTTTTCAGCATAACTACCATGGTGTTGTTTTTGTCCAGAAATAAAAGTTCTCGGAATGGAACGAAACTTTTTGGAGAATTTTTATGGAATAAAAGAAAAATACTGGAGCCAAGAACCACTGGAGGTGGGTTGTGCCCACCTGGTGGCCCCGCCAACCCTATCTCTGACGCTATAAAATCCTATTTTCGGAGAGAAAAAACAGGGAGAAATAATTATTGCGTTTCACGAGACGGAGCCACCGCCACCTCCTGTTCTTCATCGGGAGGCCAGATCTGGAGTCTGTTTGGGGATCTGGAGAGGGGAATCTTTGATCTTCGTCATCACCAACCCTTCTCAATCACCAATTCCATGATGCTCCCCACAGGGAGTGAGTAATCCCTTCGTAGGCTCGCTGGTCGGTGAGGGAGTTGAATGAGATTCATTATGTAATCGAGTTAGTTTTGTTAGGGCTTGACCCCTAGTATCCATTATGTTTTGAGATTGATGTTGCTATGACTTTGCTATGCTTAATGCTTGTCACTTTGGGCCCGGGTGCCATGATTTCAGATCTGAACCGTTTAAGTTATCACCGTTATATCTATGTTCTAGATCCGATCTTGCAAGTTATAGTCACCTATTACGTGTTATGATCCGCAAACCCCGGAGTGACAATAGTCGGGATACTTTCCGGTGATGACCGTAGTTTGAGGAGTTCATGTATTCACTATGTGCTAATGCTTTGTTCCAGTTCTCTATTAAAAGGAGGCCTTAATATCCCTTAGTTTTCTTATGGACCCCGCTGCCACGGGAGTGTAGGACAAAAGATGTCATGCAAGTTCTTTCGATAAGCACGTATGACTATTTACGGAATACATGCCTACATTATATTTATGAACTGGAGCTAGTGCCATATCACCCTAGGTTATGACTGTTATATGATGAATATCATCCAACGAATTCACCGATCCAATGCCTACGAATTTTCCACATATTTTTTCTGCTAAGTTACTATTGCTATTGCTGTTGTCACAACTGCTACAAAATTATTGCTATCACTGTCACCGTTACTATTACCACTACTATCAAAACTATCATATTACTCTGCTACTGATCATATTGCTACAGATAATTAATCCCCAGGTGTGGTTGAATTGACAGCTAATACTTGCAAATATTCTTTGGTTCCCCTTGAGTCGAATCTATAAATTTGGGTTGAATACTCTACCCTCGAAAACTGTTGCAATCTACTTGTGGGTTATTATTGATCCCCTATACTTGTGGGTCATCAAGGCTCTTTTCTGGCGCCGTTGCCGAGGAGTGAAGCGCTCTTGGTGAGTGGAAATTGGTAAGGGAAAATTATTAGTAAGTGCTGAAATTTATTGTCACTTGTTACTATGGAGAATCATCCTTTGAGGGGTTTGTTCGGGGTATTTTCACCTCGACCGGAACCACAATTAGCTACCCCTCAACCTACTGCACCTACTAAAAATATTGGTTATGAAATTCCTTCGGGTTTGATAGAACAACTGCTAGCTAATCCTTATGCAGGAGATGGAACTGAACATCCTGATATGCACTTGATATATGTGGATGAAATTTGTGGATTATTTAAGCTTGCAGGTTTGCCCGGAGATGAAGCTAAGAAGAAGGTTTTCCCTTTATCTTTGAAGGTAAAAGCATTGGCATGGTATAGGCTATGCGATGATATTGGATCTTGGAATTGGAATCGATTGAAATTGGAATTTCACCAAAAAATTTATCCTATGCATCTAGTTCATCGTGATCGGAATTATATATATAATTTTTGGCCTCGTGAAGGAGAAAGTATCGCTCTAGCTTGGGGGCGGCTTAAGTCAATGTTATATTCATGCCCCAATCATGAGCTCTCAACAGAAATTATTATTCAGAATTTTTATGCTCGGCTTTCTCATGATGATCGATCCATGCTCGATACTTCTTGTACTGGTTCTTTTATGAAGAAGACTATTGAATTCAGGTGGGATCTTTTAGAAAGAATTAAATGCAACTCTGAAGATTGGGAACTCGATGAAGGTAAAGAGTCAGGTATTAAGCTTCAATTTGATTGTGTTAAATCTTTTATGAATACCGATGCATTTCACAAGTTTAGCACTAAATATGGACTTGACTCTGAGATAGTAGCCTCCTTTTGTGAATCTTTTGCTACTCATGTTGATCTCCCTAAGGAGAAGTGGTTTAAATATCACCCACCTATTAAAGAAGAAATTAAAGAACCCGGCATAGCTAAGGATGAAATTATTATTTATAATGTTGACCCAGTTGTTCCTACTGGTTATATTGAAAAACCACCTTTCCCTGTTAGGATAAAGGAACATGCTAAGGTTTCAATTGTGGTTCACAAAAGTAATATTAGAGCACCTAAACCTACTAAACAAATTAAAGTAGAACCTAGTGTTGCTATGGTTAAAGATCTCCTGGTAGAAAATATTGATGGGCATGTTATTTACTTCTTTGATGAAGCTGCTAGAATTGCCAAACCCGATGAAAAAGATAAACATAGACCTGTTGTTGGCATGCCTGTTGTCCCAGTTAAAATAGGAGATCATTGTTATCATGGTTTATGTGATTTATGTGCTAGCATGAGTGCTATTCCTTTTACCTTATACCAAGAAATTATGAATGACATAGCACCCGCTGAAATAGAAGACATAGATGTTACTGCTAAGCTTGCTAATAGAGACACCATCACACCACTTGGGATTGTTAGAGATGTTGAAGTCTTGTGCGGGGAAATAAAATACCCTACTGATTTTCTAGTTCTTGGTTCCCCACAAGATGACTTTTGTCCCATTATTTTTGGTAGACCTTTCTTGAACACTGTCAATGCTAAAATAGATTGTGAAAAACAAACTGTCGGTGTTAGCTTTGGTGATGAGTCTCATGAGTTTAATTTTTCCAAGTTTAATAGATAACCTCATAAGAGAGAATTACCTAGTAAGGATGAAATAATTGGTCTTGCTTCTATTGCCGTGCCTCCTACTGATCCATTGGAATAATATTTGCTAGACAATGAAAATGATATGCATATGAATGAAAGAAATAAGATAGATAAAATTTTCTTTGAACAATGACCTCTGCTCAAACATAATTTGCCTATTGAAACTCTAGGAGGTCCTCCTCCACCTAAAGGTGATCCTGTGTTTGAATTGAAACAATTTCCTGACACTTTGAAACATGCTTATCTTGATGAGAAAAAGATATATCCTGTTATTATTAGTGCTAACCTTTCAGAACATGAAGAAGAAAGATTATTGAAAATTCTGAAGAAGCACTGTGCTGCTATTGGATATACTCTGGATGATCTTAAGGGCATTAGTCCCACTCTCTGTCAGCACAAGATTAATATGGAACCTGATGCTAAGCCCGTTGTTGATCATCAACGACGTTTGAATCCTAAGATGAAACAAGTGGTAAGAACTAAAATATTAAAGCTTCTGGAAGCAGGTATAATCTATCACATAGCTGATAGTAGATGGGTGAGTCCCGTTCATTGTGTCCCTAAGAAAGGAGGTATTACCGTTGTTCCTAATGATAAAAATGAACTCATTCCACAAAGAATTGTTACTGGCAATAGAATGGTTATTAATTTTAGAAAATTAAATAAGCAACTAGAAAAGATCACTACCCCTTGCCTTTTATTGATCAAATGTTAGAAAGATTATCAAAGCACACACACTTTTGCTTCCTTGATGGATATTCTGGTTTTTCTCAAATACCTGTTTCACAACCTGATCAAGAGAAAACCACCTTTACTTGCCCTTTTGGAACTTATGCTTATAGACGTATGCCATTTGGTTTATGCAATGCACCTGCTACCTTTCAGAGATATATGACTGCTATATTCTCTGATTTTTGTGAAAAGATTGTTGAGGTTTTCATGGATGATTTTTTTGTATATGGATCTTCTTTTGATGATTGCTTAAGCAACCTTGATCGAGTTTTGCAGAGATGTGAGCAAACTAATCTTGTCTTGAATTGGGAGAAGTGCCACTTTATGGTTAATGAAGGTATTGTTTTGGTGCATAAAATTTCTGAACAATGTATTGAGGTGGATAAAGCTAAAGTTGATGCAATTGAGAAAATGTCATGTCCTAAAGATATTAAAGGTATTCGTAGTTTTCTCGGTCATGCTGGTTTCTATAGGAGGTTTATTAAAGACTTCTCTAAAATTTCTAGGCCTCTTACAAATCTTTTACAAAAGGATGTTCCATTTGTTTGTGATGATGATTGTGTAGAAGCCTTTGAAACACTTAAGAAAGCCTTAACTTCTGCACCTATTGTTCAACCACCTGATTGGAACTTGCCTTTTGAAATTATGTGTGATGCTAGTGATTATGTTGTTGGTGTTGTTCTAGGACAAAGAGTTGATAAGAAACTAAATGTTATTCATTATGCTATCAAAACTCTAGACGATGCCCAAAGAAATTATGCTACTACTGAAAAAGAATTTTTAGCAGTTGTGTTTGCTTGTGACAAATTCAGATCTTAATTTGTTGATTCTAAAGTTACTGTTCACACCGATCATGCTGCTATCTTATGGAAAAGAAGATGCTAAACCTAGACTCATTAGGTGGGTTCTCTTGCTACAAGAATTTGATTTACATATAACTGATAGAAAAGGAGCTGAGAACCCCGTAGCTGATAACTTATCTAGGTTAGAGAATATCCTTGATGACCCATTACCTATTGATGATAGCTTCCCTGATGAACAATTAGCTGCAATAAATGTTTCTCATAACACTCCTTGGTATGCTGACTATGCTAATTATATTGTTGCTAAATACATACCACCTAGTTTCACTTATCAACAAAAGAAAAAGTACTTCTATGATTTAAGACATTACTGTTGGGATGACCCACATCTTTATAAAGAAGGAGTAGATGGTATTATTAGACGTTGTGTACCTGAGCATGAACAGGAACAAATCCTACAGAAATGTCACTCCGAAGCTTATGGAGGGCATCATGTGGGAGATAGAACTGCTCACAAGGTATTGCAATCTGGTTTTTATTGGCCTACTCTCTTCAAGGATGCCTGTAAGTTTGTCTTATCTTGTGATGAATGTCAACGAATTGGTAATATTGGTAAGTGTCAAGAAATGCCTATGAATTATTCACTTGTTGTTGAACCATTTGATGTTTGGGGTTTTGATTATATGGGACCCTTTCTTTCCTCTAATGGGTCTACACATATTTTGGTTGCTGTTGATTATGTTACTAAGTGGGTAGAAGCTGTTCCAACTAGTAGTGCTGATCATAACACTTCCATTAAAATGCTTAAAGAAGTTATTTTCCAAAGGTTTGGAGTCCCTAGATATTTGATGACTGATGGTGGTTCACACTTTGTTCATGGTGCTTTCCGTAAAATGCTTGCTAAATACGATGTTAACCATAGAATTGCATCACCCTATCATCCTCAATCTAGTGGTCAAGTTGAACTTAGCAATAGAGAAATAAAACTAATATTACAGAAAACTGTTAATAGGTCTCGATAGATTTGGTCTAAGAAATTGGATGATGCACTTTGGGCCTACCGAACAGCATATAAAAATCCTATGGGTATGTCTCCCTATAAAATGGTTTATGGAAAAGCTTGTCATTTGCCTCTTGGGTTAGAACATAAAGCATATTGGGCAATTAAAGAACTCAACTATGATTTCAAACTTCCCGGTGAAAAGAGGTTATTTGATATTAGCTCACTGGATGAATGGAGAACCCAAGCCTATGAAAATGCCAAGTTATTTAAAGAAAAAGTTAAAAGATGGCATGACAAGAGAAGTCAAAAGCGGGAATTCAAAGTTGGAGAATATATTCTTTTGTACAACTCTCGTTTCAGATTCTTTGCAGGAAAACTTCTCTCTAAATGGGAAGGACCATACATCATCGAAGAGGTTTACCGCTCTGGAGCTATCAAAATAAATAATGCCGAAGGTACTAACCCGAAGGTGGTCAATGGGCAAAGAATTAAACATTATATTTCAGGTACGCCTATTAATGTTGAAAGCAATATTATTCAAACTATGACACCTGAGGAACACATAAAAGAGACCTTCCGGAACACTCCAGAATAATTAAAAAAGAGGAGGTACGTGATACGGTAAGTAAACGGACTCCGAAAAATCCGCAAAAATATTTTCTGTCAGTTTTGGAATATATTAAAAATTAGGAAAATAAGAAACAACCAGGAAGGCACCCGAGGAGGGCACAAAACACCAGGGCGTGCCAGGGCCCCCTGGCGCGCCCAGGTGGGTTGTGCCCACCTCGGGAACCTTCCCGACTCCGTTTTCCTCCCGTTTTCTTGTTTCCCAAGATAAAAAATCTTTATATACCCCCCGAACGTATTGACCACTGTATCGCAGAGAAATGCTCTGTTCTTCTTTGTTGCTGTTTTCTGTCAGATCTGTTAAGCCAAGCATCATGTCTTCTCCCTCCTCCAACAAAGTAGAAGAGGATGCTTGGTTGATGAAGATGGAACTAAAGAGAGAGGAACCAGAGAAGACAATCAAGCGTGACAAGGTCAAGGAAGTCGAGGGAGATCAAGTTCCGGAAGAGGGGCAAGCTGTTCCAGTAGCAGAAGAAGAGGACATCCTTCAGCCTTACTATGATCATCTTACCCCTACTGAAATTGAGGCTTTTAGGATCATCAAAATGGTTCGTGTGCAAAATAAATATCTCACTCGTGAAAATATTCTATTGCAAGAGCATGTCATCGCCCTCCGGAGCATTATCCGTAGATTGGAGTACCTCGTGAAAAGATTTGAAGAAGAAATATGAGGCTATAAGCAATCATGCATATAAGAGATCAAAGAAGACTCAAATAACTTTCATGGATAAAAAGATAGATCTGATCATAAACTCAAAGTTCATCGGATCCCAACAAACACACCGGAAAAAGAGTTACATCATATGGATCTCCAAGAGACCATTGTATTGAGAATCAAACGAGAGAGAGAAAGCCATCTAGCTACTAACTACGGACCCGTAGGTCTACAAAGAACTACTCACGCATCATCGGAGAGGCACCAATGGAAGTGGTGAACCCCTTCAAGATGGTGTCTAGATTGGATCTGGTGGTTCTAGACTCTGCGGTGGCTAGAATTGATTTTCGTCGACTCCCCTAGGGTTTCTGGAATATTGGGGTATTTATAGAGCAAAGAGGCGGTTCGGGGGGCACCCGAGGTGGGCACAACCTACCAGGGTGCGCCTGGGCCTCCAGACACGCCCTGGTGGGTTGTGCTCCCCTCGGAGCACCCGCCTAGGCGCTTCTCCGGCCCACTGGATGTCTTCTGGTCCAAAAAAAAATCCACAAAAAGTTTCACTGCGTTTGGCCTCCGTTTGGTATTGATTTCCTGCGATGTAAAAAACATGCAAAAAACAGCAACTGGCACTTGGCACTATGTCAATAGGTTAGTACCAAAAAATGATATAAAATGACTATAAAATGATTGTAAAACATCCAAGAATGATAATATAACAGCATGGAACAATAAAAAATTATAGATACATTGGAGACGTATCAGCATCCCCAAGCTTAATTCTTGCTCGTCCTCGAGTAGGTAAATGATAAAAACAGAGTTTTTGATGTGGAATGCTGCCTAACATGTCATATCATATTCTTTCTTTTATAGCATGGACATTTGGACTTTTATATGGTTCAAAGCAATAGTCTAGTTTTGACATAATGACTTAAATACTCAAGCATATCAACAAGCAACTATGTCTTTCAAAATATCAACGCTAAAATAAGTTATCCCTAGCCCATCATACTCAACCATTGATCCATTCATGAAACACAATCGAATATTAACTACACCCAATGCTCAAGTACGATCATAGTGCCTCCTAGTTGGTGCTTTATAAGAGAAGATGGAGACACAAATTAAAAATAAAAATTGCATAAAGTAAAGAAAGGCCCTTCGAAGAGGGAAGTAGGGATTTGTAGAGGTGCCAGAGCTCAAAGCGAAAAATTTAGAGATAAAAACATTTTGGGAGGTGTGCTTTTCCCACCAAAAAAACGACTTAGAGTTCCCAACACTTTCCATGCTAGATATATCATAGGCGGTTCCCAAACAGAAAATAAAGTTTATTCCTTTTTCCACCATTTCTTTCACTTTCCATGGCTAGCCGTATCCACGGGTGCCCTCCATACCAACAATTTCCAAGGAATTTATTATTTGACGACATAAAGTAAATTCATTTTTTCATTTCGGGACTGGGCATCCCTAATACCTTTGCCTTAGTCTCGTGCAATGACAAGTGAATAAACACTCATCGTGAGAATAACACATCTAGCATGGAAAATATTAGCCACCCCTCACCGCCTGGCGAGCGGTACGAACACACAAAAGAGAAGTTTATTTTGAAAATTAGAGATGGCACATACAAATTTGCTTAGAATGGCAAAAGAATACCGCATATAGGTAGATATAGTGGACTCATGTGGCAAAACTGGTTTAAAGGGTTTTGGATGCACAAGTAGTGATCATACTTAGTGCAAAATGAAGGCTAGCAAAAGATTGAGAAGCGACCAACCAAAAAATGAATAATCTCATAAGTGAGCATTAAGCATAATTAACACCGAATAATGCACCACAAGTAGGATATAATTTCATTGCATGACTATTGACTTTCATGCTTGCATAGGGAATCACAAACCTTAACACCAATATTCTTACTAAAGCACAATTACTCATCAACATAACTCACATATCACACCATCATATCTCAAAACTATTACAAGGAATCAAGTTTATTTTGTCCAATGATCTTCATGAAAGTTTTTATTATATCCTTCTTGGATATCTATCACTTTGGAACTAATTTTCATGTGTTGCTTTTGATAAGCTCAAACAAATATAAGTGAAGATCATGAGCATAATACTTCTTTCTATCAAATTAATTTAAGTGAAGCAAGAGAGAATTTCTTAAAAAAATTACTAACTCCCAAATAAATCTAAGTGAAGCATGAGAGCATTTCTTCAAAAATACTAAAGCACGCCGTGCTCAAAAAGATATAAGTGAAGCACTAGAGCAAATCCATAGCTCATAAAAATTTAAGTGAAGCATAGAGAGCAATTCTAACAAGTCATGGCATAATTTTCGCTCTCTCAAATAGGTGTGTCCAGCAAGGATTCATAACTTAGAACACAAAGCAAAAAAAGCAAAGACTCATATCATACAAGACGCTCCAAGCAAAACTCATAGTATGTGACGAATAAAAATATAGCTTCGAGTAAAATACCGATGGTCGTTAGAAGAAAGAGGGGATGCCACTCGGGGCATCCCCAAGATTAGTTGCTTGCTTCTCTTTGAATAATAGCTTGGGATGCCATGGGCATCCCCAAGCTTAGGCTCTTCTTACTCCTTATTCCTTCATCCATCGTAAGATAACCCAAAACTTGAAAACTTCAATCACACAAAACTCAACAAAACCTTCGTGAGATCCGTTAGTATAAGAAAGCAAATCACTACTATAAGTACTGTAGCAAACCAATTCATATTTTATTCTTGCATTATATCTACTGTATTCCAAATTTTCTATGGCAAAAACTCATCAAAAAAAAACCATAGAATCATCAAAACAAGCACACAACGCAAAGAAAACAGAATCTGTCAAAAACAGAACAGTCTGTAGAAATCTGAAAATTTCGAACACTTCTGAAACTCCAAAAATTCTGAAAAATTAGGACAAGAGAGGAAATTTGTATATCAATCTTGTGTAAAAAATTCAGAATTTTTCGTCTGTGAATTTTCAAAATTGTTTTACTGGACGCAAAAGTTTCTGTTTTCCAACAAGATCAAATTAACTATCACCCAACATAATCCTAAAGGCTTTACTTGGCACAAACACTAATTAAAACACAAAAAACACAATTATAATAGTAGCATAATTGTGCAAACACTCAAGAACAGAAAGCAAAAATAAATTTTATTCATTGGGTTGCCTCCCAACAAGCGCTATTGTTTTACGCCCCTAGCTAGGCATAATGCAAGGATCTAAGTTTTGTCATCTTTGTTCTTGTTTTCCTTGGAGGTGTTTTTCTCAAGAGGCTTTGCAAAAACAACATAAAACACATTATCCATGGAAACTTTAGCACAATCAAGTTGCTTATCATCATATCCCTTTTGATTTCCGGCAGTGATCCAAGAATAATGTTGATTAACATCATTAAAAACTTGTTGGATAATATCTAAAACAAGGACTTGCTTTTTAAGATTCTCATCAAAGATTTGATTATCCCCAAGTAAATGTCTTAAAGCATAATCACTATTATAGAGAATTTCATCTATCACGGGTTTTTCACGATTCATACCATAAAAATTAAAGATTTCCCTAGCTTCCCGTATTATGAGTCGAATTCATTCATAAGAACAAGAGTGGCCAACTTTTTAGCTTTAGGATTCTTTATAACGAGTAACTCATAAAACAATCTTTGCAAGGTAGGATGAGTACGGATAAATCTATTTCCAAGTTTTAGAACTAGCGCTGAAATAGCTTCCGCATAAGATTTAGTCCTTCTAAGTATAGGAGCATCATCAAGACTCAAATTTCCAACACAATTGAAAAATTCTTAGATATGTTCTTTACCCATAACATTTCCCTGCCCCAAAACAAAAGTTTTGGCATCCAGATTACCCATACACTCCATTTTAGGAGTTAGGCCATCATCTGTTTCTGCCATTCCAAAATCACTCATGATTGCAAGCAAAAAGATAGATCTGACGAGAAAATGGCGACCGAAAAAGAGGGCGAATAAAACGGCAATTTTTTGTGAAGTGGGGGAGAGGAAACGAGAGGCAAATGGAAAATAATGTAAATTGCAAGGAGATGAGATTTGTGATTAGGAACCTGGTATATGTTGAAGATCCTCCCCGGCAATGGTGCCAGAAATTCCTTTTGATGCGGCTTGAAGCTACGTCGGTATTTCCCCAAAGAGGAAGGGATGATGCAGCACAGCGGCGGTAGGTATTTCCCTCAGTGATGAAACCAAGGTTATCGAACCAGTAGGAGAACCAAGCAACACTACGTAAACAGCACCTGCACACAAATAACAAATACTCGCAACCCGACGTGTAAAAGGGGTTGTCAATCCCTTTCGGGCAACGGCGCCAAAAATTGGCAAACGGATGTGAGAGAGTAGTAAATATTGATAGATCGAATGCCAAATAAAATAAAGTGCAGCAAGGTATTTTTGTATTTTTGGTTTAATAGATCTGAAAATAAAAGTTGCAAATAAAGAAAAGAGCGAATAGCAAAACAGATCTTGAAAGCAAATATATTGGAAAAGAGACCCGGGGGCCGTAGGTTTCACTAGTGGCTTCTCTCGAGAAAAATAGCAAACGGTGGGTGAACAAATTACTATTGGGCTATTGATAAAACTTCAAATAATCATGACGATATCCAGGCAATGATCATTATATAGGCATCACGTCCAAGATTAGTAGACCGACTCCTGCCTGCATCTACTACTATTACTCCACACATCGACCGCTATCCAGCATGCATCTAGTGTATTAAGTTCATGGAGAAACGGAGTAATGCAATAAGAACGATGACATGATGTAGACAAGATCTATTTATGTAGAAATAGACCCCATCGTTTTATCCTTAGTAGCAATGATACATACGTGTCGGTTCCCCTTCTGTCACTGGGATCAAGCACCATAAGATCGAACCCACTACAAAGCACCTCTTCCCATTGCAAGATAAATAGATCAAGTTGGCCAAACAAAACCCAAATATCGGAGAAGAAATACGAGGCTATAAGCAATCATGCATATAAGAGATCAAAGAAGACTCAAATAACTTTCATGGATAAAAAGATAGATCTGATCATAAACTCAAAGTTTATCGGATCCCAACAAACACACCGCAAAAACAGTTACATCATATGGATCTCCAAGAGACCATTGTATTGAGAATCAAACGAGAGAGAGAAAGCCATCTAGCTACTAACTACAGACCCATAGGTCTACAAAGAACTACTCACGCATCATCGGAGAGGCACCAATGGAAGTGGTGAACCCCTCCATGATGGTGTCTAGATTGGATCTGGTGGTTCTGGACTCTGCGGCGGCTGGAATTGATTTTCGTCGACTCCCCTAGGGTTTCTGGAATATTGGGGTATTTATAGAGCAAAGAGGTGGTTCGGGGGGCACCCGAGGTGGGCACAACCCACCAGGGCGCGCCTGGGCCTCCAGGCGTGCCCTGGTGGGTTGTGCTCCCCTCGGAGCACCCCCCAGGCGCTTCTCCGGCCCACTGGATGTCTTCTGGTCCCAAAAAAATCCACAAAAAGTTTCACTGCGTTTGGACTCCGTTTGGTATTGATTTCCTGCAATGTAAAAAACATGCAAAAAACAGCAACTGGCACTTGGCACTATGTCAATAGGTTAGTACCAAAAAATGATATAAAATGACTATAAAATGATTGTAAAACATCCAAGAATGATAATATAATAGCATGGAACAATCAAAAATTATAGATACGTTGGAGACGTATCAGGTACGCTGTGAGTGTTATCAATCATAGAAGATTAAATGATGGTTGAGTATGTGGACTTGCCTAAACGCTCCGATACGTGACCCTTCCTAAAAATATGATGAATTGTAGTTGCAAAGTTGACTGAGAACATAGTTTGTTGGTTTTCAATAAGGTTTATGCTTTATACTTCAATGTTGTGATGAATTGTTACTTGTTCATGAAAAGTTATATGATAAAGTTTTATGTTAAAGTTCTTTGCTGTTATAATAATATGCATGATGCTTCTATGTCCATATTTTGTTTTTATCGACACCTCTCTCTCTAAGCATGTGGGCATGTTTTTCGATTTTGGTTTTCGCTTGCGGACATGCGAGGTCTAAGCTTGGGGGAGTTGATACGTCCATTTTGCATCATGTTTTCCTACTGTTATTTATAATGTTTTTATGCATAATAATGATTTTTGGAGTATTTCTAATGCCTTTTCTCTCATATTATGCAAGGTTTACACAAAGAGGGAGAATACCGGCAGCTGGAATTCTGGACCTAAAAAAGCTACGTCAGAGTTACCTATTCTGCACATCTCCAAATGATCTGAAAATTTCCGGAGAATTGTTTTGGAATATATGAAGAATATTGGAGCAAATAACTACCAGAGGGGGCCCACCAGGTGGGCACAACCCACCTGGGCACGCCAGGGAGCCTAGGCACTTCCTAGTGGGTTGTGCCCTCCTCGGCCCACCTCCGATGCCCCTCTTCTGGTATATAAGTCATTTTGACCTAAAAAAATAAGCGGAGGGGGCTGCAGTGCTGGTTGTGGATTTTGGATCGGGAGGGATCCCGAGGAAGGGGAGATAAGAGGAGTGGCAGCGGCGGGATGAGGAGGACGGGACAAGCTGCCTAGATTCTAGGGTTGGACCTCGTGTATATATAGCAGGTGGATTTGGTTAGGGACTAATCGGACCCCGGACGGTCGAGATAAATAGGCTAGAGGAGTTCAATAAATAAATCAAAGATGTTTGGGGGATGTTTTGGGGTGATCCGGACCCATCGGTAACGACAGCCCGGTACGAGTTCGGGGAAGTTTCGGACGCGCTCGCGAGGGGGTATGTGCACTGTGCAAAGAGACAAAGTAGAGCGTGCAAGGGTGGTTGGTCTTAGAACGGTCAACGATGACAACGAAGAGGAAGGCATCTACGAGCGGATGCAAGTTTTGAAAGAATGATGGCAACGGAGTGCCAATGCAATGTAGATGATGCGATGATGAAATGCAACAAACAATCAAAACACACGACGATAACGAAAAACATGGAACTCTTCTGGAGCATCGGTCTCAGGTCGTTACATTTGGGTTCGAGCCTATCAGGCTGAAGCCATTTGACATAAGCGTCGCATCCCCAAACTTTTAAGAAACGACAGCTTAGGTTTCTTGCCAAACCACAGTTCATACGGTGTCATCTCAACGGATTTAGACGGTGCCCTATTTAACGTGAATGCGGTTGTCTGATGTCTACTACGCAACCTTCTTGTTGTAGACTCGTGTTGGGCCTCCAAGCACAGAGTTTTGTAGGACAGTAGCAAATTTCCCTCAAGTGGATGACCTAAGGTTTATCAATCCGTGGGAGGCGTAGGATGAAGATGGTCTCTCTCAAACAACCAAGCAACCAAATAACAAAGAGTCTCTTGTTGTAACACCCCATGTCATTAGCCATAGTAGTCACTTTTGATAATGACAAGTCAGCATGTTTAATAGTGCATAATCATCATTAGCATCATATTGCATTTCAACTCCTAAGACAAAATTCAATATTTAAATCAAAGTGGAAAATAAAAGTTATCCAACATAGAAACTAAAATGTTCAATAAATAACAAATATTCCAGAGACTATTCTAAAATTGTAACCAACAATTAATAAAATAATTCGGTGGCACTAACATTACCAAAACAGCAAGGATTAATGCATTTTATTTATTATAAAAATTGTGTGAACTCCAATTGCCTCCAAACCAATTTTTGGTAGTAGTAGATAATGTCTAGTAATTAATGGAACAATTGCCATGTTTTACAAAAATCGTATTGTGGCCTGACTAATTACAAAACAGGAGATAGGAATAAATAAAAAGAAAAAGACAAAAGAAAACAAGACACAAAAAAAAAAAGAGAAACCCCCCTGGCCTAACTGGGCCACAGCACGGCCGGCCCACCCGCGCCCCCTGGCCTATATGGCCTGCCCCTCCCCGCACCGAAACCCTAACCCCCACTCACCCCCTCGCTCACTCCCTCTTCCCCCCACCCCCCCGATCCAGATCGGGACACCGACGCCCTCGCCGCTCGACGCCGGAGCCACCTCGCCGGACTGCCTCCCCATCTCCGACGCCGTCGTCCCCATCGTCCTCCCCACGCCCCCACTGCCATGTGCCCTACAACCCCTCGTGAGCCCCCCCCCTTCTTCTCTGCCTCGTCCCCGCCATCGCCGCTCACCGCGCAGCTCGCGCGCTCGCGCCTCCGCCCCTGCCGCGCTCACCGCACCCCGCTACCGCCGCCCGCGCGCGCTCGTTGGCCATGCTCCGCCCCTGCCCGCGCTCCAGCCACCCCGCGCGCGCCGCCGCTCGCAGCTGCCGCTCGCGCGCTGCCCCGCCTCGCCCCGCCGTGCCCCCTGCGCCGCGCCGCCTCTCAGTGCCGCTCCGGCCACCCCGCGCCGCTGCGTGGCCGCGACCCCGCGCCCGCGGCCCCCTTCGCCTGCGCGCTCCGGCGCCCGCTCGCCCCTGGCCGCGTCCGCACGCCCGCACCCACTGTGGCCCTCGTGCCACCGACAGGTGGGGCCTAGTGCCCCTAAGCCACTGACCGAACGGGCCCACGGCTCAGTAGCAATTTAAAAAAAAAGAAATAAAAAAATGAATTAGTAAAATTAATAATTAATTAATTAATTAGCAAATTAATTAAGTTAATTAACTCTGATTAGCCTAATCTAATTAAGTACTTAGTTTAATTAAAAGTAGTTAATTAGCTAAACCCTAATTAGACTAAAGAATCTATGACAGGTGGACCCCACATGTCAGGATGACTGCTGACGTCATGATGACGTCAGCATACACTGTTTCGGATAATGTTTAATTTAAATAAATAATTAAATTCCAGAAATTAATTAAAACTTTAGAAAATCATATTAAATAATCCGTAACTCCGATGAAAATACTTTATACATGAAACTTGCTCAGAATTCCGATACGAACCCGAATACGCCCTCCGTATTCCTGTCAGATGCCTCTAGCTATAAGAACATTGAACGTTTAGACCGATTTTGATAAATGAATAGTGCCCAACTTTAATTAAATAAATCCGAATAAATTCCTAAATTAACTAAATCATTTAGTTAGGCAGTAGAACACCCCGGCATATCATTTAGACATGTCATGCATATTGTTTGCGTTTTTGCCGTGGATTTATTGTTTCTCTCCCCCTCCTTCTCTCTCGATAGACGCCGAGACCGACGACGCTACAGCTGGGTACGACTACACTACCGACGAGCAGCCCGTTGACGACCCCTCTCTCTTGCCAGAGCAACCAGGCAAGTCCCCCCCTTGAGCATCCAGATATCGCCCATTCTATTCTCCTGCTTGCATTAGATTTTGCTACTGTTAATGTATGCTCCTATTCAGATGCATAGCCTGCTTTTGTAACCTGTTCATTGTTACCTTTCTTGCCTATGATAAACTGTTTAATATAGGTTGGTAGTGAACCATCAGTGACCCCCACCACCTTACCCTTGTTGCCCCTGCTTGATCATCGACGACTCGATCAACGTGATCGTCGACCAGAGACCGACACCTCACTTCACACCCCCTTAGTTGTACGACTCTGCATAGTTACTATCGAGTGCCGAGGGTGATACCTCGTAACACACTCCCGATGAATACTCTGCAGTGTAGCTGTTCGGTCGTGGTCATCGAGGGTGAATCCTCATTCTCCATTTCCGATACGACTCTGTCGTGCAACCCTCAGTGTGAACCTCGAGGGTGATGCCTCATACGTTCACCCTGATGATTTCATCGAGTGGAATCCGCCGAGGGTGATTCCTCGGGTTTCCCCCTGGATGTTATGACCACATGGTTACTTTGACCTTTGTTACAGGCGGGTCCACCCTGGTGGGTACCCGCAGGGGATCTATGATGTCGAGTGTGCCGGAAGGGCACTCGAGTGTGATATTGTGGCGGAGCATCAGAGACTCTGATTGTCTCCGCGTGATACTAATTGAGCCTATTGGATTTGGGTTTGTGATCTGAGTGGGTCGACGTGCCCTATACGCACTACCACCACGCGGGATAATGGTTATGGGGCCCTTTGCGATGTACGTTTCTCCCGAAAGCTCGTCTGACGTCATGATTCACCATGCGGGCTGATCGCCGGGACTGGGCTGGATACTTCACTGACGAGTTCAGTGTCGTGCCTGCACCCCGGCCAGCCACGCAACGCGCAGGGTGCCCAGGGCGATGGCCCAAGACCTCTGGGTGCATAGGTTAGTCCGGCGTGCTGACCTCTCTGCCGAGCCTAGGTAGGGCGCTGCTTCATGTTGATCTTCCGAGGCCGGGCATTACCCAGCAAGTGTGTCCGGCCAGAGTTGATCGAGCGTGTTGGGTAACAGTAGTGCACCCCTGCAGGGATGAATGATCTATCGATAGCCGGTCCTACGTTAAAGGATGCTCAGTTTGTGTATCCCTCTGCTATTTGAACTGGATACTTGTTACTTAATTGAAGCTTCGGGATCGCTTTCTCGCTGGGAGTCGAGGAAGGATCTCTAGGCTATGCTTCAACATGTTTGCTAAATAAAGTGCTATTCTACTCTCTTCTACTGCTGCAAGATGATGGCCTCGTGAAGATGTTTGAAGATGCTAGTCTTCGATAGGACTAGGCCTTCTCTCTATTCTGGCATTTCTGCAGCCCAGTCCACATATACAGCCTTTCTCCATTGATAATGTTGCATATGTAGTATAGATCCTTGCTTGCTGAGTACTTCGAATGAGTACTCACGGTTGCTTTACTTTCTCTTTTCCCCATATACCACTTTGATGATACATCAGACGATGGAGCCCCAGAGCCAGATGCCACCTCAAGAGCTTATTACCAGGAGGGTCCTGAGGGCACGTATTACTGGATCGAGCCAGCCGACCAGGAGTAGGATCGGAGGTTCCCAGGCAGGAGGCCAACGCCTTTCGATCTAGTGTCGTTGTTTGTGCTAGCCTTCTTAAGGCAAAACTTGTCTAACTATGTATGTACTCAGATAATATTTGTATGACTGACTATGTATTCGGATCTTCGTGATCCCTGGTCTGTAATATTGTGGATCTCCGTTTAAATTGTGTTAGAGTTGTGTTGTGATATCTTCCCGTGAGTCCCTGTGCTTGATCGTGCATGTTTGCGTGTATGATTAGTGCACGATTGAGTCGGGGGCGCCACACTTGTGTCCCCAACACACCCAATACAATGATAAATTGTATAGGTGCACTAGTTCGGCGAAGAGATACTGATACAAGTGTAATATGGATAGTAGGTATAGGTTTTTGTAATCTGAAAATATAAAAACAGCAAGGTAACTAGTAACAAAAGTGAGCAAAAACGGTATTGCAATGCTTGAAAACAAGGCCTAGGGTTCATACTTTCACTAGTGCAAATTCTCTCAACAATGATAACATAACTGGATCATATACAATCCCTCAACGTGCAACAAACAATCACTCCAAAGTTTCTATCGGAGAACGTAGGACGAAAACGTACATCAACCCCTATGCATAGATTACCCCAATGTTCCCTCGGGAATCTGCGAGTTGAGTGCCAAAACATACATCAAGTGAATCAATAGAACATCCCATTGTCACCACAGATATCCCATCCCAAGACATACATCAAGTGTTCTCAAATCCAATACTCAATCCAACATAACGAAACCTCAAAGAGCAAGACTCAATTCATCACAACAAGAGATAGAGAGGGAAGAAACACCATATGATCCAACTATAATAACAAAGCTCGCGGTACATCAAGATCGTGCCAAATCAAGAACACGAGAGAGAGAGAGATAAAACACATAGCTACTGGTACATACCCTCAGCCCCAAGGGTGAACTAGTCCCTCCTCGACATAGAGACCGCCGGGATGATGAAGATGGCCACCAGTGATGGTTTCCCCCTTCGGTAGGGTGTCGGAACGGGCTCCCGATTGGTTTTTCGTGGCTACACAGGCTTGCGACGGCGGAACTTCCGATCTAGGTTTCTTTTCGGGGGTTTTGGTATTTATAGGAATTTTTGGCGTCGGTCTCACGTCAAGGGGGTCCACGAGGCAGCGACAAACCAGGGGGCGCGCCCTAGGGGGGCACCCTCCACCCTTGTGGTTGCCTCGGGACTCTTCTGGCCCAACTCTTGTGCTTGGGGGTCTCTTTTGGTCTATAAAAAATCACCGTAAAATTTCAGCCCATTCCGAGAACTTTTATTTCTGCACAAAAAACGACACCACGGTAGTTCTACTGAAAACAGCATCAGTCCGGATTAGTTCTAATCAAATCATACCAAAACCATATAAAATTGTTGTAAACATGGCATGAATACTTCATAAATTATAGATACGTTGGAGACGTATCAGCATCCCCAAGCTTAATTCATGCTCGTCCTCGAGTAGGTAAATGATAAAAGAAATAATTTATGAAGTGTGAATGCTAGCAAGTGCACAAGTTTGATCAATGATAATTTCAATCACTTTTTCTAGCATTATTATATATCATAAATAGTAGTTCATCTCATAAAACTTCTCATGATCAAGTAGCAAGCTATTCACATGTTAAAGCACAGATCATAAACTTTCTTGAAAACTAACAAACTAGGTTCTCAGTCATCAAACAATTGCAATTCATCTTATTTTCAGGAAGGCTCTATGTAAGAGCTTTGATTTAGCAAATCCCACATACTCAACTATCATATAGTCTTCCATGATTGCTACCACTCAAAGCATATTTTTAGAACAAATAGCATCCATTGAACACAGAGAAAGATAGGGGCTTAATGTTTCACCTCCCAACTTATTTATCATATAGATAATTGTCAACAATAATAATTCATGATCAAATATATTTGAATGGCCATATATGCTTAGATCTTTCCCCACCACATGATGCTTGCCAACTAAAGAGTAGGTTGGAATGAGAAGGAATACTACTAACCCTTGCATAAAAGTAAAAGATAGGCCCTTCGCAGAGGGAAGCAGGGATTTGCAGAGGTGCCAGAGCTTGAAGCTCTTAAAACAGAGATGAATATAATTTTGAGCGGTATGCTTTCATTGTCAACATAACAACCAAGATATCTCACTATCTTCCATGCTAGATACATTATAGGCGGTTCCCAAACAGAATGGTAAAGTTTTTTACTCCACCTCCACCAACAATCACACTCCACGGCTAGCCGAATTCACCGGTGCCGTCCATACCAACAACTTTCTTGGGGTAATTTTGTTTAATTAATTGCGATTTTGTTTTTGATCTTTTGATCACAGGACTGGGCATCCCAATTACCAGCCACTCTCTCGTGAATGATAAGTGAATAAACACTCATCGTGAGAATAACCCACCTAGCATGGAAGATACTGACAGCCCCTAGTCACTACATGAGCCATTCGGGCATACAAAACAGATTATAATTTGAAGGTTTAGAGTTTGGCACATGCAAATTTACTTGGAACGGCAGGTAAATACCGCATATAGGTAGATATGGTGGACACTCATTGAAGAAACTTGGTTCAAGGATTTTGGATGCACAAGCAGTATTCCCGCTTAGTACAAAAATTTTGGCTAGCAAAAGATTCTAAAAAGCAAGCACCACATGTTGGAGGATCCATAACAATATAACTTCTATACAAATATACCCAAACATAACTCATTATGTTGTCTTCCTTTTCCAACTTCAACTAATTTGCTCAAGTTTGAAAATAATTAATGGGGCACACAATCATAGAAGATGTCCAAGATAGTATATTTATATGTGAAATCTCTCTTCCTTCAATATTCTTTTATGAATTGTTCAAGTGACCAATACTATGTTTGCTAACTTTCAATAAATTTACCACCTATACTTCTTATATGTGAAGTCATTACTCCCCATGGGATAAGCATATGAAACATATATAATTTCAGATTTATGATATTCAATTCATTCAACCATTTACTCATAGGATATAAGTGAAGCACTCGAGTAAATGACAAACTACTCCAAAAAAGATATAAGTGAAGCTCAATGAGTAGTCGAATAATTAAGTAGATATGTGAAGACTCTCTCTCTCATTTAAGAATTTAGACGTTAAGTATTTTTATTCAAACAGCAAGCAAAACAAAATAAAATGACATTCCAAAGATAGCACATATCATGTGAAGAAGCAAAAACTTAGGCTCAACCGAGGCTAACCGATAATTGTTAATGAAGAAAGGTGGGATGCCAACCGGGACATCCCCAAGCTTAGATGCTTGAGACTTCTTGAAATATTAATTAGGGATGCCTTGGGAATCCCCAAGCTTGAGCTTTTGTGTCTCCTTAATTCCTCTCATATCACGGTTTCCCTAATTCTTAAAAACTTCATCCACACAAAACTCAAAAAAACTCGTGAGAAAAGTTAGTATAAATCAAATGCAAAACTTATCATTCTCTACTGTAGCAAATCACTAAAATTATTATTTAACATTGCATACTAAATGCCTCTGCATATTTAATACTCCTATCCTCAAATAGAATCATTAAACAAGCAAACATATGCAAACAATGCAAACATAACAGCAATCTGTCTAAACAGGACAGTCTGTAAAGAGTGCAATTGTACTCATACTTTCCTAACTCAAAAAATTCTGAACAATTACCACACTGTATAAAAGTTGTTGTAGCATATTGTGAAAAAAATTCAAAATTTTATCATGTCCTGACTATTCACAAATATGCAAAACATAACAACAAACTTTCTGTTTTCAAACAGCAACATATAGACTTGCAAAATAAGCATGGTAAAGGCTATACTTGACACTTTTATTGAAATAAAAGATGAAAAACATTACTCTAAATAACAGCAAGAAAAAAATAATAAAATAAAATGACGCTCCAAGCAAAACACATATCATGTGACGAATAAAAATATAGCCCCATGTAAGGTTACCGATAATGTTGAAGACGAAAGAGGGGATGCCTTCCGAGGCATCCCCAAGCTTAGTTGCTTGTATCTTCCTTGAATATTATCTTGGGGTGCCTTGGGAATCCCCAAGCTTAGGGTCTTGTCACTTCTTATTCTCCTCATATCGATATCTCACCCAAAACTTGAAAACTTCAATCACACAAAACTTAACGGAACTTCGTGAGATGGGTTAGTATGATAAAACAAATCATTCACTTTGGTACTGTCAATACAAGAATCAAATTTTTTTCTCACATGATTCCTACTGTACCCTATCATTTCTACAATTTATATTCAGCAATATAAGCCATAGAAACTAGAAAACAGGCAAACTATGCATCAAAAACAGAATCTGTCAAAAACAGAACAGTCCGTAAAGATCTCAATTAAGCTCATACTTTTATTAATCCAAAAATTCTGAAAACTTCGGACAACGTAGGAAATTTGTATATTAATCCTCTGTCAAAAAATTCAGAGTTTTTCCATGTTCGAGTAAAAGATAGGAATTTCTGTACTGGATGCAAAAGTTTCTGTTTTTGCACAGAATCAAGTCAACTATCATCCACACTATCCCAAAGGCTTTACTTGGCACTTTATTGAAACAAAAGCTATAAAAGATGATTACTACAATAGCTTAATCATGTGGACACACAAAAACAGTAGGTATAAATATTGGGTTGTCTCCCAACAAGTGCTTTTCTTTATGCCTTTTTAGCTAGGCATGAAGATTTCAATGATGCTCACATAAAAGATAAGAATTGAAACATAATGGGAGCATCATGAGGCATATGAATAGCACATTTAAGTCTAACCCACTTCCTATGCATAGGGATTTTGTGAGCAAACAATTTATGGGAACAAGAATCAACTAGCATAGCAAGGCAAAACAAGCAAAACTTCAAGATTTTCAACACATAGACAGGAAACTTGATATTATTGCAATTCCTACAAGCATATATTCCTCCCTCATAATAATTTTCAGTAGCATCATGAATGAATTCAAAAATATAACTAACACATAAGGCATTCTTTTCATGATCCACAAGCATAGAAATTTTATTACTCTCCACATAAGCAAATTTATTCTCATGAATAGTAGTGGGAGCAAACTCAACAAAATAACTATCATGTGAGGCATAATCCAATTGAAAATTAAAATCATGATGACAAGTTTCATGGTTATCATTATTCTTTATAGCATACATGTCATCACAATAATCATCATAGATAGCAACTTTGTTTTCATAATCAATTGGAACCTCTTCCCAAATAGTGGATTCATCACTAAATAAAGTCATGACCTCTCCAAATCCACTTTTATCAATATTGTGAAAAGATTCAACACCCTCCAAAATAGTGGGATCATTATTAACTAGAGTTGACACTCTTCCAAACCCACTTTCATCAATATAATCATCATAAATAGGAGGCATGCTATCATCATAATAAATATTCTCATCAAAACTTGGGGGACTAAAAATATCATCTTCATCAAACATAGCATCCCCAAGCTTGTAGCTTTGCATATCATTAGCATCATGGATATTCAAGGAATTCATACCAATAACATTGCAATCATGCTCATCATTCAAAGATTTTAAGCCAAACATTTTATTGAATTCTTCTTCTAACACTTGAGAACAATTTTCCTTTCCATCATTTTCACGAAAGACATTAAAAAGATGAAGCATATGAGGCAACCTCAATTCCTTTTTTTTGGTAGTTTTATTTTATAGACTAACTAGTGATAAAACAAGAAACTAAAAGATTCAATTGCAAGATCTAAAGATATACCTTCAAGCACTCACCTCCCCGGCAACGGCGCCAGAAAAGAGCTTGATGTCTACTACGCAACCTTCTTCTTGTAGACTCGTGTTGGGCCTCAAAGCGCAGAGTTTTGTAGAACAGTAGCAAATTTCCCTCAAGTGGATGACCTAAGGTTTATCAATCCGTGGGAGGCGTAGGATGAAGATGGTCTCTCTCAAACAACCATGCAACCAAATAACAAAGAGTCTCTTGTGTCCCCAACACACCCAATACAATGATAAATTGTATAGGTGCACTAGTTCGGCGAAGAGATAGTGATACAAGTGTAATATGGATAGTAGATATAGGTTTTTGTAATCTGAAAATATAAAAATAGCATTGTAACTAGTAACAAAAGTGAGCAAAAATGGTATTGCAATCCTTGAAAACAAGGCCTAGGATTCATACTTTCACTAGTGCAAATTCTCTCAACAATGATAACATAACTGGATCATATAACAATCCCTCAACGTGCAACAAAGAATCACTCCAAAGTTTCTATCGGAGAACGTAGGACGAAAACGTGCATCAACCCCTATGCATAGATTACCCCAATGTCACCTCGGGAATCCGCGAGTTGAGTGCCAAAACATACATCAAGTGAATCAATAGAACATCCCATTGTCACCACAGATATCCCATCGCAAGACATACATCAAGTGTTCTCAAATCCAATACTCAATCCAACATAATGAAACCTCAAAGAGCAAGACTCAATTCATCACAACAAGAGATAGAGAGGGAAGAAACACCATATGATCCAACTATAATAACAAAGCTCGCGGTACATCAAGATTATGCCAAATCAAGAACACAAGAGAGAGAGATATCAAACACATAGCTACTGGTACATACCCTCAGCCCCGAGGGTGAACTACTCCCTCCTCGTCATGGAGACCACCGGGATGATGAAGATGGCCACCGGTGATGGTTTCCCCCTCCTGCAGGGTGCCGGAACAGGCTCCCGATTGGTTTTTCATGGCTACAGAGGCTTGTGACAGCGGAACTTACGATCTAGGTTTCTTTTTGGGGGTTTTGGTATTTATAGGAATTTTTGGCGTCGGTCTCACGTCAAGGGGGTCAACAAGGCAGCGACAAGCTAGGGGGGCACGCCCTAGGGGGGGCCTTCACCCTTGTGGTTGCCTCGGGACTCTTCTGGCCCAACTCTTGTGCTTCGGGGGTCTCTTTTGGTCCATAAAAAATCACCGTAAATTTTCAGCCCATTCCGAGAACTTTTATTTCTGCACAAAAAACGACACCACGGTAGTTCTGCTGAAAACAGCATCAGTCCGGGTTAGTTCTAATCTAATCATACCAAAACCATATAAAATTATTGTAAACATGGCATGAATACTTCATAAATTATAGATACATTGGAGACGTATCACTGTCTCTAATTCATAACCCCAAAATGACAGTGGCAAATCGGTAAGAGACATCATAGAATGCACCATATCTAATAAAATACGGTTACGATGTTCGGACAAACCATTACACTGTGGTGTTCCAGATGGCGTGAGTTGTGAAACTATTCCACTTTGTTTTAAATGAAGGCCAAACTCGTAGCTCAAATATTCGGCTCCGCGATCAGATCGTAGAAACTTTATTTTCTTGTTACGATGATTCTCCACTTCACTCTGAAATTCTTTGAACTTTTCAAATGTTTCAGACTTGTGTTTCATCAAGTAGATATACCCATACCTACTCAAATCATCTGTGAAGGTGAGAAAATAACGATACCCGCCGCGTGCTTCAACTCTCATAGGACCGCATACATCGGTATGTATTATTTCCAATAAGTCATTAGCTCGCTCCATTGTTCCGGAGAACGGAGTTTTAGTCATCTTGCCCACGAGGCATGGTTCGTAAGTATCAAATGATTCATAATCAAAGTGATTCCAAAAGTCCATCCGCATGGAGTTTCTTCATGCGCTTTACACCAATATGACCTAAACGGCAGTGCCACAAGTATGTTGCACTATCATTATCAACTTTGTATATTTTGGCATCAATATTATGAATATGTGTATCACTACGATCGAGATTCAATAAACCATTTACATTGGGTGTATGACCATAGAAGGTTTTATTCATGTAAACAGAACAACAATTATTCTCTGACTTAAATGAATAACCGTATTGCAATAAACACGATCTAATCATGTTCATGCTCAACACAAACACCAAATAACATTTATTTAGGCTCAACACTAATCCTGAAGGTAGAGGGAGTGTGCGATGGTGATCATATCAATCTTGGAAACACTTCCAACACACATCGTTACCTCGCCCTTAACTAGTCTCCGTTTATTTTGTAACTCCTGTTTCGAGTTACTAATCTTAGCAACTGAACCGGTATCAAATACCTAGTGGCTACTATGAGCACTAGTAAGGTACACATCAATAACATGTATATCCAATATACCTTTGTTTACTCTGCCATCCTTCTTATCTGCCAAGTATTTGGGGCAGTTCCGCTTCCAGTGACCATTTCCTTTGCAGTAGAAGCACTCAGTTTCAGGCTTGGGTCTAGCTTTGGGCTTCTTCACGGGAGCCACAACTTGCTTGCTGTTCTTCTTGAAGGTACCTTTCTTTCCCTTGCCTTTTTTCTTAAAACTAGTGGTCTTGTTAACCATCAACACTTGATGCTCTTTCTTGATTTCTACCTCCGCTGATTTCAGCATCGCGAAGAGCTTGGGAATCGTTTTCGTCATTCCTTGCATATTATATTTCATCACGAAGCTCTAGTAGCTTGGTGATAGTGACTGGAGAACTCTGTCAATCACTATCTTATCTGGAAGATTAACTCCCACTTGATTCAAGCGATTGTAGTACCCAGACATTCTCAGCACATGCTCACTGGCTGAGCTATTCTCCTCCATCTTGTAGGCAAAGTACTTGTCAGAGGTCTCATACCTCTCAACACGGGCATGAGCCTGAAATACCAATTTCAGCTCTTGGAATATCTCATATGTTCCATGCCGTTCAAAACATCTTTGGAGTCCCGATTCTAAGCCGTAAAGCATGGCGCACTAAACTATCAAGTAGTCATCAGATTGAGCTTGTCAAACATTCATAACGTCTGCATCAGCTCCTGCAGCAGGTCTGTCACCTAGCGGTGCATCAAGGACATAATTCTTCTGTGCAGCAATGAGGATAATCCTCAGATCATGGACCTAGTCCGCATTATTGCTACCATTATCTTTCAACTTGGTTTTCTCTAGGAACGTATCAAAAAAATGTGGAAGCTACATCGCGAGCTATTGAACTACAACATAATTTGCAAAGACATTTTGACTATGTTCATGATAAATCTTAGTTCAATTAATCAAATTACTAATGAACTTCCACTTAAATCAACATCCCTCA
Organism: Thinopyrum elongatum; assembly: GCA_011799875.1. Taxonomy (NCBI): domain Eukaryota; kingdom Viridiplantae; phylum Streptophyta; class Magnoliopsida; order Poales; family Poaceae; genus Thinopyrum; species Thinopyrum elongatum. The sequence goes on from CM022301.1 coordinate 561,083,604, forward strand.
AGTTGTCTAAGTGATACATGATCCAAGTCAACTAAACCATGTCCGATCATCACGTGAGATGGAGTAGTCTTCAGTGGTGAACATATTTATGTTGATCATATCTACTATATGACTCATGTTCGACCTTTCGGTCTCTAGTGTTCCGAGATCATGTATGCACATGCTAGGCTCGTCAAGTTTAACCCAAGTATTCTGCGTGTGCAAAACTGGCTTACACCCGTTGTATGTGAACGTAGAGTCTATCACACCCGATCATCACGTGGTGCTTCGAAATGACGAACTTTGGCAATGGTGCATACTCAGGGAGAACAATTCTATCTTGAAATTAAGTGAAGGGGTCATCTTATAATGCTACCGTCGTTTTAAGGAAAATAAGATGCATAAAGGATAAACATCACATGCAATCAAAATATGTGACATGATATGGCCATCATCATCTTGTTCTTTTGACCTCCATCTCCAAAGCATCGGCATGATATCCATCGTCACTGGCTTGACACCTTGATCCCCATCGTTGCGTCGGGGTCGTCTCGCCAACTATTGCTTCTACAACTATTGCTAATGCATAGCAATAAAGTAAAGCAATCACATGGCTCTTGCAATTCATACAATAATTAAGAGACAACCCTAAGGCTCCTGCCGGTTGTCGATGTTACAAAACATGATCATCTCATACAACAACGTATATCACATCACGTCTTGACCATATCACATCACAACATACCCTGCAAAAACAAGTTAGACGTCCTCTACTTTGTTGTTGCAAGTTTTATGTGGCTGCTATGGACTTCTAGCAAGAACCCTTCTTACCTACACAAAAACCACAACGGTGATTTATCAAGTTTGCTGTTTTAACCTTCTTCAAGGATCGCCCGTAGTCAAATTTGATTCAACTAAAGTAGGAGAAACAGACACCCGCCAGCCACCGTTATGCAAAACAAGTTGCATGTCAGTCGGTGGAACCGGTCTCATGTGCGTGGACATGTAAGGTTGGTCCGGGCCGCTTTATCCCACAATACCGCCGAATCAAAATAAGACATTGGTGGTAAGCAGTATGACTATCACCGCCCACAACTTCTTTGTGTTCTACTCGTGCATATCATCTACGCATAGACCTGGCTCGGATGCCACTGTTGGGGAACGTTGCATGGAAAACAAAAAAATTCTACGCACACGCAAGATCTATCCATGGAGATGCATAGCTACGAGAGGGGGAGAGCATCTACATACCCTTGTAGATCACTAAGCGGAAGCATCTACCACGCGGTTGATGTAGTCGTACTCTTCGCGATCCGATCACGATCCAACCGATCTAGTGCCGAACAGACGGCACCTCCGAGTTTAGCACACGTGCGGCTCGATGACGTCTCCTCCTTCTTGATCCAGCAAGCGGGAGAGGAGAACTAGATGGGATCACAACCAACACGACGGCGTGGTGGTGATGGTGGTGGTGGAGCACCGACAGCGCTCCGCTAAGCGTCGCCGGGACGAGGCGGTGGAACTACGGAATAACGGGAGAGAGAGGGGTGCCAAGGGCTTGGTGTATCCTCTTGGGGCGCCCCCTCTCCTCCTATATATAGGTGGAGGGGCGTGGGAAACAGCCCCTCCAAGCCCTAGGGCGCAGCTAAGGGGGAGAGGACTTGGACTCCAAGTCCAATCCTATTCCTACTAGGACTCCTACCTTTTTGCCTTCCCTAGCCACATGGGCTTTTGAGGACTTTGTGCGCCTAGCCCAATAAGGCCAAGGCGCCTCCCCGCAGCCCATGCTAGCCCTTGGGTCGTGGTGAACCCACTTGTGGACTTCTGGACCCCTCCGGAATCCTCCGGAACCTTCTGGAAGCTTCCCGGTACAATACCAAAAAAACTGCACCTTTTTCCGGAAGCCATAATATGACTTCCCATATATAAATATTTACCTCTCGACTATTCCGAGACTCCTTGTGATGTCCGGAATCTCATCTGGGACTCCGAACAACATTTGGTTACCACTCATCAAATATCCAAATACTACTCTAGCGTCAACGAACGTTAAGCGTGCGACCCTACGAGTTCGGGAATTATGTAGTCATGACCGAGACACCTCTCCGGTCAATAACCAATAGCGAGACCTGGATGCCCATATTGATTCCTACATATTCCATGAAGATCTTTTATTGGTTGAACCTTTATGACTACATGTGTAATTCCCTTTGTCTGTCGGTATGTTACTTGCCCGAGATTCGATCGGTATCTCCATACCTAGTTCAATCTCGTTACCGGCAAGTCTCTTTACTCGTTCCGTAATACATCATCTCATAACTAACTCCTTAGTCACTTTGCTTGCAAGCTTCTTGTGATGCTGTATTACCGAGAGGGCCCAGAGATACCTCTCCGTCATACGGAGTGACAAATCCCAATCCCGATTCACGCCAACTCAACACACACCTTCGGAGATACCTGTAGAGCATCTTTATGATCACCCAGTTACGTTGTGACGTTTGATAGCACACAAGGTATTCCTCCGGTATCCGGGAGTTGCATGATCTCATGGTCGAAGGAATATGTATTTGACATTAAGAAAGCAGTAGCAGTAAACTGAACGATCATATGCTATGCTAACGGTTGGGTCTTGTCCATCACATCATTCTCCTAATGATGTGATCCCGTTATCAAATGACAACTCATGTCCATGGTTAGGAAACCTTAACCATCTTTGATCAACAAGCTAGTCTAGTAGAGGATTACTAGGGACATGGTATTTGCTTATGTATCCACACATGTATTTAAGTTTCTGGTCAGTACAATTCTAGCATGAATAATAAACCTTTATCATGATTAAGGAAATATAATAATAACCATTTTATTATTGCCTCTAGGGCATACTTCCATCAAATATGAGCGCCTTCGGTAAGTTTAGGCTCCCGACTAAACCCTGACAAGAATCAAGGCACCAAAAGAAGTGAATGCTGCTGTAGAGTTGGATTAAACTCCTACGGTTTGAGAAACTATTTGTAACTCCTACCTGTACCTCATAGGTTCTGTAGAGTGGTGCCGATTCAGACTCTGTTTGTTGCAAGTCAGTGATCATTTGAATGGAAAACATTTCATCTTCAGGATAACTGTCGCTGACATGTTTCATCAGCTGCAAGAAACATTACTCTTTTTTCCTCTGTTTCTTCAACATCATTGGCTTCAGGTGGTTGCTAAAGACACAACTCTAGTGCAAAGCTGCAAGGTGGGGATTAGGGGATTAGGCCCTTGGGAATAATTGTTTGTAACTAAACTCTACTACCTGATAATGCCCGCTAAAAGGGCGCTTAATGCCAGAACGGTTCAGATTATGTAATGAATCATGACTTTGCTGCCAAGATGGCGATCATTTGAGAATCATTTCATCTTTGAGAAATTAAAGTAACTTCAGATGCGAGCTATTTTAAAAGTATAATAACAAAAAGTTAGGGAATTATGGCTCATCTTTGAACTTGAAACTGTATACTTTTTTTGGAACACCGGAAGGGTCCCGAAGGACACATCATTGATCGAAGGGATGGGATAGTACATCTTACAACAAGGACCCTAAAAGAAATCAGAAATACAAACATGTACCTGCATCTTAGGAAAGGGACACCAAATTGAAATAGAAAAACACGATCGGGTCCCAGCAGTGCAAGGTTGGATACAATCGTCGCCGGCACCGTGAGACCACTCGAGCGGCATACCACATACTCCACTGCCTTCCTTCTGGCATCGACACGAGGATGAACATGCTTGGCTGCCTAAAGATTCGACGGATCGTCGGAGGAGACCGGCCAGATGACACGAGCACCTCAGATCCTCTGGAACCATCGTCGATTGAGCTTTGGGTCACCATCATCTGCTTCTAACCCGACACCGAAAGCCTTTCTCTAGATGACAACACCTATGATGAAAACTTGGATTCTGCAAAAGAGTAAGTTACAAGTATACATGTGCATTTTTTCCAGAAAATTTTGTTAGTTTTCATAATGGATGGATTGCACTTAGAGTGTACAACACCGTAGGCCTCTGGTTGTTGAGGTTGAAAAAAATAGGATGTTCAGAAAACGCCTGTTGCTGTTGAGGCTGAGCCAAACGAAAATTAGCAATGGTGCAGTTTCCAAACAAAAATCTACAACACAAAAAACCTGATTTTTTTTGTACACACACACACATGTATATTACTCCCTCTGTTCATAAATACAAGTCTTTTAGAGATTCCACAATAGATCACATACGGAGCAAAATGAGTGAATCCACACTCTAAAATATGTCTATATACATCCGTACATAGTTTGTATTGAAATCCTTGAAAGACTTATATTTAGAAAGAGAGGGAGTATGTATGTAACACCCTGGTTTTCACTCCTGTTTTTTTTCTTCGCGGGATTTGACTCCCGTCTTTTTCTCGGTGTTATCGGATTTCTTTAGCTCTTGGGTATATGAAGATGGTTATTTAACCTTGCCTTTCCTATCCAACAAGAGATTCTCTCTAGTCCAATCTTGTCACCCAAGATATGTTCTCAAGACTTTTCCACCGAAACCCTACCTTCCGAGTTACCGGAAGGGAAACCCTGATCTCTTCCGTTACAAAGGAACCCCGATTTCCTTTGATCTGTTGCCTCCCAAACTTCTCCCAGTGGTCACCCTATCTTTGCAAACCCTGGATATGCAAAAATATTGCCAAGTCATTAGCAATATTTTTCATTTATAATTAATTCCTTTGTCTGCTGTTTAAAGGAATTAAATCCAGGAAAATATCTATCCATCTCCAAAGTTGATGAAAACTTGTGGAGATATTCTTTGTGATCATATTGAGCTCCCATAAAAGTATTGGCCATAATTAAATAAGGGAAATTGCATTTTCCTATTTAATGCCAATATTGCATTTTGGGCAGTTTCTAAAGGAACTACCATTTTGGTAGCCAGGAAGAATCCCAAATAAATTGTGGAGCTTCTCCTGTCCATATCTTCACCATTTCCATCAAGAACACAAGTTCCATAGTTCAAAGTTTGAGCACAACATCCATTTGCAAATTCTGTCCAGATTTTTAGTTTGCAAAGGAAGTGCTTGAACCCTTGATCTATTTGAGATGAAATTTTTCATGGTGATTAACATTTATAAATAACTCATGGAAACCAAAAACCAGCTCAATTCATCTATCCATGCTTCCACAGCAATTTTCCTAAGTTTCTGACCATTTAGAACGTCTGTGAAGCAAGTACCATTTTGGTGTATCCAAATGAGCTGAAACTTTTCAGTGTCTCCATATACTCAAATCACGACTCTCCACTAAATTTTATCTCATTTCATCAGGCCATTTGAGCACTGCATCAAAATCTATATTCTGGACCCATTTGGCAGTTGTGAAGGAACTATGATCAAACTAGGTCCAAATGCCTTCAAATGTTTCCAGAATCTACTCCTTCCTACTACATTTCTTTGTGACATCTTTCCCAGCTCATTGGCACATTTTTCTGACCACAGCTTCGTGCCCAAGTTTCTGTCCAGAAACTTTTTTGGACCCCCTCGATCAACCCAGACCCTTCCTGGTCTATCCAGAGCCATATCTTACCTATATGAGCAGTGATACACATGTTGGACAAGGTGTGACAGCTCATGGGCAGTCTGGACACGCGGTGCCCGGGGTGACCTCGCAGCGAGCACAGCCAAAACGGCGCTCTGCACTCGGCCTGCTCCGTGCGGTCACTTCCGGTCGGCCGTGGCTTGTCCCGGCGTGTCCAATGGCCCCGCGGCATCCACGTCGACGCTTTGGACCCTTCTCTGCCTCCTATCTCCTCCTCCCCGCGCCACGGCGATCGCCGCCGCAGCCACTGTCACGCCCGTGACCCGCCGTCGTCACTTTCTCCTCAGTCTTCTTCCTCTTTCGAGCTCCCCTGAGCACCCTCGAGGCCTCTGCCCTCACCACGAAGCCGCTCGATGCCGCTACCGTCCAGCCACGTCTCCCCGCAGCGCTAGTGCACCGATGAGATCACCACCGCGGTCGTCCTCATCGCCTCTCCTCGCCAGGCTACAAATAGCCATCCCCGAGTCCCCCTGAGCTTGCCATCCACCTCACCCCACTCCTCTACACCTTCCCAACCCATCCAACCATCTCCAGGAGCCTTCCTCGCCCCTCACGGCCGCCATGGCCGCCGGTGTACTCCGCCAAATTTCTCTCGCCTGAGCCCCCTCTCTCCCTTCCGACCTCACCTGAGATCCCTCCGGTCCACTCTGAGGCCTTCCTGACCCCCAGCCCCTCCTCTCCGCACTCGTGTCATGCGCCCCAATCATAGCCGTGGCCGCCGTCCGCCATTGCCGAGAGGGCACTCGAGCTCGACCTTCCCGAGCTCCATGCTCTACCATAGCGGATGCGGCGCTCCCTCCTGACTCCGCCGGTGGTCCGAGCTCCACCGGGGAGGGCCGGAGCCGTCCTGGCGAACACCGGCGCCCGTGCCCTTTCTCTGCCTCACAGGCGCGAGCGGGGGGAAGAAGGCAGGGGGCGAGAGGAGAGAGAAGACCCGACAGGTGGGGTCCGGGCCCACCTGTCGGCGACTGGAGGTCGGCCAGCTGGATAAGTGGACGCACAAAGCCAGGAATGCGCTTTCCTTTCTGGAAAGCGTATTTCCAGAGAAGGCGCCACCAGTTTTTCCACCCAGGGACCCAGAAGTAAATATTTACTTACAGACAGGTCCCTCCACTTCAACCACCCATATATTTTTGCTCGTAACTCCGATTCAGGTGAATCCAGCGCTCACGTCTTCAGTTCGTCGAGCCCGTCCCGATGGTATCATTTTCATAATGTTTTCACACTATGAAAAATGACCATTTTGCCCTTGCCCTTCCATCAGCCCTCCGAGAGAGAATCGCTTCCGGCGAATTCTTCCGCGGCTTCACCGCACTTCTTCCCGGAGTATTCATCGACCCCAGGCAAGCCGACCATCTGATATATGCCCTAAAGCATTGCTCTGTGTTATTCTTGTGTGTTTAATTAATGCTTATGCCTGTGATAGAAGTAATTAAACTTATGCTAGATTGCACTCACTATTTACATTACTTGCATTAGTTTGCTATGTGATAATTCAAAGTAATTTACTTAAAGGCATAGTTGCTGCCATCTCAACTTGTTGTGATAAACAACCATGCTTGCTAAGTACTGGCTAAAGCTAAACCTAGTCGGCTGGTCCAGAGTCACCTGTCCGGACTTACCCGTGCAGCCACATTTGCCGGTATGGGACGGCCTTGACTTGGTCTGGCTTCGTGCTCTTTTATCGGTACCACCAAACAGGGAAGGTTATGCGCGCGTGCTGTCCTGGCCCGGTAGGCGGCGATAACCTTGTGAGCCCAGTTGACTTATTTGCCGGCGTCCCCGTTTGGGACAGTTTAGTTGGCCACGACGGTGGCAGGTGTCACGAGGTGACACAGGGGCCACCCAGGGCTTGACTCCGGGGGAGAATGATTGCCGGTGGTACGGTAGAGGAGTCACGGGTTAGGCAGGTTTCGTTGGACCAACACTGGTCCACCCGAATGGGATCACGAGGTCAGGTGCTCCATGTTGTGGGTAAAGTGCGCAACCTCTGCAGAGTGTAAGAATCTATTCGAATAGCCGCGTCCATGGTATTGGACAGTCCGTCCAGACCTCACTAGGTTGTCAACCATAATAATGATAATAATAATGGAAGAACTCGTCTTATGCCCTGAAGTACTCAGCGGATCGTGAATACTCTGAGGATTGTAAGGCAACCCGGACAAGAGTAAGTTTATCAGACTTACAGTGGAGATGCATAGACATCGAATGATGTCAGGGATATGATATGTTAGCCATGGGATGGCTATGAAAGAGATGGTCGGATGACCGAAAAACTTGGATTGGATTTGGTTCAACATCGGATTGGAACAGGAGAATATTCGGAGTATGAAATATTTATTTAATATGCTTTACCTTACTGCATTTACTTGAGTAGTTATCTTGCTAGATAAACCAATTATGTCATGATAATTAATATTGCTAGATATTTATGCTATGCCATGGTAATTAATGATGCTCTAATAACAAATGCATGCTTGAATGCCATGGATTGCTTTGCTTGGTGTATATGTTAGTTTGGTTTGCTTGCGAGTACATTCAAAAGTACTCAGCGGCCTTCAATGTGGACAGGTTCACATAAGGATCCGTCGTCCGTCGACGAGGAGCCGGACCGTTCACGGGCTAGAAGAGTAACCTAGTCAGATTCCTGTGGATTGCAGCCGCACCAGGACCATGCTGCCTTAGATAGAGCTTTTCCGCTGCCATCACTCTTGTAAGATATCATGTAAGACCTATATATCCATTAATAGAAATGCCTGTGTTCTTGATACTTGTTGTAAACGTGCATGCCAGAGTGATTTCCTGGGCTGGTATGCGTTGCGACCGTCTGGCTACAGTGGTAATCAGGCGGGGCGCCACAACGGATGGTATCAGAGCAGCCAGGCTGTCTATAGGTTACCCTAGCCAGACTTCATTGTCATGTGCTCAGTAGAAAGCCCAGATGGATTTCAGCCATCTTTGCCAAGCAGGCATGGCTACTATTGATCATAAGGCAACCCCATTGGTTTTGGCTCCATCAGACCCAACTCTCGTGGCCTTTGCCTCCGGTGTGAAATGCCCGCACCCGACAACGACCCGTGAGCCCTGAACCCCTAGGTAAACCAGATATCCTTACCCTGCTTGCTAGCCATGGCATTTCTCTTCTTAACTCTAGTTTCCTTTGGGAGACGTCTATAAATTCCATCTTTTTCCTGATAACCCTAGGATCGTTGACTAAACCATTTTGGCTATGGTCCTGCGTCGAGAGTGTGATGTTCCCTAAGGAAGTAGTAGGAGCTTGACACCAATTGCTACCAGGAGCATTGTGTGGTTTCGCTTCTAAATCCTTAGAGGTACATCTAGTGCGCTATACTAGTTATACTAGTGGATCCTCGGCCACGTGTGTAAGGTCCGCAACATTTTGAGCTTTATTTGCTTTTTGGTTTTCGGGGTTCTTGTTTCTTTTGTCGGTTCCATCTCTTCGCTCCGACTGGATCCATCCGCAAGTGCCGTCAAGAAGACCAGCATACAACTTGGATAATACCCAATAATCCAAATTCAGCAAGAGCCAAGCCAAGTCAACTGCCCGATATTCCGAATAGCAACACCGGATTTGTCAAGAATGAAGAATGGGTCAGAAACAGAATATGTGTGCAACAAACAAGGCCAGAACATACCTGAGAGAGCTTGCTCCAGAGCATATCACATCTGAGAAGCAGTCAGATGGGCTACAAGGAATGGACAATAGCAAGGACAAATCATTTCATCCGCGATACAAGGATTACTTCAGTCAGCGAGGTGAACCAGGTCTTTTCTCAACGGACTCAAGAATCATTTATTACCCACTGAAGACATATTTCAAGAATGTGAATGTGCCAAGAGCAGCAACAAAACTCCGGTACGTTGGTACAAATTTCAAAGCAATCTTGAAGTTCACCGGGGTATATACAAAATTTTCTGGGCACTATGACAAGATCTGCAAGGAATATGGATAAGTTCGCGGTTGCCCAGGATCTATGAGAACTTCACATGCTTGGAAGCTCGGCTAAACCGAATGGAATTATCCGTCAACTGCTTATTATCGGCAACACTTGTTGGAATACAAAGCGTATCCTGAACTAATTAACAACACGAAGCATACATCAGTTCTACAACCTTTACAGCAGCAAGGATCAGACCAGCAGAAGGACAAGCGATGGGCATGACCAACAGAAAATCTTCAGACAAGGTATGGCCTATATCAAGTTTGGCTCCGCTATGAGTAAAATTCTGGATACTCCGGAAGGCAGCCAGACTCGGCCATAGATCCGACTGCGTACACCGTGAAAGGCTTCTGGTATAAGGAACCCCGCCTTCCTCCGTAAGCTACCGAGAAGAACTTACGACACCAAACTGCCAATCTTCCTCGGTACGCCACTTGGTGAAGAAAATCTTCTAGGATATAGCACTCCCATCTTCCACCGTGTGCTACCACGGAAAACTTCCGACATAAGGCACTTGATCTTCCTCAGCAAAACACATGAGGGAAAAACTTCTGGGATACGATACCCAGCCTTCTTCAGTATGCTAGCCTGGCAGAAGCTTCGAGCATAAGGAATTCAGCCTTCTTCAACACGCCATTGTGCCCACAACAAGCTTGTCAGAAACCCGAACTAGTCCAGACACACCCGTCTGCCTCAGAACTCAGTGGTTATGAAAGGATTTATCCTACCTCTGCATATGTTGTGAGCATGCAGTCCAGTGGATCAGTTCATGTGAGCCACTCGTACATGGGAATGACTGTGTTCAGAGAAGCATTGGCCCCATAGTTCAAAGAGGATAAGAATACAGTAACCCCTATGAGATATGCAAGAGTAAGTTGTGAGAACAAGCCCGACAAGCCGGGAAAACAATCAAGAAGCCGTGTTGGCAGGTCAGGACAGGTCTATCAAAGGAATCAACAAGAACAAAGAAGTCGGGGATAAATAACCTCCGTGACGGTCAACAAGATACAAGGTATTATTACTAATCCTCATCAGACTCTTGCATATGCAGCCACAACAATGCAGCCAACATGTCATACTCATCATAAATATGGGCCATCAACCAAGAGGCTATACTCCGAAAGATACACCGGATGATAGCCATACTATGCTCAGCACAGTGGTCACAACATGGACTACAGAGGCTATATATGACAGAGCCCCCTCCACGAACGACAGAGTTTGAAACAAGACATTCATATAGAATGGCTCAAAGCACGTCAGCACCAACAACTTGTAGACATCATGACATCATTGGAATAAGAGATTACTATCTATGATTACTTTGTGATCATGCCTGACATTTCAGTTGGGGATATAGCAGCAATAGCTCGGCCATGTTGTTCCTTGAATTGTGGATCACCTAAGGACCAAGTCAGAATGCCGAAGATAAGAGGAAATATCAGTACGGAACCCATAGCCAGACTGAGTATTCTGACACGGCAAAAAGAAAGTCACCCTTAGTCACCCAAGGCCATACACGTGAGCCTGGTACCAGAAAAGGATGTCTTACCCATGACAGTCAGGGTACAAAGCATCACAACAAAACCCGAAGCAGTCACTTCCAGGCCATGTAAATCAAGATATCTAACAGTATTACCCGCTACCCCACCCAGCAACACCACTGCCAGGACAAAAGGTACACCTGACAGGAAAGAGAAGGATTCAAGGAAGTTGTGTGTAGAGACAACACCTGGTCCATCAGAAGAGGCAGTTAAAAGGGTCAGTGAACAAACAAAGACAAGACCGCTGATGGATCCAAGTCGCACACAGGTAAGTCCCCCTTCCCCGGGAGGTAAGCCCGGAAATCTCGAGGACGAGATTTTCTTAAGGGGGGTAGGTTTGTAACACCCTGGTTTTCGCTCCTGTTTTTTTTCCTTCGCGGGATTTGACTCCCGTCTTTTTTCTCGGTGTTATCGGATTTCTTTAGCTCTTGGGTATATAAAGATGGTCATTTAACCTTGCCTTTCCTATCCAACTAGAGATTCTCTCCAGTCCAATCTTGTCACCCAAGATATGTTCTCAAGACTTTTCCACCGAAACCCTACCTTCCGAGTTACCGGAAGGGAAACCCTGATCTCTTCCGTTACAAAGGAACCCCGATTTCCTTTGACCTGTTGCCTCCCAAACTTCTCCCAGTGGTCACCCTATCTTTGCAAACCCTGGATATGCAAAAATATTGCCAAGTCATTAGCAATATTTTTCATTTATAATTAATTCATTTTTCTGCTGTTTAAAGGAATTAAATCCAGGAAAATATCTATCCATCTCCAAAGTTGATGAAAACTTGTGGAGATATTCTTTGTGATCATATTGAGCTCCCATAAAAGTATTGGCCATAATTAAATAAGGGAAATTGCATTTTCCTATTTAATGCCAATATTGCATTTTGGGCAGTTTCTAAAGGAACTACCATTTTGGTAGCCAGGAAGAATCCCAAATAAATTGTGGAGCTTCTCCTATCCATATATTCACCATTTCCATCAAGAACACAAGTTCCATAGTTCAAAGTTTGAGCACAGGATCCATTTGCAAATTCTGTCTAGATTTTCAGTTTGCAAAGGAAATGCTCGAACCCTTGATCTATTTGAGCTGAAATTTTTCATGGTGATTAACATTTATAAATAACTCATGGAAACCAAAAACCAGCTCAATTCATCTATCCATGCTTCCACAGCAATTTTCCTAAGTTTCTGACCATTTGGAACCTCTATGAAGCAAGTACCATTTTGGTGTATTCAAATGAGCTGAAACTTTTCCAGTATCTCCATATACTCAAATAATGACTCTCCACCAAATTTCATCTTATTTCATCAAGCCATTTGAGCACAGCACAAAATCTATATTCTGGACCCATTTGGCAGTTGTGAAGGAACTATGATCAAACTAGGTCCAAATGCCTTCAAATGTTTCCAGAATCTACTCCTTCCTACTACATTTCTTTGTGACATCTTTCCCAGCTCATTGGCACATTTTTCTAACCACAGCTTCCTGCCCAAGTTTCTGTCCAAAAACTGTTTTGGACCCCCTCGATCAACCCAGACCCTTCCTGGTCTATCCAGAGCCATATCTTACCTATATGAGCAGTGATACACATGTTGGACAAGGTGTGACAGCTCATGGGCAGCCTGGACACGTGGTGCTAGGGGTGACCGCGCAACGAGCACAGCCAAAACGGCGCTCTTCACTCGGCCTGCTCCGTGCGGTCACTTCCGGCCGACCGTGGCTTGTCCCAGCGTGTCCAACGGCCCCGCGGCATCCACGTCGACGCTCTGGAACCTTCTCTGCCTCCTATCTCCTCCTCCTCGCGCCACGGCGATCGCCGCCGCAGCCACTGTCACGCCCGTGACCCGCCGTCGTCGCTTTCTCCTCTGTCTTCTTCCTCTTTCGAGCTCTCCCGAGCACCCTCGAGGCCTCTGCCCTCACCACGAAGCCGCTCGACGCCGCTACCGTCCAGCCACGTCTCCCCGCACTGCCAGTGCGCCGATGAGATCGCCACTGCGGCCGTCCTCATCGCCTCCCCTCGCCGGGCTATAAATAGCTATCCCCGAGTCCCCCTGAGCTCGCCATCCACCTCACCCCACTCCTCTACACCTTCCCGACCCATCCAACCATCTCCAGGAGCCCTCCTCGCCCCTCACGGGCGCCATGGCCGCCGGCGTACTCCGCCAAATTTCTCTCGCCCGAGCCCCCTCTCCCCCTTTCGACCTCACCTGAGATCCCTCCGGTCCACTCTGAGGCCTTCCTGACCCCCAGCCCCTCCTCTCCGCACTCGTGTCGCGCGCCCCAATATAGCCGTGGCCGCCGTCCGCCATTGCCGAGAGGGCACTTGAGCTCGACCTTCCCGAGCTCCGTGCTCTACCATAGCGGATGCGGCGCTCCCTCCTGACTCCGCCGGTGGTCCGAGCTCCACCGGGGAGGGCCGGAGCCATCCTGGCGAACACCAGCGCCGGCGCCCTTTCTCTGCCTCGCACACGCGAGCGGGGGGAAGAAGGCAGGGGGCGAGAGGAGAGAGAAGACCTGACAGGTGGGGTCCGGGCCCACCTGTCGGTGACTGGAGGCCGGCCAGCTGGATAAGTGGACGCGCAAAGCCAGGAATTCGCTTTCCTTTCTAGAAAGCGTATCTCCAGAGAAGGCGCCACTAGTTTTTCGACCTAGGGACCTAGAAGTAAATATTTATTTACAGATAGGTCCCTCCACTTCAACCACTCATATATTTTTGCTCGTAACTCCGATTTAGGTGAATCCAGCGCTCACATCTTCAGTTCGTCGAGCCCGTCCCGATGGTGTCATTTTCATAATGTTTTCACACTGTGAAAATGGCCATTTTGCCCTTGCCCTTCCATCAGCCCTCCGAGAGAGAATCGCTTCCGGCGAATTCTTCCGCGGCTTCACCACACTTCTTCCCGGAGTATTCATCGACCCCAGGCAAGCCGACCATCTGATATATGCCCTAAAGCATTGCTCTGTGTTATTCTTGTGTGTTTAATTGATGATTATGCCTGTGATAGAAGTAATTAAACTTATGCTAGATTGCACTTACTATTTACATTACTTGCATTAGTTTGCTATGTGATAATTCAAAGTAATTTACTTAAAGTCATAGTTGCTGCCACGTCAACTTGTTGTGATAAACAACCATGCTTGCTAAGTACTGGCTAAAGCTAAACCTAGTCGGTTGATCCAGAGTCACCTGTCCGGACTTACCCGTGCAGCCACATTTGCCGGTATGGGACGGCCCTGACTTGGTCTGGCTTCGTGCTCTTTTATCGGTACCACCAAACAGGGAAGGTTATGCGCGCGTGCTGCCCTGGCCCGGTAGGCGGCGATAACCTTGTGAGCCCAGTTCAGTTATTTGCCGGCGTCCCCGTTTGGGACAGTTTAGTTGGCCACGACGGTGGCAGGTGTCACGAGGTGACACAGGGGCCACCCAGGGCTTGACTCCGGGGGAGAATGATTGCCGATGGTAAGGTGGAGGAGTCACGGGTTAGGCAGGTTTCGTTGGACCAACACTGGTCCACCCGAATGGGATCACGAGGTCAGGTGCTCCATGGTGTGGGTAAAGTGCGCAACCTCTGCAGAGTGTAAGAATCTATTCGAATAGCCGCGTCCACGGTATTGGACAGTCCGTCCAGACCTCACTAGGTTGTCAACCATAATAATGATAATAATAATGGAAGAACTCGTCTTATGCCCTGAAGTACTCAGCGGATCGTGAATACTCTGAGGATTGTAAGGCAACCCGGACAAGAGTAAGTTTATCAGACTTACAGTGGAGATGCATAGACATCGAATGATGTCAGGGATATGATATGTTAGCCATGGGATGGCTATGAAAGAGATGGTCGGATGACCGAAAAACTTGGATTGGATTTGGTTCAACATCAGATTGGAACAGGAGAATATTCGGAGTATGAAATATTTATTTAATATGCTTTACCTTACTGCATTTACTTGAGTAGTTATCTTGCTAGATAAACCAATTATGTCATGATAATTAATATTGCTAGATATTTATGCTATGCCATGGTAATTAATGATGCTCTAATAACAAATGCATGCTTGAATGCCATGGTGTATATGTTAGTTTGGTTTGCTTGCGAGTACATTCAAAAGTACTCCGCGGCCTTAATGTGGCCAGATTCACATAAGGATCCGTCGTCCGTCGACGAGGAGCCGGAGCGTTCGCGGGCTAGAAGAGTAACCTAGTCAGATTCCTGTGGATTGGAGCCGCACCAGGACCATGCTACCTTAGATAGAGCTTTTCCACTGCCATCACTCTTGTAAGATATCATGTAAGACCTATATATCCATTAATAGAAATGCCTGTGTTCTTGATACTTGTTGTAAACGCGCATGCCAGAGTGATTTTCTGGGCTGGTATGCGTGGCGACCGTCTGGCTACAGTGGTAATCAGGCGGGGCGCCACAATGTATCTGCAAATTCTCATATCATTTTACTTTCACATGTGGTGTACAAAAAAAGGCAACTATGTATTTTCAAATGGGCTTCTTTTTTTGTTTGTTATTGGGCCTGAATTTTGTTCTTTTTGTGCAGCTTACAAATTACATTTTTCAAAGCAAAAATTCATGGATTCGTAAATAATACATAAAAGTTTCCACATAATCAATTCTGATTTTTTTTTGAATCTTTTAAATGTGTTCTTTTTTTTTTCAAATGTGCCCGAGCACCAGAACTTGGCACTCGTGACTCCTGAGCCGAACCAAGTGGGGAAGTGAGCTGGTCGAGCCATTCCAGATTCCACCATTCCCCAACACACACAGCCAGACCTAGCCACCACCATGGCAGCAGCGCCGCCGGTGATCCCGGACGATCTCTTCGAAGAGATCCTCCTCCGCCTCCCGCCCGAAGACCCGGCCTGCCTCCTCCGCGCCTCCCTCGTCTGCAAGGCCTAGGGTTGCGCCGTCTCTCGCCCGCCCTTCCGCCGCCGCCTCCACGAGCTCCACCGGACATCACCCGTCCTCGGCTTCCTCCACCGCCCGGGCTACGTACCCACCATCGCCTCGTCCTTCTCTCCCGCCGCGCCGGACCACCGCTCCTGGCGGGCCCTCGACTGCCGCCACGGCCGCGCCCTCTTCGTCTCCGAGGGCCAGGGTAGATATGCTCGGGAACTCCTTGTGTGGGAGCCAATCACGGGCGCCCAGCAGCGCGTACCGTGGCCTGCGGCGTTTAAGTCCAGCTACTCGACTATGGCCGTGTTCTGTGCGGCGGATGGGTGTGACCATCACGACTGCCTCGGGGGTCCTTTCCATGTGCTTATCGACGTCGACGATGAAGACCCTTACAACGACTTCTATGTTCCTGTCACAACGGTGTGCGTATACTCGCCGGAGACTGGCGCCTGGGGCGACCTGACCTCCATCCTGCACTACTCCATAAGGGAATTATGCCTTTCCAGGGTGCTCATTGGGAGCTCTGTGCTCTACTTTCTGTTCTATGACTCCTACAACTATGACTACCACGATCCATCCATCCACTACGACTACGGCGATCCATCCATCCTGGAGTATGACTTGTCAAGGCATGCCCTAACTGTGTTTACCTTTAGTCCACCAGGCGACAACTACTGCGACTGCCACCTCGTGCTGGCTAAGGATGGTGGTGGATTGGGAGTAATCCAAAATCTGAATCCGCATCTCAAATTGAGGACAAGAGAGGCGAGTGACGGCACTGATCCACGGTGGGTGCTGAGTTGGGTCATCGACCTGGGCAATTTGCTGTCAACCAGTGCTCGATTGGATGAAGATCAAAGAGTGAACGTGATGGGCTTCACTGAGGAGGCAAATGCCATTTTTGTCAACACAGTTGATGGTGTCACTAGTAGAAAAAGGGCCTTTAGTCCCGGTTCCAGAGAGCCTTTAGTCCCGGTTCTGGAACCGGGACTAAAGGGTTGGGACTAAAGGTCCCCCCTTTAGTCCCGGTTCTGTTACGAACCGGGACTAAAGGCCCTCCACGTGGCCGCTGGCTAGGCGGGGGCTGGAGGACACCAACCGGGACTAAAGGTGGAGCCTGGTAACCGGGACTAAAGGAATTTTTTCGAAAAAAAAAATTCAAAATTTTTTTTCAAATTTTTTTTGTTTTTTTTTTCGATTTTCAAATCTTTGAATTATTTGACAATTTAATCTCAAATCACCCCTCCTCACTGCTTCAGAATTTAATCTCTAATCTCTAATCAGCACTCATTCCAAATCGTCTAACTTTCCGGCCGGTCACCCATCCCCATTCCAAACTCTAGCCCGAGCACGCTTAACTTTTAGGTTCTATTCCCCCTAGTTTCCAAGTCTGCACTTGTTGTTTTCCTGCCAATAGTAAGCTATCAATCCTGTTAACCCTTAGGTCTTGATGTCACATGATTTAATTTTTTGAATTCCAAACAATTATTAAAATAAACAACAATTATTAACAAACAACAATGATTAATTTAAAAACTAAAAAATACTTAAAAAAAATGAAAAAATTTCAAAAAATCTCAAAAATAAAAATAAAATCCAAAAATCCAAAATAATACAAAATGTTCAAAATAAAATAAGTAATAATAATATTGAATTTCAATGAAAATAAAATAAGTAATATTATTATTATTATGCCGTTTATTCATTTAATATGGCATAATTAATATCTTTAAATCTGTAAATTGAAATTCGACAAATAATATATCCATTATTATCAGAAAAATGTGACCATGATGTCACACGCTTCACCGTTTGAGTTTGAAACTATTATTCTAAAAAACAAAAATTATTTAGTAGTTTGACCACTGTTTGACTAGACCTTGACCACATTTCATTTTTTTTAACTTATATTAACTGAAGAATTTTTGTGTGTTCAATATGAACAATTCAAAGCCACATCGTCAAATTTCAATCATTTCTGACTTCATTTGCTATTTTTCATGCATTTAATGATTTTTTGAGCTAAATTAGCCCGAAATTGAAAAGCACTATAAATGAACTCTGAAAAGGTTGAAACTTGGCATGGTATCATCATTTCACCCAAATAGCTTGTGCTAAAAAGTTGAGAGGGTTATGGCAAAAACTGGATGCACTTTGTGTACAAACTGGACCATCTCTTTCGAAATATCAGGGTTTCAGACGAAAACTCAGCTGTTACAAAGACATTTCATTTTTTTAATCTTATTTCAACTCCAAAAATTTTGTGTGTTCAATATGAACCATTCAAAGCCACATCCTTAAATTTCAATCTTTTTTGACTTTATTTGCTATTTTTTCATGCATTCAATGATTTTTTGAGCTAAATTATCCTGAAATTGAAAAGCACTACAAATGAACTCTGAAAACCCTAAACTCGGGACTTAAAACGTCTGAAACCCTATTCTAAACAGTAAACATTAAAGGCTCAAATTCTAAAACATAACCCTAAACTTAGAAATCTAAACCCTAGCCCTAAACCCTAAAAACGTCTAAAACGTCCAAAAACTCTATTTTCCCTTTGGAATTTGGTGATTTTAAAAATTTGTCGAAACGGAAAACTTGTTGTTTCATCGGACAAAACTTTTTTTTCTGCAAATTTTGATATATTATTTGTATTTTTCTGAATTACAATGATTTAGTTATGATTTTTCTAACATTAATGTGGTAAAAGGGTTTAGGGTTTAGGCCCCCCCCCCTTTAGTCCCGGTTGGTATCTCCAACCGGGACTAAAGATAGACTTTTAGTCCCGGTTGAAGACACCAACCGGGACTAAAGGGCTGGGAAAAAAATTTGAAAATTTTTTTTGAAAAAAAAAATTTAATTTTTTTTCCAGTCCCGGTTGGTATCTCCAACCGGGACTAAAGGGGGTGGCCTTTAGTCCCGGTTGGAGATACCAACCGGGACTAAAGGGGCTGGCACCGTTCGAGACCGGTCGCAGACCCTTTAGTCCCGGTTGGTGTCTCCAACCGGGACTAAAGGTCCCGTTCGAACCGGGACTGATGCCTGCGCCTCACGAACCCGGACTAATGCCACCTTTGGTCCCGGTTCGTGAGTGAATCGGGATTAATGCCCTTATCCTACCTCAACCAAAGCCCTGTTTTCTACTAGTGTGTCTTCACAATTGAGCTAAAATCGAAGCATGTGAGGAAGGTGTGCAGTGATCCTGCCAAGGGTTATTTGATCCCAGTTGTCAGCTTCTACACTCCTGTACCACGAGGCAAGCTTAATGAGGAGCCTAACGAGGAGGCAGCTGGTGAGGAGTGGGGAGAGGTGAAGAAAACAGTAGATCGGGCACAACAGCTGCGGAGCAAGGGGTCCAATGCTATCAAGGAAGGGGACTTTGTCAACACATTCGAATGCGTCAGCAACGACCACAGTATCAGGTGAGTCCCAAACGCCTCCGCTATTCCATGCCACGCATCATTTGTATTGTCAAAAGAAAGTTGCTTTGGGCCTTTGAGTTTTGTAGTTTGGGGGATGAGTTTAGAGCGGTATTAGATGTTCTACGATGAGGAGGTTGCCAAGCTGTATTTATCTTTTTTTCCTTGTCCGGCGGCGAGCACGACCGAGTGGGTTGGCGTTTCAGGTGTTCAATGAGCCAAATTAGTGTTAGTGTGGCATCTTTTGTGATGGTTAGTGTGATGTGATGAGCATATAATCAGTGCAATTATTGGAGTGATGGATGCTACTCCCTCCAATCCAAAAAAAGTGTAACCTTAATTCAAAGCTGTGACACTTTTTTCCGATCGGATGGAGTATCATATTTGAGAAGAGTTCTATGCCTCTGGTGCTGGCTAGTTGTAAATATCTCATCGATGTGCTATTTATTGGTATGGTAGATTGTAATGGTACTTCATAATATTTGCAAACACTACTAGTTGTTGGAAACCCAGCTCAACAGAACATAGCTAGCACCTAGCGTCATTAAAATCGATGATGGAATAATTGTAGCAGCGCCACACAACTTTAATGGCCTCATGTTATTTATAACCTTAACAGTTATAGACTGAAAATTTACCCCTTTGTTTTCATCTAGGGTTCCTTGTTATGGAGAAGGTGCTCTGGAGGGTGCTAGCATGCACACCAAACATGGATATGCCTTGCTACCGAAAGATTCTTGGGGTGATATTCCCAAGAGTGCACCAAATGAAAAATCCGTGAAGGGTACAACGAGCAAAGATGATGGCGGGAACTCGACGACTTCTGATAGCAATGTTGAGGGTGCTCCAGCTTCAGAGAGAGGCGAGTCTGAATAATGTACTGTTTCTCATTGTTCCTTCCTGAGACCATTGTCTGTGCTAGGGCTGCACTATTGTGTGGCGAAATGCCTGCTTGATTTCCGCTGAGGTTTGCATTGTTCTCTAGGCTTTGTATGGAATATGGAATGATTGCTCAAAGAAGTTGCCGAATTAATTGAACCCACAATTTTAACGTGGCATTGTGATCCCCCCTATACAGTCATATAACCCACATGAAGCAATGGTCATGTACTCCTGCATGTGCAAAGAATAGCCTTGTTTGGGATTTGCAACTGAATATAAATTATCTCTCGAATTTACACCATCATTCTGTAAGGGATCATTTAACTTCTACTGCTGGTTGTTACTCAGTTCTGGAGTATAGATAGTAGACGGCATTGTAGAAAGCAATATGCTTTTATAGTGTGCTTGGTTTATGGGTTAGATCATAGTTTCTTGCATGTATGCCATATATCAGCTAGTTGCCTTATAAGTTTATATATACTTATTTAATTATTTTATCTTTCTTACCATTGAATTATAGATATGGATATATGAAGCATCAGCTCGGGGGCTTAATTACAGACTGCCAATCATTGTTACGGGCATGCATGAGTATTATCTCTGGAGATACTTCCTTTGATTGTGTTCTCATATACTCCCTCCGTCCCAAAATAAGTGTCTCAAGCTTAGTACAACTTTGTACTAGAGTTAGTGCAAAGTTGAGACAATTATTTTGGGACGGAGGGAGTATATCTAGACTGAACTGTCTATCAGACTGCTGTCCACAAGTTAAAATTACCTCCTTCGCTTGTTCTTCAGATTTGGAAGAGAGTATTAAAACAACAGCGAGCGGATGAGGAGAGGAAGCTTCAACGCAAGGCGGCAAAGAAGGATGCAAAGAAGGTAAAGTGCAACCATTTCTGTATATCATTGCATGCTTTTACATTCAGTTTTCAATCAACATGAGATTTACTGTCAAAAGTCCAGTGGGCTGTTTAAAATCGGTACAATTCATAATGACTGGATATAAACTGGTTCCAGAAAGAGCAGGAGATTTTGGAGTCGAAGTGAATTCTGCTTCAGGTGGTATCTTTTGGTCGGCATGTGGCTGCCCAAGACATGGCCGTGGGCTCGTCGCTATATGCACCTTGATCCGAAGATAGCGAGCGCCAGGCACAACTCTATGATGCAAAGCTGCGGGAGTGGAGATTTTGAAAAGAAAATGTTTGTAACGCAAGTGAACTTATTATTGCAGCGACCAGAGTCTGTAATGAACATGTTACTCTGTAACTCAGACTATGATGCAAGTCTGAATTGTTTTCTAAAAAAGGTTTCATTTCAGAGTAAGTAAGTGGCATATGCATTGTAGCTAATTCTGAGATGCAGCGAAGGCCATTAGGCGAAGGGTATGGTTCGAGGGAGGTAGTGTACTCTTATTCGCAAATCAAGATTTGTTCCTGGAACATAGTAACAATTTAATTAGTTTCGTGAAAGGCGATTTTTCCTGTACACAGCAGCAGAGTGCTGTGCAACAATTGAACAATATGTTGTAGGTTTGATGGGTGTCATCAGCAAGGAGCTCTCTCCTGGCTCTCACTACAAGGGGTACCTCAGCTCCGCGCCACGGCCCACGGCACAGGGTACCGTCTGCGGCCTTGGCGAGCACGAGAAGGAGGCTCGTCGGCATGGTGCCTTTGCTTTGGCGTGCTGTGCTGCCTGCCCCTCTCAGTGGGGTGGGGGCAAAAAGAAGGTGGGCCGCAAATACCAATCCGAGGAAAACTGAAGCAGGCACCACGCGCGGATCGGCGGCCGTGCCCAGCTACGACAAAGGAAGGAAACGGAAACCACGTATGTAATAGAGAGGAGGCCGAGCCCTACCCGTCCGAGTCTACTCCCTGGCCGGACCAAGATGAAGACGACACGAGTACGTACGACCCCGGCCGAGTCTAACCCAGACACCGCCCCAATAAATCCCCAACTCTATCTTTCTAGCCCAACACGCACGCAAAGAAGCTCCCGTCTTTCGATCGCTCGCTCTTCCGCCGATCCTAGGGTTTCGCCTCCCAATCCTCCCATCCATCGATGGCGGCCGAGGAAGGCCAGAGCGAGAAGAAGATGATCACGCTCAAGAGCTCGGACGGCCAGGAATTTCAGGTCGAGGAGGCGGTCGCCATGGAGTCGCAGACCATCCGCCACATGATCGAGGACGACTGCGCCGACAACGGCATCCCGCTCCCCAACGTCGACTCCAAGATCCTCTCCAAGGTCATCGAGTACTGCAACAAGCACGTCCAGGCCAGCCCCAAACCGGCCGACTCCGGCTCCTCCACCTCTACTGCAGCCGCCACCGCCCCCACCGAGGACCTCAAGAGCTTTGACGCCGAGTTCATCAAGGTCGACCAGGCCACCCTCTTCGACCTCATCCTCGCTGCAAACTACCTCAACATCAAGGGATTGCTCGACCTTACTTGCCAGACTGTGGCGGACATGATCAAGGGCAAGACTCGGGAGGAGATCCGCAAGACTTTCAACATCAAGAATGACTTCACACCCGAGGAGGAGGCCACTAGTAGAAAACAGGGCTTTGGTCCAGGCCAGCCCAGCCCATTAGTCCCGGTTCAGTCAGGAACCAGGACACATGGGGGCATACGTCCCGGTTCGTGCGCCCAGGGGGCCGGCCGGGGCTCGTAGGGCATTGGTCCCGGTTCGTCTGGACCCTTTGGTCCCGGTTCCAGACACGAACCGGGACCAATGGATGTGGGCCAGGAGTTCCATTGGTCCCGGTTCGTGTCTGGAACCGGGACCAAAGGGTCCTTTGGTCCCGGTTCCAGCCACGAACCGGGACCAATGTTGTGCCTATATATACCCCTCGCCCGTGAGCAGAGCACTCCACTACTCTGTTTTTTCTGGCCGGCGAGGGGAGGTGTTTGTGGTGCTCTAGCTCACCTCCTATGCACATGAGGTGTTCGATGAAATGCCCGAGCAACACTACTTAAGCTTTCTCCTCTCCAAACTCGACCTTCAAGCTCCATTTTCCTCAAGATTTGTCTAGGTTTAGCGGTCCGTCACGTCCCGTCCCCGTCTTCACCGCCGTCGATCGCCCGCGCCGATCTCGTCGCCGGCATAACCGTGGTGAGCCTCTTGTTCTTATCTTCTTTCTAAAAGAAAAAAAATTCTTACTTGTATGATTTACATAGATACTTGTATAATTTTCTACTTTTATTATTGTTTGTTATATTATAGTGCGATGGTTTTGGTATCCGCCCCCGTCGGCCCTCGTCCTTCTATGATTCGGATGTGGTATATATATATTTTTAAACTATTTGGTTCATTTGTGTTTATGACAATTATGCCGACCAACGTGACATAGATTTTTTTATCTAGGAGGTATGTGAACCGGAAATTCCAACCGACCCTATTGTCGAGAGGTTAAATTTAGTTGAAGAAGAAAACCAATTACTTGAAGGAAAAATTGAAAAAAAATTGGGGAGGAGAGAGATGATATTGGAGTTGCATGTTGCGGAGTCGCGATGATCACAAGATCAAGATGGATGCAATGCGCTTCAAGATTAGAAAGTATAGAAAATATGCCATTCATACCGAGGCTTGGTATCATGATGCGTTGGATCAATTGTTACCTTGGTTGCGATTATGATCGCATTTGTTGTTGCATTGAAATGTTTTACATAGTTTCAATAATGTATGGTTTAATTAGATGCTCTGAAGAGCTATATGTTGTTCAATGAGAACTATGTATGTACTTTGGTTTTAATGTGATGATGAACTTCTATTAATTTGGTCACTTATCTGTTCATGATGTTTTGTAATGGTTTTTGACACACTTAATTATATATAATGCATGCAGATGAACCGGCAATGGATGTACGGTGACAGACGCACCTCCGAGTATATTAAGGGCGTGCATAATTTTCTCGAAGTGGCTGAGGCAAACAAGCAGAATGGTTTTATGTGTTGTCCATGCCCTATATGTGGGAATACGAAGTCTTACTCTGACCGGAAAATCCTTCACACCCACCTGCTTTATAAGGGTTTTATGCCACACTATAATGTTTGGACCAGGCACGGAGAAATAGGGGTTATGATGGAAGACAGCGAAGAAGAAGAGGACGAGGACAACTATGTGCCCCCTGAATACGATGATGCTGCAACGGGGGAAGCTGAAGATCAAGAGGAACCAGACGATGTGCCCGATGATGATCTCCACCGGGTCATTGTTGATGCAAGGAGACAGTGCGAAAATGAAAAGGAGAAGCTGAAATTCGATCGCATGTTAGAGGATCACCAAAAAGGGTTATACCCCAATTGCGAAGATGGCAACATAAAGCTCGGTACCGTACTGGAATTGCTGCAGTGGAAGGCAGAGAATGCTGTGCCTGACAAAGGATTTGAGAAGCTACTGAAAATATTGAAGAAGAAGCTTCCAAAGGATAACGAATTGCCCGACAGTACGTACGCAGCAAAGAAGGTCGTATGCCCTCTAGGATTGGAGGTGCAGAAGATACATGCATGCCCTAATGACTGCATCCTGTACCGCGGTGCGTACGAGGATTTGAATGCATGCCCGGTATGCTGTGCATTGCGGTATAAGATCAGACGAGATGACCCTGGTGATGTTGACGGCGAGCCCCCCAGGAAGAGGGTTCCTGCCAAGGTGATGTGGTATGCTCCTATAATACCACGGTTGAAACGTCTGTTCAGAAACAAAGAGCATGCCAAGTTGATGCGATGGCACAGAGAGGACCGTAAGAAAGACGGGAAGTTGAGAGCACCCGCTGACGGGTCGCAGTGGAGAAAAATCGAGAGAAAGTACCGGACTGAGTTTGCAGGTGACCCAAGGAACGTATGGATTGGTTTAAGCGCAGATGGCATTAATCCTTTCGGGGAGCAGAGCAGCAATCATAGCACCTGGCCCATGACTCTATGTATCTATAACCTTCCTCCTTGGCTGTGCATGAAGCGGAAGTTCATTATGATGCCAGTACTCATCCAAGGCCCTAAGCAACCCGGCAACGACATTGATGTGTACCTAAGGCCATTAATTGAAGAACTTTTACAGCTGTGGAATGGAAACGGTGTACGTGTGTGGGATGAGCACAGACAGGAGGAATTTGACCTGCATGCGTTGCTGTTTGTAACCATCAATGATTGGCCTGCTCTTAGTAACCTTTCAGGACAGACAAACAAGGGATACCACGCATGCACGCACTGTTTAGCTGACACCGAAAGTATATACCTGGACAAATGTAGGAAGAATGTGTACCTGGGGCATCGTCGATTTCTTCCGACCAACCATCAATGTCGAAAGAAAGGCAAGCATTTCAAAGGCGAGGCAGATCATCGGAAGAAGCCCGCCATGTGTACCGGTGATCACGTACTTGCTATGGTCAATGATTTACACGTAATCTTTGGAAAGGGTCCCGGCGGACTATCTGTTCCGAATGACGCTGAGGGACGCGCTCCCATGTGGAAGAAGAAATCTATATTTTGGGACCTACCCTACTGGAAAGACCTAGAGGTCCGCTCTTCAATCGACGTGATGCACGTGACAAAGAACCTTTGCGTGAACCTGCTAGGCTTCTTGGGCGTGTATGGAAAGACAAAAGATACACCGGAAGCACGGGAGGACCTGCAACGTTGGTACGAAAAAGACGGCATGCCTCCAAAGCAGTATGAAGGTCCTGCCAGCTACGCTCTTACCAAAGAAGAGAAGGAAATCTTCTTTGAATGCCTGCTCAGTATGAAGGTCCCGTCTGGCTTCTCGTCGAATATAAAGGGAATAATAAATATGGCAGAGAAAAAGTTTCAGAACCTAAAGTCTCATGACTGCCACGTGATTATGACGCAACTGCTTCCGGTTGCATTGAGGGGGCTTCTACCGGAAAACGTTCGATTAGCCATTGTGAAGCTATGTGCATTCCTCAATGCAATCTCTCAGAAGGTGATCGATCCAGAAATCATACCAAGGCTAAGGAGTGATGTGGCGCAATGTCTTGTCAGTTTCGAGCTGGTGTTCCCACCATCCTTCTTCAATATCATGACACACGTCCTAGTTCATCTAGTCGACGAGACTGTCGTTCTGGGCCCCGTATTTCTACACAATATGTTCCCCTTTGAGAGGTTCATGGGAGTCCTAAAGAAATATGTCCGTAATCGCGCTAGGCCAGAAGGAAGCATCTCCATGGGCCATCAAACAGAGGATGTCATTGGGTTTTGTGTTGACTTCATTCCTGACCTTAAGAAGATTGGTCTCCCTCAATCGCGGTATGAGGGGAGACTGACTGGAAAAGGCACGCTAGGAGGGGACTCAATAATATGCAGGGACGGGCATTCTTGGTCTCAAGCACACTACACAGTTCTACAGAACTCTACCTTGGTGACCCCGTATGTCGATGAACACAAGAACATTCTGCGCTCCAAACACCCAGAGCAGTGTGACGACTGGATTACATGTGAACACATCAGGACTTTCGGCAGTTGGTTGGAAACACATCTCAGAGGTGACAACACTGTTTCTGATGAGCTGTACTCGTTGTCCAGGGGACCATCTTCGACTGTATTGACTTACAAAGGATACGAGATAAATGGGAATACATTTTACACGATCGCCCAAGATCAAAAGAGCACTAACCAAAACAGTGGTGTCCGCTTTGATGCAGCAACCAAGAGGGGAAATGACACATATTATGGTTACATAGTGGACATATGGGAACTTGAATACGGACATGATTTTAAGGTCCCTTTGTTTAAGTGCAAATGGGTCAATCTGTCAGGAGGCGGGGTACAGGTAGAGCCACATTACGGAATGACAACAGTGGATCTGAACAATCTTGGGTACACAGACGAACCATTCGTCCTAGCCAATGATGTGGCGCAGGTTTTCTATGTGAAGGACATGTCTACCAAACCGAGAAAAAGAAAAGATAAGGAAGCGAATACATCATACGATGAGCCAAAGCGCCACATAGTTCTTTCAGGGAAAAGAGACATCGTGGGAGTGGAGGGTAAGACAGACATGTCTGAAGATTATGAAAAGTTTCATGAAATTCCTCCCTTCAAAGTCAAGGCTGACCCAAGCACCCTGTTAAGCAATGAAGAATATCCATGGTTACGGCGCAATAAGCAAAGGACACAAGCGAAGAAAAAGTGAAGATAGATGAAGTCAGAAAGGGTTGAAAATTGATGATGTGGCTTTGAATGGTTCATTTTGAGCACACAAAAGTCTGGAGTTCAAATTAGTTCAAAAAAATGAAATCCCTTTGTAACAGGTGAGTTTTGTCCGGAACCTGAACTTCGAAAGAGATTGTCCATTTGTACACGAAGTGCACCAGTTTTTGCCGTAACCCCTCAACTTTTTAGCACATGCTATGTGGGTGAAATGATGATACATGCCAATTTTCAACCTCTTCAGAGTTCATTTGAAGTGCTTTTCAATTTCAGGGCACTTTAGCTCAAAAAATCAAGTAAATGCATGAAAAATAACAGATGAACTCAGAAAGGGTTGAAAATTGATGATGTTGCTTTAAATGGTTCATTTGAGCACACAAAAAGTGTGGAGTTCAAATAAGTTCAAAAAATGAAATCCCTTTGTAACAGATGGTTTTCGTTGAAACTCTGATACTTCGAAAGAGATTGTCCATTTTGTACACGAAGTGCATCCAGTTTTTGCCGTAACCCTCTCAACTTTTTAGCACATGCTATGTGGGTGAAATGATGATATCATGCTCATTTTCAACTCTTCGAGTTCATTTGAAGTGCTTCAATTTCAGGGTCATTTAGCTCAAAAAATCAAGTAAAGCATGAAAAATAATAGATGAAGTCAGAAAGGGTTGAAAATTGATGATGTTGCTTTGAATGGTTCATTTTGAGCACACAAAAGTCGGAGTTCAAATAAGTTCAAAAAAATAAAATCCCTTTGGAACAGATGAGTTTTCGTCGAAACCCTGATACTTCGAAAGAGATTGTCCATTTTGTACACGAAGTGCATCCAGTTTTTGCCGTAACCCTCTCAACTTTTATGAAACTCTAATAGCAAAAATAATAAAAACTAAAAGAATGAACTAGAAAACTTGATGTGAAACTCTATAGAAAAAGAATGAACTAGAAAACTAGAAAACTTTAATGAAACTTTAATAGCTAAAGGAATCAACTAAAAAACTTTTTAAACCTCTTGTATTATTGAAACTAAAATTATATAAAATTTACGCAACTAAAATTATCAAAGTATTTTCTCTTCAAAACATTAAAAGAAAAAGAATCTTCATAAAATAAATAAAAAAACAAAAAAGAAAATAAAATAAATAAGTAGAAACAAAATAAAATAAATAAGTAGAAACAAAATAAACTTTAATAAATAAGTAGAAACAAAGTAAAATAAAATAAAATTTAATAAAATAAATAAAAATAGCAACAGTAAGTATTTTGTTGTAAGTAGAAACAAAATAAAATAAATAAAGCAACAAAGAAAACAAAATAAAAATAAAAAAAGTGCCGCCTACTGGGCCACCACGGCCTGAATACGACTAGAAACCCAACCATGGGCCAGGATTCAGGCCCGCAATAGGCCCAGTAGGCCCACAGGCACATAATGCGAGTTTAGGCCCGAAAGCCTGCAGTTGAGAGGAGCTCGAGAGAGTGGGCGCAGCAGCGCTTATAAACCACTCTCGAGCTCTCTCAACTAGTGAGGTGGGACTAAACTTTTGGCCGCGACGCGGGCAGCACAAGGCTTTTTGTCCCGGTTGGTGGCACCAACCGGGGCACGAACCGGTACCAATGCACCCCTTTAGTCCCGGTTGGTTCCACCAACCGGGACCAAAGGTCACTGCTTCCCGCCCTTTGGGCTGCTGAAAAAAGACCTTTGGTCCCGGTTGGTGGCACCAACCGGGACTAAAGGGGGGCATTGGTCCCGGTTGGTGCCACGAACCGGGACCAAAGCCTTTGCTATATAAGCCAGCACTTAGGAAATTTTCAGATTTCCATCGCCAGTTCGTGCCCGACGCCCCAGCGCTGCTCCTCGTCGCCGTCGCCGTCGTCGCCCTGCCTCCGACGTCGTCGCCGCGCCGCCCCTGCCCCGAGCCCTCGACGCCGTCGCCGCCCGCTCCCCGCACCTCGTCATCGTCGCCCAGCGGCCCTGCCCCCGACCACGCCGTCGCCACGCCGGCCCCTGCCCCGCGCCCAAGCCCCTGCCCCGGCCCGCCCCAGCCGTCGCCGTCGTCGTCGTCGCCGTCGCCAGCCGCCCCCGCTGTGAGCCGCCGCGCCGCCCCATCTCTGCTTTTTTTTCATTTTTTATTAGATTAATTTTTTGTTCATATATATATATAATGTATATATTTATGTATGTGCCTATATGTATGTAGATGTTCATAATGTATTAATTTTTTTGTTCAGAGCATGTTTTTGTTCATGATGAGGGGGGTGGGGGTCGATGTACATATGTATATATATGATGTAATTTTTTTGTTCATATATATATAATGTAATTTTTTTCAATGTATATATGTATGTGGTAGCTATATATGCATGATGAGGGGGGTGGGGGTCGATATACCCCCTCCCCGATAACTTTGACATGAGGGGGAGGGGTCGATATACCCCCTCCCCGATAACTTCAACATGAGGGGGGGGGTCGATATACCCCCTCCCCGATAACTTCGACATGAGGGGGGGGTCGATATACCCCCTCCCCGATAACTTCGACATGAGGGGGGGGGGTCGATATACCCCCTCCCCGATAACTTCGACATGAGTGGGGGGGGGGTCGATATACCCCCTCCCCGATAACTTCGCCGCGTGCTCTCCCGAGCTCGGCCTTGCTCTGCCACTGCTCAAAAGTTTCAAATGACCAAAGTGAGTTTTTGCATAAAAATGATCTATAGGCATCAGAGGACTTCTCAAAAAATTTGTGGCATTTGAAAAGAATTATTTGAAATAGTTCTAGTGCAACAGGGTCATTCTAGAGTTTGAAAATACTAATAATTTTTTTTTTTGAGGCCAAATCATTATAAAAATAATTACTACTGATGTGTTTGTTCATAGCATTTTTTTCAATGTATGTATGTATGTATGGATGGATATAGAAAATGTTCATATATGATGTTTTTTTTGTTCATAGCAATTTTTTTCCATGTATGTATGTATTTTTTTAGATGTGCTATGTTTTTTCAGATGAGATTAAATGAGATGAGTTGTCCATTTGTTGTATAAACATAACCCCGATAACTTCAATTCCCCTCGGGAGTACATGTAAAAAAATTCAGAGTTGTTCATTCACTTCGACATGAGGGGGGACGTCGATCAACCCCCTCTCACCCGAACAAGTCTATGTATTATTTTATATCGCGGTGGACATATATAAAAAAGCGTTGTCGATCTCCTACCCCCTCCCGCCCCTACTCGACAAACTCTCGAGGCCACCCAAACCACTAGAAGATAACTCCGGTAACTTCGACATGAGGGGGGACGTCGATCAACCCCCTCTCGCCCGAACAAGTCTATGTATTATTTTATATCGCGGTGGACATATATCAAAGTTTGATCATATGTCAAAGTTTGAATTTTGACATATGCAACATTTGATCATATGTCAAAGTTTGAATTTTGACATATGCAACATTTGATCATATGTCAAAGTTTGATCATATGTCAAAGTTTGAATTTTGACATATATAGATTTATCAAGAATGCCCCCATTATGGATGTGCACAAGTTGATCCAATTTTTTTTCTGATCTCATATATATATATATTCTTCTATATGTCACGTTGTCTGTCAAAGTATTGAAGAAATCCATGGCTTCATCATTAGTCGGAAGTAACAGGCGTATGATGCTACGAAGCTCTTCAAAGTTGTTTTGGAACGGAGTTCCTGATAGAATAATTCTCCTTTTGATACGAATTTCAGCAAAGGCCTTCCAAATAGCGATATTCGGAAGGCTCTTGCTGAACTTTGTACCAAAAAGCGAATTATTCTATCGGGAACTCCATTCCAAAACAACTTTGAAGAGCTTCGTACCATTATACGCCTGTCATTTCCGGCTAATGATGAAGTCATGGTTTTCTTGAATTCTTTGACACTAGACAACCTGACATATAGAAGGGTAGATGAGATCAGGAAAAATATGGACCATTTTCTGCACATCCAGAATGGCGTCATTTTGTTAAATCCCTTGTCGGTCCGGACGTCGGACATTCATGAGAGAGGCGGTTCGTAGAAGAGTTGTCGAGGCCACCCCAAACCGTAGAAGCGTCGAGCTAGCTAGGTCTACGTTTGCACTAATATATTCATCTGTCATGTTTGTATATTAATTGCCATGTTGTAATATTTGCAGAAACTATGGAGCACCGAGACATCGAAGCAGAACAGTTGTTGGGGGACATAATCCTCGGCGGAGGTGATATCTTGTCGTATCTCAACGACACTGATGGTCTGGAAGGAGAGGGTGAAGCAGGCTCCGGTGATCGAACAATGGAGGTGGAAGGACATGATTATGATGGCTCCGATGAGCAAACGGAGGAAGGAGCTGTTGCAAAGTCCGGCGAGGTATATATATTAATTAAGCCTGTGCTGACTAGCTAATTGATGCATTAATTGTTTTGGTATGTACACATATTAACTCTCTTCTTTCTTCTTTTCTAGCCCTCCGTATCGAGCCAAACTTCGGTAACGAGACGAGGCCCGAAGAAAAGGTTGTGCCAGGATGAAAGGTTCACGATCACAGCAATCAAGAGCGATGGCCAACCGTTGAACCCAGCCGGACCAAGGAAGCATTTTCTGCTCAGTGCGGGGTTCTTGTTAGGGACATGATCCCGATCAGCATCCACCAATAGAATAAGCCTAAGAGCAAAGACCCTCAAGTGTCTTTTGTCAACGATAGACAGAAAGATGATCTTTGGGCCGCGCTGAAGGCAAATTTCACCCTACCGCCAAAGGAGGATCCGGATAAGCCAGTTATAGAGCCATTGGTCAAGGCTCATGCTCTTAAGAAGATGGCAGATCTATTCAGGAGGTGGAAGAATTAGTTGAAATCAACGTTTGTCGACAAAGGGAAGACTCCAGAATTCACCGGCCGATTTGAGAAGATAAGAGATCACTGGCCCGCATCTGTGGCCCACAAGACATCGGAGAAGAGTAAGAAGATGTCAGCGACAAACAAGAAAAATGCTGCAAAGAAGGAGTATCACCATCGCACGGGGTCAGGTGGCTACCTCAAAGCCCGGCCGTTGTGGGACAAGGCTGAGAAGGACCTGCTTGATAAAGGGGTCGAACCAGAGACATTGAACTGGCCAGACCGTTCAAGGACTTGGTTCTTCGGGGTTGGGGGAATCTTGGACCCTGAAACAGGGAAGTGCCGTTGGACGAAGGAGCAACTTGAAATACCCGTCAAGAAGCTTCAGAAGTATATCGCCGCAGCGCAGGAAGGGACGTTCGTTCCCGACAGAGAGAACGACGAGCTCACACAGGCCCTCGGGAATCCTGAGCACCCAGGACGAACACGAGGCACGGCAGGCTCCGTTGCGTGGAGGGTTGGGTTTCCCAGCGCAGGCGGTTACAAAACCCGGGAGAGGAGGAGGAAAGTGGAGCAGACGGAACTGCAGTCGCTGAATGCAAGGGTACGAGCGCTAGAGGAACAAGCACTACTAGTTCAGAGCCAGCGACCTGCCGGAGCTACCCTAGAAGCTACCCCTCCATCTCAGCGGAGAAGCAGCGTGGCTTCCACCGAGGTCCTTCAGCAGCCTGACTTCACGGCTCCCAGCTACCCCGTGGATGCTATCACGGAGGCTCAAGATTGCCACCTTATGGCGCAATGGCAGCACCTCAAAGTCAAGGCGACTGTCGGCTCTGTTGCAC
The DNA here is from genome assembly GCA_011799875.1 of Thinopyrum elongatum. Lineage (NCBI taxonomy): Eukaryota > Viridiplantae > Streptophyta > Magnoliopsida > Poales > Poaceae > Thinopyrum > Thinopyrum elongatum. The sequence goes on from CM022301.1 coordinate 561,116,744, forward strand.
CTTCTGGACCCGGCGCAACTTTTCACTGCCTTCCGATTCCACAAGGCTATGCTGTTGTGATGATTGATGAAATAACGGAGGGATTTGAGGAGCTCCAGCTTGACCATCCTACCGGTGAAGGGGAGACTCAGCTGGGTCTTGCTCTGAAGACTCCATGTCTATGGCAGAAGGAGCTCATCAACCTTCCGAACTGGACGCCTCCGCCTCCTCCTCCGGCGAGTCAGGGCACTCCGCCTCCTCCTCCGGCAAGTCAGGGCACTCCGCCTCCTCCTCTGGCGAGTGATCAGGGCACTCCGCCTCCTTCTCCGCCTGCGCCGGCGCGTCCGAGCAGCCCGCCTCGTTCTCCGCCTCGTCAGCAACAGCGGAAGACAGCCGCCGCCGCTCCGGCTGCTCCGGCGCGTCGTAGCACTCCGCCTCTTTCTCCGCCTCGTAAGCAACGAAGGAAGACAGCCGCAGCCACTCCGACTGCTCCGGCGTCTAGCAGTACAGCCAGAGGCGGGAGGCAATACAGATTCGGTCCGACTCTCACGCCTCTAGAGAAGTTACCATACGAGATGACCGACGAGGAAAACATGGAGATCTGTAAAGCCCAAGTGAGGGATTTTTTTGCAAAGAAAAATCCACCTCCGGAGGAGAAGATGGATCCGGTGAAATTGAAGCGCACTGTGAAGAACCTGAAGCGACCACCACCGCCTCCGCCGGATGACAACCATGTCCGCGCTCTTAAAAAGGCAGTGGAAGGAGCGCGTCGGTCGGGAACTACTTCAACTGACAAAAGGTTACAAGAACGAAGAAGTGGGAACAAAATTCCCCAGCTCGGCGAACAGGCAAACCAATCGTGCCCCCCGCTCAAGGTGTCTAGCGATATCGTCGCAAATCTGCCGGGGATGCTGCCCGGTACCAATCCTGGTGATTACCTACCTGACGATGCACATTTTGATACAATGGAGGTGGACGAACACAAATACCAGTACGGGAAGCCTCTCGCCAGACCTGGTGATCCTCCTCTAACAACGATGATGCGAAGATTCCATAAGTGGTACATGGACACCTGCAAGTCTGCGAAGGATATTTTGACGCTGAGAGTTAAAGAGGAGCACGACCTCGTTGGAATTGATCTGTTGTCTGTTCCATTTGAGGAGTTCTTCCAGTTTTTCAATCAAAAGGACCTCGATAAAATAATCATCACTTGCTACTGTCTGTAAGTACTATACTTCTGTAATTAAGTCTCTATATATAGCTCAGCTCTTTCATTGCATGTATATATAATTATCCTCACTATATTATGCAGATTGAAGATCGTCGAATGCAGAAATGCACAAATCTATGATATTGAGTTCATTAACACAAATCTCATAGATGAATGGATGGTTACATATAATCCGAAAGAAACCGAGGCCAACTTGCTACAATCATTGCTTAAAAATCAAAACAAAGATAAAATACTCTTTCCTTACAACTTCAAGTGAGTGTTACTGTCTTCTGCATATTCGGTTTCCATTATTACTCGAGGTTATAGTAATGTAATTGATGAGTTATGCATGCGTGCGCAGCTTCCACTTTATTCTCCTAGAGATTAAGCTTGAGCAGGGACTAGTAACCGTCTTAGACTCAAGACGAAAAGATCCCAAGGAGTATGCGGCCATGACTGAAATGCTCCAGAAGTAAGTTCAATCGATCATTATCGCACCATATCGGCAACTTTGTTCATTTCCTGATATCAAGTAATTATTTTCTTTGTCTCGCAGGGTTTGGAAAGTGTTCACCGCAGAAGTTCCGGGACTGCCGGGGGATCTGCGATTTACACACCCGAAAGTAAGTACTACTAGCTAGTTCTGCGCATCTCCCATTGATTCTAGCTAGTTTCATCAATACCATTTATAATGCTTGATTATCAGTTTGATTGACCTCTATTTTTCGTAAAGTGGTTGTGGCAGGAAGGCGGGAATAATTTTTGTGGATACTACGTTTACGAGTACATCTACAACGCAACGACCTCTAAGCGGGGCTACTCTGAAAAACAATATGAAGTGCGTAAGCAATAATATTCACAATTTTATTTTATTACCATCATTTGTGTTGAGTTTCATTCATATATATGTATTGACCCCCTTCTTCAAATTAGATTTGGCAGATGCGGGATGAACTCCTACCACAAGATCGCTTAAAGGTAATTCAAGAGGAATTGGCTGGATTCTTTCTTGACCACGTCATCAATCCAGCCGGAGAATACCATGTGGAACTTGACATCAGATGTTAGGGATCTTATATTGTATATATGTAGCTAGTAGCGTCGGATAGATATACGAAAACTTGTTGTTCGACCAATCTCTCGGAGAAGGAGGAGGTCGATCACTTCTCTCTGTATATGTTCATGACGATCTTGTGTACTTAATGGTTTCCTTCTTTTGCTTACTAGCTAGCGTGTCGAGTCCTCTCTATACGTATAGTACGTAGCGTCGACCAAGCACGGAGATAAGAGAGGACACTTCTCTCTATTAGCTAGCTAACACAATATATGAAACCCCTAAATTAAACCCACAAACCCCCAACCCCCCCCCCCCCCCCCCCTTTCAAAAAAAAACAAAAACCCCACTCCTGAGCTGCTGACACGTGGATGATCTTTGGTCCCGGTTGGTGTTACCAATCGGACTAAAGGCCCTCCTCTCTGGGCTCCCGCAGCGGCCACGTGGAGCCCCATCTGTCCCGGTTCGTATAAGAACCGGGACTAAAGGTGTTGGGCTTTAGTCCCGACCCTTTAGTCCCGGTTCCCGAACCGGGACAAATGGGCCTTATGAACCGGGACAAATGGGCCTTTTTCTACTAGTGGGCGGAGATCCGCAGGGAGAACCAGTGGGCTTTTGAGTAGATAAGAGTAGCATCGAGGCACTGCTGCGTTGAATTAATGCTTGAGTATTCGTCTTTTTTTTAATGAGACTTTATGTCTACGTTTCACCGCTGCTTTTTCTATGTCGTCGTAATCGTTGTACTTATTCTGAAGTCGAAACATCGTTTATATCTTACAAATAGCATCGTGGTCAGTGGTCATTACTTGTGAAACTGAATTGTTATTTGTCAAGTGGATGGTTCGCTTGGTAACATCGTCCTTAGCTGATTTATGCGTGTGATTTGAGATATTTTTGGCTATCTTGAAATAGCATTATTGTTTCCAATTTTATATGTACATATATTTGCTAAATATCTGTCGACATGATTTTCATTTGGCTTTAGGTCGAATTTAGTGACTGTTGGATCGTTGTCAGGAATCTCAACGCACAGCAACATCAGTTGTTCGTCGCACGGAGCGGGCGCGCGTTTAGTTGTGTTTTTCTGGGTTATGGGTCTCCACTCTCCACCGGTGTCACCCCCCCCCCCCCCCCCCCCCCCCAAAAAAAAATGTTTTCGCTCCGGTGGAAATCCTGCCCTGGAACACCTAGCTGGAGTGGAGTGTTTGTGCGCTTCATTTGTCTTTTGTGTTCTGCGTAATTTTTGGGTGTTTTTCATCAGTGGCGTTAGCAGTAGAACTAGGTATACGAGTGTATGGGGGCATTCGGCAGAAATTATTTTTGCACGGGGGGATGCTGTTAGTGTTCTTCAGTCCCGATTGTCTGCGTCAATTTTGCTAGGCGAATGGGAGCTGCTGCACTGCTAACTTAGGCTGCCATTTTGAGCGTAGTTGCTTCTAGATATTCAATCAAAATCATGTTCCAAAATAACTGACTAGTATACATACATATAGTGTGGATATTACATGCTGATTCGTTTGTTCATGGCAACGAGAGAGAAGGTGATTGGGAGGAGTGATTGGTCATGGACATGTTGGTTTAGTTTGATTTCCTGAATACCAGTTTATCATTGAAGTGTTTGTTCACTGACTATGGTTGCATCATTTTTCAGTCGTAGTAATTTTTAACGGCAGAACTAAACAGAACACACTAGGCCCTCTCTTAGTTTCTTTTTCTTAAGTCTCTCAGCTCCCTAAGTTTTATGTTTAAGTTTGTCCTTATTCCTCAGTCCTTTTTATTCTTCTCGAGTAATTAGTGTTCTTTCTTCAGTTTTGTGTTCAGACTCCCAATAAGTTTCTATTCAGTGTTCTTTCTTCATTATAGTAGGGCAAAAAAGAATTGATTATCTCAGTTTTTCATTGTTCGGTGTCATTGCTTTCAGAAAGTCCAGTATTTTCAATTTAGTTGCCACTTTCAGTTTGGTCCTTGTTTCTTTAGTTTTTCTTTTCTTCTGTGTTTAGTCCTTACATTGTTAATCAGTCATTGTTCAGTTGGTTGCTGATTCTTCTTTAGTCCCTCTTTGCAATGTATTTTTATCGGTCCTTGGTCTTCAGTCTTTTTATTTAGTTAATTTTTTCCTTTGGACTTTTAATCCAAGCATTAGGTTTTACGTGCATGCATGCTACATTGGACTCATTACTCTTTAGTTTTCTTAATTCTTCTTTGTTCATTTTTCAGTCATATTCTTTTAGTCTTTAACTATGTCATTGCCTCCTGCCTTCAGTCCGTAGTTTTGTTTTTCCCTATTTGCAATTTTAATTTTTTTACTTCTGCAATCAGTCTATATAAGTTATCAGTCGTCCGCGTGGGTGACACGAGCGGCGACCCGATCCACGTTTCTTGCAGCCATCCCCTCTCCGCCGCCGGGCTTGCCGGCGCGGCTGACGGTGGCGGCGGGTTCCGTTCCTGTGGTGCTTTGGGGGGCGTTTGGCCAGGTACATGCAATGGGTGGAAGTTGTGAAGGCGAAGTTATCAGCGGCGCCGGCAATCCAAACGGGGCTGGGTCCAGCGAAAGCTTTGCGTTGGTGGCCAGATTGGCACCATAGTGCCTGCCACCGCTGGTCATAGATTGTAGATGATGTCGCTGAATGCAGGAAATGCTTTCATTTATCTCAAAATAACTTGTGGCATGTGTTGACCATATCTTGAACTTGTGTGTGCTGCGTCATGTCAGTCATTTGCCTTCTAAGTTTATATAGGTATATTTTAATCTTTCTTACCAATACATCTGGAATAGCAATGCCAGTTTGAACATATATGGATCTATCTAAATAGTGTACTTGTACAAGGTAGCTTTAACAACATAATGTGAATAGTTGGTGTTAAATGAACCAATCTATTATCATATCACAGTAATATGATTAAGTTGGATCATTTAAGCATTTGTATATATTTCCTATTGCTATTTCCTTATGAGTTTTTTTTAACAGAATGAGTTTTCAATAGTATAATAAAATTGAAGGTCATGCATTGATTTGTGTTTTCTTCCTATTAGGGTAAATGCTGCTAATAATAAATTTTTAACAAGAGTGGTAACAAAGTCGTTGATGGTAAACTCGAATGGCAACAACAGAAACAATAGAGGTACTATAAATAACCTTGGGGTTGCAGGCAGAAGCTTCAAATGTGGTAATGTCAGGTCTCTGCTGAACCTTCTCCAAAAGAGTAGCAACAAAATTGTTCACCTTATGTGAAATGTGATTCAGCACTCTTAGATGTTTCTACTGCATGTTCATGTTTCAATGGTTAGTGCTCATCTGTTAATCTGTGTACACGTAACTAGATAAATGTTTTTTTGTCAATGCCATTTCAATTTATGGCATGTTCAATACCGAATTGCAATGTTTGCCATGCTCTGAAAAGACCACCATTATTTTGCTCATCTGTTATTTCGCATGTTTTTGTGCGTGTTATGAGATGTTGTTAAGAAAAACTTATGTGTTACATTTTGTCTCTCTCAATTCATTCTGCTACCATTACATGCCCCTTACAAGGGTTCAGTTTTCTGTATATACCAGTTGTACTGTCATCTTAGTCTGCTGACATGCGCTGCTAGTGCTAAGCTGATGGTCAGGCAGGCCGGATCTTTCGTCAGTCATCAGCGCCTTCAGTAAGATCCTTTTTTGCTCTGCAGTTGGGTAACACTTTTGCATGGCATTGTAGTTTAGATTCCATGCTAAACTTTGACAAGAATCAAGGCACCAAAACTAGAGGCTTTGGCACCTCGAAGAATGACGTTGAAGACTTGGTCTGAGGATACCGTCGCAACTAGGATTCTATTCTTATGATGCAAAGCTGCTGAGTGGGGATTAGTCTCCTAGGACTTGAAAACTAATTGTGACTGCTACACATAGTTTCTGTACAATGCTGCTTAACATTGAACGGTTCAGGGTCCATTTGTGGTTCTGTAGAATAATGTTCCTATCATTTGAGAAACATTTCATCTCTAAGAAATAGGATAAACATCATCGACATATTTCATCATCTACTCTCTTTTCCTTCTTTGTGTGAATCAGTTCTTTCTACTCTTGCCCGCAGTTCTCTGTTTGTGTTTGGAACATATTTGTGAGGATTTCAACGTAACTGGGTACTACCATGTAATTGTATGGCTCATTTGGGTCATTCGGGAGTAAGTATTTATCTTCAAAACGACATACCAAATTAGTTTGGCTGGAAACAATTTAGCTAGCTGCAGTGTGCGGTGGATCATCAGAAAACTACAGGCCTAACAACAGTGGGTACAGTGGCTCTGTTATCAACATTTGTACTGTAAATACATTGCATTTTTTGGTCATGTTTCTCTCAACCGAAAGATAGTCATTAGTTGTCTTTATTTGTCTGCAGGCCAAGAGCATCGTTAACCATTATCCAAAGAGATGGCGGATCAGTACTTGAGTTCCTTACGTGCAAGCCCTATCGTTCTCTAAAAAACCGGACTGGCCGCCTAATCAACCAGTAAGATGATGGTGTGCGTACAGTACTATTTGAAGTGCCTCCTGTCTCTGTATATGTACTCCTAGATCTACAACTTTTCTGATGTTTCTACTTTTATAACGTTGCTCTCAAGATGGATTTCAGCTTGGTTGTTTAGGTGTAGTAGTTTTCAGAACTTCCGTGTTGACCTGAATGGCGAATGCTTTCACTTTTTATTCTTGATCTTGATCACACAGAGAAAAGGAAAATCATGTTATTTGACAAATTTGAGTTATGGAGAGAGATTCTTGAACTGCAAAAACATTTTATATTAAGGTATAGAGGTAGTACATTCTTATCCGACTTCCACATGCTGGACGAGATTTCTTTTTACCTTCAATTCGTGTTAAAACCATTTTTTGTTAACTAGCGCTTGATTATAAATTTTTCAATACAATGATTCAAATAAAGTTTGCAAAATGCTTTAGATCATATGTTCATAACCACCTTGCGTATAGAAACAAATGGGCATGGAAGATCAACATATTCGAAGTTAGAAAAAGTACATCTTGGACGTCCTTACAAATGTGCTAACTTTGATCTGATTGGGCTCTTGGCCCAGTCAAGCCGGCTTGAATCCTGTCGGCGATTTTTTTTGTTGTCTTTGTTAATTTTGCAGGTTTGGACATTGTGTATCATGTCTTTCTGATAATTAAAAAACAGTAAGGGGCTCTTCGACCTGCCGGTCTAGTTTTTTTTATCGCCTAACAACCCTTTTTATCCATGCCCCACACGGCAAGATGCCAAGGCGGAGGCAGCGATTAGAGGCAAGTTGGTGGCACCAAGAGGCAAAGCTCAATGCAAACAAGAGAAGTTGTCGGGCACATAAGTGACGACGTCGTTGGAGATGATATGAGCCGGAGCCAATGACGACACCTCGCTGATAGCATGGACCATCGTCCGATAAACACCACACTAGCAAAGCAAACCCTTGCCAAACCCCTCAACACCGAAGAGGGGAGCGAGTTCATTGGCTAGAAAAGGGGTAGATATATCCAGGCATCTCCGACACCGAGAGAACGATAAGACTCTACCAGACTAGTGTGAGTCGCACATCAGCGAGCTCCCACTGCCCAAAGCAGCAATCCCTAAACCCCTAGTACCGTCGAATCCCATGATGGTGGTTCGTATCCAAGTAGTGTCTGTACGTCTCATTCCATCTCCTTTTCATTGAAATATTGAGATGACACACTTTCTTTTTTTGAGGGTAATACGATATAGTGCACGTTGATTTCTTCCTACTCAGAGAAGAAATAAAGATCTAGTGAGAATAGGGAAAATCAACTAAGCTAGCGAGAGTCATGGGATGAAAACGAATTTCCTCTGGGATTATTAGAAAAGAAAAGGAAATCGAACAGTGGAAAAAGGAGCGGCCCGAGCCCAACCCTAAGCCGCCGAGCCATTTCCACTTTCTCCCGCACACACTCTCACCCAGACCTAGGACCTAGGGTTGGCCACCATGGAAGCACCGCCGCCGCGCCGCCGCGACTCGCCGCCGGCGATCCCGGACGAGCTCATCGAAGAGATCCTCCTCCGCCTCCCGCCCGACGAACCCGCTTGCCTCCTCCGCGCCTCCGTCGTCTGCAAGGACTGGGCCGTTATCGTCTGCCGCCCCGGATTCCGGCGCCGCCTCCACGAGCTCCACCGGGCACCCCCCGTGCTCGGCGTCCTCCACAACTGGGAATTCGATCCCATCCCCCGATTCATCTCCACCACCGCATCGTCCTTCTCCCTCGCCGCCCCGGACTGCCTCGACTGGCGGGCCCTCGACTGCCGCCACGGCCGCGCCCTCTTCTTCCCCCAGGAATTTGGTGGTCTGGAACTACTCCTGTGGGAGCCAATCACGGGTGCCGAGCAGCGCATACCGCTGCCCGCCGAGTTCCTGAGCGACTGCCCGACCGCGGCCGTGTTCTGCTGGGCGGACGGGTGCGACCATTGCGACTGCCTCGGGGGTCCTTTCCGCGTGGTTTTCCTCTTCGCCGTCGTGGTAGACGAGGAGACGCACGTCACGTCGGCGTGCATATACTCATCCGAGACTGGTGCTTGGGGCGAGCTGACCTCGGTTCACTGCAACATCGAGTTCTCCATGGAATTCACAGGAAGCTACAGCGTGCTCGTTGACAGATCTGTGCTCTACTTCATGTCCGACGGCAACGCGGATAGTGCGTCGGTCGTGGAGTATGACTTGGCAAGCCGTGACCTAACTGTTTTCGGCCTACCAGACAAGTACTATGGCCATGCATATAGCCTCGTGCTGTTGGAGGACGGTGGAATCGGATTAATCCAATACTTGGATACGCGTCTCAAATTGTGGAGAAGAGAGGCGAGTGCTGAAGCAGGGTGGGTGCTGAACCGGGTCATGTGCTTGGAAAGTTTCATCCCAATGCATGCTCTCTTGCATTCAGAATATAGAGTGCAAGTGCTGGGCTTTGCTGAGGAAGCAAATATCATTTTTGTTGACACAGTTGTTGGCCTCTTCACAATAGAGCTACAATCGGGGCATGTGAGGAAGGTGTGCCGTGATACTGATCGAGGCTTCTGTAGTTTGATCCCAGTTGTCAGCTTCTACACTCCTGTACCACTAGGCAAGCACCAGAATCTGCCGGCGTCGAAGCCTAGTGAGGAGGCAGGTGGTGAGGATGGGGGAGAGGAGGAAAAAACAGTGGATCAGGCACATCAATTGTTGAACAAAGGGTCCAGTGCTACCAAGGAAGTTGACTTTATCAACACCTTCGAATACGTCAGCCATGACCTTGAGATCAGGTTAGGGCTCTACTCCTGAACTCGCCACCTATTCCGAGCCACGCTCAAACATTTGTATAGATGGCATTGTCGAAAGAAACTTCTATCTAGTTCGGTACTCTTTACGGATCAGCTGGTAGTTTCCATGTGTCCTTAGTTGCTTTGGGCCTTTGAGTTTTGTAGTTTAGGAGATGTGTGTAGAACGGCATACATGGTCTACAACGAGGTAGCTGCCAAGCGATGTTTATCTTTCTTTTGGTCGTCGCGAGCCCTGCTGTGCTGGAGTTTGTGCAGCTAATGAGTCGAGTTAGCATTAGTGTTATTCAATAGCAATACTCTAGAGTTAGGACTTGCATCTTTTGTCAGGATATGTGTATTGCGCCGTGCATTTAATCGAAGTGCAATTATTGGAGTGACAGATGTTATCATATTTGAGAGTTATATGCCTCTGGTGCTGGCTTATTGTAAATATCTCATCGATGTGCCGTTTGTTTTTATGGTATGTACTTGATAATTTTGTGCAAACACTAACCAGTTGTTAGAAACGGAACCCAACAGAACATATAGCAACTTGGGTCATTAAAACAGATGATGGAATAATTTTAGCTGCGCCACAAAACTTTGATGACCTTTTGTTATTTGTAATCTTAACAATTACAAACTGAAAATTTATGCCTTTGTTTTCACCTAGGGTTCCGTGTTATGGAGAGGGTGCTCTGGAGGGTGCTGGCACGCTCAACAAACCTGGATATGCCTTGCTACCCAAAGATTCTTCAGGTGATGTTCCCAAGAGTGCACCAAACGTATGCCTTTGTTTTCACCTAGGGTTCCCAGGAGTTTGTGAATGTACAACCAGGAGAGATGATGCCGGGAACTCGACGACCTCTGAAAGCAATGTTGACGATGCTCCACCTTTGGAGAAAGGTGAGTCTGAATATTGTATTGTATCTCATTGTTCCTTCCTCGGGACCATTGTCGGTACCAGGGCTGCACCATTCTGTGGTGAAATGCATGATTTCCGCTGCGGTTTCCATTGTTCTCTAGGCTTTGTATGAAATGATTTCTCAAAGAAGTTGTCAAATTAACTGAACCCACAATTTTAACACGGCATTGCGATTCACCCGACAAAGTCATATACCCACATAAAACAATGGTCATATGCTCCTGCATGTGTGTTTAGACTTGGAACTCAATAGAACTTATCCCTTGAATTTACACAATTATTCTGTAAGGGGTCATTTGATTTTCACTAATGATGTTATTCAGTTTTGTAATATAGATAGTAGAGGATGTTGGAGAAAACAATAGGCTTAATAATATGCTTGTTTTATTGGTTGGATCATTTTTCCAACGTGTATGCCAGTTACTTGCCTTATAAGTTTATACATATATACTTATTTAGTTATTCTTATCGTTCTTGCCATTGATGGCTTTTTTTTTTCTTGCAGTTAACTGTCTAAACCGTGTACTTATATCGGGTAGGTTTTGCCGCATAAAATTACTTTTGTAGCAATCATGTGTTACAAATTTACTCAATAATGTGAATATCCAATGGTTGCCGGTTGTGTGCTAGGTTAAGGAGGGGCTCTCAGGCAAGATAGAAGAGCTATTCTCTAGTTCTTGCTTGCTTTATTCCTCACAAGGGATTCTCTTTCTATAGGGGTCTAACAATCTGATCTAAGTAACAAATCGTGGATACCCCTAATTTGTCTAAGGCTCAAGCTAAAAGATACTCCCTCCGTCCCAAAATAAGTGTCTTAACTTTGTACTAATTTAATTCAAAGTTGTACTAAGGTTGAGACACTTATTTTGGGACAGAGGGAGTATATTCCTAATTTAAATGATAAACTCCTATCTGAGAGATAACGGGAATCCTCTCCCTAACTTGGTGCTTGGTAGGACATAACATTATCAGTGCTAAAAGGCAACTTGTGTATTCAATGTACATACATAACAATGAGATGATGCAGACAGACAATCTTTGTTACTATCACCTTTGGAGATACATCCTTTGATTGTGCTCTCATATATACCTAGCAAATGATAAGGAGTATATCCCAAATTCTCACTGAAAACTGGACTGTCTATCAGATTGCTGCCTGCAAGTTAACATGTCCTCCTTCGCTCGTTCTTCAGAGCAACAGCAAGAGGAAGAGGAGAGGAAAGGTCAATACAAAGAAAAGTGAAGAAGGTGAATGCAACAGTTTGTGTATATTACTGCCTGGTTTTACCATCAGTTTTCCATTGCACATGAGACTTACTGTTAACAATCCAGAGTGGGCTGTTGAAAATCAGTAGAATTCATACTGACTGGATTTAAATGGTTTCAGAAAGTGCAGGGTGGCCCAGAATGAACCTGAGGACATTGACCCTGGTGTTGTTGCTATGATGGGTTTCAGATGTCGAAGAAGTGAATGCTTTCAGGTGGTGTCTTTTCTTCGAAGAAGACATGGTCGTCGGCTCGTATAGCTTAATATTGGAACGATGGAACGCTGTAAAGGAAGGTGACTTTGTGCTGTAACTTGGCAATCATCTGAGAAACATTTCATCTTTGAGAGATGTGATAAGTATAGGCCGCAAGAAAACAGTTAGCAGTTCAAGTACTCTGTTGTTAATCTATTTCTAAGACTCGCTTCCTGTACTGTACTGTCACTGGTTCTTTGTTTGAAAATCTTTGAAATTATTTCATTTTATAGTGTGTGCATTATCTTATAGCTGCTGAGTTGGGATTAATCTCCTATGACTTGAAAAAGTGTATGCATTATCTTACAGTGTGTGCAGTGAAGCTTAGCATTGGAATAGTTTGTTTGTTCGGAGACAAGTAGTGGTATTATTCGTCTTTCCAAATCAACATTTGTAGTTTGCATCTCGCTTAATTCTGCAACGTAACAACTAACAGGGTGTTTCAGTGTCTTGACATTTAATTTCCTTTTTACTCTTGCTGAAAATCAATGTTGCAAACAAGCTACAATGAACGCAGATTGGTCTTTGTTAGGCAAGACTTTAAATGCTGACCCTACGCGCCCCTTTTTAAGTGGGAGATGAGCAATCACATCTCAACCTATTTGCATCACATGAATTATGGAATGTGAATAAAAGAGCACAAAATTAAGGTGTCATCTGCACAATAGACAAACTTTGAGATTTTAGAGGAAGGAAGAGATATAATAGAGACAGATAGAGAGAAAGTGCATATCATATATTACAAGAAATTAAGAAGTAAAATTTAAGCTCGTGTCGGGATTACTATGAATTTGGGGGCATAGGATGCATTTCATAGTTTTTTTGGTGGTCAGAATCAATACGATTTAAAGGGCTTTTGTTGTAAAAAAATCATAAGAATTGGAATCTTCATGTGAAAATTATACAGTCCATTTGGACACTCAAACATTGGTAGCAAATCAGACAATTGATGCTTATTAAATAGACCATCACCACAACTGATTAATTAAGGACAGTAAAATCGCACCTAATCCCAGCGCTCTCATGCCATCAAGGTTGTGACCGTCAGATAATAGTTCCTTGTCGTTCCTGACCGTCGGATGGCTGTAATGATCACATAATTAACCAATGGGCTTGCTGTCCGGGGGAGGCTACTCCGGTGGAAAAATCCGCCACCTCTGCTTGATTGGGCCAGGCAGCCCTTTAAGCGGTTGGGCCAGTACAGTCCACGGTGGATAAAATAACTGGCATCCGACGTCGCTTCAGTTCGTAGATATATACACAAAAGAAAAGGATACGGGCATGGAAAGGGCGTTCTCGCTCGCGGCCGATGAATCCTATTGGCTGTCGCCTCTCCCGGCTAGCTCGTCCTGATCTCTCTACCGAGGGGATCCATTATTCCCTTTCCCTGCACGGATTTGTCTATACAAGTAGGACTAGCAAACATGTCCGCGCGTTACAACAGAAAAAAAAAAACTTATCTCAATAAATATGGCTCAAGACCCCCTACCCCTCGCAAGTACACGCCCACTATTTCAACATGGCGGGGAAGCACTGATAGCAATAGCATAGACATTGAGTATGAAATATTAAAGCACAATTTTCCGAACTTGCATGCCATGAAGCCTACGGTCTAAATGACTCAAAAATAAATGATTAGTACCTTAATAGAGCCAAAAAATAGTTACAAAGACATGAATTGTGTTGTACATAGATTGAGAGCTTATATGGTAGTATTATAGTTAAGTGTCAATCTTCCTGCAAAATTCATTCCAAAATTCTAGTGCTAATTCGGATTTTCTACCATGTAGTTGTACTCTTTGTGTGTCATTTTTACTATATAAAATCTCATTTAATGATGTCTCTAACAAAACTTTTGCATTTCGAAACCCTGTCCATTTGCTACAATTTTAAATTGATGAAATATGAGAAGGTTAATAATTATTTTTGGTGTCACCATATTGATTTTGAGGAATATTCAAATTTTATTTTGTCACAACAAGTTTATTTAATTTTCTAAAACAAAGTCTGATTTTCTACATGATCTTCCGTGGTCATTGTACCCGAAATATGACTATGTTTGTGGCAAAAAAAAGACACTCAAATGTGTAGTAATTCTTTTCATGTAGAAAATACATGTTTTGAATGTTTGCACCTAATTTTATTTTCAGTAACAATAAAACATAGTCTTTCTTTTTTGCCAGGGGTACATAGTCTTTTCTTGCGAGGAAGGAAAGATAAAGCATATTAAAAGCTGTAGTTAATTTTTCTCATCCAGATGAGGCAATTTTGTGAGTGTCATGTACTCCCTTCGTTTTTATTTACTCTGCATATTAGAGTTGACTGAAGTCAAACTTTGTGAAGTTTGATCGAGTTTATAGAAAAAAGTACAGACATTTACTATAACAAATCTATATAATGTGAAAGTACATTCAATAATAAATCTAATGGTATTGATTTGTTATCGTATATGTTAATATTTTTGTTTATAAATTATGTCAAAGTTTACAAAGCTTGACTTTGACTAAAGTTAATACGCGGACTAAATAAAAACGGAGGGAGTACAGCTAGGTGAGCCCGTGAGTGCACCTTTACAATGCTACAGTTTTTTCTTAGAGAGAGAATACAGTTTTGTTTTGTGTGTATGCCTCTATCGGGCCGATCGAAATAGAAAACCAGACCAGCCCGTGCGTTTCTTTCCTTGCCCCTTCCATTCCCAAATCTCCCAAGCACCGGACCACGAGTCCACCACCACCAGAGCTTTCCCGACGGCGCGCCACCTCTTCTCCCGCCCAGATGCAACGCGACACGTGAGGATGCGAGCTTCCGGGCCTGCTTGGCAAGGTTGCGGACGTTAGTAGGGAGGCGACGTGCTGCTGCGGCTGTACTCGTTGGGCCAATGACGGGGTCGAGCTTCTCCTAATTGTTGTTGAGGTCAGGACTCAGGACCCCAAGGCATCAGAGGCGGCGGCGTACGGAAGCATGGCATGGAAGTGGACGAGCTCGACCTGAGTCGAGGCCTCGAGGGCCAACTCGACGCTGCGGCGGGCTGCCTGGAGGACACCTTGTGGTGGCACACGTGGCCGGCGGGCTCGGCGGTCCGAGAGTGCCCATGGTCGGGTTCCACGGCTCTGCTCCTATCGCCATGGCCTGTTCATGTTCCCGCGCAAGCTCATTCCCGGTGGCGATGGATGACACCTGATGCAGATGGTGGTGCGTGCAGGGCGTGGTGGTGGACTGGTGGGGGCGCCGCTCGCCGCCGGACACGCTCTGGCGATTTCTGATGTTTCTGCCAGTGCCATTGAGTATGCAACGATCCTTGCTGTCCTCCGCTCGAAACTACAATCGATTTGGTCTATTGGTCTGCGTCCTAGTCGTACTCCCCTCTCGTCCCTCACGCGCTCGGGGAGAGGCGGCCGGTGCCGGGCGGCGGCAGCAGCAACGGGTTCTGATTAATCGTGGTCTTAATCTTTTGGATAGCCGTGTTCCGATCGTTACAGGAGCGGGGCGCTGCAGCGGCAGATCCGGCTTCGCGGCCACCGGTGCAGAAGGCTGTCCCCGCCAGCAGTGCCATCCTCACCGCGCCGGCCATCGCCGTACCAGCACCGCCAACCGGCGGCGAGAGGCGCTGCTCCGATGACGACTCCTTAGGAGGATCAGAACGAGGCGTCCTCCCGGCTGTCCGGTTGTCCCCGACCCGGGCCTCGTCCCTCGCGTCCATCCGAGATCAGCCGCTTCCGGCTGAGTCCAAATCCAACACTGGTGCTTTCAAGCCACCTCCTAAGCGGATCGCTCTGCCCACCGCACCCGAGCCAAAGGATGCTGGGGCCATGACTGGTACGCTGCGTACTCCTGGCACCACGCGCGCGTGATGCGACATGGCCTCGCGCGCCCGCCACGGCAGCAACAATCAACGTGCTTGTTCTGCGCGTCCGGCCATGGCGCTATAGAACCTGTCCGCCGTGTCGGACAACCAGCATGCTGGGTTCCATCAGGTGGTAGGCAGAGGCCAGAGCGAGGTTCACGTACGTACGTCTACGTGCTAGTCACGCACGTACTGCTCCTAGAGAACGTATGTCTATCTACTACTACCATTGAATCGATCTAACGTTCTCGAACCAACACCGGCTTGGCGACCGGCCAGCAGCGTGAGCCGGGACACAGCGTGACCGGACTTCTCACAGCGCGGCCACGGAGCAGGGTTGTCCATGTAGATCTAGTTTTAGATCTCTTTTCTAAAGAGTCCACATTGATTCGGCAGGTGTCCGTATTTCTTTTCCCAAATAGATTGAATCGATTCTTTTTTAAATCTCAATAATCAACGGATATAAAGGATTGACGTATGGAGAACTATGAAAGCCTCCGCCCTTTATTATTATTAGGTAAAGATATAAGGGGAAAAGGCTATATGTCGTCAAGATAAATAAATTAGACAACGTTTGAATGATCTTACCTGTCTATTCTGCTGTGAATATGAAACAACTACCCACCTCTTCTTTGAATGTGACATTGCTGCTGAGGTTTGGAGAAATATTCATTCCATTGCAGGGTGTATGCTCTTGCTCACCTTTCATAATGTGTCTGAAATGTGGGGGAAACACAAATTGTTGCAGGCTGAGAATATGATTACCTCAGCCACCCTCTGGGCTATCTGGAGGTGTAGAAATGATATGTATTTTAACAATGCCACCTGGATGGGAGTGCAGGTGATTCTGAGCTCATATCATCTCTGTGGGAGGTTGCCAGACAACCGCCTCTACTGCTCTGGCCAGAGCCAGGCCGAGGAAGAGGGAATTATGGATGCAATACTCCCTGAAGAAAGATGCGGAAGGATGGATGGGTGTGGACAGCAAGGTGGTCCTGGAAGGATGATTAAAAGATGCGTCTAACACCATCAATCTTGCTGTAGGGTTTTAATTTCCCTCTGTGTCTAAGTTCGGAAGAACTGTAAACTTTATCTAGTTTAGGTTTGCTGAATCATGCCGGGGTGGATGCTTCAATCCTCCCCCGCGGGCTGTAATAATGCGGTACACTGTGGTTTCGTTTTCTAATGGAAATGGAACCGGGGCAAGAGCCATTTTCTTCTAAAAAAACAAATAAATTAGACATAGTGGCCAGTCATAGATGTGCGTGAGACAATGTCTTCATTGCAGAAAGCAGGATCCCCACTAGAAAATTAGCACACAAAAATCAATTGAACAGAAAAAAGTATTTTTTGAACACAATAAATACGATGATGATTTAAATTATTAGGGCCTCTTTGGTTCAAATAATTCCATAGGAACTTTGGAGGATTCCATTCTTTAGGAATTTTTCATATAAAGCTTGTTTGGTTTGTAGGATGGAAATCGTGAGAATCATATGGACTAATTCACATGCAATCCGAAAGGACAATTTCAATTGACTCTATCCTCAATAAGAATTTTTATAACAGCTATGTGAAGCACCAAATTCTTAAAGAAAGTTTGTGTGTTCTTCCTAGCGAGCTACCAAACAACTTGCACTATACAATTTCGTGTTTTCAATTCATGTAAGACTAGTATGGCATGAAGTGCCACTACATTTTCCATATTCCGACATTTTTGGTGTCTTGCGAAGAAAATAGGCCCAAGAACACTCGATTAATAGCTATTGTATGTTTCATAAAAGGCCAAAAAACAAGAGATTTTGCAGATGGAAAAAACCGAACAAAGCTTCCACTTGTTTGGTGTCTAGCTAGGTGGAATGAGGAAACCAATGAAGCACCCATCCCCGCTTGGCGTGCATGTGATGAGCGGGCTAATGTGTGATGTCTCAAATAGAGGGGTTGATCATTAGTGAGCGTGCCCTCTTTCAAGTATTTTCTGCAAATTCTATTCGTTCGATCAATGGTAATTGAGAAGTGATGAACGTGTTTACATTTGGATCATTAAACTATCAGGACTAGTCTTTTACAATGATAAAGATTTGAGTTGGGACAGGCCGTTCACCTTCGCCGAGATTAACTCAAGTTTTTAGAAATTTATCACACATTGCCATCTATTGATGCAACTGATTTTTTTAGGTAACATTCACATTTTGTAGAAAGTGAGGGACTATGATGGCACATAGATTTAAACAATTAATGCGGTATAAAAAATAACTTCTTATGTTGCAAAGGAGGAACAGTTTGCTAGTTTCTAGAAAACATGTAATCTATATATACATGGTGGCACAACGAGAGAGATTGCTACATAACTACTACTACAAACCTATAGTTTAGGGGTAAACTAGTCACACCTCATCGGAGGAAGATCGTGGTGATGATCATAAGTGATGGAGAATTCCCCCTCTATGGTAGTGTCCCGGAGAAGCAATTTGTCTTATAGTGATGATACATCTCCAACGTATCTATAATTTTTGCTTGTTCCATGCTGTTATATTATCATTCTTGGATGTTTTACAATCATTTTATAGCAACTTTATATCATTTTTTGGGACTAACCTATTAACATACTGCCCAGTGCCAGTTCCTGTTTTTTTCCTTGTTTTTTTACTTCACAGAAAATCATTACCAAACAGAGTCCAAACGCAGCGAAAGTTTTTGGAGATTTTTTATGGACCTGAAGGAACAACTTAGGCCGAAGAAGTACCAGAGGGGTGCCCCGCGCGTCCTGGTGGGTTGTGCCCACCTCGGTGGCCTCCCGCACCGCCTCTTTGCTCTATAAATACCCCGAAAATCCAAAAACCCTAGGGGAGTTGACGAAACACAATTCCAGCCGCCGCAAGTTCCAGAACCACCAGATCCAATCTAGACACCATCACGGAGGGGTTCATCATCCTCATTGGTGCCTCTCCGATGATGCGTGAGTAGTTCATTATAGACCTACGGGTCCATAGTTAGTAGCTAGATGGCTTCTTCTCTCTCTTTTGATTCTCAATACAATGGTCTCTTGGAGATCTATTTGATGTAACTGTTTTTGTGGTGTGTTTGTTGGGATCCGATGAACTTTGAGTTTATGATCAGATCTATTTTATCCATGAAAGTTATTTGGGTTTTGATCTCTTATATGCATGATTGCTTATAGCCTCGTATTTCTTCTTTGAATCTTTGGTTTAGTTAGGCCGACTAGATCGATTTTTCTTGCCATGGGAAGAGGTGCTTTGTGATGGGTTCGATCTTACGGTGCTCAATCCTAGTGATAGAAGGGGACATGACACGTATGTATCGTTGCTATTAAGGATAACGAGATGGGGTCTATTCCTACACGAATAGATCTTGTCTACATCATGTCATCGTTCTTATTACATTACTCCGTTTCTCCATCAACTTAATATACTAGATGCATGCTAGATAGCAGTCGATGTGTGGAGTAATAGTAGTAGATGCAGGCAGGAGTTGGTCTACCAATCTTGGACGTGATGCCTATATAATGATCACTGCCTGGATATCGTCATTGAGGGAGTCATGGACTAAGGGGTCCTCGGGGCGACGGCCCATTGTGCATGGGCCGGACTGGTGGAGCCGTGTGGTGACCGTAGACCTGTGAAGCCGTGGTGTGCCCTCCAAGTCAAGGGTGGACGAGATCTCTTTCCCTCTTATTGTAATCTATCTTCTATAACCCTAACCCTATCGGTGTCTATATAAACCGAGGGTTGTAGTCATTAGGGGCAGAGCTATCTTCATCCCCCCGTAGCCTAGGGTTTAGCTCATATTGATCTCGAGGTAGATCTACTCTGTAAACCACGATATACAATCAATACAATCAAGCAGGACGTAGGGTATTACCTCTTCGAGAGGGCCCGAACCTGGGTAAACACTGTGTTCGTCATCCTTTGTTACTCATCGATCGTAGATCCACAGCTCGGGACCCCCTACCCCGAGGTCTGCCGGTTTTGACACCGACATTGGTGCTTTCATTGAGATTCCACCGTTGGATCACCGGAAGGATTGATGGCTCACTTAGTCCTTGGAGAGGACATCAGTTCCATGGATCTCTTCGTCCCTGGACAACTCTTCGCTTTTGGCAGCATCGTACTGCACGCTGATTCGACCGGCCATCTTGACCGGGTCGACAACTTCGCTCCCGAACACCGGATTCGATTCGGCAATCTGGAGTACGTTACTGACACGCGGGGGGATTTGGTTTTCACCGGATTCTCCACCCCCGCAGGCCTCGCCGCGCCTGCTCCGACGTACACCTCCGATCCGATCTGTGAATCGGCCCCAGTCCACCAAACGGCTTTGAGCCAAGACGGACTCCCTGAGAGAGGGGACCTTACCCCACCGTAAACCAAACTCACATCGGCGGAGGATTTATCCCCGGCCCTCGAGGCAGAACCAGAGGTCAGAAGCCAAGATTCGATCTCGGCCGAGCTCCTCCCCCACAACACCTTGCTGGCCTCGAGCCCGCGCCCTGAGTCGGCGAATAGCGGCCAGGGGTCACCCCCGGCCCAAAACGACCCGACCTCAAACATTGGCGTGGAAGGTGCACAGGAGGATCAAAGCACACCCTCAGTTTCCGAGGACAGTCCGGTGCCCCTCGAGGTTTCGGTCCCAAATCCTGATAGGTCCGTCCGGGACCAAGGATCGGTTGAGTCACAGACCGACCTCCGCTTCGTCACCACAAAGTCCGGCCTAGAGCCCTCAAGTCCGGCAACCCTCGATATTTTGAACGAATTCAGAAAATGACTATCCAGGAGAACCTGCCCTCCGCCTTCAATCACCGACCCTTCGAGGCGTTCGACAGGGAATTTTGCGCCCCACCCACCACCCATTTGGTAGCAACTATCGATGATTTAACTGATATGTTAGACTATAATTCGGAGAATGCCGAATAAATGGACGAGGAGGACGTAACCGCGGCTAATGCTGAGGTCGGTCCCCTCGTCACGGGCCGCTGGTCGGCCACATCCACCTACGACATTTACATGATGGACACCCCAAAGGACGGCAACGGCACTCTCGAGCAGGACCGAGGCAAGCCCAGAGATGAGCCTCCTAAATGCCGAAAACAGCGCTGTCGATCAAAACCACGTCGAAGCCACGCAAGCAACGTAGACTCGGTGGAGAACGGCACCGTAAATAGTACGGATGACCTCGCCGGAGACGCAGCCAACGAGCATCATCAAGATGACCCCGCGGGGTAGGAGGACCCGCTCAATCCGGAAAGCCACGAAGACTCTGAGGATAGCAACTACCTCCCACTCTATGAAGAGGAGGCCAGTCTCGGGGAGGACAATTTTATCATCCCCGAAGACCCTCTGGAGCAAGAACGGTTCAAGCGGAGGCTTTTAGTCACCGCCCGCAACCTAAAGAAGCAAAAACGCAAAATCAAGGCTGAACAGGACACCCTCAACGACCGATGGACTAAAGTCCTAGCTGCCGAAGAGGGATACGGCCGCGATCAGCCAACCAGGAGTTATCCTAAACGAAGGCTATTGCCCCAGTTCGACGACGAGGCTATAGAGCCAACACGCCCGACGCATACAAACGCCGAACAGCCAGACCGACCCCCTAGAGGGCGGGACAAGAAAGCTGACAAGGCCGAACATCCAGCCGCCCCACCTCGCCGTCACGGCAAGGATCAGGTGCGGCCCACTTACGAGTATAACCTCCGCCATGACCTAGATGCTCGTGAAGGCCGTACTAGGTCCATCTACGGACCCAGAGAGGATCCGCCCGAATACCGGGAAGGATACTATGATCGGTTAAACCGAAACGATAGAGTCCGGGAGCAGCAGCAGAGTAGGAGGGCCGAAGACCTCCGTCGCGACGTAGCCCGAGCTCGGGATGCCGCGCACCCCCTGTGCTTCACAGAGAGGGTAATGCAGCACCAATTCCCAGAAGGCTTCAAGCCTGTGAACATCGAATCATACGACGGAACCATAGATCCAGCCGTATGGATAGAGAATTTCCTCCTCCACATCCACATGGCGCGAGGAGACGACCTCCACGCCATTAAATACTTACCGCTCAAGCTTAAAGGCCCAGCTCGACACTGGCTGAACAGCCTTCCCGAAGACTCTATAGGTTGCTGGGAAGAGCTTGAGGACTCTTTTCGAGCAAACTTCTAGGGCACCTATGTCTGGCCTCCAGATGCTGATGGCTTAAATCGCATCACGCAACAACCCGGAGAATCTTCCGGACAATTTTGGAACCGATTCCTGACTAAGAAAAATCAGATCATTGACTGTCCGAATGCCGAAGCCTTGGCTGCCTTTAAGCATAGTGTCAAGGACGAATGGCTTGTACGGCAGCTCGGCCAGGACAAACCAAGAACTATGGCAGCCCTTTACTTCCCTCATGACCCACTTTTGCGCGGGCAAAGACAGTTGGCTTGCTCGCAAGAACACCAACCCAGACACACCCGGTACCTCCGAGGTTTGGGACGGAAATGGAAAGCCCTGGCGCAGCAAGAATAAACATCGCCACAATGATGACGAGGGTGAGGATACGTCAATAAATGCCGGATTCCAAAACCAGAAGTCCGGAACCCGAAAGAAAGCCCCTAAAGGCAACAGTGATGGCCCATCTAGGCTGGACACAATTCTGGACAGGCCTTGCCAGATCCATGGCACATCAGATAAGCCCGCCAACCACTCCAACCGAAATTGTTGGGTGATCAAACAGGCCGGCAAACTCACAGGCGAAGACTCGGGCAAAAGCCCAAGAAGCGAGGACGATGACGAGCCCCGTAGGCCGTATAGTGGAGGCCAGAAACCCTTCCCTTCCGAGGTCAAGATGGTAAACAAGATTTACGCAACCCACATACCGAAGAAGGAGAGGAAGCGAGTGCTACGAGACGTATACTCCGTCGAGCCAGTAGCGCCAAAGTTCAATCCATGGTCAGCTTGCCCGATCACGTTCGATCATAGGGATCATCCCACCAGCATACGCCATGGAGGGTCCGCAGCCCTTGTGCTAGACCCCATCATCGATGGATTCCACCTCACTAGAGTCCTAATGGATGGAGGGAGCAGCCTCAACCTGATATACGAGGATACAGTGAGGAAATGGGGATCGATCCATCAAGGATTAAACCCAGTAACACCACCTTCAAGGGGGTCATTCCGGGAGTGGAGGCCCACTGCACGGGCACCGTGACACTTGAAGTAGTGTTCGGATCTCCGGATAGCTTCCGAAACGAGGACTTGATCTTCGATATACCTTTTTGCAGTCGCTATCACGCCCTCCTCGGCCGAAAAAGCGTTCGCCAAATTCAATGCCGTTCCACATTACGTGTACCTCATGTTGAAGATGCCTGGTCCTTTGGGCATCATAACTACCAACGACAACACAGAACGCTCACTTTGAACCGAAGAGCACACTGCAGCCCTAGCGGCCGAAGACCACACCGGCCCATATAGGCCCGGATGCCGACCCACTGTAAGGGCCGGCGACAACAGTAAATGGGTTCTAACCCGTTCCCCATCATGGGAACCCGCATGCGTTCGCCGCAAATAGGGATACGCGCCCCATGGCACGCCCATATTCTTCACGCTCCATGTGTCTCGTCAGCACAACTTCGCACTCAAAATACCATGGGCAGCCGTGAGGCATACTTTAATCCGAAGTACATGTTCGGTTAAACCAAACTTTGGAATCATCTCGTCTTCGGACGACCCGGGGACCAATTTCGGATACCCCCAAGTGTAAAGCTTCATCGGCAGGGTCCTCGCCCATCAAGGTCTCATCGAAGGTCCCAACCCCCACCTATCAGAAGCAAAGGCACAGACGTGCAGCAGGGCACAATGAAGGCTTCAACTCATGCATCAAGGCCCTGCGTCAACTTTTACTCTGTAAATTTTCTTTTTCTTTCTCTCTTGCAAGTACGGCCTTCGCTGTTCGAATTGTACGGTTAGACGTCCTGAGCTTACGAGAAATAATAAAAATACCCTTTATGGTGTTCGGATATCTGCATCTTGCAATTTTTCTGTCCCTTTCCGATTCTCTCCTCGCTCTTCGAACAGCCCGGCATG
Organism: Thinopyrum elongatum; assembly: GCA_011799875.1. Lineage (NCBI taxonomy): Eukaryota > Viridiplantae > Streptophyta > Magnoliopsida > Poales > Poaceae > Thinopyrum > Thinopyrum elongatum. The sequence goes on from CM022301.1 coordinate 561,140,626, forward strand.
CAAATATATTAATCAGTTACGAGTTAGATTTGTACATCAGCTCAATATCTTTAAGTCCGGCACCACTTCCCGCTAGGTGTCCGGCGTCTCGGATATTGCACTATATGCATCTGTTCCGAACTATGTCTTGGGTCAATAGTTGGGTTGTCCGGTGTAACATCCCCAGATCTTCACCCTGTTGAGAAGCTCATTAACTGCCATGTCATCATGATCATCTCCATGAAATTGCATTAGGAAATAATTCAACTTCATATAAAAAATTAAAAATGCAAGTCAAATAATTATCTCATCAAAACAGCAACACAAAAATGTTCATAACGTTGCAAATAATCCCAGGGCAATTGTAAAATTGGAACCAACCTTACCAAAATTCCCAAAATGCCCTTGGATTTATTTTTGGAGGTCCAGCAGCATTTATCTTGCCCTATTCAATTTATAAAAATACCTAGCCACTTCCAATTGCCTTGAAACTTTTTGTGGCAGTGCCTAAAAATGGAAAGTAGTTAATGGGCCAAGTCACACATTTTTCCAATTTGATTTGGGCACCCATCTTTTCCCTTTTCTCTCTCTGTCTACTAAATAAAAAGAAAAACAGAAGAAAAAGGAAAAGGGGCGTGCGCTTACCTGTGACTGGGCCGAAGCCACAGTGCACTGACCCAGCCCACTGGGCCCCCGTCTTCCCCCTTCCCTATCTCTCCATCGCGCTGTCGCCCGCGCCATGGCCACCGCTCGTCACACCGCCCGCAGATCGACACCGCGACGCCCACCGATGGCCACCAACGCAAGGAGGGGATAAGGATCCCCCCGTTCATTCCCCTGGTTCCTCAGCCACTCTCCCCTCTCCTCCCTCACTCGCCATTCCCTCTCCGTCATTCGCCCGTGCGGGGCCGTCGCCGCTCCGCCTCTCCGCCGTGGCCGCTGGCCACCCCACTGCCAGCCAAGGCGCCAGGAGCATCGACGCCATCCTCCTGGTCCTCCTCGACCCCGCGAACAAGCCGCAGGCCGCTGTAATGGCCAGAGCCAGCCGTTCCCCTTCGCGGATCACCGGAGCTCACCGGCGCCGATCCCCTGCACGACAGCTCCTAAACCTCCCGCCGGCCTTTCGTGCGCCACTCGGTGAGCTACGCACCCCTCCTTCCTTACTTTGCGCGAGCACGAGCCGTAGCTAGCTATCCATGTCGCCGCGCCATGGCCGAGCTCTGCCTCCGCCATGGAGCTTGCTGCGTTCGCGTCTGACCTCCTCGTGCCTCGCCGTGCTGCCCAGCGTGCTCCCGATGATCTCCTGTAGCCTCCCAGCCGTTTGTTTCGCTCGCTAGCTAGTTGGTTCGCACGCCCGTGCCGGCACCGAATGCCGCCGCCGCCATTGCTCATCGCCGGCGTCCCTACCGACCATATTAGCCGCTGCTACCGCTCCCATCTGACGCGGCTTGAAGTGCTCGTTCGATAGGGCCCTTTTGCGCGCGTTTTGGTGCCCTGATCCGCGATTCCAAGGCCCGCCGGCGTTCAGCCGCCGCGTTTGGGCTCACCGAAGCCGTTTCCGGCGATGCCGCCAGCGTGGCACGCGTGGGCCCCGCCCCTGGGTCGCTGACTAGTGGGTCCTGGGGCCCCTGTTGACTGGGTTGACCCAGTCAACGTGCTGACTGGGCAGCCCCAGCCACTGACATGTGGGCCCCCTCTGTTATTTTAGTCTAATAAACATTTTCTATAAATAAAAGTGATTAGATTAGTCTAATATCTCACTGACACCCGGGGCCCACACCCCTAATTAACCCTGTTAGTTAATTTAATCCACTGTTAAACTAACATAGGCTGACATGTGGGTCCCACTGGACCCACAGGTCAGGTTTGACCCTGGTCAACCGACCAGTTGACTGCTGACATCATTATTAAGTCATGCTGACATCATAATTCATTTTCAATAATCCTGTTAATTTAAATAAATCCAGAAAATACTAAAATCTTTTAGAAAATCGTAGAAAATAAACCATAGCTCGGATTGAAAAACTTTCTACATGAAAGTTGATCAGAACGACGAGACGAATCCGACCGTGCCATCAGTTTCCGTGTCGGGACCCTCTACGTAGGTGAACCTGCAACTTTCCTTCCGTTTCCGGTAGATGAATAGTGCACATACACCAGATAAATAAATCCCACTTTAATCCTTAAATAACTAAAGTGATCTAGACATATCTTTAGGCAACCCTGCACTGCACCATAGCATAGCATGCTCCGTGTTGCATATGTTTGCTGTGTATTTATTTGTTTCCTCCCCCTCTCCTCTCTCGATAGACCCTGATGCCGATGTAGTCCCCGAGGCCAACGCAGCTCCGGAGGTCGACTACGCCCCTGACGACCAGACCCTTGCCACATAGCTTCTAGGCAAGCACCCCCATTTTGAGCATACCGATATCGCCTACTCTATCTCTGTTATGCTTGCATTAGAATCTGCTGCTACTACTGTTCATCCTACTTCTGTTGCATAGCCTGCTTTTGTAACTACTGTTGATACCTATCTGTTTATCCAAAACTGTGTAGTATAGACTGGGTAGAGACCTAACAGAGACCCCACCTTGTCCCGACTGCCCCGCTGGATTATCAGAAGACCCGATCAACGGGATCGAAGACCAGGCCCCGGCACCGCACATCACTTCCCCCTTAGTTGCTCGACGCTACTGGGTTACTATCGAGTGCCGAGGGTGATACCTCGTTAGCACTTCTGATGACAACCTTGTAGATTAGTTAATCGGTCGTGGTCATCGAGGGTGATTCCTCCTTTTCCACTCCCGACAACGACGCTATCGTGCAACACCTCAAGTGTGGACCTCGAGGGTGATTTCCTCTTACGTTCACCTTGATGTTTACATTAGGTGGGAATCCAACGAGGGTGATGCCTCGGATTCCTTCTTGATGTGGTAGCCACACGGACTGCCTTTACATCACTATTGTTACTGATTAAATTGGATAAAGACAGGTCGGCCCTGAGGGGTACCCGTGCGAGCATGTGATGCGAGTGATGTGGAGACGGGTTTGACCTGGAGGGTGCCCGCGAGGTAATTACGAGGCGCGGCCGGGCATTCTTAGCCCTTGCAGCAAGTCCTCGAGACGGGGCGACGGGGTCACATCGATCATGAGTCTCTTCTCGTTACCGCGTGCTCCTAATCCACTAATGATTTGGATATTTGATCCGAGGGGCCTCTAGCCTGATAGCACTAACCATCATGTGGGCATAGTATGGGCGTTCTGCGTCGTATACTTCAGCCGAAGCTTAATAGATGTCAGCAACTGAGCGGCACACGCTGGGTTGGACTGGGAACGCAGCCGCGCTTGTTTTAAGGGGTTGCTAGGTCTGCTCACCGGCGGTGTACGCAACGTGCAGGAGCGTCCGGGGCGATGGCCCAAGACCCCTGGGGGCATAGGTTAGTCCGGCGTGCTGACCTCTCTGTTAAGTATTCGGTCGGGTTGCGGCGTATCGTTTGTCCGAGGCCGGGCATGACCCAGTAAAGTGTGTCCGGCCGGAGTTAATCGAGCGTGGTGGGTAAGTTGGTGCACCCCTGCAGTGAAGAAAACATCTATCGATAGCCTGTCCTATGGTAACGGACACTCGGAGTTGTATCCCGATCAATACAACTAGAACCTGACACTTGAGATGATAACTGGATAGTATAGCTCTGGGATTGCTTTCTCGCAGGGAGTCGAGGAAGAATCTCTGGGCGAGGATGATAACACTACTATTACTTTACATTATGCTAATCTGCACTCTTCTAATGCTGCAAGACCACTGAAAGAAAGCAATCCCAGAGCCCTAGTATCCATTTCTCATCACAAGTATCTAGTTATAGTTGTATCGATCGGGATACAACTCCGAGCGTCCGTTACCGAGGATCCGGCTATGCATAGATTAGTTCTTCCCTGCAGGGGTGCACCAACTTACCCACCACACTCGCTTAACTTCAGCCGGACACACTTTTCTGGGTCATGCCCGGCCTCGGCCAAATGACACACCGCAGCCCTACCTAGAGCTCAGCAGAGAGGTCCCCGTTGGTCTACATCCTAAGCGCTCAGGGGTCTTGGGCCATCGCCCTGTGCACTCCGGGTCGTTGCGTGCAGGGTGGATACCAGCGTCGCCTTGGATGGCCGACACGATCCGACCGTGCCACAATGCTGAACTGGACATCTGACAGAGCTTTCGGCTGATGCATACGATGCAGAGTGCCCATAACTTTTCCCGCGTGATGGTTAGTGCTATTGGGCCAGAGGCCCACTCAGATCAAATATCCAAATCGTTAGTGTTTTGGTAGTACGTTAACGAGCAGAGACTCACGATCGATGTGACCCCGTCGCCCCGTCTCGAGGACTTGCGGCAAGGTCTAAGAATGCTCGGCCACGCCTCATATTTAACTCGCGGGTACTCTCTCTGGTCACCCGACTACACATCAATCGCATCACTTGCTCGCACGGGTACCCCTCAGGGCTGACCCGACTTTAGTATCATGGTTATGTGGTATAGTCATAGTATCCGTGTGTCCAGAACACCAAGGGGGAACCCTGAGGAATCACCCTCGATGCAATTGCACCTGATGTAATCGTCAAGGTGAACTAAGGAGGAATCACCCTCGAGGTCCACTCTTGAGGAGTTGCATGACAACGTCGTTACCAGGAGTGGAGAAAGAGGAATCACCCTCGAGGACCACAACCAATGAACTAACCTACAAGGTTAACATCAGAAGTGCTAACGAGGTATCACCCTCGGCACTCGATAGTAACCCGGTAGTGTCGTACAACTAGGGGGGTGATGTGCGGTGCCGGGGCCTGGTCTTCAATCCCGCTGATCGGGTCTTCTGATAATCCAGCGGGGCAGTTGGGTCAAAATGGGGTCTCTGACGGGTCCCTAACCAGCCTATGCTAAACAGTTTAGGAAAGCAGGTAATTATCAACAGCAGGTTACAAAATCAGGCTATGCATCAGAATAGGTAAAGCAGTAGCAGCAACAATTTCTAATGCAAGCATAAGAGAGAAGAGAATAGGCGATATCGGAATGTTCAAGGGGGGTTGCTTGCCTGGTTGCTCGGCGGCAAAGGCAAGGTCGTCAGTGGTGTCATCGGTCTCTGGAGCAGCGTTGGTGTCGGGGTCTACCGAAAGAGAAGAGGGGGAGGAAACAAATAAATACACAGCAATCATATGCAACACAGAGCATGCTATGCTATCGTGCAGTGCAGGGTTGCCTAAAGACATGTCTAAATCATATTAGTTAGTTTAGGATTAAAGTTAGATTTATTAACCGATATATATGCACTATTCATCTACCAGAAAAATGGGCAGAAATTTACGGGTTCACCTACGTAGAGGGTTCCGACATAGAAACCGACGGCACGATCAGATTCGTCTCGTCGTTCTGATCAACTTTCATGTAGAAAGTTTTCCGATCCGAGCTACGGTTTATTTATTATGAATTTTCAAAGATTAAAGTATTTTCTGGAATTATTTATTTAACAGAAATAGATCATGATGTCATCATTGCGTGGGGATGATGTCAGCAGCCAACAGGTCGGCTGACCAGGGTCAAACCTGACCTGTGGGTCCAGTGGGACCCACAGGTCAGCCTCTGTTAGCTTAACAATGGATTAAATTAACTAACAGACTAATTAGAGGGGTGGGCCCCAGATGTCAGTGGGTATTTAGGCTAAACTAATTAGTTTTTAATTAAAATGGTTTAATTAGACTAATTATAAATGGGGGCCCACATGTCAGTGGCTGGGGGCTGCCCAGTCAGCACGTTGACTGGGTCAACCCAGTCAACGGGGCCCCCGGGGCCCACTGGTCAGTGACCCAGGGGCGGGGCCCACCGAGCCACGTAGGTGGCCGGCGCCGGAGTGGTTCCGGTGGCCTCCCGCGGTGGCGAGCTCGCTGGAGACGCTCGAAAATGCGGCACAGGGCACCATATCGCGTGCGGTTCGTTGCAGTCGAACGAGTACTCGACGCCGCATCTCGTGGTGAGGTCGGTTGGGCTTGGAGGTGGCCGGAACTGCGCCAGTGACGAGTGGAGGCGGCGGTGTTTTTCGGGAGATCGACGCAACGCAGCAGCAGCGCGCTAACGCGTGAACTAACGGGCGTGGGAGGTACTACGCAACACAACGAGCACGTTGGACTCCAGCCCGTGACCAAATGGTCGACGGAGACACACCGGCGACGTACGCGGGCGGCGGCGCGTTCGGGCGCTGCGGAGGAAGCAGCTAGCGTGCGTACAAGAGCGACCAGAGGGAAGGGGTAGGAAGAGGGGCTCACCTCGCGGCACGCATGGTGGCCCTTGAAAGATTAGGAGCTGCAGAGGCATCGCCGGAGCCGGTGAAGAGCGGCGGCGATCGGAGAAGGGAACGGAGGAGGCCCGGTGCTGCAGTGCCTCCGAGCTCCAGCTGAGGCCACCAGACGATGAGGAGGACGATGGCGGACCTCTACGGCATCACGGCGGGTCGAGGCGATGACGGTGGCCGTGGTGGCGACAGAGAACGGCGGCGAGGGCGCTCGGCCTCGACGGATCTGGTGGGAGAGAGGGGAGGAGCGAGCGAGGGGAGAGGGAGGAGTGAACGGGGAGGACCAGGGGGGACGCACGAGGCCGAGGCCTTATCCCCTCGTCAGTGGGGCGTCGGTGGCCGTCGCGCTGTCGACGCCTCGGCGGCGCGGCGACCAGGGGCGAGGTGACACACAGGTGAGAGAGAAGGAGGGATGGGCCTGGTGGGTTGGCTCGGGGCACTGTGCACTTAGGCCTAGTGCACATTGCCTCTTTCTTTTATCTTTTCTATTTTATGTCAACAGCAAGCTTTTGCATTTCTGTGAGCTACCAAATGAGTTTGCAAAAAGGTGAAACTTGCTCACCTTAGTTCAATGCAATATCCAGCACTGCCACAAAGTTTGAGCAATTTTGGAATTCATTTGGATTTTCCAAAAATGGAAATGGCATTTTTAGTGCTGATCTGGCACTGTTTTAAATGCTGTGGCTCATTTTGGATTGATGATGATGTTGTGTTCCTTAACAGCAAATGGTTTTGGAATATTTGCTAGCAGGTGAACATTTTTCCAGCAAATTTTGAACAACTTTATTTTGTACTTGAATTTGAATTAATTTCAGAGAGAAATTTGAATTGATTTGTTTAACCAATATGATCAAGCTCTGCAAATGAAAATGACTTGGCAATATTAGCAGAGTGTCATAGTGATTATTACACAGGGGTGTTACAGGCCAATGAACCATGGTCTTCGCAAACGCGAGCCTCGCCCCCTCAAGGCACGCCGACCGCTTCACGGCGTCAATCCAGAGCGGTGCCTCCCGCAGCCTTTGCACAAGGTCGAAGTAGGTGTCCGGAATGGGCTCGGCCGGCCATAGGCTGACACAGAGGTCCTTCAAGGCCAGTTCGGACATCCGATGCATCTCCATCAGCTCCATCATTTGATTGCTGAGGAGGGGAGGACGCTCGGAGTCCGGAAACTGTGCCCAAAAGAGTCGCTGCATGGAATCCTTCTCGCGAGTGGCATAGTGCCTCGCCGTGGCCGCCGCATTCTTCGGGAATTCAGCAAAGACGCCTGCGGAGCGCCAGACCCTCATCAGCCGGGCGAATCTGTTGCCTCCGAACACACTCTGCAATAAATATTTCTTACCATTGACGATTTGTGCGGCTTGCCGAAGCTCCTCCCGGACACCTCGGGCGTCACTGCTCGCCTCCTAGAGCTCTTTCTCCGCCTTGGACAAACGGGAGGATTGCTCCTCCCGCCCCTTCTCAAGGGCCTCAAGCTTCTCAGCGGCATCCCAGAGCTCCCCTTGGACCTCGGTTACCCGAGATTCATGCTGCTCAGCAGCACGCTTGGCCTGCTCAAGCTCGGACACCGCCCTCTCAGTGGCTGTCCTCTTCTTGGCCGCCTCGGCCTCAGCTTTCTTAAGGGCCTCCTTCAAGCCCTCGACCTCGGCGGTAGCAGCTGCAAGATCATCAAGATAAAGGATCAGTCAATGGTCCGGCCAGTCCCCATCTGGCAAATACACATCTTTTTACATAGCTTACCTTGCGCCTCGTCAAGCCGTTTGTTGACAAGGTCCAGCTCTTGATCGGAAAGCTTGAGTTTTCGATCCATCTCCTCTAACACCGCGGCATTAGAAGCCGCGGCCACGGAAGTTGCCTGTGTTAGCATCAGAAATGTCGACATTGTTAGCCGACCTACCGAATTTGATCCTCTGCAGGTCTCTTCGAAGAACCTGGCAGAGTCTCGGGGGCTACTATGTATGCGTCCTACTTAAACTAAGAACTATAACCGCATTATGAGGAAGGATCATTACTTGACTTACCTCAAAGCCTGTTAGAAGGCCTTGGACAGCGTCATTCAGTCCGGATTGGACGGACCGAACACTCTGCATAACCGCACCCATAAGGGTGCGGTGCCCTTCAACGATGACGGAGTTGCTCACCAACTCCTCCAGCGTGTCCGGCCAGCCCACCACCGCCTGTGCGGAGGTGTTCGGTGCCGGCGTTGGCTCCCTGGCCCCCTCCCCGCTGGGAGGAATCTGTGCCGTCGAGGGCCTTGGAGGCTCGGGAGCGGTTGACGGAGAGGGTCCGGCTGGCCCGGCTCTTTTCCCTCGTCAGCCAGGAGGGACGCTCCCTCCTGGTCTTCAGTGACCGACGTGTTGACCTCGGCCATTACGACATCTACCTCCCCCTCCGTGTTTCGAGGAGGAGTTCTTTGGGACCGCACCTCCTCAGCCTCTTCGGGGACCAAAGGAGGCGCGGAGTGCGCCATAGACCCACTGTCCGCCAGCTCGGCGGGCGGAGACGTCCCTTTCGAGATTTGCTCGGTGGGGCGCTCATGCGGGGGACTGCAATTCGGAGGGGTTAACCTTCGACTAAAACAAACTACTGAAAGCGTAATAGCTGAAAATACAGACACCTTACCTACTGGCAGCGGGCTTGACCCTAGATCCCTTCTTCGGGAGCTCCTCGGACGCCTCGGACTTCTCGTCATCCGAGCTGTCAGGAATAACCAGCTTAGGCCGGTGTCGTGTCTTTGGGGCCGGGGAAGGTTGGACCTCCTCGGCGTCCTCGGACGCCGGCCTCTTTTTGGAGTGCGAAGAGGCACTCTCCTCTTCGTCCTCCTCCTCCTTGCCCCCATCCTGTACGGATGAGGCCGCAGCATCTCCGGACCGGTTGCCCGGACGGATCCTGTGGCGGAGGCCCTCCCTGGCCTCCGGTGCATCTTGCTTCTTGCCCTTATGAGCGGGTGCCTTGTAGGGCACCACGACCAGCATCTTCTCCAGCTGCTCTAATCGGGGCCCCTCCGGCAGCGGCGCCGGGCCACTGATCTTCTTGGCCTTGGCGAGCCAGCCCTGCAGAATCCACATAACCAGGTTAGATCAAATCTCATGTAATGTGAATATCCGAATACTCTTCGAAGAGACATGCCACTCACCTCCCTTGGGGGATTCGCAGCGTCAAGACCGATGTCCTTCCCCTCGGCCGGCCACTCCTTCTGGGGCTAGAATAGTTGGCCCCATATCTTGTCAGGAGTCATGCCGAAGAGGTGCCGCACAGTGGCCAGATCCTCGGGCTCGTGCTCCCACATGGGCTTGGCCCTCTCTTGGCAAGGGAGGAGCCCACGGTGAAGCATGATCTGGAATACGTCGACCAGCCTCGCACCGGTCTCTATTATGTTGTCGACGCGCTTCTACAGCGCTTTGGTGTCGGCAACACATCCCCAGTCCGGACTCTTGGTGGTCCAGGAGGCCAATCTGGTGGGGGGTCCGGACTGGAAGGTGGGGGCCGCTCCCCATGCAGCCTCCCTCGGCTCAGTGATGTAGAACCACTCCTTCTGCCACATCCGGATGGTGTCGACGAAGTGGCCGTCCGGCAACTGGACCCGTGTCAGCTTGCTGATCATGGCCCCTCTGCAGTCCGCGTGTTCGCTGCCGACCACCTTGGGTTTCAGGTTGAACACCTTCAGCCATAAGCCGAAGTGCGGCTGGACCCGGAGGAGCGCTTCACAGACGACGATGAAGGTCGAAATGTGGAGGAGGGAGTTGGGGGCTAGATCGTGGAAATCCAGCCCATAGTAAAACATTAGCCCCCGCACAAAGGGGTGCAGTGAAAATCCAAGCCCCCTAAAGAAATGGGGGAGAAAAACTACCCTTTCGCACGGCTTGGGCGTAGGGCTGATCTGGGCAAGTAACCGGCCTCCTTCAGCTTCAGTATATCCTCGTTGGTGACGGAGGAGGCCTCCCACTTCCCATTGGTGCCGGATCCGGCCATGGTCGAAGGAGGTAAAGTGGGATTGGCTATGGAAGCAGGGAGAAAGGGCGCTGGAGCTCTGAAGAATCGCGAGTGCGGAAGGTAGGAGAAAGCATGGGATGAAGACTGTAGCGCCCCCCCCCCCTTTATAGACTGTGGGCACGCCAGAGATCCCTTTTTTCAAGCCGTTGGCCTCTCCACTTCCAGATATGTCCGCAACATTATGAGCGGGGAGGGGAATCGAGATCATTAACCATATCCCCTGAAAAGCGGGACACGATCTCCACCTTGAAGGGACGTGTCAAGCGTGGCGTCAGCCTCAAGCCGTGCTTTGAGAAATAGTAACTGCTTGGCGTTATGGCCGGAAGCGACTCTTCGTTGAAGGAGAAAAAGTTGTCAGATAAAGGCACTATTTGTGCTTGAGCGATATTTTTATTACTACCTTCGATGTTAAGTAAAACAGCCGTTTCAGACTCCGAACATCACTTGGTACCGAATAGGGGGAAGACTTGCTAAGGAACTCGCCCCGCAAACCGAATACAGGTCGGGATGGATACCGGATACAAGTCTCGGCGTTGGAGGCAAGTTTGGGGGCTACTGAGGGAGTCATGGACTAAGGGGTCCTTGGGGCGATGGCCCATTATGCATGGGCCGGACTGGTAGAGCCGTGTGGTGACCGGAGACCTGTGAAGCCGTGGTGTGCCCTCCAAGTCAAGGGTGGACGAGATCTCTTTCCCTCTTGTTGTAATCTATCTTCGGTAACCCTAACCCTATCGGTGTCTATATAAACCGAGGGTTGTAGTCATTAGGGGCAGAGCTATCTTCATCCCCCCGTAGTCTAGGGTTTAGCTCATATTGATCTCGAGGTAGATCTACTCTGTAAACCACGATATACAATCAATACAATCAAGCAGGACGTAGGGTATTACCTCTTCGAGAGGGCCCGAACCTGGGTAAACACTGTGTTCGTCGTCCTTTGTTACTCATCGATCCTAGATCCACAGCTCGGGACCCCCTACCCCGAGGTCTGCCGGTTTTGACACTGATAGTCATGATTATTTCAAGTTCTATCAATTGCCCAACAGTAATTTGTTTACCCACCGTATGCTATTTTTCTCGAGAGAAGCCACTAGTGAAATCTACGACCCCCGGGTCTATTCTTTATCATATTTGCTTTCCGATCTATTATTTGCCTCTTTTATTTTCAGATCTATTATTCCAAAAACCCAAAAATACCTTGCTGCATTTTTTTGTTATTTATTTTATCTCGCGTTCCCGCGAGATCTATTTATCCAATCTACTACAAATTTATCTATCTTTTACCCGGGAGGGATTGACAACCCCTCTTACGCGTCAGGTTGCAAGTATTTGTTCTTTGTGTGCAGGTACCGTTTACATAGTGTTGCGTGGTTTTCCTACTGGTTCAATAACCTTGGTCTCATCACTGAGGGAAATACCTACCGTAGCTGTGTTGCATCATCCCTTCCTCTTCGGGGAAACTACTGACGCGGACACGAGCCATCAAGAAAGGATTTCTGGCGCCGTTGCCGGGGAGACATCATCAACATCTATCAGGTTCCTAATCACAAATCTCATCTCCTTGCAATTTACATTATTTGTCATTTGCCTCTCATTTTCATCTCTCCCACTTCACAAAAATTTGCCATTTCATTCGCTCTCTTTTTTGTTCGCCATTTTCTCGTCAGATCTATTTTTGTGTGCAATCTTGTTTGCGTAGTCACGATGACTCAAGAGAATACCAAGTTGTATGATTTTTCCAATACCAATAATAATGATTTTATTACCACTCCGATTGCTCCTCCTACCACTTGTGCGGAATCTTGTGATATTAATGCCGCTTTGTTGAATCTTGTTATGAAAGATCAATTTTCCGGTACTCCTAATGAGGATCCCGCATCCCATCTTAACACATTCGTAGAATTATGCGATATGCAAAATAAAAAAGATGTGGACAATGATATTGTGAAGTTGAAATTATTTCCGTTTTCTTTGCGAGATCGTGCAAAAATTTGGTTTTCATCTTTGCCTCGCAATAGTATCGATTCTTGGGATAAGTGCAAAGACGCTTTTATTACTAAGTATTTTCGCCCGCGAAAATTATTTCCCTTAGAACTCAGATCATGAATTTTAAGCAACTTGAGCATGAACATGTTGCACAATCTTGGGAAAGAATGAAATTGATGCTAAGAAATTGTCCTACTCATGGTTTAAATCTTTGGATGATCATACAAATTTTCTATGCGGGATTGAATTTTGTTTCTAGAAATCTTTTAGATTCCACCGCGGGTGGTACTTTTATGGAAATTACTTTGGGTGAAGCACCTACTAGTAAAAAGGTCAATTCGGTTGAAGAAATTAATTCGTTGAGTGAAAAAGTTGATGCTCTTATGAAATTGGTTGCTAATAAAAATACTCCTATTGATCTTAATGCTGTGCCTTTGTCTACTTTGATTGAGCAAAATAGTGAATCCATAGATGTGAATTTTGTCTCGCGAAACAATTTTAATAACAATGCTTATAGAGGTAATTTTAATCCTAGGCCTTTTCCTGGAAATTCTTCTAATAATTATGGCAATTCCTATGGCAATCCTTCTTACAATAATAATAGGAACACCTCTGATCTTGAGAATAATATTAAAGAATTTATCAGTGCTCAAAAAGTTTTCAACAACACGATAGAATAAAAGTTGAATAAGATTGATGATATGTCCAGAAGCATTGATAGAATTTCTCATGATGTAGAAAATCTCAAGATGAAATTTTTTGTGCCTAAGGTTGATGAATCAATTAAAGCTTTATATGTTTCTATGGATGAAAGTAAGAAAAGAACCGCTATGCTTAGAGCTAAAAGAGAATTTTTAGAAAAAGCGTTTTCTAGCGATTGCTTTCATAAGAATGATGAAGATCTTAAAGTGATTGGTGTTTCTTCTGTTGATTCCTTGTTTAGTAAAATTAAAATTAATAATAAAGGGACTGGAGCAGAGTCAACTTTACCTAGAAGGTGTCCCGATAATTTGGAGGGTGAAAATCTTGTTGAGAAAATTGATAAAAGTGGGTTTGGAGAGGTCAAAACTTTAACTAGTGATGTGCCCACTCTTTTGGATTACAAAGACTTTAATTCTGATAATTGATCTTTGATTTATTGTATTTCTTTGTTACAATGCATGATTAATTCACCCCATGCTTATGAACAAAATAAAGCTTTTACTAAACATATTGTTGATGCTATGATGAAAGCTTTGGAAGAAAAGTTGAAATTAGAGATCTCAATTCCTAGAAAATTACATGATGAATGGGAACCTACCATCAAAGTCAAGATAAAAAATTATGAGTGTTTTGCTTTATGTGATTTGGGTGCTAGTGTTTCCACAATTCCGAAGTCTTTGTGTGATGTTCTTGGTCTTACCAATATGGAGGAGTGTTCTTTAAATTTGCACTTGGCGGATTCTACTATTAAAAAACCTATGGGAAGAATTAATGATGTTCTTATTCTTGCAAATAGGAATTATCTGCCCATAGATTTCATTGTTCTTGATTTTGATTACAATCCGTCTTGTCCAATTATACTTGGTACACCGTTTTTACATACTATTGGTGCCGTGATTGATATGAAAGAGGGCAATATTAAATTTCAATTTCCACTAAGGAAGGGTATGGAAAACTTCCCTAGAACAAGAATTAAGCCTCCATATGAATCAATCATGAGGGCATCCTATGGATCTAGAAACAAAGATGACAATACTTGAATCTATGCTTTATGCCTAGCTAGGGGCGTAAAACGATAGCGCTTGTTGGGAGGCAACCCAATGAATAAAATGTATTTTTACCTTTTTATTTCTGTTCTTGAGTGTTTGCACAATTATGCCTCTGTTATGATTATGTTTTTTATGTTTTAATTAGTGTTTGGGCCAAGCAAAGCCTTTGGGATTATGTTGGGTGATAGTTGATTTGATCTTGTTGGAAAACAGAAACTTTTGCATCCAGTAAAACAATTTTGAAAAATCACAGAAGCGACGAAAGCTTCTGATTTTTTTTTACAAAAGATTGATATGCAAATTCCTACATTTTCCTAATTTTTCAGAATTTTTGGAGTTACATAAGTATACGAAGTTTTCAGATTGCTACAGACTATTCTGTTTTTGACAGATTCTGTTTTCTTTGCGTTGTGTGCTTATTTTGATGAATCTATGGACTCTATCGGGGGGTATGAGCCATAGAAAAGTTGGAATACAGTAGATATAATGCAAGAATAAAATATGAATGGGCTTGCAACAGTACTTAGAGTAGTGATTTGCTTTGTTATACTAACGGATCTCACGAAGGTTTTGTTGAGTTTTGTGTGATTGAAGTTTTCAAGTTTTGGGTGAGATGAAGGAATAAGGAGTAAGAAGAGCCTAAGCTTGGGGATGCCCCATGGCATCCCAAGCTATTATCTAAAAGAGAAGCAAGCAACTAAGCTTGGGGATGCCCCCGAGTGGCATCCCCTCTTTCTTCTAACGACCATCGGTATTTTACTTGGAGCTATATTTTTATTCATCACATGTCATGAGTTTTGCTTGGAGCGTCTTGTGTTATATGAGTCTTTGCTTGTTTTGCTTTTTAGTTTGTGCTAAGTATCCTTGCTGGACACACCTATTTGAGAGAGCCAAAATTATGCTATGACTTGTTAGAATTGCTCTATGTGCTTCACTTAAATTTTTCTTGAGCTATGGAATTGCTCTAGTGCTTCACTTATATCTTTTTGAGCACGGTGTGCTTTATTTTTGAAGAAATGCTCTCACGCTTAACTTAGATTTATTTGAGAGTTAGTAATTTTGAAGAAATTCTCTCATGCTTCACTTATATTATTTTGAGAGAAGAAAATTTTTATGCTCATGTTCTTCACTTAGATTTGTTTGAGCTATCAAAAGCAACATATGAAACTAGTCCCAAAGTGATAGATATTCAAGAGGGATATAATAAAAACTTTCATGAAGATCATTGGACAAAATAAACTTGATTCTTTGTAATAGTTTTGCGGTATGATGATAATGATATGTGAGTCATGTTGGTGAGTAATTGTGCTTTAGTAAGAATATTGGTGTTAAAGTTTGTGATTCCCTATGCAAGCACGAAAGTCAATAGTTATGCAATGAAATTAGATCCTACTTGTGGTGCATTATTCGATGTTAGTTATGCTTAATGCTCGCTTATGAGATTTTTCGTTTCTTGGTTGGATGCTTCTCAATCTTTTTGCTAGCCTTCACTTGTACCAAATAGGATTACTACTTGTGCATCCAAAATTCTTAAACCCAATATTGCCATATGAGTCCACTATATCTACCTATATGCAGTAATTCTGTGTCGTTCTAAGCAAATTTGTATGTGCCATCTCTAATTTTCAAAATAAATTTCCTTTTTGTGTGCTCGTACCGCTCATGAAATGGTAGGGGGTGGCTGATATTTTTCCATGCTAGATGTGTTATTCTCAAGATGAGTGTTTATTCACTTGTTATTGTATGAAAGTACGGCAAAGATATTAGGGATGCCCAGTCCCGAAATGAAAAAATGAATTTACTTTATGTTGTCAAATAATAAATTTCATGGAAAGTATTGGGAACTACTTGATCGTTTTGGTTGACAGGAAAAGCATGCCACCCAAAATGTTTTATCTCTATCTTTTTTGCTTTGAGCTCTGGCACCTCTACAAATCCCTACTTCCCTCTGCGAAGGGCCTTTCTATTTACTTTATGCACATTTTATTTTTATTTGAGTCTCCATCTTCTCTTATAAAGCACCAACTAGGAGTCACTATTATCGTACTTGAGCATTGGGTATAGCTAATATGCGAGTGTGTTTCATGAATAGATCAATGATTGAGCATAATGGGCTAGGGATAACTTGCTTTAGTGTTGATATTTTGAAAGACATGGTTGCTTGTTGATATGCTTGAGTATTGAAATCTTCATGTCAGAACTAGACTATTGCTTTGAATCATATAAAAGTCCATATGTCCATGCTACAAAAGAAAAGAAATTGTGATGAACATGTTAGGCAATATTCCACATCAAAAATTCTGTTTTTATTAATTACCTACTCGAGGACGAGTAGGAATTAAGCTTGGGGATGCTGATACGTCTCCAACGTATCTATAATTTTTGCTTGTTCCATGCTGTTATATTATCATTCTTGGATGTTTTACAATCATTTTATAGCAACTTTATATCATTTTTTGGGACTACCTATTGACATAGTGCCCAGTGCCAGTTCCTGTTTTTTTTCTTTTTTTTACTTCGCAGAAAATCATTACCAAACGGAGTCCAAACGCAGCGAAACTTTTTGGAGATTTTTTATGGACCTGAAGGAACAACTTGGGCCGAAGAAGTACCAGAGGGGTGCCCCAAGGGGGGCACAACCCACCTAGGCGCGCCTGGGGGCCCAGGCACGCCCTGGTGGGTTGTGCCCTCCTCGGTGGCCTCCCGCACCGCCTCGTTGCTCTATAAATACCCCGAAAATCCAAAACACTAGGGGAGTCGACGAAACACTATTCCAACCGCCGCAAGTTCCAGAACCACCAGATCCAATCTAGACACCATCATGGAGGGGTTCATCATCCTCATTGGTGCCTCTCCGATGATGCGTGAGTAGTTCATTGTAGACCTACGGGTCCGTAGTTAGTAGCTAGATGACTTTCTCTCTCTCTCTCTTTTGATTCTCAATACAATGGTCTCTTGGAGATCTATTTGATGTAACTCTTTTTGCGGTGTGTTTGTTGGGATCCGATGAACTTTGAGTTTATGATCTGATCTATTTTATCCATGAAAGTTATTTGAGTTTTGATCTCTTATATACATGATTGCTTATAGCCTCGTATTTCTTATTCAAATCTTTGGTTTAGTTAGGCCGACTAGATCGATTTTTCTTGCCATGGGAAGAGGTGCTTTGTGATGGGTTCGATCTTACGGTGCTCAATCCTAGTGATAGAAGGGGACATGACACGTATGTATCGTTGCTATTAAGGATAACGAGATGGGGTCTATTCCTACACGAATAGATCTTGTCTACATCATGTCATCGTTCTTATTGCATTACTCCGTTTCTCCATGAACTTAATACACTAGATGCATGCTAGATAGTGGTCGATGTGTGGAGTAATAGTAGTAGATGCCGGCAGGAGTCGGTCTACTAATTTTGGACGTGATGCCTATATAATGATCATTGCCTGGATATTGTCATGATTATTTGAAGTTCTATCAATTGCCCAACAGTAATTTGTTTACCCGCCGTATGCTATTTTTCTCGAGAGAAGCCACTAGTGAAATCTACGACCCCCGGGTCTATTCTTTATCATATTTGCTTTCCGATCTATTATTTGCCTCTTTTATTTTCAGATCTATTATTTCAAAAAACCCAAAAATACATTGTTGTAATTTTTTTTATTTTTTTTATCTCGCGTTCCCACGAGATCTATATATCCAATCTACTACAAATTTATCTATCTTTTACCCGGGAGGGATTGACAACCCCTCTTACGCGTCGGGTTGCAAGTATTTGTTCTTTGTGTGCAGGTACCGTTTACATAGTGTTGCGTGGTTCTCCTACTGGTTCGATAACCTTGGTCTCATCACTGAGGGAAATACCTACCGTAGCTGTGCTGCATCATCCCTTCCTCTTCGAGGAAAATACTGACGCGGACACAAGCCATCATGTGGCACCTCTGTTTTGCGAATATCTCAAGGTGACGCCACCTAATATTGATGGACGGAGGCTATGTCGGAAGGGCAACCTGGGCGGGTGCCCCCAGGTGAGTGCGCAAGGTGCCGAGTGCGCAAGGTGCCGATGTGTGACACCTAGCAGCGCCATCCCCTATGGGCCCTACTTTTCTCCCTTTCTTTAGGACTTCATGAGTTCCTTTCAAACGTTCGCCCATTTTTTCCAACATTTTTTTTATCTTTTGGGAAAGTTTCCTAAAATCAAAATGACCATGTACGAAGACATCCTTATGACATTTAATTAGTAGGTTAGTCTATAGAATAATTAATGATCTGCAATTAAAAAATATGTAGTTAAAATTAAAAATCTCTACTCCTAATAGAGCAGTTGGTAGGATTGCGTCCACGGTTTATTTTCGACTGGTTTATTTTCGTCTGGTTTATTTTCGTCTCACCTTCCATCATCATATCCTCACGTTGATTTTTCTTACCCTCTCAATAAAAACTTTCTTAACATGTGCAAACTTTCCTAACCAGGCATGTCACAAATGGGCAGGTACTAATATCATGTTAACGAACAATAAAACATCATTTTCATGGAAATCAATTCAAAATCCTAACTTTCCTAACAGATCGATTCTTACCTTTCTTAATCTTTCTACTCCTAATCTCTACTCCTAAAGTCTGAGTACGTAGGTTGTCGCTCTTTTTGTTTGTTCGCTCCTCCCCTCCCATCGATCGAAAGCATCTGGTACCGACCGATTTTTGGGAGCTGACAAAGGTTTTTTTTTCTGATTTGTTTCTCTTTTTTTGGAGGATCCCGATTCTGATTTTCTTTCCATTCTTTCCCAACAATCCCCACCCGATCTGAATCATGGGTTGCCTCCCTTTCAAGTTCCTACCCATCCCGTCCGTTCTACAAGCCATGGAAGAGAGAGAGCGGAGATGGGAGCATGGTGGCCTCTGGACCATCACGCGGGAAAAGGACATGCCGATGCACTGCCGCCCACCTCGCCGCCGCCGCTGCTCGCGTGATGGTTCTCCTCCGTCCACCCCCACCTCCAACTCGATCTCCGGCTGTCGCAACCCTGCAGATGGCCAGTCTGGGTACAAGCACCTGCCGCGCATCACGGAGGACACAGCCCGCACGCCGCTCTTAGCGTCGTCTTGTACGTGGCCAACTGCGGGCCTACGGTGGTGCTGACCCACGACGATCTCGCCTTGCCTTTGAGGCCACCGCCACGGATGACAGCGGCGAGTGTCATCGTCCGTTTTCGTGAGTCCGCCACCGTGGCCGTGATGGCCGCGTCCCAGTTGCGCTCAAGGCCCTGGTCGCCATCTCCCTTCCCCCGGTGGCTCTCTCGTCGTGCATTCACTTGGTCGATGAGTTCGTCACTGCCGTCGAGGAACATGTCAGTGAACTCGAGTCCCAGCCGTTAAGCTTGTTAGTAATAAGTTTGGGTTCAGTAGAATATGTAATTTTGTTCCTTCTGCAGGAGCTTCTTGCAGCTGTGGACAGGATGCTGTTGGCTAATGCGGCTGACTTGTGCCACTCAAACTGCTGACTTTTGTGTTGCAGCCGCTTTCTCACACTGCTGACTTGTGCCACTTCCGCTCATGGAATTGACCCAACTCAAAGTGCTCCTCTCATGTCTATTTCTATCTAGGAAGTCAGACCTGAATTTAACCAGATGACCTACAATATCTAGCAACTCAAACCACCGAGTCATATTAGAGTAATTTTTTAATACAGTCATAAAGCTATCCATCACGACATGCAATTTTATTATTCTCATTAGAGGTTAACTAAGTATTTTTTCAGGCACCTAGACAAATTCTGGAAGGAGCGGCATGACTGGGAACGGAACTGAATAAGTTCAGGGAGTTGTCCGAGATTCAATATGGTTTTCAATATGGTTCGGGATTGATACATCAAAGAGTTTAAAAGTGTGCTATATTATATACCAAATATACTGTTACGCATATGAAATCATGACACTAATTAGATGAGTTCTTTTCACTAATTTCTGAACAAATTTCCATTGTTCAGGTTCTGACTTCATTTGTTGAGATTTTGAATTTTTTTACATGTGAGCAATGAAAACACCTTATTATTTGAGGTTCCTCTGCTTTTGAATTTGGTAAATGACAATTTTCTTCTTCTTATAGGCATTGTTAGCCATCTGAAATGATCTAAGGTGCCACTCAGAATCTGGGTGGCATAGCAACTTCTGCCAGCAGTGCAGAAGAAGAAAGGCACCTGCACAAGCTTTATTTTCAACGATGAGGACACTTCAAGGTGATTAATTGTGTTACCGATGCTACAATAAATAGTGCATAGTAAAGAAAATTTACTATTGGGCATCTATCAGTTAGATAATTCTTACTTTTCTTAGCTCGCGTTACAGTCTGCCTTTTATATATGTTGTTATAGGTGTTGTCATTTTAAGTTCTCCTGCACATTATATTACCCTTTTGTGTATATCTTGGTTGCTGCCTGTTGCAGAACTGTAGGATCTACTTTCCCTGCTGGTGATTAACACCACACATTTTATGTTCATATTAGCTTTGTTGACAAGGAAACAATTACATGCTTTAGGGGGCTGAACATAGGTTATATGATATCAAGGTGAAGGATATATAGATAAATCACCTTTGGACTATCTACATATATCAGCGACACCTGCTTCTCAAATTGGAAAATTTTGAATTTTTATTTATCATTCAGACCATACATACATGCTTTTGCAGATTAGTTTTTTATCGATCATGGCAACCTTCAAATTATATAACTACAGCACACGTAGTATCTGCACATCTATGGGCTTCTTGTCTGCTAGGATAAAAAAATCATCCTGTTTCAAATATCTGAGAAATAACTCTTATCTAAACCGAGACACATTTTTATGCGGAAATTTAAATCGTATGGAAAGTTATTTGCACTAAATACAAATTAGAACATACATAGACATTTATTTTCTTTCTGCAGAATGGTTAGTGTAAACTGTAAACTTACTTTGAGTTGTATATGATTCTGTATCTGACCATATAATCTCATGTGTTGATGTGGTTGCAGATCAGAACTTGAAATTATCCTGCAATGTATTGACTGCTCGGAGCTAACTTGACTACGCCAGATTTCTTGTATGGCTCAAAGTAGTTAGTATCCCCCCTTATTATCAGAGAGGTACTACTTCAAACATCTCTTCTTAATGTTTTATTTCGTGGTATACAGTATGATGGAGTGTTAGATGGCTTGACTTTTGTGGCACTCATTTATAACCTTTCAGTTTAGGAGTTTTCATGGCCTCTTGATCCATGAGAGTATGCTCATGTTGAAGAAGTTACAGTAATAATGAGGGGCGTGATAAATATTTGTTATATAGCACACATTCCTAATAAATATGACATGTGGACGATTTACTGTTTATGTTATTAGAATTTCATTGCATTATCATACGGTAAAATATGAGTGCCATGTCAGAATATGGTTCTTGAGTCGAAAGGTCATATTCGAGATTGCAGGTTCTATGACAGTGGAGTAATGTTCATAAATTATATATTGCTTTCGAGTTTGGACCTGGAATAATAAATGTGCTGCCTTTATATATATGAACACCTATTGTATATTTCTTTCAAGACATAATAACTACTATTATTTGGATTGTTCCCGTGAACTGATTTGACCTTGATTAAGAAGTACAAAGTTTGTAGGTTGTTTGACCTACTATATCAAGTAACACTTGACTTCTCATGGCTCTCCACGCATTTGCAAAAAACAAAGTTAGTACACACTACCTAGAGCTATGGAGATTAGATCTGAAAATGTTGTCCTGCGGTTTATTAACTGATATAAATCATGCACAATCCTCTACATTAAAAAATAAACCAGACACAAAATAGTATACTTCTTCCAAGTACTACCTCCAGATGGGCAGGGGGTCCTGCATTTTATAAAGAAGAAGAGAGTTACCCGGTTAATTAGGGGAAACCAGGTGAAAACCAGATACAAAGGGCACACAGTCCACCACCGTTCGTGATGGAACTACTGCTTTTGTGAAATTTCACATGAGCTAGATTACTAACATTGATCTAATGCTTGTATGGCAACCTATTCCTTTATCGGTTCAATTACAGAGTTTGTGATTATGTGAATGGAGTAATGGAGCTAAGGAAAACCAAGGTAACAATTACTGATACTCTTCCCAGGCAGTTTCAATCATATCCGTGTTTGCTTTCTGTTTTCTACTGCCTAGAGGTGTGTACATTTATTCCAACCCAGGTTTCTTTCAAGAAGGATCCGGATATGTGTTCGAGGAATGTCTACATGATAAAACAACACCTTCAAGTTTGGTGATAGTTATGCTATCAAACTTTTAATGGGGATCTCAATTTGTATTTTTTATGGAGCACTGGGCTCATTGGTGAGACTTGTGAGGATGTGCCTAGGCTGAGGATGGCCGCTATGTCGGTGCCAAGCGGCATGTGTTTAAATGGAGTATCCTTGTCAGGAGAGCTGATTGCTGAAATATTGTAGTTTATGGATGAAAGGATTCATCATGTTGCGGCCTTCGTTAGTAGTGGACTCTTAGGAATTAATCAAGGGCGCTATGCTATTTTAAGCTGAGATTCTATCGTAGTTATATTTATTTTTGCTTATCTAGCTGTTTGCCATGCAGTTCTCGCTATTGGTGGGAACATTTGTTTTCTCAGATCATATCTGGTGGTACTATAGCATGGCTTTCGATATTCTAATGTATTTTAAATTTATTTTTTGGTCTATTTTCTAACTTCTTACAACTCACGGTGGATCTGTGTATAAAAGTGTGATCGGGTAAAAACATGAAAGAACTAGGAATCAAATAGTGGATTGTACTTCATGTGTGCATTGAGATGAACTGATTTTAGAAGCAACAAGTTGTAAAACAGTTTAAAGTTATATCCAACTGCTCAGTAAGAACAAAGATAGATCAGTAGTTGGTTACTTGAAGTGTCTGGCAACAGTATTTTGTTTCGGGTTTAGCAAGATTATCATTGACGTGAGATTATGTGTGATGTCCACTTGTCCTATAAAAAATTACATGGACACACGTGCCCCCCCCCCCCAAATTATATTATGCAGCAGATGTGGATGTGGAATGGGGTTAGTCTACTGAGTTACTGCTAATTTTCCTACTTTAGAAAATGTGGTACAATTGTGTTTCATTAGAGATGGCTTTGTAGAATTTGCATGACCGAGCCATTTATATTTTTTCCATCAAGTCGTACAATTTTTTGGTTATGATAGAACAGTAAATCCATTGGTTGGTTGCTTCAAGAGTTGATAACGGACACGATGGCGTATTTGCATGCCCAATAATGGATATCATATTTTATTTCATGGTAATGCATGGCATTTCAACTCTATGTTGCAATGTAGTAATGGATCAGGAGACATCAAATCTGCCGTCTTGCCTTGGGGGGTGGGGTGAGGGCGTCATGAACAGCGCTCACCTCCTCTCCCTTTATGGTGGTGGCAGATGGACACGAACACATGGGAGGAGGGGATCAGGGCAGCCCGTGGGGAAGTAAGATGTGAAGGAGAGAGGGCTCCATTGCGAAGGTGAGGTGGTCATCATCTGGTTTTAAATTAGAGAGTTCTAGCGAGAAATGTTCCGCTATGGCCGAAAAACGAGTAGGAATGGGACGGTCTAGCAGAAAAAAGTGGGCGGGGGTTTTGTGTTGGGCCCGCGTGTTGGCGATAACATGGCGGATAGTCCGAAAAACTACATTTCTCTCCACATATGGTCTGGATTTCAGGAAGCCCGGACTGTCCTGACGGTTGAATTTCGATGAGCTGAGAGAAATGAGCTTCTACTTTCAATACGATCTTAATTATTTATTTAATTTATTTATATCAAATGGTAGCCCGTAGCAACGCACGGGCATTCTACTAGTAATTGATAAGTTTGCAACATATCATACTACGTGTGAGCATTCTCTTGAATTTTTTGGGCACTGGTTCTTTGTGTGGACAAAGGCACGCTAGTTATGGTCTGACAACTCCGAGTGTTCGTGTCCGGTACCTCTGACATTAGCGTGATTCCTGAGGTATCTTTGGACAACTCAGTAACTTCGGGCGTCGTTGTGAACTTCTAAGAATGTTGTTTTCCCTCCCGATCACTTCAAAATTTGAACATGTTTGTATTTTCGGGTATGCTTGCAGAAACTTCCAGGCACATTGCTTTTTCATCCAACCACTAGATTTTTGCCCTTGAGAGGGAAGATGCTTTAGCATGTTGAGAGACTGCTTGCATTACCATGAATCCTGAGGTATCTTTGGACATCTCAGTAACTTCGGGTGCCGTTGCGAACTTCTAAGAATGTTGTTTTCCCTCCCGATCACTCCAAAAATTGAACGTGTTTGTACTTCCGGATATGCTTGCAAAAACTTCCAGGCTTAGGCACTTGAGAAGTTTCCTACGTGGGTGGGCTAAGCATCTTAGCGGGATTTATAAGGTCGAAAAGGAACAGCTCCTTACCCTTATTCAGTCCCTAGATGTAAAAGCAGAAACCACGGTTCTGCCAGCCTCGGAGCTTCACGCCAAGCTTGACGCGGAGATGAGGCTGAAAGAGCTTCTTCGTGAGGAAGAATTAAAGTGGGCGCTGCGGGCCAAGGTCCGAAGAGTAGTCCAGGGGGACGCGAACACTCAATTCTTCCACATGATCGCTAATGGCAAGCACAGAAAGAAGAGGATCTTTCAGCTTGAACAAGATGAAGGAACGATTCTTGGTCAGGAGAACCTAAAATTATACATTACTGAGTATTACAAGCAGTTGTTTGGGCCTCCAGAGGATAACTGTGTGTCGCTGGATGAGTCTAGGATTGAGGATGTGCCTCAACTTACTGCTGTTGAGAATGATATTTTAGCTGCTCCTTTTTCTGAGAAAGAGGTGTTTGAGGCCATATCGCAGATGAAAAATAATAAGGCTCCTGGCCCAGATGGATTCCCGGCTGAGTTTTATAAGAAGTGCTGGCATATTATTAAAGGGGATCTGTTGCCGTTGTTCCATGATTTATTCTCTGGCCAGCTTCACCTTTTTCAGCTGAATCTTGGAACGATAACCCTACTTCCTAAGAAGACAGAGGCTGTGAGAATCGAGCAATTCAGGCCCATCTGTCTTCTTAATGTTAGTTTCAAAATTTTTACCAAGGTCGGGATGAATAGGCTCACACAGATCGCGCATGCTGTGGTGCAGCCTACTCAAACTGCTTTCATGCCGGACAGGAACATCCTCGAAGGGGTTGTGGTCCTTCATGAAACGCTCCATGAGATTCACACGAAAAAACTTGATGGAGTTGTTTTCAAGGTGGATTTCGAGAAAGCGTACGATAAAGTCAAATGGCCTTTCCTTCAACAGGCCTTACGCATGAAGGGTTTTGATGAAGCTTGGCGACGCCAGGTAGAATCTTTCACGCAAAAAGGGAGTGTTGGAATTAAAGTGAATGACGACATAGGTCATTATTTCCAGACACACAAGGGCCTGAGACAAGGTGATCCAATGTCTCCTATTCTGTTCAACATCGTCGTTGACATGTTGGCAATCTTGGTGGGTAGGGCAAAGGAGGCCGGTCAGGTGGGTGGCTTGGTGCCTCATCTAGTTGATGGTGGTGTGTCCATCCTGCAGTACGCTGATGATACAATCATCTTTATGGAGCACGACTTGGCAAAGGCGAGAAATATGAAGCTGGTGTTATGCTTATTTGAACAATTGACCGGATTGAAGATTAACTTTCATAAAAGCGAGTTGTTCTGTTTTGGTAGAGCCAATGGGGAACAAGAGGCTTATAGGCAATTGTTTGGATGCGAATTGGGAGCATTACCTTTCACGTACCTAGGTATACCCATTCACCATCGTAAGCTGACAAACAGAGAATGGAAGTGCATCGAGAATCGGTTCGAGAAGAAACTGAGTTGCTGGAAGGGCAAACTCATGTCATATGGAGGCCGATTGATTCTTATTAATTCGGTGCTCATGAGTATGCCTATGTTTCTCTTATCTTTCTTTGAAGTCCCAGTTGGGGTTAGGAAAAGGCTGGACTTCTATCGATTCCGATTCTTCTGGCAGAGTGATGAACTAAAGAGAAAATACCGACTCACCAAATGGGATATCATCTGTCGACCAAAGGACCAGGGGGGCCTTGGTATTGAGAATCTTGAAATTAAGAACAGATGTCTTCTCAGTAAGTGGTTGTATAAGTTATCAGTTGAGACTGAGGCAACTTGGGCGCAGATTCTCCGTAGCAAGTATTTGCAGTCCAAGACTTTTGTCCCAGGCGACAGTGAGACCGACTGACTCGCCGTTTTGGAAGGGGCTTATGAGAGTCAAAGCTGCCTTCTTTAATAGAACAAAGTTTATTGTCGGTAATGGCAACACCACCCGCTTCTGGGAGGATACTTGGCTTGGTGAAACGCCGTTGGCGCTTCAGTATCCGTCCCTGTATCATATTGTTCAGAGACGTGATGCTCTTGTTGCAACGATTATGCAGTCCATTCCCCTTAATATTCAGTTTAGGAGGGTGCTTGTTGGCGACCGGTGGGAAGCTTGGCTTCATCTGGTGAGTAGACTGATGGAGGTTCAGCTAGCTCATCAGCCCGATCAGTTGTGTTGGAAGCTTACTAGGTCTGGAGAGTTCACAGTCAAGTCGATGTATATCGATGTCATTAACTCTAGTGTTATTCCTAGTTCCAAACATGTTTGGAAAGTCAAGGTTCCTTTGAAAATTAAAGTGTTTATGTGGTTTGTACATAAACAAGTCATTTTAACAAAGGATAATTTGGCTAAGCGCAACTGGACAGGATCTACTAGGTGTAGTTTTTGTGATCGGGACGAAACTATCAAGCACCTCTTCTTTGATTGCCCGTTGGCGAGAGTTTTGTGGCGCACAGTGCAAATTGCCTTTAACATTACTCCTCCGAATTCGGTCAGTTCGTTATTTGGAACATGGCTTGTTGGGATTGAGTCCGAAACAGCTAGACACATTCGCGTAGGAGTTTGTGCGTTGTTATGGGCAATTTGGAACTGCAAAAATGATTTGGCTTTTAACAGAACAACAACTATTCATTTTTTGCAGGTTTTATTCCGAGCTACTGCGCTGATCCGTATGTGGTCCTTACTCACTCCGACGGAGGCCAGAGAGCGTTTGGTTACTGGATCTGTCCGGTGGGAGATGATAGCGCGGGATATCTTCAACCGGTTTGGATGGCGGTCATGTAATAGGATAGGCGATTAGTTTACCTATCTTGTGTTATGCCAGCCGGTTGTGGCTTTTGGGCCTTTTGTTTTTGGCGTTGTGGCTCTTTGTGAGCTAGCCGCTTTTTTGTTTTCAGACTTTAAGACCTTGTTAAACCTCTTTATTTATCTATAAATGTGGCCGTATGCATCGTTCTGATGCAGAGGCCGGGGTGTCCCCCTTTTCGAAAAAAAACATTGCTTTTTCATCCAATCACTATATTTTCACCCCTTGAGAGGGAAGATGCTTTATAGGCCTGAGAGACTGCTTGCTATGTGAGACCTTATGTGGTTTGCGCTTCTCCCTCTTACCCCAATCCCATCGTGAGAGAGAGAGAGAGAGAGAGAGAGAGAGAGAGAGAGAGAGAGAGAGAGAGAGAGAGAGAGAGAGAGAGAGAGAGAGAGAGAGAGTTCCTTGAAGATCTTGACAAGGGTACAATGCTTGTTCCTTTGGTGGAGGGGTGCACCACCTAAACGGTTAAGGCCACTTGGAAGCCTACATCGAATGTGAAGGAGCCTAGAAGCTTTTGAAGGCCACGAGATTGTCTAGTTTCTATGAAGATCTATTCCTCGTGATTGGCCATGGACTTTATGTCCTATGCCAAGGAGGAATATATGCGTTGCTGGCTAAGACCTTTGCGGTCTCATGGTTGCGGACACCAAAACCTGTCCAGTCTTGATGTGTGTATCCTCACAGAACTCCTTTACTTTGTTACACATCCTATATACCTAAGAAGTTCATCCCCACTACCTAATTTATCTAGACATGCAAGCTATTCATGTCACCCACATGCCCCACACATTCCATCTCAGAAAAAAACCAACAAATCATGCGACACAACTTTTATTTACTCATCAATCATTTGCTCTTCCACTACAACTTTTATTTAGGGGGTAGGAGAAAGGATCAGCGCCATCCCCCATGGGCCCCAATTTTCCCCCTTTCTTCACGACTTCGTGATTTCCTTTCAAACGTTTGCCCAAAATTTTCAATATTTTATCTTTTGGGAAAGTTTCCTAAAGTCAAAACAATCATGTAGGGAGACATCCTTGTGGCATTTAATTAGTAGGTTAATCTATAGAATAATTAATAATCCATTAAACAAGTGAAAATACGTAGTTAAACTTAAAAAGAATTGACAAGTTTGCAACATATATCATACTACGTGTGAGCATTCTCTTGTATTTTTGAGCACTGGTTCTTTGTGTGGACAAAGGCAGGCTAGTCATGGCCTGACACCTCCGAGTGTTCGTGTCTGGTACCTTTGGCATTAACGTGATTCCTGAGGTATCTTTGGATAGCTCCGTAACTTCAGGTGCCGTTGCGAACTTCTAAGAATGTTGTTTTCCCTTCCAAACACACAAAAAAACATGTTTGTATTTCCGGGTGTGCTTGCAAAAACTTCTAGGCACATTGGTTCTTTCATCCAACCACTAGATTTTCGCCCCTTGGGAGGGAAGATGCTTTAGAGGGTTGAGAGACTCCTTGCTTTGTGTGTGTGCGTGTATAAGAGAGAGAGAGAGAGAGAGAGAGAGAGAGAGAGAGAGAGAGAGAGAGAGAGAGAGAGAGAGAGAGAGGGGAGAGAGACATAGAGTTCCTTGAAGATGTTGACAAGGGTTCATAGCAAGTGACAGGGACAATGATTGTTACTTTGGAAGGGGGTGCACCTCCTAAAAGGTTAAGGTCCCTTGTAAGCCTACATCGAACATGAAGGAGCCTATAATCTTTTGAAGGCCACAAGATCGTCTAGTTCCTATGAAGATCTAGCCCTCGTGATTGACCATGGACTTTATGTCCTATGTCAAGGAGGAATATATGTGTTGCTGGCCAAGACCTTTGCGATCTTATAACTTTGTATCCCAATTTCCTCCAACAAGGTTGCTCGTGCCAGCAATCTGAACCTTGGGATAAATCTTGAGTTGCAATCCCCTTTCTCTACTCCTTTACTTTTTTTTAGAATCAAGAGCTTTATAAATCAAATAGCGAGATTACACTCCTTCCTTACGCAAGTCGTAAGGAAGGCCGGGATGTAATTAATCCATAAGCAATGTCTCCTAAAGGAACTACATTGTTTGGCATAGAGATGTGCTAATTCATTCGCTTCTCTTGCTGTAAATACCAATCGAAATTCCTCAAAATTCCTCCAAAGCTCTGGAATTTCATTCATAGTGGTAGCAGTCTCCGAGCGATCATCGCTTGGAGAATTCCACTGGTTCACCACAAGTTGGGCGTCAGTTTCATTACCACCTTCTTGTAACCCAAGTCAGAAGCTAGCTGGACCTGTCATGGACAACAAATACCTCCATAGCGAATGCCGAGAGTCCAGCCTCGTTCCACACGGCCTGTGCACGAATCAATTTATCCTCATGGTTGCGGACACCAAGACCTGTCCCGCCTTGATGTCTGTATCCTCACAAAACTCCTTTACTTTGTTACACGTTTAATTTATGCACCTACTTTTTGGTATACTCCGCGCTATCTAGGTGTACTAGGCAATTATAAGTGTTCAATTGCTAAAATTTAGCATACTAAAATTTGAATTGTCTATCCATCCACTCTGGATGTATTGGGCCTTTTAAAATGGTTCATGCCGTCTTACATCCGTTGTAGTTCATCTAAAAAAGCAGTAGGGCATAGTGGAGGAGTGAGGGGTGAGGAAAGGAGCGGCCAAATTGTGCCTATTTCTTCATATGAGCTTAGAGGGGAAAAGTGAATACTCGCGAGGAGGAAAGTGTAGCAGTTGTTAGAAATAGGTCGGTAGATGCAAATCCGCTTATGCACCCCAACTATATGCAAAGTAAGATTTATTTACTGTTGTTCTTTTCCCGAGAGTTTAAACTTGATCGTTTTAAGTCCAGATGATACGGCCTAGGATAGTTATTGAACTTGAAATAATTGTATGCATATAGATAAATACACACATAGGTATATTTACAATTTTCAGATTTTGTGACTTTAAGGTGATGGATTCCCTTGGCGAGTAGCTACTGATTCGTTGCCAACATGGAGGAATAAGCACGCCCAGGGCCTTGAGACTAACGATTTATGTCCTATATGTGCTACTGAATCTGAAAATAGTTTTCATGCCCTCTGCCGCTGCACCTTATCTCGAGTACTATGGGATAAAATGGCTGAAGTTTGGACATTGCCAAATATTAATACGATGCTGAATAATGGGAAAGAGTGGCTTCTTCATGCGTTCGAGCCTCTTCCAGATCTGGAACGGTCAATGCTTCTCATGGTGTTATGGCGTGCTTGGCATATCCGGAATGAGGTGGTTCATAACAAACAACCACCA
The DNA here is from genome assembly GCA_011799875.1 of Thinopyrum elongatum. Lineage (NCBI taxonomy): Eukaryota > Viridiplantae > Streptophyta > Magnoliopsida > Poales > Poaceae > Thinopyrum > Thinopyrum elongatum. The sequence goes on from CM022301.1 coordinate 561,171,169, forward strand.
CCCATGGAAGCTTCTGCTCGTTTCTTGGTGAGCTATCAGAATCCCTCATTGGTATTAAGACAGAGCTCTCTTCAGATCATAGCAAGGGTAAATCTTTCATCACATATGATAATTGTTCGAGTGGGCCACATACGGTAACAAGCACTGAACCCAAATGGAGCGCCCCAAATGTTGGCTGGGTAAATCTTTGAACTGATGGCTCATATGCGAATGATGGCTCAGCAGGTGCTGGCATGGTCCTGCGAGATGACAAGGGTGGTATTATTTTCTCGTCATGCAGGCAACTTTTCTCTTGTCGTAATCCCTCGAAGTTGAACTGTGTGCGTGTATGGAGGGTTTGTTGCTGTCTATCCAGAGAACTGATCTTCCGATTGTGATTCAGATGGACTCCCTTGTTGCAGTGAGATTGATCCAGGCAAAAGAGATAGATAGATCTATCTACGCATCTCTCATTAAGGAGATTAGATACCTTATATCTTTTTGTGAATCTTGTATTACTTATATCAATCGTAGCCGAAATAAGGTCAGTAATAGTTTAGCTAAGTTTGCTCGCTTAGAAGGCAGAACTATGACTTGGATCAGTTCGGGGTCTTTGATTTCTACGGAGCTAGCTGCGATTTATTGTATGAACCTTTTGTGATGAGTAATACTTTTTTTTCACCCGCAAAATAAAGAATGATTGTGAAAATGTGATTTAATATTTATACATGTTACCCCGCAAAAAAATAAAATTATACATGTTGCCCGTTAAAAAAAAAACCAAGGGTTCCCTAGGGAACTAATTTCCAAGCAGAAAAATACGTACACTAAACAGTCGATCGTGGTCAGAGTCCGGCTTGGTTTTTTTAACACAGTACAGACGCAAGCGCTCATATACACGCGCATACACTCACCCCTATAAACGCACACACGCACATCCTATCCCTATGAGCACCTCCGAAAGACTGAGCCGGCATATCATCTTGAAATTTACGAAGTCACCGTAGGCACCTCGTCGTCAACGGGAACATCTCCATCCCACTGAATGCGCATCGCCGGAAATCCTGAAATAAATCCAGAAATAAATACAAGCACCAAGTTTTAAACTCTAATGGGCTGGGATATCACAGTCCTTCCAACCATCCAACCATACCCACGGATGGTTCGCAGAGTCCGGCTTGGTTGAGCCGAACCATTCCCCACCCGCACCCGCACCCAAACCCAGCCAACGGCCACCATGGAATCACCTCCGCCGCCGCCGCCGCCGCTCCCGGACGAGGTCGTCGAAGAGATCCTCCTCCGCCTCCCGCCCGACGACCCAGGATGCCTCCTCCGCGCCTCCCTCGTCTGCAAGGCCTGGAGGAGCGCCGTCTCCCATCCCCACTTCCGCCCCCGCTTCATCGGGCTCCACCGCCACCGGGCACCCCCCGTGCTCGGCTTCCTCCACGACTGGAAAGACGAGCGCATCCCAGACTTCGTCCCCACCACCGCCTCGCCCTTCTCCCTCGCCGCTCCAGACCGCCGGTTCTGGCGCCCCCTCGACTGCCGCCACGGCCGCGCCCTCTTCCTCTCCGACCGCCGCCAGGAAGCTCAGGAACTCCTCCTGTGGGAGCCAATCACGGGCGCCCGTCAGGGCATACCGGTGCCCGCGGCGTTCAGGTGCCAGTGGCCGACCGCGGCCGTGTTCTGCACAGCGGACGGGTGCGACCACCGCGACTGTGCGGGAGGTCCCTTCGGCGTGGTCTTCGTCTTCGCCGTAGACACCTCGGCCGACGAAGACTGGCACGTTGTCACATCGGCGTGCTTGTACTCGTCGGAGACTGGCACGTGGGGCAGGCTGAAGTCGAGGCAAGACGAGTTCACCATGGAATTTGAGTATCATTCCAGCGTGCTGGTTGGGAGGTCTCTGCTCTACTTCCTGTCCGACGGCGGGATGATCCTGGAGTACAATTTGGACAGTGGTGAACTGGCTGTGTTGGACACACCACCTGACGATTACGGCAATGACAATGACGAAAGGTTTAACCTCATGCTGGCGGAGGACGGTCGACTGGGGGTTGCCGAAGCCATTGATTTTGTGCTCATATTGTGGAAAAGGGAGGCGAGTGATGGCACTGATGCACGATGGGTGCTGAGCCGGATTGTCGACCTGTTCGGTTTGCTCCCAATTGGTGTCGACTCGAAAAGTCCTCCAGTGTTGGGCTTTGCGGAGGGAGCAAATGCTATTTTCGTGAAAACTGCTGGTAGTCTCTTCATGATCGAGCTACAGTCGGAGCAGGGGGAAAAGGTGTGCGATAATCATGGCTTCTGTAATTTGATTCCAGTTGTCGGCTTCTACACTCCACATTCTAGGCTCCAAGTGCCAGGGGGTGAACACCACGGCCCAGCGCCGCGGCTGAACCTACTGAGGAGGGGTGGTCAGCAAGGGGCATGGGAGGAGAAATCACTAGAATGGGCGCAGGTGCTGTTTGATAAGGGGTGCAAGGCTATCAATGAGAAGGACTTTGCCAACACGGCAGGCTGCTTCAGACATGCTCTCGAGATCAGGTTTGGGTTCTACTCCCAAACTCCACTTGTTCTCCTAGCTAGACATGCTGCTGTAGCGTAACATATGGATAGTTTGTGGGAAAGAAAACTTCCAGTTAGTTCATTGTTCTTTACATGTGTCCATAGTGGCTCTGAGCCTTTTGACATTTGTAGCTACCTTAGTAGGAGTCTTTGTTGTTATGTTTGGAACTTCTTTAGGTTGTTATGTTTAAGGTGTTGATGGGTTTTTGTTTCGATTGCAAACACATGTTGTGGGTTTCCTGTCAATGCGTTGAACTCGCTCTTCCCTTTTCCCTTCCTGGATCTTTTTCCCGGACTGATGTATTTCCGTTATGTTTATAATGGAAAGGGGCAGAGCTCGGTTAAAAAAAAACTACCTTAGTAGTAGGATTTAAGATGCTCTAGGACAATGTGGTTACCGAGGGTGGTGTTTTGGTTTCATGTATTTGATAGTGAGCACAATGGTTTGGGTGTTGGTGTTTGAGGGGTTAGCGAGTCCAGTTAGCCAATATGACCTGATAATAACACCTCGGAGTAGGGCCTAGCATATTTTGTTGTGATGTCTGTAATGCGATGAGAATTAAATCAAAGTCCAAGTGCTTGAAGGATAGGTGTTATCTTATTTGATCGCTGTGCAGTTCATTTATATGGTTCCTCTTTCTCAGATTTGTACTTCATAATCTATAGAAAGCACTAGTAACTATAAAAGACAGTCGACATAACATAGTTAACGCCTTGTGTCATTAAAATGGTTTTGTTCTACTTCAGATTACATGTTTATGTTATAACCTTGACGATGATGCATCGGCAAATTTACGCATTGTTGTTGTCACGTAGGGTTCGACGTTATGGAGGCCTTGCTCCTGAGTGTGCTAGCACGTTTTACAATTATGGAGGTGCCTTATTATGCAAAGCTCGGGAGGCGACCAATCCTTCAGGTAGTGGTTCAAAGCCTGCACCAAATAAAGAATCAATCACACCCACAACCAGCAAAGATGATGCTGGGATCTCAGAGGCCTCTGGTAGCAGTGTTGAGCATGCTCCACTTTCAAGGATAGGTAATTATGAAGGAGGTATACTTTATAGTTTATATCACTTTCACCACTATAGGTTGAAATATATCACTGTATTTTGCATTGTTCTTCAGGTTTGTGGAATGGTCTCTTAGAGAAAGATGTAGGATTAGTTGACCCCACAACTTTAAAATGGCACTGCTACTGCCCTAGGCACTCAGATACACTGAAAGACATTATTATCCTTTTTTAATCTATATACTCTAGTTGATAACACAACTGGTTGCAATAAGTTGTCATCGTCTGTTCATGCCTAATGAAGAGTACATATACCTAATAAACTTCTAATCAGTAATTTGCCCATGCTAATGCACAGTACTAATAGTTTGGGACTTGAAATGTTTTTACTAATATTATATGATCACAGTGTAAGTAATTTGGATAGTGTACACATTTGTATGCATCTCATTGCTGTTTGTTTCTTCTTGGGCTGTGTGCATCCTCGATTCAGAGGCCGGACATAATAAAACTCTTCCATTTTCTGAAGAAAAAATGTTTTTCTTCTTTCAATGGTAAATGCTGATATATTTGTTGGTTAGGGGCAAACTTGCATGGCAAAGATCAGAAGGATGGGAACATGACAGGCGATGGAGATGATTCTGATTTGGATTTGGCCTGGAAAATGTTGAATACTGAAAGGGTGATAGTTGCCAAGAGTCCAGACAAGACAATGGAGAAGGTTAATTTATTGAATGTTCTGGCTGAAATCTCCATGAGAAGAGGTAATCTCAGCTATCTCAGTTACTAGTGTGTTAGACTGGTGAATGGTCATTCAAGGCCTCACATTTGATTTTTACTTTTGTAGAGGACAGAGACAGCTCAATCGGTTACTACTTCGAAGCTTTAGCGATCTTGGAACATTTGGTTAGGCCTGACCATATTGGAATTGTCGATCTGTATCCTCTTTGTGGTGATAAGACTGTCAGCCACTCTGCTGTATAGTAGTAGAACAAATCAGCATATTAGTACTAGTATGGTTTCAAATAATTTGAGTTGACCCAAATCTTGCACGGGTGCCTTCACCTGCTTTTGAATCCACATGTTAGTGTAGATTTGGAGTAGGACTGTGATCACCAGAAAAAAAATGTTAGGCAGATAATGCTGTTTTGTTATACTTTGGTCTTTGAGTTCAATTCTTCCTTTGTTGATTACCTTAATTCAGTTCTAGAAACCTCCGCATATGTTGGGCCTTTGAGCTAGCATCCAAGGTTGGGGATGCAATCCCATATTGTGCAAAGGCTATTTCAGCATGCAAGTCGCGTATACGTAATCTGAAAATTGCCAAGGAAGCTTTGTTGGCTGATAAAGACCTTAGAGCATCTGCTGCTAAAGGACGCTCAGGAAAGTCGACTCTGGAAGATGAGATATCTTACCTTGCTAGAATGTTGCCTCGATTCCAGAAGAAGGTGAACAAACTGAATTTTATTTATGTTACCAGTTTGGTTCTGCTCATGAATCTAGTGAGCTATGAACGAAGCAGACGTTTTTGTAAGGAATAATAACATCTCTCTTAACTGTTTTGGTTCAGCTTGAAGAACTGAAGCAAGCAATGTCAACCCCAAGCGACGGCATAGATAATATTATGAAGAGGGTGGTCTCACAGGCAAGTCATGAGCAGAATGTTAGCTGTGCTGTGGCAAGAGCTGCATCTCCGATTTCACAGATGGCTGGATCAAACAACAGCTTCCATTCCCTGACTATGTATATTGCAACAGCAACAACAGGAAGCGCTGGAAGTAGTGTAACTGAGTTTGTGATTGTTGGCAGAGACATGAAACGAGCTAATGACAAGCCGATCTCCGACGAACCTTCTCCGAAGAGACTTGCAGCAGACGATTCACCATCCGTGAATGAAATTTGATAGCAGCTAGATAGAAATTCTGAAACTGCCGAGATATGCATGGGATGTCCTAACAAGATATTACCACTCATGTTCATGCTCCCTCAATGGTGAATACTTATCTGCTGAACTGTATACAAGTAGGGAGATAGAAGATGCCGTCACTCAGTATTTGATCTGGTCATTAGGTGTTCTTGGCATTAGCACATAATAACTGATGGATCATCAGTGGCTCTCTGCAGTGCGATACTCATCCATTGTTTTCTACTCCCTCCGTTCCTAAATATAAGTCTTTTTAGAGATTCCAATATGGACTACATATAGAGCAAATGAGTGAATCTACACTTTAAACTATGTCTATATATATCCGTATGTAGTCTCAATTGAAATCTCTAAAAAGATTTATATTTAGAAACGGAGGGAGTAGCTGTTTTTGCAGTGATACCTTGGCCATCCATCACCTTGTTTATCCGACTGCAATTTTTGCCGTGCTCAGATAAACCTTCCACTGTTTGCTCTTTACTGATGGCAGTCGTATTTGCGAAACCATTTTGGACATTACATGTAAAATGTAGTAGTACTTCTTAAGCAAAACTCATGTTAATTTATTATATGTTGCCTTACTTAATTGATCAGCTAGCATTATATGCCTCTTAGATGTAGTTTTTGCAAGTCAGTGATCATTTGAGAAACATTTATTGTCTACGTGTTGCATCGGTTGCAATAAAACATTTGGATTTTCTATTGTTTGAAGAATGCTCTATTCTTGCTAATTCTGAGTGGCAGGCTAGTAGTGACGATTAATATTTTTTCTTTCCGAATGGAAGTTAAACAATTAGTTATCAGAAAACTAGAATGTTGCAAATACTAGATGTATAACAATGTTGAACCATTTACAGATTACACATTACATTGTTGCAAGCGAGCTCAGATCTCTAATATTAATTGGCAGACTGAGCAAACAAATGCCACAACAAAACTACAAAATTCATATGGATGTGAGCTCGGGATCAAAATTCATATGGATGGAGTGATTTCGTTGGAATCTCAGATGATTTCTAAAAGTCCATCTACAAAGGAAAACTTATGCAAATTGAAAACTTCTCTCTATTTTTTTTTAAAAGAATGAGAACACAGGGAAGACTCCCCCTATCTTATCTTATTCTTATAGAAGATGAGAAGACTCGAACCCGGGCCGGCGATATAAGTGCTTCTCAAAAACTTATCTAAAAAAGAATGAGAACACACTACACCAACGGCAGAGCTATGTTATGGTCTGAGGGGGCCGTGGCCCCCCCCAGCCCAAACGATTATTTTTCATTAATACGTAGTACTAGCCCCTACAGCTGCAGTTCTGCTTGGAATTAGGCTCATCTTCATGTACAATACACCAACGAACTAACTCTTTTGACACACCATCTCTTCTACTTTCTTAGCTCTTGTGGTGTGCTTCACTCAACCTGCTGTGGGCTCGGCTACTTCTCTCAGCTCCTGTGGTGTGCTTCACTCAACCAGCCGACGGCGCCGCGACGGACACGTGGAGCCCTCGACGCCGTCCAGTCGTTGCCGAGGAGAAGGCAAGGAGGTTCGGAGGAGCTCCGCGTTTGGGCCGGTGGCCACGACTCCGGTGCCGGGGGGTCAAGGGCGAGCCCAGTATCACCACTGGCCACTGGACGGTGGTCACGGGTCGCCGATGCCGTCGACTGCTGGCAGACCATGCACAATTTGTCTGAAGTCTCTACATTAATACTGCAGTACATTATGAGTAAAAAAAGTGGATTTTTCTTTTTTTTTTGTTCCGTTGGGTGATTTGATCTAGTTGAATTTTTTGGGTGATAGCACTACAATTTTCTCTCTCAGTTGGTTAGTACTTGATTGAATTGGACTACACACATTATAAATTTATTCTCTCAATAACAGTTGCTCACTACATATAATTTTTTGTCTTTTGGCCCCCCCCCCCCCCCCCCCCCCAAACATTTTTGTCTTGCTCCGCCACTGCACTACATCCTTTGTGTTGTCTACAACTCCACCCAGAAGAGCTTCTCAAAAACTTATCTCAAAATTGAAAACTTCTCTCTTAAGGATAAGGACAGCAATATTCGCCTCCTACTAAAAAAAAGAGCTAGGGTTTGTGCCTTTCGCCGGCTCCGTCACCGGTTCGCCTCGTCTCCGGTGGCCCTAGGGCCATAGGTAGTCCTGGCCATGGGAAGCCCGGCCCGGCCCGAAAAAGCCCGGCCCGACGCTGCTCCCGGGCCGGGCTCGGGCCTAGATTTTGAGCCCGATGGCCGGGCCGGGCCGGGCCCGGGCCCGTCAATTTTGCTCTTTTCTGAAGGGGCCCGGCCCAAGGCCCGGCGGGCTTTTACGCGTTCGGGCCGGGCTTGGGCCCAAAAAACAGGCCCAATGGTCGGGCCGGGCCGGGCCCGGGCCTAGGTTTTTTGCCTCGGGCTTGGCTAGGCCCGGCCCAACCCGAGGTTTGGCCAGGTATAGCCATAGGGGCACGGTGGATCCTGCTCAGGAAGGCAAGACAGCGACGACTCCCTGAAGATGGAATAATGGTCTCTTCGCCTAGCCCACGTTCCGGTGATGCGTCTAGCATCATTGATGGGCGTGTGAAGGTGTGTCTCCAGCGGATCTATCCTTGATGGATTGCTCGGATCTGGTTGTTGTTCGTCTATGTTCGTATGTCTTCAGGTTGGATCATTTCAATCTACATTATTCTTTATCAGCAGCGGTTACTGTTCTGATGCGCTAGTCCTACGAGGACTTAGCACGACGACTTTCCCGACTGTCTACCACAACAAATTGTGCCCGAATCCGGCGAGGGAGGGGCGATGACGACGGCGTGCCTTCTGATCGCTTCAGTGTTTATAGTCATCGCTAGATGATCTATGCATCTGAATGTATTTTTTATTATTTTTGGTGTTCGACTGGCATGATTAAAGTAAAAACTTCTCTCGACAAAATTCAGTTCCAAAGCAATCCGAAACTAAAACCAATCTGGCCGCGCGACTCCACCCTCTCAACCTGGTTGAGCCCAACCACTTCCCCCGTCCCTCCGATCCACACCCACACCGAGCGCCATGGCCTCGCCGCCGCGCCGCCGCATCTTGCCGCCGGCGCTCCTGGACGAGCTCATCGAAGAGATCCTCCTCCGCCTCCCGCCCGACGACCCGGCCTGCCTCCTCCGCGCCTCCCTCGTCTGCAAGACCTGGAGCGGCATCGTCTCCCACGCCGCCTTCCGCCGCCGCCTCCACGAGCTCCACCGGGCAGCCCCCGTGCTCGGCTTCCTCCACGATTGGGATGACGAGCGCATCCCCCGCTTCATCCCCACCACCGCCTCGTCCTTCTCCCTCGCCGCCCCGGAGTGGCGCTCCTGGCGGGCCATCGACTGCCGCCACGGCCGCGCTCTCTTCCTCTCCAAGGGCTCCGGTGCTCGGGAACTCCTTGTGTGGGAGCCAATCGCGGGCGCCCAGCAGCGCGTACCGGTGCCCGCAGCAGCGTTCGAGAGCGACATGCCGGGGGCGGCCGTGTTCTGCGCAGCGGACGGGTGCAACCACCACAACTGCTTGGGGGGTCCTTTCTGCGTGGTATTCCTCTTCGGCGTCATCTTCTTCACGGACGACAGCGACGAGGAGCAATATGTCACGTCGGCGTGCGTATACTCGTCGGAGACTGGCGCCTGGGGTGAGCTTACCTCGCTGCCCGGCCAGTTTGGCAACTTTGAATACTTTTCCAGCGTGCTCGTTAGGAGGTCTCTGCTCTACTTCATGTCCGACGCTAAGTTGATCCAAGAATATGACTTGGCCAGGCACAGCCTGGCTGTGCAACGGGACTTATCCCCGATGCACCCATCTACCATCGCAGATCTGCTTCAATGCCACCAACAGCCATCTCACCCCCGATGCCTACACGGCGCCGCAAGAGAGGTGATACTACTTCATATCTGCTCAAGTTTTTTATCTCAACCAGAAAATAGATCGTAACTTGGTTACTGTACTTTCTTTTCAGCTCTTAGAATGTAGTTCTTAGTTCGAAGCAAACAATGGTTGCTAAATAGCATTTCTACGGTTTGCAGCTTCAAATCTGTCATGACACAGTCATAATAGGGTTTAATTGATCATGCTTAGGGTTTCCCCCCCTTTTATGATCACTATACGATCAGCCTACGTGCTTCGTGTCATAATATCAGTGCTCCACCCATCAAGCTAAACAAGCTTAGTTGTTCAAATACGAATCTGATATTATTAAAACAGAGTCGTTTAATTGGTTAGCTAAATGTTCCTAATTTAGTTTTGAAAATGCATGTATGCCGCTGGGGTATGGATCTACAGGGTGCCCACAGTGGGCCGCGGCCCACCCTGGGATTTTGGGTCAGCCCAGACCCCGATTCCCCTCTGTTCTGCTGCGCTTCTGATCTCTACTTGCCCCCAGCCGCCTGCCTCGCCGGCGACTTGCCGTCCCTAGACGGCATGACTCTAGGAGGAGACGCCGGACTAACAGGAGGTCAGGAGCCGCTCGCCCAACAGCATCACCGCTGCCCGGGCGCGCCGCCGTGCCTACCTTCTCATTCCGTTCAGGGCTCAGGCGTGCAGCATCCACTAAGCCAACCAGATTTATCCTGAGATACGTCCTCAACACTCAGCAGCCACTCCTCATCACCCATTTTCTAATTGAATCATTACTCATTAGGCAGGACTGTCATTAGGGTTTGTTGTGTACTTTGTGCTACCTACACCTAATGGTTCAGATATTTCAGTAATCTTTAGTACCTGTAAAATTCACAGGGTTTCAAAATTCCGGCCCTAGGAACAGACACTAGTCACGTTGGATTGTTGGTCATAGTGACATTGACCCAGATTACTACTGCAGGCCAGGTTTCACTACTAGGGAAATGCTTATAGGTAGGGCATCAGTAGTAATGCTGGAAAAAAGCAAGCGCTGCTGCTAATTAGCAGTAGCGCTGGTCTGCGGCAGCGCTACAAGTAACGCTTTAGCAGTAGCGCTGTAAAAGGAAAAAGTGCTACTACTAAGTGGGACCCAACGAGCCCACCGACACTAACTGTAGTAGTAGCGCTGTCCAGAAAACAGCGCTACTACTAAGATTTTAGAAGTAGCGTTTTTTTACAGCACCGCTACTGATAATGGGCCCCACTTAATAGTAGCGCTTTTCCTGGAGAAAGCGCTACTACTAAGTGCAATAGCAGCAGTGCTATCTAGAAAACAGCGCTACTGCTAGGCGTGGCTGGTGCCACCTTTTCACCCCCTCTCCCCCTCCTCCCCCCCTTTGCCATCTCTCCCCCTCCTTTCCCCTCTCCCCTCACCATTGTTGCCCTTCTTCTCTCTTCCTCCTACCTCTCTTCTCTCCCCATTAATACCCCCCTCCACCATAACTCTCCTCCATAAATGGCCTTCTCATCTCTATCTAGCTACCTCTTATTTATTTGGCTCTCCCTCCATTCCATAGATATAGATCTAGCTAGCTCATCTCTCTCCCTCTCCATTAGTTAGCTAGAGTCATCTCTCCTCCCCAATAACTAAATCTAGCTAGCTATTTAGCCATCCACGCTTTCGATCCCTATAGTGAAAGGCCTCATCTAACCGTGCTCGGTCTCTCTCGGGAGATAGGTGAGTAAAAAGTTGTGCATTTCAAGAATGGGAATATGTGTGTTTGGGATATGGAGAGATTTGTGCGAGTGACACATGCCCCCGAGTTGCTTATGTTTTGCTGAAATGTCGATTTATTTCCGTTTTGGTGAATTTCGAGCAAACTCGATATGTCCTATTTTTAGGCAAGGTCATGCCAAATTTTTATATGACTTTGATGCATGCATGCATTTTGTTTATAACCCTTTTGCTTGTTATATCGTGCAGTCGGTCATGAAGGTGAGTGGATAGAAGGTGAAGCTCACTACAAGGCTACCCCCTATAAAGCAACACATATTCTACATCGTTTTGACTATTTGTTGCAAAATTCATAGTAGATACACATATAAGCGGTGTAGCATATGCGTTGCAGACTTGCATCTCGTGGCCTTGTTCGTGGTGCAACAGATCTTATATGTTGCGAGGTATTGGTTGCAAATTGTATCTATTATAATACTCCAAATATACATAATTAAAAAATAAAAAATTAATTCAGCACAAAAAGAAAGTATCGGATGTCCCCGAATGGACATCACAAAAATAAATTAATTAGACACGTACGTACACATAATGAATGTGGCGCGAAAATCTTTCTTTTAGGGATATGTGGCGCGAAAATCTGTGCTGACCGTCCGAGCAAAACCAAATTGCGCGAAGTCCACCACTTTTATTCTACGATCCAGATTGATATTCTCCTTCAAGTCCGGATCGATCTAGGTCTACTACTACACAAATCGATCATCCAATCTCCTCTCGCTGAGCGGGAAGGCTGGAAGGCGGCGACGGCCCGGGGAGCGGCGGGAAGGCGGAGACGGACAGGGGAGCGGTGGCTTTGCGTGCAGCGAAGAAGGGAGAAGCAGCAAGCCCGCGGCAAGAAGGCTGCAAGTTGTCTGCTAGCATCCCCTACTCCTCTGCCCGCCCCTCCAGCCTGCCCACTGGCGGCGCTCTACTCCTTCGGCTACCCATCTTCTCCTTCACCGTGTACGACGGCGAGACTAACCTCCGAGGTAACCCTCTTCCTCCCTCATTCCCATATCCTCTCATCCAGTCACCTACTTGTGGGCACCTCGAGACATGGCCGTGGGATGTAGGGGGATTTGGTAGATGATGAAGGGGATGGATCATCAGATTGGAGAGATGGATCCATTCCCCTGTCTTTGTGATCAAATCATTTAGAGAGAGGAGCTTCGGGCTTGTTACAGTTTCAGAGATGTACTGTACCACTAGGGCTATGTTCAGTTGTTTGGGATTTGTTCCCAGCAGGGAATTAATCACCATGGGGTTTGTGTGAAACCTCTGTTTGTCACTCTAATCTCTGTTGGGGTTTGACCCATATCCCTCTTAATCCCTGTCAACTTCATTGTTGTTCGGTTGGTCAGGGATTGAACAAAATTTGTACAGGAATACAGTTTAAATGTTGCAATAAGTAAACATTCATATCTGAATTCAGTTTGTACAAGGAATGTTTGAAATATTCAGAAAATGCAGTGTAAGCATTGCACTGAGTAAACATTCATCTCTGAAACTAACAATTAAGTTCTATTTCTAATGTGAGTAAACATTCAGGGAATGTATTCCTCCTCCCTTCTATTTCTAATGCGATCCCTTACTGTCATATCCATTGCGAAACTAATAGCATTTAAGTTCTAGTTTTAGTATAGAGTACATGTATATATGGGAGTAAGTCAACACAAGTGAGCATAATCAGAACAAGGACCCTAATCTGTAACATAATAGGAACATATATGTTTTAATTCTTATAAAGCAAACACACAAGAGTCTTTAAAAAATATAACAGATGTCTGCTAAACTTAACGACGACTTTAGGAATCTATATCGAGTAGTACTCTGAATCTAGTGTTGATTTTTCTATCCAAATTTGCATAAGAAGGACAAGATGAGAGACGATTGCATGAACCTCTGTATTTTCATATGTTAAGAGTAATACTTGGACTTATCTCCAATTTGTTGGAGTACATACACTTATGTCATTTGTTGACAAGAAGATTATATCTACTTCAGAGTATTTTCTGAAACACAAGTGGAAAATAGTTTGAAAATGCACAAAGATGCACCTTGATTAAACTTCTTGTTAACATCCATTTGTTTCCCTTAACATGTGAATGCCTCTCTGTTTCCTTGAAGATCAATGCTTTTGTTTCATGTTCAGCTCAGCTCAGTTCGTTGCCGGTTTCAGTCAACCAAGAGAGAAAAAGGAAATCCTTGACTTTTTGTGTATATTTCGTATGTCGTATGTTCAGAATATTTTTGCTTTTAGTGAATTGTTAGATCAAAGGATTCAAATTTGTACAACATTGTTCCAGGTGTTTGGGAATAGGTGAAATTTGGCAGCTGTCGCTGGTGTTGTATCATGATGGAAATTCAGTCGATCAGCAATTGAATTCGACTATTTGAACATGCTAGCTGCTGTCGCACAAGAGGTGCAGGGTAGTTATACTGTTTACTGCTTGTGATGTACTATGTGTTCACAAATTTTACCTAGATGTATTATGTGTTCACAAATTTACTTTCATTCTGTGACGCTGGACACAATACCACAATAAAGGTTAGCTTCCAATGTGATTCTGTTATTTACATTCTTAGTATCATTGCCACAACCTGTCATTTTGGACATGAAACTTACTACTCTACTGCTTCTGCATGCAGGTTTGATGGATAAAGAAAGTCACCGATCTGAAAATGTGGAGCCTAGTTGAAGTGATGAATTCATTACTGTTATTTGCTATTTTTTATTTTATGTCCATGTACTTTATAATTTGGACAAGAAGATTTGTAGGTGTTACTGCCCTGAAGTGTCCATACTTGATCTCAAATACGTTGGTGTTGGTTGTTCTGTTTCCTAAACATTCTTACACATGTTACTGTCAAAGAAAAACATTCTTACACATGTTCATATGTACCTACATCCGGGTTGTTGCTTATCTCATAATCATCATAGAAGTGTTAAATAGGCTGGTTCCATGAAATCGATCAATACATTGATGTTGGTTGTCTCCTTGCCAATATATCATGAGGGCATCTCTAACTTGGAGGGGAACAACAATAGAGTGTTAGTGTTAATCTCTTTGCACCAGAATAATGTAGCTGCAGCTTTTCTTCAGTTAGCTGTAGTGTTTTTTCAGTTAACTGTGCTCTTCTTCAGTTAGCACGGCAAATACCCTGTTCAGCACGTCGCCAATAATCTTTCTTGTGTTGTGCATGTCTCTGTTCTTTGCCACTCTGTTCGCGTGAGTTGAATTCAGTTCATCGTTGATCCACACCGTGAGTCGATCCTAGCCTGATTTCCAAAGCATACCGCAAACGTCTGGTCACATTTTGAATGGAATTTAACAAAAAAATGATGCAAATTAAAAGAAAATGAACAATTTTTATTAAAACTTAAATATTCGTTCCATACAGCCGGACTATATTTTGTCCAGACAATTAAAACTTCTAAAAAAACTTAACCTCCCCTATACTTGATGGTGATCTCATACGCCTGGCCAGGCTCGCCGGTGGCACCTTCGTCGTTGTCGTCGGAGTCGGGCTTCCAGCAGCAGAAGAGTGCGGAGTCACGGTAAAGGCTTCCCGACCGCCGTCTGGAGCTCGCGGATGATCCTGTTCACTTGCTCCTGCACCGTGTGTAGTGTGGCCACGGCCACCAGGGACGTGGGGGCAGGGAGAGAGGAGCGGTGGCGCGGTGATCTCGCTTGGAGACCACTGCTTGCCGTACTTAAGCATCTTCTCGTTGAGGCGGCGGAGATGACACTTTCTCATCTTCGTTGTGGTCTTAGACTGGTTGATGACCTAGTCCATCGCGTCTAGTCACATCTCTCCGACAAATGTCACAGGCGTATGGTTCGCATGCGGCGCGGGCGGCTCTCTCATCCAGCCCGCCACTTCAATGCCTGCCGCAATGACAGCTCGTGTCCGCTATGGGCCCGCATGGATGTAGCGTGCAGAGCGGATGTGCGCTTGCGCGGGAAAGGGGGCCGGCGCGGGAGATGTTTTTGGGTGGTTTCGGGTTGTCCACGCGTAGGTGGCGGCGGTCCGGGCGCCCGCAAAGGTCCTCATTGTTTGCATCCGGTTTGCGAGATTTCGGACTGCTTGAGTGGTCCGCGGATCGATGGGTATCGTGTTGGATTGCAAACTATGTCAGGACACGTACATCGATCTGGACATTTGCGATGTTTTGAGGGTCCACATTAGCGTTGATCCCCAAAATGGATACACTCTTTATCCACAGACTGGTCCGAGCTGGTCCACAGACAGTGATGCGGTAGATGGCCATACAACCATGCTCACATCCATTTCAAAAACAAATTAGAACGAACCGGACGAATTTGACCAAACACGACGCAAGTCATTAAAGTTCATTCGTAGTTTACATAAAACTTACCATATTTCATCCGTTTAACTAAAAACTAAAAAGACACTAGGTTAACTTGTAGCGGGCGGTGACCTCGTACGCGTGGCCGCCCTGACCGGCCGTACTGCCGTCGTCGTCCGTGTAGCCCTTCGAGCGGCAGAAGGGCGCTGGGGTGCGACAGTCCTGCCCGGCTGCCGCCTGGCGCTCGCAGAGGAGCCGTTCTGCTTCATCCTGCACCGCGCGCAAGGCCTCCGCGACCAATAACGGCCCCGACCATGGTGCCCGGGCGGTAGCGAAGGTGTGTAGCTTAGCGACCACTCGTTGTTGATCCTAGCGAGCAACCTATCCAGGCGGCGGCGGCAGCGGCACCCCGCGACCTTCTCCGCGTTGGTGAAGGAGCGGTCACGGATCATGGCCTCTGCCAGGTTTAGGTCCTCGTGGACCCAAGCCGATGCCTCGTCAAAATTGGCAAATACGGAGCGGCCCGCCGCGTTGCGCTACTACGGTCGTGTTGCCTGCCTGGTCGCCCTTTGCTCGGCCGACACGATGGCCCGCGATGAGGAGTCGGCTCCGCTGCGGCCACTGAGGTAGTGGAGGAGGCGGTCGTGCGGCTTCGCAATCGCCAACGGCACCTCCTCCTTGACGGACTTCTCGCGCCAGTTGTGGCACTGTGGCGACGCCGGCCGGTCGATCCAGGCATAATGGTTGTGCGACGGCGAGGACGGCTCCACCTTCATGCGACGCCCGATCTAGACGCCACAATTGCATGGGGAGGGCTGCTCCACAAACCGACGGGGTACCGTGTTGGATGGCAAAATGTATCCGGACCGCTTGGTCCGAACGGATGCGAGTGGTTTAGGGATCTAGTTTAAGATGACCTTTGATCTCATATGTACTCCCTCCGTTCCTAAATATAAGTTCCTTGTTGGGATCTCTAAAATGACTTATAGTTAGGAACAGATGGAGTAGGTTGGAACCTGGAAGCTAAGAAATTTGTCGTGTTTTGGATTAATTTTTTCTATTTTTTGAGCAATAGAATTCATTTTTACTTCCACACATGTTGCATTAAAATTGTACAAACATAGAAGAAGCACATTCTGTTTAGGGCAAATATATGTACACGTGCCTATCATGGGCCAGATGATAATAACAAAAATTATAATTTGTTTCGCTCCAAATTATTAGTCTCACTCGTATTTCTTTTTGGTTTCACTCCATTTTTTCCCTTTCCCTTCGTTCTCTCCCGCCAATAGTGACTAATCTGCCAAAGAAAAATTTAAGTACGCGCGCTTCATTACCATGGCCCCACATCTCATAGGCATCCAGGACGGAGACTAACATCGGTCAAACAGATTGCGATGAGATAACTGCGCAAATAAAATCGGAAACCTCCCCCATATCAGTACGGTTCCCTTCCTCGTCTCGCGCTGGATCCATTGCACGCCCGGCGGCCGGTGGCGGAGGCATCACCACAAGCTGAGCAAGGTTAGTTGCCGACCTACTCCCCCACAATTATCCTCTCTTGCTCCCTATTCCACCGATCTGTGCTCTTAATCAATTCACGTCTCTCTTGCAAGGCAAATCCGGCTGGTAGATTGTTCAGATCCGGCTGGTACGTGTTGGTAACAATCCTGCGTGTTCATCTAGTAAGTGCCCTGCTCCCTATCCCTCATTGCTACAATTCATGGTGTTCATCTAGTAAGTGCCCTGGTACGTGGTGGTAGATTGTCCAGATCCGGCTGGTACGTGGTGGTAACAATCCTGCGTGTTCATCTAGTAAGTGCCCTGCTCCCTATCCCTCATTGCTGCTATTCATGCCCTCCGTATTGGTTCTCAGCTGTTTTTTTCTTCACCCACCAATAGATATACATAGAGATCAGATCATGATTCTAGTTTAATCTGAAATTGATTCATTGTTCAGTTTACTCATTGGAAAAGTTTTCACTGTCAGTCGACTGAAAACCTTTTCAATCAGATTTTCTGGCCAATTGGTGCCTGACAATTTGTCCCTGTTTGTACTTGTCATCAGTATGTCGATGTCAATTTTATCTACCGGCCCCGCTAGTGTTTCTCCATTGAGTTGCTTCACAGTCTGATGACAAAAAAACGAAGAAACATGAAACACTTATCAGATTATATCAATGCCATTGTAAAACTGAGACCACCACCAATTACTCTGGCCAAATAACAATGAATCGTAGTAAAAGCACACTGTAAAAATGAATCAAAATGTCACTGTTATTAGTATTTTAGTATCAGACTGGGAGCAGTAAAACACACTTGGATGCTCTGGTTCAAATTTACTATAACTACGTAGTAGAATTACAGTCCTTGCTACACTGTAAATCATACAGTAGATGCACTGTGGACAAAACATCATTAGTTTAAGGAGCAACAGAACAACTATGAGCCTAATGGTTCAAAATGTATTACACTTTGCAGCACAATTACATTTCTTTTTACACTAACAAATTATACAGAAGATGCATTTAGTAAAAAAAAACTGGGTGCAGCAAACAAGCTCCCATGCTAGGGTTCACAATTACTAAAAGCTTTGTGGTAGAATACACTGCACACATACCAAATAAAGTAGTTTAGTACCTACTGGGAGCAGCAAACAAAATTCAGCAAAAAACAGTAGGGAAAATAAACCATTTAGGACTAAAGTTGAGAATTACTATAGCTTTGTAGTAGAGTTGCATTTCTTGTGACACTGTAAATAATAAACAAAATGCACGGTAAGAATAACAAAAATTACTAAATCGTTGCTTGGGAATTACAGTTTTTTTAGACTGTGTTATATATATATTTTAGTTTCTGAAACAACCTATATTGTACTTTACACAATTTATTTAAACTTTTGGTCATTGTCATGTTGCAGCAGATGTGTCTCAGACAAGAATTAACGTTGTTGAATCCAATGATGACTATATGACAGAAGAACCAATCAAACATCATAATTTTGCTGAAAACGATGTCGAATCATCTGATGTCTAAGAACTACTTGTAAGACTGCTCAAATTCATTTCATATGTTCCCCTATTTTGTCTGTCTTGTCATGGGTGATGAGGATGATTCTGCCAATGGTAACTTTGATTTTCTCTTACATGCAGGAACTAAAGTATTCTTGAAGAGCCTGAAAAATCATAACTGGGACGTAGCTCTTGGTACAATTGTAAGTTGTGATCCTAAATTAAAACTTGATGGTGCTGAAATTAGAAGTGGATTCTGGGCCGTGCATGTCGATATGGCACTTGTGAAAACTGAAAATTTGGTACGGAGTTGAAAAAACTGCAATACTCTCGGTAATGCATAAAAAAACTAATATCTTGCCTCTATTACTACTTGCATCATAGCAATCTTTGTGTATTAACAACTCATTTTGTTATGTTGTTTGTAGATTCAAGAGAAAATGGAAGACTATATGGTGTGTGGAAAGTATACTGCAATGATGATGTTGATGTTCTGATTCATGATGATGATGATGGTTGCTTTCAGTTTTAGTTAAGTTGTAGGGATGGCGTCTATTGGATGTTGTTCCTCGTTGATGTTTAGTTAAGTTGTAGGGAAGTTGATGGATGCTTTCAATGTAAGTTTTGTTGTCAAGAAAATAGTCAGATTATGCATCACATTTGGATAATGTTCCTCCTGTAATATCCACTATTGTAATCCAACAGTTCTATCTAATATATGATTTCTTCCTCTCTGAGTATATTATCTTGTTTCCTTCATTTCAAGTATATAATTATCACCATTATATGGAGCATTAATTTAATCGCTAGTAATATATAACATTATTATTATTATTATTATTATTATTATTATGTACATTATATATGAACCAACACTTGAAACGTTGGAAATTCTTTGTTGCCAAGCAATGGGATTTTGATTCCTGTACATTAAGCACCAACATATAATAGTGTTGTAAGAGTCCATTTTATCTGTTGTAGTCTTGCAACAGTCCCTTTTACCAACGCCAATATAAGCGTTGCATTATGCGCTAGCAACACTGGATAAGGCCACGCATCCCAAACCGTTGGTAAAGACGCCAGCAACGCATATATGGAGTTTTAGATACGGAAAAAGGCGTTGCTACAGAGGGGGTCCTGTTGTAGTGCGATACTTGCAATCCGTGGTGATGGACATGTATGCAAATAATCGGACTAGGATTAGATGTCCGTGTACAAGATGCAAAGAAGGAGTCCTTTTGGACCCTTTTGATCGTGGCAGTTTGAAGGCGCACCTGCTGATGAATGGTTTCATGGATGGCTATACTCGGTGGATAAGTGAAGATGATGATGAGGACGTTCACATGGCAGGGAATAACGACATGGGGCTAGATGAAGAGATGACCGATCAACACGAAGATGGTGGCGCCGAACATGGCGACGGGGAAGAGTCTGGAAATGACGGCGGCAGAGAAGATTCCAGACACGGCGAAGAAGAGTCCGGACATGGCGGAGAAGAGGCGGCGGTCATGCCGCAGTCTTCGACGCTACTAAGTGCAGTCGTGCAGGAACCTCATGTTCGAGACCTCCTTCATAAGAGTACGACTAGCGAGAGAGCTGCTTCTAGAGAGGAGGCCAAGCTGGCGCAACTTGAAGTAGACTCGAAGACTCCATTGTATGACGGTTGCGATCCCGAGATGACCCGCTTGAGTTTCACGCTCGAACTTCTAAAGACGAAGGCCAAAAACAAATGGACAGACAAAAGCCTCGATGAGCATTTGAAGTATCTACGTAATAAAGTTCTTCCCGCGGGGAACCTGTGTCCTACTAGTGTTGAGGAGGCCAAGAAAATCGTTTGCCCTTTTGATTTGCCGCACATTAGGTACCACGCATGCATCAACGATTGCATCATTTATCGGAGGGAGCACACGGAAAAAACCAGCTGTCCAGTGTGCAATGCTTCTCGATACAAGAAGGCAGGAAAGAAAGCTCCTCAGAAAGTTGTATGGTACTTTCCGATCACTCCCCGTCTGCAGCGGTATTTCGTAGATCCTAAGGAAGCAAAGCTCATGCGCTGGCACGCTGAGAGGAAGAAGCCCGACGATGGAGATGATCCGAAGCTGAGACACCTCGTAGATGGTAGCCAGTGGAGAGCATTCAACGCCGTATATGGATTTGCTACAGAAGATCAAAGGAACATCATGCTTGGTGCGAGTACCGATGGCATGAATCCATTTGGAAACCAGAACACCAACCACAGCACATGGCCCGTCTTTGTATGGATGTACAACCTCCCCGCATGGAAGTGCATGAAGACAAAGTACATACACATGAGCATGCTGATTCAAGGGCCGAAACAACTGGGAAATAATATTAACCTGTATATGGGGCTTCTGAAAGAGGAGCTAGACACGCTATGGAAAACACCGGCATGGACATGGGATGCCAGCAAAGGAGAGTATTTCCATATGAGAGCCGCGCTGATGACGACGGTGCACGACTATCTCGGTTACGGGTACACCTCAGGCCAGGTGTGCCACGGATACTGCGGATGCACGAGGTGCATGGATGATACAACGTCTCAGCAGCTTACGTCAACGAAAGATGGCGGGTCTAGGAAAATCGTGTACATGGGGCATCGTAGATGGCTCGAGAAGGATGACCCGTGGAGAAAGCGTGGAGATCTATTCAACGGGTTGGCTGAGCATCGAGGACCTCCACGTAAGAGGAGCGGCGCCGAAATCAACGAGCTGTTGAAAAACTAGGAACAGTGCCCCGCGCCGGGAAAGATGAAAAAGGCGCCGGAGCCGCTGCTGAAGGTATGGAAAACGAGGTATGTTTTCTGGGACTTGGAGTACTGGCCCAATCATGACACGCCTCATTGCCTTGATCAAATGCATATCATGAAGAATGTCCTCGAGAGCTTGCTTGGCACACTGATGAACATGCCGGATAAGACCAAGGATGGGCCGAAGGCAAGGAAAGACTTGGAAGATTTGAAGATCAGGAAAGATCTCCACCGTAAAAAGTCGACGGAGGAGACAGAGACGAAGACGGTGGAGGGGAAAGGGGCAGAAAAGTCAACAAGAAGGAGGAGAATTATTGCCCCCCTTCTTGCTTCACCTTAAGTGCGAAGGAGATCGATCAATTCATCAAGTGCCTTATGGGAATCAAAGTCAGTTCCGGTTACTGTGGGAAGATAAGCAGATTTCTAGACACCAAGAAGAAAAGGTTCAGCGGGATGAAGTCTCATGACTGTCACGTGATCATGACGCAGATACTCCCGGTTGCCATTAGAGGGATAATGGACAAGCACGTCCGTGGCACGCTTACTGGTCTCTGCAACTTCTTCGACGTTATCTCTCGAAAGTCCATCAGTGTGAAGCAGCTCCGAAGGCTACAGGAAGAGATCGTTGTCATACTATGTGAGCTTGAGATGTACTTCCCGCCCGCGTTCTTTGACGTCATGGTGCATCTGTGTGTCCACATCGTGGACGACATCATCGACCTCGGGCCGACATTCCTTCACAGCATGATGCCGTTCGAGAGGATGAATGGGGTCATCAAAGGATTCGTTCGTAACATGTCCCGTCCCGATGGGAGCATCGTCCAGGGGTATCTGACGCATGAGTGCATCTCCTTTTGCGAGAATTATATAGGCGTCGGAGACCCTATTGTTGGTTTGCCCATCAAGAAGCACGATGGGAGGCTCAGAGGAGAAGGTCACGACAACGGCCGGAGGGAATTGCACATGGACTACTCGGATCGACGGAACGACTTTGACAGGGCTAACTTAGTAGTGCTACAACACCTAGATGTGGTAGATGATTATGTGGCACGGCACAAAGAAACCATCGCAAAGAAGTACCGTGGTAAGGGGATGCTCAAAACGGACGACGAAGTTACTGTAGAGCACAATGCCACTTTCTTGCGTTGGTTCAAAGAGCAAGTTCTTGCTAATCCCTCGAAAGAGGGCAGTTCGGACGGATTGCTCATACACGCCTTAGCACATGGCCCAGCGCCCAAACTCGCGACCTATCAGTCATACGATATCAACGGGTACATGTTCTACATGGAGGCCAAAGACATGGACAGTGATTACCAGAACTCTGGGTTGACAATTGAATGCGTGACCGACGCCAACGGCACAACTGAAAGATTCTACGGAAGGGTTAAAGAGATCTGGGAGCTTGACTATGCTCGAATGCACGATGTGATGATGTTCCGTGTCAGATGGGCTAAGGATGTCGTAAGAGAAAACAAGTATTTCACTACCATGTCTATACCCGACGCGAAGAGCGCTACCGTGAACGTTAACGTCATCGCCAAAACTGAGCCATGGGTACACGCTAAGCACGTGACACAATGCTTCTTCATAACCGACCCGACCAATCCCAGCCGTGTTGTCGTGAGGAGAGGCAAAAGGAGCATCGTCGGAATGGATGGAGTCACCAACGAGGAAGACTACGAGCAATACGGCAACCCGATGAGGGAAGATGACGATGACGATGAAG
Source organism: Thinopyrum elongatum (assembly GCA_011799875.1). Taxonomy (NCBI): domain Eukaryota; kingdom Viridiplantae; phylum Streptophyta; class Magnoliopsida; order Poales; family Poaceae; genus Thinopyrum; species Thinopyrum elongatum. Next base: position 561,194,088 of record CM022301.1, read on the forward strand.
CATACATGAAAAGAAGAATCAATACTACATTACCTAAGAAAGATCGTACTCCATGGTTCCGGAAAAGTCACAAGGAGGGGCTCAATTATTCGACAACGAACAAGAAAGGGAAGAAGCTCAATGTGAAACGTCGTCGACGTAGCTGAGAAACCATCATTTATATATATGTATCTATTTTGTGTACGCACTTAAGTAACCGTTATCGGTCAAATGATGTATGCATCGTATCCCCTTCAATTACCACCACATATGCATGGTTCCGGTGATATTCGCGCAGGGAGGGAGATGCTGTCATCGGGAGAAAAAAAACAAAAACTAAAGGGAGAAAGCAATACAACAGAAAAAGAAAAATAAACAGAAAAGAAAAGGAAAATAATAAAAAGAAAAGAAAACTAAAAACTAGAAAAGAAAAATAATAAAAAGAAAAGAAAAATAAAAATTGGAATAGTTAGCAGTAGCGCTGGATAGGGAACTAGCGCTATAGCTAAGTTAGCTATAGCGCTGGATCCTAAACCAACGCTACTTCTATTTGTATTTTATAATTAAAAAAAGAAAAATTGGAATAGTTAGCAGTAGCGCTGGATTGGGAACCAGCGCTATAGCTAAGTTATCTATAGCGCTGGATCCCAATCCAGCGCTACTGCTCTTTTGAGTTAACCCCCCGCTGCGCAGGCTCAAAATTTCACCAAGTCATTTCCCCCCTCTCCTCCACCTCTCCCCCCACTCTGTCGCCGGCCGTCACCCCTGCCCGCCATCACCCCTGCCCGCCGTCATCCCTGCCCGTCATCGACCTTGACGCCGGCCGTCGCCCGAGCCCTCCCTCGACCTCACCGTCGCCGCGCGGGCCCGCCCTCGACCACGCCGCCGCCGGCCTCTCCCCTGCCCTCGACCTTGCCGCCGCCGCCCTTGACCTCGCCGCCGCCCCGTAAGCCTCTCCCTCTCCTCTCCCCTGCCCTCCTCTCTCTCTGCGCTCTCTCTGCTCTCTGCTCTCTCTCTCTCTAATATGAACCCTAGCCTAGCTAGGAGTCGGATGTATGAACCCTAGGAGATGTAGCAGAGAGAGAGAGAGAGCAATTTTGTTTAGTGCAATTTAGCAAATTTGTTTAGGGCAATTTAGTTTAGGGTATATAAAATACCTATAAATAAAAAACAGTAGCAAATTACACTAAACTAAAAACAGTAGCAAATTGCACTAAAAAATAGTAGCAAATTTTTGTTTAGGGCAGTAGCAGAGAGAGACAGAGAGATCATTTAGGAAAAAAAAGTAGCAAATTTAGTTTAGGGCAATTTAGCAAATTTAGTTTAGGGCAATTTAGCAAATTTAGTTTAGGGCAATTTAGCAAATTTGTGTAGGTCAATTTAGTTTAGGGTATATAAAACCCTAGATGATGTTTTAGGAGCATGATATGCCCTATGGTGACTAGCACAAGCATGCAAAGTAGCCTATACAATGTTGCTGTTTTTAACACTTGGTTAATTTGTTAAGTCCTAGAAATCTGTTATATGATGTTGCCATGTTCTCTTGATGATAGCATCAAATCCATGCTCCGTTTGGATATGTTCAGTAAACATGTTTTCTCCCTTGTTGTTTGCTCTATCACGCCATGCCCTTTTATCCCACATTAGAGTCCTGTAGCATGTACTTTCTTTGCTATGAAAATGCCTAAACAGTAATTCTGTCTGTTGTCAACATCATGATGCTATGTTGTGAGCTTGGTGGTGTTAAAACCATGACTCTATGATATATTTTGCAAATGATATATGTCATTGATGTTACATGATTTTGCAATGTTGGTTGAATGTCGAAGATTATCCGAGTGGCCTATGTTTTGCCGGAATGTTGATTCATTTCCGTTCCGGCAAATTTCAGGCGCTCCATATGTCCACTTTTTAGCAAAGGTCATGCCGAAAATTTCCATGATTTTCGGCATGACTTGTGCTAGAAACTAGGACATATGGAGTGCCCGGGATTTGCCGGGGGGAATGAATCAACATTCCGACCAAATATATGCCCCTTTTTTCTTTTCATTATATCTTTTATTTACAATTGTTGAATAGGAAACATGTCTAGGCACGCCGAAGCCCCGGGGGTTCTGCTTGCCTTGAAGAAGACCCCATCGAGGCAGCAAATCACTATTTTGATTACCTGGACGAACACCAGATGAGGGTGCATGGTGGCGGCAGTGGCACCAACCCCGACACCGACACCAGCACCAGCACTGGCACTGGCACCGACACCACCCGCGACACCGGCAACGATGTTGTCGTAGCCGGTAAAGCACCGAAGCAGAAGAGGTCATGAAGACCAAACGAGCTCGGCATCGGACAAATTGTGGTCACGGAGATGCACCCCAAGAAATTAGAGCCAACAGCGCCGGAGGAAGCGCGCTCGTGTTGGGGCAATCAACTAGGATGCATCCTCAGGGAAACCGCCAACATCAACGACGAGAAGTTGAAGAAGATACCACATATGAAGAACATGCTCCTAAAGAAGTTGCACAATAGGTTCCTGTTCCCAGGCCGGGATGAAAGCAAAGAACCATGGGACGACGATGCCATGACAAAGATAAATGACAAGGCGATGGTGACGTTCACCAATGACTTGTCCACCTGGAAAGTTTGGGTGAAGAAAGCGATTCCGAAGAATGAACCATGGTCCAAGATTCATGCTGACAATCCGTCAATAAAGGAAGAGGACTTAGAAAAATTCAAGGAGACTTGCGCTAAAGAAGAATTCAAGGCAAGGTTGGAGAAAATGAAGGCGCTCCAGGCCAGGAACACGCCTCCCCACCACCTCGAAAGCCGTGGTTACGAGGGGAAGAGGCACGTATGGGCCAAGGAGGACGCCGAACGTGAAAGTCACGGAATCCCAGACCCCTTGGTAGAGTTCACCGACCCACTAGAGCGTGACTGGATCAGGGCCCGATACAAGTGGGACCGCGTCAAAAAGATCTTTTACACGGACCTGAACACGAGGGAGTTCATGAGACTTCTGGTAATTGTTATATTACCACATTATCATATTAGCTTCCAATCAATTCGACTATAAGTATTGTCACATTAGTAAACCATCCACGTTCCTTTTGCAGAAAGAGCAGCACCAAAAAGCAGCCGAAAGCAATGAGTCATCACAGTCGTCGGCGAGGCCCAAGTGGGACACCCCATTCAACCGGGCCCTGAACATACTGAAAAAGATCCCGGAGGACAAACCGCTGTCCTATGGACGTGTACACGGCGTCAGAGATGGCGCCTCGTGGAAGACGTGCTACCGTGAGGAGCCAGAGGAAAGAAGGAAGAGACGGTTGCACAATCAGTAGACCATCGACGAGAAGGTCGCGATTGCAGTCAATAAGACCAACGCTGAGACCAAAGAAGAGTTGCTCGGGGTAGTCAATGCAGTGGTCAACGACGCGGTGGTTGGCGTCACGGCTCACTTCCAATCTTCAATTATTACCAGCTTGATTTCGGCAATTATCGATTGGTCGAAGAGCAATCCAAATAAAGGGCCAGAGGACTTTCCCCTTCCCAGCTACGTCGAGAGCAATTCGGTGAACATCACACCACCAGCACCTGCTCAAGCAACCGCAAAAGGTCCCGCTCCTGTTCATAGCAGCCCGACCTCCGTCTCTGGCATGCTCGGCGGGCCTTCGTCTATGGCTGAGCTCGACGCCCTCACGGTAATTACGCGTCATACCCTTTTCACCAGCATGTCTATAGTCTTCCGTTTCAGTTACCTTTCGGATGTTTGACGTCGCAGACATGTCTTGTTCGTAGGCCGACAATACCCCGTGCACCCTACTCTACGACATCAAGGGCCAGAAGGTGGCCGTGGGAAAGGCAACGATCGTGAAGCCGAAGGACCGCATGTTCCACAACCGAGAGATGCCCTATGGTGTCTTCAAGGTTAACGTGCCCAATGTCTTAGCGGATGACAAGGAGACCCCTAAACGGATTGGCGCATGCAAGAGCTGGTTCTTGCCTTGGCCGAAGACTCTTCTTCGTGTCGAGGCGCCCAGTATCACACCAACGACAGCTTCCCAAGAAGGTATGAACACCACCCCACCTACCAAATTACCTTCACCTGTCGTGGCGGGTGATAGCGGATGACATGAGGGAGAGCCTCCATTAGTGCCAGATGATGTCGCCCCCGTCGTCGAAGAAGCAAATGCTGATGATTTCATGGAGGAGGATGATGATGACCCTCTCAACTATATCAATACCGCCTATGATGATGGAGAATTGATGGCTCGGGACTATGACTCAGTCTATGAGCGTGGAGATGATGACTTGATGCTGCCTGATTTGCCAGAGCCGGAACGTCCTAAGGCGGAATGCAAAAAGTCTCTCTTCATGCGATCCTCGCAGGAGACGCCTCCAGATGCCGCCTCTACCCAGCAACAACCCGAGGGTCGTCCACTGATTAGCCTGACGACACTGGGGGTGGTGGTTAGGGAAGGTATGGTGGGCTCACTAACGCCACCCGCCAAGAAGCAAAGGAGGAGACCGGACAGGAAAGGCCCTAAAGGCGCCAGAGCTGCTTCAAGCAGCCAGCCGCCTCTGAAGCCCCGGGTGGTAGACAGAATACCTGTCGAAGGTGCGAAGCGTTTCTATGTCGCCGGTGACCTGATCCTACATGCGAAAGCGCTAAAGCACATACTGAACAATGATCTAAGGAGACTCCATGACGATGTGCTGGCCAGAGAGAAAAGCCTTCTCATCTCGAAAAAACTAGGATACCTGCTTTACGCGGCTCAGGTGCTGGGTGGGAAGTTGTACGTCGAGATATGGCCCGCGGATAAGTTCATCCTGCGATTTGACTACATCTACGACATGTTCCACATGACCAAGCTGGATTTCCAGTTCATCCGCATGTATGCGCTATATCTCAACTACTTCATCAGGATCGAGAACATAAAATATATCTGCGTCGCAGACCCGTACTATGCGAGCAAGTACATCGGCGACTTCATGATCGCTAATAAGGACAAGGAAGCGATTCTCCTGCCTTATCATCCCACGTAAGTCATCCGCGCATATCCTTTCGTAAGTTTTAATCATTCCTCTGCAAGCATGGAGGCTAATTTGAGGTGTACTTAATTTGCGCAGCGGGGGGGGGGGACCTCATCGTTCTGTACCCAGAATACTCCCATGCTATGTACTTGGACTCATCGAAGAACATCAAGAAAAAGGATTACACGCACATAAAGAGTGTTCTCGATAGTGCCCTGTTCACCTTCAGCCTGTCTGGTGGATATATCAAGGTGAAAAAGCACAGGAAGAATGAGCTGGCTTTCAGCCATAAGACTGACTTCTGCTGCATCCAGCAACCGTACACCAGTAAGGCTGATGGATTCTACCTCATGCATCACCTGATAGAGTACAGAAGGGATAATCAACGCCTTCGCATGTCAGCTACTACCAATGAAGCCGAGATTGTCAACTGGGCCACAAGCATAGGAAAGACACCGGATCATCGAATCCAAGCTGAGTTTTATCATGTACAGTGTGAACTTGCCCAAGTGATCATGAAGTAGGTCCCCAAACCAATAGGGATGTTCTACCATGGGCCAATCACACGGGATGATGTCCGAGCACTGCTACTCGCTCAGCGTCTGGACCTGAAGCCTTTCAAGAAGCTCGAGTGCTTCCTCCCTGACTATGAAGATTGGACCGCCGACATGGAGGACTGATTGTCGATGACAATGTGTCACTACTGTCTTTCTATGGCAAAACTTTGAATTTATGCACGGCGAAACTATGTGATGTAATTAAACCGTGGTCCTGAACTAGTGTAGATCGCTCTAGTTAATTAGTTTGGGTATGAGGAACTTCGTTATTTATGTTTACTATAGGTTGCTTGTATTTTGCTAATTATGCCTCTTTGTTTTCCTAAGTACATTATGTTGCATATTATCGTTCAATTCATCAACTAACGATGCAGGTACATAGATCAGAGATGGCGAAGGACTGCTACGCCGTGTTCGTTGGGAGGGTTCCGGGAGTGTACGACCACTGGCCAGACGCTCAGGACCAGGTGGACAAGTACCCGGGTGCTAGCCACAAAGGGTTCAACAGCAGAGCTGAAGCAGAAAGTAGTTACTTGAGCTCAAGCGGGAGCGAAACCGCCGGTGCCTCAAGAAGTACTACATAGTCGCCCTCTTGCTCATGCTGATTGCTCTTCGCTTATACATCATGGTTTAGATAGAGATGATGAAACTTGTGTGTGTGCCATGACCATGCAGTTGCATTTATTCGAGGCATGACATGACTTGTGTATCGCTATTTTCGAGATGTGATGATATTTGTGTTGAATGATGATGATGATGGTATGACGAGACTATTATATGTGTATGATATGATAAGAATAGTGTATGTTTATTATGATCTGATGAAACTACTGTATAGAGCATGCACAAATACATCACAAATACGTAGGGGGGGAATAAATCTGTGAAAGCAGGAATACTAGCAGTAGCGCTGGAGGGCATCTAGCGGCAGCGCTGGAGTAGCAGCAGCGCTTGCTTTGTTGCAGCGCTACAGATAGTTAGCAGTAGCGCTTGTCCGGGCAGCGCTACTGCTAACCATACTTACCAGTAGCGCTGGTCAGGGCAGCGCTACTGCTACAACTTAGCTGTAGCGTGTTAGCAGTAGCGCTGGACCAAGCGCTACTGCTATAGGTATTTCAAGCGCTACTAGTATGCTTTCTCCTAGTAGTGTTTGTTGACAATTTTACTTGTCTTTCTTACTCATTCGATATAACATCCAATTATTCACGTTGATTAGTGATAACCCACAAGTATAGGGGATCGCAATAGTTTTCGAGGGTAAAGTATTCAACCCAAATTTATTGATTCGACACAAGGGGAGCCAAAGAATATTTGCAAGTATTAGCAGCTGAGTTGTCAATTCAACCACACCTGGAGATTAATTATCTGCAGCAAAGTAATCAGTAGCAAAGTAGTATGGTAGTTTTGATAGTAGTAGCAATAGCAATAGTAACGGTAACAGTAATAGCAATGATTTTGTAGCAAGTGCAAGAGTAACAATAGCAGCGGTAACTTAGCAAGAACAATATGAGAGAAATTCGTAGGCATTGGATCGGTGAATTCATGGGATGATATTCATCATATAACAGTCATAACCTAGGGCGATACAGCACTAGCTCCAGTTCATAAATATAATGTAGGCATGTATTCCGTAAATAGTCATACATGCTTATGGAAAGAACTTTAATGACATCTTTTGTCCTACCCTCCCGTGGCAGCGGGGTCCTATTGGAAACTAAGGGATATTAAGGCCTCCTTTCAATAGAGAACCGAAACAAAGCATTAACACATAGTGAATACATGTACTCCTCAAACTAAGGTCATCACCGGGAAGTGTCCCGACTATTGTCACTCTGGGGTTGCCGGATCATAACACGTAGTAGGTGACTATAACTTGCAAGATCGGATCTAGAACATAGATATAATGGTGATAACATAAATGGTTCAGATCTGAAATCATGGCACCCGGGCCCAAAGTGACAAGCATTAAGCATGGCAAAGTCATAGCAACATCAATCTCAGAACATAATGGATACTAGGGATCAAGCCCTAACTAAACTAACTCGATTGCATGATGAATCTCATCCAACTCCTCACCGACCAGCGGGCCTACGAAGGAATTACTCACTCCCGGTGGGGAGCATCATGGAATTGGCGATGGAGAAGGGTTGGTGATGACGAAGATCGAAGATCCCCCTCTCCGGAGCCCCAAACGGACTCCAGATCTGGCCTCCCGATGAAGAACAGGAGGTGGCGGCGGCTCCGTCTCGTGAAACATGATAATTCTTTCTCCCTTATTTTTCTCTCTGAAAATATGACTTTATAGCATCAGGGTTGGAGTCTGCGGGGCCACCAGGTGGGGACAACCCACCTGGGTGCGCTTGGAGGGGGGCGCGCCCTGGTGGGTTGTGCCCACCCAGGTGCCCCCCTCCTTTGGTTCTTGGCTCCAGAAATTCTCTTTTGTTATATAAAAAATCCTCGCAAAGTTTCGTTCCAATCTGAGAACTTTTATTTCTGCACAAAAACAACACCATGGTAGTTCTGCTGAAAACAGCGTCAGTCCGGGTTAGTTTCATTCAAATCGTGCAAATTAGAGTCCAAAACAAGAGGAAAAGTGGTAGGAAAAGTAGATACGACGGAGACGTATCAACTCCCCCAAGCATAAACCTTTGCTTGTCCTCAAGCAATTCAGTTGATAAACTGAAAGTGAAAAAGAAAAACTTTTATGAACTCTTTTGCTCTTGTTTACATAAATAAGCTTAAGTAGCACCCAGGTTTTCAGCAAAGGTTATAACCATGTCGACAATAACTCTTAAAAATTATGTTAACTCATAATAATGGCATAATCAACTAGCGAGCAATAATAAGATATCTCAAACAACAACACTTTGTCAAAGCAACCATGATATAATATGACAATAGTGGTATCTCGCTAGCCCTTTCTGAGACCGCAAAACATAAATGCAGAGCACCTCCAAAGTCCGAGCAGCGACTAAACATTGTAATTCATGGTAGAAAAGATCCAGTCATGATGCACCCAACATTAGCTACACACAATGCATGAGGATGACAATAGTGCTCTCAGGTTCTGGCGCTTTATTAAGAAGGTGATGACACAACATAAAAGTAAATAGATAGTCCCTTCGCAGAGGGAAGCAGTAATTTGCAGAGGTGCCAGAGCTCAAGTTTTAAAATAGAGGTAAATGAAATTTTGAGAAATGCACCCTTCTTATTTACTTTGTGACCATTAGTTATCGGTATCTTCCATGCTAAACACATTAGTGGCGGTTCCCAAGCGATAAAAGTAAAGGTTTACTCCCCCTCCACCAACAATTACACTCCACGGCTTGTCCGAAACAATGGGTGCCGTCCATACCAACAACATTCCTGGGGGAGTTTTGTTTAATTATTTGCAATTTGAATTCGGGACTGGGAATCCCTATTACCACCCCTCTCGTGCAAGGACGAGTGAATAATCACTCATCATGAGAATAACCCGCTTAGCATGGAAGATACTGACTACCTCCTGTCGCTCTATGAACAATCCAGGCACACAAAAAAGGTTATTTATTTGAAGTTTTTAGAGGTGGCACATTCAAATTTACTTAGGACGGCAGGGTAATACCGCATATAGGTAGGTATGGTGGACTCATCTGGAATAACTTGGGTTTCAGGGTTTTGATGCACAAGCAGAATTCCCACTTAGTACAGGCGAAGGCTAGCAATTAGGTTGAGAAGCGGCCAGCTAGAGAGCGAAAACGGTCATGAACATGCATTATGCATATGTAACATTGGATACTAGCATGAGGAGGATATGAACACCATGAACATAAATATCATAGAGGCTATGTTGGTTTTGATTCAATTACATGCATGAACATGTGCCAAGTCAAGCCACCTGAACATTCAGAGGAGGATACCATATCATCATACTACATCACAATTATTTTAACGCAATGTTGACATCCAAGATAAATCATTATCCACTCCTAGCTACTTAAGCATGGCATGAGAAACTATAATCTCTAAGGGTCATTGCAAACATGTTTGATCATAATAAGCTGAATCATGGATACTAGGTTAAACATATTTACAAAAACAGAACAAGTTGAGTTCATACCTGTTTCTCTCTGCCACAGCCAGTTCATCAAATATCATCATTATTACCTTTCACTTGCACGACCAAACGATATGAAAATAATAATAGTGCAAGAGTGCCGCGGACTAAGCTAGAATCTGTAAACATTTATTCAAAAAGAAGAAAACAAGGTAATATGGGCTCTCTGTTAGATCAACAACAATGCATATGAGAGCCACTCAACATTTTCATCGTGGTCTTGTCCTCGGTATGACTCAATAAAAAGAAATTCAGAGAAACACACTGAAATATTTTTGGAGTTTTTGGTTTTCTGAAAGAAAGCAAATTTAAGAAAGGAAAAACAAAAACGAGAAAAACTATTTACACGGGAGAGCTCCCAACAAGCAACAGAAGAACAAGGAAATCTTTTTGGGTTTTCTTTTTAAATACTACAGCTAATTATACTAGAAAGAAAATTAAAAAAGAAGAAGCAGGAAATATTTTTGTATTTTCTCAAAGGTTTTTTTTAAAACACACTAGAAGAAGGCGAGAAAACAAATCTAGCATGGATAATACAATGAAAAAGTGTGGACACCGACAACTGGAATGAAAAGTGTGAACATGAAAGTAATGTCGGTGGAAATACAAACTCCCCCAAGCTTAGGCTTTTGGCTTAACTTGGTAATCTCCATCAGTAGCCTGCATAATGGTCGGAGTGATAGCTCACGGAGGCTCTAGGTGCAGATGTCTCAGCCCGTCGTGCAGCCACAACTGCCGCGTTATGTGCTCGGGCCTCGCTCTCAAGAACATAATATCTTCCCTTGCTATGAACATCAAAGAGAGCAGGTGTAGGCAAAAAGGTGTCCACAACGGAACTTTTAATAAACAACATGTTATAAGTAAAATTATGGGGTTCACCACTAAGGATCTTATGACGTTTCATAGCATCGAAGTCAAGGTATTGTGTGGGTAAGATGGGGTCATAAGGCCAAGGTGAAACACCTAGCTCTCTTGCTAAGCGTGTGGCATAAATCCCACCATAAAAATATCCACTACCAGCGTTGTGTTGCAATCTACATGCCACTATTGCTCCAAGGTTATAACTTTTGTCACCGGTGAGAGTGGTACAGATAAGGCTCAAGTCTGGAGCACAAAGTTTACTACAATCCTGTTTGCCTACAATGTATTTTCCATTAAATAATGCAAAGTATTGGATTGAGGGAAAATGAATGCTCTTTATTCTACCTTGATTCACTCCTCTAGTCTCACCATAGCAAAGGCTAGTCAAGAATATCTCAAACTCTGACCTTGGTGGCTCGTCCAATGAACCCCAAAATGGAATTTTGCAGTGATTAGAAAATGTCTCTAGACGTATAGTAAATGAATTGTCATATAGTTTAAATGATACTCTGGACTCACGAGGATGGAATTTAAATTCTTTGGTAAATGATTCAGTGAGGCTGAGGTGTTGGTTGCACTTATCTGCAATGTAGGGACCAAGCTCGGAATTGTGAACATATTGCTCAAATTCTTCTTTAATGCCCACACGCGCCATATAATCGTTGCATGGCCATAAACATGATTTGGTAGTGGCATCTCGAATGGAATTTTCACTTGGTTCAACATAGGACCGAAGAACGGAGCTGCTACTAGAAGATGCCTCTGAGGACCTCCGCCTCAAAGAACTCCTTCCAAAGAGGTTCATCATATTCACGTACAATTTTCTGGAAAAAATTGTGTCACAAATTTTTGTCAACAAAACCTTATAAGAATGATAGCAACTACTCATAGGGATGCATAGAGGCCATATCAAGCATTCAAACTGCTTAGAACTCTAAGAATTTAACATGCAAGCTCATCTACAGCAGCACCAAGAGCAACTAATTATTCTAAATATAAACCACTAAAGCAAAAACTAATTGGACCAATGGAGGAGGCACATACCAAGCAACAATCCCCCGAAACAGTTTCGAAAATGGAGCTTCAAGCAAAGAGATCGAAATTCGCTGGTTTGAGAGCAAGAACACGAGAGAGAGAGAGCAATGGTGATTTTTTTTCTGGAGGTAGGTGATGATGTGGGATGAAGAGATAAGTGAGGGGGCCCATGTGGGGACCACAACCCACCAGGGCGCGCCTGGGGGTGCTGGCGTGCCCAGGTGGGTTGTGCCCACCTGGAGCACCTCCCTCTGATGTTATTTGCACCTAAAATTCTTAAATATTCAGAAAAAATTGTATTAAATTTCCAAAGCATTCTGAGAACTTTTATTTCTGGGTCAATTTTTTTTATTGCACGGAAAACTCAGAAAACAGGCAAGGCATGGCATTTTATTTTATTTAACTAATAAAAAAAGAAAACAAAAAGTAGGGACAAAAGGTAGTGCTCACTGAATTCATCAACTTCATACCTCTCAAAAATGATTTATTAATAAGGTTGATCAAGTCTTATTAACAACCACTTCCGATTAGCATGAAACCGAAGAACTTTCATAAAACATTAAGTTACCTCAATGGGGATATGGATGTTCCCGACAATAAGCATTTTGTATTTCTTTTTGGCAGTAGGTAGAGGTAGTTGAAAACTTCCAATAGTGATCGTTGGAGATTTTTCAATAACATTAATGCCATTCACTTGGAATTGTTTCTTCGGAAAGTGCACCGTATGTTCATTACCATTGATATGAAAAGTGACCTTGCTTTTATTGCAATCAATAACAGCCCCTGCAGTATTCAAGAAGGGTCTACCGAGGATAATCGACATGTTGTCATCCTCGGGCATCTCAAGTATAACAAAGTCAGTTAAGATAGTAACATTAGCAACAACAACGGGCACATCCTCACAAATACCAATAGGTATGGCAGTTGATTTATCATCCATTTGCAAAGATATTTCAGTAGGTGTGAGTTTATTCAAATCAAGTCTTTTATATAAAGAGAAAGGCATAACACTAACACCTGCTCCTAAATCACATAAAGCAGTTTTCACATAATTTCTTTTGATGGAGCAAGGTATAGTTGGTATTCTTGGATCTCCAAGTTTTTTAGGTACTCCATCCTTAAAAGTATAATTAGCAAGCATGGTGGAGATTTCAGCTTCCGATATTTTTCTCATATTGGTGATGATGTCTTTCATGTACTTTGCATAAGGAGGCATTTTCAAGATATCAGTCAAGCGAGTACGCAAAAAGACTGGCCTCAGCATTTCAGCAAAGCGTTCAAATTCTTCATCATCTTTCTTTTTGGTTGACTTAGGTGGAAAGGGCATAGGTTTTTGAACCCACGGTTCTCTTTTCTTACCATGTTTTCTAGCAACAAAGTCTCTTTTATCATATCTTTTATTCTTGGGTTGTGGGTTATCAAGATCAACTGCTGGTTCTATCTCAACATCATTACCTGGTTCTTTATTATTTATTTGAGTGTCTTCATGAACCTCATCATTGTCTTTTTCATTATCAGAAGGTGAGTGCTCATTACCAGATTGAGTTTCAGCATAAGAGATAGAGACTTCATTATCGTTATCAGGAGGTTTTTCAACTTCAAGTTCACTAGAGGCATGCAAAGTCCTATCAATTTTCTTCTTCTTTTTGTTTTTAGATGGACTAGGTACATCAGTGTCAACTCTTTGAGAGTCTTGTTCAATTATTTTTGGGTGTCCCTCAGGATAAAGTGGTTCCTGAGTCATTCTACCTCCTCTAGTCATTACTCTAACAGCATGATCATTGATATTATTATTCATTTCATCAAGCAACTCTCTTTGAGATTTAGCAACTTGTTCTAATTGAGTTTGAACCATAGAGGCATGTTTTCCCACACCTCTAACATCATTTGAGATTCTAAATAACAAGTCACTTAAGCGAGCAATCATATCAGAATTGTATTTCAATTGTTTCATAACATTTGATCTTGTTTTCTAATGTAATTATCAAACTCATAAAGGCATTGACTAGGATGTTTATTATAAGGAATATCACCTTCATCGAACTTTAGTAAAGAATTTACCTCTACCACCTTAGGTGGTGGTGGTGTTTCAATCCCATGTATTTCTTCAATAGGTGGTAAATTTTTAACATCCTCTACCTTAATACCTTTTTCCTTTCATGGATTTCTTTGCCTCTTGCATATCTTCAGGACTGAGATATAAGATACCCCTCTTCTTTGGATTAGGTTTAAGTGGTGGTTCAGGAAGGATCCAATCATCATAATTTTTCAATATGTTATTCAATAATTCATCAGCTTGTTCAACAGTTCGCTCCCTGAAAACACAACCAGCACAACTATCTAGGAAATCCCTAGAAGCATCGGTTAGTCCATTATAGAAGATATCAAGTATTTCATTTTTCTTAAGAGGATGATCAGGCAAAGCATTAAGCAATTAGAGAAGCCTACCCCAAGCTTGTGGGAGACTCTCTTCTTCAATTTGCGCAAAGTTAAATATTTCCTGTAAGGCAGCTTGTTTCTTATGAGCAGGAAAATATTTTTCAGAGAAGTAATAAATCATATCCTGGGGACTACGCACACAACCAGGAGCAAGAGTATTATACCAAGCCTTAGCATCACCCTTTAATGAGAATGGAAATAATTTGAGAATATAATAATAGCGAATCTTCTCATCATGAGCAAAAAGGGTGGCCATATCATTCAACTTAGTAAGATGTGCCACAACAGCTTCAGTTTCATAGCCATGGAAAGGATCAGATTCAACCAAAGTAATTAACTCTGGGTCAACAGAGAATTCATAATCCTTATCATCAACAAAGATAGGTGAAGTAGCAAACTTAGGATCACATTTCATTCTAGCATTCAAAGTCTTTTCTTTATACTTGCATAATAATTTTTCCAGATCATCTCAATCCTTACAAGCAAGAATGTCTCTAGTTGTCTCCTCATCCATAACATAACCTTCCGGTACCTTTGGCAATTCATATCTAGGAGAACTAGGTCTAATAGGTGTTTCAAGATTTTCAGTTTCAAGCTCTTCATCAGTTTCAACAATTTCATCAGTTTCATCATTCTCAAAAGCTTTAGTTCTAGCAAGTTGTTCATCAAGAAATTCACCTAGTGGCACATTATCATCAAGCAAGGTACTAGCATCATCATGAGTAGCATTCATAGCAGAAGTAGCATCATCAATAACTTGCGACATATCAGAATTGATAGCATGTGGTGGTGTTGCAAGTCTACTTATAACAGAAGGTGAATCTAAAGCGGAGCTGGATGGCAGTTCCTTACCTCCCCTCGTCTTAGAGGGAAAAATCTTAGTCTTAGCATCCTTCAGATTATTCATAATGATAATTTAATAATAATTCCAAGTGACTCAACAAATATAGCTATGCTCCCCGGTAACGGTGCCAGAAAAAGGTCTTGATAACCCACAAGTATAGGGGATCGCAACAGTTTTCGAGGGTAAAGTATTCAACCCAAATTTATTGATTCGACACAAGGGGAGTCAAAGAATATTTGCAAGTATTAGCAGCTGAGTTGTCAATTCAACCACACCTGGAGATTAATTATCTACAGCAAAGTAATCAGTAGCAAAGTAGTATGGTAGTTTTGATAGTAGTAGCAACAACAATAGTAACGGTAACAGTAATAGCAATGATTTTGTAGCAAGTGCAAGAGTAACAATAGCAGTGGTAACTTAGCAAGAACAATATGAGAGAAATTCATAGGCATTGGATCGGTGAATTCATGGGATGATATTCATCATATAACAGTCATAACCTAGGGCGATACAGCACTAGCTCCAGTTCATAAATACAATGTAGGCATGTATTCCGTAAATAGTCATACATGTTTATGGAAAGAACTTGCATGACATCTTTTGTCCTATTGGAAACTAAGGGATATTAAGGCCTCCTTTTAATAGAGAACCGGAACAAAGCATTAACACATAGTGAATACATGTACTCCTCAAACTACGGTCATCACCGGGAAGTGTCCCAACTATTGTCACTCCGGGGTTGCCGGATCATAACACGTAGTAGGTGACTATAACTTGCAAGATCGGATCTAGAACATAGATATAATGGTGATAACATAAATGGTTCAGATCTGAAATCATGGCACCCGGGCCCAAAGTGACAAGCATTAAGCATGGCAAAGTCATAGCAACATCAATCTCAGAACATAATGGATACTAGGGATCAAGCCCTAACAAAACTAACTCGATTACATGATGAATCTCATCCAACTCCTCACCGACCAGCGAGCCTACGAAGGAATTACTCACTCCCGGTGGGGAGCATCATGGAATTGGTGATGGAGAAGGGTTGGTGATGACGAAGATCGAAGATCCCCCTCTCCGGAGCCCCAAACGGACTCCAGATCTGGTCTCCCGATGAAGAACAGGAGGTGGCGGCGGCTCCGTCTCGTGAAACATGATAATTCTTTCTCCCTTATTTTTCTCTCTGAAAATATGACTTTATAGCATCAGGGTTGGAGTCTGCGGGGCCACCAGGTGGGGACAACCCACCTGGGCGGGCCTGGAGGGGGGGCGCGCCCTGGTGGGTTGTGCCCACCCAGGTGCCCCCCTCCTCTGGTTCTTGGCTCCAAAAAATTCTCTTTTATTATATAAAAAATCCTCGCAAAGTTTCGTTCCAATCTGAGAACTTTTATTTCTGCACAAAAACAACACCATGGTAGTTCTGCTGAAAACAACGTCAGTCCGGGTTAGTTTCAATCAAATCGTGCAAATTAGAGTCCAAAACAAGAGGAAAAGCATTAGGAAAAGTAGATACGACGGAGACGTATCAATTAGTTGCAAACAATAAGTGCTAGACCAACCTCTTGATTCAGATTTTGCATGGTCTCTTACTGTAGTTACAATTCTGCATACTTGTCCTAGTAAGCTCACAAGTAATGATTGATCCACTACCTCTATGCTTGCCTTGTCATATTTGTTGTCAATATTCTTTTAGGGTGGACCACCCTGTTTCAAAATACTGGAACCGCAGACATGAGTGAATAGTATTCTCTGTGTAATCTCTTCCATCATGTGTGGGCAACGAGCACTACATTGTATAGAAAGAAAGTGTCATATCCACCTTTTACATAGACTACGATCTTTTACTTGGAATACAATCTGCCTACTTGCTTTGTGTCGCACTACCAGCACTCCACCCTTGAAGCTAAACATTATGCCACTCATAATTCCTTAGTTTATTTGTTCAAATACGAATTTGATATGATTATAATGTTCCTACTTCTGTTTTGAAATGTGTGTCCGCCTATTATAGAGACATAAGAGGTTTGTATTTCTGTGTGTGGTCTGGTCAGCACGGTTGGGGGATGAACTTTATATACGTAGGGGTTTGTAGGGAGACACTCTCCGAGTTGAATCCGCAATGCATTCCATAGATAATCTGACTACTTTTTATGTTTTCATGAATCTCAGATACTAAACAGCATCATAATGATTATGAGCTTGCGCGCATGAAAAGAATAAAGCAGAACAATGCCATGGTTGTCAAACTTGGCATTAAGGGACTGAAATCAAGTCTGGATGCAATGCAATGCAAACGCTCCCCACCTATAGATTCGTGCTCATAATATGATCCTAACAACGATTCTGAGCTAGAGGGAGACCTAAGTCAATGTAGCGCCCTAGTAGAGGAGTCAGAGGCAGATGCCCTATCCTATTCACCCATCAAGGTGCTTGCTCTAACTTTCCAAGGTTATATTGGTCGCACATATCCTGCAACTGATGCTTTGCATTGCTTCTACTTTGTTGCACTGCCATTAGCTTAATTTACACATCGTGTATGTGAATACGCCCTGCCTATCCATTTTCAATACATATTCCATCTGTCATCATACCATATTTATCCATTCAAATGTTGGTCTTGTGTATCAGACGTTCAAAAGGAAGAGGGCAATTGCTGATCGCGGAGGAGCATGAACAAAGTATTTGGAAAAGGTAGTGACACCTGATAAATCAAATAGCCCATTAGGTGTAGTTGCAATATCACCAGACCCAGAAAACACGGCCACAACTCTAGCAGACTCTAGCCCTACTACATTGGCCATCTCTAATGCCCCAACTCAGCAGACCCCAACTGCAGCAAACAGTATGATGATGCCAGTTGACATAGCACCAGCTCTACGACGCAAAACCCCCATTCCAGCAAAGAGTACACCAAATCCAGTTGCCAAATCCCTTTTCGAAAGAGAGAGAGCCCCAATTACAGCAAATAGGACCCCTGTTTCACTTCTTCCCACTTTAGAAGACGAAGCTTATATTGTTGTCAGGACCTTTGTGCGCGTCTTTCCTTCATGGAAAGATTATACCACAGACAAAGAACAATTTCCAATCTTCCTCCGCAACTTACACGTAAGTAATGTACTAATGTCATTCATGGTAATTACTACATATGTTTTTGCTGACAGAAGACACAAGATTTCATTCTTTTAAATAGGTGGGGACCAAACTGGATAATCAAGATGAGCAAGGGTTGGTTGTGCTTTTCAAGCACTCATTGGTGAAGTATCGTTCCTACCTGAGGCAAGCGCACTTCGATGGCAAGCCTCTAAATGAAATTTCTGTAAAGTCTCCGGTGCTACATTTATCAGATAGTGACTGGAATAATCTTGTTACACATTGGTCTTGTCTGCAGCGTAAGGTACTGTCTATGATATCACATCACAATTTAAACTACATTTCTGCATGTGCCTTACCTTCTCACTTATACGAAAACTGTTTGCAGAAGAATATTCATTCTCAAGGGAACACAAAATCTCGCAACTATACTGCACACTGCATTGCTCTTGTGAGTACCTCTTGCCTTGTATGACCATACTTACTTTCATAGCTAGTTGATTATGTAGCATCACTGCACATGTTAGCCTCCTTATCCTCCATTTGGTGCACATTATAAGATCCGTATCGACTCTTACATAAATTTAGAATCAACCCAATGCTTTTGAAGAGGTTTAGCTCTGCAGTCCTCTTGTAAGGACCAAACATCTTCTATCACTATACTTACATTAACAGCTACTCCCTCCGTCCCATAATATAAGAGCATTTTGTACAGTACACCAGTGTACAAAACACTCTTATATTATGGGAAGGAGGGATTGGTTCATTGTGTAGCATTACTCTGCATCTTATCTCCCTCGCCCATCATTTATTAAAAAATATCAGATCTATATTTAATCTTACCAAAAAGTTGAATACACAGACAATGTCAGTGCAGAAGTGTAGCCCATTGCTCTTGTCAGTACATTTTTTCCTGTAACGCTTGTACTTATAGGGATAGGTAGTTGATTATGTAGCATCAATCTGCATCTTATCTTCATTATCCTCTATCCCTTCCAATATTATCATATCTATAATTACTCTCTACAAAATGTAGAGTATAGGCAATGCTTATGAAGAAGTTTCTGTGCTGAAATTCTTGAGTTATCCTTCCCTTGACATGGAGAAGGGCATTATAGAGCCGGTGTTAACTGTTAATGTAAGTCAGTCCTTCTAAAGCCTTTATCCTCAACTGCTATTTAATTTGCTCATACTCCCTATCGTCAACTGCTGTTTAGTTTGCTGTTTCTATCAAAATGCATGTTCGCAACAACTGTAAGTTCCAAGTTTTAGTTGTAAAACCAAATTCCTTATTCATACCATGCACATTACTCAATACTCCCTATATGTATGCTTGTTTTTGTGGATCTATAATCCAGTGTGTGGTGAAGCGGCCCACGTTTGCACCTGTCATCTCATGTTTTATCTTACTGATGTGGCTGATGATATGAACAACATGCCATGCACATTAACCAAAATAGATACAATGATTGTCTTTGTCCTTCATCTAGGCTTGTTTTGTTGACATGGTAATCCAGTAGTGTGGTGAAGCTCCCCGCATTATGAACAATGCCAAATTATGCTATTGATATTTTGAACTGACTCTTTATTTTCTAATTTGAAATTGGATGGAATTGATAGCACAGTTACCATCTTTGTTTATACACGTGCAAAACATGTCATATCTCTACTTGTTTCAGGGTGATATGCCTGATGGCATGCACAAGTCTGTTGAAGGTTGCGAGACAACCCCAAAGTCATGTCTTGATGCAGTGTTCAAGTTACTTGAGACTAGCAGTTAGACAAGCTCACAGAATTCGTTGTCTGAATCAGTTCGATTTCTTCAGTCCCAAGTTCAAGCAGAAAGGCATTCTACAACTCAACTTCGACTTGAAGTCCTATCTCTAAGGAATATCACAGAGAAGACTAATGAGAACCTCATTGCTAAACAGCTACACCTGGAAGCTATGACCAACATGCTAGGCCGGTCTCACAGCCTTGCTCAGCAGCTTGCATAGCAGCTCCCGTGCAAGGCTAACCTTTCTTGAACTGCCTGGAAGTGTTATTGGTTCAGTATTATTTTGTTACGCTGCAATGGCGCCCAGTTTTTGTAATCTGCTTCTTCATTGCGCTTTATGATCAGTGGTGGCGAACTATGATGCCCAGTGGATGTAATATACCATAAATCCTTTATTGTATAGTGTAGGTTTATTCTAAGTTACTATGCCGTAATTTCTTTATTGTATAGAGTAGGCTTGTTCTTAATTCCTACTAGTTACCATATATGCCATCATTCGCTATCTGAAAAAAAGACGAAAATCTGATGTAGTCGACCGGGCCGAAACATTCGCCTCTACCGGGCCTGCATTTTAGCGGGCCACAATTGGGCCGGCCTGCAACTTTCTTGGGCCTAAAAGGCCATTGGGGCCTTCACACTTTGCGCCAGGCCCACAACTTACACAGGCCTACATTCGGCCCAAAGTTTAGTTGGGCCTTTAGTGGACCCAGCGCTTAGTTGGGCCCATGTAGCTTTGGACCATTAACAGGCTGAATATTCTCCTGGCCTGTTACGGCCCAAAAGATACCATGGGCCTTTAGCAGGCTGAAATGCATGTTGGGCCTCAATTTTCAATAGTCGTCCACGGGCCTTTAGCAGGCTGAAATGTAAAACGGGCCATTGGCCCAGTTATATGACGGGCCATTACCAGGCCAAAACATATCTCAGGCCTTAGTTGGCCCACTGATATCATGGGCCTTTAAGAGGCCGAAAGCTTAGTAGAGGCATCAATGGCCGAATTATATGATAGGCCTTTAACAGGCCCAAAGTCACGTTGGGCTGAACTGTTGCCACCTTGACCACGGGCCGTTAGTGGGCCGGATGTCGCGTTGGACCATATATGGCCCATGGGCAGCACGGGCCATTCCCAGGCCGAAAGACACACTAGGCTGAAATGGGCCCATGTCTATATTGGGCCTCTAACAGGCCGAAATGTCACTAGGCCGTAATTGGGCCCAAATACTCGGCGATTAATTAACGGGCCAGATCTGGCTTTGGGCCGTAAATGGGCCATGTTTAAGCAGGCCGTTAGTGGGCTGGCCCACTAGTACCTGACTAAATACTATTGGCCTTTGATTGGGCCGGCCTTTTTAACCTATATGGGCCTCTGTTGGGCCCTGCCACATGTCGACGTATCATAGACATGTCTCCTCCATTGGATGGACGACATCTGGCCCACCAAGGAGCCGACACGTGCTTCCTCCGGCCAATGATGATTTTACACGTGGAAAATCCCCATTAGTCCGGGCTGTTAACGGGTTATTGGATCCAAATCGGAACCCGATAGCTTAACGGTGACCCGTTATGGTGGATGCCACGTGTCGGTTACCCTTGACGAAAGCACTTCCATGACGCGCCATTTATCGTCATGGAAGTGGACACTTTCGTGATGATAATTTTGGTATTTTCATGGAACACTTCTACGACAGCACAGGTAGGGATGAAAATGGAGTGGAAACTTTCCGCTTTTCCGAAGGGAAAATGGAAACGAAGAGGAAATATGAAAACGGAAACGGAAATTTGCAAAACGGAAACGGAACAGTGTTTTCTGGTGGAACAGGTGTGGAAATGAAATTTTCCGTTTCCGTGAATATGGAATTTCCGTTCTGACTATAGACCTATGGTTACTTTGTAGCCCAACCACTAAGCAACACACAATGACACAATGAATAGAATGGAGCATTTGAGGCACAACTTCTACTACCACACATGTACTCAGCTTGACCCTATATGCAATTGTCCTGTACTACTACAATACTTCACTAAATTGCTAACATAATGGTATTATTTTGTAGCCATGTTAACCATTCATTAAAAAATGAGTGTATTTCCCTACGATTCAAGGGTTTTTTAAGTTCCGGTCAATGACCGCTTCTGTTTTCGTGTTTGCTTTGTATTCGCTCCGTGTCCATTTCCGGTAGTATCTGTTTCCGTATTCATTTCCGGGGTTTCTGTATTCATTTCCACTTCTGCAAAAATATATGAAAACAAATGTGGTAGCACTCAGTTCCGTCTGTTTCCGCTCCGTTTTCATCCCTAAGCATAGGTATGACTATCTTGATTCTGTCATAAAATCGTCATGGATGTACATGCATGACAAAAAACGTGACCTACCGTGACAAACACGTATCATCACGGAAGTGGTTTTTTTGTAAAGTCATGACCTCTCCAAATCCACTTTCATAATTATTATTATAAGATTCAACACCCTCCAAAATAGTGGGATCATTATTATCTAAAGTTGACACTCTTCCAAACCCACTTTCATCAATATAATCATCATAAATAGGAGGCATGCTATCATCATAATAATTTTTCTCATCAAAACTTGGGGGACTAAAAATATCATCTTCATCAAATACAGCATCCCCAAGCTTATGGCTTTGCATATCATTAGCATCATGGATATTCAAAGAATTCATACTAACAACATTGCAATCATGCCCATCATTCAAAGTTTTTATGCCAAACATTTTATTGAATTCTTCTTCCATCAATTGAGCACAATTTTCCTTTCCATCATGGTCAAGAAAGACATGATAAAGACGAATAATATGAGGCCACCTCAATTCCATTTTTTTTATAGTTTTCTTTTATAAACCAAACTAGTGATAAAACAAGAAACTAAAAGATTCAATTGCAAGATCTAAATATATACCTTCAAGCACTCACCTCCCCGGCAACGGCGCCAGAAAAGAGCTTGATGTCTACTACACAACTTGTTCTTGTAGACTCGTGTTGGGCCTCCAAGCCAGAGTTTTGTAGGACAGTAGCAAATTTCCCTCAAGTGGATGACCTAAGGTTTATCAATCCATGGGAGGCGTAGGATGAAGATGGTCTCTCTCAAACAACCTTGCAACCAAATAATAAAAAGTCTCTTGTGTCCCCAACACACCAAATACAATGGTAAATTATATAGGTGCACTAGTTCAGCGAAGAGATGGTGATACAAGTGTAGTAATGATAGTAGATATTGATTTTTGTAATAGGAACAATAAAAAACCAGCAAGGTAACGAGTAACAAATGTGAGCACAAGCGGTATTGCAATGCTTGAAAATGAGGCCTAGAGTCCGTACTTTCACTAGTGCAATCTCTCAACAATGCTAATATAATTGGATCACATAACCATCCCTCAACGTGCAACGAAGAATCACTCCAAAATTCTTATCTAGCGGAGAACATAAGAAGAAATTGTTTGTAGGGTCCGAAACCACCTCAAAGTTATCCCTTTTGATCGATTTACCCAAGAGTTTGTACTAAAATAACACCAAGTTATCCTTTCCGATCGATCTATCTAAGAGTTCGTACTAAAATAACACCATATGATACGCATCAACCAACTCTAATGTCACCTAGATACTCCAATGTCACCACAAGTATCCATGAGTTAATTATATGATACGCATCAAACAATTTCGGATTCATAATACTCAATCCAACACAAAGAACCTCAAAGAGTGCCCCAAGATTTCTACCGGAGAAAGTAGGACGAAAACGTGCATCAACCCCTATGCACAGATTACCCCAATGTCACCTCGGGAATCCGCGAGTTGAGTACCAAAACATATATCAAGTGAATCAATATAATACCCCATTGTCACCACGGGTATTCATATGCAATATATATATCAATTTCTCTCAAATCCATAAAAATATTCAATCCGATAATAAGGAAATCCCAAAGGGAAAACTCAATTCATCACAACAAGATAGAGAGGGGAAAACGCCATATGATCCAACTATATTAACAAAGCCCGCGATACATCAAGATCGTGCCAAATCAAGAACACGAGAGAGAGAGATTAAACACATAGCTACTGGTACAAACCCTCATCCCCGAGGGTGGACTACTCCCTCCTCATCATGGTGGCCACCGGGATGATGAAGATGGCCACCGGTGATGATTTCCCCCTCCAGCAGGGTGCCGGAATAGGGTCTAGATTGGTTTTTCGTGGCTACAGAGGCTTGCGGCGGCGGAACTTCTGATATAGGGTTATTTCTGGGGGTTTCTGTATTTATAGGATTTTTTGGCGTTGGTTTCATGCAAAGATGGGCTTCGAGGGGCCCATAAGACACCAGCACACGGGCAAGGCACCTGGCGCGCCCTAGTGGGTTGTGCTCACCTCCTTCACCTTCTGGTCCTCCCACGAAGCTTCAAGTGCCTCTTTTGTTCCAAGAAAAATCTTCAAAAAGTTTTGTTGCATTTGGAGAACTTTTATTTCTGCACAAAAAACAACACCATGGTAGTTCTGCTGAAAATAGCGTCAGTCCGGGTTAGTTCCATTCAAATCATACCAAAACCATATAAAATTGTTGTAAACATGGCATGAATACTTCATAAATTATAGATACGTTGGAGACATGTCAGTAACCTCTATCGATCAATAGTTTGACACAGTCATCGGATCGCTGACCAGTTTACGCCCATTGTGACAGTCAGTTTTCGGATTTCCCCACTGAGGCACTTAACCATTCGAGCTGGAAGCACAATCGCAGTGGTTCTCCCTTTGCACAGCTAGCCGAACAAAGCGGAACATAGGAGGCAAGCACAGGAACCGGGCAACCCAACTATTGACCGAAGACACAATTCGAAACCGATGCATATAAAGGAATATCCGAGAACGTTTTACCGAGACTCCATGGAGTACCTTGGCTTTTGGTGGGTTCGGCTGTAGTCTCAGCCCCCTGTTAATATTGCCGATGATTTAAAGCCATCTAGCGTTGCACTTCTCGGGAACTAGTCCAGATGTAGTGTGTGTTTTGTCAACGCCGAGGTGTAGGTCGGCAGGAAAGATGTTGAGCTGCGGGCCAGAAAATATCTCCCAAGCTGAATTATTATGCAAGGCACCTCGGTCATGAGGATGTCCAGCCTCCTGAAAGAAAAACATACAAATAGCTTAAAAGTGTCATAAGCTTGAAAAGCCAAAAAAAACTTATGTAAAAACTTGATGTCCAAACTAAATCAAGTTTTTTTTGTGCCAATCCAAAAATTGGTCTTAAAATAAATTTTTCCTTCCGTCGTGCTTTAACATGACATATTTGATCTCTAAACTTCAAGTAGGTTAGCCTTCGGCTTCAACCTCCATATCCCGAAGGCGGAGTGCTTCTCAGAGGCCAATTTAGCGAACTAAACTAGAGCGGCTTTAGAGAGAAACCAGACTATCTGGCTATTGACCATACACTCGACTTGAAAAAGGAGTGTTAGAAAAAGACTTTGCAACGACTTAGAAGAAAAAATATTTATTATAAAATGGCTCATATAAATTTAAGAGCCCCCAGTTAACCTAGACAAAGAAAGTTATTTTTAACAGACATCATTTTTGACAAACAACTCTTTTTTTAACACAAATATAATGCTTGGTCGAACCGAACAGAAATTAAAAATTGAAAAAATTGAGCATGAAAGCGACTTAGCTGGTTAATGTGCTCGATGTTGATGATGCGGGCCGAGGTCCCAGCCCCCAAGCCGGTCCCTAGGTGCCCGAGCAAAGAGCCCGGCTTGATGAAGTGGCAACATAGTGTAGTCGACGTGGTGGGGTGAAGCCCCTGGTCCAGCCGAGGTGACGAAGCTGGCCAGATGGTGAGGCCGAAGTCCCCAAAGTAGGTTGTTGAAGATATGGCGAAGCCCCCGGTCAATCCGAGGTGACGGAGCGGGTCGGTAAGGTGACGTTGCAGCCCCATGTCAGCCGAGGTGTCGAAGCAGGTCGGCATGGTGGACATCGGCTTGAAGAAGCAACGACGCGGCAATGCCGACGCAGGTCGGAACTTGTGACGTGGTCAATGCCGGCTTCAGAAGTGACCACGAGGCGATGCTGGCACGCCCGACCCGTGCAATCTCCGTGAGGCGACGATCTTATCTTGATGATTATTTGTCCTTCACGATGTCGAACACTTGGTCGGCTCGCCGAGGTGATGATCCAAGGTGGTTGTCGTTGATTCGATGGAGCGACGGCACAGTCGATGTTGGCGCAGGTCGGGAGCCATGGAGCAACGTGGTCGGGCCAGTTTGACATCGGTGTGACGGTGAAGATCGCCTCGGAAAAAACTCAAAAATTTGTGGGCATGTGTTTGAGAACAACACACAATACCCTAAAAAAATTCCTTCAAAAAGAATGTCCAATATCCCGTTCATGAAGAAAGATGAATTCGGGTTGGATTCATTTTCGCGCATCGGAGGTTTCCCGGAGTTTGAACGGTCGGATCAAACTGAAATTTCGAGAAGTGGTATATATAGGAATTCCGCAGCCAATCAATGGTTGGATCTTTCAAATGACGTCTGAGTTGGACGCTGGACTCCATGCTCCAAACTCATCCGGATTCCCGTCCAGATTCGACAGGGCTTCGGTAGATCGGAGTTTACCAGAGATTCCTTCGTCGGAACGCGATGAAATTTTACAGGGTTGTTCTAGACTCAATTCCGCACAATTCCACTGAAGCAATCGTGAAAGGGATGCTCGTGGAGGCAGGGACGGAGAAAAGAACTTCGCTGTCCAGAAAACAACACGCTCGCCCGAGGGCAATGTTGACGTTGAGCCCTCGAGCTCCAAGGATGATTCCTCCATGATCTTGATAGAGATCAGAGTTAATGTTGAAGAAGACCCTCGTCCGCTCATGAAAATTTGACGCGGAGTTCAGTCTTCGGTCCTGCCAAGGTGACTAGTCGAGCCGACGACGAAGATGCCAATGTCGCAGTTGATCTGCAGGCGAGCCATTGATCCTTCGTCGATCTCACAGCGGAACTCTTAATGAAAGCACCATTGTCGGTATCAAAACCGGCGGATCTCGGGGTAGGGGGTCCCAAGCTGTGGATCTTGGATCGATGGTAACAGGAAGAAGGGAGTCGATGTTTACCCAGGTTCGGGCCCTCTTGATGGAGGTAAAACCCTACGTCCTACTCTTGTTAATATTGATGATGATGTATCGAGTACAGAGTTGATCTACCTTGAGATCGTAAGTTGTGGTCTAAACCCTAGGGGTATGATGATGAATGTCATAATAATCTATCAACTAGCCTGGCCTCAGCTTATATAATGTACCGGGGGCCTAGGATAACAAGAGTCCTAGTCGACTACGTCGGTGGAGAGCAGTCCTTGTCTTGATCACCAAGTCTTGTGGAATGTTCCTCGTATATGTCATGGGCTGCCCGAAGTGACCCATTAGTGAACCACCATGGGGGTCCTCGGCCCGACCCACTGGTCGGGAGACGACGTGGTGAGTACCCCCCTAGTCTAGGACACCGTCAGTAGTACACAATGACATGATACTAGTTACAGACTAGCGTTTCTCTTCTCTTTTTTTTCAGAAAGAAAGACCAGGCGATCTTGCGCAGCCACTAGGGCGTCTCCTTCCGCCGCCGTCCTCCGGCGGCCCCCCTCCGCCGACGACCTTGGTCGTTGGTGGTGTGGGGGGTCATCGGATCCACGCTTGTGGATCGTTTAGCTTTAGGTTTTCGGCCCTAGTAGCTTAGGTTTTTAGGACATTCATCATCTTGGATTCAACGACGATGATGGCAGCGCTGAATAAAGAAGATTCAGATCCTTCCTCGATGAGGTGATCGGCCCTATGGTTGGGGATGGATTTGGAAACCAGACTGTTCAAGCAAGGAATGCCGTGGAGGCGGCGGCATCCTCGTTGCGGACTTGTGTCCTCGAGCATCGTTGCAATGACGTTTTCTTCAACGTCGGCGCAGAGCTTGGGAGGTAGTCCAGGAGCGGATGCAGATTGTGGTTTGCATCGACGGCATTTGGAAGATGGTATATCATGTGCTGGGTTTGTTGTTCATGGCTGGCAGGTATGGTTTACTCCTCCGACGTCTTAGTCATGTGGGGGTGCCAGATCTGGAGTTTGATGTTGTGTCCAGGATGTTGCCCTGGTCTGATTCGTTCAACAGTAATGGCTTCACCTTTGGTGAGCCACCTTGGAGGTTCGCAAAGATGCATATCAGCGATGGAGCTGTGTTGAGCTCGGGTGCGGAGGTGACCAGTCATTTTTTTCATTTGGTGGTTTTTGTAGTGGTATCGAATGCTGGTGACGGGCATTGGTGTCAAGCTCAGAGGATTCTTCAGTCTTGATTGTAATTTTTCCTTCTTGGCTGGTGTTCCTTTCTGCCAACGCTAGTGTTCTGCTGTCTATTCAGCTTTGTCAGGTCATGTACATGGCTTGTACTATGATCTTTATGATATAAATGAGGCACGCATTACCATGCAAAAAAATCCCGATATGATACTGGTTGTAAGCAAACGATACATCAGGCCCGCATATTGAATTCAGTAGCCGGAGTCCACCCACTAGCACAGACCGATCTTGCCGTTTGCTTCGCACAGTTCATCATGTCCCTCTTCCATCACCGCCGCTGCCTGGATCACAACACGTCCTGGATTGGTTACTGGAAAAGGAGGTAAGAACATGGTGGCTCTGCTCTACTATGTTCCGTTTATTTTTTGTTTCCTAGATGAACATCTTTAGCCTCCGCATTTTGTGAGCCTGCCACAGTTCCTAGAGTTAGGAGGTGCCGCAGCGACGACCCATACATCTCCTAAGGCCTCATTTGGTAGAGATGGATTGAGGAGGTTTTGGGAGGTAGGGCTTTCAGGGGAATTGGTGAAGCCTCCTCTTCCACCCAATCCCCTCAGATCCTCTTCAAAACCTCAAATCCGCCTCTAGCCACAACCCCCTCCATATAAAACACTGTTTGGTAGGGAGGGATTGTTATATTGAGTTCAAATGGTGCAAAACAGTTAAAAATCCAATCTTGACAGGTTAAATAGCATCATAGCTAGACAAACTTGCTATACAATTGTAAATGTCACCTAATAAAAATGTGACATCAGTTCTTCACATCAACAACATAATTTTGCTTCACTTGGAACCAATATCTCATCACAGCAATATCAGTCACATCACGGCAACTTAATCTCTGATAGCAGCATGACATGGAACCAATAACATCTCATAGCAACATGATCTTTCACAACACCAAACATAATGCAATACAGCGGTACTTGAGCAATAGCTCACAATCAATTATATTTTTACAAACCAAGCAAGGATGAGAATGATGTTGTCATACAGATGAATTGCTCTTATGATGTCACGATCATCGAGTTTTTTAATGGCCAAAAGTTTGTCTAGATTGTTTCTCTGGTTGCGTGAGAACTTGAGAAAACAAAAGGAGATTAATTAGCTTTTTAAATAGGCCAACTAGTCAGACAAATGACTAGTACAAGAAACCTAAATAGGCTGACCTATGTCTACTCTTCTGTACTCAACAGTTTGCTCAACGAACTACAACATACTAGTACACATAGATGCAATGACTAGAAGTCATCGTTCACAACAAGAGCATTCCCACACCCAAAAAATAACCAGGATTATCCCTTTAGATACTAAACATTGGCAAGGACGACAAGGACCTGGACATGTGTGGCTCCACTGGGTAGCGTCGTCACTGGGCACTACGCTGGATGGCGGCTTCACATTTTGCATAAGTAAACATTTGAAATATAATTTAGTTAACATGAGATTTAGATATTTAGGGAAATAAAAAAGAAGACAAACTAGACATGAGATTTCAGATACTTGGGGAAATAAAGACATGTACTCCTGTTGCTTTTACATATTTGGAGTATCTGTATTATCAGTAACATAGTAAACCCATAATAATCTACTCCTAGCCTGGGCTCTCAAAAAGAAGATAGTCAAAACAGAAGTTGCTAATTGTAACACACAAGCAAACTCATAACAATATGTAACCACACATAAAACCAGGTAATACCCATGCTACTTGACCTATTAACAACATCCCAGAGCTAAAAATAAAATACATGTACACCAGGACTTTGGTTTATTATAGCTAGAAGTAGCATCAAACATAGGCAAGAAAAGGAATTTTCATATCTCAGTAGAAACGACAACAAATAGGGAATTGCACTTAAATTCATTTTTCAATTCACATCATAGCTTCAGCTTAATTGATAAACAAAACGTAAGAAACAACACCAAACATTTTCAGATCACAGTACATGAACTACTAAATTATTTCAGGGTTTTACTTCAGATCACAGTACAGGAACATACTATCTTCAGGGTTGATCAGACAATACTAAGTAATTTGATTCAGATATAGAAATAAACATGGACACTAGATTTTTAGATCCCAGTAATCCAGTACTACAATCAGACCATCACCATATGCTAATTTATCGAACCAATACTACAATCAGTCAATTTATCCAGTACTACAATATGCTAATCCAGTATCTAGACTAAGGAATTGCAGCATCAAGTACAATAACTAAGAACATAGTGAATTGTACAACTTAGTTAATGATATCATATGAATGGCATACAAGATCAAAATACGAGCATAGCTAGTTCGGTCCAAGAAATCTTACCTTAGATACCTCGAGGCAACTCTGCCATTTCGCTCCGAAGGAATACTGCGGCGCTCTCTTCATCTTTGGCAGCGGAATTGAGGAAAAACTCATGATTCTCAACATTTTTGAAAACCTTGTAGGCAACGGCTCTTTCACCACGTGGGATGCTTTCCATCGTGTGCAGAACAAAAATGCAGTTGCTGATGGAGAATCATGTGCATTTTTTGACCCAGCCAACAGAGCAGATTCCTCCTCTTCTTGCTTTCTGTGCCATAACTTCCACCATTGGATCATCACGCTCCTTACCCTTCTTGGGTTCCTTTACAACATCTTATTTGAAGCAGCAACACCACCTCTTTGAGCATCATCTCTTGGCCATCACTTTGAGTGGCATCTCTTGGATCATCACTTTGAGCAGCATCTCTTGGACCATCACTTTGAGCAGCATCTCTTGGATCATCGTACATGTGCGAATCATCACCGTATTGATTCAAGTCAAAAGAGAAGGCAGACCCCTCTCTTTCAACTTCAGGATC
The DNA here is from genome assembly GCA_011799875.1 of Thinopyrum elongatum. Classification (NCBI taxonomy): domain Eukaryota; kingdom Viridiplantae; phylum Streptophyta; class Magnoliopsida; order Poales; family Poaceae; genus Thinopyrum; species Thinopyrum elongatum. The sequence goes on from CM022301.1 coordinate 561,224,971, forward strand.
ACCGTCACTTACTTGTGTAACCTCAATTGATATGAAATTGAAGTTACCCTCTGCTATGTGTCTTGCACAAACACCCAAGTTATCATTAAAGGTCACCTGGCAATGGAAATTCATTATAAAGGTCAGCATAAAGAGAGGAAATGAAAATCCATTAAACTCACCATCATGAAGACCACCTAGCTTATCATAGAGAGGAAATGACTTACTCTGGTATTTGCTTATTTCTGCTCACGACCATATATAGCAGAAATGAATGACCAAACTTAGATTACCCAAAAACAAGATTGGTTACAAAAGAAGCATGGAATACAAGTTACAAGTTGCAAAGACGAAATGCACTAAACTAGAACTTACGATGATCAAGTTCTCCCAAAGATGTCGGTCAGCATCTATCATGTGTGTATGATAGTTCCAACTAACACCACTTTGTTTTCCGGGCATCCATGAGAAGCCTGTATTGAGCTTTCAACTCTTTTTTCCTGAATGTTTGGCTTTGGGAAATTTGTAAGGCCATATCTTCCATGGAATAAACTTGCAATCCTATTTGAGGTTATAGCTACATGCGACCCAGCAATGGCTCCTAAATAGTTCTGAAAGCAAATAGATTGCAGGTCAATAAAGAACTATAAGTTAGATAAGAGAAGGAATTGTGGAAGTGTTAAAAATGGAAACCTGGAAGTAAGGATAGAATCTTGGGTTGGTGGCGATTTTTGCATGTGGCTCACCCATGTTTGGAGGCTTAAAAAATCGACTAGCTAAGATGAGGACGATGTTGAAGAACTCATTGATGTACTCATGAAATGTTTGGCAACTATGCTGAAATTCTAGCTGGAGCTCTTCATAAGATGTGTTGTGGGACACCATGTACAAGAAAAGGCTACTTTCTCCTCCACCTTGATTCTTGTATTTGATATAAGGTTTTCTCTTCTAAGATAAGATGCCAAACCCTTGAAGATATGTGTCTCCATCCTTTAAGCTACTATGCAGTTCTTAACATGCCCTATAAGGATATCGTTAACACGCTTCTTGCCATATAGGATGGAGCTATTCGCTGCTTTTTCTTGATTGGTCATCTATATATTACACATTGGGTGCAATGCGGGCCGAATAAAGAACATCATGTCTTCATCATCCTCCCTTCTCCTCTTCCTAATTCAACCGATTATCTCAGAATTCATCTTGTCACTAAAACTAGAATAAGCAAGCAACAAATAAGAACTACATTTCATGGTTTACTTGACTTGAAGCAAGTTCTTCATAAAGACATGATAGAAAACCATAAGACATACATAATGATGGACGATGTTCACAAGGCAGAATATCATAACATGAGGCCAGAATAATAAGACTAGAGGTCAAGAGCTATCAAGTAGGATAGACTACTTCGGTAAAGAAACAAGGTCAAGAGGCCAAGAAGTACCGAAGTTAGGTGTGACAACAGGATTCCAAGATGGAGGCAACTCGTCCACGCCAACAAGAATCCAAGCGGCAGGCTATCAAAATACGAACATATCAGCGGCATGTAAGATGACATATAATCATTCATACTAGAAACAAACGACATACCGCAACCTAATTGCCATAAAATAAAGTGGAACAGACAACACGCTAACCAACCGATATAGTGACAAGGAATTATATGAAAATGAAACAACAACGATCATGTATATTTCGAAGTTCCATAACCCCACATCAGACCATGAAAGTGTCACCATCAGACCATCAATAATTGAAATTTGTTCAGTCCACTTAGTTGTTATAAGAACAGTGGCAAAAGAAGAAGTTTACGAACATATATATAGCTGCATTCAACTCAACAGCAACCAAGTACACTAACCAGAGGAATAGCATATACCTGGTGATTAATTTGAATCAATTTTTTCTGTTTAAAAAATTCAGTTCAGCATCAACAACAACTAAGATATTCAGTTCTCAACACAAAATCTCTCCAGATTTATGTATAGCTATGGATACATATTATGCTTCTAATTTATTGAGAGAGAAGACAAGGCGACATGGCCAAGGTGTACAAAGAAAGATTAGTCAAACAATTCAAGGTTCTCTCTCTTGGCTCTTGTTGTTATTACTTGTTCTAGATAATTCTCAGAGATAATTCTGAAGGATTCTATGGCTAGTGCTTATGATTTTGGTACAAGGTATAATTACTGAAGCTGCAGACATGTAAATGTAACAAGCTTCCTCCTAAAATGCAGTGCAAATGGTCAAGGCTAGTTTTGTCAGACCCACATCCATTCTATCTTCTATTTTTTGGCAAGACAAGGAAAAATCATATAACCATCCCAAATTCATCAAGCACAGCCACACAGGATGTTAGATATAAGTAACTACTCTTAAAATGACTCATCACAAATTCAGAGGAGCTGATATGATTTCATTAACATTCAGATAGACCAATTGTACCACCCCAATTAGGCCTAACTTTGATTCAATTAGGAACAACAGAACGATGTAAACTAACACACACGGTGCACAACAGGTGTGGCTAAACTGAACTGAACTGAGGAGCATCTGAGGAGAAAGATGGGCTGGACAAGAACAGCAGGCGCATCGAACTGAGGAGCATCTGAGGAGCAAGCAGGGCCGACCCTGGTGTATGGCCAGAGAGGCGATGGCCTAGGGCCCAGGTCTGTTGGGAGTCCGGATGGCAACGGGGACGAAACCCATCGGGTTTTGCCTTCCCAAACCCATCCCCACGAGAAAATCGTAAACCCGTCCCCGTCCCCATCACCGTGCGCGGGGCTAGTTTTCCGCCCGTCCCCTAAACCCATCGGGTTTCGGGGAACCCACGAGAAAATCAAAATATTTAAACAAACATAGTGGCGACAAAGAATAACATTTCAGCAGCAAAAACAAGCACATTTCAGCAGCATAACTTGAGCAAATTTCAACATAAAACAATAGTAGATGGTTCAACAGCTATATAGAGTGTATTTCAGCAGCATGATACCACATTTCAGCAACAAGGATTATCAGATTTCAGCAACAAAGATGATCAGATTTCAGCCATACATGGTTCAACAAGATGTGCAATTACACAAGTTCTAAAATAGAATTCTTGGTTCACAAATCACGAGCACAAACGAGACGAAATGGTCCAATACATAAGTTCTGAAATATGTGGGGGGGGGGGGGGGGGGGGGGGGGCTTGGTCGCATTGGGTTGGGCCGGATTAGTGCTTGGTAAAAAAAAATGTAATTTCGCGAGTATTGCCGGGTTTCGGGTTCGGGGACTACCGAAACAGGTGTAAACCCACGAAACATGTCGGGTTGTATAATATGCCCAACAACAGCCCCGCGGGGATGAAAAGATGCCCATCCCCGTCCCCTAATAGGGTAAAAACCCACGGGGACGCAGGTTTCGGGCCCCGTTGCCATCTTGAGTTGGGAGACCATGATCTACATGTACTCCCTCCGTCTCAAAATTCTTGTTTTAAATTTGTCTAGATTATTTTGGGACGGTTCTTTTCTTAGATTTATCTAGATTCGGTATCTAGACAAATCTAAGACAAGAATTTTGGGACGGAGGGAGTATGTCTTATAGCCCAGTAAAAATAAAGAAACAACTATACAAAGTATAAAGTATTAGAGAAAAGAAGAAGGAAGGAGCACTCGCAGTCGCAGGGCCCGCGTCTCGCGTGCATATCCAATCATCGTGATCGCTAGTTGTAAAAAAATCCATCGCTATCGGTGACTTCGTCTCCTTTTCTGTTCGTCGCTCCCGATTTAGCGATTCTTGCGGCTGCTCAGGGACCCGCTGGCTGTCGTGCTGCAGCCTGCTGGCTGCTCTTCCCGTCATGCGCCGTGCCGACCTTCAGTCGTGCCGCCATCTGGCCGTCCGAGAGGCTGCGACGGTCATGGCCTGCTACGGTGTGACCGCGCGAGTTCATTGATCGTCATCCTCTCGGCCTTTCAAAAGTACGTATATGATTCATCCATTCCAATTTCAGTATACAGGGGTGAACTGCCCAAAAACATATACATTTGTATCTAGATAAATTTAAGACAAGTAATATGAATCGGAGAGTACTATTTCTATTCATAATTTACTCTTAATATTTTGCAAATGATGTTAGACATATCCATGTTTATATATTGTGCAAATACATAACATATAATTTTAGGGGCCATGTGGGGTGATCCTCCTTCTAAAAAAATGTCATCAAGTTCGCCCAAGGGCCCTCCAAAACATAGAGCCAGCCCTGGGAGCAAGATGGGACCATGCGTGTCGAACTAAGGAGCAAGAAGACTGCCACCATGGCCCTAGGGTTTGCAGGGGAGGGGATGGAGGAGTGGAGGAATCATCTGGCGAAGATAGGCTGTTGGAGGAAGACACCGACGTTGAAGCTCTAGCAGCGGCTGGGCGTTGAAGATTCGGCGGCACGTGTTGAGGAGGCGGCGGGCACCTCCTCTCGCCTGTCTCTGCGTCTCGCTTGATCTGTTCCACACGTGTGCCCTCGAGGCTCGATGGCCACATGGATAGAGAGGGATTGACGGATTTCTAGAGGGTTTAGGCGATGAAACCTCGCTTACCAAACAGGCTACCGGAGATTTTAGAGGTTTCTGGGCCCCTCGTAAATTATCCTCGGAAAACCCCTAGGCCTAACTTTTTTTTGAAAATGGAAACATTTTTTCAAATGCAGAAACCTTTTTGATCTGTGAACTTTGTTTTTAAACGCGAACATCTTTTATAAATTCACAAACATTTTCGACTCTGTGATTTTTTTCTCAAAATTTCACCGCAATGGTCACATAGTCAACTGGTCAACCGTCGAAGCGATCGAAGAGCCAGGGATTGAGCGAGTGAGCAGCTCGCGTGTTAGGCCGGCCCACGTGAGTGTGACGCGTGAGCGTAGAGGCTCGTTAACTGGTTAAGCCGAACCATTCCTCTCCCGCACACACGTCACATCCAGACCTAGCCGCCACCACCACCATGGCAGCATCGCCGCCGCGCCGCCGTGCCTCGCCGCCGGCGATCCTGGACGAGCTATTCGAAGAGATCCTCCTCCGTCTCCCACCCGACGACCCCGCCTCCCTCGTCTGCAAGGCCTGGAGCCACACCGTCTCCAGCCCCAGATTCCGCCGCCGCCTCCATGAGCTCCACCCCACACCCCCCGTGCTCGGCGTCCTCCACAACTGGGAAGACGATGCCATCCCCCGATTCATCCACACCACCGCATCGTCCTTCTCCCTCGCCGCTCCGGACTCTCGCTCCTGGCGGGCCCTTGACTACCGCCACGGCCGCGCCCTCTTCCTCTCCAAGGACCAGGACGCCGAGGAGCTCCTTGTGTGGGAGCCAATCACGGGCGCCCAGCAGCGCATGCCGGTGCCCGCGGCGTTCCAGGGCGACTTCCCGACGGCTGCCGCTGCCGTGTTCTGCGCAGTGGACGGGTGCGACCACCGCGACTGCTTCGGGGGCCCTTTTCGCGTGGTCTTCGTCTTCTGTGTCGACGAAGAAGACGCTGAGCAAGATCCGTATCTCACGTCGGCCAGCGTGTACTCGTCGCAGACAGGCATCTGGGGCGAGCTGACCTTGATGCACGGCAAGGTCGTGATGTACTTTGAATACTATTCAAGCGTGCTCGTTGGGAGGTCTTTGCTCTACTTCTTGTCCGACGGTGGGTTGATCCTGGAGTACGATTTAGTGACGCACGGGCTGACCGTGTTCGACACACCTGATTGCAACCCGGTTACATGTCTGATGATGGTGGGTTGGGCTATAGATATAACCTAATGCTGGCGGAGGGGGGTGCACTGGGTGTTAGTCAAGAATTGGGTCAGTGTCTCAAATTGTGGACAAAAGAGCCAAGTTACGGCACTGATGCAATATGGGTACTTAGCCAGGTCATCAACTTGAATATTTTGCTTCCAAATGATGCTCTCGTGGATGCAACAAATTCAGTGCAAGTGTTGGGCTTTGCTCACGAAGCAAATGTCACTTTGGTGGTGACGGTTGCTGGCCTCTTCTCAATTGAACTGCAATCCAAGCGGGTGAGGAAGGTGTGCGGTCATCGTGGCTTCTGTAATCTGATTCCAGTTGTCAGCTTCTACACTCCGCATGCTAGACTCAAAGCACTCGTGGGGCGAACACCATGGCCCACTGCCGTGGCTGAACCCAACTCAGGCGATCTCTGCTGAACCTTCTCCAAAGAGGCCTGCGGCAGATGATTTGCCATCCGTGAAATGTGGTAGCAGCTAGATGGAAGTTCAGAATTTGCCAAGATATGCCTGTAAGGCTAGAACTTTGTAACACGATTTTATTACTCCCCAGTCATGTTCCCTCAATGCTTGATACTTATCTGTTGAATGGAAGGCTGGAACTTGATGTCCTTTAGTATTTTTGGTATCAGCACACTATAAGTTTATTTTATCTACTTGCATCTACTCATTCATTGTTTCTAGGTGTTTCTCAGTAATAACTTCCCATCACTATCCAGCTGCATTGTTTGTTGTGGTCCGATTTTTTCCATTGTTTCCTCTTTACTGTTTAAAATTGGAGTCGTATTTGCTTTTATCTTGGAGGTTTGTAGAAGCCATTTTGGATGTTCTTGTTCATGTGCAAGAGGTGCTTCTTAAGCTCAACTCATATGTACTACTTTTTTAAGTTCTGCTTTACTTAATTTATCGGCTAGCATTACATGCCTCTTAGAGGAATTAGCCTTCTATAGATATCTGCATTTCTCAATACTTGTTTTTTATTCTTGCCGGTTCTCCTTTAAAAATATATATATTTAATTCTATAGTATGTGCCGGCCTATTCGGTATACGAAATGTTCGCCTGTTTGGAGACTAGTTTTCTTCTTTTCAAATCAACATTTGTAATTTTATATCTCTTAAATTCTGCAACGTAGATTTGTGAATGTAAAAAAAAATCCAAAAAGAACTGTCAGAAAAAAAAAATCCAAATAGAGCCTAATCTCCTCAAACAGGTTGAGCCGAACCTGTTCAATCCTGCATATGCAAACTAGTAATGGTCTTGTTTCGGAGTTGGAAGGAACTGTTTGCTGTTTGGACTTGGTACTTGAATTCTCGTCATCATTCCATGGAAGACCACCATTTGCTGTCTTCCTAATGATTCTTATTTAATCCTCCTAATATAGATAGTAGATGATGTTGATGAAAGCAGACAATGCTTTCATTTCTCAAAAAAAAAATTGTGTTATGGGTTGACCATATCTGAATTTGTGTTCGCTGCCACATGTCAGCTATTTGCCTTCTAAATTTATGTACACATATTTTAATCTTTCTTATCAATACATCTGGAATAGCAGTGCAAGTTTGATCATATATGGATCTATCTAAATAGTGTACTTGCACAAGCTAGCTTTAACTACACAAGAGCAGCAATCCTGTCTTACATAAATTATGGAATAATGTGAGTAGTTGCTGTTAAATGAATCAGTCTATTTTCATGATCATGCTATAATGATTAAGTTTGTCATTTAAGCATTTGTATGCATCTCTTCCTGTTGCTATTTCTTTTTTTCTCACAAGAACACTGACATAGTCGTTGGTTAGGGGGCAACTCAAATGGCAACAACAGAAGCGTAGAAGTACTGTAAATAATCTTGGGGTTGTAGGAAAAGGCTTCAGATGGGGTGATGTCAGGCCTCTACTGAAGCTTCTCCAAAAGAGGCTTGCAACAGATTGTTCACCGTCTGTGAAATGTGGTTCAGCTAGATATAAAGTTCTGAAATTGCCAAGATATGCTTGAGACACGGTATTAGATGTTCCTACTGCATGTTCATGCTGCTTCAATGGTCAATACTCATCTGTTGATGTGTATACAAGTCGCTAGATAAGTGTTGTTGTCATTCAGCATTTGATCTCTTTCTCTCTCTCTGGTTTATACCAGAACAACGTCGTCATGGTTGGGCCAGGAGGCGATCTGGCCATGGCACTGGCAGCTCAGCCGGAGGTGCAAGAGATGGACGGCTCTGCTCTGCTGCCTAGCAACTTCTTCCACAACCTGGAACAAGAATTCCCTAGCTTATATCAAGTGATCGCGCCGGAGGAAGCCACCGGGCTCGCGCAGAGCATCACCGCAAACGGGAACGACGAACACCACCGGATGTAGGAGGGAACGCAGCTAGAGCCAGAGCCTGAGGAGCCGGCCGCCGACGAGCCCATCTACGGCTTGCCTTGTCCAGACTTCTCACCTGAGATGATCCGGATGTGCAGCAGGATGCCGTGGCCCTCACCTACATCCATGGTCGCCATCTTGTCCGGCCTGTAGTAGATCCCATTCCCATCAGCTTAATTCATTGTAGTTTTGTTGTGCATTTGTTGCTCAGTGTGCCAATTAATATTACAGATCTGAGCTCGTTTGCAACAATGTAAATGTAATGTGTAATCTGTAAACGGTTGATCATTGTTATACATCTATTTGCAACATTCTAGTTTTCTGATCCAAGATGCTGGCGTGCAAAGGAATTGTCCTTTTTATAATAACTAATTGTTTATATTCCAAAAGAGATGTACATATTATTAATTTCCATTCAGAAAGAAAAATATTAATCATCACTACTAGCCTGCCTCTCAGAATTAGCAAGATTAGAAAATTCTTCAAACAGTAGAAAATCCAAATGTGCTATTGCAATCGATGCAACATGTAGACCATAAATGTTTCTCAAATGATCACTGACTTGCAAAAACTACCTCTAAGAGGCATATAATGCTAGCTGATCAATTTAATTAAGTAAGGCAAAACATAATAAATTAATACTATGAGTTTTGCTTAAGACGTACTATACTTACTAATTTTACACCTAACATACAAAATGGTTTCGCAAATACGACTGTGATCAGTAAGGAGCAAACAATGGAAGATTTATCGGAGCACGGCAAAAATTACACTCGGATATACTGCAAAACAGCTAAAAACAAAGGATGAGTATCGCACTGCAGAGAGCCACTGATGATCCATCAGTTATTATGTGCTAGTGTCAAGAACACCTAGTGGCCAGGTCAAATACTGAGGGAACATGAACATGAGTGGTAATATCTTGTCAGGACGTCCCATGCATATCTCGGCAGTTCCAGAATTTCTATCTAGCTGCTATCAAATTTCATTCACGGATGGTGAATCATCTGCTGCATGTCTCTTCGGAGAAGGTTCGTCGGAGAGCGGCTTGTCATTAGCTCGTTTCATGTCTTTGCCAACAATATAATCTCAAAGTCGGTTACGCTACTTCCAGTGCTTCCTCTTGCTGCTGCCGTAGACATAGTTGGGGGAGTGGAAGCTGTTGTTTGATCCAGCCATCTGTGAAGAAGTCCAAGATGCAGTTCTTGCCATAGTATTGCTAACATTCTGCTCATGACTTGCCTGTGAGACCACCCTCTTCATAATGTCGCCTGGGGTTGACATTGCTTGCTCCAGTTCTTCAAGCTGAACCAAAACAATTAAGAGAGATGCTATTATTGTTCCTCACAAGCAAGGAAAAAGTTCTTCGTTCATAGAGCACTACTAGATTCATGAGCAGAACCAAATTGGTAACATGAATAAAATCCAGTCTGTCACCTTCTTCTGGAGTCGAGGCAACAATCTAGCAAGGTAAGATATCTCATCTTCTAGAGTCAACTTCCCTGAGCGTCCTTTATCAGACAACAAAGCTTCCTTGGCATTTATCAGATTATGCATACGCCACTTGCCTACTGAAATAGCCTTTGCACAATATGTGATTGCATCCCCAACCTTGGATGCTAACTCCAAGGCCAAACATATGCGGTAGTTTCTAGAACTGAATTAAGGTAATAAACAACGGATGAATCAAACTCAAAGACGAAAGTATTACAATAGACCAGCATTATCTACCTGACATTTTTCTCTGGTGATCACAGTTCGTCCCCAAATGCACACTTACATGTGGATTTCAGCAGGTGAAGGCACCCGTGCAAGATTTGGGTTAACTCAAATTATTTGAAACCATGCCTAATATGCTGATTTATACGTCAGAGTGATTGACAATATTATCACCACAAGGAGGATACTGCTGGAAAATTCGAAAATGGTCAGGCCTAACCAAATGTTCCAAGATCGCTAAAGCTTCGAAGTAGCAATCGATTGATCTGTCTCTGTCCTCTACAGAAGTGAAAATCAAATGTGAGGCCTTGAATGACTATTCCCCAGACTAACACATGGTAACTGAGATAGCTGAGATTACCTCTTCTCATGGAGATTTCAGCTAGAGCATTCAATATATTAACCTTCTCCATTGTCTTCTCTGGACTCTTGGCAACTATCACCCTTGCAGTATTCAACATTTTCCAGGCCAAATCCAAATCAGAATCATCTCCATCGCCTGTCATGTTCCCATCCTTCTGACCTTTGTCATGCAAGTTTGCCCCTAACCAACAACTATATCAGCACGTACCATTGAAAGAAGAAAAACATTTTTTCCTTTAGAAAATGGAAGAGTTTTATTATTCTGGGCCTCTGAATCGAGGATGCACACAGCCCAAGAAGAAACAAACAGCAATGAGACGCATACAAATGCGTACAAGATCCAACTCACTTAGTACTGTGATCATACAATATTAGTGAAAACATTCCAAGTCCCAAACTATAAGTACTTTGCATTAGCATGGGCAAATTACTGATAAGAAGTTTATTAGGCATACTCTTCATTAGGCATGAACAGACAATGACAACTTATTGCAACCAGTAGTGTTATCAACTACTCCCTCCATCCCAAAATGTAAGACATTTTTTGATACTATCATAGTTTCAAAAAACATCTTACATTTCGGGACGGAGGGCGTGGATACTCGAGTATATAGATTTAAAAAGGATAATAATGCCTTTCAGTGTATATGAGTGCCTAGGGCAGTTAGCAGTGCCATGTTAAAGTTGTGGGGTCAACTAATCCTGCAGTTTTCTCTAAGAGACCATTCATAAACCTGAAGAACTATGCAAAATACAGTGATATATTTCAACCTATAGTGGTGAAAGTGATATAAATGATAAAGCATACCTTCTTCATAATCACCTTTCCTTGAAGGAGGAGCATGCTCAACACTGCTACCAGAGGCCTCTGAGCTCCCAGCATCATCTTTGTTGGTTGTAGGTGTGATTGATTCTTCATTTAGTACACGCTTTGAAACGTTACCTGAACGATTGGCCGCCTCCCGAGCTTTGCATAACAAAGCACCTCCATAATGGTAAAACGTGCTAGCACACTCAGGGGCAAGGCCTCCATAATGTCGAACCCTACATGACAACAACAACAACAATGCATAAATTTGTCGATGCATCATCGTTAACATTATAGCATAAACATGTACTCTGAAGTGAACAAATCCATTTTATGACACAAGGTGTTAACTATGTTCTGTCGACTGTCTTTTATAGTTACTAGTGCTTGCACAGATTATGAAGTACAAATCTGAGGAAGAGGGACCATATAAATGAACTGCACAACGATCAAATAGGATAATACCTATCCCTCAAGGACTTGGACTTTGATTTAATTCTCGTCGCATTACAGACATCACAACAAAATATGACAGGCCCTACTCCTAGGTGGTGTTGTCAGGTCATATTGGCTAACTGGACTCACTAACCCCTCAAAGACCAACACCCACACCATTGTGCTCACTGTCAAATACATGAAACCAAAACACCACCCTTGGTAACCACATTAACATAGAGCATGTTAAATCCTACTAAGGTAGCTACAAATGTCAGAACTCAAAAGGCTCTGAGCCACACATGAAAAGAACAATGAACTAACTGGAAGTTTTCTTTCCCACAAACTATCCATATGTTACGCTACAGCAGCATGTCTAGCTAGGAAAACAAGTGGAGTTTGGGAGTAGAACCCAAACCTGATCTCGAGAGCATGGCTGAAGCAGTCAGCCGCGTGGGCCAAGTCCTTCTCATTGATAGCCTTGCACCCCTTATCAAACAGCACTTGCGCCAATTCTAGTGATTTCTCCTCCCATACCCCTTGCTGACCACCCCTCCTCAGTAGGTTCAGCCGCGGCGCTGGGTCCTGGTGTTCACCCCCGGGCACTTGGAGCCCAGAATGTGGAGTGTAGAAGCTGACAACTGGAATCAAATTACAGAAGCCATGATTATGGCACACCCTTTTCGCCTGCTCCGGCTGCAGCTCGATCATGAAGAGACTACCAACAGTTTTCACGAAAATAGAATTTGCTCCCTCCGCAAAGCCCAACACTGGAGCAAGTGTGCATGGATCGATGTCCAGGTCGACGATCCGGCTCAGCACCCATCGTGCATTACTGCCATCACTCGCCTCCCGTTTCCACAATATGAGCTGAAAATCAATGGCTTCGGCAACCCCCAGCCCACCGTCCTCCGCCAGCATGAGGTTAAATCTGTGGTTGTCACTGCCGTAATCGTTAGGTGGTGTGTCCAACACAGCCAGTTCACCACTGCCCAAATTGTACTCCAGGATCATCCCACCGTCGGACAGGAAGTAGAGCAGAGACCTCCCAACCAGCACGCTGGAATTATGCTCAAAGTCCATGCTGAACTCGTATTCCCTCGAGTTCAGCTTGCCCCACGTGCCAGTCTCCGACGAGTACAAGCACGCCGATGTGACAACGTCTGCGTTGGCCGAGATGTCGACGGTGAAGACAAAGACCACGCCGAATGGGCCCCCCAGGCAGTCGCGGTGGTCACACCCGTCGGCTGCGCAGAACACGGCCGCGGTCGGCCACTCGCACCTGAACGCCGAGGGCACCGGTATGCGCTGATGGGCACCGGTGATTGGCTCCCACAGGAGGAGTTCCTGAGTTTCCTGGCGGTGGTCGGAGTCGGAGAGGAAGAGGGCGCGGCCGTGGCGGCAGTCGAGGGGGCGCCAGAACCGGCGGTCTGGAGCGGGGAGGGAGAAGGGCGAGGCGGTGGTGGGGACGAAGTCTGGGATGCGCTCGTCTTTCCAGTCGTGGAGGAAGCCGAGCACGGGGGGTGCCCGGTGGCGGTGGAGCCCGATGAAGCGGCGGCGGAAGTGGGGATGGGAGACGGCGCTCCTCCAGGCCTTGCAGACGAGGGAGGCGCGGAAGAGGCAGCCTGGGTCGTCGGGCGGGAGGCGGAGGAGGATCTCTTCGACGACGTCGTCCGGGAGCGCCGGCGGCGGTGGCGGCGGCGGTGCTGCCATGGTGGCCGCTGGCTGTGTTTGGTTGCGGTGGGGAACGGTGGAATGGTTCGGCTCAACCAGGTCGGAACTGGGTCCGACTGTTTTGCCCACTAACTATAATTGATTTTTTTTCCTGTTGATGAATCCATTTGGAAATTCGTTAGATCACCATCCAACGACCATGATCACACAGCCACTGGTTTTTTTTTCAACATACATTTATTTTTACTGTGAATGATTATCCTCCTCTGGAGAACATATCCTGTACTCCCGATCATAGAGTACTCCGGCTGCACCGAGTGCTGCCCAACTGTCAGATTGAAAATCTAGGTACAGGATGGAATGCGGAGGACTAAACTTGTCAAATTTGCAGAAAGCCCCCCATATATGTACAGGATGACCAACGTAGTATGCACCATCTTCAAAAGCTGTGCCACCCCAGTTTTGGAACAGAATGAACAGAGACATCATGTACTTCTGTAGCTTGTTGTCTCACGTTGATGCATTCATCCAAGACGTATAAATACGAGAACAACTCTATGGTACAGAGTGAATCATGGATTTTCCAAGATGGAAAACATATATATATTTTTTACATACTGAGTGCACAACATGAACCTTATTCAGCAAGTTGATTTGAGAAGGTAAAGCTAATTCTAAGAAAATAAAGAATTAGTAAGTCCATGAACCAAGATTTGGATTCATAAATCCTGTACCAAAGATGCAAAGACCAGAACATCGGGCGTATTAACCACCTTTCTCAACTTAGAAGGCAACACATCAACAACCATCTCGACATTTCATAGCTCATAGTACGAAGGTTTGAATGCTTTGTGAACGACAATCATGACAAAACACATTAATCTACATGCACATAGCTAGAGTTGCAGTCCAACCGTTACAAAGCAATGTATAGAAGATTAGTAGGTACACATATATTGCGCCAACAGATTCAGCATGGTGTACTTGAACTAGGTCCATATATCACATTAACGAACACATCTTTCATCCATTATTTAACGCAAAGTAAAAGGTGTCCGCTCCCATGGGTGGGCTGTGCTGGAAAATAATAAACAAGTAAAAGTCAAAGGTTTGCAAACATACTCAACATGTTTTAATCGATGAGGAGCAAAATATATATACCCCTGTCATGTTCGCCTCGTTAAGTAGAACAATATGCTGATGTTGAACCTTCTTGGACGCTACTTGATCTGCAAACAAGAAGAAAATCACATTATGAAAACATGTTCGCCTCGTTAAGGGCCTGTTCTGAAACTCCCTAGCTTCTTCAAAACTTCTCATATCCACCTTCTAAGGTGACTTCTTACTTCCGGTGGCGAGCCAGAAACCGTTCTGGAGCGAGGCAGCTTCTCCCTGCGCCTGGTTGAGTTGGTAGCCCAGCTGGGACGCTAAAGGCCTTCCTCTTGCCACCTTGGGCCGGCTGGAAGGAGCCCATACCGGACCGAATTGCACACAGGTTAATGGCGCCAGGGCAAGCTCCTGGGGTCGCAGCTCCTTGCACCCCGCGCGACTAGCGGCACCGAGGATGGGATCCGGCGGGAATCAGCCTGGGATGGCCGGATCTGTAGGCGGAGGACGGGTTCCGGCCGGCTACGGGGGCGGGCCGGGCGTGGCGGCGGGATCCACGCTGTTAGGGTTTGAGAGGAGAAGACGAGGGAGAGGGGAGATGTGGGCGAGCGGGTGCGTGCGGGTCGAGCGAGGAGGACTTGATCAAAGCGTTTTCTTTGGCGGTGGCATTACAGCCGTAATAAACTCGAACTCCAGATTCAGAAAAACGTGGAGCTGGGAATCCCTCGCTTCAGAAAAATGAACTAGAGCCCACGATCGCTTCGTGAATTTCAGCTTCGCGGAGTTATCGCGTTCGGGCGGGCTTCGGGCCAAAAATTGGAGAAGTTTGAAGTGGGAGGAGATCAGAACAGGCCCTAAGTAGAACAATATGCTGTAACAATCTTCATCATGTATGTCGAATCTCGTTTGGACCTAGCAATGTTGTTTGAACTCAAGTCAAGTGACACACACAGATGAACATGAGTAATATAACAAAGAAATACCATGGAAAAATTGTTGGCATCATCTTCCAGTCCCATCGTTGTAGTTGACCCGACACTTGGAGCAATACTAGCCATTGACTCCATTATTCCCTGCTCGACGCAGCAGTGCACCTAGTTAGCATGTCAATGAGGTCCAAAAAGTAAGTCACAGGCTAAAGTAGCGAAGAAAGAAAATGTCTAATGCAACATTTAGATGTACTAAAGAAAAAGAGAGTTATGAAAACGGTGCTAATAAAGAACATTCTTGAGTACAGCAGCATATATTTCCTCGCACGAGTTCTTTGCCCACTTCCATGGAACCAACGACAGTACACCCACCAATCCATCTCATGCGCTGCTTAATTTGCTGCTCCTAGTTAATTATGTGAAGATTCATTGCTTATATGCCGGTTACTAACTCCATCCTAACTGGAATGGTGGTCCTCGAGAGAGAGATAGTAGCAAAGGATGAAATGAAATTAACTGTCGTATGATTGCTTGCATCCACTTATTTCAGAACAACCAAACATAAATGTTCAGGCAGTAGCTTATCTTTTTCGGACTATTCAGTGTTCACCCATACATAGGATTAGGATGAACATGCAGAAAATGAAAGGAATCTGAACCAAAACTTGCAGAAATATGGATGTTCTGCTGCATCTAGCTTGTCTTTTGTTATTGTTTCCTTACCTTTTAATGAAAACTGTCTTGCTTATCCATACCAGCCATTTTTCTCTCTTGGTTATGTCGGCATGATTGATTCTACTCCTATAACCAACGATTCAATCACATCCAGATGATCTGACTAGATGTGCATCGATTTGCTACTATTAACCTCCATTAATTTGTACAAGTTCTAGGTGCTTCATCCACATCACACACAAAACTAAATGCTCTAAGTTGCTGACATTTTTCTGTACGTAAGTTGCTGACATTTTACTTCGAACTCAGTTTAAAATTACTTCAAACTCATCTCAGGCCATAAGTTGCAGACATTTTTCTATTTGTAATTACTCGAATATGTTATATGTAGTCTAAGCAAAATACAGCAAGTTATTTCAGTGATTATTGCCTGCGCCCTGATACAGAGAGATCACCACATTTTACTCAAATAAGATTAGCTACATCTAACGGGAGATTTGATGATAACCCCAGGCCACTTAAACCCCACATGTCATAGACAGCAGCGGGGTACATGATCAAGGATTTGCCAGCAAGGGGGGTTATCGTCAATTGTCCCACATCCAGAATAAAGGGGGTGATGGATTAGAACCAAAATACACAAATAAAAACACAGGTATGTAACTTCCAAAAGGATACCTGAAGGTTGGAGTTCTCTTCTCCGGCGTCGGCGGATGGCGGATCTAGCCGCCGTCGGATGGCGGAGGTGGGTACCGGGTGTGGTGAGGGGGTGGCGCGGAGGAGGAGAATGGAGGCGCGGGGATGGGGCGGCCTCTCCGTTGTACGCCGGACCACGGCGAGGTCGCAGCGCAGCAGCCGGTGAGGTCGCAGCTCAGCACACGGCGAGGTCAGCCGCCGGAGCCCTGTATCCCTATCCGTTCCTGTTCTCTGTTCCGGTTCGCTCAAACTTGGGGCAGCACACCTATTTTGTACTTAGCTGAGGTGATTTCTGCAAAAACTGGAGGGTGGGGCGTTCGGCTTCCATCCCCTCCCTTCATTCTGTACCCAAGGTTCACGGTGCAGCCGGAGCACGGATTCGTTTGGAGCACAGGATATTTCCCCTCCTCCTCTGTTCTTTATACAATCATGACAATTGATGAATAGACCCGGCAAAAAAAATAACAGTTGATGAATAGATTGTAAGTTTTTTCTAAAAAAATGTCGGCTATACCGGCTGCTCCTTCGTCGCCTTCCATCACCATGTTCGTGTCAGCGAAGGCCATGCCTCTATGGCCAACTCCAACCGGCCGACGCAAAAGGACACCCCTTTTATCCGGTTTTTATCCGTTTGGATCGGCCAGGCGGATACGTGCGTTGTTTGCGTCTGCCGGCCCGTAGCTACGCCCAACACGAACAGCCGCATTTCGCAAAATCAAATAAAACCATGCATACCAAAAGTCCACGTCCACTATCGTACATTAAACTTAAACATTAAAAACATAAAAAAGGCATAAAAACTACTAAAACCTAGATCTAGTACTAGTCGTCATCGTCACTACCGTCCGTGGTGAGGTCAACGAACGGAGGTTGCTGCCACAGGTGGGCAGATGGTGCATGCACCACTGGTGCACACGGCGCTGACCACACATCCCAGAGCACGGGCGGGGCCGACACGAACTCCGGTGTGCATGGCAGCATCGACGCCCACATCCACGACTGCCCCACCATCGCGGGTCCCAGGGCACAGCTGGTGGCTCCAAAACCACCCCGTCCTCCGGCTCCGAGACGGTTACGTTGCCTGCGGCCAACAAGGTGAGCTGCACGTCCAAGCATTCCCACCGGTTGTGTTCATACTCGACCTTGGAGTCCTCGAGCACTTTCCGGATGAGCTCCTCCTCCTCTTCGATGCCGAGGGCTAGCGGTGGTGGTGGCGGGGGTGGGCGACCGTGCGCGCCGCACACGCCCGTGCGTACTGGGTGGGCTGTAAGTACGCGCACAGGGTGGTGCGGGAGCACGAGCATGTGGCCGTGGCAGGCTCGAAGCACGAGCGGAAAAAGATTTGCCGCCGCATGTCATGCTCATCCCGGAACCAAGTGTCTCACATTGGCGAGTCGGCGGCGAACATGGGGTCTTGGAGGAGATCTGGAGGCAGCTGCGCTCGCCAGCGATTGATCTCCAGGAGAAAGGTGTGGCCTCTCGCTAGGATGGGCGGCATGAGCACCCGATCCGTGCTCAGATGCCACCTGTTAGGCAGGTGCGCATCGGGCCACGACAGCGGGGTGGCCATGTCCTAGTACCGCTAGCAAACTTCCACCTTAACGTAGGGCTTGTGCCGCGGCACGGCGGCTGGCGGAGAGATGGAGAAGCCAGCGGTGTTGCTCAGCGGTGTTGCTCAGCCTCGACGAGCCAGAGAACGCCCCCGCTTCGTGGTCGTGCTTCCCGGAATTTCCAGGGGTCCACTTCCACATCTTGATGGTTGCCGGCTAGGGGAGGACCTTGGGTGGCTCGGCCTAGGGCTTGTCGGGTGCTTGGGGGAAGAAGAAGATTGTGGGAGGCGACGAAAGTGGAGAAGTGGACTCGCCGGTCCATGCACGGAGGATAGCCATTAAAAGGGACCTCGGCTAGGGGCGGCTCTCAAGCGGGCCCGTCCATGTGTCGGATTAAATGGGCCCAATGGGGAGTGGTTGGACGGTTGACAAACAGATCGAGGGCGGATACCAAGAGAACACGCGCCCATCCGTCCAAAGTCCGTTTGGACGCAAATCCGGCCCAAACTTGTGCCGGAAATGGGCGGCGGACATATTTTGCGTGAGATGCCTCGCGTTGGGCGTCTCGACCCTAACGGACAGGGGCAGACTAAATGCGGTGCTGGGTTGGAGTTTGCCTAAATCTCCCGACCACCTGTTCTCCAACGTTGGCAGCCCCCAGAGCCGCACTAGTCAATCTGCTTCGTTGCCTCCGTCTGAGACCTCTCGCAGCGTCGTCCCCGTCATCTCCGGGAAGGTCCCAGCTCGGCCTCTATTAGACCTCTTCTGCTTCGTCCAAAATCTCAATGTTTGTCTACTGTGCAGTTTGCCACCTTAATTTTGTGCTCGTTTATTCACATTCCATAATTCATGTGATGCAAATAGGCAGACATGTGCAGGGCCAGCAATTTATGTCTTGCCTAACAAAAAACAAAGCTTCGTTCGTTATAGTTTTGCTCAGTCTGTGAATGTTGAGAGACCGAGCTTATTTGCAACATTGTACTGTGTAATAGGTATGTAGCAACCAATTGTTTTTTAGCAAGTGATGTTTATGCCACGTATGAAAGGAAATATTGACACTGAAACATCCTGTAAGTTGTCACGATGCAGAATTACGCGAGATACAAATTACAAATGTTGATCTGGAAAAGAAGAATACTATCCCAACAGACAAGCATATCATTTACCGAACAGCTAACCATTCCAATGCTAATTAAGCATCATTGCACACAAACTGTAAGATAATTGCATACAGTTTTTCAAGTCCTAGGAGATTATTAATCCCCACACAGCAGCTATAAGATATTCAGATGATCACCAATTTACAGCACAAAGGTCACCATTCCTTGCAGAGTTTCATCGTTCCAATATTAAGCTTTGCATCAGACAGCTGTGTCTGGCTGGCGAAATCCAGGAGCATATAGCAACGAGACGACGATCATGTCTTGTTCGACGAAAAGACACACCACCTGAAAGCATTCACTTCTACGACATGCCAAACCCTCCGAAACCCATCATAGCAACAACACCAGGGTCAATGTCCTCAGGTTCATTCTGGCCAGCCTGCACTTTCTGAAACCATTTAAACCCAGTCATTATGAATACTAATGATTTTCAACAGCCCATGGACTGTTGACAGTAATTCTCATGTGCAGCAGAAAACTAATTGTAAAACAAGGCAGTAATATACACAAACTGTTGCATTTACCTTCTTCACTTTTCTTCGTATTGACATTTCCTCTCCTCTTCCTCTTGCTGTTGCTCTGAAGAACAAGCGAAAGAGGACATGTTGACTTGCGGACAGCAATCTGATAGACAGTTCAGTTTTCAGTGAGAATTTGGGATATACTCCTTATCGTTTGCTAGGCATATATGAGAACACAATCAAAGGAAGTAACAAAGATAATGTTATGTACGTCTAGTTAGCCCACCGAGCACCAAGTTATGTACATCGAGTTGGCTGTCTGCATCATCTCATTGTTATGTATGTACATGGAATACACAAGTTGCCTTTGTAGCACTGATAATGTTATGTACGTCTAGTTGGCCCACAAAGCACCAAGTTAGGGAGAGGATTCCCATGATCTCTCAGATAGGAGTTTATCATTTAAATTAGGAATATATCTTTTAGCTTGAGCCTTAGACAATTTGGGATAATATCCATGATTTCTTACTTAAATCGGATTGTTAGGCTTCTATATAAAGAGGACCCTTGTGAGGAATAAATCAATAAAGCAAGCAAGAATTAGAAGAATAGCTCTTCTATCTTGCCTGAGAGCCTCTCCTTAGCCTAGCACACAACCGACAACCATTGGATATTGACATTATTACGTAAATTTGTAACACATGATTGCTATAAAAGTAACTTTTATGCAGCAAAATCTACCTGATACAAGTACACAGTTTAGACAGTTAACTGCAAGAAACAAGAATAATGAAGCCGCCAATGGTCAGAAAGATAAAAATAACTACGTAGCTGGCATACACCTTGAAAATATGATCCAACCAACAAAACAAGCATATTATTAAGCCTATTGTTTTCTCCAACATCATCGACTATCTATATTACAAAACTGAATAACAACTCTAGTAAAAACTAAATGACCCCTTACAGAATAATGGTGTAAATTCAAGATATAAGTTCTATTGAGTTCCAAGTCTAAACACACATGCAGGAGTATATGACCATTGTTTATGTGGGTAATATGACTTTCTCGGGTGAATCGCAACTCCACGTTAAAATTGTGGGTTGAGTCAACTTCTTTGAGAAATCTTTCATACAAAGCCTAGGGAACAATGCAACCTCAGCGGAAATTATGCATTTCACCACACAATGGTGCGGCCCTGGCACCGACAATGGTCCCGAGGAAGGAACAATGAGATACAGTACATTATTCAGACTCACCTTTCTCCAAAGGTGGAGCATCCTCAATATTGCTTTCAGAGGTCGTCGAGTTCCCAGCATCATCTCTCCTGGTTGTACATTCACAAACTCCTGGGAACCCTAGGTGAAAACAAAGGCATAAACTTGGTGCACTCTTGGGAACATCACCTGAAGAATCTTTCGGTAGCAAGGCACATCCAGGTTTGTTGAGCGTGCCAGCACTCTCCAGAGTACCTTCTCCATAACACGGAACCCTACGTGAAAACAAAGGTATAATTTTCAGTCTGTAATTGTTAAGGTTACAAATAACAAAAAGCCATCAATGTTTTGTAGCGCAGCTACAATTATTCCATCATCTGTTTTAATGACCCAAGTTGCTGTATGTTTTGTTGAGTGTTGAGTTCCATTTCTAACAACTGGTTAGTGTTTGCACAGGATTATCAAGTACAATTACGAGGTACCAAGTACCATAAAAATAAACGGCACATCGATGAGTTATTTACAATAAGCCAGCACCAGAGGCATATAACTCTTCTCAAATAGGATAACATCTATCACTCCAATAATTGTACTTTGATTAAATGCACGTCAAAATAGACATATCATGACAACATATGCCAAGTCCTAACTCTAAAGTATTGCTATCTAACAACACTAATGCTAACTCGACTCAATTAGCCGCGCAAACTTCAACACACACACAGTAGGGCTCGCGCCAACCAAAAGAAAGATAAACATCGCTTGGCAACCACCTCGTTGTAGAACATGTAATACCCTTCTACACACATCTCCTAAAACTACAAAACTCAAAGGCCCAAAGCAAGTAAGGACACATGGAAACCAAAAGCTGACCCGTAAAGAGTGCCGAACTAGATAGAAGTGTCTTTCAACAATGCCATTCATACAAATGTTTGAGCGTGGCTCGCAGTTCAGGAGTAGAGCTCTAACCTGATCTCGAGGTCATGGCTGATGTATTCGAAGGTGTTAATAAAAACTTCCTTGATAGCATTGGACCCCTTGTTCAACAATTGTTGTGCCTGATCCACTGTTTTTTGCTCCTCTTCCCCCTCCTCACCACCTGGCTTCTCACTAGGCTTCGACGCTGGCAGATTTGGGTGCTTGCCTCGGGGTACAGGAGTGTAGAAGCTGACAACTGGGATCAAATTGCCAAAGCCAAGATCACTGCACACCTTTCTCACATGTCCCGATTGTAGCTCTATTGTGAAGAGGCCAGCAACCGTGTCCACAAAAATCACATTTGCTTCCTCGGCAAAGCCCACCACTTGCACTCTATCTTGTGCATGCAAGAGAGCATCCATTGGGAGGAAATTTTCCAAGCACATGACCCGGTTGAGCACCCATCCTGCTTCAGCACTGGCCTCTCTTCTCCACAATTTGAGACGCGCATTCAAGCATTGGATTACTCTGATTCCACCGTCCTCCACCAGCACGAGGCTATATGCAAAGTCGTAGTATGTGTCCGGTAGGCCAAACACAGTCAGGTCATGGCTTGCCAAGTCATACTGTACGACCGACGCAGTATCCACGTTGCCGTCGAACATGAAGTAGAGCGCAGATCTGTCAACGAGCACGCTGTAGCTTTCTCTGAATTCCAAGAACTCGTGGTTGGAGTGAACTGAGGTCAGCTCGCCCCAGGCGCCAGTCTCGGACGAGTATATGCACGCCGACGTGGCGTGCGTCCCCTCGTCTACCTCGACGGTGAAGAAGAAGACCACGCGGAAAGGACCACCGAAGCAGTCACGGTGGTCGCACCCGTCCGCTGCGCAGAACACGGCAGCCGTCGGGAAATCGTCGCTCTTGAACGCCGCGGGCACCGGTATGCGCTGCTGGGCGCCCGTGATTGGATCCCACAGGAGCATTTCCAGACCACCAAATTCCTGGGGAAAGAAGAGGGCGCGGCCGTGGCGGCAGTCGAGGGCCCGCCAGGTGCGCCAGTCCGGGGCGGCGAGGGAGAAGGACGATGCGGTGGTGTGGACGAATCGGGGGATGCGCTCGTCCGCCCAGTTGTGGAGGAAGCCGAGCATGGGGGGTGTGCTGTGGAGCTCGTGGAGGCGGCGTCGGAATCCGGGGCTGGAGACGATGTGGCTCCAGGCCTTGCAGACGAGGGAGGCGCGGAGGAGGCAGGTGGGGTCGTCGAGTGGGAGGCGGAGGAGGAACTCTTCGAAGAGCTCGTCCGGGATCGCCGGCGGCGAGTCGTGGCGGCGCGGCGGCGGTGCTTCCATGGTGGCCAACCCTAGGTCTGGGTCTGGGTGAGACCGTGAGAGTTGTGTGTGCGAGAGAGTGGAGAATGGTTCGGCAGCGTTGGCGTGGACTCGGCCCGCTCCTTTTTCCACTATTCGATTTTTTTTTTCGATTGGGTAGGAATTAATTTCCTTTTCTAATCACAGAGGAAATTCGTCTTAGCCCAAGCCTAGCACTTTAGATGATTATATAAGTTATGCGTATATTGCTCTTTTTTAAGAAACTTCTAATCTATATTCATTTTCAATCATGGCAGTAAAAAAACAATATAGGTAATAAAAATTACCATCATGTTCCTGGACCACCTAGCGACGACTACAAGCACTCGAGTGACCGAAAGCGCGCCGCCGTCATTGCTAATCCCTCGCCGGAGCAGGGCAAACCTTGTGGCAATAGACAGTCGCGAAGTCATCGTGCTAAGGGCATCTCCAACGCCGACCCTCAAACCTCCCGTAACCGTCTGGACAACGGAAGCCATCCAACACAGTCCTGTATCGGTCCGCGGGATGGTCCGGGCGCCATTTCTCCCGCCAACCGGAGACAAACATGAGGGAGGAGAGCTTTGCGGGAGTCCGGACCGCTCCCAAGCACGCTTCTGACCGCCCTGACCCACCAAAAAAACTTTTGCTTGCGCTTCCCGCCTGAAACGATCAGCGCCGGTCCAGAGCGTCCGTGACCGCATTCATGCTGGACAAGAGCAGACGCGACCGCTCACTGGCACCGACATAGAAACGGCGCGCCAACCGAGAGAGCGCCGCCCATGCCGCTTCCCGGTGCGGGCGACTACTCCGTGTTCAAACGTCACAACGGCCGTCCATCCGTCCGTTTGCCGTCCACGTTGATGGCACGCGGTTGCCGGGGCAATTCCTCCGGTGCCACCCGTCCGTCCCTCTGTCGCCCACATTTGCTATATAATCTGCTGCCCCGGCCATAGACGCAGCCATCGGCCTCCGATCCCTCTCCACATCACTCCCACCATGGATTCCTCCCTCGCCAAAGTTCTCTGGGATGGGTTGATGCCTGATCAGAAGAAGGAGATGCCCGCCATTGCTATCGGCTGGTAGGCCGGCAGAAAGCCGGAGGGCGACGACGTCCCAATGGAGGACGTGGCCACCGCCGACGAGCCGGCGCCACCATCCTTGTCCACGACACCATCCTCCTCCTCTAGGCCACCCTCGCCGGTGCAATGCACCATGACCATCGCGCGAGGCCCGTGCCCATTACATGGACATGGTGCGGGGGGAGCAGTTCCGAGATGCGCAGGCCGATGCCGCCTATAACCACCTCCTCCTCCAGGAGCATCTGCAAGCGGAGGAGCAGCTCAACGCTAGCAGGGAGGTCACGCCAGATGCGGACATGACGGTGCAGGAGGCACTACTCGAGTCGTACAACATCGTCCATGAGATCCACCTCGCCTGGTGGCGATACCTCCAACGGGTGGCGGAGGTGGCAGCTGCCAGCAAGGAGTGCGACGACAAGGCGGGCGAGATGGTGTTCGACGAGACCAACGACGAGGAGGACGTTGCCGAGTGATGACCCACAAGTATAGGGGATCAATCGTAGTCCTTTCGATAAGTAAGAGTGTCAAAACCAACAAGAAGCAGAAGGAAATGACAAGTAGTTTTCAGCAAGGTATTTTCTGCAAACACTGAAATTATCGGTAACAGATAGTTTGGTAGTAAGATCTCTACTCCTAATGTCTCAGTTGGTAGAATAGCCTCCATGGTTTTTTTTTCGTCTGGTTAATTTTCGTCCGGTTTATTTTCGTATCACCTCCCACCACCCCTTCCACGTTAATTTTTTCTTCTTAACAATTAAAACCGAATCGCGTCTGATACTCCTTCCATTTTATTCGTGCTTGCTTTGGCAGGTGTCGATTCAATTCAATCATGTAAATATTTGGTAATTAAGAATTCAGAAATAATAACATGTACATGAGATCACCTTCCAAACAGATCACCTCCCTCTCCGATTTATCACCGATCCCCTTCCATACTTAGCTCCACTAGGAAAAAAACACAACCGTCGAAGCCACGCCCTCACGTGATCATGTATCACAATGGGAAAATTCCTTATATTGTTTTACTATTTAAATGTATTTTCTCTACTCCTAAAGGAGGAGTTGGTAGGCCGGTACCCGCGGGTTTTTTTTGCCTCATCTCCCACCACTCCCTCTCATTCGATTTTTTCCCTCTCATTAGAAAACCAAACTCCACTAAAAACCGTAGGCTGCCACTTCTTTAATATTTACTCCTAGAAAAGAAAGGCGCGTTGATTTGGCTGCCAAAAGAAATTATTTCATCTTGATTTGGCTATAAAAAATAAAGAATCGTCTTGATTAGGTTTCCAAAATCAAGGACACGGCTTGATTTGGCTACAAAACAAAGAATCTCTTGATTAGACTTCCAAAAACAAGAACGCGCCTTGATTTGGCTTCAAAAAAGAGGAGGCGCCTGTGACCACGCGGCCCTCGAAAGGAAGAAAACCCACGCCACCACTCCTCTCCCTGACGAGATCATTTGTCTAGGATTATATACATCAACGCTGCCGCCGCCGCCGTCAATCTCCAAGGACGTCACCGACCGCCGACGCCGTCGCGGATCAGCAGGACACCGCCATCACGGATCCCCAGGACACCGCCATCACGGATCCCCAAGAGGCCGCGGATCCCTAGGACGTCACTGTCGCGGTATTTTCCTGTTCGAGTTTGCTCTGTTAGAGGTACGTAGTCTGTGACATCGACATCCCGCCGCTGCCCACATCGACCGTCGTCGCCAACGCGCGGCGGCTACACCCCATGCTAGCATCGAGATCTGGGGCAAGGTCCGTTCGCAGCCACCGTGCCTTGGCTCTGCCTGCGTCGCCCTGGGAAGCGGAGGCACAGTGAGCTTATTATACAAGATAATACGTCGCCCTAGGTACGTCCCAAGCTAGCTTATTACGTCGGGTATGCACGTACATAATGACACATGTTGATCGATTTGATGGCTGAAAAGTAACATGTCACTGGAAGTTCTACAATTAGGTATGTTTACAACTGGGAAACTACTCTGCTTTGAGAATTATTTTAGTATATTACCCTCGGTCCTTGGCGGAGGGCTTGACCACGGGTAGCCTCGCCAGCACCCCATAGCATTTCAAGACAACAGGGCAAGCCAAGCCCCTTGCACCTCCCGGACATGTGGCCGGCTCCCTTGGGCCGGCTGGCCCAAGAGGCCGACTCCCAGATGGCGGTGTACCCTCAAAAGGCGGCTTCGGGGGAGGCCAGGTCCTAGCAAACGACCCCTTCTCCCCTCGGAGTCTGCGCCCATTCAATACGATAAGATGGGGCGTGGCTACAGGGCCACCCGTACCCCCAAATCCCGGCGGGGCGTGGCTACAGGGCGGGCTGACCAAGCGGACACCCCTCTGCCAGGCGCGGCACTGTAGCCACGCGGCCCATGACGCAGCCCTCGTCAGCGGGACCATGCTCCCACGACGGGCGGTCGGTACGGCCCGCAGGCGGCGGGCCCTACCCGTCCGTGAGCAACCGGAAGACGGCTCACCTCAAGAAGGCGGCCTCAGCGACAGACCGGCTTCCAGCAGCTAGCCTCTCCCTCCACTCGGAGTCAACGCGCCGTTACTCCGATGAGACGGGGTGTGGCTACAGTGAACGCCCGCCAGGTACCGGACTGTAGCCATGCCTTCCCTGACGAGGCCTTCGTCATCAAGGGCGAGGCTGTTGGAAATATGCCCTAGAGGCAATAATAAAATGGTTATTATTATATTTCCTTGTTCATGATAATTGTCTACTGTTCATGCTATAATTGTATTAACCGGATACCGTAATACATGTGTGAATACATAGACCACAACATGTCCCTAGTGAGCCTCTAGTTGACTAGCTCGTTGATCAATAGATGGTTACGGTTTCCTGACCATGGACATTGGATGTCGTTGATAACGGGATCACATCATTAGGAGAATGATGTGATGGACAAGACCCAATCCTAAGCATAGCACTAGATCGTGTAGTTCGTCTGCTAAAGCTTTTCTAATGTCAAGTATCATTTCCTTAGACCATGAGATTGTGCAACTCCCGGATACCGTAGGAATGCTTTGGGTGTATCAAACGTCACAACGTAACTGGGTGACCATAAAGGTGCACTACAGGTATCTCCGAAAGTGTCTGTTGGGTTGGCACGAATCGAGACTGGGATTTGTCACTCCGTATGACGGAGAGGTATCTCTGGGCCCACTCGGTAATGCATCATCATAATGAGCTCAATGTGACTAAAGAGTTAGCCACGGGATCATGCGTTACGGAACGAGTAAAGAGACTTGCCGGTAACGAGATTGAACAAGGTACAGGGATACCGACGATCGAATCTCGGGCAAGTATCATACCGGTAGACAAAGGGAATTGTATACGGGATTGATTGAATCCTCGACATCGTGGTTCATCCGATGAGATCATCGTGGAACATGTGGGAGCCAACATGGGTATCCAGATCCCGCTGTTGGTTATTGGTCGAAGAGATGTCTCGGTCATGTCTGCATGGTTCCCGAACCCGTAGGGTCTACACACTTAAGGTTCGGTGACGCTAGAGTTGTTATGGGAAATAGTATGTGGTTACCAAATGTTGTTCGGAGTCCCGGATGAGATCTCGGACGTCACGAGGAGTTCCGGAATGGTCCGGAGGTGAAGATTTATATATGGGAAGTCATCATACGGTCACCGGAAGTGTTCGGGGGTTTTCCGGTATTGTACCGGGACCACCGAAGGGGTTCCGGGGGTCCACCGGGAGGGTCCACCTGCCCCGGAGGGCCCTATGGGCTGTATTTGGGAGGGAACCAGCCCCTAAGTGGGCTAGGCGCCATCCCCCCTAGGGCCCATGCGCCTAGGGTTGGGGGAAACCCTAAAGGGGGGCGCCCTCCCTTGCCTTGGGGGGCAAGCCCCCTCCCCCTGGCCGCCGCCCCCCCTCTAGATCTGATCTAGAGGGGCCGGCCCCCTTCCCCCTTGGCCCTATAAATAGAGGGGAGGAGGGAGGGCAGCAGCACCTCATCCAAGGCGCAGCCCTCCCCCTCTCCAACACCCCCTCCTCCTCCGTTGAGCTTGGCGAAGCCCTGCCGGAGAACTGCAAGTTCCACCACTACGCTGTCGTGCTGCTGGAGTTGTCTTCCCCAACCTCTCCCTCCTCCTTGCTGGATCAAGGCGCGGGAGACGTCACCGGGCTGCACGTGTGTTGAACGCGGAGGCGCCGTTGTTCGGTGCTTAGATCGGAATCGACCGCGATCTGAATCGCTGCGTGTACGACTCCTCCAACCGCGTTCTTGCAACGCTTCCGCATCGCGATCTTCAAGGGTATGAAGATGCACTCCTCTCTCTCTCGTTGCTAGTCTCTCCATAGATTGATCTTGGTGATGCGTAGGAATTTTTTTTGATTTACTACTACGTTCCCCAACAGTGGCATCATGAGCTAGGTCTATGCGTAGTTTCTTGCACGAGTAGAACACAAGTTGTTGTGGTCGTCGATTTTGTCAATTTACTTGCCGTTACTAGTCTTATCTTGATTCGGCGGCATCGTGGGATGAAGCGGCCCGGACCGACCTTACACGTACGCTTACGTGAGACAGGTTCCACCGACTGACATGCACTAGTTGCATAAGGTGGCTAGCGGGTGTCTGTCTCTCCCACTTTAGTCGGATCGGATTCGATGAAAAGGGTCCTTATGAAGGGTAAATAGAAATTGGCATATCACGTTGTGGTTTTGGCGTAGGTAAGAAACGTTCTTGCTAGAAACCTATAGCAGCCACGTAAAAATTTTGCAACAACAATTAGAGGACGTCTAACTTGTTCTTGCAGCATATGCCGTGTGATGTGATATGGCCAAAAGGATGTGATGAATGATATATGTGATGTATGAGATTGATCATGTTCTTGTAATAGGAATCACGACTTGCATGTCGATGAGTATGACAACCGGCAGGAGCCATAGGAGTTGTCTTATTTTATTGTATGACCTGCGTGTCAATGAAAACGCCATGTAATTACTTTACTTTATTGCTAACCGTTAGCCATAGTAGTAGAAGTAATAGTTGGCGAGACAACTTCATGAAGACACAATGATGGAGATCATGATGATGGAGATCATGGTGTCATGCCGGTGATGATGATGATCATGGTGCCCCGAAGATGGAGATCAAAAGGAGCAAAATGATATTGGCCATATCATGTCACTTTATGATTTGCATGTGATGTTTATCATGTTTACATCTTATTTGCTTAGAACGACGGTAGCATAAATAAGATGATCCCTCGCTAAAATTTCAAGAAAGTGTTTCCCCTAACTGTGCACCGTTGCGAAGGTTCGTTGTTTCGAAGCACCACGTGATGATCGGGTGTGATAGATTCTAACGTTCGAATACAACGGGTGTAAGCCAGATTTACACATGCAAAACACTTAGGTTGACTTGACGAGCCTAGCATGTACAGACATGGCCTCGGAACACAGAAGACCGAAAGGTCGAACATGAGTCGTATAGAAGATACGATCAACATAGAGATGTTCACCGTTGATGACTAGTCCGTCTCACGTGATGATCAGACACGGCCTAGTCGATTCGGATCATGTATCACTTAGATGACTAGAGGGATGTCTATCTGAGTGGGAGTTCATTGAATAATTTGATTAGATGAACTTAATTATCATGAACTTAGTCTAAAATCTTTACAATATGTCTTGTAGATCAAATGGCCCACGCTAATGTTGCCCTCAACTTCAACGCGTTCCTAGAGAAAACCAAACTGAAAGACGATGGTAGCAACTACACGGACTGGGTCCGTAACTTGAGGATCATCCTCATAGCTGCCAAGAAAGCATATGTCCTTGAAGCACCGCTAGGTGACGCACCTGTTTTCCCAGCAACTCAAGACGTTATGAATGCCTGGCAGTCGCGTAGTGATGATTACTCCCTGGTTCAGTGCGGCATGCTTTACAGCTTAGAACCGGGGCTCCAAAAGCGTTTTGAGCAACACGGAGCATATGAGATGTTCCAAGAGCTAAAAATGGTTTTCCAAGATCATGCCCGGGTCGAGAGATATGAAGTCTCCGACAAGTTCTACAGTTGTAAGATGGAGGAGAATAGTTCTATCAGCGAGCATATACTCAAAATGTCTGGGCTACACAACCGCTTGTCTCAGCTGGGAGTTAAACTCCCGGATGACGCGGTCGTTGACAGAATCCTTCAGTTGCTTCCACCTAGCTACAAGAGCTTTGTGATGAACTTCAATATGCGGGGATGGAAAAAACCATTCCTGAGGTGTATTCAATGCTGAAATCAGCGGAGGTGGAGATCAAAAAGGAACATCAAGTGTTGATGGTGAATAAAACCACTAAGTTCAAGAAAGGCAAGGGTAAAAAGAACTTCAAGAAGGACGGCAAGGGAGTTGCCGCGCCCGGTAAGCAAGCTGCCGGGAAGAAGCCTAAGAATGGACCCAAGCCTGAGACTGAATGCTTTTATTGCAAGGGAAACGGTCACTGGAAGCGGAACTGCCCCAAGTACTTAGCGGATAAGAAGGCCGGCAATACCAAAGGTATATATGATATACATGTTATTGATGTGTACCTTACCAGCGCTTGTAGTAGCTCCTGGGTATTTGATACCGGTGCGGTTGCTCATATTTGTAACTCAAAACAGGAGCTGTGGAATAAGCGGAGACTGGCGAAGGACGAGGTGACGATGCGCGTCGGGAATGGTTCCAAGGTCGATGTGATCGCCGTCGGCACGCTACCTCTACATCTGCCTACATGATTAGTTTTAAACCTCAATAATTGTTATTTAGTACCAGCTTTGAGCATGAACATTGTATCAGGATCTCGTTTGATGCGAGATGGCTACTCATTTAAATCCGAGAATAATGGTTGTTCTATTTATATGAGAGATATGTTTTATGGTCATGCCCAGCTGGTCAATGGTTTATTTTTATCGAATCTCGAACGTGATGTTACACATATTCATAGTGTGAATGCCAAAAGATGTAAGGTTGATAATGATAGTCCCACATACTTGTGGCAGTGCCGCCTTGGTCACATTGGTGTCAAACGCATGAAGAAACTCCATGCAGATGGACTTTTGGAGTCTCGTGATTATGAATCATTTGACACGTGCAAACCATGCCTCATGGGCAAAATGACCAAGACTCCATTCTCCGGAACAATGGAGCGAGCAACCAACTTATTGGAAATCATACATACTGATGTGTGCGGTCCAATGAGCGTTGAGGCTCGCGGTGGTTATCGTTATGTTCTCACCCTCACTGATGACTTAAGTAGATATGGGTATGTCTATTTAATGAAACACAAGTCTGAGACCTTTGAAAAGTTCAAGGAATTTTAGAGTGAGGTTGAGAATCAACGTGACAGGAAAATAAAGTTCTTACGATCAGATCATGGAGGGGAATATTTGAGTCACGAATTTGGCACGCACTTAAGGAAATGTGGAATTGTTTCACAACTCACGCCGCCTGGAACACCTCAGCGTAATGGTGTGTCCGAACGTCGTAATCGCACTCTATTAGATATGGTGCGATCTATGATGTCTCTTACCGATCTACCACTATCATTTTGGGGTTATGCTTTAGAGACTGCCGCATTCACTTTAAATAGGGCTCCGTCGAAATCCGTTGAGACGACACCGTATGAATTATGGTTTGGGAAGAAACCTAAGCTGTCGTTTCTGAAAGTTTGGGGATGCGATGCCTATGTCAAGAAACTTCAACCTGAAAAGCTCGAACCCAAATCCGAAAAATGCGTCTTCATAGGATACCCTAAGGAAACTATTGGGTATACCTTCTACCTCAGATCCGAAGGCAAGATCTTTGTTGCCAAGAATGGATCCTTTCTAGAGAAAGAGTTTCTCTCGAAAGAAGTAAGTGGGAGGAAAGTAGAACTTGATGAGGTAACCCCTCTTGAACCGGAGAGTAGCGCAGCTCAGGAAGATGTTTCTGTGGTGCCTGCACCGACTAGAGAGGAAGTTAATGATGATGATCATGAAACTTCGGATCAAGTTGCTACTGAAATTCGTAGGTCCATGAGGACACGTTCCGCACCAGAGTGGTACGGCAACCCTGTCCTGGAAATCATGTTGTTAGACAACGGTGAACCTTCGAACTATGAAGAAGCGATGGCGGGCCCGGATTCCAACAAATGGCTTGAAGCCATGAAATCCGAGATAGGATCCATGTATGAAAACGAAGTATGGACTTTGAAAGACTTGCCCGATGATTGGCAAGCCATAGAGAACAAATGGATCTTTAAGAAGAAGACAGACGCGGATGGTAATGTGACCATCTATAAGGCTCGACTTGTCGCTAAGGGTTATCGACAAGTTCAAGGGGTTGACTACGATGAGACCTTCTCACCCGTAGCAAAGCTGAAGTCCGTCCGAATCATGTTAGCAATTGCCGCATTCTATGATTATGAGATATGGCAAATGGACGTCAAAACGGCATTCCTTAATGGTTTCCTTAAGGAAGAATTGTATATGATGCAGCCGGAATGTTTTGTCGATCCTAATAATGCTGACAAGGTATGCAAGCTCCAGCGCTCAATCTATGGGCTGGTGCAAGCATCTCGGAGTTGGAACATTCGCTTTGATGAGATGATCAAAGCGTTTGGGTTTACACAGACTTATGGAGAAGCCTGTGTTTACAAGAAAGTGAGTGGGAGCTCTGTAGCATTTCTCATATTATATGTGGATGACATACTATTAATGGGAAATGATATAGAATTCTTGGAAAGCATAAAGGCCTACTTGAATAAGTGTTTTTCAATGAAGGACCTTGGAGAAGCTGCTTACATATTAGGCATCAAGATCTATAGAGATAGATCGAGACGCCTCATTGGTCTTTCGCAAAGCACGTACCTTGACAAGATATTGAAGAAGTTCAATATGGATCAGTCCAAGAAGGGGTTCTTGCCTGTATTGCAAGGTGTGAGATTGAGCACGGCTCAATGCCCGACCTCGGCAGAAGATAGAGAAAAGATGAGTGTCATCCCCTATGCCTCAGCCATAGGGTCTATTATGTATGCCATGCTATGTACCAGACCTGATGTGAACCTTGCCGTAAGTTTGGTAGGGAGGTACCAAAGTAATCCCGGCATGGAACACTGGATAGCGGTCAAGAACATCCTGAAGTACCTGAAAAGGACTAAGGATATGTTTCTCGTTTATGGAGGTGACGAAGAGCTCGTCGTAAAGGGTTACGTCGATGCTAGCTTCGACACAGATCTGGATGACTCCAAGTCACAAACCGGATACGTGTATATTTTGAATGGTGGGGCAGTCAGCTGGTGCAGTTGCAAGCAAAGCGTCGTGGCGGGATCTACATGTGAAGCGGAGTACATAGCAGCCTCGGAGGCAGCACAGGAAGCAGTCTGGATGAAGGAGTTCATTACCGACCTAGGAGTTATTCCCAATGCGTCGGGTCCAATGACTCTCTTCTGTGACAACACTGGAGCTATTGCCCTTGCCAAGGAGCCCAGATTTCACAAGAAGACCAGGCATATCAAGCGTCGCTTCAACTCCATTCGTGAACATGTTCAAGATTGAGACATAGATATTTGTAAAGTGCATACGGATCTGAATGTCGCAGATCCGTTGACTAAACCTCTTCCACGAGCAAAACATGATCAACACCAGAATTCTATGGGTGTTCGATTCATCACAATGTAACTAGATTATTGACTCTAGTGCAAGTGGGAGACTGTTGGAAATATGCCCTAGAGGCAATAATAAAATGGTTATTATTATATTTCCTTGTTCATGATAATTGTCTATTGTTCATGCTATAATTGTATTAACCGGATACCGTAATACATGTGTGAATACATAGACCACAACATGTCCCTAGTGAGCCTCTAGTTGACTAGCTCGTTGATCAATAGATGGTTACGGTTTCCTGACCATGGACATTGGATGTCGTTGATAACGGGATCACATCATTAGGAGAATGATGTGATGGACAAGACCCAATCCTAAGAATAGTACTAGATCGTGTAGTTCGTCTGCTAAACCTTTTCTAATGTCAAGTATCATTTCCTTAGACCATGAGATTGTGCAACTCCCGGATACCGTAGGAATGCTTTGGGTGTATCAAACGTCACAACGTAACTGGGTGACTATAAAGGTGCACTACAGGTATCTCCGAAAGTGTCTGTTGGGTTGGCATGAATCGAGACTGGGATTTGTCACTCCGTATGACGGAGAGGTATCTCTGGGCCCACTCGGTAATGCATCATCATAATGAGCTCAATGTGACTAAAGAGTTAGCCACGGGATCATGCGTTACGGAACGAGTAAAGAGACATGCCGGTAACGAGATTGAACAAGGTACAGGGATACCGACGATCGAATCTCGGGCAAGTATCATACCGGTAGACAAAGGGAATTGTATACGGGATTGATTGAATCCTCGACATCGTGGTTCATCCGATGAGATCATCGTGGAACATGTGGGAGCCAACATGGGTATCCACATCCCACTGTTGGTTATTGGCCGGAGAGATGTCTCGGTCATGTCTACATGGTTCTCGAACCCGTAGGGTCTACACACTTAAGGTTCGGTGACGCTAGAGTTGTTATGGGAAATAGTATGTGGTTACCGAATGTTGTTCGGAGTCCCGGATGAGATCCCGGACGTCACGAGGAGTTCCGGAATGGTCCGGAGGTGAAGATTTATATATGGGAAGTCATCATACGGTCACCGGAAGTGTTCGGGGGTTTTCCGGTATTGTACCGGGACCACCGAAGGGGTTCCGGGGGTCCACCGGGAGGGTCCACCTGCCCCGGAGGGCCCTATGGGCTGTATGTGGGAGGGAACCAGCCCCTAAGTGGGCTGGGCGCCATCCCCCCTAGGGCCCATGCGCCTAGGGTTGGGGGAAACCCTAAAGGGGGGCTCCCCCCTTGGCTTGGGAGGCAAGCCCCCTCCCCCTGGCCGCCGCCCCCCCTCTAGATCTGATCTAGAGGGGTCGGCCCCCTTCCCCCTTGGTCCTATAAATAGAGGGGAGGAGGGAGGGCAGCAGCACCTCATCGAAGGCGCAACCCTCCCCCTCTCCAACACCCCCTCCTCCTCCGTTGAGCTTGGCGAAGCCCTGCCGGAGAACTGCAAGTTCCACCACTACGCCGTCGTGCTGCTGGAGTTGTCTTCCCCAACCTCTCCCTCCTCCTTGCTGGATCAAGGCGCGGGAGACGTCACCGGGCTGCACGTGTGTTGAACGCGGAGGCGCCGTTGTTCGGTGCTTAGATCGGAATCGACCGCGATCTGAATCGGTGCGTGTACGACTCCTCCAACCGCGTTCTTGCAACGCTTCCGCATCGCGATCTTCAAGGGTATGAAGATGCACTCCTCTCTCTCTCGTTGCTAGTCTCTCCATAGATTGATCTTGGTGATGCGTAGGAAATTTTTTTGATTTACTACTATGTTCCCCAACAGAGGCTACAGCAAAAGGCAATCAGCGTGCCCCACAGGCGGCGGGCCCCACCTGTCGGCCGGATCCTCGGCAGCCGGCGGGACCCACCAAGCGGCGGGACCCACCAGCCGGCGGAGAACCCGGCGCCCATAGACGCTGACATCTGGGTCCTACACCCGGCCCAATTACCATTGTACCCCTGGGGGTAGGCCTATATAAAACCCCCCAGGTTCGCCCATGCAAAGGGTTCAACTCATTTTCCTCGCCATTATACACACACATAGCTAGAGAAGCACTAGGGCTAGCCTTGCCCTTCTCCTTCGTCTAGCAAACAGCTCAAGGAGCAAGCTTGTAGCTACGAGATTGATCATAGTCATCATGCGGAGACCGCGCAGAGCAGGACTAGGGGTGTTATCTCCTCGGAGAGCCCTGAACCTGGGTAAGACTCGTGTTCGTTCGAGATCTCGCTCACTCCCGCTTCCAGGGCCCGACGACTTACTCCTGTCCCCATCCATGATAAGCCACCCCCTGGCATATGTCGCGAGATTACCCCGACATTTGGCGCCCACCGTGGGGCTAAGCGCACCGTCGGCCGGAGACATGTTCTGGACGGGAACCATCTTCCGCTCCGACGAGCACGTCGCGCCTGGCCTGATCAGCTAGCCCGGCGCGCCTGTTGGCGCATGCATCAGCGTGCCGCTTGGCGCGGGGGTGGCCTACCCCACGAGCTGCCTTGCCGACCTCCTCGGCAAGGTCAGCCTCTCCGACGAGCCCGCTCCCGGCGCAGGAGCGGCGTCCCCTGCGAGCTGCCTCATCGACCTCTTCGGCAAGCTCGGCATCACCAACAAGCCGGCCTCCAACGTGGAGTCCGTCGGCTCCACCGACCCCTCCATCGAGCCCGTCGCGATGATCATCGACTCCGACGCGGCCTCCACCAATGAATTTCCCACCGATGTGGTGGTCATCGACGATCCGCTCCCCCTTGTCGCCAGCAACACCGACGCCAGCACCATTGCAGAGGTGCTGGTCACTGGCCACGGCGACGATTCCACTGGGGCTGCCCAGGACCCGCTGCGAGCGGCCATGCAGGGTCTGGCCACCCCAGTGGCTGCTAACGCTGATGGGGCGACACTGGAGGCATTCCGTGTCTCGCTCCTTGAAAGCGCCAACAAGATGGCGGCCATGAGGCGTCGCGCTGAGGCCTGCCAGTGCGAGATCGATCGCATAGCAAGCGGCACGCCGGCTGCTGCCGAACCCAGCCGAGCTGGCGCCGTTCGGCAACGCGGCGCGGGCATAGCCAGCATGCTGGGAGTCGGACGCCCAGTCTATGCCACTCCCATGGAGAACCTGCGCGCCGCCCAGGCGGCAGCAGATGAGCTGGATGACCTGGAGGGCGACGAGCGTTGCAGCCAGATGGCACGCCTCCAGGAGCTCCTTGACGCTGCGACCACGCAGCAAGACGCGCATCATCGTGCGATGACAGCCCGCAAGCAAGTCAAGGACCATCCCCCCCGCCGTGAGCATGGAGCGACCTCCCGGTCCCCAGCAGGCGGGGACCACGGTCAGCAAGACCCAGACCCAGCTGCTAGCCGCAGCCGGCGCACTCGCCTTACGGTTGTGCGCAGCCATGACGGCTGCCCACGAGTGGAGCACCGGCGGGATGAGCGTCCACCTCCTCCTCGCAGGGAGAGGCTGGCCTCTTCACCTCCTGTGGACCACCCGACTCTTGGAGGCCGGCTTGGCCCCAGTGAAGGAGTCAGAGAGAACGACGCGCGCCACCGGATCGAGCGGCTTGCTCGGTCCCTGGCCATAGAAGAAGAAGATGCAATCGGCCCGTTCTGCTTCGGCCCCCGCATTCGCGACGAGCCCTTCCCCAAAGGTTTCTCGCTTCCCCGAGATACTCCCAAGTACAACGGCTCCGTGAAGCCGGAGGACTGGCTGGTCGACTACTCCACGGCCGTCAGCATAGCAAACGGCAACAAGCGTGTTGCCATGAAGTACGTTCCGCTCATGCTCCAGGGCACGGCCCGGACATGGCTGAACAGCCTCAAGCCGTACAACGTCAACAGCTGGCTTGAATTCGCCGATGTCTTCATCCGCAACTTCACTAGCACCTACACGCGGCCCCCCAAGCCACGCCAACTCTCCATGTGCGTTCAGGGCCCAACCGAGTCCACCCGCGACTACCTGACGCGCTGGGCCGAGTTGCGCAACTCCTGCGAAGGGGTGCACGAGGTGCAGGCCATCGAGTGCTTCACCACCGGGTGCAGAGAGGGCACCTTGCTCAAGCACAAGCTCTTGTGCGACGAGCCGGCTACACTGGACGAGCTCCTGGTCGTGGCCGACAAGTACGCCACCGCCGACTCTTCCATGAAGTCAGAGATTCGAGTGGACGCGTCCGGGAAGATGCTCCCGCCGGCTCCTCACACGCCGGCTGATGACACCAACCGGCGCCAACATCCAAACGACAACAAACGCAAGGCCCAGCAGCTGGCAGGTGGCAACAGTCGAAGACCAGCAGCCGGAAGGGCAATCCGGCCCCAAGCGTCAGAAGGGCGGCAAGGCCGCTTGGTTGCCCGCCTTCTCCTTCGAGCAAGCACTTGACGCCCCGTGCAAGTTCCACAGCGGCGCGAAGCCGTCCAACCACACCACTCGGAAATGCCACTGGCTCACCCGAATTGCCAAGGGCGAAGGCCTGCCGCCTCCGCCTGCCGGCCCGCCGGTTCCGCCTCCTCAGCAGCCGGCGGCCCGTCCAGTCAGCATGCTCCAAGATGAGTTCCCCGAGCCCAATGCCACATACGTCGTCTTCACCAGCCAAGCCGACGACAAGCACAGTCGGCGGCAGCAGCACCGCAAGGTCAACGCTGTCGCTTCAGAGGTCCCCCCATTCATGCACTGGTCCAAGAGGCCCATCAGTTGGAGCCGTGAAGACCACCCGGCCGAGATGCCCTCTCCGGGTGCTTATGCGATGGTGCTGGACTCCACCTTCTCAACAGAGAGGCGGGCTTGTCGCTTCTCCCAGATCCTGATAGACGACGGCAGCAGCATCATCATCCTGTACCGCGACACCATGGAGAAGCTGGGCATCAAGGAAAAGCAACTCCTGCCCAGCCGAACCGTGTTCCATGGCATAGTCCCTGGGCTTTCCTGCTCTCCAATCGGCAAGATCAAGATTGATGTCCTATTCGGCGACAAGACCCACATCCGCCGCGAGCCAATCTGGTTCGAGGTGGTCAACTTGGACAGCCCCTACCACGCGCTCTTGGGCCGGCCCGCACTAGCCAAGTTCATGGCGGTGTCGCATTACGCCTACCTGAAGATGAAGATGCCGGGCCCCAAGGGCATCATCACCATTGCCGGCGACTACCAGAAGTCGCTCTCATGTGCCGCCCCCAGCAGCCAGCTGGCCGAGTCCCTCGTCATCGCTGAAGAGAAGCGCCTCCTTGACCGGGTGGTGGCCATGGCCAGCAAGCAGCTGGACATGCCATCAGACCCCAAGGACGCGGACACCCAGGGCTCCTTCCAGCCGGCCAAGGAAACCAAGAAGATTGCCTTGGATCCGGCGCACCCGGAGAGATTTGCTGTCGTGGGGTCAAACCTCGACAACAAATAGGAAAGCAAGCTCGTCGATTTCCTCTGTGAGAATCGAGACATCTTCGCATGGTCTCCCAAAGACATGCCGGGTGTTCCGATGGATTTCGCCGAGCACAAGCTACATGTGAGGCCGGATGCTAAACCGGTCAAGCAACCCCTCTGCCGCCTGTCAGAAGAGAAGAGAAGGATTGTTGGTGAAGAGATCGCCCGACTTCTGGCAGCCGGCTTCATCATGGAAGTATTCTACCCGGACTGGCTTGCCAACCCAGTCCTCGTTTTGAAAAAGAACAACAAGTGGCGCATGTGTATCGACTGCACTAGCCTCAACAAAGCCTGCCCCAAGGACCCTTTTGCCTTGCCCCGGATAGATCAAGTGATCGACTCCACAGCCGGATGCGAGCTGCTGTCTTTCCTGGACACCTACTCCGGCTACCACCAGATCAAGCTGAACCCGGCCGATCGGCTGAAGACCACCTTCATCACACCATTCGGAGCCTTCTGTTACCTGACCATGACGTTCGGCTTGAGAAATGCCGGCGCCACGTTTCAGCGTTGCATGCAGAAGTGCCTCCTCAAGCAACTCGGCAGAAATGCCCACGTCTATGTAGACGATATTGTGGTGAAGACGGAGAAGCGCGACACCCTTCTGGAAGACCTCAAGGAGATATTTGACAACCTGCGCCGCTTTCAGATCAAGCTCAACCCAGAGAAATGCGTCTTCGGAGTACCAGCCGGCCAGCTCCTTGGCTTCCTTGTCTCTGAGCGCGGGATCGAGTGCAACCCCGTGAAGATCAAGGCCATTGAGCGGATGCAAAGGCCAACCCGGCTGCGGGACGTCCAGAAGTTCACCGGGTGCTTGGCATCACTCAGCCGGTTCATCAGTCGGCTGGGCGAGAAGGCCCTCCCACTGTACCAGCTGATGAATGGAACGACTAGGTGGATGAGGCTTTCCTCCAGCTCAAGCGGATGCTGTCCACACCGCCTGTTTAGGCCGCTCCGACTGCTAAAGAACCCATGTTCCTCTACATCGCCGCCACAAGCGGGGTGGTCAGCACCGTGATCGTGGTCGAGTGCCCAGAGGACGGCAAGGCCCAGCCGGTCCAGAGGCCAGTATACTATCTGAGTGAGGTGCTATCCGCCTCCAAGCAGAACTACCCCCACGACGAGAAGATGTGCTACGGCGTGTACTTAGCCGCCAAGAAGCTGAAGTAGTATTTCCAGGAGCACACCATCACGGTCGTCTGCACCGCCCCCCTTGCCGAGATCATAGGCAACAGAGATGCATCAGGCCGGGTGGCGAAGTGGGCCATTGAGCTGGCTCCACACACCATCCTCTACCAGCCCCGCACTGCCATCAAGTCCCAAGCGCTGGCCGACTTCCTAGTCGACTGGGCCGAGACCCAGTACTTACCGCCAGCGTCGGATTCCACTCATTGCCGGATGCACTTTGACGGCTCGAAGATGCACACCGGTTTGGGAGCCGGCATCATCCTCACCTCTCCCAAAGGCGACAAGCTCAAGTACACGCTGCATATTCACTTTGCCGCCTCCAATAACGTGGCCGAGTACGAGGCGCTCGTACACAGACTCCGGCTAGCCAAGGAGATTGGCATCCGCCGGATTCTATGTTACGGCGACTCGGACTTGGTGGTCCAGCAGTCATCTGGCGACTGGGACGCCAAGGATGCAAACATGGCAAGCTACTGCTTCCTCGTCCAGCAGATCAGCGGGCACTTCGACGGGTGCGAGTTCCTTCATGTGCCAAGGGCCGACAACGAGCCAGCCGACGCCCTGGCCCGAATCGGCTCCACCCAGCAAGCCATTCCAACCGGCGTCTCACTCCAGTGCCTGCGCAAGCCGTCTATCAAGCCTTCGCCGGAATCAGAGTCCATCATCGTGCCGGCTGACCCCGGAGCAGTCGGATTCGGCTCGGGGACTTTAGCAGTTGGCCCGAGGACTTCGGCAGGCGGCCCTGGGGCTGCAGCATTCGAACCCGGCCCGGGGACTTCAGAACCCGGCCAGGGGACTTCAATGACGCAGCAAGCAGCGGCCGGCTCCGACCCGCCGCCTCCCAACCCGACCGCCCTGGTACCAGTTGCTGTCATGACAGTGGTAGAAGCACCATCTTGGGCACAGCCCATCCTCAACTTCCTGGTGAGCCGAGAGCGACCAACCGACGAGGTCTTGGCCCGGCAGGTGCAACACCGGGCGCCAGCCTATGGCGCAGTGTGACTGGTGTCTTTCAGCGCTGCGTGGAGCCGGAGAAGGGCATGGCAATCCTCAGAGATATTCATCAAGGCGAGTGCGGCCACCACGCCGCCTCCAGATCCCTTGTTGCCAAAGCTTTCTGCCATGGATTCTTCTGGCCGACTGCTTTGGACGACGCCAAGGAGTTGGTCCGCAAGTGCAAGGGATGTCAGCACTTCAGCTCCAAGCAACACCTGCCGGCCTCTGCACTCAAGACCATCCCCATAACTTGGACGTTTGCCGTCTGGGGATTGGACATGTTGGGCCCGTTGAAAACAGCACGTGGCGGCATGACCCATCTGCTGGTCGCTGTGGATAAGTTCACGAAGTGGATCGAAGCAAAGCCAATCAAGAAACTGAATGGTCCGACTGCTGTCACATTCATTGCGGACATCACCGTCCGATACGGCATTCTGCACAGCATCATCACCGACAACGGCACAAACTTCGCCAAAGGCGCCTTGGCCCGTTTCTGTGCGACGCAGGGCATCCAACTGGACTTAGCGTCCGTTGCCCATCCGCAGTCAAACGGCCAGGTGGAGCGAGCAAATGGCCTCATCCTGTCCGGCATCAAGCCCCGACTGGTCGAGCCGCTGGAGCGCTCGACCGACTGCTAGATCGAGGAGCTGCCAGCTGTCCTTTGGAGTCTTTGGACTACGCCCAACAAAGCAACCGGCCTCACTCCCTTCTTCCTCGTGTACGGGGCCGAGGCCGTCGTCCCAACTGACATCGAGTTCGACTCACCTCGCGTCACCATGTACACGGAGGCAGAAGCAAAGGAGGCGCGAGAAGACGGCGTTGATCTGCTGGAAGAGGCCCGGCTGTTGGCACTCAGCCGGTCCGCCATCTACCAGCAGAGCCTACGCCGCTACCACAGCCGGAAGGTCAAGCCGCGTGCTTTCCGCGAAGGGGACCTTGTGCTCCGGCTGATCCAGCGAACAGCCGGCCAGCACAAGCTCTCGGCCCCTTGGGAGGGGCCTTTCATCATCAGCAAGGCCCTGGGCAATGACTCCTACTACCTCATCGACGCACAAAAGCCCAGGGCACGCAAGAGGGATGATTCCGGCAAAGAGACGGAGTGCCCATGGAACGCAAATCTTCTTCGCCTGTTTTACAGTTGATGCAGTGTATGTACCACGCTACCTTTTGTATTAAGCAAAGACAACAGGTCCCCCGAAGCACACTCGGGGGCTACCTTTTTATCTATATGATAAGCTTGCCTATGAATGTATTATTTCATTCTTTCGCCCTGCACCGGGTCCGGTCAGTCGGCCCGGGGGCTCGCCGCCTTGACCTAAGCTGGCACCACCCGCAGTCGGCCAAGTAGTGTGCCGACCTCCAAGCCCTCTCTTGCCTGAAGCCGCAGATTGCAGAGCGACTGTCCGGCTGGCAAGAGCTAAAGGCAGGAAATGATGTCCACACGAAAAACGACTAAGGAAGAATGCCATTATAGGCCAAGCCGGCTACTCGCCTCATCCGTCCGGTTGCCCAGCAGCCGGCCGGCCGGCTTCTAGCTTGACTGGCTACGCTCTAGACGGCCGAAGTAACTTGCCTATCCTAAACAGCCAAGTCCCTGACCCGGCCACAGACCGCAGAGTGGCTGTTCGGCTGGCAGCCAAAGGAAGGCGGCAAAGGAAAAAGCCAAACAGAGCAAAAAGCAAAACCAAGCTGGAACCCGGCAAGAGCACAAGCATGTGTGAATTAAGTTATTTACATAGTAAAAGGCCCATGTCCAGCATTCAACGCAGTTTGAATTACACCCCCAGCGGGTGGAACTGCGCATAATTAACTTGTTTGTTCAAAGCATAAGACAGAAAAAACTTGAAAGATAAGCGGCCGCCTAGGCCAAGGGCGCTGCAGGTGGCGTGGACAGGTTGGCGGAGGCAGAGGCGCCGGCTGGTGGAGCGTCCAACTGGCAGGTCTCGGCTTGGTCGGCGTCGGCAGCAGTCGATGCGGTCTCCCGTGGCTCGCTGGTTGAAGCCCGATCGGGCTGAGGCTGGCCGGTCGCTCCGCCATCCGGTGCGAAGCCCTCGCCTTCCTCATCTTCATCATCCTTGCCTTCATCGCTAGAAGCGATCTCCTCCGCCGAGTCCTCCCCCTCCACCGGGTCCAGCCCGAACCAGGAAGGCGGCACCTCAGCGCCGTCCTCGTCCCACTCCGGGATAAAGACGACGGTGTCGGCGTACTCGGCAAGGGTCGCTGCGCGATTGACGAGCTCGTCGCGCACCGCATCCAGCTCGGGTCTGGCCTCCTGACGGAAGGTGGCCAGCTGGGCCAGCTCCACCCCCGAGTACCAGGCCTTGACGAACTCCAGTGCCGTCTGAGTGCCCGCTTGAGACGCAGCGCCCTTCTAGGCCTCAAACCATTGAACCGCCACCTCCAGCCAGTCGGCTGTCCGACTGGGAGTGCGAGGAACCTGAGCGTCCGGCCATAGCACGGTCAGGACCTGCGACCCGGCGCGCTGAAGACTGCGAAGCAGACGGCGCGCTGGCTCAAGGCGCATCTTGATGGCCAAGAGCTGCTCGCCCAGGTTGCGGGGCGCATTCGGCGGAATGTCGGCACCCGTCCTCCTCCGCTGTTCGCGTCGCGCCTCAACGGCCTGGCAGATGGCGACGGAGCGACCGGGAAGAAATTTTATCCAAAAGAAGACCAAGAATTTAGAAGCCGGCCCCCCTGAAGCAGTCGGCGACTAAGCAACAAAGAAGAAAGGACATTACCTTCAACCATGTCCTCAATCACTCCATAGCCGTCCGACAGCAGCTTCTCCCTCTCGATCCAGTTCGAGCGCTGAGTCTCGAACTCAGCCTTGAGGAGCGTTTCCCTGTCCTTCTACTGCCGGAACTCCGCCTTGTGCTTTTCCAGCTGGTCCGCCAGCTCCTTCGCAAGCCGGTCGCACTCCTTGGTGGCTTGGCTGCGCTCCTGCTCCTTGGCACGGAGCTCGGTCTCGAGCTCGCCCACGCGCGCCCGCAGCTCAGTGGTGGCCCCTGCTGTGGCACCCCGGCTCAGAGAACCGGTTTACCTATGTTTCCAACCCAGAGATCATGTCTTCTGGAAACACACAACAACTTGGAACAGAACATAGCTG
This sequence comes from Thinopyrum elongatum, assembly GCA_011799875.1. NCBI lineage: Eukaryota > Viridiplantae > Streptophyta > Magnoliopsida > Poales > Poaceae > Thinopyrum > Thinopyrum elongatum. The sequence goes on from CM022301.1 coordinate 561,269,530, forward strand.
AACTTTTATTGATAATAGTCAGTACAAGCTCTCATATATTACATGATTATCGAGGCCAAAAGCACATCTAGTGCTATGACAATATCTACATTATTTATCCAACACATCAGGGCCTCGGCACTACTACGGAATACTACAACGGAAGACTACAGCGTAGCAGAACATGATAGAAACTCCATCCACAGGGACACTGCTGTGAACACATTCTAGGCATCGCAACATGGACCTCGAGACCTCCATCTTAGTCTTCTCCTGCATCTGGCATGATACGCCAGGTGAGTACTTTGAATGTACTCGCAAGCACATGACAACCAAATATGCAGCAAGTAATAGCATGGCAATCAACATGTTAAATCTTAAGTGATTCACTTACTGTTACCAACTTACTCATCTCTGGGTTGCCTCACAACCCTCGGAATACTCGATACCAACGAGTACTTTCGCTCAAAGGACAAGTTCTTCCATCATTACCATAGTTATTATGGTTGATCACCTAGAGAGGTCTGGTCGGGCTGTCCAATACCGTGGACGCGGCTATCCGAATAGATTTTACACTCTGCAGAGGTTGCGCACTTTACCCACACTATGGAGCACTGACCTCGTGATCCCATTCGGGTGGATCAGCATTGCTCCAACGAAACCTGTCTGACCCGTGACTCTTTCATCGTACCACCGGCAATCGCACTCCCCCGGAGTCAAGCCTTGGGTGGCCCCATGTCACCCCGTGACACCTGCCACCATCGTGGCCTAACTAAACTGTCCCAAACGGGGACGCCGACAAACAACTCAACTGGGCTCACAGGGTTATCGCCGTCTACCTGATCAGGGCAGCACGCACGCATAACCCTCCCTCTTTGGAGGTACCGGTGAAAGAGCTCTGAGCCAGACCAAGTCAAGGCCGTCCCATACCGGCAAATGTGGCTGCACAGGTAAGCCCGGACAGGTGACTCTTGATCAACCAACTATGTTTCACTTAGCAATCATAGTTATTGATCATATCATTCTGAGTTATCAACTTTAAACATTTAAATACTTTACTATGAATTATCTAGGTTAAATATGTGCAAGAAATGAATATGAATTATGCAATGCTATGAAGTGCTTCATAATATGGATGTCCTGGCTTGCCTTGATCAGTTGGGTTGTTCAGAAACTCCTGGTCTTCAAATCCACAAGATTCCCCTTCTGAAAATATTTTTAAATAGCAAAAGAAAATGTCACATAAAGCCTTTTTATTCACCAACAATTCTGTGAGTATTGGAAAAATACCAAACTTGGTGGAAAAATAAAGGGGTTTAATACAAACACAATGCAAAAAGAATCAGGTCAATTGGACCTTCCTGTAAAAAGTTATAAACGGTCAAAGTAGCTGGCCAATTCTGTTAAATAAACAAAAATCAGAAAAACAGACGAACGGCCACGTCGAAGGCGTAAACGGAGAGTACGCCTCCACTTACCCCTTCGCGCGTGCACCCACAGTGGCTGACGAGTGGGGCCGGGCCCGTTTAAACAGAGGGAGGAGAGAAAACAGAGGGAGGTGGCGGCTCACCGGCGGTGATTGTCGGAGTTAGCGACGGCGGTTGGGCTCGTGGATGGTGGGGATGGATCGGGTGTTCAACGGCGATTCTCCCTGTACCCGTGGCTCCTCCGGGGATGGCCGGACGGCGTCGTTCCCTTCTTCTACGGCGGGTGGTGGCTGCGGTGGTCGATGGAGGTGACGATTCCGGTGACGATTCGGTCGGGCAGGAGGTCAGGGAGCTCTAGTGGAGTGCACTGAGCACTATGGTGGTCTCAGGTGGGGCTAAGGTGGAGTGGAGAGAGCTGGTGGTGGAGCTCGACTCACGGCGGAGCTCCGGCGAAGCTTGAGGCCAGAGGGCCTCTCGGCCTTGGCTCTTGCTTGGGGAGGCGATTGAGGATGGAGGGAGAGGGGTGAGGAGCTTAACGAGGCCGAGCGGGGCTATTTATAGCCAGGAGGAGGGGTGCGGCGATCTCTCTGGATCGGCGGCGACGTGGCTCCGCCACTGGCGCAAGGACGGCGAGCTGGCCGTCGTGGCGTGGGGCGAAGCGACGGGAGTGAGCAGAAGCACTTAATGTGACGATATAGCTCGGCGGGGGGGGGGGGTGGAGAAGACGAGCGGCGCCACACTGTGACCGCACGGGCAAAATAGTGCCCGCGGGCGTGGCGGCCGCCGAGGGCTTCTCCGGCGAAGGCGAGGGTTCTGTAGGGGCTAGGTGGCAACCAATGATGACGTCGGCATGCTTGGACAAGTTGCTGCGGCGCGGGCGTCTCGCCCCGATGAAACCCGAGCCTGGCGCGAGGCAGAGCGCGGCGACAACCATGCCAGCACCGTGCTCACCACGGTGCTTGGCACCAGGAGGCCACGTATGCCTGGCATTTCTTGTCTGGGACGTCGACCTTCGATCCCTCATTTCACCTGTATCCTTGGTTTTGCTTGGTTTGGTCTGAGATGAATGGTAGAATCAGCAACAGTTTCTGACAGAAAACTTGGGAGGGATCTGGAGGGTTGGAGAGATGGAGGTAGGGCCAATGGAGATGTCCAGGGTGATCTAGGTTGGAAGGACTAGGAGCTTAGCAAATTTGATGTGATTTGGTTTAAGTTTGAGGGTAGTTCATGTACAAACTACATTTCTGGTCCAGAATCAAAATGTTGAAGTGTTGCTCACTAGAATGATCTCCTGGGGTTGAAACTTGGTGAAGGAAGGTTGTTTGTAGGTGTCCTCATGCCACAAAAATTTGAGAGCAATTGGAAAATCCTAGCATACACTTCCTTCACAGAGGTCCAAATTGTCCAGGAGCAAAAATGATTTATTTTGTTAAAATTTTGAACTAGGTCATAGAATATTTTTGGATATTGTAGCAAGATATAGTCCAAGGTATTTTAGGGAATTATTTGAGAATTTTCTGAGCATCCAATCCATAGGTTGCTTCATAACCCATAGTAATGCCCTAAATTCTCAAATAAAAGAAAAGAGTTTTGGAAAATAATTTAAATTGGAATTTGGATCCTTGGGGTACTTGGCAGAGTTTTGGCAAGGTGATGGTGCTTTGGATCACTTGGAAGAAGATTCAAGAATGTCCAAGACCAAGTGAAAGATTCAAAAATCCATTCAAATTCCAAATAAAACCAAAAAAAGTTTGAAAAGAAAAAGTTTTCAAAAATCAGGGTGTCACACCTGCCAAGACAAGAAAGAAACATCAGCATCAACCAAAAACAAGAAGTTGCCGGAAGATCCGGCCCGACTGCTCAGTAGTCGGCCCGAATCTCGGGGTCTACACTAAGCGGGCGCGGAAAGACGGCCGTACTCACCTCGGCTCTTGTTCAGGTCGGCAGTCCGCTTGGCCAGCAGCCTGTTCTGGGAGTTGAAGGCGGCCACACACAGATTGTGATAGTTCTGCAAGAAGAGCAACGCTTCAACATACGCCTTGGAGTTCCAACCCGCCTGCTCAGAAGACGGCTCGGAACTCGGGGGTTACACCCAGCGGGTGCGCTCGCGCGCCCCCTCTGAAGACCGCAAAAAAAGCAAAAAGGATAACTCAAGCACGTACCCGGATAGTTGCCTGCATCGCCGTCAGCTCTTTCCCCGCCAGCAGGAGGGTGGTGCCATGGGCCTAGAATGAGTCAAGGACGTCCTGCACCGCAACGTTGAGGACACCCGAACCGGCCCCTGACGTCCAGTCAGGCGGAGCGGCGCTGGTGGCCTTGGCGTCAGGCGCCAACGAGCTCGTAGCCCCAACTTCCATCGGCCTCAGCGCGGAGACTGCTCGTCCTGGGTGCTGGCGCGCAGGGACGCGGGTCGCCACCGCACGGCTCACCACCAGCTCAGCGCTGGATGGCGGCACCTCCGGCGCTTCGGGCCGGCTGCCTTGCTTGCCAGCAGTCGGCGCGCGTAGAGGCACGTCCGTCTCCGGGATGACGGGGTCAACCCTTCCCCTCTCCAGTGCCGTCTGGTCGGCCCCAGCTCCTCCTGTTGATGCCTGGCCCTACACCACCGGTGGCTCCGTTTGCTGCAGATCGGTGGCCTCCGGAGCTCCGCTGCGCTCCGGCTCCTCCGCCCACGCCTTGGCCGCCGCATCCGCCTGCTCCTTGGCCGCTGCGTCGGCCTGCGCCTTGGCCGCTGCGTCGGCCTCCGCCCACGCCGCGTCTGCCGCCTTTGCCTCTGCCTGAGCCGCGGTGTCCCGCTCCTGCTGCGCCTCCTGCGCATTCCTCTTCGTTGCCTCCCGAAGGGCGGCGGCCGGGTCCATGCAGCGGGCGTCTTCGGGGCCGCCTGCCGACCCAATCACCGAGGCGGACAGGGCCCGCGACACAGAAAGCGGAGCCCTACATAGCATGACAAGTGAAGATAAGAAGTTTGGAAAGGAAAAACCAAGCGCAAGATAGAAATCCACAAGAGAAGAAAAACCAAGACAGAAAGGATCAAGACGAAAAGCGGCCAAAATACTTATGCGGACACCATCAGACGCTGCTTCGGGCCCTTTCGGATGGCGGCCGCCTTCGCGGCCTCTTGCCGCTTGGTCGCGGCGACCGCAGACTTGGCCTTCTTGGACAGCCGGCTGCCGAACATCCCGATGTCGGCACGACGCTTCAATGCGCCGGGTGCTCCAGTCGGCGCCACCGAGGAGCCGGCGCCTGTCCTGCCGGCGCCTGGGGCGCGGTGGGGCTCATCGTCTTCCTCGTCGTCGTTCGGCCATTCCCCTATGCCGCCACCTGCGGCCCCGCCTGCCGCATCACCGCCTCCAGCGGCATCATCCATCTCCAACGCGGCCGCCCCCAGCTCGGGGTCGTCCACGTCACTCTCCGCGCGGTCCGCCATGTACCGATGGCCTGGATCCGGCGTGTCGACCGCCGTCTGGCCTAGGAAGCGCTGCATCATAGCCTGGCGGTCAGGTGATGTGAAGAACTTGGCACAAGCAAAGAAAAAGAATCAGAACTAACCAGAGGCGACGGATTGGCGCGGCTGTACGGCTCTTTGCCGAACTGCCAGCTCTCCTCGTTGAGCTTGCAGTCGGAGAAGTAATTGACGAGCCGGACCACCTCCACTGTCGGCAGCGCCTTGGTGGACATCTGGCATGGGTCCCGGCGGCCGTTCATGCTGGCGATCAGATGAGGCCGGGCTTGGAGGGGCAGCACCCGGCGTTCGATGAAGGCGGCCAGAAAATCCGACGCCCTGAGGCCCTCCGACTCCGTCATCTCTTGGAGCCGGGTGAGGGCGGTGGTGATGGCGGCCGACGGCGACTTTGGCCGAAATTTCCAGTTGCTCCGAGGCTCGAGCGGCGGGCCGGCTGCATAAGCCGGCAGGTTGACGTAGTCCCTCGACTCGTGGATGTTCCGGACGTAGAAATACGACTTCTGCCAGAGTTTGGCCGACTCCAGCAGAGCGATGGCCGGGAAGCGGATCCCGAAGCCGGTGCGCCGCGCCGCACCGCCACGCAAGCCCCGCACTGAACTGCCTCGCCTTTGATGGCGGTGCCGAGCTTGAGGTAGAAGAGCTCCCCCCACAGCTCGAGCATGGGCAAGACGCCGAGGTACCCCTCGCAGAGGGTGACAAAGGCGGAGAGAAGCACCACCGTATTCGGCGCGAGGTGGTGAGGTTGGAGATGGTAAAAGTCAAGAAAAGAGCGGAGAAAGCCTCTTGCCGGCAGGCCGAAGCTGCGGAGGAAGTCAGTCCTGAAGACGACGCGCTCGTCATCCCTCGGCGCCGGTGAGATCTCCCTTTCAGGGGGAACACGCACCTCCACGTTCGCCGTGTGGGGAAGTCGCCGCGTCTGGCGGAGGAACTCGAGGTGGTCATCGTGGACGTTCGAACCATCCCAATTGCCTCACGCCATGCTTTATGGTTGCTTGGTGGCGGCGCGGCGAAGTCACGCGAGGCGAGGCCGTGGCGACGCAAAGAAGTCAAGCGATGGCAAGCTGTAGCGGCGCTTCGGCGGTGGAGCGGCGCGGCGACGCAGCAGCAGTGAGGGAGCAGAAGAGGAGGAAGGTGGAGAGCGGGGAGGGTGCGTGTGCGTTCTGCCACACCCTCCTCCCCCTACTTATAGGCCCACGGCGGCGGAGCCGAAGAGGCAGGACGTGGGGGGCATGGGGATTAACTACGCCCGCGCCCCGCACGACCCCGCGTTTCTTGCGCCTTCAAAGCGCACATTCATTGCGCATGGGAGGGCAACCGCCCACCTCGGCCGCAGCGGATCCGCGCACGCGCTGAGGCCCTGTGGTGGTGGGCCCAGGCTTGTGGCGACGCCCCGTCGCGCGTGTGGGCTAGCAGGCCGGCCTGGCCTGCTGGTGCCGTGTGGCACGCGAGCAACAAGCGGCAGGCACGTCACCCGGCGCACGCAACGACTATTCAAATTCGACGGGCGGCTGGCCTAGCCTTGGCCGGCTCCTGGCAGACGGCTTCTACCAGACGGATGAAGCAGGAGATACAAGACCTTTTGGAGTAGGAAACTGCTGAGGCACTCCGGCTTGAGCCGCGGGGCCTCACCAGCTTCGGGGACTACTGTCGGAGGGATTGACCACAGGTAGCCTCGCCAGCACCCCATAGCATTTCAAGACAACAGGGCAAGCCAAGCCCCTTGCGCCTCCCGGACGTGTGGGCGGCTCCCTTGGGCCGGCTGGCCCAAGAGGCCGACTCCCAGATGGCGGTGTACCCTCAGAAGGCGGCTTCGGGGGAGGCCGGGTCCTAGCAAACGGCTCCTCCTCCCCTCGGAGTCTGCGCCCATTCAATACGATAAGATGGGGCGTGGCTACAGGGCCACCCGTACCTCCAAATCCCGGCGGGGCGTGGCTACAGGGCAGGTTGACCAAGCGGACACCCCTCCGCCAGGCGCGGCACTGTAGCCACGCGGCCCGTGATGCAGCCCTCGTCAGCGGGACCATGCTCCCACGACAGGCGGTCGGTACTGCCCGCAGGCGGCAGGCCCTACCCGTCTGTGAGCAACCGGAAGACGGCGCACCTCAAGAAGGCGGCCTCAGCGACAGACCGGCTTCCGGCCTCTCCCTCCACTTGGAGTCAACGTGCCGTTACTACGATGAGACGGGGTGTGGCTACAGTGAACGCCCGCCAGGTGGCGGACTGTAGCCATGCCTCCCCTGACGAGGCCCTCGTCATCAAGGGCGAGGCTACAGCAAAAGGCAATCAGCGTGGCCCGCAGGCGGTGGGCCCCACCTGTCGGCTGAATCCTCGGCAGCCGGCAGGACCCACCAAGCGGCAGGCCCCAGCAGCCGGCGGAGAACCCGGCACCCATAGACGCTGACATCCGGGTCCTACACCCGGCCCAATTACCATTGTACCCCTGGGGGTAGGCCTATATAAAACCCCCAGGTTCTCCCATGCAAAGGGTTCAGCTCATCTTCCTCACCATTATACACACACATAGCTAGAGAAGCATTAGGGCTAGCCTTGCCCTTCTCCTTCCTCTAGCAAACACCTCAAGGAGCAAGCTTGTAGCTACGAGATTGATCATAGTCATCATGCGGAGCCCCCGCAGAGCAGGACTAGGGGTGTTATCTCCTTGGAGAGCCCCGAACCTGGGTAAGACTCGTGTTCGTTCGAGATCTCGCTCACTCCCGCTTCCAGGGCCCGACGACGTACTCCTGTCCCCATCCATGATAAGCCACCCCCTGGCATATGTCGCGAGATTACCCCGACAGTCCTATATTGTTCACAAGATTTGAATTGATCACAGCAACGATGACTTTGCTAACGTTCCTTTCGCTTAGTTTTAGTCTATGAAGCTTCTGTGGAAATATATACATAATTGCTTTCCACACACTTAAATAATCATGTATTATATATTGTTTGGATTTGGATTCCACAGTAAGTAATGTAGTATTTAGTCATGCATATTTCTACATGTTACTATTATGTGCAGGACGTCTATATTGTTGCATGAAGGAAACAAAATTTCCATATGGATGGCACTTATTTCTTCAAATACCTATACTAAATGTGCCATACTGCAACCTCTCATCTACACAACCATGTCATGTCCTTTGTTTAATTGCACTGGACTTTTGGTGCTATGTTGGACATGATAGGTTTTGTTGCTTAAACACATATACTAACAGGAATAAGCATCAGGTATGTAAACTGAATTTCAGTCTGAGTCATGCTAAATCGACAGTAGGCTTTGAAAATTATTAGGACATTGTGCCTATAGTCTGTACCTAACTGAAACCTTGCATGTTAGGCTCATAGGAGGAATGGCTTTAAGCTCTTTATCTTTCTTTTCCACAATGTTCGTGTTTTCCATAGTTATTGATGATTTTTTTAAGGCCAGTGATTTGTTCCAGCACAACTGTACATGCAGGACCTTTGGTTTTGTCATGTATCGGTTACTTGTGAACTGCAAAACTGTTATATGTACGATATAATTTTGAATGGGGAATATACTCCCTCCGTTCCTTTATATAAGGTGTATTTGTTTTTTCAAAAGTCAAACGAGTGCAAGTTTGACCAAGTTTTTAGAAAAATATATCAATATCCACAATATGAAATTTATATCATTTGATCGATCATGAAAGGTAGTTTCATATTTTATTTATTAGGTGTTGCAGATGTTTTTATTTTGTTCTATAATCTTGGTCAAACTTTCAAATGGTTGACTTGCATGGAAACCAATACACCTTATATTCTGGAATGGAGGGAGTAGTTCCTAACTATCTGAATATTTCTTTTTGTACAATTGATGAATCATTTCCTGTTTGTTCTGCAGAAATCTGTACATAGCTTCAAGTCGAAGGGGCACAATCTTACTCATATTGGACAAAAGGAGTTTTTTTTCCCACGTCCAGGTTGTGGTAAGGTAGGGATTCACTAAGTTTCTATTGCATGACAACCTTTTTGCTTCTAATTTTCAACATCTGGATGAGTCTATAGTTGCAGTGTTCTCCTATCTAATGACGCTATCTATTCTACCCTACCTACTATGTTTCACTAATTTGATTATATGAACAGGCATGCCAATTCTACATAACTCAAGATGTTTTACTGATTTCATTACATAAACTTAATGAAACTTCCTCTAACGGGATATTGAAATTCCAAACTTCTGATAGACCTTTTTATTGATAGATATTTTTTTAAGAATCACGATGTGATATTTACCTGTCATTTGTTTCAATTATCTTTGTTGCAGTTCAACAACCTTGAAGACGGCTACCTCTCCTTCCTCAAGACTGGTTGTCGTATGGCATCGCTGGAATAAGAGGATCGAAGTTGAAGACTCGTCAGCTATTGCACCGAGCGAGGGTGCTGGAGAAGAAGTGACCAGTGCTCCCACAAATTCAGCGGCTCACCTTGTTCGAGATGGACGATATGGTTTTGATCCAGGATGGTGGCATGCAGGCAAGGTGGCTCTGGAGATTGAGGGGACAGCCTTGCTCTGCCCGGATTTCAAAGATGGGGAACATGGCGATGTCAGTAGGAATTGGAGGGAGGATACGAGAGGATAGGGGTCCTGTCGGTGATTGACAAGATGCTCTTGATCCGGAGAAAGATGTGTTTGCTTCTCTGTGTTTGTGCTTGATGTGTTTGCAGAGGTAGGTGAGTTTGCACCCCTATCTACAATAGTGTATTGTTCCTGACCCTAGATTAAACTATTTTGTGGAAATTTTATGCAAGGGGGTAACAACACGGAATTGAACTGAAACTGGAGAATAAATAATGAGTTAGTGTGATTGTGATACCATTCTAATTTTTCCTCTTTGCTCTTCAGTTCTTGTATAGCCTCTCTTATGTTGCTAGATAACCATGGGGTTTCATCTCTCCCAACTATCAAAATGCAGCATTTACACCTTTCTTAAGGTGGCTCCAGCAAGCAGGAGGTCCACAGGCTCCTGCTAACCGTACTCCTCTGACTGCCCCGAATGATGGCAATGATCAACCACCTTGTAGCTATCCTTTACCACATACACTCCATAATCTATAGCTATACACTTTGTGTGTTGTATTCTGAACACCAGATTCACCCCTGTGAATATCTAAACATGACCATAATATTATAATTATCCGTTCACCAATATCGCTTCTGTAGAGGTTGATACTTGGTTTTTTGAGGTTTACAACGAAAAAGTTTCCTAGCACTTGCATCACCTTAAGTTGTATAAATATTTCACAAATTGGCCATTGGTAGCACTAATAACTAGGATGGGTGTGGAAGTTGTTTTGTTATGTTGACCCCCTACTTCTTGTTGTAATATGTTTGATACTTTTCTGCTTGTCAAGCATTTACTCTAATTACTAATATCCTTATTTTAACAAGGGGCACCAATAGTCAGTACATGTTTCATTTAGTAGGCAATATGTAATTAATTCACTGTCAGCTTCTCAGGTGGAAATCTTGCAGATCCTGCAAACCCTTACCAAGCTGTAGAGAACTAAGAAGCAGGTGCAGAAACAGGTAATGAGAACCAACCAACAAGTGCCAGAAAGGAGAAGGAAACTCACACAGCTAGCTCAACGACATCTTGAGAGAGGTGTAGCTGGTTGTTGTAGGGTTTGTCGCATCACGATGTCTTAAATGTATTGTTTCAAGGTGTCCCTCAATTTTTTTTGGGATAATGCTCCTATATGTTAGTTTTCTGGCGCAACAGATAAATGAATTACGTGCCACCTTTTATAGTATTTTCATCTAAATATGGTTGTTCTATCTGTAGCAAGTCCAGTTTAGAAATTTTTAAACACATCTCTGTGATCCTTTATGACATGAAACTTTGAAGCATTTGTATTTTCACTTATGACCATATAGAAAAGGCTGTCATGGGAAAGGATATAACATGATTCTTTTATTTTGCTAATTGTTTTTTGACTCTGTGTATAGCCGCTAATAAGAAGTCCTTTGATCTCAGATGCGAGTTTTTGGACGAACCCAAATATCTTGCGTCACTAATATACATGCTGACTAGAATGCTCCTTTATTTTGTAAATAGTGTGTAACAAACTTTTTGTTAGAAACATTGACGGAGCATTAAAAGGAGAGAGAGAGAGAGAGAGAGAGAGATAGAGAGATAGGTTGGGGGTGGGGAAGGGAGGGAGTGTGGGGTGGGGAAGGGAGGGAGGAAGAGAGAGATAGAGGGAGGGAGGATTGTGAGTTGGATTAAGGGCACCTCCAAGGCGAACCCGCAAACCGCCCACATCCATCCGGATCACGCTGTCCGAACCACGGAAGCCATCCAACTCGGTCCTGTATCGGTCCGCGGGGTGGTCCGGACGTGTTTTCTTTCGCAAACCGGAGACAAAAGTGGGGGACATTTGCGGAAGTCCGGACACCAGACACATAGGACTCTGATACCTCGGGCCCACCCAAAACCCTTCCCGGACCACGCGCCTCCATCCTCCCCATTTTCTCTTCTTCTTTCTCTCTCTTGCCTTCGCTGCCACTCCACCACCCTGGCCGCGACGCCACACCCCTGCCGGAACTCTATGTCTCTATCATGTCTAGCACTGTAGCAGGGCTCCACCCCGCTTTTCCTCGGTCGCCGTTAAAGGTGAAAACAATGTTGGATGTAATATTTGAACTACTGCTGCAGCTATTTGAATGTCTGTACCCTTTGTCTATGGCTATTTGATCGTGCGGACTTAAAAAATTTGAGGAAGGTCGGATGTATGCGGCTACGGTTGGATGTCGTCATCCCGCATCCGTGTCCGCAGACTGGTCCCCCCTGTCCGCGCATAGATGCGGGAGGAAATTTGTGGGCTACCGTTGGAGATGCCCTAACAGAGATGGTGAGCGAGCTTGTATTTTTATGGCGAAGAAAGTGGGTGGTGAAAGAAGAAGAAAAAAGTGATTTGATGATAAAAGTATATGATAGGCACGATTAGTGTTGAGCCACTAAAATATGTATGGCCCGTTACAACACACGGGCAATTAACTATGTAAAAATCGTAGAGCCTGGATCTAACTCTAGCAGAATGCAGCCTGCACATCGAGTTTGGTCATGTGAAGCAAAATAGGTGAGCCGGTGACAGGACACGCACGCCGCCTCTTCTCTTCGTCTCCAGAGACGCGTGCGCCAAAGAACAAATCCGAGACATGCTCCCTGCTTCTACTGGTTTCTACAGAGAGGGACTCGCTTAGATCATAGGCCAGTCGATTGCTGTCGAGCGTGCCAAGGTGATTCTACCGTACCGCCGGGGATTGCTCGTAATTTCAATTATCTTTTGTCTGTTAATGACTATCTTTTCTTTACATGTAAAATTTGACATGCATTATATTTATATATGCAACTGGTACAAGCCCGTGGCAATGCACGGGCATTCTACTAGTAATTCGTAACGGGTAACAAGTAACATTTGTAGCAAAGGTGCAGTAAGGTGGCCCAATCCTTTTTATAGCAAAGGATAAGCCTGGAAGAACTCTTATATAAAGCAAAGCGCTCCCGAGGACACATGGGAATTATTGTCAAGCTAGTTTTCATCATGCTCATATGATTCGCGTTTGTTACTTTGATAATTTGATATGTGGGTGGACCGGTGCTTGGGTGCTGTCCTTCCTTGGACAAGCCTCCCACTTATGATTAACCCCTCTCGCAAGCATCCGCAACTATGAAAGAAGAATTAAGATAAATCTAACCATAGCATGAAACATGTGGATCCAAATCAGCCCCTTACGAAGCAACACATAAACTAGGGTTTAAGCTTCTGTCACTCTAGCAACCCATCAGCTACTTATTACTTCCCAATGCCTTCCACTAGGCCCAAATCATGGTGAAGTGTCATGTAGTCGACGTTCACATAATATCACTAGAGGAAAGACAACATACATCTCATCAAAATATCGAACGAATATCAGATTCACAGGATTACTTATAACAAGACTTCTCCCATGTCCTCAGGAACAAACGTAACTACTCACAAAGCATGCTCATGTTCAAGATCAGAGGGGTATTGAATACCATTAAGGATATGAACATATGATCTTCCACCAAATAAACCAACTAGCATCAACTACGAAGAGTAATCAACACTACGCAACCCACAGGTACCAATCTGAGGTTTTGAGGCAAAGATTGAATACAAGAGATGAACTAGGGTTTGAGAGGAGATGGTGTTCGTGAAGATGTTGATGAAGAACGACTCTTCCACGATGAGAGGATCATTGGTGATGACGATGGCTTCGATTTCCCCCTCCCGGAGGGAAGTTTCCTCGGCACAGTCGCTCTGCCGGAGTCCTAGATTGCTTCTGCCCAGGTTCCGCTTCGAGAAGGCGGCACTTCATCCCGAAAGCCTCCTTATGATTTTTCTAGGTCAAAACCCTCCATATAGCAGAAGATGGACACCAGGGGCTGGCCAGAGCGCCCACAAGCTTGGGAGGCGCGCCCTCGGGGGTAGGGCACGCCCCCAGGCTTGTGGCCACCTAGTGGGTCCCCTTCTATTCTTTCTTCGCACAATATTTTTTATATATTCCAAAACAATTCTCCGTAAAGTTTCAGGACATTTGGAGTTGTGCAGAATAGGTATCTCAGATTTGCCCCTTTCTGGTCCGGAATTCCAGCTGCCGGCATTCTCCCTCTTCATGTAAATCTTGTAAAATAAGAGAGAAAAGGCATAATAATTTTATCATAAAGTGAAATAACAATTCATAATGCAATAAATATCAACATAAAAACATGATGCAAATTGGGCGTATCAACTCCCCCAAGTTAGACCTCGCTTGTCCTCAAGCGAAAGCCGAAATCGATAATCTTGACCACATGTTTAGAGATAGAGGTGTCGATAAAATTAAAATACGGACATGAGGGCATCATGATCATCTTTAGAACAACAATATATATTCATATAACTTCTTATGCTAAAGTGATAGTTCGTTCACAAGGTAAATTATGAACCAAAAACTTTATTGAAAACTAACAAACTATGATCTCGGTCATTGAAGCAATTGCAATTTGTCATAACATCGGAAAGAGTCAATGTAAGAGATTTTATTTAGCAAGTTCACATACTCAACCATCATTTAATCTTTCATAATTGCTGACACTCATGCGCTACTTATGAGATCAAAGCTTCAATCAGACACATAGAAAGATAGGGGCTTATAGTTGTTGGGGAACGTTGCATGGAAAACAAAACAAAAATCTACGCACACGCAAGATCTATCCATAGAGATGCATAGCTATGAGAGGGGAAGAGCATCTACGTACCCTTGTAGATTGCTAAGCGGAAGCGTTTATCACGCGGTTGATGTAGTCGTACTCTTCGCGATCCGATCACGATCCAACCGATCTAGTGCCGAACGAACGACACCTCCGAGTTTAGCACACGTGCGGCTCGATGACGTCTCCTCCTTCTTGATCCAGCAAGTGGGAGAGGAGAAGTAGATGGGATCACAACCAACATGATGGCGTGGTGGTGATGGTGGTGGTGGAGCACCGATAGCGCTTCGCTAAGCGTCGCCGGGACAATGCAGTGGAACTACGGAGTAACGGGAGAGAGAGGGGTGCCAAGGGCTTGGAGTGTCCTATTGGGGCGCCCCCTCCCCTCTATATATAGGTGGAGGGGCGTGGGAAATAGCCCCTCCAAGCCCTAGGGCGCAGCTAAGGGGGAGAAGACTTGGACTCCAAGTCCAATCCTATTCCTACTAGGACTCCCTCCTTTTTTGCCTTCCCTAGCCACATAGGCTTTTGAGGACTTGGTGCGCCTAGCCCAATAAGGCCAGGGCACCTCCCCGCAGCCCATGATAGCCCTTGGGTCGTGGTGGACCCACTTGTGGACCCTCTGAAATCCTCCGGAACCTTCTGGAAGCTTCCCGGTACAATACCGAAAAAACTGCACCTTTTTCTGGAACCCAAAATATGACTTCCCATATATAAATATTTACCTCTCGACCATTCTGAGACTCCTCGTGATGTCCGGGATCTCATCCGGGACTCCGAACAACATTTGGTTACCACTCATCAAATATCCCAATACTACTCAAGTGTCTACAAATGTTAAGCGTGCGACCGTGCGGGTTCGGGAATTATGTAGTCATGACCGAGACACCTCTCTAGTTAATAACCAATAGCGAGACCTGGATGCCCATATTGATTCCTACATTTTCCATGAAGATCTTTTATCGGTTGAACCTTTATGACAACATACGTAATTCCCTTTGTCTGTTGGTATGTTACTTGCCCGAGATTCGATCGTCGGTATCTCTATACCTAGTTCAATCTCGTTACCGGCAAGTCTCTTTACTCGTTCCGTAATACACCATCTTGCAACTAACTCCTTAGTGACTTTGCTTGGAAGCTTCTTGGGATGTGTATTACCGAGAGGGCCCAGAGATACCTCTCCGATACACGGAGTGACAAATCCCAATCTCGATTCACGCCAACTCAACAGACACCTTCGGAGATACCTGTGGAGCATCTTTATGATCACCCAGTTACGTTGTGACGTTTGATAGCACACAAGATATTCCTCCGGCATCCAGGAGTTGCATGATCTCATGGTCGAAGGAACATGTATTTGACATTAAGAAAGCAGTAGCAATAAACTGAACAATCATATGCTAAGCTAACGGATGGGTCTTGTCCATCACATCATTCTCCTAAATATGTGATCCCGTTATCAAATGACAAGTCATGTCTATGGTTAGGAAACCTTAACCATCTTTGATCAACGAGCTAGTCTAGTAGAGGCTCACTAGGGACACGGTATTTGTTTATGTATCCACACATGTATTTAAGTTTCCGGTCAATACAATTCTAGCATGAATAATAAACCTTTATCATGATTAAGGAAATATAATAATAACCATTTTATTATTGCCTCTAGGGCATATTTCCATCAGTCTCCCACTTGCACTAGAGTCACTAATGTAGTTCACATCGTCATGTGATTAACACCCATACTTCACATCGCCATGTGACTAACACCCAAAGAGTTTACTAGAGTCAATAATCTAGTTCACATTGCCATGTGATTAACACCCAAAGATTTTACTAGAGTGTGATCATGTTTTGCGTGTGAGAGAGGTTTTAGTCAATGGGTCTACAACATTCAGATCCGAGTGTACTTTGCAAATGTCTATGTCTACAATGCTCTGCATAGAGCTACTCTAGCTAACTGTTCCCACATTCAATACGTATCCAGATTGAGACTCAGAGTCATCTGCGTCAGTGTTAAAGCTTGCATCAACGTAACCCTTTACGACGAACCCTTTATCACTTCCATAACCGAGAAACATTTCCTTAGTCCTCTTTAGGTACCTAAGGATAATTTTGACCACTGTCCAGTGATTCACTCCTGGATCACTATTGTACCCCCTTGCCAAACTCATGGCAAGGCACACAACTAGTCTGGTACACAGCATGGCATACTTTATAGAACATATGGCTGAGGCATAGGGAATGACTTTCATTCTCTCTCTATCTTCTGCCGTGGTCGGGCTTTGAGTCTTACTCAACTTCACACCTTGCAACACATGCAAGAACCCTTTCTTTGATTGATCCATTTTGAACTTCTTCAAAACTTTTGCCAAGGTATGTGCTTTGTGAAAGTCCTATTAACCGTCTCGATCTATCCCTATAGATCTTGATGCCCAATATGTAAGTAGCTTCACTGAGGTTTTTTATTGAAAAATTCTTATTCAAGTATCCTTTTATGCTATCCAGAAATTCTATATCATTTCCAATCAATAATATGTCATTCACATATAATATCAGAAATGCTACAGAGCTCCCACTCACTTTCTTGTAAATACAGGCTTCACCATAAGTCTGTATAAAACCATATGCTTTGATCACCTCATCAAAGCGTATATTCCAACCCCGAGATGCTTGCACCAGTCCATAGATGGATCGCTGGAGCTTGCACACTTTGTTAGCACCTTTAGGATCGTCAAAAACTTCCGGTTGCATCATATACAACTCTTCCTCAAGAAACCCGTTAAGGAATGCAAGTTTTTGACATCCATTTGCCAGATTTCATAATCATAAAATGCGGCAATTGCTAACATGATTCGAACAGACTTAAGCATCGCTACGGGTGAGAAAGTCTCTTCATAGTCAACCCCTTGAACTTGTCAAAAACCTTTTGCAACAAGTCGAGCTTTGTAGACAGTGATATTACTGTCAGCGTCCGTCTTCCTCTTAAAGATCCATTTATTCTTTATGGCTTGCCGATCATCGGGCAAATCCACCAAAGTCCACACTTTGTTCTCATACATGGATCCTATCTCAGATTTCAGGGCCTCAAGCCATTTTTCGGAATGTGGGCTCATCATAGTTTCTTCTTAGTTCGTAGGTTCGCCGTTGTCCAACAACATGACTTCCAGGACAGGATTGCCGTACCACTCTGGTGCGGAACATGTTCTGGTCGACCTACAAGGTTCAGTAGTAACTTGATCTGAAGTTTCATGGTCATCATCATTTGTTTCCTCTCCGGTTGGTGTAGGCATCAGGGGAACGGCTTTCTCTAATGTACTACTTTCCAATTCAAGAGTAGGTACAACTACCTCATCAAGTTCTACTTTCCTCCCACTCACTTCTTTCGAGAGAAACTCCTTCTCTAGAAAGGACCCATTCTTAACAACAAAGATTTTGCCTTCGGATCTCTGGTAGAAGGTATATCCAATAGTTTCTTTCGGGTATCCTATGAAGACGCACTTCTCCGCTTTGGGTTCGAGCTTATCAGGCTGAATCCTTTTGACATAAGCGTCGCATCCCCAAACTTTTAAGAAACCACAGCTTAGGTTTCTTGCCAAACCACAGTTCATACGGTGTCATCTCAACGGATTAAGAAGCTGCCCTATTTAACATGAATGTGGCTGTCTCTAATGCATAACCCCAAAACGATAGTGGCAAATTGGTAAGAGACATCATAGAACGCACCATATCTAATAAAGTATGGTTACGACATTTGGACACACCATTACGCTGTGGTGTTCCAGGTGGCGTAAGTTGTGAAACTATTCCACATTGTTTTAAATGAAGGCCAAACTCATAACTCAAATATTCGCCTCCGATCAGATCATAGAAACTTTATTTTCTTGTTACAATGATTCTCCACTTCACTATGAAATTCTTTGAACTTTTCAAATGTTTCAGACTTGTGTTTCATGAAGCAGATATACCCATACCTACTCAAATCATCTGTGAAGGTGAGAAAATAACGATACCCGCCGCGTGCTTCAACACTCATCGGACCACATACATCGGTATGTATTATTTCCAATAAGTCATTAGCTCGCTCCATTGTTTCGGAGAATGGAGTTTTAGTCATCTTGCCCATGAGGCATCGTTTACAAGTATCAAATGATTCATAATCAAGTGATTCCAAAAGTCCATCCGCATGGAGTTTCTTCATGCGCTTTACACCAATATGACCTAAACGGCAGTGCCACAAGTATGTTGCACTATCATTATCAACTTTGTATCTTTTAGCATCAATATTATGAATATGTGTATCACTACGATCGAGATTCAATAAACCATTTACATTGGGTGTATGACCATAGAAGGTTTTATTCATGTAAACAGAACAACAATTATTCTCTGACTTAAATGAATAACCGTATTGCAATAAACACAGTCTAATCATGTTCATGCTCAACGCAAACACCAAATAACATTTATCTAGGCTCAACACTAATCCCGAAGGTAGAGGGAGTGTGCGATGGTGATCATATCAATCTTGGAAACACTTCCAACACACATTGTTACCTCGCCCCTTAACTAGTCTCCGTTTGTTCTGCAACTCCTGTTTTGAGTTAGTAGTCTCAGCAACTGAACCGGTATCAAATACACAGGGGCTACTACGAGCACCAGTAAGGTACACATCAATAACATGTATATCAAATATACCTTTGTTTACTTTGCCATCCTTCTTATTTGCCAAGTATTTGGGGCAGTTCCACTTCCAGTGACCATTTCCTTTCCAGTAGAAGCACTCGGTTTCAGGCTTGGGTCCAGCTTTGGGCTTCTTCATGGGAGCAGCAACTTGCTTGCTGTTCTTCTTGAAGTTCCCTTTCTTTCCCTTGCCATTTTTCGTAAAACTGGTGGTCTTTTTAACCATCAACACTTGATGTTCTTTCTTGATTTCTACCTCCGCCGATTTCAGCATCGCGAAGAGCTTGGGAATCATTTTCATCATCCCTTGCATATTATAGTTCATCACGAAGCTCTAGTAGCTTGGTGATAGTGACTGAAGAACTCTGTCAATCACTATCTTATCTAGAAGATTAACTCCCACTTGATTCAAGCGATTGTAGTACCCAGACTTTCTGAGCACATGCTCACTGGCTGAGCTATTCTCCTCCATCTTGTAGGCAAATTACTTGTCAGAGGTCTCATACCTCTCAACACGGGCATGATCCTGAAATACCAATTTCAGCTCTTGGAACATCTCATATGTTCCATGGCGTTCAAAACGTCTTTCGAGCCCCGATTCTAAGCCATAAAGCATGGCGCACTAAACTATCAAGTAGTCATCAGATCGAGCTTGTTAAACGTTCATAACATCTGCATCAGCTCCTGCAGCAGGTCTGTCACCTAGCGGTGCATCAAGGACATAATTCTTCTATGCAGCAATGAGGATAATCCTCAGATCACGGACCTAGTCCGCATTATTGCTACCATCATCTTTCAACTTAGTTTTCTCTAGGAACGTATCAAAAAAATGTGGAAACTACATCGCGAGCTATTGAACTACAACATAATTTGCAAAGACATTTTGACTATGTTCATGATAAATCTTAGTTCAATTAATCAAATTACTAATGAACTCCCACTTAAATCAGCATCCCTCAAGTTGTCTAAGTGATACATGATCCAAATCAACTAAACCATGTCCGATCATCACGTGAGATAGAGTACTCTTCAATGGTGAAAATCTTTATGTTGATCATATCTACTATATGACTCATGTTCGACCTTTCGGTCTCTAGTGTTCTGAGACCATGTCTGTACATGCTAGGCTCGTCAAGTTTAATCCAAGTATTCTGCCTGTGCAAAACTGGCTTACACCCATTGTATGTGAACGTAGAGTCTATCACACCCGATCATCACGTGGTGCTTCGAAACGACGAACTTTGGCAACGGTGCATACTCAAGGAGAACACTTTTATCTTGAAATTAAGTGAAGGGATCATCATATAATGCTACTGCCGTTCTAAGCAAAATAAGATGCATAAAGGATAAACATCACATGCAATCAAAATATGTGACATGATATGGCCATCATCATCTTGTGATTTTGATCTCCATCTCGAAAGCATTGGCATGATCTCCATCGTCACCGGCTTGACACCTTGATCTCCATCATTGCGTCGGGGTCGTCTCGCCATCTATTGCTTCTACAACTATTGCTAACGCATAGCGATAAAGTAAAGCAATTACATGGCGCTTGCATTTCATACAATAATTAAAAGACAACCCTAAGGCTCCTGCCGGTTGTTGATATTACAAAACATGATCATCTCATACAACAACATATTTCACATCACGTCTTGACCACATCACATCACAACATACCCTGCAAAAACAAGTTAGACGTCCTCTACTTTGTTGTTGCAAGTTTTACGTGGCTGCTACGGGCAACTAGCAAGAACCGTTCTTACCTACGCAAAACCACAACTATGATTATCTAGTTTGCTGTTTTAACCTTCTTCAAGGACCGGCCATAGTCAAATTTGATTCAACTAAAGTAGGATAAACTGACACCCGCCAGCCACCTTTATGCAAAACAAGTTGCATGTCGGTCGGTGGGACCGGTCTCATGTGCGTGGACATGTAAGGTTGGTCCGGGCCGCTTCATCCCACAATGCCGCCGAATCAAAATAAGACGTTGGTGGTAAGCAGTATGAACATCACTGCCCACAACTTCTTTGTGTTCTACTCGAGCATATCATCTACGCATAGACCTGGCTCATGATGCCACTGTTGGGGAACGTTGCATGGAAAACAAAAAAAATTCTACGCACACGCAAGATCTATCCATGGAGATGCATAGCTATGAGAGGGGAAGAGCATTTACGTACCCTTGTAGATCGCTAAGCAGAAGCTTTTATCACGCGGTTGATGTAGTCACACTCTTCATGATCCGATCACGATCCAACCGATCTAGTGCCGAATGGACGACACCTCCGAATTTAGCACATGTGCGGCTCGATGATGTCTCCTTCTTCTTGATCCAGCAAGCGAGAGAGGAGAAGTAGATGGGATCACAACCAATACGACGGCGTGGTGGTGATGGTGGTGGTGGAGCACCGTCAGCGCCTCGCTAAGCGTCTCCGGGACGAGGCAGTGGAACTACGGAGTAACGGGAGAGAGAGGGGTGCCAAGGGCTTGGTGTGTCCTCTTGGGGCACCCCTCCCCTCTATATATAGGTGGAGGGGCGTGGGAAACAGCCCCTCCAAGACCTAGGGCGCAGCTAAGGGGGAGAAGACTTGGACTCCAAGTCCAATCCTATTCCTACTAGGACTCCTTCCTTTTTTGCCTTCCCTAGCCACATGGGCTTTTGAGAACTTGGTGCGCCTAGACCAATAAGGCTAGGGCACCTCCCCGCAGCCCATGCTAGCCCTTGGGTTGTGGTGGATCCACTTGTGGACTTCCGGACCCCTCTGGAATCCTCCGGAACCTTCTGGAAGCTTCCCGATACAATACCGAAAAAACTGCACCTTTTTCCAGAACCCAGAATATGACTTCCCATATATAAATATTTACCTCTCAACCATTCCGAGACTCCTCGTGACGTCCAGGATCTCATCCGGGACTCCGAACAACATTTGGTTACCACTCATCAAATATCCCAATACTACTCTAGCGTCAACAAACATTAAGCCTGCGACCCTGCGGGTTCGGGAATTATGTAGTCATGACCGAGACACCTCTTCGATCAATAACCAATAGCGAGACTTGGATTCCCATATTGATTCCTACATATTCCATGAAGATCTTTTATCGGTTGAACCTTTATGACAACATACGTAATTCCCTTTGTCTGTCGGTATGTTACTTGCCCGAGATTCGATCGTCGGTATCTCTATACCTAGTTCAATCTCATTACCGACAAGTCTCTTTACTCATTCCGTAATACATCATCTTGCAACTAACTCCTTAGTGGCTTTGCTTGCAAGCTTCTTGTGATGTGTATTACCGAGAGGGCCCAGAGATACCTCTCCGATACACGGAGTGACAAATCCCAATCTCGATTCACGCCAACTCAACAGACACCTTTGGAGATACCTGTAGAGCATCTTTATGATCACCCAGTTACGTTGTGACGTTTGATAGCACACAAGATATTCCTCTGGTATCCAGGAGTTGCATGATCTCATGGTCGAAGGAACATGTATTTAACATTAAGAAAGCAGTAGCAATAAACTGAACGATCATATGCTAAGCTAACGGATGGGTCTTGTCCATCACATCATTCTCCTAATGATGTGATCCCGTTATCAAATGACAACTCATGTCTATGGTTAGGAAACCGTAACCATCTTTGATCAACGAGCTAGTCTAGTAGAGGCTCACTAGGGACACGGTATTTTTTTATGTATCCACACATGTATTTAAGTTTCCGATCAATACAATTCTAGCATGAATAATAAACCTTTATCATGATTAAGGCAATATAATAATAACCATTTTATTGTTGCCTCTAGGGCATATTTCCATCAATAGTTTCGTTTCCCAACCATTTACCTCAAGGGTAATGTCAACAATAATAATTTATGATCACCTACATCCGAGTGGATATGTATGTCTGGATCTTTCCCCAACACATAGTGCTTGCCAAAAAGAGAAAATATAAAAGGAAGGGTGAATATCACCATGACTCTTGCATAAAGGTAGAAAAAAAAGGATAAAAGATAGGCCCTTCACAGAGGGAAGTAGAGGTTGTCATTCACTTTTTTTGTGGATGTACGAAATCTTAATGCAAAAGAACGTCACTTTATATTGCCGCTTGTGATAGAGAACTTCATTATGCAGTCCGTCGCTTTTATTTCTTCCCCATCACAAGTTCGTATAAAGCTTATTTTTCCCACACTAAAAGATCATACATATTTCGAGAGCAATTTTTATTGCTTGCACCTATCACAACTTACTTGAAGGATCTTACTCAATCCATAGGTAGATATAGTGGACTGTCATGGCAAAACTGGGTTAAGGGTTTTTGGATGCACAAGTAGTATCTCTACTTAGTGCAGAATTTTTTGCTAGCATAGGATGAGAAGCAAGCTCAACATGTTGGAGGATCCATGACAATATAACTTCTATTCAGATATAAGGAAGCATAACCCATTACGTTGTCTTTCTTGTCTAACATCAACTTTTTAGCATATAATATTTTAATGAGTGCTCACAATCACAAAAGATGTCCAAGATAGTGTTTTTATTTGTGAAACCTCTCTTTCTTTATTACTTCCTATTAATTGCAACAATGACCAATACTATGTTTGTCAACCCTCAACATTTTTCATGCATCATACTGCTTATATGTGAAGTCATAACTCTCCATAAGATTGTTATATAACCTTTTTATTTCTTTTATTCCTTTTCTTTTCCAAGATCAAAGAAAGAAAGTAAAACCCTTTATAACCCACAAGTATAGGGGATCATTTGTAGCCTTTTTCGATAAATAAGAGTGTCGAACCCAATGAGGTGCTAAAGGCAAAACAAATATTCCCTCCAGTTCTATCGACCACCGATACAACTCTATGCACACTTAACGTTTGCTTTACCTAGAACAAGAATAAAACTAGAAGTACTTTGTAGGTGTGGATAGGTTTGCAAGATAATAAAGAACGCAAAAATAAAAGTTAGGTGCTGTTTAAATAAAGAAACAATTAAGTTTAGTAAAATGAATGTGGATTGGGGGTGGTAGGATTTGCGGAATTGTCCCTTAGCAATTGACTACATTACTAGACCGATAGCAAGTTTTTATGTGGGAGAGGCCACATCTAGCATGTCATCCCTTACTTCGAATTCTATGCACTTATGATTGGAACTATTAGCAATCATCCACAACTACTAATGTTCATTAAGGTAAAACCCAACCATAGCGTTAAGATATATATTGGTCCCCCTTCAACCCCGTATGCATCAATTTCTATGGTAGGCTGAAGCTGCTGTCACCCTTGCCCTCCAATGCATAGTCCTATCAACATACAACTAACCCTATGGTGTGATCCACACGCATGCTCATATGATGGGCACCAAAGGACAACAACTTAACCACAAGCAAATTAAACCAACCATAGAAATTCACCAATTACCGATAGGACAACAAAAATCTACTCAGACATCATAGGATGGCAACATATCATTGGATAATAGTATGACGCATAAAGCAGCATGTTCAAGTAGAGGGTATAGCAGGTTGCGGCAGAGTGGACTGCTGAATATAGATGGGGGAAGGTGATGAAGATGTTGGTGAAGATGATGGAGTTGTTGGAGTAGATCACCGTCACACGATGATTGCCCCGGCGGCGTTTCGGCTCCACCGGGAGAGAGGGGGAGAGAGCCCCCCTCCTTCTTCTTCTTTCTTGGCCTCCCCCCTAGATGGGAGGAGAGTTCCCCCTCTGGTCCATGGCCTCCATGGTGACAGAGGGGCAGGAGCCCCTCCTAGATTGGATCTATCCCTCTGTTCTCTTCTGTTTCGCGTTTTGCTTTTCTGGCCAAAAACCGTTTCTTATATTCCCAGAGATCCGTAACTCCGATTGCGCTAAGATTTTAACATGATTTTTTTTTCTAGATATAGGCTTCCTTGCGCCCGAAGTAGATCTCCGACCGACTTACGAGGAGGACAAAAGACACCTGGGCGCGCCTGGGGCCTGGGGCACGCCCTGGTGTATCTTGGGAGCTGTGAGCCCCTGTTTGCGTTGATTCCACCTCCCAAAAATCACAAATATTCCAAAATAATTCTCTGTAATTTTTTTATCATGTTTGGACTTTGTTTGATATGGATATTCTATGAAACAAAAAATATGCAACAAACATGAACTAGCAATGGGCACTGAATCAATAGGTTAGTCCAATAAATCATATAAAATGTTGCCAAAAGTATGTGAAAGTTGTATAATATTGGCATGAAACAATCAAAAATTATAGATACGATGGAGACGTATCAGCATCCCCAAGCTTAATTCTTGCTCGTCCTCGAGTAGGTAAATGATAAAAAAGATAATTTTTGATGTGGAATGCTACCTAACATAATCTTGATCATATATCTAATCATGGCATGAATATTAAGACATGAGTGATTCAAAGCAATAGTCTATAATTTAACATAAAGACATCAATACTCAGGCATCCCAACAAACAATCGTGTCTTTCAAAATATCAACGCTAAAGAAAGCTATCACTACAAAATCATATAGTCTTGTCATGCTCTGTCTTCTTAACACAAAGTATTTATCATGCACAACCCCGATGACAAGCCGAGCAATTAGTTCATACTTTTTAACGCACTTCAGCTTTTTCAACCCTCACGCAATACATGAGCGCAAGCCATGGATATAGCACTATGGGTGTAATAGAGTATGATGATAGGGGTAAATATAGAGAAGACAAAAAAGTAAGAAAGTCTAACATCGACGAGGCTAGCCAATGGGCTATGGAGATGCCCATCAATTGATATCAATGTGAGGAGTAGGGATTGCCATGCAACAGATGCACTATGTGGCACCCCGGCTCAGAGCGACCGGTTTACCTCGCATTGCCAGCCCAGAGATCAAATCTTCTAGCAACACACAACAACTTGGTACAGAAAGACAACCGCTTTATTGGAGCATAGGTTTGATATTACATCAAGTAGCGAAGCCAAGCGGCACACACGATGCTGCTACACATATGTACATTATTTAGTGAACAAGATCGGGGCCTCGACATCACAACGATACAGCTACGCGGCAGTGGAAAGACGACGTAGAAGGAATCCATCTCACAGGGACACTGATGTGGACACGGTCTAGACTGCGATGCAACGATGCAACTCCAACTCCTGGTATGACATCTCCTGAAACTGGCATGACATGCCAGGTGAGTACTTTGAATGTACTCGCAAGCTCACACAAAGAAAGCAACAATGGCAAACAACAATATGATATTTAAGTAGGTTAAATGCAAGAACTTAACATGCTACTCGTGACAGTGCTCATAACAGGGCCTCTCAGACCCGCTTACCATCTCGGTTACCTCGTAACCACAATCATCATCTTACCATAGTGATCACCTCTTGATCACAAACGAAACCATCTTGATAGGATATACCTGCCTACCGGGCCAGGGTAGCGCAAGCGCATAACCTTCCCTAGTTGGAGGCACCAGCGAGAGGCATAAAAATAGACCGAGAAAGGGCCTTCCCATAAAAGGCAAATGTGGTTGCACTTTGGGAAGCTCGATTCGGTGGCACCATGACTCGATCAACAACATGTTCAAGTTGGATTATTATCAGGTTTCAACTTTGCAGAAAATAATTCCGAGTCATAGTATGCCATGAAAATGCGATGGACTATATATGCACCATTTCAACATAATACCGATATGAAATTAATCATGCTCATCATCATGTTACCCTACTGCATATACTTAGTCATTCAACTAAAATGCCACTGATAACAAAATAAGCATAGCAAGAACATGAAACTAGCTCAAGAGATATTATGGGAATTTTCTATATGCATTAAAAATAACCTATTGAAATGACATTCTTGCAAATATTTGTGATGGCTTGCCTTAGTGCAGAGGAGGGTCACACTCCTCCTGGTTATCCTCAAGGCAGCAAGTTCCTTCTGAAAACATTTAAAATAGCAAAAAGAAAATGTCACATAACACATTTAAATGCAACAGGAAAGATTTACAACAAGAAAAAATCTCATCTTTTGCATGCTGAAAGAGGAGAGCAAGACAAAACTAGTGCAAAAAGAATCAATTCATTTGGACTTACAGAATAGAAACTAGGGCTGGTCAAAGTTTGGTCAAATTTATGAATTTAAATTGATTTTCAGAAAATCAGAGAGAGGGGGTGACGTCGATGGCGTACACTAGAAGGTCGCCACCACTTATACCACTTTGGGGGGCGGCTGAGTGGTTGACTAGTGGGTCCCCTTGGCAGGTTTAGAGAGAGGGAGAGGGAGAACAGAGGACGGCGGCGAGGGCGCCGGTGATTCTCCGGCGAGGAGAGCTCGGCTGCCACCGGAGAGAGGGGGAACGGAAGCGCAAGACCACGACGAATCTGCATGTACCCGCAGCTCGGCGAGAGATGGACGAAGGAGGTCGCCGTGTTCTTCTCCAGAGACGGCAGCGGACGGAGGTCGCCAGAGAAGAAGATCCCGGCGAGGAGAGGTAGCTCTAGTGGCTCCAGCAGCACCAGACAGGACTAGAGGAATCCCAGGGACTGGCCTGAGAGGTCGGAGGAGCTCGATGATCACCGGAGAGGGAGGATGTAGAGAGGGGGATTGCCGGTGACCTTTGGAGCGGGACGGTGGCCAGAGGCCTGCCTGGCCTGGCCGCGGCTAGCTACGGTGTTTGTGGAGCTCAGAGGAGTTGGGTGGATGGTAGAATGAGCTCCGAAGCTCCTTCTTATATAGGCACGGCGAGAGCAGCAGATCGAAAGCACTGGCAAGCTCTCTGGAAGCAGCACATGGTGACGAGAGGTGTCAGTGAGAGGGGAGAAGTGGCCAAGGGCTCACACGGCCACTATCGAGGCTCCCAGCCAAGCACAGGACACGGAGACAGACAAAAACAGAGGCACAGGGTCACTGTGCTCTCTGCTCCAATGTGCCCGTGCTCGCTGCGGCTGGCTCCGGCATCGCCAAGCGGCAGGGAGAGGTCAAGGGAGAGGAGACGAGGCAGCAGGTGCAAGGCAGCAGGCTGGTTTGGCCTCGGGCGCGCGCACGGGCGAGACAGAGGCCCTGGCACAGTCCAGAGCGCGCCAAACACATGCCAGCGCCCCTGGACGAACGCGGTCACCGCGTGAACTGTGGCTACGCGGTGCGCCGAGGGGTGAAATCATGTCAGGCGTGTTGTCTTTTTAGTGCTAGGTCACCCCATGCTGCTGTATCAATGCCAGGCTGACCAGATGAGACTTGAGTTTCTCAGCAAGTTTCTAGACAGGAACTTGTGAGCTTGTTGGAGAAAAATTCAGAGGGAGTTAGTAGCTGATTCTTGTCAGTTAAGGTTCTCTCAGGAAGGTAATTAGACCATAAAAATTTCAGCTCGAAAAGATTTGGCAAAAATGTACTTGCTTCACAAAGTGACATTTCTGGCAAGAATAGAAAAGATTTTCTACAGCAAAAATATTCCACATGACCATGAAATATTTTTGCAAAGGAAGTTGGGCCAAGGTCTAAAGAATATTTGGGAATTTTCTCAGATTTTTGTGGGCAAGAAAAATGAGGGTTGCCTTGGAGCAGAAGTGATTATAGGGCTTTCTCAGAAGGAAAATGAATATTTTTCATTTAAGAAAAATATTCCCAAGGCAATATTATGTGATAACAGAGGGCAAGAGATGTTTTTGAGATGAAGAGGAGTCACTTGGGTGAAAATCAAAATAATGCCCAAGTGCTTAAGTGCAAATGAGTTGATCCAAAACTCAAATTCAATTCAAAAATGCAATAAAACCCAGAAAAAGAAAAAAGGGCCAAAAACCAGGGTGTCACAAACCTCCCCCCTTAGGATGAATCTCATCCTCGAGATTCAGTTGCTCAGGAAACAATTCAGGATATGGTATCCTCAAAAAGTCTTCTCTTTCCCAGGTAGCTTCACTCTCGGTACGGTGTTCCCACTGCACCTTGTAAAACTTAACTGACTTGCTGCGGGTGACTCTTTCCATCTCATCCAGTATTCGGAAAGGTTTCTCTTCATAGGTCAGATCCTTAGCAAGCTCTATTTCTGCCATATCAGTCTATTTCTCGGGTGGTGAGATACACCTCCGTAACTATGATACGTGGAAGACATCATGTATTTCTGACAGTTCGGGAGGAAGCTCCAATTGATATGCCACTGTGCCAACCTTGGACATAACAGGAAATGGGCCAATATATCTTGGTGCCAATTTTCCCCGAGTCTGAAATCTCTTGACTCCTTTCATGGATGTGACTCGGAGGTAGACATATTCGCCAGGTTCAAAACTGATCGGTCGGTGTTTGGAATCATAGTAGCTCTTCTGTCGAGACTTGGCCAATTGCAGTCTGTCTCGGATCTCTCTGACTTGTTTGCTAGCTTCCATCATCAAGTCAGTCCTGAAAATACGACTGTCTCTGGTCTGGGACTAGTTTAATGGGGTACGACACTGGCGTCCATACAAGGCTTCATATGGTGACGTCTTGAGGCTAGTTTGGTAGCTGTTGTTGTTGGAAAACTCCGCGTAGGGCAGACTGTCTTCTCATTTGGATCCTTGAGCAAGGGCACATGCGCGTAGCATGTCTTTGAGTATCTGGTTTACTCGCTCCGTTTGCCCGTCTGTCTGAGAGTGATAAGCTGTGCTATACTTCAATGCTGTTCCCAAGGCTTGATGAAGACGAGACTAGAATGCTGAGGTAAAAAGGGATCCTCGGTCTGAGGTGATAGTTCTTGGCACACCATGCAAACTGACGATTCTGGACACATAGAGTTGAGCCAGTTGATCCGCACGGTATGTGGTCCGGATTGGAATGAAGTGGGCCACCTTGGTCAGCATGTCTGTCGGGGAACACAGACATGGGTATATGTTTTCCCCTAACTGTGCACGGACAGTAAGCCAACAGGCCCAGAGACAAGATTACAAGACCAAGATCAGACAAAGCAAAGAGGATCAATTCCCTTGAAGGATCCAAGTGCAGGTCGAGAAGGCCAAGGTGAGCCAGAGGAGCAAGGCATCACTAAGGAAAGGACCTACCTTGCCGGGCAGGCGAGCCCGGCAAGGTTGGGTTTTGCCCCGGAAGCAAGCTCCTAGATCGTCCAGGCAGGCCTGCCGGGGATAGCGGAGGCAAGCCACTCCACCGCTCCACCTCACAAGCGATGCAAGTCATCAATCAGAGCAGTGTCGAGCTCCAAGGTGACTAAGTGGCTGCTTTTTGCCACATGGCAGCCACTTCCTATAGCAAACACCTCCATATGACACCCGTCCTGAGACGTGTCAAACAAGCAAGCGCGACGCTGGCAAAACAGCCCGGCAGGGCCTGCCGGGTGAGCTGTGATGTGACACTGAGCGGCGCATTTAATGCACTCTGTCAACCTGCAGAGTAAGGTATGATAGCACTGTTTGCTATCTAATCAGTACGTAAAGACTGATTTGCCAATGTGGTGACCCCTTAATCTATAAACGGAGGCCCATGGCGACCATAGAAGAGGTTGGTCGCTGGCATATTCATACGCGCGTAGCCACTCTCGCCCCCAGAGCAACCTTGCTGGGCGAGTGTGCTACGTCCACCACCATTATCCACCATCAATCCACCAAAGCAGGAATAGGGTTTTACGCCTCACGGCGGCCCGAACCTGGGTAAAAACTGCCCGTGTGATCTCTGCCATGCTGCGCAACGCTTCTCCGCTCTTTGTGCAACGTGCGCATCCCCCCGCCGAACCAAAAGGGGCTCAAGGCCCCATAGGTGGCCGTGGTTTCCGACGACATCTTTGGCATGCCAGGTAGGGGGCTTCACTTGCGCAAACCTGAGAGCGTCGGCAGCGCGTCGTCTCCATTGCAGCCCAGCCAAAGCTTTTGGCATCGGTGGTGCGCATGGAGATATGAAGACAAAGCGGGGGAGCGGGGCTGTCCCCGCACCTGCTTTGTTCGTCATCTCATCCCACCACGGTCGCAGCCGCGGTAAAGATCAATGCCGGCGGTGGTATGCTCCTCCCAGGCGGCCTAGGCGACGCGACCACCGCTCGGGCACCGTCCAGGGAAAAGGGGCAAGGCGCGCGGGAACGAGGTTCCTCTTTCCATCTCTCTCTCTCTCTCTTTGGCAATCGAGCTGCTCTGGCCCTGGCATCGTCAATGTCGATGAGTACCGCACGATACTCGGTTTAGCATTTACCCTGCTTAGGGAAATCCTGAGTAAAACACCGGTACGAATCCATTGATCGATGCCCCGGCAAGTATGCTCCGGCGAGGCCATCCGCACTGGCGGGACTCTTGCGCCAGCCGCTGTCGGATTGTTCGAAAAGAGTGGAGGAGAGAAAGAGGGACCGGGAAAGCCCGGCACCATATCCTGCTGCCGGCCAGACATGCATGACGTATGTTGGTCCCTGCCGGGAACTAGAGAGTTATTCGCTTGGCCTCCATCTTTCTGGGTATCGCGAGCACACCAAACGCACGCAACTAGAAAGGATGGAAAAGAACAAGAACAAAAGCTAAGTCCACGCAATCATTTCCTTTTGATGAATCCTAGATTTTTGCATCCGTTTATCCCTCGGTTTTAGTAAGTGTTCGTACTATGAAATCCTTCATGTGATGGAACCTTGGCTAGTTCTTTGTCTGCACCCTTGTTCTGTCCCGAGCCTTGCTCACAGAATGAGCGGCTGCGTCGAGAGCTACCAAGGAAAAACTTGCCGGGATGCATCCACGCTAAGATGAATGTTAAGGGCTGGACCCTTACGACAATCGCGGCAATATGATACCGGCAAGCAACCAGAACATGCATAGGGACTAATCATAAGAACACAATCATATAAGCTCAGAGGGATAAATGCGCATTTAAGATTAGGCAGGGGACATCAGTTCCACGCAAACATAAATAGTATGACACCTAAACATGAAGCCTACATCATGTTTTGTTACATGATAGCATGATGACAAGAATAGCTCGGAGTCAAGCCTGGCGACTGCGTGAAGCCATTGGGACGTGAAGGGCCCTGGCGGCCAGAGGGGCAGCTTTCTCTTTGGCAGCTGGAACATCAGCACCCACCGGCGGCTTCTTAAATCCATTGGCAAGGTCGAGATCTGGATGACGGCAGGCAATGTTGCTCAGGACCATGAGGAGGGCATCGTGAGCAAGCTTCCGGGACTCGGTCGCGAAGTGCTTGGCCCTCTCCTCTTCATGCACCCTCAGTTTTTCGATCAGCTCGTTGAAGAAAACTCCCAGTGTGGCACTAGGGACCTCCTGCCTGTTGATCGAGAAAGCTGGCCCGTCCATGCCCATCGCTATGATCTGGGCAGCAAGGCGCGTAGCGATATCAATCATGCTCCTGATCCAGAGGTTCACCTACTCGGATTAGTTCATCAGCTTGTCCTCTGCATCCTTCCGGAGGCGCTGGGCGGTGTCTAGATCTTCGGACAGCTGGTTCTGGCGGGCTCCGTTGGACTTTGCCGCGCTTTCCAAGGTGCCGATCCTGGCCTTCAGATCCGTGATGGTGCCGTTGGTGGTTTCAAGGCCTTGGGTCCTGGAGGAAAGCTGCGACTGCACATCGCTCAGAAGAACCTCCGCCTTTCGCGCTTCCTCCTTGAGAGCCTCCACCTCCTTGGTGCTCCCGGCAAGCTCCTCAGTCAGCTTAGTCACCTGTCGATCAAGGTTAGTCCTGGCAGCAGATGCGGTAGCAAGATCATCAGTGAGTTTCTTTAGTCGAACAGCAGAATCAGTTGTGAGGGCATCCAGGGCAGCTTTGTGCTTCTCTTCCATATCCTTGGTGCGTTGCTGCATGAGGGCCTCCAGATCATCATCTTTGGAGCGAAGGATGGCTCCAAGCTTCTCATCTCGGAGAGAAATCTCTTGCTCTCTGGCATCCAGACGTGCCTTGCGATCCGCCAGGCGCGCTTCACGGGCCATGACGTCTTCCCTCATCATCAGGATCGCCTCCTGCTGCCTCATAAGTACCTGGAACTACTTGCCATGCCATTCGCATAGCTCCAGGCACTTGTCCTTCAGCTTCTGGTCCACTTTGTTGGCGGACTCGCACTGCTCTTTGAGCGCCTGCCACTTCTGGTCGTGCCGGGCCTGCATTTCCTTGATGCCCGCCACCACGGACTCCAGGAAGGACAAATCCATTACAATGGCAATGGAATCGCTCGATTCTTCAACCCCTTGGTACAGCGACACCAGGATACGCTGGAGCTCTTCATCAAGTTCCATGTTCGTCGATGCCGACGGGCCAGGGGCTCCAATCCCAGGCTACACCAACACCAGTGCCAATTGGCTTGAGGGGGATGGCGAGGTCCCCACCATGGGCCCAAAGCAGGGAAGGGGATCCTTGGTTTGGAGGGGAATCTTCCCCTCGACCACCACTCCCACCTCTGGGGCACTTTCAGAAGTACGTTCCGCCTCCGCCAAGGAATCCTGAACACTCCCGGCAGCGGGGCCCTGTCCCTCCGTGGTGGTGATCTTGGCGGCCTCGTCCATGGCAGCTCTCCCTATGCTGGCCACCTCTTCCAGCAGTTCTGGCTCTTCGGCCTGGAGGACTGCGGATGAGAGGACAAGCGAATGGCAAAAAAAAAGCAGAAGTTTTAGATTACCGGAATATAGGGAGAGGGGATACATAAGAAAAAGAAGGAGAAGAGTGGAAGTTGAGTACCCAGAGAAGCCTGCCGGGCAGGGGCCTCAGTTTCCCCGGCAGCATCAGTTGCCGGGCCATGAACTCCACCCCCTGCCGAAACAGCCACGGCGACGCTCTGTGCGGGCTCGTCCACGGAGGGCCTCGCCAGGGGTTCTTTGGCTGAGTTAGTGGGAGGAACATACCCTTCCAGGGAGGGCTCATCCTGTGTCATCTTGCCGCTTCCTCCAACTGGAGGGGTCGGAAGCTCGTCTCCGTCTCCTCCAGCAGAAAGAACTAGCCCTCCACTTTCAGGCCGGGGGCTGGGCTGGGGGCTCAGTGCGGGATCCTCCATATTGCTCCCCACCAAGCCCAAGCTCTCCACAGTCTTCGGCGACCCAGCGCGCCGGAGCCTCTTTGACCGATGGATGAGGGTCTCCGTTTCCTCCTCCTCCTCCCTACCAACGACAACAAAACAAAAGGTCAGCCAGCAAAGATAATCAAGTATACTAAAGTTATTACAGAAAGGGAAATCTTCCTTACTCCTCATCAATGAGCATGTAGCTCAATTCAAATTCCATGGGCGGCAGGGATGCTCTGCCTCTCTTCTGGGATGGAGGGGTAGAGCTTTCTGGCAGCTCCAAACCCTGCTGAAGCGCTGGGGGCTCCGATGAAGACGAGCTCTGTGAAGAGCTCGAGCCAGAATGAGAGCTGGAATCGCCCTACACATCCACCGATTGCTTGGCGGGAGAAGCTTTGATCCCGGCAAGGCGAGGAGACTGGCGGCACACCACGTCTGTCTTGGTATTTCTGGTGGTGGTCTTCTTCACCTTCTTGGCGGCAGGTGCTGGATTTGGGGCCACCGTTCCCCGGTTAGCAGCACGCCTACGGGGACGCTGATCCAAAATCGGCTCGGGGGCTTGAGGACCAGCCGCGAGCCACTCCGCTTCGGGCTCCACTGCCTCAGCAGCCTCCTCCTCCTTTTGGAGCTCTGCTGCCGCGGTAGCTAGAGCCTCAAGCCCGGAAGTCTCATCCCCGGCAAGATCTCCCTCGGTAACCTCTTCCGTGGCCTGCGCCTCGCTACCACCGTGGGAGGAACTCTCATCCTCAGCTTTTCCCTTCCCGACCTTTGCAGCCCTTGCCATTGCAGCAATTCAGGCAGCTTTGTCCTCCTCAATCCTCCTCTTGATAAACGCTGCCTCCACGGTGGAGGTGCGTTTGTACACGTTGGTCTCCACCCTGACAGCCCTCTCCACAAGGGCGTTGGACCATTCAAGTTCTTCATCAAGAGTGGGCAACCGCCAATCACCTGCTATCCCATGAGCGTTGCAATCCAGCATCCACTTCAAGATCTGATCCCGGGCCGAATTGACATTCAGAGGGATGACAGTTGCCGTGAGCTTGAACAACTCGAAGCGGCCAAACTGCTGGTTGCACAACCATGTGTGGCCATAAACAGACAAATTATTGGCCAAGCCTGGGAGCAATCTCATCCTGTCCCCATCATCACCATACAACCAGGCGGGCCTGTCCCTCTTCTGTAGTGGCGATATGCGACGGAGGAGAAAATCTGCCCCCACGTGCTCAATGGTTAGCCCGGCAGCCTTCAGGCGGGTGATACTGTTTATTGCCGGGCGAAGCCTATCGTTGGTGAGGCCAAATGCGCTCCATTCCTTGCTGCGCTTGACACACATTGTCCGTGCTTCGCAGAACTCTGGGGCTACCTCATCCTGAATCCAGCACCAGTCTCCTCTCCCCTCATCCCACTTCTCGCGCTGCAGACTAGGGATATAATCCCAGGACTTCCTTGCCACCCGTGGCATCCAGCTGATGTTCCCGGAGTGGTGAGACATTGGGCGCGCCGTGCCCTTTTGGGACTTCCCTCCCCCACAGGTACCCGTACCTTGCCTGCAGAACCGGGCCATCTAGATTCGACGGAAAGAAGACAATGTCTCCCCTCCGCTTCTTGTCCAGCTCCGTCGCCCTCTTGCTTCCCTCGGCGACCACCTCCTTCGCCGCAGCCGTCTACTTCCCTTTTGCTGCAGTTTTCTTCCCCATTCCCGTGGACGCCGGTGCGAATGGGGGAAGGAATTAGGTGGGGGAACGGCGACAGGCGAGGGAGAGAAAGGAGTGGCGGTTGTTTGGCTTGCGGAGGAAGATGATGGGAGGGCAGGACAGGCGACAAGTGAACTGTACAGTTCCGTGTTTTCCTATCTTAAGGGGAAAAGGCTTGGAGCGGGGGCGCGACGCTTCGGAAGTTACCGTTTTACATTAACTGCAACAGTCCCATGACCCCATGACTCGCAGTAATTGCGCGAAGTGGACGTTGGATTGACTGGTCATCATGGCAAACCATGATGCGAGCAGCCCTTTTTTTCCACGTGTACGTGCACTGTTTGGGGCCTAACCCAACGTGCCCAGCGACACGTATGGCTCAGGCCCGGGGGCTTATGTCCGGGAACACAGACAGGGGTATATGTCTTCCCCTGACTGTGCACGAACAGTAAGCCAACAGGCCCAGAGACAAGATTACAAGACCAAGATCAGACCAAGCAAAGAGGATCAATTCCCTTGAAGGATCCAAGTGCAGGTCGAGAAGGCCAAGGTGAGCCAGAGGAGCAAGGCATCACTAAGGAAAGGACCTACCTTGCCGGGGAGGCGAGCCCGGCAAGGTTGGGTTTTGCCCCGGAAGCAAGCTCCCAGATCGTCCCGGCAGGCCTGCCGGGGCTAGCGGAGGCAAGCCACTCCACCGCTCCACCTCACAAGCGATGCAAGTCATCAATCAGAGCGGTGTCGAGATCCAAGGTGACTAAGTGGCTGCTTTTTGCCACATGGCAACCACTTCCTATAGCAAACACCTCCATATGACACCCGTCCTGAGACGTGTCAAACAAGCAAGCACGAAGCTGGCAAAATAGCCCGACAGGGCCTGCCGGGCGAGCTATGATGTGACACTAAGCGGCGCATTTAATGCACTCTGTCAGCCTGCAGAGTTAGGTATGATAGCACTGTTTGCTATCTAATCAGTACGTAAAGACTGATTTGCCACTGTGGTGACCCCTTAATCTATAAAAGGAGTCCCATGGCAACCATAGAAGAGGTTGGTCGCTGGCATATTCATATGCGCGTAGCCACTCTCGCCCCCAGAGCAACCTTGCCTGGCGAGTGTACTACGTCCACCACCACAATTCACCATCAATCCACCAAAGCAGGAGTAGGGTTTTACGCCTCGCGGCGGCCCGAACCTGGGTAAAAACTGCCCGTGTGATCTCTGCCGTGCTGCGCGATGCTTCTCTGCTCTTTGTGCAACGTGCCCATCCCCCCGCTGAACCAAAAGGGGCTCATGGCCCCATAGGTGGCCGTGGTTTCCCACGACAATGTCCACCACGACCCATATGGCATTGTTTCCATGAGGAGTTTTGGGAAGACCGGTGATGAAGTCCAGGCAGACATCGTCCCATTTCCATTGCGGGACGGGCAAAGGTTGAAGTAGCCCGACGGGTTTCTGATGTTCCGTCTTCACCTTATTGCATATATCATAGCAGGCGATAAAATATGCAATATCCTTCTTCATTCCATCCCACCAAAATATTTGGCTATGGTCTTCATACATCTTGGTACCGCCTGGATGGATCGAGTACGAGGATTCATGTGCCTCTGTTAATATATTCTTCCTCAGATCCCCTACTTCGGATACACATATTCGCCCGCGAAACCGTATAGTACCTTGTTCATCTATCAGGAAGTCTTGAGTCTTGCCCACTTTCATTCGGGTGATATGGTGTTGCAGTAATGAATCGTCTGCCTGGGCCTTGCGAATCTCTTCTTCAAGAGTGGGCGTCACTTCCAACATATTGGCGCAGTTGACCCCAACAATGGTCAGATTGAGCTGAGCCATTTCTTCTTGTAGCTCGGGAGGCAAAGATGTCATTAATGCATTTACTGTAGCTGATTTGCGACTGAGAGCATCCACAACCACATTAGCTTTACCTGAATGATAATTTATTCCGAGGTCATAATCCTTGACCAACTCAAGCCATCTTCTTTGCCGGAGGTTCAAATCGGGTTGAGTGAATATGTACTTGAGACTTTTGTGGTCGGTGAATATTTGGCACCGCTTGCCGATGAGATAATGCCTCCAGATTTTTAATGCATGAACAACTACTGCTAGCTTGAAGTCATGAGTAGGATAATTTCCTTCATGTGGTCGTAGCTGTCGGGATGCATAAGCTACAACCTTGCCATCTTGCATGAGCACGCATCCTAGGCCTCTTCGAGATGCGTCGCCGTATACGTCAAAGCTTCGATAAATGTCTGGAAGCGTCAACACGGGTGCTGAAGTTAAACGAGTCTTCAATTCATTAAAGCTCTTCTCACAGTCTTCCAACCATATGAATTTTTGGTCTTTCTTGAGCAGTTCTGTCATTGGCTTCGCAATCTTGGAGAAGCTTCAATGAATCGACGGTAATACCTAGCAAGCCCTAGAAAACTTCTGATTTCTGTCACCGTCGTGGGTGCTGGCCATTTTAGCACATCCTTGACTTTTCTTGGATCCACAACTATTCCTTCAGCAAAGAGAATATGTTCCAAGAATCCGACTTGATTAAGCCAGAATTCACACTTGCTGAATTTTGCATATAACTGGTGGTCTTGAAGCCTTTGCAATACTGCTCGGAGGTGCTGTTTATGCTCTTCTTCTCCCTTGGAGTATATGAGAATATCGTCGATGAAGACCACCACGAACTTGTCCAAGAAATCCATGAACACTTTGTTCATCATATGCATGAAGAAGACATGGGTATTTGTCATACCGAACGACATAACTATATATTCATATAGACCGTAATGAGTGGTGAATGCGGTCTTAGGAATATCTTCCTTCCTGATCTTGAGTTGATGGTACCCGGTCCTTAAATCAATCTTGGAAAATATTTGTGCTCTATTAAGTTGATCAAACAAATCATCAATTCTGGGGAGCGGGTACTTGTTCTTGATAGTGACATCATTGAGCTGGCGGTCGTCAACACACATCCGCAGACTACCATCTTTCTTGTCCACAAATATGGCAGGTGATCCCCATGGTGAAGAACTTGGGCGGATGTACCCTTTCTTGAGCATCTCATCAAGTTGTTTCTTCAGCTCAACCAGTTCGGATGAAGGCATCCGGTAATATTTCTTGTATATGGGTGTCGTTCCTGGCATGAGATCAATAGCAAACTCGAGCTCCCGATTAGGTGGCATTCCTGGCAATTCTTTAGGGAATACATCTAGAAACTCACTCACCACTGGAATTAATTACATGCCTGAGGTTACGACTGTGAATATCATCTCCTTTTTAGGCATAGTCCTGCGAGCTACAAACTTCATTGCTTGTCGTGCCAGGTTTATTAAAGTGACTTCTCTTGTTGCACAATTAATGCAGACCCGATGCTTTGTCAGCCAGTCCATTCCCAATATGACATCCAACCTTCCGGATTCGATTGCTGCCAGGGTAGCAGGGAAAGTAATTGCACGGACATTTATCTCCAAGCCATGACATACCAAATTTGTTTTGAGCATGGATCTCGGGGATTGCACCATCATGCATTTCTCAAGAAGAGAGCAAGAAACTTGTTTTGGGCAACAAAACTCCGCGAAATAAAGGAATGGGAAGCCCCGGAATCAAATAAAATTGTTGCAGGTATGTTATTAATAGGAAACATACCAATGACCACTTTGGGGTTTTCTTTAGCTTCCTCGGCGGAGAGATGATGCACCTGGCCTTGGATAAGCTCCTGCTCGGTGAAGGATTCCATGTGGTTGACTTGAGGCTTGAGGGGTGCATTTGGCTTGCCGTTCTTGGGACACTGCCTAGCATAGTGTCCGGTCTGTCCACAAGAGAAACATGCGTTGCTATGCTGACAGTCCTCCCGGACAGGTTTGGTCACAATATTCTTGACTTGGTTGTTGGTTTTGTTGGTATTCTGCTGCCATGTTGGTTTGAACTCAAACTTAGGTTGCTGCCAGGTACGAGCCTTCTGAACCGGCTGTCCATCCTTCTTGGGCTCGAACTTACGTTTGCGGTCATCATAAGCTGGCTTATTGTCGTGAGTGAGCTTGTGCTCCCTTTCTGCGATAAGGGCCTTGTTTACCAAAGTCTGTAAGTCGGGGAAATCGAACATGCTTAGTGTGCATCGGAGGTGTTGATTGAGTCCTCCAAGGAATCGGTCGATCTTCCTTTCTTCAGAGGCCACATCATAAAGAGAATAACGTGCCAAAAGATTGAACTTGTTCAAATATTCATTACTGATAGGTTTCCTTGGGTGAGAGCAAGAAACTCACGCTGCTTGACCTTCCTGTTACCGGCAGGAATGTGGTACTTGCGGAACTTGTCCTTGAATTTATCACAAGTGATCTCATCGTCCGCAGGCCACATGGTTTTGGTATTGTCCCACCATATAGCAGGAGCTCCTTCAAGATAGTGGGTAGCGAATGGAACCTTGTCCACTTCTTCGGTGCGAGCAATTTCTAGCTTCTTCTCAATAGTCCGCAACCAATCGTTGGCTTCCAAAGGATCGACAACTTGACTGAAACTGGGAGGCTTAGTCCTCTGAAAGTCTGACAGCTTGGAGTGATTGCCATTCTGATTACCATTCTGCCCAACCATAGCTTGTACACTTCTTAGTAATTCAAGCAAATCTTGGTTTCTTCTTTCCTCGAACATTCTCATAATCTGCTCTGGGGTAGGTGGTTGCTGTGGAGGAGGTGGTGGTGGCTGATATGGTTCAGGGGAATGCCCCGCCTGTCGGGCTGAGCGATGAACGGGAGTATCGTCACCCGCCTGACTGCTGCTACCTCCACTTGATATCCTATTTATGTTTCCCAATATGAAGCATCGAGATGAGCAACATCCATAAACGGGGAAGAAAAGCAAGCGACAAAGCTCGAAAGAAAACGACAAGAAACCAAGGCGAATAATAAAAGAAGAGGTTCCAACATAATTATACATAGACTCATACATAAAAATAAATAGCATGACAGGTACGACTACACTCATACATCCAAGCATCATGACAACTTCAACTACTCTGAAGATCTAGTGCTCCACTGATCCTGCTGGGATCTCTCCTGACTCGGACTCAGATCCTGAACTGATGACGTTAACGGAAATCTCCGGGTCAAAGGAAACGCGATGACGCTGCCTTGAGGGCTCTCCCTCAGGGGCAGGTGCGGGGTGAGGCTGGAGCATAGGAGCTGCGGGAGTAGTGAGAAGTAAAGCCCACTCGGCAGGAGACTCGTGAGGAGTTAATGTCGAGGTGCCCGAGTTACTCGGAGGGGTAACCGGGGTAGCTGGCGGGATAGTAGCTGAAGGAACAACTGGGGTAGACCCAATGGAAGGTGGAACGAAACCGGATCTAGCAGCCACCAAAGCTGTACGAGCACGGGTCAGCTCTCGGGCCAGCTCGTAAATCAGAAGATAACTAGCAGTGATGTAGCGAGAAAGGTGGCTAGATGGATGGTCGCATGCCGGATCAATGGCAGGAAAGCGAATGCGTCCATTATCGTGTAGGGATGGGTAGTAGTAGAAACATGGATGAGCCTGCATCTAGACCTCGTTATAATGTAACTCAATGAGAACCTCGAATGCAGCAAACTGAACAGCTTGAGCGGGCGTAGAAGCGAAACCACTCCTAGAAGAACGAGTGTAAGTGCCAGCTGCAGAACTATTACGCAGGGTGACCACTGCGTGGTACTCGTATACTGAGGCTGCCAGTCGCTCCCGGTACACCTGGTACACCGGGTCGTCGCCGTGAGGGTAGAGTCGACGCCACACGTTCCGAAGAAGATGGGGAGAAGTGTACGGTGCCGGCTCAAACTAGTACATGTACGGTGTAGGAGCCATCTGCACTCACAACCATTAGTCCGTTAGCGATAAAAATAAACTATATGCATGCAATGCAACAATCAGAGGCAAACAAACACTACCGACACTCAGGGTTACTAACTACCGGTTAACTAGCGCATTAGCGGTCTAGGGCATCCTACAGTTAGCGTGGCTCTGATACCAAGTGTTGTGGCACCCGGGCTCAGAGCGACCGGTTTACCTTGCATTGCCAGCCCAGAGATCAAGTCTTCTGGCAACACACAACAACTTGGTATAGAAAGACAACCGCTTTATTGGAGCATAGGTTCGATATTACATCAAGTAGCAAAGCCAAGCAGCACACACGGTGCTGCTACACATATGTATATTATTTAGTGAACAAGATCAGGGCCTCGACATCACAACGATACAGCTACGCGGCAGCGGAAAGACGACGTAGAAGGACTCCATCTCACAGGGACATTGATGTGGACACGGTCTAGACTGCGATGCAATGATGCAATTCCAACTCCTGGTATGACTTCTCCTGAAACTGGCATGACACGCCAGGTGAGTACTTTGAATGTACTCGCAAGCTAACACAAATAAAGCAACAATGGCAAAACAACAACATGATATTTAAGCAGGTTAAATGCAAGAACTTATCATGCTACTCATGACAGTGCTCATAACAAGGCCTCTCAGACCCACTTACCATCTCGGTTACCTCGTAACCACAATCATCATCTTACCACAGTGATCACCTTCGGATCACAAATGAAACCATCTCAATGGTCTCAACAACTCCACCAACATAACTGGTGCCACAAAAATATATTTAGTGTGCAGGTTCAATATTTCTGTTGATCCACGGTGTGACCTACTACAAACTATGTCCATGAACGAGGACGCGTCTATTGATAGATTATACACACTCTGCAGAGGTTAGTACACTGTACCCACACCATAGAACCCATGGCCTCGAACTCCCATTCGGGTAGACCAACGGCGTTCCGGCAGAACCAATCTATTGTCATGACACTCTCCTGGCCACTCCGACCAAATCCCCTTTGGGCTAAGTCATGGGTGGCCCCGATGCCACTCCGGACATCCAACGGCCAGCGTCGTGGCAAAACAAATGGTCCCAAACGGGGACAATGGTACCAAAAACAACAATGGGCACACAAGGCTATACCTGCCTACCGGGCCAGGGTAGCGCAAGCGCATAACCTTCCCTAGTTGGAGGCATCGGCGAGAGGCATAATAATAGACCGAGAAAGGGCCTTCCCATAAAAGACAAATGTGGTTGCACTTTGGGAAGCTCGATTCGGTGGCACCATGACTCGATCAACAACATGTTCAAGTTGGATTATTATCAGGTTTCAACTTTGCAGAAAATAATTCCGAGTCATAGTATGCCATGAAAATGCGATGGACTATATATGCACCATTTCAACATAATACCGATATGAACTTAATCATGCTCATCATCATGTTACCCTACTGCATTACTTAGTCATTCAACTAAAATGCCACTGATAACAAAACAAGCATAGCAAGAACATGAAACTAGCTCAAGAGATATTATGGGAATTTTCTATATCCATTAAAAATAACCATATTCAAGTGAAAATCATAGTTATTGAAATGACATTCTTGCAAATATTTGTGATGGGGTACATTTAAATGACATTCTTGCCTTAGTGCAGCGGAGGGTCACACTCCTCCTGGTTATCCTCAAGTCAGCAAGTTCCTTCTGAAAACATTTAAAATAGCAAAAAGAAAATGTCACATAACACATTTAAATGCAACAGAAAAGATTTACAGCAAGAAAAAATCTCATCTTTTGCATGCTAAAAGAGGAGAGCAAGACAAAACTAGTGCAAAAAGAATAAATTCATTTGGACTTACAGAATAGAAACTAGGGCTGGTCAAAGTTTGGCCAAATTTATGAATTTAAATTGATTTTCAGAAAATCAGAGAGAGAGGGTGACGTCGATGGCATAAACCAGAAGGTCGCCACCACTTATACCGCTTCGGGGGGCGGCTAAGTGGCTGACCAATGGGTCCCCTTGGCAGGTTAAGAGAGAGGGAGAGGGCGAACAGAGGACGGCGGCGAGGGCGCCGGTGATTCTCCGGCGAGGAGAGCTCGGCTGCCGTCGGAGAGAGGGGGAATTGAAGCGCAAGACCACCGCGAATCTGCACGTACCCACAGCTCGGCGAGAGATGGACAGAGGAGGTCGCTGTGTTCTTCTCCAGAGATGGTAGCAGACGAAGGTCGCAGGAGAAGAAGATCCCAGCGAGGAGAGGTCGCTCCAGTGGCTTCAGTAGCACCAGCCAGGACCAGAGGAACCCCAGGGACTCGCCTGAGAGGTCGGAGGAGTTCGAGGATCACCGGAGAGGGAGGATGTAGGGAGGGGGATCGCCGGTGAGCTTTGGAGCGGGACGGCGGCCAGAGGCCCGCCTGGCCTGGCCGCGGCTAGCTACAATGTTTGTGGAGCTCAGAGGAGTTGGGTGGAAGGTCGAATGAGGTTGGGAGGTCCTCCTTATATAGGTGCGGCAAGAGGAGGCGATCGAGAGCGCCGGCGAGCTCTCTGGAAGCGGCGCACAGCGACGAGAGGGGTCATTGAGAGGGGAGAAGTGGCCAAGGGCTCACGCGGCCACTTTCGAGGCTCCCAGCCAAGCACAGGACGCGGAGATGGACGAAAACAGAGGCACGGGGTCACTGTGCTCTCTGCTCCGACGTGCCCGTGCTCGCTGCGGCTGGCTCAGGCATCACCGAGCGGTAGGGAGAGGTCAAGGGAGAGGAGACGAGGCAGCAGGCGCAGGGCGGCAGGCTGGTTTGGCCTCGGGCGCGCGCACGGGCGAGACAGAGGCTCTGGCGCAGCCCAGAGCGCGCCAAACGCATGCCAGCGCCCTTGGACGAACGCGGTCACCACGTGAACTGTGGCTACGCGGTGCACCGAGGGGTGAAATCATGTCAGGCGTGTTGCCTTTGCAGTGCTAGGTCACCCCATGCTGCTGTATCACTGCCAGGCCGACCAGATGAGACTTGAGCTTCTCGGCAAGTTTCTAGACAGAAACTTGTGAGCTTGTTGGAGAAAAATCTAGAGGGAGTTAGGACTTGATTCTTGGTGGTTAAGGTTCTCTCAGGAAGGTAATTAGACCATAAAAATTTCAGCTCTAAAAGATTTGGCAAAAATGTACTTGCTTCACAAAGTGACATTTCTGGCCAGAATAGAAAAGATTTTCTACAGCAAAAATATTCCACATGACCATGAAATATTTTTGCACAAGAAGTTGGTCCAAG
Source organism: Thinopyrum elongatum (assembly GCA_011799875.1). NCBI lineage: Eukaryota > Viridiplantae > Streptophyta > Magnoliopsida > Poales > Poaceae > Thinopyrum > Thinopyrum elongatum. Next base: position 561,314,066 of record CM022301.1, read on the forward strand.
GTCTAAAGAATATTTGGGAATTTTCTCAAATTTTTGTGGGCAAGAAAAATGAGGGTTGCTTTGGAGCAGAAGTGATTATATGGCTTTCTCAGAAGGAAAATGAATATTTTTCATTTAAGAAAAATATTCCCAAGGCAATATTATGTGATAACAGAGGGCAATATATGTTTTTGAGATGAAGAGGAGTCACTTGGGTGAAAATCAAAATAATGCCCAAGTGCTTAAGTCCGAATGAGTTGATCCAAAACTCAAATTCAATTCAAAAATGCAATAAAACCCAGAAAAAGAAAAATGGCCAAAAACAAGGGTGTCACACACTAAGAGCTATAAGTGTATGAAAGCTCAATATGAAAACTAAGTGGATGTGCATCTAACTCTATAATGAAAAATTCCCACTAGTATATGAAAGTGACAACATAGGAGACTCTCTATATGAAAAACATGGTGCTACTTTGAAGCACAAGTGTGGAATTAGCATGCCCCTTCTCTCTTTTCTCTCATTTTTTTCTTTTTTCTTGGGCTCTTTTTGGCTCACTTTTTTTATTTTTTATTTTTCTTTTTCTTTTTATATTTGTCCGGAGCCTCATCCCGACTTGTGGGGGAATCATAGTCTCCATCATCCATTCCTCACTGGGACATGCTCTAATAATGAATAATGATGATCATCACACTTCTATTTACTTACAACTCAAAAGAAATAAAAATTACAACTCGATACCTAGAACAAAGTATGACTCTATATGAATGCCTCTGGCAGTGTACCAGGATGTGCAATGATCTAAAATAACAACGGTATCAAAAAACGGACAAGCCATGGAAATATCATGCTAGCTATCTTATGATCATGCAAAGCAATATGACAATGAATGCTCAAGTCATCAAAACGAAAGCGGTGGAGGTTGGATGGCAATATATCTCGGAATGGCTATGGAAAGGCCATAATTGGTAGGTATTGTGGCTGTTTTGAGGAAGATATAATAAGGCTTATGTGTTATAGAGCTTATCATATCACGGGGTTTGGATGCACCGGCGAAGTTTGCACCGACTCTCGAGGTGAGAAAGGGCAATGCACGGTACCGTAGAGGCCAGCAAATTGCGGAAAGGTAAGAGCATATAATCCATGGACTCACATTAGTCATAAAGAACTCATATACTTATTGCAAAAGTTTATTAGTCCTCGAAGCAAAGTACTACTACGCATGCCCCTCGGGGGATAGATTGGTAGGAAAAGACCATCGCTCGTCCCCGACCGCCACTCATAAGGAAGACAATCAATAATAAATCATGCTCCAACTTCATAGCATAACAAGATACTATACGTGCATGCTTCGGGAATCACAAACCTTAACACCAATATCTTACTAAACACGATCATCCACTAGTATCTCCCACATATTCCATCTCTAGATTGCAAAACTAATGCAAGGAATCAAACATATCATATTCAGTGATCCACAAGTTTTATGTAGGATTTTATGACTAACCATGCAATTGACAAACTCATGTTGACTCTCTAAATAGATATAAGTGAAACATGAGAGTTTAATTCTCTCTACAAAAGACGGTTTTCTATATGAAGAGAAATAGGCAATACAAACTTCAAATGATATAAGTGAAGCACATGAAGCATTCTATAAAGCCATACTCAAAAGATATAAGTGAACTGCAATGAGCATTCTATAAATCAACCATGGACTATCTCATACCAGCATGGTGCATAAAATAAAAATGAAAACTAAACACAAAAGATGCTCCAAGATTTACACATATCACATGAACGAAACGAAAATGAAAACTTACCGATACTTGTTGAAGAAAGATGGGATGCCTTCCTGGGCATCCCCAGGCTTAGACGCTTGAGTCTCCTTGGATATTTACTTGGGGTGCCTTGGGCATCCCCAAGCTTGAACTCTTGCCTCTCCTCCTTCTCCTTATATCGAGACCTCCTTGATCTTTGAACACTTCATCCACACAAAACTTAACAGAAAACTAGTGAGATCCGTGAGCATAATAAAGCAAATTACTACTTTAAGTACTGTTGCAAACCCATTCATATTTTGTTTTTAAATTATAGCTACTGTATTATAACTTCTCCATCGCTCATACCACCGATAGAATCGATAGTTTCATCAAAACAAGCAAAACAATGCATCCAAAACATAATCTGTCAAAACAGGACAGTCAGTAGTAATCTGAACTTTGACCATATTTTTGTAACTCCAAAAATTCTGAAAAATTAGGACAAAGTAAAAAAATTTCATAGCAGTACTGTGTAAAAATTTCAGAAACTTTTGACATTCCAGTAAAAATGTAAAATCATGCACTACAGCCAAAGTTTCTGTTTTTGCACTGCACATACCAACAAGCAATCTAATCATCCTAAAGGCAAATCTTGGCACATTATTTTTATAATACAATGGATTTGTACAAGGGAATAATTATTTTTTTGAGAAACTTCCATAAAAAATTCTACATTGTTTCCTTGAGCATGAACACAAGTGTTCAAGGTCGACCCTCACTTCTCCAATGCATAACCTTCCAATCGCTTCTCTCTTTGAAAAAGTTTTTTAAGTTCCCCTCTATATTTTTTGTTTTTAAACTTTATAAAATCACTCAACAGAATAAAATGACTCTCTAAAACTTCCGGGTTGTCTCCCTGGCAGCGCTTTCTTAAAAGCCATTAAGCTAGGCATAAAGTGCTCAAGTAATGGATCCACCCGGATCCCAAGGTATATCAAAGCCAATTTTAATAACAATGATTTGGCATTTAGTAGTGAGCACAAAGCAACATATATCATGCAATGATGAAGCCTAACTCTCTTCCTATGCATCAGCATGTCATAAAAGAACAATTCATGCACATCAAGTAAAGGCCAATACATAGCATAAGCAGTTTCTTGCAATTTTATCATGTTGGAAACATAGAGAGGCAGAGATGTAGTTCCTCTCTCTCATAATGATTGCAAGTAGGAGCAGCAAGCACATGCATATTATATTCATCAAAATTATCATGTGAAGTAGTAAAACGCAACCCATCAATATAATCCTTAATAAGTGCAAACTTCTCCGATATAGTGTAGTTTGGAGAATTCAAAAAGATAATAGGACTATCATGTGTGGGTGCAATAGCAACAATTTCATTCTCAACATAAGGAACCATAGCAAGTTCATCTCCATAAGCATAATTCGTATTGGCATCATTGCCACAAACATAGCAATCATCAAGTTCATCAAAAAGGGATATTTCAAATGAATCAATGGGATCATAGCATTCATCCTTCGGTAAGAACGAAGGGATATTAAACAATGTATGGGATAAAGAGTTACTCTCATAAGAACGTGGGCACGGGTAGCTAATCCTCTCTTCCTCCTTTTGTTCTTCACTCTCCTCCTCATCTTTTTCATCTAATGAGCTCACAATTTCATCAATTTTCTCTTCCATAGATTCCTGCAAAATATTAGTCTCTTCTTGGACAGCGGAGACTTTCTCAATAAATACATCAATATTGGAATTGTATTTATAATTCTCATAGCAATATTTAAGTATAGCAAAATTTTCAGGTCTGTAAACAGCATCATCATAATCTTCATACTTGTCAAACATAGATTCAATTTCATAAGCACCTTTAAAATCAACAAATTCTTCTATTCATTCCACATCATAGTAATCATATCTACCATTAGTATAAGAAGCCAAGGTTTCATTATCATTAAATTTGCATGAAAAGGGAAGGTGTGGAGCCTTCATCCTAGAGCAACTAGTATAATCATATCTCTGGCATAAATTCCAAGCATACCAATGCAACATATCAATTTGATCCCATAACAGTTTCCCTTCTTGTGTCAAGTGATAATCCCTAAAGTATTCACATTGATCCAACGTGTCTCCCATTATCATGTTGAATGGGGTTTTCTCAGGATTATCAAAGTAGTGTTTGATATTTTTAACATAACGGGTATCGAGGGTATTAGGAGGTTCCCCATCTCCATGAGTAGCAAGTACAACTAATTTTTTTGGTATTTCGTGTTCCATATCCATAACTAAAGATATAAAACAACTTAGAACAGAAAATAAAAAATACTTAGTGATAAAGCAAACAAGCACACACGAGAATATTCACCCCACGCTATTGCTCCCCGGCAATGGCGCCAGAAAAAGGTCTTGATAACCCACAAGTATAGGGGATCATTTGTAGCCTTTTTCGATAAATAAGAGTGTCGAACCCAACGAGGAGCTAAAGGCAGAACAAATATTCCCTCAAGTTATATCGACCACCGATACAACTCTACGCACACTTAACATTTGCTTTACCTAGAACAAGAATAAAACTAGAAGTACTTTGTAGGTGTGGATAGGTTTGCAAGATAATAAAGAACATGAAAAATAAAAGTTAGGTGCTGTTTAAATAAAGAAACAATTAAGTTTAGTAAAATGAGTGTGGATTGGTGGTGGTAGGATTTGCGGAATTGTCCCTTAGCAATTGACTACGCTACTAGACCGATAGCAAGTTTTTATGTGGGAGAGGCCAGTGCTAGCATGTCGTCCCTTACTTGGAATTCTATGCACTTATGATTGGAACTGTTAGCAAGCATCCGCAACTACTAACGTTCACTAAGGTAAAACCCAACCATAGCATTAAGATATATACTGGTCCCCCTTTAATCTCGTATGCATCAATTTCTATGGTAGGCTGAAGCTGCTGTCACCCTTGCCCTCCAATGCATAGTCCTATCAATATACAACTAACCCTATGGTGTGATCCACACACGTGCTCATATGATGGGCACCAAAGGACAACAACATAACAACAAGCAAATTAAACCAACCATAGCAATTCACCAATTACCGATAGGACAACAAAAATCTACTCAGACATCATAGGATGGCAACATATCATTGTATAATAGTATGAAGCATAAAGCAGCATGTTCAAGTAGAGGGTACAGCGGGTTGCGGGAGAGTGGACCGCTGAATATGCATGGGGGAAGGTGATGAAGATATTGGTGAAGATGACGGAGTTGTTGGAGTAGATCGCCGTCACACGATGATTGCCCCGGCGGCGTTCCAGCGCCGCCAGGAGAGAGGGGGAGAGAGCCCCCGTCCTTCTTCTTCTTCCTTGGCCTCCCCCCTAGATGGGAGGAGAGTTCCCCCTCTGGTCCATGGCCTCCATGGCGGCGGAGGGGCAGGAGCCCCTCCTAGATTGGATCTATCCCTCTGTTCTCTTCTGTTTCGCGTTCCGCTTTTCTTGCCGAAAACCGTTTCTTATTTTCTCGAAGATCCGTAACTCCGATTGCCCTGAGATTTTAAAATGATTTTTTTCTGGATATAAGCTTCTTTGCGCCCGAAGTATAGCTCCAACCGACTTACGAGGAGGGCACATGACACCTGGGCGCGCTTGGGGCCTGGGGCATGCCCAGGTGTATCTTGGGAGCTATGGGCCCCCGTTTGCGTTGATTCCACCTACCAAAAATCACAAATATTCTAGAATAATTCTCCGTAAATTTGTATCGCATTTGGACTTTGTTTTATATGGACATTCTGCGAAACAAAAAACATGCAACAAACATGGACTGGCACTGGGCACTGAATCAATAGGTTAGTTCAATAAATCATATAAAATGTTGCAAAAGTATGTGAAAGTTGTATAATATTGGCATGAAACAATAAAAAATTATAGATACGACAGAGACGTATCAACCCTCAACTCAAAACTAATCTTTATTATATAACTCTCACACTTAATTACATAGATAGAACATAAAGCAAAAACTTAAAGACTAGATCATACTAAAACATTTATTCTACTAGATCAAGATTTAACTAAAAGGATCGAACTAAGATAAACGATAAAGATAAAAATGTCATGGTGATACGATACCGGGGCACCTCCCCCAAGCTTGGCACAAGCCAAGGGGAGTGCCATACCCATGTACTCAAGTCTCCTTCTTCGGAGGGGGTGGTGCAATATTTTTGCCAATGATGCCCCTCAGGATGCGATTTTCCTCCTCGAGCTTATTGACTTGCTGTTTGAGATCCATAATTTCACTACGTAGCTTTTCCGGTGATAGTTAAAGCACCGTCCACCCACGGACGCATCATTGCTATAGAGGAAGAAGCAACTCTCCTTTTCAGGTTATTGTAAGATATAAATTTGGCATTGGGAGGTTGAACCGAATTTGGGAGGCTTGAGTCATTGAGTTCCATATGCATGGCTCCAGGTTAAGGGAGAGAAGTGACTTCTTGATCGTCTTCCATGGCTTCCACTCTTTTCAGGTCGGCTTCTATCTCTTCCTCCATTGACCACCCAAAGGAATTAGCTTCAATTTATGCCCTTGGGTCCGGTGTTGGGTGATACGTCACCGTCGTATCTACTTTTCCTAATGCTTTTCCTCTTGTTTTGGACTCTAATTTGCATGATTTGAATAAAACTAACCCGAACTAATGCTGTTTTCAGCACAGCTACCATGGTGTTGATTTTTTATACGAATAAAGAAAAAATACTGGAGCCAAGAACCACCGGAGGGGTGCCCCTTGGTGAGCACAACCCACCAGGGCGCGCCCCCCCTCCAGGCGCGCCCAGGTGGGTTGTCCCCACCTGGTGGCCCCGCAGACCCTAAAACCGACGTTATAAAATCACATTTTTCCAGAAAAAAATCAGAGAGGAAGAATTATCGCGTTTCGCGAGATGGAGCCGCCACCACCTCCTATTCTTCATCGGGAGGCCAGATCTGGAGTCCGTTTGGGGCTCCGGAGAGGGGGATCTTCGATCTTCGTCATCACCAACCCTTCTTCATCGCCAATTCCATGATGCTCCCCACCGGGAGTGAGTAATTCCTTTGTAGGCTCGCTGGTCGGTGAGGAGTTGGATGAGATTCATCATGTAATCGAGTTAGTTTTGTTAGCGCTTGATCCCTAGTATCCATTATGTTCTGAGGTTGATGTTGCTATGACTTTGCCATGCTTAATGCTTGTCACTTTGGGCCCGGGTGCCATGATTTCAGATCTGAACCATTTATGTTATCACCATTATATCTATGTTCTAGATCCGATCTTGCAAGTTATAGTCACCTACTACATGTTATGATCCGGCAACCCCGGAGTGACAATAGTCGGGACACTTCCCGGTGATGACCGTAGTTTGAGGAGTTCATGTATTCACCGTGTGTAAATGCTTTGTTCCGGTTCTCTATTAAAAGGAGGCCTTAATATCCCTTAGTTTCCAATATGGACCCCGCTGCCACGGGAGGGTAGGACAAAAGATGTCATGCAAGTTCTTTCCATAAGTACGTATGACTATTTATGGAATACATGCCTACATTATATTTATGAACTGGAGCTAGTGCCGTATCGCCCTAGGTTATAACTATCACATGATGAATATCATCCAACGAATCGCCGATCCAATGCCTACGATTTTCCTACATATTGATCTTGCTAAGTTACTACTGCTACTGTCATTATTGTCACTGCTACAAAACTACTGCTATCATTGTTACCGTTACTATTGCTATTGCTACTACTATCAAAACTATGATATTACTGTGGTACTGATCACTTTGCTGCAGATAATTAATCTCCAGGTGCGATTAAATTGACAACTTAGTTGCTAATACTCGCAAATATTCTTTGGCTCCTCTTGTGTCGAATCTATAAATTTGGGTTGAATACTCTACCCTCGAAAACTGTTGCGATCCCCTATACTTGTGGGTTATCAAGACCTTTTTTTGGCGCCATTGCCAGGGAGGGTAGGACAAAAGATGTCATGCAAGTTCTTTCCATAAGCACGTATGACTATTTACGGAATACATGCCTATATTATATTTATGAACTGGAGCTAGTGCCGTATCGCCCTAGGTTATAACTGTCACATGATGAATATCATCCAACGAATCGCCGATCCAATGCCTACGATTTTCCTACATATTGATCTTGCTAAGTTACTACTGCTGTTGTCACTATTGTCACTGCTACAAAACTACTGCTATCATTGTTACCGTTACTATTGCTGTTGCTACTACTATCAAAACTATCATATTACTATGCTACTGATCACTTTGCTGCAGATAATTAATCTCCAGGTGTGATTGAATTGACAACTCAGTTGCTAATACTCGCAAATATTCTTTGGCTCCCCTTGTGTTGAATCTATAAATTTGGGTTGAATAATCTACCCTCGGAAACTGTTGCGATCCCCTATACTTGTGGGTTATCAAGACCTTTTTCTGGCGCCGTTGCTGGGGAGCATAGCTATATTTGTTGAGTCACTTGGGATTATTATCAAATTATTACTATGAAGAATCTGAAGGATGCTAAGACTAAGATTTTCCCCTCTAAGACGAGGGGAGGTAAGGAACTGCCATCCAGCTCCGCTTTAGATTCACCTTCTGTTATAAGTAGACTTGCAACACCACCACATGCTATCAATTCTGATATGTTGCAAGTTATTGATGATGCTACTTCTACTATGAATGCTACTCATGATGATGCTAGTACCTTACTTGATGATAATGTGCCACTAGGTGAATTTCTTGATGAACAAATTGCTAGAGTAAGACAGCATGAGATTGTTGAAACTGATGAAGAGCTTGAAACTGAAAATATTGAAACACCTATTAGAACTAGCCCTCCTAGATATGAATTGCCAAAGGTACCGGAAGGTTATGTTATGAATGAGGAGGCAACTAGGGATATTCTTGCTTGTAAGGATAGAGATGATCTAGAAAAACTATTATGCAAGTATAAAGAAAAGACTTTGAATGCTAAAATGAAATGTGATCCTCAGTTTGCTACTTCACCTATCTTTGTCGATGATAAGGATTATGAATTCTTTGTTGACCCAGAGTTAATTACTTTGGTTGAATTTGATCCTTTCCATGGTTATGAAACTGAAACTGTTGTGGCACATCTTACTAAGTTGAATGACATAGCCACCATTTTTGCTCATGATGAGAAAATTCGCTATTATTATATTATCAAATTATTTCCGTTCTCATTAAAGGGTGATGCTAAAGCTTGGTACAATACTCTTGCTCCTGGTTGTGTGCGTAGTCCCCGGGATATGATTTATTACTTCTCTGAAAAATATTTCCCTGCTCATAAGAAACAAGCTGCCATGCATGAAATATTTAACTTTGTGCAAATTGAAGAAGAGAGTCTCCCACAAGCTTGGGGGAGGCTTCTCCAATTGCTTAATGCTTTGCCTGATCATCCTCTTAAGAAAAATGAAATACTTGATATCTTCTATAATGGACTAACCGATGCTTCTAGGGATTTCCTAGATAGTTGTGCTGGTTGTGTTTTCAGGGAACGAACTATTGGGCAAGCTAAAGAATTATTGAATAAGATATTGAAAAATTATGATGATTGGACTCTTCCTGAACCACCGCTTAAACCTACTCCGAAGAAGAGGGGTATCTTATATCTCAGTCCTGAAGATATGCAAGAGGCAAAGAAATCTATGAGAGAAAAAGGTATTAAAGCTGAGGATGTCAAAAATTTACCTCCTATTGAAGAAATACATGGGCTTCATACACAACCACCACTTAAGGTGGTAGAGGTAAATTCTCTAATGAAATTCAATGACAATGATAATCCTCACAATATGCACCCTAGCCAATGCCTTTATGAGTTTGAAAATTACATTAGAAAGCAAGATCACTTCAATGCAAATGTTATGAAACAATTGAAATATAATTCTGATATGATTGCTCGCTTGAGTGACTTGTTATTTAGAATCTCAAATGATGTTAGAGGTGTGGGGAAGCATGCTTTTATGGTTCAAACTCAGTTAGAGCAAGTTGCTAAATCTCAAAGAGAGTTGTTAGGTGAAATGAATAATAACATCAATGATCATGTTGTCAGAGTAATGACTAGAGGAGGTAGGATGACTCAGGAACCACTTTATCCTGAGGGACACCCAAAAAGAATTGAACAAGACTCTCAAAGAGTTAATACTGATGCACATAGTCCTTCTAAAAAGAAAAAGAAGAAGAAAAATGATAGGACTTTGCATGCCCCTAGTGAACCTGAAGTAGAAAAACCTCCTGATAATGATAATGAAGTCTCTATCTCTGATGCTGAAACTCAATCTGGTAGTGAACACTCACCTTGTGATAATGAAAAAGATGATGATGAGGTTCGGGAAGATACTCAAACAAATAATAAAGAACCAGACAATGATGTTGAGATAGAACCAGCAGTTGATCTTGATAACCCACAACCCAAGAATAAAAGATATGATAAAACAGACTTTGTTGCTAGAAAACACGGTAAGGAAAGAGAACCATGGGTTCAAAAACCTATGCCCTTTCCACCTAAGTCAACCAAAAAGAAAGATGATGAAGAATTTGAACGCTTTGCTGAAATGCTGAGGCTAGTCTTTTTGCGTACTCGCTTGACTGATATATTAAAAATGCCTCCTTATGCAAAGTACATGAAAGACATCATCACCAATAAGAGAAAAATACCGGAAGCTGAAATCTCCACCATGCTAGCTAATTATACTTTTAAGGGTGGAGTACCTAAAAAACTTGGAGATCCGGGAATACCAACTATACCTTGCTCCATCAAAAGAAATTATTTGAAAACTGCTTTATGTGATTTGGGAGCTGGTGTTAGTGTTATGCCTTTCTCTTTATATAAAAGACTTGATTTGAATAAACTCACACCTACTGAAATATCTTTGCAAATGGCTGACAAATCAACTGCCATACCTATCGGTATTTGTGAGGATGTGCCCATTGTTGTTGCTAATGTTACTATTTTGACTGACTTTGTTATACTTGAGATGCCCAAGGACGACAACATGTTGATTATCCTTGGTAGACCCTTCTTGAATACTGCAGGGGCTGTTATTGATTGCAATAAAAGCAAGGTCACTTTTCATATCAATGGTAATGAGCATACGGTGCACTTTCTGAAGAAACAATTCCAAGTGAATGGTATTAATGTTATTGAAAAATCTCCGACAATCACTATTGGAAGTTTTCAACTACCTCTACCTACTGTCAAAAGGAAATATCAAATGCTTATTGTTGGGGACATTCATATCCCCGTTGAGGTAACTTAGTGATTTACGACAGTTCTTCGGTTTCCTGTTAATTGAAAGTGGTTGTTAATAAGACTTGATCAACCTTATTAATTGATCATTTTTGAGAGGTATGAAGTTGATGAATTTAGTGAGCACTACCTTCTGTCCCTACCTTTTGTTTTCTGTTTTTATTAGTTAAATAAAATAAAATGTCAAGTTTTGTCTGTTTTCTGAATTTCCCATGCAATAAAAAATGACCCAAAAATAAAAGTTCTCAGAATGCTCTGAAAATTTAATACGATTTTTTTCTGAATATTTCAGAATTTTTGGTGCAAATAACATCAGAGGGAGGTGCACCAGGTGGGCACAACCCACCTGGGCGCGCCAAGACCCCCAGGCGCGTCCTGGTGGGTTGTGGTCCCCACGTGGGCCCCCTCACTTATCTCTTCATCCCACATCACCACCTACCTCTAGAAAAAAATCACCATTACTTTATCTCTCGTGTTCTTGCTCCCGAACCCGCAGATTTCGATCTCTTTGCTCGAAGCTCCATTTCCGAAACTATTTCGGGGGATTTGTGCTTGGTATGTGACTCCTCCGTTGGTCCAATTAGTTTTTGCTTTAGTGGTTTATATTTTGAATAATTAGCTACTCTTGGTGCTGCTGTAGATGAGCTTGCATGTTGAATTCTTAGAGTTCTAAGTAGTTTGAATGCTTGCTATGGCCTCTATGCATCCCTATGAGTAGTTGCTTTCAATCTTGTGAAGTTTTGTTAACAAATTTTTGTGACCCAAAATTTTTCAGAAAATTGTACGTGAATATGATGAACCTCTTCGAGGAGGAGATCCTCGGAGGCATCTTCTAGTAGCAGCTCCGCTCATCGGTCCTATGTTGAACCAAGTGAAAGTTCCATACGAGATGCCACCACCAAAACATGCTTATGGCCATGCGATGATTATATGGTGCGCGTGGGCATTAAGGAAGAATTTGAGCAATATGTTCACAATGCCGAGCTCGGTCCCTACATTTCAGATAAGTGCAACCAACACCTGACTCTCACTGAATCATTTACCAAAGGATTTAAATTCCATCCCCGTGAGTCTAGGGTGTCACTTAAACTTTATGAAAATCCATTTACCATATCCCTAGAGAGGTTTGCCTATTGCTGCAAAATCCCATTCTGGGGTTCGCTCGACGAACCACCAAGGTCTGAGTTTGAGATATTCTTGACTAGTCTTTGCTATGGTGAGACTAGGGGAGTGACGCAGGGTAGAATAAAGAGCATTCATTTTCCCTCAATTCAGTACTTTGCATTATTTAATGGAAAATGTATTGTGGGTAAACAAGATTGTAGTACATTTTGTGCTCCAGACTTGAGCCTCATACACACCGCTCTCACCGGTGATAAAAGTTATAACCTTGGAGCGATTGTTGCACGTAGGTTCCAACACAATGCTGGTAGTGGATATTTTCATGGTGGAATTTATGCCACACGCTTAGCAAGAGAGCTGGGTGTTTCACCTTGGCCTTATGACCCTATTTTACCGACGCAGTACTTAGACTTTGATGCTATGAAACGTCATAAGATCCTTGGTGGTGAACCCAATAATTTCACTTATAACCTTTTGTTTAATAAAAGTTCCGTTGTGGACACATATTTGCCTGCACCTGCTCTCTTTGATGTTCACAGTAAGGGAAGATATTATGTTCTTGAGAGCGAGGCCCGAGCTCATAACGCGGCAGTTGTGGCTGCACGGCGGGCTGAGGCATCCACACCGAGAGCCTCCGTCAGCTATCACCCCGATCATTATGCAGGCTACTGACTGATTACCAAGTTAGGCTAAAAGCCTAAGCTTGGGGGAGTACGTATTCCCACCGACATTACATTCATGTTCACACTTTTTCATTGCATTATCCATGTTAAATTTATTTTCTTGCTTTCTTCTTGTGTGTTTGAAAAACTTTGAGAAAATCAAAAAATATATTTCCTGCTTCTTTTTGATTTTTCTTCCTAATTTAAATTGTTGTAGCACTAAAAAGAAAACTGAAAAAGATTTCCTTGTTCTTCTTTTGCTTGTTTGGAGCTTTCCCGTATACATAGTTTTTCTCGTTTTTGCTTTTCCCTTTTTATTTGCTTGTTCAAGAAAAATCAAAAACTCCAAAAATATTTCAGTGTGTTTCTCTGAATTTCTTTTCTTTTTACTGAGTCGTACCGAGGAGAAGACCACGATGAAAATGTTGAGTGGCTCTCATATTGCATTATTGTTGATCTAACAAAGAGCCCATATTACCTTGTCTTCTCCTTTTTAATAAAATGTTTTCAGATTCCAGCTTAGTTCACGGCACTCTTGCACTATTATTATTTTCATAATGTTCGGTCGTGCAAGTGAAAGGCAATAATGACGATATTTGATGAACTGGCCGTGGCAGAGAGAAACGGGTATGAACTCGACTTGTTCTGTTTCTGTAAATATGTTTAACCTAGTATCCATGATTTAGCCTATTATGATCAAAGATGTTTGCAATGACAATTAGAGATTATAGTTTCCCATGCCATGCATAAGTAGCTAGGAGTGGATAATGATTTATCTTGGATGTCAACATTCCGTTAAAATGATTGTGATGTAGTATGATGATATGGTATCCTCCTCTGAATGTTTGAGTGGCTTGACTTGGCACATGTTCATGCATGTAGTTGAATCAAAACCAACATAGCCTCTATGATATTTATGTTCATGGTGTTCATATCCTACTCATGCTAGTATCCAATGTTACTTATGCATAATGCATGTTCATGACCATTGTTGCTCTCTAGTTGGCCGCTTCTCAACCTATTTTGCTAGCCTTCGCCTGTACTAAGTGGGAATTCTGCTTGTGCATCAAAAACCTGAAACCCAAGTTATTCCAGATGAGTCCACCATACCTACCTATATGCGGTATTACCCTGCCGTCCTAAGTAAATTTGCATGTGCCACCTCTAAAAACTTCAAATAAATATCCTTTTTGTGTACCTGGATTGTTCATAGAGCGACAGGAGGTAGTCAGTATCTTCCATGCTAAGCGGGTTATTCTCATGATGAGTGTTTATTCACTCGTCCTTGCACGAGAGGGGCGGTAATAGGGATTCCCAGTCCCGAACTCAAATTGCAAATAATTAAACAAAACTCCCCCGGTACTGTTGTTGGAATGGACGGCACCCGTTGTTTCGGACAAGCCGTGGAGTGTGACTGTTGGTGGAAGGGGAGTAAACCTTTACTTTTATCGCTTGGGAACTGCCACTAATGTGTTTAGCATGGAAGATACCTATAACTGATGGTCGCGAAGTAAACAAGAAGGGTGCATCTCTCAAAATTTCATGTACCTCTGTTTTAAAAACTTGAACTCTGGCACCATTGCAAATCACTGCTTCCCTGTGCGAAGGGACTATCTATTTACTTTTATGTTGTGTCATCACCTTCTCAAATAAGCGCCAGAACCTGAGAGCACTACTGTCATGCTCATGCATTGTGTGTAGATAATGTTGGGTGCATCATGACTGGATCTTTTCTACCATGAATTACAATGTTTAGTCGATGCTTGAACTTTGGAGGTGCTCTGCATTTATGTTTTTTGGTCTCAGAAAGGGCTAGCGAGATACCACTATTGTCATATTATATCATGGTTGTTTTGACAACGTGCTGCTGTTTGAGATATCTTATTATTGCTCGCTAGCTGATTATGTCGTTGATATGAGTTAATATAATTTTTAAGAGTTATTGTCGACATGGTTAGTTATAATCTTGGCTGAAAACCTGGGTGCTGTTTAAGCTTATTTATGTAAACAAGAGCAAAAGAGTTCATAAAAGTTTTTCTTTTTCTCTTTCAGTTTATCAACTGAATTGCTTGAGGACAAGCAAAGGTTTAAGCTTGGGGGAGTTGATACGTCTCCATTGTATCTACTTTTCCTAACACTTTTCCTCTTGTTTTGGACTCTAATTTGCATGATTTGAATGAAACAAACCCGGACTGATGCTGTTTTCAGCAGAGCTACCATGGTGTTGTTTTTGTGCAGAAATAAAAGTTCTCGGATTGGAACAAAACTTTGCGAGGATTTTTTATATGAATAAAGAAAAATACTGGAGCCAAGAACCACCAGAGGGGGGCCCCTGGGTGAGCACAACCCACCAGGGTGCGCCCCCCCTCCAGGCGCGCCCAGGTGTGTTGTCCCCACCTGGTGGCCCCGCAGACCCTAAAACCGATGCTATAAAATCACATTTTTCCAGAAAAAAATCAGAGAGGAAGAATTATCGCGTTTCATGAGACGGAGCCGCCACCACCTCCTGTTCTTCATCGGGAGGCCAGATCTGGAGTCCGTTTGGGGCTCCGGAGAGGGGGATCTTCGATCTTCGTCATCACCAACCCTTCTTCATCGCCAATTCCATGATGCTCCCCACCGGGAATGAGTAATTCCTTCGTAGGCTCGCTGGTCGGTGAGGAGTTTGATGAGATTCATCATGTAATCGAGTTAGTTTTGTTAGGGCTTGATCCCTAGTATCCATTATGTTCTGAGATTGATGTTGCTATGACTTGGCCATGCTTAATGCTTGTCCCTTTGGGCCCGGGTGCCATGATTTCAGATCTGAACCATTTATGTTATCACCATTATATCTATGTTCTAAATCCGATCTTGCAAGTTATAGTCACCTACTACGTGTTATGATCCGGCAACCCCGGATTGACAATAGTCGGGACACTTCCCGGTGATGACCGTAGTTTGAGGAGTTCATGTATTCACCTTGTGTTAATGCTTTGATCTGGTTCTCTATTAAAAGGAGGCCTTAATATCCCTTAGTTTCCAATATGGACCCCGCTGCCACGGGAGGGTAGGACAAAAGATGTCATGCAAGTTCTTTCCATAAGCACGTATGACTATTTACGGAATACGTGCCAACATTATATTTATGAACTGGAGCTGGTGCCATATCGCCCTAGGTTATAACTGTCACATGATGAATATCATCCAACGAATCGCTGATCCAATGCCTACGATTTTCCTACATATTGATCTTGCTAAGTTACTACTGCTGCTGTCACTATTGTCACTGCTACAAAACTACTGCTATCATTGTTACTGTTACTATTGCTGTTGCTACTACTATCAAAACTATCATATTACTGTGGTACTGATCACTTTGCTGCAGATAATTAATCTCCAGGTGTGATTGAATTGACAACTCAGTTGCTAATACTCGCAAATATTCTTTGGCTCCCATTGTGTCAAATCTATAAATTTGGGTTGAATACTCTACCCTCGAAAACGGTTGCGATCCCCTATACTTGTGGGTTATCATTGGGTGAGAGACTCGACTCTCCCGACTGACTCTTGCGAGGACATATTGCTCTAAATCTGCTACAGAAATAGCTCGAAACAAGAGCAGAGGGTTTTGTCATAATACGGTGGTCAAAACCTTCGGGATATTATATAATGAATTTTTAGCGTGCAAAACAAGTATTCTGGGAGAAAACGGAGTCTGGGAGGTACACGAGGTGGCCACAAGCTCGGGAGGCGCGTCGAGGGGGTAGGGCGCGCCCCTAGGCTTGTCGCTTGCTCATGCACTTTCTAGACTACTTATTATTTTCCTAATTTTTTAAATATTCCAAAAAGGAGTAAATTTGCCTTTAAAGAACTTTTGGAGTCGGTTTACTTACCGTATCACATACCTATTCCTTTTCAGGGTTCTGGAGCGTTCTGGAAGATTTCCTTTATGTACTCCTCCAGTGTTATGGAGTGAATAATGTTGGTTTCAACATTTATGGGCGTACCTGAGATATAATGTTTGATTCTTTGCCCATTCACCACCTTTAGTTTGTTGCCTTTGGCATTGTTGATCTTGATGGCACCGGAACGAGATAAACTTCTTCGATAATGTAAGGCCCTTCCCATTTGGAGAGAAGTTTTCCTGCAAAAAATCTTAAACGAGAATTGTATAGCAAGACATGGTCACCTACATTAAATTCATGCTTTTGTATTCTTTTGTCGTGCCATCTTTTAACCTTTTCTTTGAACAACTTGGCATTTTCATAAGCTTGTGTTGTCCATTCATCAAGTGAGCTAATGTCAAATAACCTCTTTTCACCAGCAAGTTTGAAATCATAGTTGAGTTCTTTAATTGCCCAATAAGCTTTATGTTCAAATTCAAGAGGTAAGGGACATGCTTTCCCATAAACCATTTTATATGGAGACATACCCATAAGATTTTTATAAGCAGTTCTATAAGCCCATAATGTTGGAAATGTGCCCTAGAGGCAATAATAAAATGGTTATTATTATATTTCCTTGTTCATGATAATTGTCTATTGTTCATGCTATAATTGTATTAACCAGATACCGTAATACATGTGTGAATACATAGATCACAGCATGTCCCTAGTAAGCCTCTAGTTGACTAGCTCGTTGATCAATAGATGGTTATGGTTTCCTAACCATGGACATTGGATGTCATTGATAACGGGATCACATCATTAGGAGAATGATGTGATGGACAAGACCCAATCCTAAGCATAGCACAAGATCGTGTAGTTCATTTGCTAGAGCTTTTCTAATGTCAAGTATCATTTCCTTAGACCATGCGATTGTGCAACTCCCGGATACCGTAGGAATGCTTTGGGTGTATCAAACATCACAACGTAATTGGGTGACCATAAAGGTGCACTACAGGTATCTCCGAAAGTGTCTGTTGGGTTGGCACGAATCGAGACTGGGATTTGTCACTCCGTGTGACGGAGAGGTATCTCTGGGCCCACTCGGTAGGACATCATCATAATGAGCTCAATGTGACCAAGGAGTTGGTCACGGGATGATGTGTTACGAACGAGTAAAGAGACTTGCCGGTAACGAGATTGAACAAGGTATTGGGATACCGACGATCGAATCTCGGGCAAGTATCATACCGGTAGACAAAGGGAATTGTGTACGGGATTGATTGAATCCCCGACATCATGGTTCATCTGATGAGATCATCGTGGAACATGTGGGAGCCAACATGGGTATCCAGATCCCTCTGTTGGTTATTGACCGGAGAGATGTCTCGGTCATGTCTACATGCCTCCCGAACCCGTAGGGTCTACATACTTAAGGTTCGATGACGCTAGGGTTATAGGGAAAGTTTGTACGTGGTTACCGAATGTTGTTCGGAGTCCCGGATGAGATCCCGGACGTCACGAGGAGTTCCGAAATGGTCCGGAGGTAAAGAATAATATATAGGAAGTGAGGTTTTGGTCACCGGAAGTGTTTCGGGCGTCACCAGCAATGTACCGGGACCACCGGAAGGGTTCCGGGGGTCCACCGAGTGGGGCCACCAGCCCCGGAGGCTTGCATGGGCCAAGAGTGGGAAGGGACCAGCCCCTGAGTGGGCTGGTGCGCCTCCCACCAAGGCCCAAGGTGCAGCAAAGGGGAGAAAGGGGAAACCCTAGGAGCAGATGGGCCTAAGGCCCACCCTAGGGCGCGTCCCCCCTCTCTCCCCATCTTGGCCGCCCCCCTCCATCCCATCTAGGGCTGCCGCCCCCCCTAGGGTGGGAACCCTAGAGGGGGTGCACCCCCCTCCCCTCCTCCTATATATAGTGGGGGTTTTGGGGCTGCCAAGAACACGAATCTCTCTCCCTCTTGGCGCAGCCCTACCTCTCCACCTCCTCGTCTTTCGTAGTGCTTGGCGAAGCCCTGCTGGAGAACCACGCTGCTCCAACACCACCACGCCGTCGTGCTGCTGCTGGAGTTGTCTTCCCCAACCTCTCCCTCCTCCTTGCTGGATCAAGGCGCGGGAGACGTCACCGGGCTGCACGTGTGTTGAACGCGGAGGCGCCGTTTTTCGGCGCTTAGATCGGAATCGACCGCGATATGAATCGCTGCGTGTACGACTCCTCCAACCGCGTTCTTGCAACGCTTCCGCATCACGATCTTCAAGGGTATGAAGATGCACTCCTCTCTCTCATTGCTAGTATCTCCATAGATTGATCTTGGTGATGCGTCTGAAATTTTTTTGATTTACTACTACGTTACCCAAGCAGTGGTATCAGAGCCAGGTTTATGCGTAGTTTCTATGCACGAGTAGAACACAAGTTGTTGTGGGCGTCGATTTTGTCAATTTACTTGCCGTTACTAGTCTTATCTTGATTCGGCGGCATCGTGGGATGAAGTGGCCCGGTCCGACCTTACACGTATGCTTACGTGAGACAGGTTCCACCGACTGACATGCACTAGTTGCATAAGGTGGCTAGCGGGTGCCTGTCTCTCCCACTTTAGTCGGATCGGATTCGATGAAAAGGGTCCTTATGAAGGGTAAATAGAAATTGGCATATCACGTTGTGGTTTTGGCGTAGGTAAGAAACGTTCTTGCTAGAAACCTGTAGCAGCCACGTAAAAAAATTTGCAACAACAATTACAGGACGTCTAACTTGTTCTTGCAGCATATGCCATGTGATGTGATATGGCCAAAAGGATGTGATGAATGATATATGTGATGTATGAGATTGATCATGTTCTTGTAATAGGAATCACGACTTGCATGTCGATGAGTATGACAACCGGCAGGAGCCATAGGAGTTGTCTTAATTTATTGTATGACCTGCGTGTCAATGAAAACGCCATGTAATTACTTTACTTTATTGCTAACCGTTAGCCATAGTAGTAGAAGTAATAGTTGGCGAGACAACTTCATGAAGACACGATGATGGAGATCATGATGATGGAGATCATGGTGTCATGCCGGTGACGATGATGATCATGGCGCCCCGAAGATGGAGATCAAAAGGAGCAAAATGATATTGGCCATATCATGTCACTATTTGATTGCATGTGATGTTTATCATGTTTTTACATCTTATTTGCTTAGAACGACGGTAGCATAAATAAGATGATCCCTTGCTAAAATTTCAAGAAAGTGTTCCCCCTAACTGTGCACTGTTGCGAAGGTTCGTTGTTTCGAAACACCTCATGATGATCGGGTGTGATAGATTCTAACGTTTGAATACAATGGGTGTAAGCCAGATTTACACATGCAAAACACTTAGGTTGACTTGACGAGCCTAGCATGTACAGACATGGCCTTGGAACACGGAAGACCGAAAGGTCGAACATGAGCCGTATAGAAGATACGATCAACATGGAGATGTTCACCGTTGATGACTAGTCCATCTCACGTGATGATCGGACGCGGCCTAGTCGATTCGGATCATGTATCGCTTAGATGACTAGAGGGATGTCTATCTGAGTGGGAGTTCATTGAATAATTTGATTAGATGAACTTAATTATCATGAACTTAGTCTAAAATCTTTGCAATATGTCTTGTAGATCAAATGGCCCACGCTAATGTTGCCCTCAACTTCAACGCGTTCCTAGAGAAAACCAAGCTGAAAGACGATGGTAGCAACTACACGGACTGGGTCCGTAACCTGAGGATTATCCTCATAGCTGCCAAGAAAGCATATGTCCTTGAAGCACCGCTAGGTGACGCACCTGTTTTCCCAGAAACTCAAGACGTTATGAACGCCTGGCAGTCGCGTAGTGATGATTACTCCCTTGTTCAGTGCGGCATGCTTTACAGCTTAGAACCGGGGCTCCAAAAGCGTTTTGAGCAACACGGAGCATATGAGATGTTCCAAGAGCTGAAAATGGTTTTCCAAGCTCATGCCCGAGTCGAGAGATATGAAGTCTCCGACAAGTTCTACAGTTGTAAGATGGAGGAGAATAGTTCTGTCAGCGAGCATATACTCAAAATGTCTGGGTTGCACAACCGCTTGTCTCAGCTGGGAGTTAATCTCCCGGATGACGCGGTCGTTGACAGAATCCTTCAGTCGCTTCCACCTAGCTACAAGAGCTTTGTGATGAACTTCAATATGCAGGGGATGGAAAAAACCATTCCTGAGGTATATTCAATGCTGAAATCAGCGGAGGTGGAGATCAAAAAGGAACATCAAGTGTTGATGGTGAATAAAACCACTAAGTTCAAGAAAGGCACGGGTAAAAAGAACTTCAAGAAGGACGGCAAGGGAGTTGCCGCGCCCGGTAAGCAAGCTGCCGGGAAGAAGCCAAAGAATGGACCCAAGCCTGAGACTGAATGCTTTTATTGTAAGGGAAACGGTCACTAGAAGCGGAACTGCCCCAAGTACTTAGCGGATAAGAAGGCCGGCAATACCAAAGGTATATGTGATATACATGTTATTGATGTGTACCTTACCAGCGCTCGTAGTAGCTCCTGGGTATTTGATACCGGTGTGGTTGCTCATATTTGGCCGCCCCCCTCCATCCCATCTAGGGCTGCCGCCCCCCTAGGGTGGGAACCCTAGAGGGGGCGCACCCCCTCCACTCCTCCTATATATAGTGGGGGTTTTGGGGCTTCCAAGAACACGAATCTCTCTCCCTCTTGGCGCAGCCCTACCTCTCCACCTCCTCGTCTTTCGTAGTGCTTGGCAAAGCCCTGCTGGAGAACCACGCTGCTTCAACACCACCATGCCGTCGTGCTGCTGCTGGAGTTGTCTTCCCCAACCTCTCCCTCCTCCTTGCTGGATCAAGGTGCGGGAGACGTCACCGGGCTGCACGTGTGTTGAACGCGGAGGCGCCGTTGTTCGGCGCTTAGATCGGAATCGACCGTGATCTGAATCGCTGCGTGTACGACTCCTCCAACCGCGTTCTTGCAACGCTTCCGCATCACGATCTTCAAGGGTATGAAGATGCACTCCTCTCTCTTGTTACTAGTCTCTCCATAGATTGATCTTGGTGATGCGTAGGAATTTTTTTTGATTTACTACTACGTTACCCAAGCACATAATGCATCATCGAGTTTCTTAGAACAATTTTTCCTAGATCTATTAACAATCTTTTGCAGGATCAATTTTTTTTCTCTATTACTTAATTATACCTGACCACTAGACTGAGGATGATATGGGGATGCAATTCTATGGTTAACATCATACTTAGCAAGCAATTTACGGAAAGCACCATGAATAAAATGTGAACCACCATTAGTCATTAAATATCTAAGGACTCCAAACCTCGGGAAAATAACTTCTTTAAGCATTTTAATAGAAGTGTTGTGATCAGCACTACTAGTTGGAATAACTTCTACCCACTTTGTAACATAATCAACAGCAACTAAAATATGAGTATACAGCATGGTATGGGAGAGAAGCCTCTCAAGAAACCGAAGATGGCTCCTCCCACCCCCCTCCTCTCCTCCCCCTCCCACCCACCTGCTCCACCCAAATCCATGGAGATCTCTAGTTTTGATCAATATGGAGGGCCTCTTGCATTGGGATTTTGCCCCCGGACTAGCCCTTGCAGATCAGGTGAGAAGGAAGTTTAGTTCAACCGTGTATTTCCCCCCTCCCGCGACTCCAAGGAGTTCTTTCTTGTGGTCTCTTTCTCTTCGGCCTCCTTTCCTCTGAATGAAGAAATAGTGGGTATTGCTTTACAATGTTGTACTGGGGGCATTAATGTTGGTTTCAAGGTGCTTCAGCTCAACCCTAGAGCATTTCAGTTTTCTGTGGCTAATAACAAAGTGGGACATTTCATATATGGTCTCAAGGACCGCATTTGGCCGGATTTTGTTTGCCACTTTCATTTGTTCAATGGCCATTTTGCTCGAGCACCATCATCGATTTATAGTTGGCATGCTGATGAAGAACTGCCTGAGTTAGCAGCATGAAACCCACTAGCTATCAAATCCGATTTGGGGTTTTTGAGATAAGGCTCTTCTTGGAGTAATTTATTACTATGTGAGTTAAGCAAGTTCTCTTTGATTCCTCTTGATCATATGGTTTTTTCAAACAAGAATTCTAAGGAGGCTTCATCATCATCCACTCTCCGGAAGAACGCACAAGGAATTCAAATTCAATTTGGGTCTTTTTTGCCAAGTGTGACTGATGAGCCGACAATTGAGGAATCTTCTCCAATCTCATTAATGGAGAAATATCTCCGACAAGCGCAACTAGAGGATGAGCAATCACCGACATGCCTTCATTTGGGCAGTTTTAATTGCCCCATTAATGCTTTCTATCCTTCGCCACCACAATGCTTCCTCACGTCTGCTTTCAATTACGCACCGGCCCATACTTTGTGGCCCCCAAGTCTTTTGGCCCACCACAAAGCTGATTTAGCCCAAGCATGCTATTCTGAGGAGGATATTATAAATCTTGACAAAAATTGGGTGATTCTTTGTGGTCATTGCCTTCAATGGGGACACCAGAAGATACACTGCCATGCCAGGGTCGTTTGCATTAACTACTCCACATCTGATCACAAGGTAATTAATTGCCCTTCCCGGATTACACAACAGTCTTATGGGCTAGAATCGGCCGTCAACCAGCACAATATCAATCACTCTAGATTTCATGTTCGCACGGATTCTCCTGCTAAGAGAAATCAGGTGAGGCATACCGTCCGATGTGAGGCCCTCAGCCATTACGGACACGCGGCACAATCATGTCGTCTGAAGAGGTGGAAAGAGCGTTGGCAGTGGATTCCTAAAATACCCAAAACTACCACTCACATTTCAGCTTCTGCTCGGTTTCCCAATCGCCACCACCCCTGCTCCAGCCATTCATCACCTCTGCCATCCCCGCCCTCCCAGCCACCCTCCCTCTGCCTCGCCACCATGGCGAACTACTCGCTCAACCCAATGCCATTCCTGCCGACGGGTTTCGCCGTTGAACCAGGGCCGGCTGATCGTGTCGTCCACAGCGGAATGGTGGTCGGGCCAATCCCACCGCTCAACCACGACTACCTGGCCATAACAGAGTCAAGCCACTATGTCCCTCTACATCGCCGGGCCACCATCCGCAACGCCATCCAAGGTTTGCTTCACGAGGCTCAACTCTTCACCACTGAGGCTAGTGACCATCCATTCGGAATCGGTATTCTTGGATTTGTGGACTCTTTCATTCGAGATACTGCAGTAGCCACTCCGTTAGAACTAGAAGATGAAGATCTGCTCATCACCTTTGTTCCCCACCATGAGGCTCTCAATCGCCGCACCACCACTTTGGCCCACAAATCTGGATGATGTATTTTGGCTTTCCATATGCTTACCAGACGGATTATTACATTAACAAATCTCTTGGTGGTTTCGGTGCTCTGGTTTCTTGGTATAACCCTCGACAAGATCGTAGGTTCATGCTGGTCAAGGCACGCATAATCAATCTGCGTTTAGTGCCCAAAAGATTCGTTGTTTGGCACCTCGGGGGCGCTAGGGACTACTGGACAGTGCAGATTACCATCTTAAGTATCAACGACTAGAACACATTGCTTCCTGAAGTCCCGCCGGCGGGTGAGGAACCCCCCTCCTGACGGCAACCCGCACCCATAGTTTGGTCCGGACCTGACCGTAGAGTAGCTGTACCAACAGCAAGTTCATAATTGGCTGGTTCAGAATGGGGCACCACCCAATGGCGCACCGGAGGGTCAAGCAGCTCATGTTGTGCAGACCAATGCGGGTTGGCGAGCATGGCCAGAACCACCAGCGCCACCTCTGCCTCCGTTTCTCATGAACTATCAAGCCTGGTTGGCTGCCCAGGGACTACAGGTTCAAGATGGCCTTGTGCTTGAGAACAATTTAACCGACAGTGTAGCACAGGCGTGGAACGACTCCATCACCATTTCTGAAGAGTCTGAATCAAAACACTCTGCACTCGCTATGATCATTGTTCCAGATCAGGATACCACTGGGAGTCAGGTTACTGAAGAATCGCTCACTGTCTCTATGGAAGTTCATAGCCAAGGCATTCGCTTCGGCCTCTCAGCTCAAGGTGATCTACTCATGTCTCTCCTGCTGGAGAATCCAATCCCATGCCAGCAGCTCAACACGGCTCTATTCTCTGCTTTGCACCCTCTGATGGCTTCATTTGGTCCATGGCACAATGGATTTGGTCTGAGACAGGATAACATTCAGGTGACAGTCCAGGTGACCCTGGTTGATGGGGGAGTATAGTTCGCCCACGTAGCCTGTCACGAGTCCACCGCAACTAGCATGTCTGCGCGCATCACTGAGCTCCCTACAACAAACACCCATGCTATGTTACCTCTTCTGGACACACGGGATCCCCCTACTATAGCCAACCTGTCATGGGAAAACACGGCCACCTATGGGGCCATCGGCCCCTTGTGGTTCGGCAGGGGGGAAGGACGCATTACACAAAGAGCGGAGGGCGCAGAGTAGCACGACAGCGACCACACGGGCAGTTTTTACCCAGGTTCGTGCCGCCGCGAGGCGTAAAACCCTACTCCTGCTTTGGTTGATTGATGAGAGGACCGTGGTGGAGATGCAGCGCTCTAGCCCGGCAAGGTCGTTTCGGGGCGAGAGTAGCTACGCGCGTATGAGTGTACAAGGGTCCGAATCCTTTCTAAGGTTGCCATGGCCCTCATTTTATAGATCAAGGGGTCACCACAATGGCAAATCAGTCATTGCGTACTGATTAGATAGCAAACAGTGCTATCATACCTAACTCTGCAGACAGGATAGAGCGCATTAAATGCACCGCTTAGTGTCGCATCGTAGCATAGCCCGGCAAGCCTTGCCGTGCCGTTCGGCCACCTTCTCGCCTGCCTGCGTGACACGTCCCTGGATGGGTGTCATTTGGAGGTGATTTCCTCTGAAAGTGGCTGCCACGTGCCAAATAATGGCCACTTAGCCACTTGGGGGCTCGACTCCACACCGATCAATGACTTGCGTTGCTGTGAGGTGGAGCGGTGGAGCCTTGGCGGGGTAATTAGCCCTCGGCGTCCCCGGCAAGCCTGCCGAGGCAATCTTGAGACTTGTGTTCGAGGCAACCTCGTCCCCGCTAGGCTCGCTTGCCCGGCAAGGGAGGTTTTTCCTTAGTGGTATCTTGCTCCTTTGGTTGGTCTTGGTCTTCTTGATCCGCCCTTTGATTTCTCAAAGAGCTGATCTCTTCTGCTTGGTCTGGTCTTGGATGCTGAGAGTCACCGGACCGGAGGGTTGCTGTCCGTGCACAAGTCAGGGGAAAACATACACCCCTGTTTGTGTTCCCCGACAGAAGCCCCCGGGCCTGAGCCATACATGTCGCTGGGCACGTTGGGTTAGGCCCCAAACAGTGCGCAGACACATGGCGAGAGAATGCTGCGCGTGCAACAGTTTGTCATGATGACCAGTCTATCCAACGTCCACTTCATGTAATTACCACGGGTCGTGGGGCGTGGGACTGCAGCAGTTAATGTAAAACGGTAACTTTCTGAAGAGTCACGCCCCTCCCCCATGTCCTTTCCCTTAAGAGAGAAAAACACGAAGGGGTACTGCTCATTCATCGTCTGCCTTGCCCCTCCACTATCTTCTTTCGCAAGCCAAGTGACTGCTCTCCCTCCTCGCCCACACTCACTGCCGATCCCCACCCAATTTCCTTCCCCAATCCCCGCCGCAACTCGAAGAGATGGGGAAGAAAACCACCGCTCCCAAGGGGAAGCGGGCGACCACCGTGAAGGAGGTGGCCGCCGAGGGGAGCAGGAAGAGAGCGGCAGAGCTGAATAAGAAGCGAAGGGGAGACGTGGTCTTCTTCCCGTCGAATCTGGATAGCGAGGTGCTGAAAGCAAGGTACGGATATCTCTGGGGGAGGGAGGTCCCGAAGGGGCATGGCGCACCCAAGGTCCTGGCAGAGGGAAAAAAGGATCCGCCAGATTCATATCGATTCTTTTGTGCATACTTCATCTGCGGCCTTTGTCCTCCCTTTTCGGATTTCTTCGAGGCAATGATGGTGATCTATGGATTCCACCTTCTGGACTTTACGCCAAATGCAATGGCGTGCGTGGCAATTTTTGCCCACTTCTGCAAGAACTTTGTTAGAGTTGCCCCCAATGTCGACTTGTTCAGGCACTATTTCATCCAGCGGGTGGAGAACAAAGCCCACCATTCCGGGAATATAAGCTGGATGCCCCGGGTGGCGAGGGAAAACTGGGATTACCTCCCCGGGAAGCAGCGTGGCAGATGGGAGGAGTGGAGGGCAGACTGGTGCTGGATCCAGGATGAGGAGGCCCCAGATTTCAGCCAGGCGCGGACAGAGTGCATTGTGCACGGCAACGACTGGAGGGAGTTTGGCCTTACCGATGATAGGCTTTGAAACAGGATTACCCGTCTAAAGGTTGCTGGGCTGACCATCGGTCATGTGGGAGCTGACTTCCTCCGATGTCGTATAGCGCCACTGCAGAAGAGGGACAGGTTCGCCTGGCAGTATGGAGATGCTGCAGACAGGGTGAGGTTGTACCCTGGCCTGACCAACAACCTGTCAGTCTATGGCCATGCTTGGTTGTGCGAATAACTGTTCGGCAGCCTTGGGCCATTCAGGTTGTCGGCAAATATCATCCCACTGAAAATCAACTCCGCCAGGGACCAGATTCTGAAATGGATGCTAGATTGTAACGCTCATGGAGTTTCGGGTGACCGGCAGTTACCCGAGCTTAACAAAGAGCTTGCGTGGACCTCCAGCCTGGTGGAATGGGCTACCAGGGTGGAGACCAATATATTCAAGCGCACCTCCAAGGTGGAAGAGGCGTTCATCAAGAGGCGGATCGAGGAGGACAAGGCACTCCGAGCTGCCGCAAAGGCGAAGGCCGGGAAGGCAGCGGAGGAAGAGGAGGAGGCTGACGACGAAGGCTCTTCCCATGGCAGAAGCGAGGCGCAAGCCACAGAGGAGGCTGCCGGGGATGATCCTTCCGGGGGTGAGCCCGTCGGGGACGAGCCTGCAGGGATTGAGGCTTTATATGCCGCGGCAGCAGAGGCCTAGGAGGAAGAGGGGGCTACGGAGGCGGAGCAGCCCAGGGAGGAGTGGCTCGCGGCAGTCCCTCAAGCCCCCGAGCCAATCTTGGAGCAGCGCCCTCGCAGGCGGGTGGCTAGCCGGGGAGCAGTGGTTCCCGATCCTGCACCTGCCGCCAAGAAGGTGAAGAAGACCACCTCCAAGGGCAACAAGCCGGATGCAGTGCGCCGGCAGTCCTCTCACCTTTCCGGGGCCGGGACCCCTCCCGCCAAGCAATTAGCAGCCACGGGAGTCGACTCCAGCTCCCAGTCCGGCTCAAGCTCCTCGCATAGCTCATCCTCGTCGGAGTCCCCTGCGCCTCAGCAAGGCTCGAAGTTGTCGGGGAGCTCCGCTCCTCCGCCCCAGAAGAGAAGCAGGGCGCCCTCACCGCCCGCGGAGTTCGAGCTGAGCTCCATGCTCATTGACGAAGAGTACGAAAGAACACTCTTCTTTCTTTGCTGCAGTTTCTCCATATTCTCTTGCTTGCTGACTGATCTTGGCTTGCTGTCTTTGCCAGGGAGGAGGAGGAAGAAGGCGAGACCCTCATCCACCGAACCAACGGCTTAGGCGCGCGGAGCCGTCGAAGACGGTGGATGGCACGGGCCTGGGAGGAAGCAGCATGAACGTCCTAATACTAAGCCCCCATCTCAGCCCCCGGCCTGAAAGTGCAGGGTTGGCTCCCCCCATCGGAAGTGATGGAGGAGAGCTCCCCACCTCCATATCCAGAGGAGGGGAGGAGATCACTCAGGGCGAGTCCTTCCAGGAGGGGCCCACCCTGCCCGCCGATCGAGTCGAGGGATCCCCGACAAGGGTTTCCATGGAAGAGTCCGCCCAGGATGACGCCATGGTTACCAAGGGAGGGGATGGTGACCATGGCCCGGCAACTGACGTTGCCGGGGAAACCGAAGCTCCTCCATGGCAGGCATCTCCAGGTAATCCATTTACTCTTTTTGATTCTGCTGCTTTCACCATCTTGCTCCTTGTCCTTGGTTCTCTAATGCTTCTTCTTCCTTATCATTGATTGTTGGCTCTGCCTACAGCCCCTCTGATCAAAGAGCCTGAACTGCTGGAAGAGGTGGCCAGCATAGGGAAAGATGCTACGGAGGAAGCCGCCAAGATTTCTGCCGCGGAGGGGCAGGAACATGCTGTCGGGGGTGTTCAGGAGCTCCTGATGGAAATGAAGCAAACCCCCAGAAGCGCGCCAGGATCGGGGGTGATGATTGAAGAGAAAATCCCCCTCCAAACCATGGACCCCCTCCCCTCATTTGGTATCGTGGCTGGGGCCCCGCGGCCATCTTTGAGCCAACTAGCACTGGTGCTTGCGCAGCCAGGGCTCGGAGCCCCCGGTTCATCAGCAGCGACGAGCGCGGAACTTGATGGAGAGATTCAGCGCATCCTGGCGTCGCTGTACCAAGGGGTTGAAGAGGCAGACGACTATGTCACCGTCGCCAAGGACTTGTCTTTCCTGGAGTCCATGGCGGCAGGCATTAAGGAGATGCAGAGTCGGCACAGCCAGAAATGGCAGGTGCTCAAGGAGCAGCACAAGTCCGCCAACAAGGTGGACCAGAAGCTGAGGGACAAGGGTAGCGAGCTGCGCGACTGGCACGGCAAGCAGTTCCAGGTCCTTATGAGGCACCAGGAGGCGATTTCCATGGCAAGGGAGGATGTCATCAGCCGGGAGGTTCGCTTTGCAGAGTGCACGACGATCTTGGATGCCAAGGAGAAAGATATCTCTTCCCGGGTAGAGAAACTCGAAGCCACCCTCTGTGCCAAAGATGAAGAACTGGAAGCCCTCGTGAAGCAGCGTACCAAGGGGCAGGAGGACAGGCATAAGGCAGCCCTGGACGCCCTTACTGCTGATTCTGCTGTCCAACTGAAGAAGCTGGCTGATGACCACTACAAAAAAACCAATTCCGTGATGATACGTGTTTGCCACAGTAGGTCACGTTTTCTGTCATGCATGTACATCCATGACGATTTTATAACAGAATCAAGATAGTCATACATGTGCTGTCGTAGAAGTGTTCCATGACAATACCAAAATTATCATCACGGAACTGTCCACTTCCATGATGATAAATGGCGCGTCATGGAAGTGCTTTCGTCAAGGGTAACCGACACGTGGCATCCACCGTAACGGGTCGCCGTTAAGCTATCGGGTTCTGGTTTGGATCCGATAACCCGTTAACTGCCCGGACCAATGGGGATTTTCCACCTGTAAACTTCTGATTCACCTTAGTATCCATGTGTCAGCTCCGCGTTGGGACAGGTGTCATCAAGCGAGTGGACGGGATGAGCCTATGGTACGTCGACACGTGGCTCGGCCCAACAGTGGCCCGTTTAGGTTAAAAGGCCGGCCTGTCAAAATAAGCGGGCCGGCCCATTAGCGACCTACTTGAGTCAGGCCCATTCACAAGCACGGCCCATACAAGTTACACAGAATCGGCCAATCAAAGGCCCATTCTAGATTTGATAATTTCCAGCCCATTGTCAGTTCCAGCCCGTTAACGGCCCGCTACATCTTTGTGCCCAATTACGGCCCGACCTTCTTTCGGCCTGTTAGCAGCACATTGTCTATTCCAGCCCGTTAACGGCCCGGAACGTCTTTCGGCCTTTTCTCGGCCCATTCTATAGTTGGGCCAACTTCTAGCCCATTGAGATTTTAGGCCTTTCCTCGGCCCATTCGGTAAATGGGCCAATTCCTAGCCCATTTTGTCTTTCGGCCTGTTAACGGCCCGCACAACAGTTGGGCCTTTGACAGTGCAACCTAATTTTGGGTCCATTAGCGGCCCATGTTCCGCAGGGCATAATTTTAGCCCGACGCGACTTTCGGCCTGTTAAAAGCCTAGTTTGCAAATTGGGCCTTTTCTGGCCCAAAACACTTTCGGCCTCTTACTGGCCCGTAAAGTAAAAGGGCCGAGACAAAATTGACATTTATTTCGGCCTGCTAGAGGCCCGTGGGCCATTTCCATTTATACGGCCCTATCGAGCTTTCGGCCTGTTAACGGCCTGCTAAGAGCCGTTGTTACGGTGGGCCACATCATTTGGGATCCACTAAATATTAATTTGACCAGCCCAATTAAGGCCCGCTTTGACTACACATGTTTGTTCGTTCGGATGGCGTCCAGGTAATGTTTGGGCGTGTTGGCCCGCGTTTCAACGATATAGCATATTCAAAGAATTAGCCTATTCTATATATCGCCTCTAAAAACATACACTATACAATAAAGAGACTAAGGCATAGAAACATAGAATAATCCTACACCATACAATAAACAAATTACAGCCGATTATACCCGCTGGGCATTAAGTTCGGCACCAGTGATAATATAGCATACCCAAACAACAAATTACATACACTGGGCAAATAAAGCTCATACATCATGGACACGCATCAACAGAAAATACCATTTGAACTATAATCTCTTCAAAAAATAGGATTGGCCGGATTCAGATAGCACAAATTTCAGTCTGCAAAATCTCCAATTCCTTCGTGGTTACCTTAGTGTCTTGTTTCATTTGTTTGACTCCTGCATCTAATACCTGCAACTCCAGTCTCAACTTGTTGATTGCATGTTGAGAATCATGTACACGTTGTCTTGTCACCTCTAGTTGATGCTCAAGAACATCAGCACATTCCAATTCCAATCCATAATCATTTGGTAACGGCCATGCCGCACTGCTCGCAGATCTTTGTGTTGATGTCACTTCATCCTGAAATATTTCTGTAAGTACACATGACTAGGGCAAAAATATAGGTACAACAATGAAGCGAGCAAGACAGACTATTTTATACTCCCTCCGTAAAGAAATATAAGAGCGTTTAGATCATTAAAGTAGTGATCTAAACGCTCTTATATTTCTTTACAGAGGGAGTACATGGCAAAACAGGACTAGCAATAATCTTACACGTCATGAAGCATAAGCAGGTAATATTTTAAAAATTATAAAAATGGTAGTCTGGGCAGCCCGCATACAGAAATCTCTTTTAGCTCATCAGAGGAGCATGATGTTGGGGCCAAATCCAAAACACAGACAGGTTACAAATTTAGACCACACGCAGCTATTGAACATATATATTGCGTGTAAGTAAGCAAGTAGTTGGCCATTCTGTAGATTAATTAAAGTCTTAGGGAGCATAATGAACAGCAGAGGGATTCATACAAACCTACTACAGCAAGCAAAACTATGCAATCATTAGCCTAGTATAAACTAGATTGTGAGCCTCATGCAGTAATAGTTGGTTAATAGACTTCAAAGCTTCAGACACACTTCGCCAGAGTAATTAAATGGTAAGGCCTTTAATTATGTCAACTAATAGTTATACAAGTACCCAACATCAGGCATCATTGTTTGGGCATCTCATTAACTGAGGACAAATAAAGCAATTGAAAAGAGCAATTTAACTATGCCTGAAACAAACAAGCAAT
This sequence comes from Thinopyrum elongatum, assembly GCA_011799875.1. NCBI lineage: Eukaryota > Viridiplantae > Streptophyta > Magnoliopsida > Poales > Poaceae > Thinopyrum > Thinopyrum elongatum. The sequence goes on from CM022301.1 coordinate 561,346,294, forward strand.
TGAACTGTTGAGTTGGCAGCATGCATACATGCACGCCTCAATAACATCCATGGCCTAGCTACATTTACTATATAAAGGAACAAGTAATGTAATATTGTTTGCTCCCTATGAAGTATCTCGATTAGTATGTAATCAATATCCTAGTAATGATAGGGAGGCTATTGATGTGAATATGCGTTTGGTTATGACATTTATGATATCGACAACTCTACCATGGCAGGAAGCAGTTTCACACTGTTCACTACTATAAGATGTTTTAGATATTTAAAAGTAGACTACATCCATAATGAGTGAACAGACACATTAAAATGTGTTTACATACATCTGATTTACAAAAAAGTTAGAACATCATATAGTAGTGAGCGGAGTGTAACACCCCCAGTGGTTAGCCACAGTAATTCCATTTTGATAATGCCATGTCATCATGTTTAACAGTGCATGATCATCATTAGCATTATATTGCATTTCAATTCCTAACTCAAAATTCAAATTTAAATGAAAGTGGAATATAAAAGTTGTCCAACATAAGAACTAAAATGTTCAATAAATAGTAGATAAATCAGAGGCTATGTTAAAATTGTAAACGACATTATTAAAATTGGATAAGTGACTCAAACAACTTAAAACAGTGGCTGAAAATAACATTTAGTAACCTTTTAATTTATTTAAAACAAATATGAAATGATGTTTTGCCCAAACCAGTTTTTGGTGTTAGGGTATAAAGCAGTGGTATTTATGGACTAGGTCTCCCTTTTTACAAAAACCATTTGGGGCCTAAACAATTAACAGAATAGAAAAGAAAAGAGAAAACAGAAAAAGAAAAAAAGGGGAAAAGGCCCACTGTGCTGGGCCTAAGTCAGCACAGTGGCCGGCCCAGCCCGCCTGGCGCCTCCTCCCACCTCGCGCCACTGCTCACCCCGAGCCGCTGTCGAGCACCCCGCGCGCACACCCTGGCTCCCCCTCTCCCCCGATCGACAGCGCGCTCCCGCACCGCGTGAGGATAAGAGCAGCTCCTACGGCCCCCCTGGCACTCCCTTGCTTCACTTCCCCCTCTCCCTGCCTCGTCCCTCTCCTCTCCTACAAGCCCGAGCGCGACCATGGCGCTGCCGCTGTAACAGCCGCGGCCACCGTGCCCCTCTGGCCTCCCCGACGTGTCCACGGTGCCCGCCATCGTCGCCTCCTTCGACTGCGCCATCGAGCCGAAGCCGAGCGCCTTTGCTTCGTCCCCTACGCCGTCGTCTTCAACCTTCGGGTGCCCGCATCGCCGCCGCCGATTCGCCGCCGTCGACACCTCCCCGACCCCGCTGCCACTCCCCTACGGCTCACCGTGAGCCTCTGCTTCCTCCCCGCTCTCTCTCGTCGCCGCTAGCTAGCCGTGGGCGCCGCCCCCTTCGTCACCGAACGAGCATCCGCCTCGCTCGTCGCCGGCGTGCTCCCGGCGACCCTTGGGCCCCGTGCCCGTGCGCATCGTGTTCCCCGTGCCGTGTTGGGCCTCGCTAGCACCTCGCCTCGTTTGGTTGCGCACCGTAGCCCCGATTTCGTCGCACGCCCGATACGCCTCGCCGCCGATGAGCTCCTGCCGCTCAGCTCTGGCCACCTCAGCCCCTCGCACCGCCACCGTACGACGCGCAGCGTCGAGCCGCGTCGAACGCGCCTAGCCACAGCCCCTGGGACCCCCTGTGGGCGAATCCCGAACCCATCCCGACGCTGCGCCGCCGCGAACGCGCTCGTCGGCGTGATTCCAGCGAGTCACCGGCCGTCGCCGACGTGGCGCCGTGGCCCCCACCGCCTGTGCCACTTACCGCTGGACCCCGCGGGCCCAGTTGACTGGTCAGCGCTGCTGACTGGGCCGGCTGTGTCACTGACACACGGGCCCCACCGCCTGTTAATTAATTATTTTGATTAAGTTAATTATTTTAACCTAATTACACACTAACATGTGGGCCCAGTAGCCTAATTAGTTGATTAGTTAAAAATAAACTCTGTTTAGACTAATCAGAGGCTGACATGTGGGCCCCACTGGTCAGGTTTGACCCTGGTCAGCCGACCGTTGACTGCTGACATCAGCATTACGTCACAGTGACGTCACCCTGCTACTGTTTCAGATAATGTTGATTTAAATAATTAAAAAAATTCCAGAAAATCAATAAAACTTTAGAAAATCATATCTTTTAATCCGTAACTCCGATGAAAATAATTTATATATGAAAAATGATCAGAAAAATGAGACGGATCCGAATACGCTACCCACATACCTGTTAGATGCCTCTAACTATCTGAACATGCAACTTTTTGCCTATTTTAGATAAATGAATAGTGTATGACCTTAATAAAATAATTGCAAACAAATTCCTAAAATAACTAAATGACTTGGACATGTCTTCAGGCAACCCTGCACTGCACGTTAGCATGGCCTGCTCCGTGTTGCTTATGTTTGCTCTATATTTATACTGTTTCCTCCCCCTCTTCTCTCTTGATAGCCCCCGACCTCGACGTCGTCCCCGAGACCGACGCAGCTCCGGAGCCCGAAGACAGCATTGACAACCTTGCCCTTGCCGCCGAGCAACCAGGCAAGCCCCCCCCCCCCTTTGATCATCCCGATATCGCCCATTCTATTTCTCATGCTTGCATTAGAATTGCTGCTGCTGCTGCTTTACCTATTCTGATGCATAGCCTGTTTATTGTATCCTGCTGTTGATAATTACCTGCATATCCGAAACTGCTTAGTTTAGGCTAGGTAGAGACCTATCCGTGACCCCACTTATCCCGACTGCCGCGCTGGATCGTCAGAAGACCCGATCAACGGGATTGAAGACCAGGCCCCGACACCGCACATCACCCCCTTTAGTTGTAACGACACTGCAGCGTTACTATTGAGTGCCGAGGGTGAAACCTCTTGTAGCACTTCTGATGTTAACTCTGTAGAGTAGCTATTCGGTCGTGGTCATCGAGGGTGATTCCTCCTTCACCACTTCCGGTAACGACGCTGTCGTACAACACCTCAAGTGTGAACCCAGCGAGGGTGATTCCTCCGAGTTCACCTTGACGGATACATCGAGTGGGAAATCAAACGAGGGTGATACCTAAGATTCCCCTGATGTTATGGACACACGGATACTTGGACTGTACTGTTGATTACTTGGAAAGGCGGGTCGACCCTGAGGGGTACCCGCGTGTGCCTAAGTGGTGAGTGTTGTGAAGACGGGTGCCAGTGTGGTGCCTGAGTGGTGAATACGAGGCGCGGCCGGGCATTCTTAACCCTTGCAGCAAGTCCTCGAGACGGGGCGACGGGGTCACATCTTTCGTGAGTCTCTGCTCGTTACCGCAAGCCCCTAGTCCTAACGATTTGGATATTTGATCCGAGCAGGCCTCTGGCCTGATAGCACTAACCATCACGTGGGCATAGTATGGGCGTTCTGCATCGTATGCATCAGCCGAAAGCTCTGTCAGACGTCTAGTTCAGCATGGCGGCACGGACGGACCGGCGCCTTCCTGTAGTGTTGGTGCCTGGCTTCACCGTGTGCGCAACGACCCGGAGGGCGAGGGGCGATGGCCAAGACCCCCTTGTGCTTAGGATGTAGACCGGCAGGGACCTCTCTGCTGAGCTATAGGTAGGGCTGCGGTGTGTCGTTTGGCCGAGGCCGGGCATGACCCAGGAAAGTGTGTCCGGCCGGAGTTAATCGAGCGTGTTGGGTAAGTTGGTGCACCCCTGCAGGGAAGAATACTTCTATCGATAGCCGGTCCTACGGTAAAGGACACTCGGAGTTGTATCCTAATTGATACAATTTTAGAACTGAATACTTGGATACTATGGCTATGGGATTGCTTCTCGCAGGGAGTCGAGAAGGGATCTCAGGACGAGGTTGGTGACTGTATGGCTCTGGGATTGCTTTCTCGCAGGGAGTTGAGAAAGGATCTCTAGGTGAGGATGAGACTTAATGATACTGCTACATTATATGGTACTGTTCTACTCTCTCCTATTGCTGCAAGACCGATGAAGATGCTAGTCTTCGATAGGACTAGGCCTTCTCTCTATTCTTGCATTTCTGCAGCCCAGTCCACATATACAGCCTCCCTTTGAAAATGTTGCATATGTAGTGTAGATCCTTGCTTGCTGAGTACTTCTGAGTACTCACGGTTGCTTTGTTTTCCTTTTATCCCCATATCAGTTTGTCGTAACAAGATGACGGAGCCCCTGAGACAGATGCCCCGTCGATCGACTACTACTACTACCCAGAGGATGGATTCTGCTATGAGTTGACTGACGACCAGGAGTAGGATCGGAGGGTCCCAGGCAGGAGGCCTACGCCTTTCGATCGTTGTGTTTTATTTTTGTCCCGCCTTTCTAAAGGCTTTCTGTTTCTGTTTCATATATGTACTCTGATATCTGATGCTTCCGCTGACGCTTGTTCGCAAGCTTATGTATTCGAGCCCTCGAGGCCCCTGGCTTGTAATATAAAGCTTGTATGACTTTATTTATGTTTTAGAGTTGTGTTGTGATATCTTCCCGTGAGTCCTTAGGCTTGATCGTGTGCATTTGCGTGTATGATTAGTGCACGATCGGGCCGGGGGCATCACACGGAGGGGTTTTTAATCAATGGCCCAATGACTGGGTTACAGGTGAAGAACCCTACGCAAGCACAATGTTAGACAAATAGGATGTCCTGGTAATTGTAATACAGTGACTTAGCATCACTGGTTGAACAGGCTCAGCGCTGCTCCTCCTTCTCTTGCAAGGCTACTTCCTAACATCTTGTACTTGCAAATCCTCAATCTTATCTTCATTGCACCCCCTCTGCAAGGTGACACAAACTAGTTACTGGTCTCCTTGGAAGATAAATATGCATACTTTCCAGTCTGTGAACAACACAAAAGGATGAGTTTATAACAAAACAACACCACATAATGAAACATGCCACATCTCTTGCACACAATGAAATGAGCATTTACTATGTGTGCACTGTGTAAAAACTAGGCATAGCTTTGAACTGGATCTCCAAGTACTCTTGGAGAGCCTACTTTAGTGTACAACCAAACCTTTATGTCACCTATGAGTTATACAAGACCCCACTACAGAAGCCCTTAGTGTTTAAATCGTTGACAAGCTCTGTTAGGCAAAGAACAGCAAGTAATCAAAGCAAACAGTCCTAGTATGGCTAGCTGATAACAACAAGCAATTGAACAGATGTGTGATCAAATCTTACATATCAAGAAAAGAAGCATAGAAGGAGGCTTAAAGACCATCACTTGACTGACTAGATTTAAGGGGCATTTAAACATCATGTGCAACATATGAACTAACATAAACATTGCATATTTCAGATTCTATAATGAAATGCACATGTATTAGGTTATGCCATGTATGATGCCTAAATGTACACTATAGCAGGTAGGAGTGATTCATCATTGCACGCACAATTGAATTGAAGGTTAAGGGCCAGTTCTATTCCGCCTTTTCAGAGCTTATTGTCAAAATAAGCCATAAAAGATGTAAAGAAGTCATTTTTGAGTTATTGGCTTGGGTTAACTTATTTCGCTTTGGAGGGGGGTGCTTCGGGTAGAAGCTCACTAAAAATTGAAGGGAAGGGGAATAGTGAAATGACTCTATTGCCTGCCTATATTACACTCAAAATGCCACTGCTCACGCCCGCGTCACACCTGACCCTCAAGTAAAAACAAACACGCAAGCGTTCATTGCCCTGCCCGCTTGCATCTCCTCTCCCCTTTCCATCTACCTTGATCCCCTGCCTGCAGCGCCAGGGTTCCTCCAGCGAGCCGTGGCCACTAGTCCCATCTGGCCTGGTCCTCGACGATGCTCTGTCCAGCTAGGCTACATGGCCGGCGGGTAGGGCCAAATCTTCCCGGTTGCTCCTCCCTCTAGTGCCGCCCCTCATTCTCATGGTCTCCAGCAGCTGCTCCGCTGTGGTCCGTCCAACGCACTACTCCGGTGGGCGCCGCACAACTACGGCTGATGCCCCACTCCAGCAAAAGGCACCTCGTTCCCCCTCCCCTCCTCCCAGGCCGTGGCCTTGAGGTGCTATTGAAGGATGAGCTCATCCAACAAGGTGAGGATCTCCTCTGATTTTTTACCAAATTTTCATTCTGATCCGCTATACGATGAATTGCTATGAGCTGCTTCTGCTATTGCTATGAGCTACTCCTGCTGCTGCTATATGATGAATTGCTATGAGCTGCTGCTGCTATATGATGAATTGCTATGAGTTGCTGCTGCTATATGATGAGTTGCTATAAGCTGCTCCTGCTGCTGCTATATGATGAATTGCTATGAGCTGCTCCTGCTGCTGCTATATGATGAATTGCTATGAGCTGCTGGTGGTATATAATGAATTGTTAGCTGCTGCTGCTGTATGATGAGTTGATATGAGCTGCTGCTGCTGCTATATGATACTTTCAGGTGGTGCTGCTATATGATAATATACAGCCACTTGGACCATCGAATTTCGATAAATAATTATTCTTCATTTAAATTTAGGTCATGCATTCTTCATTTAAATTACGCAATGGGATCTCTATGGAAGACATTGACCAAAGTAGATTGTGCCAAGTAGATGGTATCTTTGTATTTGCATTTTGAACAAATTGATGGTATGTTTTCCTATCATATTAATTACTGCACTTGGTTCAATTTGTGATGTTTGCAAGTCAAATTAATTTTCATATGGGCAGCAAAATGACAAAATATAATGCAATCTAGACTTTTCACTGATCATACCACAGATAAGCTAAAAAGGCAGGCAATGAAAAGAACTGGTTAGCTTATTATCTGGAGCTTATATTTAAAGGTGCTTATTTTCTTAGGATAACTCGAAATAACTAACTGTCCCTAAGAAACTTGGCCAATAAAACTGACATACAAATAACATGTCACGATGATTGCAATTCCGGCCCAGTTCTTTTGCCAGATTCTCCCAGAATCTGACCCCTACCCAGATTCTCCCAGAATCTTTGAGCCCCATTTGTTTTACAATCCTATCGAGTTAGGCTCTAATTAGTTAGGATTGTAAAACAAAAGGGGGTCAAAGATTCTAGGGGAAGCTAGAGAGGGGCAGATTCTGGGAGAATCCTGCAAAAGAACTGGGCCGGAGTGACCTACCATGGCACACTGTATAGGCTCACCGCTGCCTCTCCTTTTTTGCGATGTTCCATGAAATTGCCACATACATCTTGTACATTTTCATTGCGTAACCCTATCTGCAAGTTGATACGGCTAATTTCAGATATCTCTACATGATAATACATTGCATATCCCTTGCGCATATTTAAACCACCAATTAACGATTGTGTGCGTAGCATAAACTAGCCATGACTTTGTGTGCTGGACTAGCAGGCACTCTAAGGGAGCCTAATGTAGTGCACTGGAATTCCTACATGCCACCTACGATTTTGTGTAATGTACTACCTCTGTTCCTAAATATATGTCTTTGTAGAGATTCTAGTATGGACCACATACAGATGTATATAGATGCATTTTTGAGTGTAGATTCACTCATTTTGCTCTGTATGTAGTCTATAGTGGAATCTCTAGAAAGACTTATATTTAGGAACGGAGGGAGTATCATGTATGACATCTACATCTCTAATTTAGCAGCCAGTAGTGGAAATCATTATCTGCACAAAGGGATTACTGGTTGAAAATCCTAGCAAAGCACGCTGGCAGGCACACAACAATACAAGAGAGAGAGACACACACTTACAAGATCATAGCAATGCCTCAGTCCAGAATCTTGGTTGGCCAAGCTGTTAGATCTAGAAGAAACATCGTCCTTGTAGTTTTTGCCAGCTGCATAACATGTAACAGCGACCTGTTAGTATATTTGAAGTACATCGGGCAGGTGATGCTGGATGGGTTTAAAGGTGACAAGTACCTAGGCCGTGGCGGGTGCTTGGCATCTTGCCAGACGGTGGGAATCAGGTTAGAAACATCAAGGGTGATGATGCTGCGCTGGCTGTCAGGGTCCAGTAAGGAGATCTAGAACCGTCGAGTAGGGTGTTTGTGGAGCGGCTCCGGTAGGGTGGACTACGGTGTGGGCGAAGCGGATGTGAGGCCGTGGACGAGGGCGTCAGTGAAGCTGCTCCGGTGGTTGGGTTCAGGATGGTGTCGACGATGCGGATCTGCGGCTGTGGACGGGGCGTCAGAAGCTGCTCCGGTAGGTTGGACGAGGGTGCGACGAAGCGGATCTGAGGCCGTGGACTTGTGCGTTGGCAAAGCGGCCCCGGTAGGGTTGAGAATGGTATAGGCGAAGCTACTCTGGTAGGGTTGAGGATGGTGTCGGCGAAGCAGCTCCGGTAGGGTTGAGGAAGGTGTCGGCGAAGAGGATCAGAGGCCGTCGACGGGGGCGTCGATGGGGCGGCTTCGGGGGTGTGGACGAAGCGTCTCAGGTGGGGAGTACGAAGGAGCCGCTGCAGATGCACTGCGGTTGACGAGAGTACCGGCGAAGCAGATCCGGTACTGTGGACAAGGCCGGCACTGAATGGGCTGTGGTACAGTGGTGGATGAGCAGTCTACTTGTTTCTAGGGGAGGTGGGAGGGGTAGATGCAGCCGCAGAAGCAGATCCGACGAGGTGGACGCCGCTGGCAGTGAATGGGCTCTGGTACGCCGGTGGATGAGCAGTCTAGGGTTTCGAGAGGGGAGGGGTAGAAAGGCCGATGAAGTACGGACGGCGTGATGTAAGATGCCCTGGTGCCGTGGAGTTAGTCATTTTTGCGGGAGGGGGAGAGGAAATGGGGGTGCCGTGTGGGGGGGGGGGACCGGAAGTTACCAAAGCTGCCCCGGCCTATTATGTAAATGAGGGCCGTATTGTAACTATTGTTCTTCGTGCACCAAGGACAAAAGGGGAATTTCGCATGCTAAAGACTAGGTGGCAGAAATTTTAGAAGGAGGCGAGAGATTTTGCCGCCCGCGGGATCGTTCGTATCTAGTTTCAACTAATTTTGGACAGTGCTAGCGGGAAGGTCATGCGAGACTATGTACACGGGGCACACGTCAGCAGTTAATAACTGGTATGAAGTCCGCCCCAGAAAAAAAGACAATAACTCGGGATGATGCACCGATAACTTGGACGTTCACATGGGCGCGGCCAATCGTACAGGTGTAGAGGCGCGTTCACAAAAAAACGGATCAAACGGTCAGCCTATATATTTCTCGTGTAAATATATAATTTAGTGCCATTGGTTATTTACTTTAAACATAATGCATTGACGTGTTATTGTAAAGGCGCACAAAAAGAAATGGATATTGTAGTCCCACAAAAGAAATGGATATTGTAGTCCGCTACTTAAAAGTGTTACCTCATATGATTACAGGGCCTCCATTTCATAAATTGCGTACCCGTTGAATTCATATATGAATATTACATATATTGCTTCATAATAGAACCTTAAATCATCCAAGACTAATGAATTTGAATGCAAAACTAACAATGGTGCATGTACATGATAGCTACAGTGGTTGTTTGAAGAAACATCACTGTAACTTTGGCATGCACAATTGAAAATGATTATTTGGAGAAAAAAATGCGATATGTGAGTATCCAATCTTTATAGCGTTGAATCGATATTGTATCTTTGGCCACGATACGAAGTAGATATTGATTTATGTTCAAGCGATGCACGTCCACGCTCGCTAGATAGTGATACATGAATGAATTGCGCAATCTCTCTCACACGCATACATATCTCATTTATCCATGGGCATCGGAATCACACACGCTCACTTCGTGTATTTCTCTCCCTCCGTCAAGGTTAGAATTCGTCTTTCTACCCCGTCCTACAAGTCTCTCACACAAAAACACACACGCTCTCTCTATCGAACATGTCTTTCTCTCCGTAGCCCCCTCGATATGTAGACTTCTCGCGCGCGCACAGCTGTAGTGACGATGACGCTGAACCCAGTGTGCCTTGTTTTTACCGGCCTCATGTGATAGTTTTCACCTTGTTTTCTGTTAATTAACAAGGCAACCTTTTCTTTGTTACTAGTAGTGAATTTGAGATCATTCGGGGTAGACATAAAATATATCACTTCAACCCAATTATCGCAGTAACTATTTAAAAAGAAACTAGCAAGATGCCTGTGCGCTGCACGGAACATCAAGATGCATTTGTATGAGTAGTTTATCTTGTGAGAGAAAAGGATGAACAAGGGAAGGCCTTATTTGCAAATGTGGAGAGGGGTGTGGGTATCTTTTTGCAAAATTGCCATAGTTTCCTTCCTATCCGTCAGATATAAATCGAACAACCTATATTGCAGGATGGCAGGCACACCATCACCACCAACTCTGTTTTCTAGTATACTAGCAAGATGCCCGTGCGTTACACGTAACATCAAGATGCATTTGTATGAGTAGTTTATCTTGTGAGAGAAAATGATGAATGAGGGAAGGCCTTATTTGCAAATGTGGAGAGGGGTGTGGGTATCTTTTTGCAAAATTGCCATAGTTTCGTTCCTATCCGTCAGATATAAATCGGACGGCCTATATTGCAGGATGGTAGGCACACCATCATCACCAACTCTTTTTTTATATCTAGTATAAGAGTAGACATAGAGATATATCTGCAGCATCGTCCACGATGAACATCTGCTGGACTGGTTAGCACCAGATGCTCGCAACGCGATGACCTGAGTTCGAATTCTATCTTAAACTTTAGATTTTTATATTATATTTTTTAATATATACTTCATTCGCTACTGTACTGACAGTGGAACCCACAGAGTACTTAGAATACAAGATTAAGGATGGATTTGTTTCTTTTTAACTTTCTGTACGAATCTGTAGCCACCCTGCAAGTCATGTACACTGTACATGCAATTAACTTTTTATAGAGGGAGAATCATACACACAATTAACTCAAATGGATTGGATGTGACTATTATTTCCAGCATAAGAGCATCTCCAACGGCAACCGGCAAATTTCCTCTCGCTTCCTTCCGTGGACGACGACATCCAACGCCAGCGGCATACATTTTCATAACTCTAACCAACCAGAGGAAATTCGTGCAAACACGGACTAATTTCATATAAGCATGAAGGATTTCGTAAAAAAAGCCAGATCTTCATATAATACTGATGGATTTCATTATATTTACATGAACTAAGCGGTGCTAATCCGGCTCTGGTGGTATAATTAATACCTAATCTAAATGGCCGCCCGCGGATCCCTTTATCTTCCTCATGTCCGGCAGACACTTGGGAAAGACACTTGCGGGGTCGACGAAGGTCCTCGGAAGAGACGAAGCAGCAAAGAAACCACCTGAATACGCAGTCGTCGCCTCGGCGGTGGCCTTCATGGGACCGAAGTGGCGGCGGCCTCCCGTGTTCTACTTCTCCTCGATGATGGCAGCGGACACGGAGAAGCTGGCCACCGACTCGTCGCTCTCCGCGCACTTGGCTTCTGTCTCTGCCTGCATGGTGCTGCCGTAGGCACGGGAGGCGCGCCCAGAGACACGGGAGGCGCGGCCACCACAGACACGGGAGGCGCGGCCGCAGACACTGGTGGCGCGGTACGACACGGCACCGACAACGCCCGTGCCGCCGTGCTCGCCGCCGTGCCAGCGTGGAGCAACTCGCCACTCCTCATCGAGCTGAACTGGAGTGGCGAGTTGCTGAACCACGCGCCGGCTTGGGGTGGCAACTGGCTCTGTCGGGACAAGCGAGGTAGGTGAAGCACCGAGCAGCCTCGCTCGTACCCGGAGGGCTCGGCGGGCCACCCAGCCGGGTAGTATGCCGGAGAACGGCTCCTCGGAAGCCATCAGAAGAGTGGAGAAAATGGTGAAGGAGGAGATGGGGGAGCGGCGGAGGGGTGCGATTCTTGCCCACTGTCTGGCCTCGTTTAAATAGAGGGCGGACGGTAGGAGCTTGGCCGGCGTCTGGCCTCATTTAAACTGAGGGCGGACGGGAGGAGCTCGGCCGGCGTTGCGTTTAATTCCAGCCCGCTCATGAACGGATGTGTGGCCAGAGTAGGTTTCTTGGTTTGCATGCGGGTTTAACGGGGGCATTTGATGGAGGCGAGGAGGCATGTTTAGCCGGGCGTGCAGCGGGCGGCGCAGTACTATTCGATTTGACAGCTACTATTAAACCAGGACAGTCCCCGATACGGCTTTAATGCAGAGGAGGGAGAGGGTAGCAGTTCCTGAAATGTTGAACAGCCAATGATGCATCCTCCTTCAATTAGCATCCTGAATGCATGAGGGAAGTAATGGGAGGAGGACGGGGAAAAGAGGCAGCACGATGTGAATGCTACGCAGTTTGCACTCATATAAAGGCGCCCCTCCATTCCAATGCATCTACCACATCGTACGCACCTAAGCACCTACACTAAGCGCAAAAGTGCTCACCCCAGACCCATGGCGGCGATGCGCGCGAGCGGCCAGCGGCTGTGCCAGATGGTCCATGACGCCGGCCTGCGGCATGTCACCGAGGATCATCTCCAAATGGTGTTGGCGACCGGCTGGTTCATGGCCATCGTCGACACCAGCTACGACTCTTAGTTGGACCAGATGATCGTTGCCACCAGCAACAAGTTCACCGTCGTCAAGAAGCTCGCAGACGACATCGCCGTACTCCTCCAGCCCACGCGCTCAGGCTCCTCATTGCCTGCCACCCTAATCGGCCTCCATGGCGAGAACCTCTTTCAAGCACTGGTGGCCCTGCGACTGCCCGCCGACGCAATGAAGAATGTCCACTTGGAGGTCACGCTCGCCGCAAGGCGCCTCGCCCTGCAAGAATTCGTCGACCTACACATCCACGTGTACGAGGAAGTCATGTACATAGGTATCTACAAGGCCGGTGAGGATGCTACGACGTTGGCCTTCGTCAACCGGCTGGAAGCCTTGGACGCCTTTGTTGAGAAGCACCTTGACCTCGCCACAAAAGCCGCCGCTCCTAAGCCGCTGGTCCGTGGCCCGGCGCACTGAGTCGAGGAGGAGGAGGTCGTACATTGATGGATGCATCTTTCTTCTTGCCTACTGTAACCACCATTGCGATCGCATCATCGTGGCCTTAATTCTTATTGTGCTATTGCATTCTCGTTCTAGTCAATACAGATATGTGCGATCCCTTTGCTCACATTTGGAGGAAATTATATGCATCACTGTAACTACTGTCAATTTATAAGTTGTGCTTACCTTTTCTATCAACTTCGTAATTTACGTTCGATGCTTGACCCGACCTATGAAATAATCCTAAATTCAAAAACTAAGACCGAACCTATAAATTCAAAACTACTCGTGCAGCACGCCTGTCACGTTCGCAAGTTCAAAACGAGAAACTGGAACACGTACATGAAGCATGTCCCTTCCCCATCGCATACCCCACTGTCGTTCCACCCCCCCCCCCCCCCGGTCAATGCGCATTGGCTAGGCTTTATATCACTACAACATGTGGGACAGCATGTGACCAAACCGACGATGCGCCAACCTAGCTACTACCCTGCTTATCTGGCGGGAAAAGCCCCGCCCTAGCGTTTCCAATTGTTATTTCTATCTATCGATCGTGCCAAGGAGCAGAACCAAATGTTACAATTTATACATGTTTCTCTACTCCCATAAAAGACTCAGTTGGTGATGGTGGTGTGTCTGCCATCCATCATTTCTGACCATTAGATCTGCATCTAACGGCTGTGAGGTAAGTTGTGGCATTTTTGCAACAATAGCCCACTTCTATGCTCCAATGTGCAGAAAACCCCTTATTATCTTGAAAGCAACCACATCCCTCCCTCACCTCATCAAAACAGCCTAAGAAATATATTTTGAGTGAAAAGTAATATATTTTTAGTGGTATATATGTATATCAAAACAAGAGTGTTTTCTTTCAAGTTTGTGAACTAGTACTATTCTACTTTGGATCCGTTGCAATGCACGGGCACATTGCTAGTAAAAGGAAAAGGCCTGCCGCGTTCGCGTCGCACCCCCACACGCCCGGGAATTAGGAGTACTCCACGGCCCGTCCGGCACACCACATACCTAGGGAAGGCGTGTTGCCTAGCATTTTCACTTTGATGTGGGACCGCAATTGAGCAAACCGACTATCGGCAAACCGCACCCTGCCCACCGCGTTGGAAAATAGAAACGAGGAGGGGAAGATCTAGATGTAGCACGAAAGCCAAGAAATTTGGTGTCAGATGGGACTCGTTGATAGAGTAGGAGCACTCCGTACTACACCTACTACAAAGTTTGTACTACTACTACTACCACTATACAACTAGGTATGTGCATGGCACAACATCGTAGGAACAAAAAACGGGAAGATCTTGTTTTGGGTGATTTATCTTTATTTCAGTCAACGTAGTATGAATAATATGATGTGGGGGGCACCCATGAAGCCATGTGGCACGTCTGGAGGTCTTATTTAGAGCTTCTTGTGTGGATCGATCAGACTGTCGTGCTGGTCGTTCGAGAAGAACGTGTATGGGTACTTATAGTAGATCCGAATCGCAGCCACCTGGACCATTGGATCAACAACAATCAACGATTTATATCGTGTACGTGCAAATACACGTATTGACTCCGGAAAAATAATGAATATAGAATGTATAATACATATACCGCATATTGGGTTTCTCTAAAGTCAAACTTTGTATACTTTCAACAATTTGTAGGGAAAAGTATTAACATATAAACCACCAAATATATATCATTTGATTCATCATTGCTTTTATTTCCACATAGTGTAAATTTGTTAGTGTAAATGTTCATATTGTTTTCAACAAATTCGATCAAGCTTTATAAAATTTGGATGCTGTCAAAGCTATATATGTGCGGAGTAAATTACAAACGGAGGGAGTGGAATAGATATAGATAAAACTATACAAATAAAAAATATAGTAATATAGTCTATAGATATAAATAAGGCTACTACCCTTTTTCTATGTTAGAACTCGCGTTGTTGTGTACACATTGTTTTGTTTTTGCTATAATTTGCATTTGCGGGGTGTGTGTAGGACTACCGCCTTTTGTTCAGTACCGGCAACCCCACCATTATCCTTAATTGCTTCATATTGGCAATTACGATTGCATTATCTTAGTTCTAGCCAATTCTTCGGTTGCTTGGAGGAACTCCATCTTGTTATTCAGGTTGATTTTGTGCATACAACAAGATCAACGTGCTGTCGAGGTCTATCCAGCTCTCTCACACGCAAACAGACGCGGTCTGTGTGTCCCTTCATCGCACACACACTATCGCTCTCCCATATCCGCAACCTCGTAACCTTGTCGATCCCGACGTTACACGCACCTCTCTCTCTCTCTCTCTCTCTATCTCTCTCTCTAACACACACACACACCCCCTCTCTCCCTTTCGGACACTCCTCTCTCTACGACACACAAAGTCTTTCCAACACGCATATGCCCCTCTCTCGTTAGGTATCACTGCCCCCGCCCCCCTCTTTGTCACAAAAATATTCTCTCTATATATATTTCGGACGTGCAAGATTATCCTTCGAGCTCTCCTCCTCTTACGAAGACGCCTCCACCGCCCCCGTCGTACGTCCTCTGCCTCGGCTCCAGCGGACATTTGGAGTTTAGTTTTATGGAACATTAATATTTGGACTAATGCAAAAAACAACCTATGACTAACAGGCATAAATAGATGATGTGGCGGCATTGCATACTGGAGTATATTGCAATTTATGGATTGCATGCATGACTAGCTTATGTGGCTTGGTTGCATGGCTAGGAAAGGCTAGAGAAAAACAAATAGATAATGTGTTTAGAGTGCACTCCACTAAATGGGAGCATGTAAATATCTTTAGAGTGCACTCCACTTTTTTTTCAGACTCTTAGGTGCACCGGATGCCATGCCATGCTATAGAATGTTAGAAAAAATATCTGCTCCAATGTTTTAAAAATCTATTATTATCTTGAAACCAGCCACACCCGCCCCTCACCTCATGAAACCAGCCTGAGGAATATGTCTTCAGTGAAGCACAATTTATTTTTACTGATATATGTATATCAAAACTAGAGTGCTTATATTTCAAGTTTGTGAACAAGTATTATTCTACTACTTTGGATCCATTGCAACACACAGGCCGGCACATTGGTAGTAGTAAGAAACAAATTCCGGGTTTGGCACGAGTTCGTACTGCGGGAGCACCACAAGGCCTGGCGCAGGAGTTACATTTCCCTCTCGGGGCCCACGGGACCGAGCTTCAGCGGCTATTGGACCTGCCTTTGAGTCAATGATATGTGGACCCTAAATGCGGCTGGCCCGCATGTCATTCTCATAAAAGCAGAGGGGCGGTGGAACCGAGAGGGGTGAGTCGCTGGTCGGCGGACGTGTGGTGTCATGGGTTCGAGCGGCGTCGTGGGAATCGAGTGGGACGAGGCTTGCCTGCTCCCCTCCCATGCTCCGATCCGTACTCCCACACCACTAATTTTCATCCAACGGTTATACTATAATAGATTTCCTCGTGTGGGTCATCTATAGCCTAAAAAAAAGGTAAACAAAGGCTGTATTTCCAGGAAATAATTTTCTGCATGAATCTGTACACGCATGCAAGACCCTTTCCTTTCCTGCTCGTCTTCCGAGCGTGGCAACAGGTGCCTGCCTAACCCATGTAGCATGCTGCACCGCCAGCAAGTAGCACCTCCTCCACGCCAACATCGGCTTCTGGGCCATGCACATGCAGCTGCTCCCGTAGTATTTTACCCGCATGTTCGACTGCAGTACCACATCGATCTTGGATGAGACCATGAAGCTTGTGGCCAAGAAAAGTCTCTGCTCGGTCGATGCATGTCGAGGTGCTTGTCTGTTGTGACGTGGCGCACGGCATTTACTAGCTCGCGCTCTGAATGAGGTCGGACGGGAGCCAGTGATCTACCCGGGGCAGATAGCTCGACTTGGGCTCGAGATTCCGACCGCTTGCACCCTCCCAAGGATGTACCACTCAGCGGCGAGGCTGGAATGCTGGATACGTATAGGCATGTGCTTGTGGGCGGGAGCAACATGCTCAACGGATACTGGTTTGCGAACATGATGTACTCGACGTAGTTGAGCCAGCGAGCCTGGAGCCGTTCCTGCCATCGTACGTTGACACGCGGCTCAATGGCGTGCGGCCACGGGCCAGCGTAGGTCGGCTACGGGGAATCGGCATTGGTGTGGTTCGAGATGCCCAGCTGGTCGTTGTCGCGGCAGCGTTCGCGACTCACTCGTTCAAGATGAACCGGCCGGTGGTGGCCTGGCCGTGACGAGGGTGCCACAGCTGGACGTCGGGGTG
This sequence comes from Thinopyrum elongatum, assembly GCA_011799875.1. Taxonomy (NCBI): domain Eukaryota; kingdom Viridiplantae; phylum Streptophyta; class Magnoliopsida; order Poales; family Poaceae; genus Thinopyrum; species Thinopyrum elongatum. Next base: position 561,363,527 of record CM022301.1, read on the forward strand.
TTACGAGGCGTAGATGGACACACTGGCGGGTACTACCTGTATTAAAGAAGTAGAAGGCAAAGACGGGCCTTTATTTTATTTATTATAATTGTGGCTGAGGAGTGATGCCCGGGACGAAATGTGTCATAGCTGCTGGATGAAAACTGGATGGTGCGGGAGTACGGATCGGAGCCAGGAGCGGAGCATGCAAGCCGCGTCCAATCGCGTGTGGCTGTGGTAGAAACTTGATGGTCGCCGCAGTTTCAGCTGGCCCACATGTCATGCACACAAAGGCAGAGGAGCGGTGGGGCCGAGAGGGGTGAGGTGCACGTCGGGGGACGTGGTGGCGTGGGTTGGAGCGGCGTAGTGGGAATCGCGTGTGGTAGTGGTAGAAACGTGATGGTCGTCGTGGTTCAACTTCCATGGACAAGCTGTCATGTCTACTGACACATGCATTGCGGTAGAAGGCCGCGGTAGACATGACACATGCATTGCATACCGCTCACTGCAAGTAGTAGTAGTAGAGAAAACTAGGCGGATAAATAGTTCATTATAGTCAAGCGGGCCTATATCAATGTACACAGAGTACATTTGTTCCAAAGACATGCACACCAGCGAAATAGTTCATCTATATCAATGTACACAGAGACGAAATATATTTTTTACAAGAGAGGAAATAGTTCATCCGTCTATAATGCCATGCTACTGGTGCAGCTTCTTCTTCTTCTTCTTCTTCTTCTTCTTCTTCTTCTTCTTCTTTTTCTTCTTCTTCTTCTCATTTTCTATGGGAGACGGCTTCGCAACAAGCTCTTTCGACCTTCCAGCTATCTCGAAACTCACACGGGCACCGAGGGCAGCATATTTTATCCACTCGTAGGTCAAGGGATAATTCTCCCATCTAGGCGACCTTAATCCCAGCGTCTCGTCACCCTTCTCAAGATTTTTTCCAAGCACATAATTTTCTACGTCGAATAGGGATGGTGTTTTTTTATCACAATCCTCTACAGGAATTCTGGTTTGTAGGTCAGCGATGTTTTTCAAGTCAAGGTTGTACGGCGCCAGCTTCTCTTTGTCCTCTTCGATGGCTGCCCCACAGAAGTATATGTCCTCCCGAGACATGAAATCGTGGAGCTCACTTGGTATGGAGGGCGCGTGTATGATGTGATACACCAAAACTTCATCTTCGAGGCACAACTGAAGGACGGCGGCATGTTGGATCTTCCCAGTGGCACACTCTGTGTACTCTGCGTCGAGACCGACGACCTTCAGCTCCACCTTTTGGAGGGAGTTGGATACATTGTTGATCCACTCCCGAACAACCCTTGGGTGGTCGGTGATGGTGGCAACTATGCTCAACGAGCCTTCGACGAGGACATGTTTGACGCTAAAAACCTGCATAGGGATCTCTTTCGCCATTTGGAACCGCTGGACCGGAGGGCTATGGTTTGGAGAATTCGGATTAAGATGGCTAGTTTAACTGAAGAAGATGATTATTTAAAGGGGATTCAGAATTACTCAAGGAGGATGTGAATCCAGTCCAGTGGGGTTTGAATGCAAATGAAGGAGAGGTGAAGAAGCCGAGGAAAATCGGTTCCCGATGGAGAAGTAAATGGGAGAAGTGGCATGCAGGTAGTTGATTAGACGGCTAGATAGACCAACCTGCAAAACGAAAAGGCTATGCGGGTAGCGTACTTAGGAGTGGTCCGTGTACGTGTACGTGCCCATCCTTCTATCGCTACATGTGCCATTGGTTAGTTGAGGTCACTCTTTCGAATCACCGTGGCGAAACATTTTATGATTACTTTTTATTTCTGCACCCCTCCTGACAGGTGGGATCTACGCAAAACCCACTTGGGTGGACGAACAGATAAACAAACATATCCATCTCTTTGCACACACAAAATATGTCGTAGCTGGTTCGGATTGATATTGGCGCATGCCTGCGAGACACAACTGTTTCTAGTTAAGGAATATATGCGGTTATCCTAAAAAAAGAAAAAACCCTTCTTCGCACTTCCGCATGCACGAGAATTTGGTTCTGCTAGCAATATGGATGCTACCTGGAGGATGAAGTGAACCCAGAGGCATGCTAGCACGGGAGACCTATTTCCACTATACAGTACTACTCCGTACGTATGTTACTAGTACTACTAGTAGTAGTACAACTGTCGTACACTTGATGGTCAAAATATTATTCATTCGGTCCTCACAGTGAAGTGACAAGACCCTGCGCCCGAGGTGACACTAGTCCAGGCGGCGTGTTCGGGTTACCAAAGTCAGCCTCACCTTGTGCACCGTGCAGTCACTGTCACGGCCGCTGTATAGCATGCCTCGCCTCGTCTGCCTCTCCCCGCCTAGCACCAATCCATCTCCATCTCTGTCTCGCCGGAGATCCTGAGGTCACTCTTCATCATCTCACTTTGCCCCCGCGTACCCTCGCCTCGCTCGCCTCCCCTAGTACCACTATTCCCTCGCTAGCCGCTCCAGCACCGAGAGCCTTCTCCCTCGTAAATCAAGCCCCCAAAAACCCCACCTTGAAAACTCCACCATGGCCAAACGCGAACCGTGCAGCATCCATATGAGCTGCGATTGGAGCAATCTCCCTAGTGACATCCTCGACCTCTGTTGTTCGTGTATGGATATGTTGAGCATCGTGCGGCTGGCTGCATGCTCGAGGGACATGCACACGGCCATCGTTGAAGCGAGGCCTAAGCTTTTCAAGACACCCTGCTTGCTGCTATCTGGTCTTGCGAGATTTGCTCACCATGATACGGAGGCGTACATGATGCCCCTCGACTTCAATCCGACCTCCATTAGCCGAAACTTCTTTGCAGGTATGTAGTGGATCGCCGTACATCATTCCCCTCGACTTCGATCCGATCACCATCGCTCGAAACTTCTTGGCAGGTATGTACTGGGTCGGCATGAACTCCCACTGGATGGCTGCCGTCAGAGAAGACGGGAGAAAGTTGGTGCTCGTGAACTTCCAGACCTCCCATGAGATTATCCTTCCTCCGTTGGATTATATAGGGTTTTACCATCGCGGTCCAAGTCATCTAGATTACCACATCAGTTGGACGGACCTTGTTTTGCAGAAGATTGTAATCTGCCAAGTGCCCACACGACATGCGGATTACGCAGACTTCAAGCTAATTGCCTTGTTCGACCGCGGACTCGCCTATCTTTACGTCGGTACCTTCTTTAGCTGGAGACGACTCAGCTCGCAGTGTGTCGTCAAAGCTGATACACACTTCTGTGATGCTATTGAACACAATGGCATCATCTACGCGATCGACAAAGCAGATGGCACCACGTATTGCTGGGACGGCGCGTGTAAGTTGTTTTCGTCTGATGTTAATGATAACGGCATATGACACTGTTTGAACTTTTTGTGATGATTGGCATATCCCTGTTTGAGCATAATTTGAGTAGAACTATGGCAATGTTTTAGAGACGCCGTAAATCAGTTATATTTGGAATGAGTTAATTCATGCGATTGTGACCATGTCATTACAGCCAATTTGTACCCTTAAATAATCAAACGGTTAGGAAGAAATAGATATTCTCCTTACTTTATAGTAATCTATATACAACTAAATATTAGTGTGTATCAATAGCCATGTTAGTTTCCTCATTTTCATGATGTAGAAACATGCATCACACTGTTGGTTTCATCTAACCATACATTAGGGAAGTAAATGTGCATATGGAGAACTCTATATTTGGAAGTAGGGAAATCCTGTAATGCTTACCATGTGTACATACCTATATTCGCCCTTCAGCAATCAATGGCTAGAATAATATCCTCACAAGAATTTTGCCCACAGAATATGAGTATATAACAATGCATGGTCTGTTAGTTTCCTTGAAGAATTTGTTTGTGAGGACAGAACATGATTACATGACATGCATGACATGGTAGTTTCCTGTGAAGAATTGATTGTGAGATAACATGAGTATAACCATGCATGGCACTTGTATATTTTCGAACCCAGTATACATTTCCCTGTATTTTACTCTCAGTTCCAACAGGGACAGATCAATGATGTTTCTTGCATTATCCTACTCATACTCTGAACAATGTTGATCTTACATTAACAATGCCTGCCTTTTTGATAAGATGCAGTGTCCCTACAGTTACTGCCCTTTGTAATCACACCACCTTTGCTAAAAACAGGGAAGCACAACTGGTTCCTCGCTCGATCAGACGACGGCAAAAGACTGATGATCATTCACACACATGAGCCGGAAGAGGTATATTGCAAAAAACCCACTGTGTACAAGCACCGTGAAATACGTGAGTATCCGGACAGCGGTTGTTACGTCTATGAGCAGGATACCAGCTTGTTGGGGCCTTCAGGATTTTTGAGTTGGAGGTGGGTAAACAGCCTTGGTTCACACTCTCTGTTTCTCGGACTCAATTATCCGATTAACCAGGAGATCACCGTTGGCAAGGACTTTGACGGCAAAGAGGCTCTGTTTGCTAGGGAAAACTGTGTCTACACGGCGAGCCCTAGGACTTCGGGAGTAGACTCCTCTGATTGTCAACGATACAGCCTGCAGCCAAAAGAAGGTGAGAATGACAAAGTCATCTGGATTAACTTTGATCCTTGGATATCTCAAGTCCGACAGGTGTTGGGGATACACATAATAGGTAGGCCCACGAAGGGTCGAAATAACGTAAAGCATGGGGTCCACACATCATGTGTGTCCAGATAAATCTCATACAGATGTACTATCCACTCGGACATATCAACGTACCATCCACTCGGAAGGCAGTCAACCACTCGGTCGTACGAGTCACTCGGACGGCAACAACCACTCGGAGCATAGCTCTCCACTCGACGAACTCAATCCACTCGGCTACGACGAATCCACTCGGTTGCCTCGCAGACATTCGGATGGAGGGAGGCGAACAGTCGTGCATAGCAATTGAAGCTTCACCTTCGTAATGGATGGCATTAATGCTTGTGTAGTGGGCTGAATTACTTCCCTCACTTTTAACATAGGAGGTGAAGGGGTGGCGCACTCTATATAAGCCACCCCTCACCACTAGACTTGGTGGCTCTATCTTCTACCTCTCTCTCTTTTCTACTAGTCTCCGGACTTAGCTCAGGCAGAGGATCCGTTCTTCGCTCTCTCCCACACATATTGTAATCTCCGGATATATACTCAGATAAAACAAAGCCTCTCTGGAGCACGAGACGTAGGGTTGTTATCTCCACCATGAGAGGCCCGAACTCGCTAAAATACCGTGTCACCCATATGCATCTCGGTAGATCATGCTCCTTTACCCTACCCCCTTCGTACTGTCAGAATCGTTCCTACGACAGTTGGCGCTCACCGTGGGGCGTAGCGTCTATCGAGCCATGATGCATATGGTTATTTCTTTGACCACCGGCGGCAGATCGATTCTCGCTGGTGCCCTCTGTTCGGTTTCATCTTCATGACCTAATACATTTGTTTGTACCGTTCGTCTTCACGATGACCAAAGTATCGCAAATAGAAGCAACGGCAGCGTGAGACCAGGAAACCAATCGCACCTCCACGCACGGCACCCGGCGCCGTCCGCCTCCTCGTCGTCACGGACGGCCACCGGCGCCGTCCGCCTCCTTGTCGTCACGCACGGTCGTCGGCGCTGTCCGCCTCTTCGTCGTCACGCACGGCCTTCGACGCCATTCGCCTCGTAGTTGACTCTGGTATCGTGCTCCCGGTCGCTCCGCAGCGGCCTCCGCGGTGGAGGCGCAGGCCCGACTCAGCGCGAGCATGCAACGCTCCCTGCGCACGGCGAGTCGTCTAGCAGGCGTCAGCGGCCCGACCGCTGTCTCCGCGGTGTTGATGCAGGCCCGACGCTGCGCAGGTGTCGGGGCTGGCCGCACCCCCGTGCGCGACGACCCCTCCTGCTGGCGTCCGTCATCCTGCTGCAGCTTCCGCGATGAAGGCACAAACACGCGGCGTGGCAATCAATTGCATGCCGAAAACAGTCCACGAAAGATGGAAACTTCCATCACATGCAGAAACGGTTTGAGCTATTACTTAATTATCGCTAATTAAGGCCTCTTGCATGCAGGTGGTCGTGCGTTCAGGTTTTGGACGTGAGCATCTCCATCAATGCATCATGAGGGCACCTGTAACAGCAGCCGTCGACGAATCCTCGCCACCGATGGCTTCCGGCATCCGAGGCCAAGCGCTCGCGGACAATGGGCGCACGCGGCGGCTCCTCCCTCAGGTTCGGTTGCGGGCTGGCGGCGCTCTCGTTGTGCAACTGCCTTTCGGGATCGAGGGCATCAATCACGTCGAGCTGGCCAACCGCTCGTCCCGCTCGCTGGTTGTAATGGGATGTATCATATACTAATCATGCATATGATACTAGTGTATGATACTACATTCGTAATGCATAGTATCATATCTTGGTATCATATAGGGCTACATTTATTATCATGCATGACACAAAGTAGCACATCATTTAATATGATACGGTCTCATGATACTACCAATGATACTTTCATTATAGGCAGCCTAATCGTGCGACGTGAGCGGGCCACCTACCCGTTGATTAAGTGCATGCGCGAGAAGGAAACTGAAGGGAGTAACTCTCATAACTCTTCGAGGAGTTATTTGGCTGCCTCATTAAACGCCTCATCTGGTGAGCAAAATACGCCAGGTAATCTTGCTTGCATGCATAACCATCCGTGGACTTTAATTGTTGCAAAATAGCATCCGTGCATGGACGCTTTGTCCATCAAAATATATTCGTAGCTATGCTTGCTACTAACTTGCAGGTCACACGTCCGTCATCGTCTCCGGACAGTGGTTCACTCGGACAGACATTCCGTTTGAGCTTTATACAGACGATCAACATGTAGTCACTCGGCCGCGCGCCGTCACTCTGCTGGATACTCCATCGACACTCGGCGGAACGCGTCGTCATCACTCGGCAGCTCCGCGCATCGCCACTCGGCGAGACACGCCTTCGTCACTCGACCGCCCCGCGTGCCGTCACTCTGCTGGACGCTCCATCGCCACTCGGCGGGACGCGTCGTCATCACTCGGCAGCTTCGTGCATCACCACTCGGCGGGACACGTCGTCGTCACTCGGCAGCTCCGCGCATCGCCACTCGGTTCTCGAGTATCCTATAATTCACACATCATGTTCACTCGGAGGCCACGCCACCGAGTGTGCTTCTAAACTCGGTTGCTTATTTTCACATACTTGCTTAGTACTGGTTATTTAACTCCTGAGTCCAACTTCCATTTTAACGCATACGTCATTCGCGAACACCTTGTGTTCTTCATTTCGAGTTTGCATCGGTCCTCGGGGGCTGCAACTCAGTCGAAACACTACACTACCTTTTATTTGAGTCCGGTGCTCTAACACATCAAGTTGGATCATTCACTTCGTCAAGTTCGATCAATTCCTTCGCTCTTCTAGACACTTGTTGGTTCTGAACCAGCAAGCCCCTTGCACACCCAGCGGGTGTCTATGGGTGTCACTTTCACAAATCATTTCAGCACACATCAAATTTCCTCGAGAAATTATTACGTTGACTTCAAACACATCCGGCCGACCCCTCTGAGGAATCCTCTTCATCGTATCAATGACTTAGACCTCGTCAGGCATGAGACAAATAAGTCACTTTTGTAATCAACTTGCACACTTCACTCCTTGGCGAGTTTGCCTCTTTCGAGCATCACTCGGAAGCTCCTCCTCACCTTTACCTGAGTCCGACTCAATGAATTACAATTTATCCATTCAAAACTATATTTCCCGGGTTCCGACAGGTCCACCCTCGAAGCCTGTAGCGCGCTCGGGAGCTATGCCGCACTCGGGGCCTGCAGCTCATTCGGAATCACACTCTCCTGAGTGGTCGAGTACTTCATCACCAGTCGGGTCCTTCACTTCAACGAGTGCATTCGGATCCGCCGCTTTGGCAAGTTACATAATCACTCAGACGCTCTGCGCGCCACCTTCGTTCCTACTCAAACTTAGTTGCTCCACCGGTCTTGTTGCACCGCAACCACACTACACCGACCCCGTCGCTACATCAACTTCGAAAGCATCTGACTGACTCCTCCGAGGACCATTTTCACCACTCGGCCGCCCCGCGCGTCGCCACTCGGTTGTGCACGTCTTCACCGCTCGGCCACCCCGCGCGTCATCACTCGGCCATCCCGCGCATCACCACTTGGCTGGACACGTAGTCCTTCACTCGGCCACCTCGCACATCTTCACTCGGCCGCCCCGCGCGTCGCCACTCGGTTGTGCACGTCATCACCGCTCGACCGCCCCGCGCGTCGCCACTCGGTTGTGCACATCATCACCGCTCGGCCGGCCCGCGCGTCGCCACTCGGTTGTGCACATCATCACCGCTCCGCCGCCCCACGCGTCGTCACTCGGCCACCCCGCGCATCACCACTTGGCTGGACACGTAGTCCTTCACTCGGCCACCCTGCGCGTCGCCACTCGGTTGTGCACGTCTTCACCACTCGGCCGCCACGCGCGTCGCCACTCGATTGAGCACGTCTTCTTCACTCGGCCGCCCCGCACGTCGCGACTCGGTTGTGCACGTCTTCTTCACTCGGCCGCCCCGCACGTCGCCACTTGGTTGTGCACGTCTTCTTCACTCGGCCGCTCCACGCGTCGCCACTCGGTTGTGCACATCATCACCACTACACCCCAACACGAGAACGACTAAGTTACTCATATGATCAAACCTCATATCGCACTCTGTAGCAAGCTTACCTCTTTCGACCATCACTCGGGGGCTACGCACAGCCGTGGGCCATGCCGCCCTCAGGGGTTACCCCCATTTGATCAACATGTTGATCACATCAGGAATATTTTTCTGACCATACATGCTCGGTCCGCCGAAGATCTATAAGGGTAGCACCGTCCACTCGGACGATCGCCCAAATCATTACCTGGAGTCATCTTCAGGACTGCAAAAGGGTGAAAACGACGTTCCTCTACGGATACACTTGACCCTTATTCTTGGCTCCAAGGCGTCAGTTTCACAAACTTGGACTCAGAGATGGCATGCGCTGGTGTTCCCCCGGGATAATGAGTGGCCTCTCTCCGGAGAGACAGCCCACACACTAGCCTCGTCACTCGGGTTTCATGGCACGTCCACGTCAGACCACTAGTCTACCTCCTCCGGGAGACATACGAGTGCCACCAAGTTTTTCCTTGCAGTCAACATACCCCGATCAGTCGGGAAGCATGTCCACTCGGACAAATACCCCTTTCATGCAAAAGGGTGAAAACGAAGCTCCTCTACGGATACAATGTACTCTTACAAATACCCCTTTCATGCAAAAGCTAACGGTCAATGCAAGAAGTACTACTGGAACATTTACTCCCCGGAATGTCTAGCTTTTTTCTGCAGTCGGCAGTTTCGAGGCCAAATTCATTCATCGTGCCGAGCGCACAAAGATTCAGCTGATTGACCCAGTTCCAGGCTGAACTTATTTACCGTGCCGAGCTCATGAAGATCCATTCCGAATGCATGAAGACCCGCCATAGTTCTAGGCTGAAGTCATTTACCGTGCCGAGCGCACGAGGGTTCACCTGTTTAATTCAGTTCCAGACCAGAAGACAGGTTCTAAGACCCCCATCGACTGCCCGCAGTCGACGGCGGTCTCGGGGACTACACCCAGTGGGTGCACTCAGCGTGCCCCCACTAGAATGGTATCCACTCGGAACGGTCTGCCCGGTCCGAGTGACGGCCAAACAACAAAAAAAGACAGGCTCTAAGACTCCCGCCGACTGCCCGCAGTCGACGGTAGTCTCGGAGACTACACCCAGTGGGTGCACTCAGTGTGCCCCCACTGGAATGGTATCCACTCGGAACGGTCAGCCCGGTCCGAGTGACGGCCAAACAACAAAAAAAGATAGGCTCTAAGACTCCCGCCGACTGCCCGCAGTCGACGGCAGTCTCAGGGACTACACCCAGTGGGTGCACTCAGCATGCCCCCACTGGAATGGTATCCACTCGGAACGGTCCGCCCGGTCCGAGTGACGGCCAAACAACAACAAAAAGACACGTTCTAGGCGTGAAGAAATTCCGAGTAATCAGTTACTCGATGCAGCACCAGCTCCAAATCACTCAAAAAAAATTGCTATAAGGTGAGTTTAACGCTCCTCCATGGACCTATTTTGAGCCTTCTTCTAGGACTCAAAGCGTGAAACTCATAAGTTTGGATCTAGGACCGACTCGTATTGACGTTCCTCTGGGATAAGAATGGCATCTCTCTGAAAGAGCAATCCATGCGTCAATCTTGTTGCCCGGATTTAATGACACACCCATACTCTGATCACGAGTTAACCTCTTCCGAGAGATGAACGAATGTCACCAAGTTACTCCTCACGGGCACTTACCCCACATCAGTCGGGAAGCGCAGTGCCAGAATCCATTGAGATTTTGTTCAAACCTTGGTTGTCTGAAAGCACGATGACGGGTACCGAGTATTTCCATAATCACTCAGTCCAAATTGTGTCTTTCACAAACTCGTTCTACAAAATCACAATCGATTCGGGGGATAATGTTGGGGATACACATAATAGGTAGGCCCACGAAGGGTCGAAATAACGTAAAGCATGGGGTCCACACATCATGTGGGTCCAGATAAATCTCATACAGATGTACTATCCACTCGGACATATCAACGTACCGTCCACTCGGAAGGCAGTCAACCACTCGGTCGTATGAGTCACTCGGACGGCAACAACCACTCGGAGCATAGCACTCCACTCGACGAACTCAATCCACTCTGCTACAACGAATCCACTCGGTTGCCTCGCAGACATTCGGATGGAGGGAGGCGAATAGTCGTGCGTAGCAATTGAAGCTTCACCTTCGTAATGGATGGTATTAATGCTTGTGTAGTGGGCTGAATTACTTCCCTCACTTTTAACATAGGAGGTGAAGGGGTGGCGCACTCTATATAAGCCACCCTTCACCACTAGACTTGGGGGCTCTATCTTCTACCTCTCTCTCTTTTCTACTAGTCTTCGGACTTAGCTCAGGCAGAGGATCCATTCTCCGCTCTCTCCCACACACATCGTAATCTCCGGATATATACTCAGATAAAACAAAGCCTCTTCGGAGAACGAGACGTAGGGTTGTTATCTCCACCGTGAGAGGCCCGAACTCGCTAAAATACCGTGTCACCCATATGCATCTCGGTAGACCATGCTCATTTACCCTACCCCCTTCGTACTGTCGGAATCGTTCCCACGACAACAGGCAGTGATGTGGTTCAAGCCTTCAGGTTGATAGGTAATTGGGCTGTTGCATCGAAAAGGTGTAGTTCTGGTGTCTCCGAATCACTGGTGGCTGAAGCGGGGCTGCAAATTATGATGGTGTTGGATCATCCCTCTTCAAATGACTTGTTGTCTTTGCTGCTTGTTCTGGATGGGTAGTTCTCTCTTTTGTATGCATACTCCTTGTCATTTGGTCATCCTCGTCTATGTCACTCTTACTAAGTAATAGTTGCCTCTATTTAGAATGTCATTCTCGTCTGGATCACGAGAGTTTGAGCACTGCAGATGGGTGCATTTTGGTGGTGTAGCAAGACTTCTTATGAACTATCATGTCTTGATGTTTATGTCAGTAGTAGTCACTAGTCAGTGCTTGAATGTTGTATATATCATTGTTTCGAACTGTTTGTTGTCTCGAACTCCTGGTGGGCTAAATGAGGGCATCACCATTCTCCAGTGTTTAGACTATATCTCCTTTTTGCAAGTTATATAATTTGAGCTCAGTGTCTTTTCGATGATGTACACTTGTTTGGGCCAATGTGTCATTGAATATGGGCCGACTAGTAACGCAATGCCAAACAGGTCAATTATGACTCTCAGGCCGGGCGCTCAAAAAAAGAAAGAAAAAGGACTCTTAGGCCGACATGTGGGCACCACCGGTGTTTTCGTGCACTTGCGCGCTGAGAGCATATTGGCGCGTGTTCGAAATTCATGCTACCTTTTCATCCCCGACCTCCCGCCCCTCCCCCACCTCTAGAATCTCGATTCCTACTCTGGTTCCCCAAATCCCCCTCCTCTACTCCCTGTACTCAAGCGCACTAGCTATCATGTCGCCGGTAAACGCGGATCTCCGAGCGGGAGATCCTGAGGTCCGTCCTGCCTTCGGGCGCTGCGTGCTGTCGCTCAACAGTGGCATGGCGGCGCTTGACGACCAGTTTGCTGGCAAAGTGCTGATGGTAACCATCAATGGCGACCGGCCTCCCATCTCGTCGGACGACCTTGTCAAAGCTCTTGGCATTGCGCACGGCATCCAAATAAGTGACTTGTTCGTCGAAGTCTGTCCGCCACCAGCTGATTTCTTCGTCAGGTTTCGGACAACTTTCGACTGCAGTCGTGTGTTCGAATCTTCCCGGTGTTTGTTCTGCGATGGCGCGCTAGTGAGCTTTGATTTGTGGCACCCAGGATGGGGCTCGGTGCCCTCTGAGCTTGAGTTTTTAACAAAGCTTACCTTCCACGGCATGCCTCGACGTGCTTGGAACAGCGAGTCCATGAATGAGCTTATCAACGACCTAGGAGGTGAGCTCGTAAGTATGTTTGTTCCTCCAGACAGCTAGACTCTGACGGTTATGGCATGGATGAAGAAGCCATCCACCATACCGAAGGTGATTGGTGTTGAGATACCGGTGCAGGAACCAGGATTGTACTATTCATCGCCACCAAGGCCGCCGCGGACCACGTTAGGGATGTACCTGTATCGAGTGTTCGTGCATGTCGAAGAAGTGGTCAATCCATCAATCGAAGTCCTGCCGCCGCCGCTGGTGCCAGGATCCGTCGACGACGTCCATTACAGGAGTCAACGTCAGACTTTCCCCGTGTTGCTCGGAACGATGGATGGCATAGGGCCTACTCCATCGCGCGGCGGAGGCCACTGCTTCTTTGGGAGAAGAGGCAGGGTTGGCTGCCTGGATGTGCTCTAATTTGAGGTAACAACTGAATCTTCTCAGATACTAGTTAAATCCGAGCCATCGGTGTGAAGCACTGATGTGCCAGTATATTTGATTGTGACCTGTACTATTTTTGTACCTGAACATTTTATAGAAAGGGGTGTACGTCAAGTTAATGTGCTAGCAGAACTTATTGTGTTGTCTGTTTGTTTACTTTGCACAGCATTTCAAGATATTTCCCTGTCATTGATAAAGACGATGAACGGTTATGTATGAGTTCGTTGGCTTCAACATAGCCCTACCCGTAGGGATCCACTGCTTTCACCCTGATTGTGCTACCTGGGTGAAATTTTTGTATGCAAGTTCAGTGTGCTATGATGTTCTATATGATTGTGTCAAATATCTAAGTTTGTACTGAGCATCAGCAATGCATATGGCTGAAAGATGTATTTACGAGCATCGACCGATGGGTCTCTCTCTCTCTCTCACACACACACACACACAAGTGGGACCGTTGAATTATTTCTTCGCTTGTGATAGCTTTTAATTAGGTTCCACTGTACTCTAACTTTTTTCTTAAGTTATTAATTGAGGTCAGCGACTTCAAAAAGTTGTACAGAAGCCTTGTTTGGACCTTTTCAGGCGTCGTTGAATGTGGACTGAGTAGCCATGTAAAGTTGTACTGTACTACACAGGGCTTTTTCGTTGAACATCAGCAATGCAACTGGACCGATAGTTGTACACAAGATCCTAAAATAAGCGCAGCCTAGCCTGTGTTTCTTTTAATAAAATGCACAGCTTAGTTCATTTTTTATATAATAAGATTACCAAGCGCAACTTAATTTTTTTATAATATTCCTATCTCAATATTATTTTTTATACGAAATGCTTAGTCCGGACCATCATTGTTTTTTCACCCATCCCAGAAAATGGGTCTATTTCTACTAAAATCAAATGGCTTGTAAATTATCAGAAATGATAAATGGGCTTCATGTATGCAATATTATTTTTCAGCCAGCCCAGTAAATAGGCGTATTCGAATAAATAATCAAATGCGCTGTAAATTATCATAAATAGTAAATCGGCATTATTATTTTTACCCAGCCCAGGAAATAGATTATTTTTTGAGTCAAAACCCAAGAAATAGATGTATTGGCAAACAAAATGAAATGGGTTGTAAAACCTATATAAATGGGCTGCATTCCGCCACAGCTTTCGAAGCTGACTTTGCTTGCCCACTAGACGAAGCCTGCGCAAGGTGTTCTCCATTTAGTGAACAAAACGATTTTATGGTCTAAAACAAAAAGTCAACAAATTATTATGACATCTATAGTCGTTGGATTGACATCCAACGGCGATCCTACTTCTTCAAGCTCTGGTCTAGTTGCTCTTGCTCCAGCCGCCAAAACCATCGCCGGCTGGAGCGCCTGCATCTGCCTCCCATGGTCGGCTGTGCTGTCGCGCAGGCCTCACCGCCCCACCCTACTCCCAATGGTGGCCAGGTCATACCTGTACTCTCCCATACCTTCTGTTATTCTCTGGCGAAGGCAGCCTCACCCGGCAGCCGAACCAGTCCCTCGTACTCCCCTCCGCCAGGGATTCCAGTGCCCCTTGTTCCACGACTCCAGATCGTTCCCATCTTAGGCCTCGCCGCTGTCCACCGCCGTGGACCGCTCAACGATGCGTGGTCAACAACGAGAGCCAACATGGAGTACGTCGAGAGTCTGACAGCTGGGAACCACCAGCTACATCTTCGCACGCAAGCTAGTGGCTCCTTATTATGCGGGAATAAATGATTCCTCTCCCTAACAGGTTGGACCCACCAGCTACAATTTTCGCATGCAAGGATGTTCATTCTTATTACGCGAAAAAAAGTCCCCCCCCCATGACAACTGGGACCCACGAGCTACATCTTCGCACTGAAGGAAGTGCCTCCTTATTACGCGCAAGAAAAATGATTCCTCCCCCTGCTAGCTTGGACCCACCTGATTCAAAGGCTGACTTGTGGGCCTACTAAGTTGACACGTATGCAGGGCTTTGTTAACCTAGTCAACAAACGATTCTAGCAGCAGTGATCGTTGGATTAACATCCAACGGCCGCACGGCTTCTTCAATCTCTGATCTTCTTGCTCCAGGTGCCGAAACCAGCGCCGGCTGGACCGTCTGCTACTGCCTCCCGTGGCCGGCTGTGCTGTCACCACTGGCCATGCCATCCCTCTACTCACCCACAGCTCCTGTTATTCTCCGGTGACGGCATCCTCACACCGCAGCCGAAGCAGTCAACCCTCCTTCTCCCCTCCGCATGGGCATCCACTGCAGCGTCTTCCCCGGCTCCGCGTCATTCCCTTCCTAGGCCTCGCTGTCGTCCACCACCTTAGTGCTCTCGGCGCGGCGTGGTCAACGTGGTCAACGAATGACAGCCATCGGAAGAGGACTTTAGGCTATGAGGCTGACAGCTGGACCCACCAGCTACATCTTTGAACACAAGGAAGTGCCTCCTTATTACTCGCAAAATAAAAATGATTCCTCCCCCTGACTGCAGGGACCCACCAGCTATATCTTCGCATGCATAGAAGTTTGTCCTTATCCTCCCTGACAGCTGGGACCCACCCGGTCGAAGCGTACGTAGCGTTGTCTGTCTGGTCGCGAACGTGTACGTACATACTGGTCGATCGGTCTCTCTGCAACGATGAACCGTGCCCGAGCAAGCAGCGGCACGTGTAGTAGTAGAGCCCCTGACGTAGCAGTTCGGGAAGTCCCTTCTAAACTGTGTGCACATACGTACAGCCCGATCGCAAAAATACGGCCACGTACATACATACGGGCGGGGTCTCGAACGCGTACTCGCGCATACATACACGGCTAGGGCTCGTGTACATGGAGAGGCAGCGGACGGCAGCAACGACGTCCTATTCATCGGGAGCCAACCGGCTTGGTCGGAACAGCCGAAACAAGGTCTGGCTTACCGCAGAACGGAGGAAACGACCTTTCTATTCGACCGCGTACAGTCGAAACGGGGTCCTGTTCATTGGGAAGGATCTAGCGTACCGCAAAAAGGAGGAAACAGACTTCTGTTCCAGTGCCTACGGTCGAAACGGGGGTCCTGTTCATCGGGAGGGGTGTGGCGTACCGCAAAACGGAGGAAACAGACTTGTGTTGGAGCGTTACGGTCGAAACGGGGGTCCTGTTCATCGGGAGGGGTGTGGCGTACTACAAAACGGGACTCCACGGGCTACTGTTCATCCACCGTCGACTTCCTCCAGCCTACACCTGCTACTGTTCATCCACCGTCGACATCCTCCTGCCTCCACCAGCTACTATTCATCCACGAGGTCCTGTTCATCCAACCTCCACCGGCTACTGTTCAACCAGCCCTCCACGGGGTCCTGTTCATCCAGCCTCCACGGGGTCCTATTCAACCAGCCCTCCACGGGGTCCTTCCACCGGCTACTGTTCATCCACCCCCACCAGCTCCTCGATCGGGGTCCGGTTCATCATGCTTCAACGGCCTCTACTACCATGGGGTCCTGTTCATCCAACCCCCACCGGGAACTGTTCATCCAACCCCAACAACGGTCACTGTTCATCAAGAGGCAGCAGCAGGTTCGATCGGCTTCCGTTAGCAGCAGTAGCGAAGGAATCGCTCGGGTTCGGTTAACAACCAGGGATCGATCGCTCGGGTTCAGTAACGTAGCTAGTGCAATCGCTCGGGTTCAGTAAGCGAACGCCTCGCTCGGGTTCAGTTAGAGCCCAACGCCTCGCACCCACGTGTGTAAGTGTACGAGAGAAACGCGCAATCCCTCCGTGCATCGCTCGGCCCCGACCACCCACCGTAACCGGGAACTCCCCGAAATCTTCCTCGCCCTCACTTCTACCATGATTTTTTCCATCATGGACGGCCCAAAGAATGTCATGCAGGTGCGTCCCCGGCCCGCCCAGGACAAAAAAACCCATTTTCTGTCATGATTTTTTGTCATAGAAGTAGGAGCCCACCACATCTGTGATGATACGTCCTTTTGTCACAATTATCGTCATAGAAGTGTCATAAGCATGACAGGAAAAAAATTCGTTCGGCCCAAAATGTCACAGATGTGTCTTTTTTTTGTAGTGGACCTTGCCGCAGCATCCACTGCCAAGACCGATCTCGACCAACAGGTGGCCAAACTGACTGAAGAGCTTGCCGGGAGCACCAAGGAGGTCACGACCCTCAAGGAGGAGGCGCGGAAAGCAGAGATTCTTCTGAAGGACGTGCAATCGCAGCTCTCCTCCAAGAGCCAAGGCCTTGAGACCGCCAACGGCACCATTGAAGATTTGAAGGCCAGGATTGGCACCCTGGAGAGCTTGGCCGAGTCCAGTGGGGCTCGCGAAAAGCAGCTGGCGAAGGACCTGGATACCACAAGGATCCTCCGGAAAGATGCAGAGGACAAACTGGCGAACCACACCGAGCAGGTCAACCTCTGGATCAAGAGTTTGATCGACGTTGCTGAGCGTCTCACTGCCCAAACTGCAGTGATGGGCATGGAAGGGCCAGTCTTCTCGGCCAGTATGCATGAAGTCCCCAGCGTCAAGCTAGGGCTCTTCTTCAGCGAGTTGATCGAAAAGCTGAAGGCACACGAAGAGGGAAGGGCCGGTCGCTTTGCAAGTGAATCCCGGAAGCTTGCCCGCAATGCCCTCTTCATGGTTTTGAGCAACATCGCCTACCGCCAACCGGACATCGACCTTGCTGACGGCTTTAGGAGGCTGCCGGAGGATGCAGACACTTCTGCTGCCGAGGAGAAGGCCGCCCCCTATGCCGACAAGGTCCTTGCCGTCCCCATTATTCCGCGGATTCGCTAGGCACGGCCTTGAACTATTCTTGCCATCGCGCTGTCCTGTAACAAAACATGGTGCATGTCCTGTATTTAGACATCGTACTGCTTATGCTTGTGTGGAACTGATGTCTTTATTTAATCTCATCTGCATGTCTTATCCCTTTTGAGTTCACCCATTGGTGTTTGTACGATTAGTCTTTGTGCGTATTTTGGTTGCCTGCCGGTATCATACTGCCGCGATTGTCGTAAGGGTCGGGCCTTAGCAGTTATCTTGGCAAGGATACATCCCGGTAGGTTTTTCCTTGGCAGTTTTTGACGCAGCCTCCCATTTCTGCGAGCAAGCTCAGAACAGAGCGGGGGCGCAGACAAGAAACAAGTAAAGTGCCATCACATGAAAGATTTCCTCATACGAACATCTTGGTATCCGAGGGATAAGCAAGTGCAAATTTTAGGTCTATAACGAAGCAACGATTGCGTGGACTTAGCTTTCATTCTCGCTCCCCTCCTCCCCCTTCATCCACGTCCGCTTGTCGCGTTCGCATGCTTTGGGAAGGATGGCACTGCGTGCGTTGCCCTCCGGCTCCCGGCAGGTGCCGGCAAGAATCATATGTATCTTGCGGGCGGCAGGACGCGAAGCAAGGCACGACCGGTTTCTCTCTCCTTGTCCCCACACTTTTTTTAAACAATCTGACGGCAGCTGGCATAAAAGTCATGCTAACGTGGACGGCCTTGCCGCAGCGTACTTGTTGGGGCGTCAATCAACGGATTCGCACCGACGCTCTACTCAGGATTTCCCTAGGCAGGGTAAATGCTGGACCGAGTATCCCTAGGCAGGATAGCTCGATTGCCGATAAGTGAGAGTGGCGGAGAGAGAAACCTTGTACCCCTACACCTTGTTCCTTTTCCTGCTGCAGCCGCGGCGGAAAAAGGCGACGAAGATTGGACAGGATGGGCGGGGGAGCGATACCGCTCCCCTCCCGTCCTACTATGCCCTGTCTTTTCTTGGGCGTCATGGATGATGAAGCCGTCGATGAAGAGAACGATGATGAAGATGACGCGCTGGTTGTACTCTCGGGTTCGCACAAGCGCTTCCCCCTACCTGGCGCGCCAAAGATGTCGTGGGAAAACAAGGCCACCTATGGGGCCATCGGCCCCTTGTGGTTCGGCAGGGGGAAGGACGCATTGCACAAAGAGCGGAGGGCGCAGAGCAGCACGACATCGATCACACGGGCAGTTTTTACCTAGGTTCAGGCTGCCGCGAGGCGTAAAACCCTACTCCTGCTTTGGTGGATTGATGAGAAGACCGTGGTGGAGACGCAACGCTCTAGCCCGACAAGTCACCTCTGGGCGAGAGCAGCTACGCGCGTTTGAGTGTACAAGGGTCCGAATCCTTTCTAAGGTTGCCATGGCCCTCCTTTTATAGATCAAGGGGTCACCACAATGGCAAATCAGTCATTGTGTACTGATTAGATAGCAAACAGTGCTATCATACCTAACTCTGCAGACAGGACAGAGTGCATTAAATGCACCGCTTAGTGTCACATCGTAGCGTAGCCCGGCAAGCCTGGCCGTGCTGTTCAGCCACCTTCTCGCCTGCCTGCATGACACGTCCCTGGACGGGTGTCATTTGGAGGTGATTTCCTCTGGAAGCGGCTGCCACATGCCAAATAACGGCCACTTAGCCACTTGGGGGCTCGACACCGCACCGATCGATGACTTGCGTTGCTGTGAGGTGGAGCGGTGGAGCCTTGGCGGGGTAATCCACCCTTAGTGTCCCCGGCAAGCCTGCCGGTGCAATCTTGAGACTTGTCTTTGGGGCAACCTCGTCCTCGCCAGGCTCGCTTGCCCGGCAAGGGAGGTTTTTCCTTAGTGGTATCTTGCTCCTTTGGTTGGTCTTGGTCTTCTTGATCCGCCCTTTGATTTCTCAAAGAGCTGATCTCTTCTGCTTGGTCTAGTCTTGGATGCTGAGAGTCGCCGGACTGGAGGGTTGCTGTCCATGCACAAGTCAAGGGAAAACATACACCCTTGTTTGTGTTCCCCGACACAACCCTACTATCCAATCAGACGATTCAGTCTTTGATACACAGTCAGAGAATGTGGAACCAACTGCTCCTCCTCTAATGCTTGAGCCCGTGGAAACACCAGCAGATTCAGTTTTGGTCCCACATTCAGAGATGGTGGAACCTGTCAACACTACAATAACTGAGTCTGCAGATAGAATCTCAATTGACACTTCAATGGCCATAAACTGTATGATGCCCTTGGACACGGCTGACTCGAGCTCTATGATTACTGTCATTTCTTCACAGAAGCAGCGCAAGGGGAAGATGTAGGCGCCTATGGATATCTCCACTCTTCGTCGCAGCAACAGGACAAACAAATATGATGGCCTCCGTGTTACCCCGCCAACTGATTCACGCCCAACTAAATCCAAGGTCAGGCCGCGCATCATTCCATCTGCTGCAACTGCTAATGAAGTTGCTACAACTGAAGAATCTATTTTTGAAGTTCAAGGTACTGCTGCCCCACCACCAACTTCTATTCCGGAGATGCAGGCCATTGGTACGCACCTGTGTGCGATCCCAGAAGAGGAGTTGACCATCATGGCCCTCACTAAAGAGTAGGGTGCATTATCATCACCAAGCTAGCTCTCTGAACTATCTTTTATTTTCATGGTACTTTTGCAAAATTGGAACGTGCTTTGTTGGAACGTTCGCGGTCTTAATTCCCCTGATAAACACTTAGCGCTCGGCAATGCTATCAATGCTAGTGGTTGTGCGGTTATTTGCTTACAAGAATTTAAGATTCCTGTGTTTGATGCTTCGTCTTTAAAAGCTTTATGTCCACAGCGCTTTGATCAGTTTGCTTTCATTCCATCTCAAGGGGCGTCTGGTGGCATTATTACTATTTGGAATAGCAGTATATTCTCGGGCAGGGTATTTTTATCTGAACCATTTACGCTAGGGGTAGAATTCACTCCACGCAATCTAGTCAACGTTTACGGTCCATGTCAAGGTGAACCACGGATCACGTTTACTAATTGGCTTTTTGACTTGGACATCCCACCCTCTGAGGACTGGCTTCTACTTGGCGATTTTAATTACATTCGCTCACCTGATAATTGCAATAAGCCTGGTGGTAAGGTGCCAGACATGTTTACTTTCAATGATTTCATTCATGAACATAACCTCACTGAACTCCCCATCAAAGGGCGAGCATACACATGGTCAAACATGCAGCAACAACCACTGCTCGAGCAGCTCGATTGGTTCTTCGCCACGCTTAACTGGACTTCATCGTTCCCCAATACAATGGTAAACCCGCTAGGGAAACCAATATCTGATCATACACCTTGTTCGGTTATCATCCAAACGACGATCCCAAAAAGTAAACTCTTCAGGTTTGAATCATACTGGATTGCCCACCCAGGATTTATGGATGTGGTTGCTCAAGCTTGGAACCGGCCCACCAAGTTTAACAAGAACTCGAACATTGCAGCCAGACTAGGTCAGAACCTCAAGGCAGTACGACATGCTTTAAAACAATGGAGTAAGAAAATTTCCCATCTTAAGATTGCTATTGAGAACACAAATAAAGCCCTCTTAGAACTTGATAATATTGAAGACCGCCCCACACTAACTACTCCCGAAAGGAATTTCCGTAACATACTTAAGAAGCATTTGCTCCAACTACTGCAATACCAAAAGGAATACTGGCAAAAATGATGCACAATCAGATGGATTCAATTCGGAGATGAGAATTCCAAGTTTTTTCAGGCAGTTGCAACTGAAAGATATAGGAAAAACTGCATCAGCATCTTGAAAACAAATGATGGAGTGGAGGTTGATGATCATGCTGGAAAGGAGTCAATCATTTTTGAGACTTTCAAAGGAAGAATGGGACAAGCCAATCTTCAACCAATGAAATTCAAACTAGCCAAGCTACTTCGTGAGGAGGTGGTTTTTAACAACCTCATTGCACCTTTCACACACAAAGAGATAGATGAGGTTGTCAACGAGATGCCCTCTGACCGAGCGTCGGGCCCTGATGGTTTTAATGGGGCGTTTTTGAAAGCTTTTTGGCCAATCATCAAACAGGATTCTTACCTTCTCTGTAATGAATTGCACCAGGGAAACCTTAACCTGGAAAGCATAAATGCAGGGCATATCACTCTCATCCCGAAGATCAACGTGCCAAAAACTGTCAATGATTTCCGTCCGATCACCCTCCTCAACCGCTGTCTGAAACTGATCACTAAGATACTGGCCAACCGTCTTCAAAAAATCATCCTCCAAATTGTGCACAGGGATCAATCCACGACTGCCTAGCTTGGGCCTTCGAATACATCCACCAATGCCAGGCTTCCAAGAAAGAGATAGTCCTCCTAAAATTGGATTTTGCCAAAGCATTTGACACCATTGAACATTCGGCCATGCTTCTGATTATGAAAAACATGGGGTTCCCGCACAAATGGCTTGATTGGATGGAAAGTATCTTCTCATCTGGAAAATCTTCAGTCTTATTGAATGGGGTGCCGGGTTGTCAATTCCATTGTAAGTGTGGTGTGCACCAAGGGGATCCACTATCTCCATTGATCTTTGTCCTGGCAGCCGATCTGCTCCAAGCCGCTATCAGTGAAGCGCTCGAGCAAAACCTGATCAAACACCCAATTCCTCCCAAAGGCGATGCAAAATATCCAGTGATTCAATATGCAAACGACACCATAATCGTCCTGCCTGCCTACCATGACCAAGCTGCTAAGCTAAAGCAAATACTCGAAGATTATGCCACCTCTATAGGTCTCAAGATCAATTTCCACAAATCTACTCTTGTGTCCTTCAACACACGAGCAGGCAAATGCAATGACCTGGCCACTTTGTTTGGTTGTACACAAGCAAGCATGCCCTTCACCTACCTAGGTTTGCCCCTTGGCACCACTCGGCCCTCTGTTCTTGCCATGACACCCTTTGTATGCAAAGCTGAAAGGAAGATCACAACGACCATGTCTCTCATGTCTTACGCTGGAAAGTTGGCCCTGCTCAACTCCCTCATCACCTTGCTTGCCATCTACCCCATGGGAACCTTGCGACTCCCGCCAAAAATACTTGCTCAGCTGGACAAAATACGCAGACATTGCCTTTGGAATAAACGAACTTCAGATGGAGACAAAAGCAATTCCCTAGATGCCTGGGATATGGTTTGCCGACCCAAGAAGAGTGGAGGGCTTGGTGTCCTAAACTTGAGAGTACAAAATGATGCCCTACTACTCAAATTCCTCCACAAATTCTACAATAGACTGGACATTCTGTGGGTACAACTTATATGGGACACATATTATGTTAACTCTGTTCCCCACGCCATAGATGCTTGTGGATCCTTTTGGTGGTGGGGCCTAATCCACTTAATGCCAATCTACCGTGGCATCACCCAGGTGCAGGTAAACTGTGGTACATCCGCACTGTTCTGGAAAGATGATTGGAACCATGCCATCTACGCTGAGAAATACCCACGGGCATACTCATATGTCTGTTGGAAATATGCCCTAGAGGCAATAATAAAATGGTTATTATTATATTTCCTTGTTCATGATAATTGTCTATTGTTCATGCCATAATTGTATTAACCGGAAACCATAATACATGTGTGAATACATAGACCACAGCATGTCCCTAGTGAGCCTCTAGTTGACTAGCTCGTTGATCAATAGATGGTTGTGGTTTCCTGACCATGGACATTGGATGTCGTTGATAACGGGATCACATCATTAGCAGAATGATGTGATGGACAAGACCCAATCCTAAGCATAGCACAAGATCGTGTAGTTCGTTTGCTAGAGCTTTTCTAATGTCAAGTATCATTTCCTTAGACCATGAGATTGTGCAACTCCCAGATACCGTAGGAATGCTTTGGGTGTATCAAATGTCACAACGTAACTGGGTGACCATAAAGGTGCACTACAGGTATCTCCGAAAGTGTCTGTTGGGTTGGCACGAATCGAGACTGGGATTTGTCACTCCGTATGACGGAGAGGTATATCTAGGCACACTCAGTAATGCATCATCATAATGAGCTCAATGTGACTAAGGAGTTAGCCACGGGATCATGCGTTACGGAACGAGTAAAGAGACTTGCCGGTAACGAGATTGAACAAGGTATAGGGATACCGACAATCGAATCTCGGGCAAGTAACATACCAATGGACAAAGGGAATTGTATACGAGATTGATTGAATCCCCGACATCGTGGTTCATCTGATGAGATCATCATGGAACATGTGGGAGCCAACATGGGTATCCAGATCCCGCTATTGGTTATTGACCGGAGAGGTGTCTCGGTCATGTCTGCATGGTTCCCGAACCCGTAGGGTCTACACACTTAAGGTTCCGTGACGCTAGAGTTGTTATGGGAAATTGTATGTGGTTACCGAAAGTTGTTCGGAGTCTTGGATGAGATCCCAGACGTCACGAGGAGTTCCGGAATGGTCCGGAGGTAAAGATTTATATATGGGAAGTCCTATTTTGGCCACCGGAAAATGTTCGAGGTTTTTCGATATTGTACCGGGAAGGTTCTAGAAGGTTCCAGAGTGGGGCCCACCTGCATGGGAGGACCCACATGAACGTGGGTAGTGGAAGCAAGTCCCCACACCCCTGGTCAAGGCGCACCTAGATCCCCCCTTAGAAGGAATAAGATCATATCCCGAAGGGATAAGATCAAGATCCCTAAAAAGGGGGGATAACAATCGGTGGGGAAGGGAAAGGATGGGATTTCTTTCCTCCCACCTTTGCCAACGCCCCAATGGACTTGGAGGGCAAGAAACCAGCCCCCTCCACCCCTATATATAGTGGGGAGGTGCATGGGAGCTGCAACTCTTCCCCTGGCGCAGCCCTTCCCCCCTCCAACTCCTCCTCCTCCTCCGTAGTGCTTGGCGAAGCCCTGCCGGAGAACCGCAAGCTCCACCACCACGCCGTCGTGCTGCCGGAGCTCTCCCTCAACTTCTCCTCTCCCCTTGCTGAATCAACAAGGAGGAGACGTCCCCGGGCTGTACGTGTGTTGAACGCGAAGGCGCCGTCCGTTCGGCGCTTGAATTGGATCTTCCGCGATTTGATTCGCCGCGAGTACGACTCCATCAACCGCATTCTTGTAACACTTCCGCTTAGCGATCTTCAAGGGTATGAAGATACACTCCCTCTCTCTCATTGCTAGCATCTCCTAGATTGATCTTGGTGACACGTAGGAATTTTTTTTGAATTATTACTACGTTCCCCAACAGTGGCATCATGAGCTAGGTCTATGCGTAGATTCTATGCACGAGTAGAACACAAGTAGTTGTGGGCGATGATTTGTTCAATTTGCTTACCGTTACTAGTCCTATCTTGATTCGGCGGCATTGTGGGATGAAGCGGCCTGGGCCGACCTTACACGTACGCTTACGTGAGACAGGTTCCACCCACTGACATGCACTTGTTGCATAAGGTGGCTAGCGGGTGTCTGTCTCTCCCACTTTAGTCGGATCGGATTTGATGAAGAGGGTCCTTATGAAGGGTAAATAGCAATTGGCATATCACCGTTGTGGCTTTTGCATAGGTAAGAAACGTTCTTGCTAGAAACCCATAGTAGCCACGTAAAAGTTTGCAACAACAATTAGAGCACGTCTAACTTGTTTTTGCAGGGTATGCTATGTGATGTGATATGGCCAAAAGGATGTGATGAATTATATATGTGATGTATGAGATTGATCATGTTCTTGTAATAGGAATCACGACTTGCATGTCGATGAGTATGACAACCGGCAGGAGCCATAGGAGTTGTCTTAATTTATTGTATGACCTGCGTGTCAATGAAAATGCTATGTAATTACTTTACTTTATTGCTAACCATTAGCCATAGTAGTAGAAGTAATAGTTGGCGAGACAACTTCATGAAGACACGATGATGGAGATCATGATGATGGACACCATGGTGTCATGCCGGTGACGATGGTGATCATGCCGCGCCTCGAAGATGGAGATCAAAAGCGCAAGATGTGTCACTTTATGATTTGCATGTGATGTTTATCATGTTTACATCTTATTTGCTTAGAACGACGGTAGCATAAATAAGATGATCCCGCACTAAAAATTTCAAGAAATGTGTTCCCCCTAAGTGTGCACCATTGCGAAGGTTCGTTGTTTCGAAGCACCACGTGATGATCGGGTGTGATAGATTCTAATGTTCGCATACAACGGGTGTAAGCCAGATTTACACATGCGAAACACTTAGGTTGACTTGACGATCCTAGCATGTACAGACATGGCCTCGGAACACGAGAGACCGAAAGGTCGAACATGAGTCGTATAGTAGATGCGATCAACATGGAGATGTTCACCGTTGATGACTAGTCCGTCTCACGTGATGATCGGACACAGCCTAGTCGATTCGGATCATGTATCACTTAGATGACTAGAGGGATGTCTATCTGAGTGGGAGTTCATTAAATAATTTGATCAGTTGAACTTAATTATCATGAACTTATTCTAAAATTGTCTTTACAACCTATCCTGTAGATCCAATAGCCCACGCTAATGTTGCCCTCAACTTCAACACGTTCCTAGAGAAAACCAAGCTGAAAGACGATGGTAGCAACTATACGGACTGGGTCCGTAACTTGAGGATCATCCTCATAGCTGCCAAGAAAGCATATGTCCTTGAAGCACCGCTAGGTGACGCACCCATTGTCCCAGCAACTCAAGACGTTATGAACGCCTGGCAGTCGCGTAGTGATGATTACTCCCTGGTTCAGTGCGGCATGCTTTACAGCTTAGAACCGGGGCTCCAAAAGTGTTTTGAGCAACACGGAGCATATGAGATGTTCCAAGAGCTGAAAATGGTTTTCCAAGCTCATGCCCGGGTCGAGAGATATGAAGTCTCCAACAAGTTCTACAGTTGTAAGATGGAGGAAAACAGCTCTGTCAGCGAGCATATACTCAAAATGTCTGGGTTGCACAACCGCTTGTCTCAGCTGGGAGTTAATCTTCCAGATGACTCGGTCAATGACAGGATCCTCCAGTCGCTTCCACCTAGCTACACGAGCTTTGTGATGAACTACAATATGCAAGGGATGGAGAAGTCCATTCCTGAGTTATATTCAATGCTGAAATCAGCGGAGGTGGAGATCAAAAAGGAACATCAAGTGTTGATGGTGAATAAGACCACTAGTTTCAAGAAAGGCAAGGGTAAGAAGAACTTCAAGAAGGACGGCAAGGGAGTTGCCGTGCCCGGTAAGTCAGTTGCCGGGAAGAAGCCAAAGAATGGACCCAAGCCTGAGACTGAGTGCTTTTATTGCAAGGGAAATGGTCATTGGAAGCGGAACTGCCCCAAGTACTTAGCGGATAAGAAGGCCGGCAACGCCAAAGGTATATATGATATACATGTTATTGAAGTGTACCTTACCAGCGCTCGTAGTAGCTCCTGGGTATTTGATACCGGTGCAGTTGCTCACATTTGTAACTCAAAACAGGAGCTACGGAATAAGCGGAGACTGTCGAAGGACGAGGTGACGATGCGCATCGGGAATGGTTCCAAGGTCGATGTGATCGCCGTCGGCACGCTACCTCTACATTTACCTTCGGGATTAGTTCTAAACCTCCATAATTGTTATTTAGTGCCAGCTTTGAGCATGAACATTGTATCTGGATCTCGTTTAATGCGAGATGGCTACTCATTTAAATCTGAGAATAATGGTTGTTCTATTTATATGAGAGATATGTTTTATGGTCATGCCCCGCTGGTCAATGGTTTATTTTTATTGAATCTCGAACGTGATGTTACACATATTCATAGTGTGAATGCCAAAAGATGTAAGGTTGATAATGATAGTCCCACATACTTGTGGCACTGCCGCCCTGGTCACATTGGTGTCAAACGCATGAAGAAACTCCATGCAGATGGACTTTTGGAGTCTCTTGATTATGAATCATTTGACACGTGCGAACCATGCCTCATGGGCAAAATGACCAAGACTCCATTCTCCGGAACAATGGAGCGAGCAACCAACTTATTGGAAATAATACATACTGATGTATGCGGTCCAATGAGCGTTGAGGCTCGCGGTGGCTATCGTTATGTTCTCACCCTCACTGATGACTTAAGTAGATATGGGTATGTCTACTTAATGAAACACAAGTCTGAGAACTTTGAAAAGTTCAAGGAATTTCAGAGCGAGGTAGAGAATCAACGTGACAGGAAAATAAAGTTTTTACGATCAGATCGTGGAGGAGAATACTTGAGTCACTAGTTTGGCACGCACTTAAGGAAATGTGGAATTGTTTCACAACTCACGCCGCCTGGAACACCTCAGTGTAATGGTGTGTCCGAACGTCGTAATCGCACTCTATTGGATATGGTGCGATCTATGATGTCTCTTACCGATCTACCGCTATCATTTTGGGGTTATGCTTTAGAGACTGCCGCATTCACTTTAAATAGGGCACCGTCTAAATCCGTTAAGACGACACCGTATGAATTATGGTTTGGGAAGAAACCTAAGCTGTCGTTTCTGAAAGTTTGTGGATGCGATGCTTATGTCAAGAAACTTCAACCTGAAAAGCTCGAACCCAAATCGGAAAAATGCGTCTTCATAGGATACCCTAAGGAAACTATTGGGTATACCTTCTACCTCAGATCCGAAGGCAAGATCTTTGTTGCCAAGAATGGATCCTTTCTAGAGAAAGAGTTTCTCTCGAAAGAAGTAAGTGGGAGGAAAGTAGAACTTGACGAGGTACCCCCTCTTGAACCGGAGAGTAGCGCAGCTCAGGAAGATGTTTCTGTGGTGCCTACACCGACTAGAGAGGAAGTTAATGATGATGATCATGAAACTTCGGGTCAAGTTGCTACTGAACTTCGTAGGTCCACGAGGACACGTTCCGCACCAGAGTGGTACGGCAACCCTGTCCTGGAAATCATGTTGTTAGACAACGGTGAACCTTCGAACTATGAAGAAGTGATGGCGGGCCCGGATTCCAACAAATGGCTTGAAGCCATGAAATCCGAGATAGGATCCATGTATGAAAACAAAGTATGGACTTTGACGGACTTGCCCGATGATCGGCAAGCCATAGAGAATAAGTGGATCTTTAAGAAGAAGACTGACGCGGATGGTAATGTGACCGTCTATAAGGCTCGGCTTGTCGCTAAGGGTTATCGACAAGTTCAAGGGGTTGACTACGATGAGACCTTCTCACCCGTAGCGAAGCTGAAGTCCGTCCGAATCATGTTAGCAATTGCCGCATTCTATGATTATGAGATCTGGCAAATGGACGTCAAAACGGCATTCCTTAATGGTTTCCTTAAGGAAGAATTGTATATGATGCAGCCGGAAGGTTTTGTCGATCCTAAGAATGCTGACAAAGTATGCAAGCTCTAGCGCTCCATCTATGGGCTGGTGCAAGCATCTCGGAGTTGGAACATTCGCTTTGATGAAATGATCAAAGCGTTTGGGTTTATACAGACTTATGGAGAAGCCTATATTTACAAGAAAGTGAGTGGGAGCTCTGTAGCATTTCTCATATTATATGTGGATGACATACTGTTGATGGGAAATGATATAGAACTTTTGGAAAGCATAAAGGCCTACTTGAATAAGTGTTTTTCAATGAAGGACCTTGGAGAAGCTGCTTACATATTAGGCATCAAGATCTATAGAGATAGATCGAGACGCCTCATTGGTCTTTCACAAAGCACATACCTTGACAAGATATTGAAGAAGTTCAATATGGATCAGTCCAAGAAGGGGTTCTTGCTTGTATTGCAAGGTGTGAGATTGAGCGCA
Source organism: Thinopyrum elongatum (assembly GCA_011799875.1). Classification (NCBI taxonomy): domain Eukaryota; kingdom Viridiplantae; phylum Streptophyta; class Magnoliopsida; order Poales; family Poaceae; genus Thinopyrum; species Thinopyrum elongatum. The sequence continues at coordinate 561,393,047 of CM022301.1, forward strand.
GCTCAACGCCCGACCTCGGCAGAAGAAAGAGAAAAGATGAGTGTCATCCCCTATGCCTCAGCCATAGGCTCTATTATGTATGCCATGCTGTGTACCAGACCTGATGTGAACCTTGCCATAAGTTTGGTAGGGAGGTACCAAAGTGATCCCGGAATGGAACACTGGACAGCGGTCAAGAATATCCTGAAGTACCTGAAAAGGACTAAGGATATGTTTCTCGTTTATGGAGGTGCCGAAGAGCTCATCGTAAAGGGTTACATCGATGCTAGCTTTGACACAGATCTGGATGACTCCAAGTCACAAACCGGATACGTGTACATTTTGAATGGTGGGGCAGTCAGCTGGTGCAGTTGCAAGCAAAGCGTCGTGGTGGGATCTACATGTGAAGCGGAGTACATAGCTGCTTCGGAAGCAGCTCAGGAAGGAGTCTGGATGAAGGAGTTTATCACCGACCTAGGAGTGATTCCCAATGCGTCAGGCCCGATGACTCTCTTCTGTGACAACACTGGAGCTATTGCCATTGCCAAGGAGCCCAGGTTTCACAGGAAGACCAAGAACATCAAGCGCCGCTTCAACTCCATTCGTGAATATAATCAAGATGGAGACATAGATATTTGTAAAGTACATACGGATCTGAATGTCGCAGATCCGTTGACTAAACCTCTTCCACGAGCAAAACATGATCAGCACCAGAACTCTATGGGTGTTCGATTCATCACAATGTAACTAGATTATTGACTCTAGTGCAATTGGGAGACTGTTGGAAATATGCCCTAGAGGCAATAATAAAATGGTTATTATTATATTTCCTTGTTCATGATAATTGTCTATTGTTCATGCTATAATTGTATTAACCGGAAACCATAATACATGTGTGAATACATAGACCACAGCATGTCCCTAGTGAGCCTCTAGTTGACTATCTCGTTGATCAATAGATGGTTGTGGTTTCCTGACCATGGACATTGGATGTCGTTGATAACGGGATCACATTATTAGGAGAATGATGTGATGGACAAGACCCAATCCTAAGCATAGCACAAGATCGTGTAGTTCGTTTGCTAGAGCTTTTCTAATGTCAAGTATCATTTCCTTAGACCATGAGATTGTGCAACTCCCGGATACCGTAGGAATGCTTTGGGTGTATCAAACATCACAACGTAACTGGGTGACCATAAAGGTGCACTACAGGTATCTCCGAAAGTGTCTGTTGGGTTGGCACGAATCGAGACTGGGATTTGTCACTCCGTATGACGGAGAGGTATCTCTGGGCCCACTCGGTAATGCATCATCATAATGAGCTCAATGTGACTAAGGAGTTAGCCACGGGATCATGCATTACGGAACGATTAAAGAGACTTGCCGGTAACGAGATTGAACAAGGTATAGGGATACCGACGATCGAATCTCGGGCAAGTAACATACCGATGGACAAAGGGAATTGTATACGGGATTGATTGAATCCCCGACATCGTGGTTCATCCGATGAGATCATCGTGGAACATGTGGGAGACAATATGGGTATCCAGATCCCGCTATTGGTTATTGACCGGAGAGGTGTCTCGGTCATGTCTGCATGGTTCCCGAACCCGTAGGGTCTACACACTTAAGGTTCCGTGACGCTAGAGTTGTTATGGGAAATTGTATGTGGTTACCGAAAGTTGTTCGGAGTCTCGGATGAGATCCCGGACGTCACGAGGAGTTCCGGAATGGTCCGGAGGTAAAGATTTATATATGGGAAGTCCTATTTTGGCCAGCGGAAAATATTTGGGATTTTTCGTGTATTGTACCGGGAAGGTTCTAGAAGGTTCCGGAGTGGGGCCCACCTGCATGGGGGGACCCACATGAATGTGGGTAGTGGAGGCAAGGCCCCACACCCCTGGTCAAGGCGCACCAAGATCCCCCATTAGAAGGAATAAGATCATATCCCGAAGGGATAAGATCAAGATCCCTAAAAAGGGGGGATAACAATCGGTGGGGAAGGGAAAGGATGGGATTTCTTTCCTCCCACCTTTGCCAACGCCCCAATGGACTTGGAGGGCAAGAAACCAGCCCCCTCCACCCCTATATATAGTGGGAGGTGCATGGGAGCTGCAACTCTTCCCCTGGCGCAGCCCTTCCCCCCTCCAACTCCTCCTCCTCCTCCGTAGTGCTTGGCGAAGCCCTGCCGGAGAACCGCAAGCTCCACCACCATGCCGTCGTGCGGCCGGAGCTCTCCCTCAACTTATCCTCTCCCCTTGCTGGATCAAGAAGGAGGAGACGTCCCCGGGCTGTATGTGTGTTGAACGCGGAGGCGCCGTCCGTTCGGCGCTTGAATCAGATCTTCCGCGATTTGAATCGCCACGAGTATGACTCCATCAACCGCGTTCTTGTAACGCTTCCGCTTAGTGATCTTCAAGGGTATGAAGATGCACTCCCTCTCTCTCGTTGCTAGCATCTCCTAGATTGATCTTGGTGACACGTAGGATTTTTTTTTTTGAATTATTACTACGTTCCCCAACAATGTCAAGGCAGAGGACGTGTCTGTTAGGGCATTTTTGACCGCCGCTGACCTCCATACAACCTTCCATCTCCCACTCTCATTACAAGCCCATGAAGAACTTAAGCTACTACAAGCAGAAATGATCACCGTTGATGTTGCAGGACATAATGATATCTGGACTTACTGTTGGGGCACGCATACTTTCAAGGCTGCTACATACTATCAATTCTTTTTCCGAGACATTGTGGCCCACGTGGGCTTTCGATGGCCGTGGAAAACTAAGTGCACACCCAAGATCAAGGTTTTTGGCTGGCTCCTACTATCAGATCGCCTAAACACAAGGAATATGCGGAAGAGACGACACTATAACATAGGCACCAACTTGGACTGCCTGCTGTGTGGCCTACATGTTGAAGAAACTGTGGAACACCTCTTCTTTCACTGTGGCTTCAGTAAGGAGTGCTGGCAAATTTTGAATATCACCTGGAATACACAATGCAATAGGCTGGACCTAGTGGAACACATGAAGACACAACAGCAACGAAAAATGATCATGGTTGTTTTCTTGATAGCAGCCTGGAGTCTCTGGACGGAACGTAACAATAACTACTTCAGACAGGTGGCGCCTTCCATATCATCCTGGAAAAGTAGATTCAAGAGTGATTTTGATAACATCCGGTATAGGCTGTCGGCTCACAAAAGACAGATTGTATCTGCCTTCTTGGAAGACTTACATTAGGCCCCCCACTCTTTCCCCCTAGCATTGGATAGTTAGACGTAGCCCCCTTACCTCATGTAATTATTACCACTGTAACTGTTACCGAGTTGATTTAGTACAAATGCAGTAGGAGCCTCTCCTACTGTACTAACTTTCAAAATAAAATAAAATATGAGTATACCCATTAGAGGAAGGAAAAGGTCACATATAATCAAATCCCCAAACATAAAATTGTTCAATAACAAGTGAATAATTTATAGGCATTTCCTAACATCTACTAATGTTACCAATTCTTTGACATTCATCACAAGACAAAACAAACTTATGAGCATATTTGAAAAGAGTAGGCCAATAAAAACCAGATTGCAATACCTTGTGTGCGGTTCTATCTCTAGCATGATGTCCTCCATAAGCCTCGGAGTGACACTTGCGTAGGATTTGTTCCTGTTCATGCTCAGGTACACAACATCTAATAACACCATCTACTCCTTCTTTATAAAGGTGTGGGTCATCCCAAAAGTAATGTCTCAAATCAAAGAAGAACTTTTTCTTTTGTTGATATGTAAAACTAGGTGGTATACATTTAGTAACAATATAGTTAGCATAGTCTGCATACCAGGGAGTACTACGAGACGCATTTATGATAGCTAGTTGTTCATCAGGAAAGCTATCATCAATAGGTAGTGGGTCATCAAGAATATTTTCTAACCTAGACAAGTTGTCTGCTACGGGGTTCTCAGCTCCTTTTCTATTAGTAATCAAGAGAACCCACCAAACGAGTCTAGGCTTAGCATCTTTCTTTTCCATGAGGTACTTAATAGCAGCATGATCAGTGTGAACAATTACTTTAGAATCAACAATGTAAGATCTGAATTTATCACAAGCGAACAAAACTGCTAAAAATTCTTTTTCAGTAGTAGCATAATTTCTTTGAGCACTGTCTAGAGTTTTGCTAGCATAATGGATAATATTTAATTTTTTATCAACTCTTTGCCCCAGAACGGCACCAACAGCATAATCACTAGCATCACACATAATTTGAAAGGGTAGGTTCCAATCAGATGGTTGAACAATAGGTGCCGAGATTAAGGCTTTCTTAAGTATTTCAAAGGCTTCTACACAATCATCATCAAAAAGAACATATTTTTGCAAAATATTAGTAAGAGGCTGGAAATTTTAGAGAAGTCTTTAATAAATCTCCTATAGAAACCAGCATGACCCAGGAAACTTCTTATACCTTTGATATCTTTAGGACATGAGATTTTTTCAATTGCATCAACTTTAGCTTTATCAACTTCAATACCTCGTTCGGAGACTTTATGCCCCAAGACAATACCTTCATTAACCATAAAGTGGCACTTCTCCCAATTCAATACAAGATTAGTTTCTTCACATCTCTGCAAAATTGGATTAAGATTGCTTAAGCAATCATCAAAAGAAGTTCCATAAACGGAAAAATCATCCATGAAAACCTCAACAATCTTTTCACAAAAGTCAGAGAATATAGCAGTCATACATCTTTGAAAGGTAGCAAGTATTGCATAAACCAAAAGGCATATGTCTATAAGCAAAAGTACCAAAAGGGAATGTAAAAGTAGTTTTTTCTTGATCCTCTTGTGACACAGGTATTTGGAAAAAACCAAAGTATCCATATAGAAAACAGAAATGTGTATGTTTTGATAGTCTTTCTAGCATTTGATCAATGAAAGGTAGAGGATAATGATCTTTCCTAGTAGCTTTGTTTAATTTTCTCAAGTCAATTACTATTCTATAACCTGTGATAATCCTTTGTGGAATAAGTTCATTTTTATCATTAGTAACAACAGTAATACCTCCCTTCTTAGGGACACAATGAACAGGACTTACCCGTCTACTATCAGCCATAGGATAGATTATACCTACTTCTAGAAGCTTTAATATTTCATTTCTTACCACTTCTTTCATCTTAGGATTTAACCGTCGCTGGTGGTTAACAACTGGTTTAGCATCAGGTTCCATATTAATTTTATTCTGACATAGAGTGGGACTAATGCCCTTAAGATCATCGAGAGTATATCCAATAGCGACACTGTGCTTCCTCGGAGTTTTCAATAATCTCTTTCTTCATGTTGTGAAAGGTTAGCACTAATAATAACAGGATATATCTTCTTTTCATCAAGATAAGCATATTCCAATGTATCGGGTAATTGTTTAAGCTCAAACACAGGATCACTCTTGGGAGGAAGAGCATCTCCAAGAGTTTCAATAGGTAAATTGTGTTTCAAAACATGCATTTGTTTAAAGAATATCTCATCTATTTTGTTTCTTTCATTCATATGCATATCATTTTCATGGTCTAGCAAATATTGTTCTAATGGATCAGTAGGAGGCATGACAATAGAAGCAAGACCAATAATTTCATCCTTACTAGGTAATTCTTTATCACAGGGTTGTCTACGGAATTTGGAGAAATTAAACTCATGAGACACATCACCAAAGCTTACACTAACAGTTTCTTTCTCACAATCTATCTTATCATTAACCGTGTTCAAGAAAGGTCTACCAAATATAATGGGACAAACATCATCTTGTGGGGAACCAAGAACTAGAAAATCAGTAGGGTATTTTATTTTCCCACACAAGACTTCAACATCTCTAACAATCCCAAGTGGTATAATAGTATCTCTATTCACAAGTTTAATAGTAACATCAATATCTTCTATCTCAGCAGGTGCAATATCATTCATAATTTCTTGATACAAAGTAAACGGGATAGCACTCACACTAGCACCCAAATCACATAAGCCATGATAATAATGATCTCCTATTTTTAACAGAGACAACAGGCATGCCAACAATAGGTTTATTTTTATCTTTTTCATCGGGTTAAACAATTCTAGTGGCTTCATCATATAAATAAATAACATGCCCATCAATATTTTCAACCAAGAGATCTTTAACCATAGCAACATTAGGTTCAACTTTAATTTGTTCAGAGGGTGTAGGTGTTCTTGTATAACTTTTGCGAACCACAGCTGAAGCTTTAGCATGTTCTTTTATCCTAATAGGAAAAGGTGGTTTGTCAATGTAAGCAGTAGGAATAACTGGATCAACATTATAAGTAGTAGTTTCTTCTCTAGCTTCAAGGGGTTCTACTATTTTTACTTCAATGGGAGGATGATATTTAAACCACTTCTCCTTAGGGTGATCAACATGAGTAGCAAATGATTCATAGAAAGAAGCTACTATCTCAGAGTCAAGTCCATATTTAGTGCTAAAATTATGAAAAGCATCGGTATCCATAAAAGTTTTAACACAATGAAACTCAAGCTTTATACCCGACTCCTTACCTTCATTGAGCTCCCAATCTTCAGAGTTGCGTTTAATTCTTTCCAAAACATCCCATCTGAATTCAATAGTCTTCTTCCTAAAAGAACCAGTACAAGAAGTATCGAGCATGGATTGATCATTACGAGAAAGCCGAGCATAAAAAATCTGAATAATAATTTCTCCTGAGAGCTCATGATTGGGGCATGAAAATAACATTGACTTAAGCCTCCCCCAAGCTTGAGTGATACTTTCTCCTTCATGAGGCCAAACATTATATATATAATTCCGATCACGATGAACCAGATGCATACGATAAAACTTCTGATGAAATTCCAATTTCAATCGGTTGTAATTCCAAGCTCCAATATCATCACATAGCTTATACCATGTCAATGACTTTCCCTTCAAAGATAAAGGGAAGACCTTCTTCTTGACTTCATCTCCGGGTAAACCTGCAAGCTTAAATAATCCACAAATTTCATCCACATAGATTAAATCCATATCAGGATATAGTGTTCCATCTCCTGCATAAGGATTAGCTAGCAGTTTCTCTATCATACCCGAAGGAATTTCATAATAAATATTTTCAGTAGGTGTAGTAGGTTGAGGAGCAACTCTTTGTTCTTCTGGTCGAGGTGAAGATACCCCGAACAAGCCCCTCAAAGGATTATTTTCCATAGTGACAAGTGACAATAAATTTCAGCACGTAATATAAATGTTTCCTTACCAAATACCACTCACCAAAGGCACTTCACTCCCCGGCAACGGTGCCAGAAAAGAGTCTTGATGACCCACAAGTATAGGGGATCAATCATAGTCCTTTCGATAAGTAAGAGTGTCGAACCCAACGAGGAGCAGAAGGAAATGACAAGCGGTTTTCAGCAAGGTATTTTCTGCAAGCACTAAAATTATCGGTAACAGATAGTTTGGTAGTAAGATAATTCGTAACGGGTAACAATTAACAAGTGTAGCAAAGGTGCAGCAAGGTGGCTCAATCCTTTTTATAGCAAAAGATAAGCCTGGACGAACTCTTATATAAAGCAAAGCACTCCCGAGGACACATGGAAATTATTGTTAAGCTAGTTTTCATCATGCTCATATGATTCGTGTTCGTTACTTTGATAATTTGATATGTGGGTGGACCGATGCTTGGGTGCTGTCCTTACTTGGACAAGCCTCCCACTTATGATTAACCCCTCTCGCATGCATCCGCAACAACGAAAGAAGAATTAAGATAAATCTAACCATAGCATGAAACATGTGGATCCAAATCAGCCCCTTACGAAGCAACGCATAAACTAGGGTTTAAGCTTCTGTCACTCTAGCAACCCATCATCTACTTATTACTTCCCAATGCTTTCCCCTAGGACCAAATCATGGTGAAGTGTCATCTAGCCGACGTTCACATAACATCACTAGAGAAAAGACAACATACCTCTCATCAAAATATCGAACGAATACCAAATTCACATGATTACTTATAACAAGACTTCTCCCATGTCCTCAGAAACAAATGTAACTACTCACAAAGAATTCTCATGTTCAAGATCAGAGGAGTATTGAATATCATTAAGGATCTGAACATTTGATCTTCCACCAAATAAACCAACTAGCATCAACTACGAAGAGTAATCAACACTACTAGCAACCCACAGGTACCAATCTGAGGTTTTGAGGCAAAGATTGAATACAAGAGATGAACTAAGGTTTGAGAGGAGATGGTGCTGGTGAAGATGTTGATGAAGATTGACCCTTCCACGATGAGAGGATCATTGGTGATGACGATGGCTTCGATTTCCCCCTCCCGGAGGGAAGTTTCCCCGGCAGAATCGCTCTGCCGGAGCCCTAGATTGCTTCTGCCCAGGTTCCACCTAGAGATGGCGACGCTTCATCTCGAAAGTCTTCTTATGATTTTTTTTCTAGGTCAAAACCCTCCAAATAGCAGAAGATGGACACCGGGGCTGGACAGGGGGCCCACAAGCTCGGGAGGCGCGCCTTGGGGGGTAGGGCGCGCCCCCCGGGCTTGTGGCCACCTGGTGGGTCCCCTTCTGTTCTTTCTTTGTCTAATATTTTTTATATATTCCAAAACAAATTCTCCGTAAAGTTTCAGGACATTTGGAGTTGTGCAGAATAGGTATCTCAAATTTGTCCCTTTCCGGTCCAAAATTCCAGCTGCCGGCATTCTCCCTCTTCATGTAAATCTTGTACAATAAGAGAGAAAAGGCATAAGAATTGTATCATAAAGTGAAATAACAATCCATAATGCAATAAATATCAACATAAAAACATGATGCAAATTGGACGTATCACCGAGGCTGCGCATCGCCACGACCACGAAGCCGACACACAGCAAGGAATAGTAGTGCATGGTAGGTCACCACCGCTCGGGTCCCAGGAAGGGCACCGCTCTTCCCCTCCTGTTGAAGCCAAGCTTGGTGGGCTGAACATCGTCGCCCGATTAGCCGCTTGGTGGCGATGGGGAGGCGGACAACTTTGCTTCCCGTGGCTCCGGAGGCGGAGGTTACGGACGCAGATCTAGAGAGCACCAAGGCGGAGCTGGAAAAGGCCAAGCTTCGGTTCTCTTGGTTCATGGCCAGACACGGTGAAAGGGCGTCAGTGACCATTTAGATTACATAATTATACCTAGCCGGCCGAGCTCCGTTTAGTTGATGTAAATGTAATGAAATCCGTCATGTTTAAATGAAATCCGTCATGTTTATATGAAATTGGGCCATGTTTGAACAAATTTCGTCTGGTTAGTTCGAATTGTTTTCAAAATGGATGTCGTCCTCCCGCATCCGTCTCCGTGGACTGACCCCCCTGTCCGCGGACGGATGCGGGAGAAAATTTGCGGGTTGACGTTGGAGATGCCCTAAGGCCCCATAGGACCAGCGCACCAGAGTAGCAACCATCGCCAATGAAGAAAGTCGTAGATCAGAAGCATCAAACCTGTAAGCACCCAAACGAAGAATGAAGACATGATCCAAACAGATCCACCGAAGACCAACATCGACTGAATCCCACGAGATCCGACGGAGACACACCTCCACACGCCCTCCGGCGATGCTAGACATAGCATTGAAACGGGGATAGAACGTGGGAGACATTATTTCTATTGAGGAACATCGCGGCCGCCACACAACCCCAACCAAGACGTTGAAACTAATAAGAACGAGAACGGGATCCCTCCTGCTGGCGGGGGGCCGAGATCCTTCGCACCTCCATGGCCTAGAGGCCATCGGAGATGGGGCGGACCGGCAACGGCGCCAAAGGAGGAGAAGATCTTTTCTTGTGAAAGAGGAAAGAGATGTTACTAGTCTAGTTACCCGTATATTGCTACGCAATAAAAAATGGCGTGGTTCTTATTCTCTGTCACAAACTCATGTGGCATATTTGTGCCGTTATCAATATTCACATCTACCTTTTGCCCATCGTAATTCGCCGAGTTATTTACCCAAAACCACCACACTTGGGGCTAGGGTAACAACTTGGTACCAGATTCTAGCCACGGCACAAAAAACCACCGGAATTGCGCCTAATGCGTAACGCGAAGCACTGATGCTCGAATTTGGTCACGAAAATAGCGAAACCGACAGGTGGGGCCCGCTTGTCGGGCTGACGTGGCAAAGACCAAGCACCAAAAAAAACTTTGACCAGCTGAGGTGGCAGATGAGATGCGGCCCCACATGTCATTGACTACATGGTCATCTTCATCCCATCTCTATTCCAATGGAGCATTGCGTCGAGCAGGTCGTGAGCAGTCGAGCCCGTGCGAACTAAGTGGTCCATGGCCATGGCAGCCGAGCCCCCGCTCAAGCTAGGCGCGGCCTAGCTCGATGTGTAGATCCTCCTCTCCCTTTTCCCTTCGTCTCGAGCTCGCTCTGGGCGCGGGCTACCTCCTCCCATCTCTCTCTCCCCCGACGCAACATCCAGGAGCTCGGCGCACGACGGCGGCCGGTGGCAGGGCGCTGACCACAGGCAGGCACGAAACGCCAGCGCGGACAGGGGAGGACCACCCGGGCAGTAAGCATCTCGCGTCGTTGTCGCCATCCCCAGCGGATCCGTGGGCGGTGACCGCGGCGAGGCACGTGTCTAGGTGCACTGCCTCGAGCACGTACAGGTGGCCAAGGCGCTCCACCACAGGGCACCGCCGCGAGCAGGGCGCGACCAGGGCCTCACGACGGGCGCCGCGACCAGGGCGCGGCCAGGGCCTCCCGTCGGGCGCCGCGAGCACGGTCTTGGCCATGGCGCTCCACAATGGCGCGCGTGGCCGGGGCCTCCCGGTGGGCGCCGCCAACACAGGGGTAACCCGCACGCCCATCAGTACAGGCGTGACCAGGGCCTCCTGGCGGTCGCCGCGAGCACGGCGTGGCCACCACAGTGCGCGAGCACGGGCACGGCCAGGGCCTCCCGGCCGGCGCCGCAAGCACGAGCGCGGCTAGGGCCTCCCGGCGGCACCGCAAGCACGGGCGCGACCAGGTCTCGGATGACCGACGACCAGTAAGGGCGGCGAGCGGCGTCGGCAGCGTGAAGTGTGCAGATGTGCAGATGTCAATGAGCGTCCATGACATGTTTGTTGAAATGCCTAGGAGAAAAAAGGAATAAAGAAAAACTCTTGAGTCATTTACAGGTGGGACCCTCGTCCAACTCAGCGCATTGTCCACACAAGCATTCCACGTCAACCTGACAGATGGGCCCAAATTGTCAGTTTTGTTGTTTGCCTGAGCTTATCAGAAAATCAATGCTCTCCGTTACGCATTAGGCGCAGTTTCGGTGGTTTTTTGTGCCCTGGATAGAATCTGGTACCAAGTTGTTACCCTAGCCCCAAGTGTGATGGTTTTGGGTAAATAACTCTAATTCGCCATCTCGCTTTCATTCCAGAACTCTCGCTAACTTAGTTGATTTTTTTCTATTCGGACTATATATTTATTTCTTCTCCTAGTAGGAAGAAATCAACTGACACTATATTAAGCGTGTCATCTCAATATTTCAATGAAAGAAGATGCAACATACAAACACGACTTGGGTTACGAACCACCATCATGAGATTCAATTGTTCTAGGGGATTTAGGGGTTGTAGTTTTGGGCAGTGGGAGCTCGCCGATGTGCAAGTTACAGTACTAGTCTGGCAGAGTCTTGTCGTTCTCACGGTGTCAGAGATGCCCAGATATATCTAGCTTTCTTCTAGCCAATGAACTTATTGCCTGCCCTCTTAGGTGTCGAGGGGTCTGGTTATGGTTTGCTCTGCTAGTGCGGTGTTTGTCAGACGGCGGTCTAGGCTATCAGCGAGGTGTCATCATTGGCTTCGGCTCACATCATCTCCAACGACGTTATCGCTTACGCGTCTGGCAACGGCTCTTGTTTGCATTGAGATTTGCCTCTTGGTGCCACCAACTCACCTATAATCGTTGCCTCCATCTTGGCATCTTGCCGTGTGGGGGCATGGATAGAAAGGGTTGTTAGGTGATAAGAAAAACTAGACCAGTAGCTAGGTGGAAGAGCCCCTTGCGGTTTTTTAATAACCAGAAAGACATGATAGATGATACACAGTGTCCGAACCTGCGAAACTAACAAAGAAAAAGAAAAAATCGCCGACAGGATTCAAGCCGGCTCGACTGGGCCAAGAGCCCAATTAGATCAAAGTTAGCACATCTCTAAGGATGTCCAAGATGTACTTGTCATTTTTCTAACTTCGAAAACGTTTATCTTCCATGCCCATTTGTTTCTATACGCAAGGTGGTTACGAACTTATGATCTAAAGCATTTTGCAAACTTTATTTGAATCATGGTATTAGAAATTTTATAATCAAGCGCTAGTTAACAAAAAAATGATTTTCATTCGGCGAAGCTTTGCAAACTCCACATCCAAAAACCCATATGTATAACACGAATTGAAGGTAAAAAGAAATCTCGTCCAGCATGGGGAAGCCCAATAAGAATGTACTACCTCTGTACCTTAATATAAGATGTTTTTGCAGTTCAAGATTTTCCTTTTCTGTGTGTGATCAAGATCAAGAATAAAAAGTGAAAGCATTCGCTATTCAGATCAACACTAAAGTTCTGAAAATCACTACACCTAAACAACCAAGCTTAAGTCCATCTTGAGAGCAACGTTCTAAAAGTAGAAACATCAGAAAAGTTGTAGAGCTATACCATATACACAGACATGAGGCACTTTAAATAGTACGGCACACACACCACCATCTTGGCATAGGCGGCCAGTGCGGTTTTGTAGAGAACAATAGGGCTTGCACGTAATGAACTCAAGTACTGATCCACCATTTCTCTGGATAATGGTTAAGGATGAAGCTCTTGGTCTGCAGACATGCATATAAAGACAACTGATGACTATCTTCCGGTGGAGAGAAACATGACCCAAAAAATGCAAAGTATTTACAGTACAATGTTGATAACAGAGCCACCGTACCCACTGTTGTTAGGCCTGTAGTTTTCTGATGATCCACTGCACACTGCAGCTAGCTAAACTGTTTTCAGCCAAACTAGTTTGGTATGTCGTTTTCAAGATAAATACTTACTCCCGAATAGCCCAAATGAGCCATACAATTACATGGTAGTACCCAGTTACGTTGAAACCCTCACAAATATGTTTCAAACAAAAACATAGAACTGCCGCAAGAGTATCAAAAACAGATTCACATAGAGAAGGAAAAAAGAGTAGATGATGAAATATGTCGATGGTGTTTATCCTATTTCTTAGAGATGAAATGTTTCTCAAATGATAGGAACATTATTGTACAGAACCACAAATGTACCATGAACCGTTCAATGTTAAGCAGCATTTTATAGAAACTACATGTAGCAGTTACAAATAGTTTTCAAGTCCTAGGAGACTCATCCCCACTCAGCAGCTTTGCATCATAGGATCCTAGTTGCGACCGTATCTTCTGACCAAGTCTTCAACGTCATTCTTCGAGGTGCCAAAGCCTCCACTTTTGGTGCCTTGATTCTTGTTAGACTTTAGTATGGAATCTAAACCACAATACAATGAGAAAAGTGTTACCCAACTGCAGAGCAGAAAAGGATCCTACTGAAGGCGCAGATGACTGACGAAAAATCCGGCCTGCCCGATCATCAGCTTAGCACTAGCAGCGCATGTCAGCAGACTAAGATGTTAGTGCAGCTGGTATATACAGAAAACTGAACCCTTGTAAGGGGCATGCATGTAATGGTAGCAGAATGAATTGAGTGAGACAAAAATGTAACACATGAATTTTTCTTAACAGCAACATGTCAACATCTCATAACACGCACAAAAACGTGTGAAGTTAACAGATGAGCAAAATAATGGTGGCCTTTTCAGAGCATGGCAAACATTGCAATTCGGTATTGAACATGCCATACATTGAAATGGCATTGACAATTTTTTTTATCTAGTTACTTGTACACAGATCAACAGATGAACACTGACCATTGAGGCAACATCAACATGCAGTAGAAACATCTAAGAGCGCTGGATCACATTTCACAAAAGGTGAACAATTCTGTTGCTACTCTTTTGGAGAAGGTTCAGTAGAGACCTGACATTACCACATTTGAAGCTTCTTCCTACACCCCCAAGGTTATGTATAGTACCGCTATTGTTTTCTCTTCTTGCCATTCGAGTTTACCATCAACGACTTTGTTACCGCTCTTGTTAAAAAAATGACTATTAGCAGCATTTACCCTAATAGGAAGAAAACAAAAATTAATACATGACCATCAATTTTATTATACTATTGAAAACTCATTCTGTTAAAAAAAACCTCATAAGGAAATAGCAATAGGAAATATATACAAATGCTTAAATGATCCAACTTAATCATATTACCATGATATGATAATAGATTGGTTCATTTAACACCAACTATTCACATTATGTAGTTAAAGCTACCTTCTGCAAGTACACTATTTAGATTGATCCATATATGTTCAAAGTGGCATTGCTATTCCAGATGTATTGGTAAGAAAGATTAACATATACCTATATAAACTTAGAAGGCAAATGACTGACATGAAGTACCACAGACAAGTTCAAGATATGGTCAACATATGCCACAGGTTATTTTGAGAAAAATGAAAGCATTTCCTGCATTCAGCAACATCATCTACTATATATGAGCAGCGGTGGCAGGCATTATGGTGCCAATCAGGCCACCACCGCAAAGCTCTCGCTGGACCCAGCCCCATTTGGATTGCCGGTGCCGCTGATAACTCCGCCTTCATAACCTCCAGCCAGTAGTGGAGCTAGAACCAGACCACGTCCCAGGCAAGCTGTATGGCTACAGTGTTATACAATGTCAGTGGACATTTTGCTACAATCAACGAAGAAAATCGTCACCACGCCCCAGACCGAGGCCCTGGCTGCCTGGGGCCTAGATCCGCCTCTGCCTCCACATGTTGCATGTACCTGGCCAAACGCCCCCCAAAGCACCATGGCAATGGAACCACCCGCCGCCGTCAGCCGCGCGGGCAAGCCCGGTGGCGGCGAGGGGAAGACACACGGGGATGGCTGCAAGAAAAGTGGATCGAGACATCGCACGAGTCGCCCACATGGACGACCGATAACTTATATAGACTGACTGCAGAAGAAAAAAAATTCAAATTGCAAACAGGAAAAAACAAAACTACCGACTGAAGGCAGGAGGCAATGACATAGTTAAAGACTAGAAGAATACGACTGAAAAGTGAACAAAGAAGAATTAATAAAACTAAAGAGTAATGAGTCCAATGTAGCATGCATGCAGGTAAAACCTAATGCTTGGATTAAAAGTCCGAAGGAAAAAATTAACGAAAGAAAAAGACTGAAGACCAAGGACTGATAAAAATAAATTGCAAAGAGGGACTAAAGAAGAATCACTGACGAACTGAACAATGACTGATTAACAAAGTAAGGACTAAACACAGCAGAAAAGAAAAACCGAAGAACGAAGGACCAAACTGAAAATGACAACTAAATTGAAATTACTGAACTTTCTGAAAGCAATGACGCCGAACAATGAAAAAACTGAGATAATCAATTCTTTTTTTGCCCTACTATAATGAAGAAAGAACACTGAATAGAAACTTATTAGGAGTTTGAACACAAAACTGAAGAAACAACACTGATTACTCAAGAAGAATAAAAAGGACTGAGGAATAAGGACAAACTTAAACATAAAACTTAGGAAGCCGAGAGACTTAAGAAAAAGAAACTAAGAGAGGGCCTGGTGTGTTCTGTTTAGTTCTGCCATTAAAAATTACTACCACTGAAAAATGATGCAACAATAGTCAGTGAACAAACACTTCAATGATAAACTGAACAATCATACAGAGATGTAGATCCAATGCGAAGGACTACTGATGAGAAACAAGCATGTATTCAGAAAATCAAACTAAACCAACGTGTCCACGACCAATCACTCCTCCCAATCAGTAATTTGGGGGCCGTCGAAATTCTGACAAAAAAAGTAGCATGTGTGCATGCTAAGATAAATAGAAATAGTGAGGATCAACTAGTTAGCTATATAAGATTGGACAGCACATGTATTTAATTACAAAAGAGAAAAGGAAAAATGTATGCTTCGTGAGCCACGCTTGTGTGGTGGAACTATGTTTGATCGGTTTGATAAGCTATAATAGATGTATCACCCGCAAAAAAAAGAAGCTATAATAGATGTATGATAAGCTATAATAGAAAAGGACAAACTACATTGCTTAGCATCTGAAATACGTGTATAACTAGACTACTAGTGAAAAACTACAAAACTGGTCTTTGGCCAAAGTTCAGCACAAAATGGCCCTCTTTTGAAAATATTTCATAAAATGGCCCTACCCGCATGACGGCCGCACCCGGGGCGCCATGCCAATTTACACAACGCCCTGATCAAGGGCGCCATACCTGTCAGCGTTGACTGCCACGTCGGCCTAGCCTTCGATGCATGACGCCCCGGCCCAGGGCGCCATGGTCGCTAGCACGACGCGCCGGCCTGGGGCGCCATACCCCTTCACATATGGCCCGCCCGCCTCTTCTCCTCTCTGCTTGCTGTTCTTTCTCTGCTCTGTTCTTTTCCCCTCCATGGCGCCCCTTAATTCGCCCCACCCTCTACCCACTCAAGAGCTGCGGATCTGAGGCGAAGATCGGGGGACCCGGTTGTCCTTCGAATTCCCAAGGTATTCTCCCCCCTTCCCCCTCTTTCTATTGGTTGAAATCTCCGCATTTGATTGATTTGGGCGGAACCCTAGTTCATCCTTTTCTTGATATTATCATTGGATTTTGGTGTGATATTGTTAGGGATTAGTGTGATTTAGGATATGTATGCCTTAGGATTTAGGATATGTATGATTTAGGATTTTTATGGAAGTGCTATGAATTTCGTTAGGATATGTACGCGCATATATGGTGTATGGAAGAATTAGTGTAAAATTAGGAAGGCGGATGGATGGATATTTGCAAATATATGGTGTATGATATTGTAGAAAATTATATGCACATATATGGTGTATGGAAGAATTGGTGTAGAAATTTTTCACATGTATAT
Organism: Thinopyrum elongatum; assembly: GCA_011799875.1. Classification (NCBI taxonomy): domain Eukaryota; kingdom Viridiplantae; phylum Streptophyta; class Magnoliopsida; order Poales; family Poaceae; genus Thinopyrum; species Thinopyrum elongatum. Next base: position 561,410,073 of record CM022301.1, read on the forward strand.
ATGTTTTTGCACTAGTGCGGATATTTGCAAATGACAACGGGGCTTACCATATACCTTTGTAATTTGCAGGATGGCTTCTCTTATCCATCCATCGTACGATCAATTGCATCGTGGATGGTTCATGGCAGATGAAGGAAGGGTTTTTGATCAGCTTCACCTGAGGTCCGGTTCGGTTCATGCCAAGATGGAGTATGACGAGCGATACACGGAGTATATCCGGAAGACCAGGCTTCTTCCTTTCATCTCACTCGTGTCTCGTTCGATGCCGAAGATGAACCCTTGTGCGATAACGGCACTCATTGACCGATGGCGCCCTGAGACACATACTTTCCACTTTTATGCTGGGGAGATGACGGTCACTTTGCAAGATGTTTCTCTGATCACTGGACTTCCCATCAAAGGAGTGTCTATTTGTTTTAGCACAGATTCTGATGGATGGTGTGAGATTATGGTTGGACTCATAGGCAGGGAGCCGGAGGTGCAAGGGAAGTCCGCCGGTGCAAGTTATCAATGGATTGCTGCCAACTTTGGGGTTTGCCCGGTTGATGCGAACGATGAAACAGTGCAACAGTATACCAGGGCATACTTGTGGTATGTAGTCAGCCAGACTCTTTTCTCCGATGGCACCGCCGTGAATGCTTCCTTTATGTGGCTTAAGCTGTTTGCTGGGTGGGAGCATGGACTCAGCTGGGGTACGGCGGCGCTAGCTTATTTGTATCATCAGGTAAGTAGTTTTGCTTGTAATAGTGTGTTCACAATGTAGAATTATTCTCTAGTTCGTAATGACATATTTCTTGTTTGTGTGTAGCTGGACGAGGCGTGCCGTAGGGGCGCGAATCCAAGAAACGTCGCAGAGTCAAAGGAAGCCAACATCGGTGGTCTGATGCTTCTCTTATCGATCTGGAGTTGGGAGCACTTGCCAGTGGGGCGGCCGACACCAAAGGGTTATGAGCCGTGGGATGATCATGATGATCCGGACCGTATGCCTACATGGGCATATAAGTGGGACAAGGTTGAAGGTTTTGTTGGCAATTCAAAGACCATGTATTTGCACTACTGCAACGAGCTCGACATCATGACCCCGGAGCAGGTTATCTTAGTAGCTTGTTGCTTTGTCTCTTCGGTTTCTTCGGTTTTCCAAAAATCATACTAACAATGTAGTTCTTTCTTAATCTTTGTTTATAGGTGACCTAGGAACCGTACGGAACGGAGGGCAATATTGGTAGAGGAGCTGGTTTTATTACTTTTAGACTTAACCCAAAGTGTCTACAGGAAGCACACCCATGGCGGATGCGTTGCCCGTTGATTTGTTATTATGCTGGTGAGTTTTATCAGCCACAACGAGTTATGACACAGTTTGGCTTATTTCAAGAGACCCCGCCGAAGTACAAGGACACTTCGCTACATTTGCATAGGTAAGTGCTTAGCACTTCAAATGTTTTTTCCATTGTTTTCAAGATAGTAACGAAAATGCATTTGTCAAATGCTATACAGTCTCGACAAGATGAAGCGGAAAAGTATAAAAAATGGGATCGAGAGCATGACATGTATATCCAGGAGTTCAAGCACAAGCTCAATAAGATTGAGCTTTCATTGCGTCAACCCACTTCTAAGCCTCCCCCACGGCCTTTCGATACAGAAGCATTCAACAATTATCTCGTGTGGTTTCGTTCCATTGCACGTACTCAACTTAACGCACCCGCATTTCAACCAGGGGACATATTACATGAACCCAATCCAGGTTTTGATCGGATGGCCAATATGGAGTACAACAGGCTTATTAGAGATGGTAGACGGTATGAATCGGCGCCACCTATCCGCTTTGTGGTAAGTTACCGTTATCTCTACGTGCTTGCCTACATTGTGCCAAAATGATTTGCCCTATTGTTTGCAACAACAAAACGAGCTCTCGAAGCATGTCAATGATGCCGGCGAGGCACTCAAGTACCCTCCAGGTGAAGAGTCGTACAACAAGCTTAAAGCTTTTGTTGAGGTATGACGTCTGGTAATTTGCTTTCCATACACATTTTTGAGGTATACCTCCTAACTTCATGATATGTCAATTTCATAGCAGAGCATGTCTTGGGCACGTGGTCTTGGTGCTCTGCTAGGCTACCGCTCCACCGATGTCGCCGTCCCTACTGCGTCGAGGTCGAGATCATCATCAAGCGGCACCCACCACCCAGCCGACGAATCGGTTGATGACGAGGGGGAGGAGGCGGATGAACAGACGCATGATGAGATTAACACCTCGCAGATGCCCGATTCGCCTCAGCCTAGTCAAAGGCGTGGAAAGTATACTCCGGGCAAATATGCAAGGAAGGCACGTAAGGACCTGGTCATCGAGGCCACCTCAGAGGAGGAGGAGGAGGTGCCGCAGTTGCAGAGGAGAAGGCGCTTAGTTAAGGGGAAGGATGCTGCACTAGCTAAGAGGGGGCAAGGAAGGAAATGATGCATTTGTCGTGAAGTTGATGTATTTGTCGGAAACTTGATGTCGTGAACTTATGTTTGTGAAGACTTATTTGTCGAAAACTTGATGTCGTGAACTTATGTTTGTCAAGACTTATTTGTCGAAAACTTGATGTCGTGAACTTATGTTTGTGAAGACTTATATGTCAGAAACTTTGATGTGTATCATTTAAATACGTCAAGACTTATTGTTGGAAACTTTGTAGCATTGTTATCAACATTAAAAAAAGAAAAAGAAACAGAACAGAACAGAACATCACAGACTAATTGTTGACAGCATGGCGCCCCAGCCTAGGGCGCCATGGTCGTCGCCAGCATGACGCCCCAGCCCGGGGTGCCATGCGCGTTGCCAGCACGACACCCAGCCCGGGGCGCCATGCTCGTTGACAGCACGACGCCCCAGCCCAGGGTGCCATGCGCGTCGAAAACGACTAAGTCCAAAGCTTTTTTAGCTCCTGATGTTCGGGGCGTCATGTCTCTTTTCTGGGCGCCATGCACGACGCCCCAAACCAGGGCGCCATACGTACTAGCACGGCCCCTTAGCCTAGGGCGCCATGTTATTGCACATTGTTTTTTACTACCTTACTTTGCCACAGATTGAGTCCTGTTTTTCAACTGACTTTGCCACAGATTATTCAGCAGAAATAAGACATAAGATCTTCATGACATACATTAGTGCGGGATATAGAAAGTCTCATGACATACATTAGTGCGGGATATAGAAAGTCTCATGACATTAGTGCGGGACATACAAACGGTTCATGTAACACATAAATGCAGGACATACAAAAGGATCACGTCATACATAAGTTCACACATTTCAGACACCTAACATGACCAACACATACATAAGATTCACGCCCCAAGCCAGTAAGCAAAGCCACGTCCTCGAGCTCCAACTTCACCACGGTCACGTCCTCGAGCTCCACCACCACCACGTCCACGTCCTCGAGCTCCTCCACCATCACCACGTCCACGTCCTCGAGCTCCACCATCACCACGTCCACGTCCTCGGGCTCCTCCACCGTCACCACGTCCACGTCCTCGGGCTCCTCCACCGTCACCACGGCCACGTCCTCGGGCTCCTCCACCATCACCGCGGCCGACACCACCATCACCATCTTGTTTGGATCTCTTTCTTTTGGTACAACCTCTATTATTGTGCCCCTCGTTGTTACATTCACCGCAACGGCTAATATCACGAGGCTCTGCAAAATGTTGGCTCCCCCATTCCTTACGGAATCCACCACCCCAATCATTCATGTCACCCAAGAAACGCTTTGTCTTCCGTCTTCCACGTGTCACCACCTTCATTTCCAAATCAGGGTATAGTGGGGGTCCATGGTATTCTGGCCATTTAGATTGGTCTAGATAGGGATGAAACCTCACAGCCCATGTATTTTTGACCGCATCGATCGAATACTCTTCCAATCTTACATTGTTGGTCATGTTGACACTCAAATTTCTAGTGCGGGATGCAGCCATCAAGTGAGAGCACGGGAGATGATACAATGTAGGCCTCTCGCATGAGCATGCCCCCCCTCTTAAGATAAACCTTGAACGAGCCACCTCCATATGGCACACCGTCACGTGACATTCCACCGTGCTCATCAACTTGGTAAATCAATTCTATGTTATCAAAGGACTGGATTTTGTGTGAATCCGCCTTCCTTGCTTGGTATTCCATCCAATCGTCGACCTTTGGTGGATACTTGTACATCTTTTTGGCCTTGTTTTTCCCGAACATCAAGTTGGATGTTTCCTCACTATACTTTTGAAAATAGACATTCAACTTCTGGAATGTATACTCTACTATTGCTGTCACCGGCAATGCACGGACACCCTTTAGCACCATGTTGAAACATTCAGCCATGTTGTTTGTCATGTCACCGTACCTAACTCCATCATTGTCAAAAGCCCGTGCCCACTTTCCTTTATCGGCAAGATTCCTATTTAGGAATTCTTTGCCACCATTGTTTGCTTTGGCATACACTTTGTCCCACAATTTCTCGAAATGTCTAGTGGTGAATGCTAGACAACAATCATGAAGACGGTCAGAGAATTCCTTGTCTCCACATGCTCGGTAAAAGTTAGACACAAAATGCCTCACGCACCACCTATGGTGCATGCAAGGATGTCCTGGAATGTTAATCTCCACTGCATTGAGTATCCCTGGGTGGCGGTCCGAGATGATGCAAACCTCTCTTCGAGGTCCAATTACCTTGGTCCTCACTAGACTAAGAAACCACTCCCAGTTGTCATTGTTCTCCGCCGACACCGAAGCGAAAGCCAATGGAACCAATTTGTCACCACCATCATTAGCAACGGCGATCAACAATGTGCCCTTGAACTAGCCGGTCAGAAATGTGCCATCCATGGACATAACCGGCCTACAATGCTTGAAGGCCCTAATGCATGGCTCAAAAGTCCAGAATGCACGTCCAAATATTCGAACGTTTGCATCGTTGTATATCCTTGTTCTCACGCCATCTGGCTCCACCACATAGTACATGCCAGGATTTTCTGCCACCATCGCTTTCAACACCATCGCTAGGCGGTTGTATGATTCTCCCCAACCACCATACAATATCTCAAAGGCAGCTTGCATGGCCTTCCATGCCTTCCCATACTTCACCGTGTACCCAAAAACCTCCTTCACCATCTCCATCAACGCCCAAATGGGATATGTCGGGAGTATCTTTATGGAGGGTGAAAATCGATATGCAATGAATTTGGAGGTCAATTGACGGTGATCATCCTTTACATTAGCATCATCAATATCCTTGCCACTACATCGATGGTGAAACACGGAACTGAAGGAAATATGCCCTAAAGGCAATAATAAAGTTGTTATTTTATATTTCCTTATTCATGATAAAGGTTTATTATTCATGCTAGAATTGTATTGATCGGAAACCTAAATACATGTGTGAATACATAAACAAACACCGTGTCCCTAGTGAGCCTCTACTTGACTAGCTCGTTGATCAAAGATGGTTAAGGTTTCCTAACCATGGACATTGTGACACCCTGGTTTTCGCTCATGTTTATTTTCCTTCGCGGGATTTGACTCCTGTCTTTTTTTTCTCGGAGTTATCGGATTTCTCTAGCTCTGGGGTATATGAAGATGGTCATTTAGTCTTGCCTTCCCTATCCAACCAGAGATTCTCTCCATTCCATCCTTGCTACCCAAGATCTATTCTAGGGGTTTTTCCACCGAAACCCTACCTTCCGAGTTACTGGAAGGGAAACCCTGATTCTTGCAGTTACAAAGGAACCCCAACTTCCTTTGATCTTTTGTCTCCCAAATTTTTCCCAGTGACCATCCTATCTTTGTAAACCCTGGATATGCAAAAATATTTCCAAGTCATTTGCAATATTTTTCATATATAATTAATTCCTTTTTCTGCTGTTTAAAGGAATTAAATCCAGGAAAATATCTATCCATATCCAAAGTTGATGAAAACTTGTGGAGATATTCCTTGTGATCATATTGAGCTCCCATAAAAATATTGGCCATAATTAAATAAGGGAACTTGCATTTTCCTATTTAATGCCAATATTGCATTTTGGGCAGTTTCTAAAGGAACTACCATTTTGGTAGCCAAGAAAAATCCCAAATAATTTGTCGAGCTTATTCTATCCATATATTCACCATTTCCATAAAAATCCAAGTACCATAGTTCAAGGTTTGAGCACAGCATCCATTTGCAAATTATGTCCAGATTTCCAGTTTGCAAAGGAAGTGCTTGAACCCTTGATCCATTTGAGCTGAAATTTTTCATGGTGGTTAACATTGCTAAATCACCCATGTATGCCAGAAATCAGCTCAATCCATCCATCTATTCTCCCACAGAATTTTTCTCAAGTTTCTGTCCATTTGGAACCTCTGTGAAGTAAGTACCATTTTGGTGTACCCAAATGGTATGAAACTTTTACAGAGGCTTCATATGTTCAAATCACTCATCTCCTCTAAATTTCAGCTCAATGCAAGCTAGTATGTGAGTGCCACATCAAAGTTTGCATTTCTGACCAGTGGGGTCCATTCTACAGCAAGTGTCCTCAATTCTTATCCAAATGACCTGAAAATTTACCAGGACCTTTACTTTGGTAGATCATCAACACACACCAAAATTCAGATATTTTCACCAAGCCAATTTTCCCAAGAACAGAACAAACACCTTCATGTCAGAACCATTGTGAGATCACATCTGTCATCTCTTGTCCCCATTTCCTTCCAATCTTCGATAGGTCAACTCGCTGACCTCTAATCTATCTAGTTGACATGATTTGAGGTCGCTACAATGCCCTGGACATGTGGAGCTGGTGGTGACCGCCGGTTTGGTCGGCAAGCAGTGAGCTCTGCCGCTGTTTCTGGACTCTCCTCGCCGTATGCTTCCAACCCAACTGCCAGCAGCTCGCCAACTCACTTCCCTGCAACCCCCGTGAAGCTGCACGATGGAGCCAGGTGCAGGAGTCGTCATATCCGAGCTTGGTGACCGCTTCTGCCGACACGGACGCCGACGAACGGAGCTCTGTGTGTCCGTGACCTGCCGCTGTCGTCTTCCTCCTTGGCCTCTTCCTCCCTCACTGTTGCGACGTGGTTCCCTGCTCCCCTCGTCAGGTCGGCGCCACTAGGAGCTTGCCACCTCGCCAGAATGCCGCCATGGCATCGAGCTCTCGAAGCCTCGGCTGTCGCCGAGAAGCCCTCGTCTCGGCTATAAAAGCCGCGGCCCGAGCTTCCCCGGGCATCCCTGAGCTCACCAACCTCCTCCCCCACCTCCCAGCTCCCTCTCTGCCTTCTCAATCGAGCTCGAAGAGCTCTCTGGCCCCTTCCATGGCCGAAGCCTTGCCGCCGGCCCCGTCTAAAATCCGAGCCTCCTGAGCTCTCCCTCTCCACCCCACCACTACTGGAGATCTCCACCACCACCCCAAAGCCTCCCCGACACCTCACTCCTCCTATCCTCGGCTGGGCCGAGCTCCCCAACATGCCCGAAGCCGCCGTCCGCCCGGCCCGACGCTGCCGTCCCTTATGTCGTCCCCAGGGTCCGTGGATGGGATGGATGGATGCGCCGCGTCTTCCCGAGCTCGTGGGTACCCGGAACGTCGGAAACGGTGACCCGTGCCGCCAGAAATCGCCGCCGGCGCACGGCCTTCCTCTGTTCCACCGGCGTCCGTCGATGGGAAGAAGAAGGAGATGGAGGGAGGAGAGAGAGAGGAGATGGGACCCACCGGTCAGAGGCATAAGCCGGGCCCCGCCCCCGCCACGTCGGATAAGTGGACGCGCCCTCGGCGCGTTTCCGTTTCCCTCGCTGGAAGGCGTATTTTGCACAAATGCGCGACCAGCCGCACTGCTCAGGGACCTGGATGTGATTATTCTTTTTGCAGATCAGTCCCTGGCAGAAAAACAATCACAACTTTTTGCTCGTAACTCCAAATCAGGTGAAACCAACGCTCACGTCTTCAGTTCGTCGAGCCCGATCCGATGGTATCATTTTCATAATGTTTCCACACTGTGAAAATGACCATTTTGCCCTTGCCCTCCGTTCAGCCTTTCTGAGAGGGAATCTTTTCCGGCGAATTCTTCCGCGGCTTCACCGCACTTTCTCCCGGAGAAATTCTTCGACCCCACGCAAGCCGACCATCTGATATACGCCCTAAAGCATTGCTCTGTGATATTTCTTGCATGTTTAAATTAATATGCTAATGCTTGTGTGAGTGGTGGTGAGCTGTATGTGACTCTGACGAACCCTTGCTTGCACTTTCTTCGGTGACGGCACCACGCCTGTGTTCTGAGCTGTTTCCGGCCGTCCGGGGTGGATGCCGACTTTTATTTCTCTTGTCAGCAACTGTCCTTGTTCTGAGCTGCTTTTCGGCCGTCTCGGGCTGCTGTTGAATTTCTTTCCGTAGCAGTGACCCTATGCTCTGAGCTGTTTCTCGGCCGTCTTAGGGAGCTGCTACATTCTTCTTATCAACACCGTCTCATGCTCTGAGCTGCTTTCCAGCCGTCTTGAGCCGGGGTTGAGTTATTCCGGTAATGTCCCATATTTGAGTTGTAAAGACCGTTCTGGTGGCCACTGGTTTCTTTGCCGGTTTTGTGCAAGGGTTCCGATGGTCGTCACTTACAGCTAGAACTTGTAAACTGATAACTTGTCATTTAAATATTGTTTCACTAATGACTTATTGTGATGTTATAAGGAGATAGATTATTATGATTCCACAGTTGTTACCACATACATAGTTGCCACCATGTTAAGTTATTCCTGATGAACAACTATGCTTGCTAAGTAATGGCTAAAGCTAAAATTAGTCGGTTGATTTTGAGTCACCTGTCCGGGCTTATTCGTGCAACCACATTTGCCGGTATGGGACGGCCTTGACTTGGTCTGATCGCGTGCTCTTTCACCGGTACCACCAGACAGGGAAGGTTATGTGTGCGCGCTACCCTGGCCCGGTAGGCGGCGATAACCTTGTGAGCCCAGTTGTTTGTTTGTGCGCGGTCCCCATTTGGGACAGTTTAGTTTGGCCACGACGGTGGCAGGTGTCACGAGGTGACACAGGGGCCACCCAGGGCTTGACTCCAGGGGAGAATGATTGCCGGTGGTACAGTGGAGGAGTCACAGGTTAGGCAAGTTTCGTTGGAGCAACGCTGGTCCACCCGAATGGGATCACGAGGTCAGTGCTCCATAGTGTGGGTAAAGTGCGCAACCTCTGCAGAGTGTAAAATCTATTCGAATAGCAGAGTCCACGGTATTGGACAGCCCGTCCAGACCTCACTAGGTGGTCAACCGTAATAAGGATAATAATGATGGAAGAACTCGTCTTGTGTAGACATCAGATGATGTCAGGATATGATATGTTAGCAATGGGATGGCTATATGATGAGTGGTCAGATGACCACATGAGTTGGATCGGATTTGGACCGGATTCAGGTTGGATCATGAGAATGTTCGGAGTATGGAATATTTACCTAATATGCTTTACCTTACTGCATTTACTTTAGTAGTTATATTGCTGGATAAACCTGCTATAACATGATAATTGATATTGTTAGCTAGTTATGCTATGTCATGACAATTAATATTACTCTAACAACAAGTGCATGCTTGAATGCCATGGATTGCTCTGCTTGGTGTATATGTTAGTTTGGTTTGCTTGCGAGTACATTCAAAAAGTACTCAGCGGTCTTCAATGTGGCCAGGTTCACATAAGGATCCGTCGTCCGTCGACGAGGAGCCGGAGCGTTTGCGGGCTAGGAGCGTAACCCAGTCAGATCCCTGTGGATGGGAGCCACACCAGGACCATGCTGCCTTAGATAGAGCTTTTCCGCTGCCATCACCTCTGTAATAAATCTCATGTAAGACTTATATATCCATTAATAGAAATGCCTGTGTTCATGATACTTGTTGTAAGCGCGCATGCCAGAGTGATTTCCTGGGCTGGTATGCGTGGCGACCGTCTGGCTACAGTGGTAATCAGGCGGGGCGCCACAGACATGAGTTGTCATTTGATAACAGGAATGATGTGATGGACAAGACCCATCCGTTAGCTTAGCATAATGATCGTTCAGTTTTATTGCTATTGCTTTCTTCATGTCAAATACATATTCCTTCGACTATGAGATTATGCAACTCCCGGATACCGGAGGAATGCCTTGTGTGCTATCAAACGTCACAACGTAACTTGGTGATTATAAAGATGCTCTACAGGTATCTCTGAAGGTATTTGTTGAGTTGGCATAGATCGAGATTAGGATTTGTCACTCCGAGTATCGGAGAGGTATCTCTGGGCCCTCTCGGTAATACACATCATAAGCTTGCAAGCAAACGACTAAGGAGTTAGTCACGAGGTGATGTATTACGGAACGAGTAAAGAGACTTGCCGGTAACGAGATTGAACTAGGTATGAAGATACCGACGATCGAATCTCGGGCAAGTAACATACCGATGGACAAAGGGAATTACGTCTGTTGTCATAACGGTTCGACCGATAAAGATCTTCGTAGAATATGTAGGAGCCAATATGGGCATCCAGGTTCCGCTATTGGTTATTGATCGGAGAGGTGTCTCGGTCATGTCTACATAGTTCTCGAGCCCGTAGGGTTCGCACGCTTAACGTTCGATGACGATATAGTATTATATGAGTTATGTGATTTGATAAGATCATGGACATGACGAGGAGTCTCGAAATGGTCGAGAGGTAAAGATTGATATTTAGGACGATGGTATTCGGACACCGGAAGTGTTTCGGGGGTCACCGGGTACTTATCGGGTCACCGGAAGGGGTTCCGGACACCCCCGGCAAAAGATATGGGCCTTATGGCCCAAGAGGGGAAACGCACCAGCCACAAGTGGCTGGTGCGCCCCCCATATGGGCCGGCCAGAGGAGGAGAAGGAAAGGGTGAATTAGGATTCCCACTTCCTTCCCTCTCCCCTCCTCTTTCCTTCCCCCTCCGACAAATATGGCAGGGGGGAGCCACTTGGGAAGGAGCCCAAGTAGGATTCGGCCTACTTGGGGCGCCCTCCTGGCTGCTCCCTCCTCCCACCCCACCTATATATATATGTGGGAGGGGGGCGCCTAGCACACCCAGACAATTACCTAGCCGTGTGCGGTGTCCCCCTCCACCGTTTACACCCCGGTCATATTTTCGTAGTACTTAGGCGAAGCCCTGCGGAGATCACTTCACCATCACCGTCACCACGCCGTCATGCTGACGGAACTCGTCTACTACCTCGACGTCTTGCTGGATCAAGAAGGCGAGGGACGTCACCGAACTAAACGTGTGCAGAACGCGGAGGTGACGTACGTTCGGTACTTGATCGGTGGATCGCGAAGAAAGTTCGACTACATCAACCGCGTTGTGAAACGCTTTCGCTTACGGTCTACGAGGGTACGTAGACACACTCTCCCCCTCGTTGCTATGCATCTCCATGGATAGATCATTGCATGTGCGTAGAATTTTTTTTGTTTTCCATGCAACGTTTCCCAACAAGAACTTGTAATTTTCCATTGTGGCTCCCCTTTGACACATCTTGCACGGATAAACCAAGGGCAATGATTCTTGTGTTCCTCACATTTGACCACATAACGCAATTTGGAGTTTGACTTCTCCACAAAGAATGACCAATGAAACTTAACCGCGTAGTCCTTGGCTCATATTTGAAGTTCTACCAAGCTTTCAAAGATTGTTCCTTCACTAACACCATACACACTTGCTTTGGTATCTCGCTTTGAAGTTAACCTTGGTGCAATAATTTTACTTGTTCCACCATCAACAATCGCCTTATCGGCTAGGCTTAGATCACAGAACAATGATATCTTGTGACTACGGCCTATTACCTTCTTGAAAGCATTGGCTTCTTTAGCCGTCAAACCATCCTCATCTATTTCTTCATCCGGGCCTTCATCCTCCGAGTCCCACGCATAGGACCTATTGTATAGAATGTCATGGTCCATGTCCTCTTCCATGCAATTTGCCTCAACATCACCAACATAATGGTCATGAAGATAAGCCTTCGAGTCATCACCCTCAAACTCATCACCATCCATGTGCAAGTCTTGATTATCAAGTTGGTCATTCCCGACGGGGCTCAAAGGTTGGGTCATTGGAGGTTGGCTCATTGTTGTGTCATGCACATCCGGAGTGACATGTGTTGAATCTCAAACCGGGCTTCTAACATCATATGAAGATGCACACTGATTCAAAGCAATGTGCAACCGAGCACGAACAACCTTTGTGGCAAATAACTCAAATGATTTATCTTGTGAGGCCAACACACTCTCTTTATATGCTTCCCAATGAAACTCGGAGTCAAGAGGCATCATCTTCCAACGAATATGTTGCCCATACCCAACATTATACCTTCCGATTAAGTCTACTCCATCGCTTTCTTCCATCCAATTCAACCTTCTTCGAAGCTCAACCACAACCTCCTCAAGGCTAGGACTTGTGGGAAACACCATCACTACCGGCTTCTTCTTCAGGTCACCATACTCCGCGTCTCCCTTCTCAAAGGAGACGAAGTCCACATGATGCATATTGACGATCCTCGCCATCTACAATCATAAATACCAAAATGCATCAAAAAAATAGCAAAATTGGATGACCTAGGGTTTCCCCAAATCCCCACAATGCAGAGATTTCAACCAACAAAAAGAGGAGGAATGATGGAGAATACCTTGAGGGGTCGAAGGGGAGGATAAATCACCGATTTGGAGCTCCGATCCATGAAATTTTGTGGGCATTAGGGAGGGGCATGAGTGGGGTGGCCGGGGTGGAGAAGGGGAAAAGAGAGGGTTTGTGGAGGGAAAAACAGAGGGGCACTCTGCTTTGTTGAGGCAAGGGGCATGGCGCCCTGGGCAGGGGCGTCATGATGCTGAGCATGGCGCCCTGGCCTGGGGCGCCATGGTGCCATGCCCTGCCAATGTGGCAAGTCACCGCTGACCAGTATGGCGCCCTTGACCAGGGCGTTGTGTTAACTTGCATGGCGCCCCGCGTGCGGGCGTCATGCGTGTAGGGCCATTTTGTGAAATATTTCCAAAAGAGGGTCATTTTGTGCTGAACTTTGGCCAAAGGGCCAGTTTTGTCGATTTTCACAGACTACTAGATGTCAAACCCTAGGCCTCTCTCTAATGCATAAAAGATGCTAAGACAGGCCGTTACTGACACCTTGCACTCGGCCACTAGAGAAAAAATGGCCTTTTGGAAACAACGTGGTAAGGTACGGGCTGCCATTGGGGGTGAGGAAATACTCAATACTTCCACGCTGCCACCTCCCAGCGACTCCGAAAAAACACAATTAAATCTCTTATAGTTGGTGGGACAGAGTTCCACTCTCATACACAAAAAGCAGCTATCCTAAAAGACCACTTCACCACCATCATCGGATCATCACCAGACACATTCTGGTCCTTTGACCCACAACGCTACTACCCCGAACCTATGCCACAACTACTCTCCCTTCACTCCCCCTTTTCCGATAGGGAAATAAAAGACGCTTTCCTCCAAATGAATCCACTTGCTAGCCCTGGCCCCGACGGTTTCGGGCCGCTGTTCTACCGAAAATTTTGGAATATTGTTAAACATCACATCAACTCATTCTCTTACCCAAAAAAGATCATGCTAACACACCAGATACCTACCGCCCAATCTCCCTCCAAAACTGCCCAATAAAAGTCGCCGCTAAAGTCCTCGCAAACAGATTAAAACTATTAATCCCACTCCTCGTGCATGGAAATCAGACTGGTTTCATCTCAGGTCGTTGCATCGCCGAAAACTTCGTCTATGCTGCGGACATCATCAGCACCTGTCACTCCAAAAAATCCCCAACTATGGTCATTAAACTCGACTTCAGCAAAGCCTTTGACTCTCTCTCCTGGGAATCTCTCACATCCATTCTCCGATGCCATGGCTTCCCGACAAAATTTTGCGACTAGGTAAATGATCTCCTTCAGACTGGGAAAACTGCCGTCATGCTAAACGGGGTCCCAGGGAACTGGATACAATGTAAGAATGGCCTCAGACAAGGCGGCCCTCTATCGCCCTACCTCTTCATCATCATTGCCGACCTACTGCAACAAATGATCAACCAAGACTGCAACCTTCTACATCTTAGCCACCCTCTGTTCTCACACTTACCGCCAACAATTTTGCAGTACGCCGATGACCCTCTAATCATCGCCAAGGCTTCAGCTGAAGCAGCCGTCATGCTAAAAAACATTCTACACAATTTCGCTTTGGCAACTGGCCTCACTATAAACTTCAACAAAACCACATTTGTACCTATGCACGTCTGCCCTGACGTCGCTGCCGACATTGCCACCACACTTCAGTGCACAACCTCCACCTTCCCACAAATTTACCTAGGACTACCCCTAGCACCCACACGCTTGACTGCTAATGCTTTTCTCCCAATCATCGAACGATGTCGAAACTTTCTAACAGGATGGCGAGCCAAACTCCTCTCTAAGGGCGACAGACTCATCCTCCTGTCTGCTGTACTTGACTCCATCCTCGTCTACTTTATGTCTGTCTTCCTTATCCCGAAGAGCATTTTAAAAACACTTGACTCGATTTGACGAGTTTTCTTTTGGGCTGCTGAAAAAACCTGCACTGGTGCTCAATGTTTAGTTGCCTGGAAAAATGTATGCATACCAAAAAAGTATGGGGGCTTAGGCCTCAAAAACCTTCACCATCAGAATAAATGTCTCCCGATGAAATTTGCTGTCAAAGCAATGCTACCAGACCAAACGCCTTGGTGGATAGCCTTACAACACCCAAATGCCTTCATAACTCCACAAAATAATCAGTCTTTCCTTTGCCGTACTATTAACCACCACCTACCAGCACTACAGGCTATCTCATTTGTACTCACAAACTCTGGCACCTTAACCTATTTTTGGTTAGATATTTGGCTACACCATAAACCGCTTGCTGTTGTCTTTCTTTGCCTCTTCTCACACACCACGTCACCACTTGCTCGTGTGGCTACTGTTTTAAATCATGGTTTAGAATCTATCCCGCGGAACCGCCTAACATCTAATGTTGCTGCCGAGTTGTGCTCCTTGTTGTCGCTTCTACAGGACTTCCAGCCTTCGCAGGAACCAGACAAGCGCTGCCTCAATGGTGGACTGCGCTTCTCCACAAAGACGGCCTATGATCTTACCATGCAGGCAGACAACACGGACGCTCACTCTATACCCATATGGTCATCATGCGTCCCCAACAGAGTGAAGATATTTGCCTGGCTATTATTCCATGGTAGACTGAACTGCAAGGCCAACCTTCTTCGCAAGCATGTTGTCTCGAATTCAATATGTCCAAGATGCGGCTAAGATGGCGAAAGTACTCCGCACATCTTCCTGGTCTGCCCGCTCGCGCAGCAAATATGGCAAAGGATTGGTTTCCGACCCCCCTGACAGCATAGACGAACTCTGGGACTGCCGACTGCCTCTCCAAGTTGATGCAAAACCACCACAGTGTCTTCACCCTCAAGCAAATATGGTGCTCTGGACAGCACTATCGGGGGGATGACCCCCGGGTAGGCCCAAGACGGCGAACAACGCTCCAAAACATTGCCAGGGGAGTGCCCCCTAGCTGGCTTAATATGGTTGGGTTGAGTCTGGCTGAGTTGAGTCTTGCTGGGCTGAATCTGGCTGGGTTGAGTATGGCTGGCTGAATCTGGCCGAGTTCTCCCTGTCCGGGTTCTCCCTGTCCGGGTTCTCCCTGGCTAGGTTCTCCTTGGCCGGGTTCTCCCTGTCCGGGTTCTCCCTGACCGGGTTCAATCTGGCCAGGTCAACTAAGACGTCCCGTCGGACCTACGCAGACGTGACGGCCATACTCTACAGCGGAGCACTGTAGATGAGCAGCCAGCACTGTTCATGCATCATGTGACACCTCCAACAGTGCATAGTTGGTCATATGTCCATTCCAATAGTGAAGTTAGGCCATGTGGGCCACCCCTTGTCCCCTGGGCACCCCTTTATAAGGTGACCCAGGGAGCCCATTTTAGCAAGGAGACAGACATGCTCACATCTCTCTGGCTCTCACACCACACACTCACACATGAGGCAGGGAAGAGGAGCGCTCCCAGCCTCCTTCTTCCTCCTCTGGATACAGCTTCAGGAGCAACTCTGTACTGCTACATATACACTGCATATATCATCAGACATGCAGGAGTAGGGGTGTTACCTCCACACGAGGGCCCCGAACTTGGGTAAACCACCGCGTGATGCTTGCCCAATCCCGTCCCTTGATCTCCACTGCAGCCTTGAGCTCACCTCAAGCCACGCTGTGGCATCTGTCAGTTGGCGCCAGTTGGCGCCCGCCATGGGGCACGCTGCTGCTGGAACCACGGTCCGGGTGGGACCATCTTTGTCATCACTACCGCGACGTCGTCGCCGTCTCTCCGATCACGCTCGAGGGCTCGACATCAACACGCCCGGGGCGGCCGCGCGGGACGGCGCGTCCTTGTCGACGGCCTCGACTCCGTCCGCCTCGCTCTCTTCTCCGCGGAACGCTCCACTCCCCGCGAGCCTCCGCAGCCTCGCGCCCTGCCGTCCAAGCGGCTGCAGCGCCGCTCGACCTCGCCATCAGACTCACGGGACGGCCGTCCTCACACTCTCAGATTCAGCGGCGTGAGCTCCTCTACTCTCCCTACCACCACCACAAGCCAGCTAATCCTTAGATAATGGCCATATACTCCCCATACGCTACCTGTGCGTTGGCCGGATGCAAGTCAGACAAGAGTCAGAAAATGGCCATGCGCTTGCCAGATACAAACCAGATACTGCCTGTACACTAACCATACCATGGCTTGGAGCCGTCCCGTCTCGCCGCGCACTTCTCCAGCCAGCTGCGCCGTCTCTCGCGCTCCTCATCCTCCTCACCCTCGCCGCGGCTCGCTGCCACGTCGCGCGCGCTGCAGCAGTACGAGTCGGGCAAGCGGAACGCCTGCTATGGCGCCGACGTCGGCTCCATGCTCGGCCGCGCCTGCGACACCACCATCCCGACCACGCCCTTCTCCCACTCCGCCCGCGCATGCAGCGTCGGCTTCCCTGCGCCGGCTCCACCCGCATCTGCTCCTAGCCGGCCGCTGCCGCGTCCCACTCGCCGGCTGGGGGCGCCATATGGCCACTGCCGCGTCCGGCTCGCCGCTAAACGCCGGCTCCGGCTCCGCCCCGCCGGGCCGTCCCGTCCCGCCCACGGCACCCCGTGGCTCCTCCACACTCACCCCGCGGGCCCCGCGGGCTTCGCCTGCCCGGCCTCCAGGCCTGGCCGCGCGCCGGCGGCGCCCGAGGTCCGGCCCCTGCATCGCCTCACTCCTTCCGCGGCCGCGTGCTCCCCTCTTCCTCCGCGTCCGTGCTACTCGCGCCTCCCCCTCGTGCGTCTCCCACTCGCCGGCCGTCCCCGCGACGCCCGCCTCCCCGTCGTCGCATCGGCCGCCTTCTACCTGGCGCCGGGTTCCCTGCGACCCTGCCGCGCGCTCGCCGACTCTCGCCCTGCGCTTGCCGGATCCCGTGCCCACGCCGGCTCTGCCGTGCCCGGGCTGGCCGGCTGCCGCTCCCCCGCCGGGATCCTGCCAGCCGGCTCCGTCCGCGTCGCGGCCCCCGCCACGTCTCGAGCGCGCGCCGTCTCTGCGGGCTGGCTCCCGCACCCGGTCGACCGTCGGCTCCGTCCCTGCTCCGCGGCCGCCCCCTCACGCCCGCAGGTCCGTCCGGCGTCTCGCCGCATCTGGCCGGCTCCCGTGCGCCCCCTCGCGCCCGCCGGCTCTGTCCGGCGTCCCGCCGCATCTGGCCGGCTCCCGTGCGCCCCCTGCCCGGCCCCGTCGCTCCGCCGGCTTGCGCCCGTGACCCGCCTGCGGCTCGCCGCTATGCCACCACTCGCCCCGCGCACCTCCTCGTCCCTGTGCGCCCCGCTTCCGTGGCTGCCGAGCCGCGCCACCGGGCCGCCGCCGCAGCCTGCTCCAGCCATAGCCACTCCGGCTCCCCCCACCTCCTCGCCACACCTGCGGGTCCCGCGCCCATGCGTTGCGCCGCGCCTGCGCCCTCCTCGCCTCTGCATCACCAGTCTTGACCAGCGCCGCCCCGGCCACCCGTCGCCCTTCCGCGCCCACCAACGCTCGGCCTTCCTCGCCCGCGCGCCGGCTCTGCGCGACCCGGCCCGTCCGGCGTCCCGCCCGCCGGCTCCACGCGACTGGGCCCCATCCGGCGTCCCGCTCGCGCCTCCACATCGCCCGCCGGCTCCCGCGCCCGGCCTGCTCCGCCTCCGCACCCGGCCGCCGGCTCCCGCGCTGGCCCGTCTCCATGCGCCCGCCGGCTCGCCAGCGCCGTGCCTGCCGGCTTCCCCGCTCGCCAAGCCTACGCGCCTCTGCGCCGGCTCCACTCCGCCCTCGCGCCCCCGCAGAGGTCTCAGTGCGCCCCCGCAGACGTCTCAGCGCGCCCCCGACGCCCAACGGCGGCTGCGCCTGCATCCTCTACTGCCGGCTGGAGAAAAAGAAAAAGAAAAAGAAAGGAGTGAGATGCCGGCTGGAAAAAAGTCTACGGGCCGGCTGTAAAAAAAAGATGCAGAAGAAAAAAAAAAGGCCGCCCGACACCTGCGCGACGCTGCTCTGCCGACGGTCCCGCCCGCCTCGACGCCTGGCCGGCTGTGCCAAGCCGGCTCGGCTGCGTTCCGCTCCGCCGTCTGGCCGGTCGGTCCCGACCAGCTGGCCCCCCTTCGAGCGCCCGGAGGCTCGAAGGCTAACCCCTGTGGGCGTGCCGGCGCGCTCCACGAGCGCCAAGCCGTGCCGGCTGTCATCGAGAACCTCCGTCTCGTCTACACGAAAACCAATGTGAGCTCCTCACTCGTATAATTTTGCACCGCGCAAACACGGATAACCCCGAGCGACACTCGGGGACCACCTCCGCCTTTATTACAGTTGCACTACTGTTCACCCTGGTACCAGCTAGTCTCGGCCCGGAGGCTGGCCGCTCGGCCCGATACGTTCGTTCCCGCAGACGGCTTAGTAGCGCATACGATACCAAAGGCCCACTCTCAGCCACAAACCACCAGGCGGCTGTCCGGCAAGCGAGAGCAAAACCTGGAGGTCACCCCACGCGAAAAACGTCCGGGAGAAGACGGCTTGGGCAACCCGATCGTTTCCTTTATGAGTATCTACTCGGTCGAATCTGCTCCTGTAGTCCGGGTACTGTACGCTCCACTCCGCGGCCACTCTTCGTAACAGCTACAGACCGGCTCCCGGCTGTCTAGCTAACAAGAGGCAAAGCCAAAGAGCGGAGGGGACATGAAAAAAGATTGAAGGGGGCTCGGACGAAACCGAGTCGGCACCCTCCGCATAAAACTTGCAATGCCAAAAGCAAACATTTAATATATCTGCGCGGACTAACCTTGTCTTTTGCATGATCATCTCCGTGGGGAACCCCCTCCTCGCCCGGAGGCTTGGAGGCTGGTTGCAGGCCCAACGCCAGCTGCAACCGGCATTTCCGATGCCACCGTCCGCTTCATCAACAACAAGACCCTCCGCCCAACTTTTCCAAGTTGCCCGGAGGCTCGGAGGCTACACCCAGTGGGTGCGCTCGCGCGCCCCCACTCAGCCGGTGGACTCCGCGTCCACGCCCAGCAGGGCCCCGCGCCCACCAGCCGGCGGACTCCGAGTCCGCACCCAGCACCCTCGACGTCGCCGTCGGCTTCATCTTCAACAGCAAGACCCTCCGCCCAACTTTTCCAAGTTGCCCGGAGGCTCGGAGGCTACACCCAGTGGGTGCGCTTGCGCGCCCACACTCGAAATACGCCGCGCCTGTTGCACGCCTGCTGCCGGCTGCAACCGGCATCCTCGACACCATCGTCTGCACCACCAACCGCGAAGATCCTCTGCGCAACTTTTCCAAGTTGCCCGGAGGCTCGGAGGCTACTGTCGGGGGGATGACCCCCGGGTAGACCCAAGATGGCGAACAAAGCTCCAAAACATTGCCAGGGGAGTGCCCCCTGGCTGGCTTAATCTGGCTGGGTTGAGTCTTGCTGGGCTGAATCTGGCTAGGTTGAGTATGGCTGGCTGAATCTGGCCGGGTTCTTCCTGTCCGGGTTCTCCCTGGCCGGGTTCTCCCTGTCCGGGTTCTCCTTGTCCGGGTTCTCCCTAGCTGGGTTCTCCCTGGCCGGGTTCTCCCTGCCTGGGTTCTCCCTGACCGGGTTCAATCTGGCCAAGTAAACTAAGACGTCCCGTCGGACCTGCGCAGATGTGACGGTCATACTCTACGGTGGAGCACTGTAGATGAGCAGCCAACACTGTTCCTGCATCATGTGACACCTCCAACAGTGCATAGTTGGTCATATGTCCATTCCAATAGTGAAGTTAGGCCATGTGGGCCACCCGTTGTCCCCTGGGCACCCCTTTATAAGGTGACCCAGGGAGCCCATTTTAGCAATGAGACAGACATGCTCACATCTCTCTGGCTCTCCCCCCACACACTCACACATGAGGTAGGGAAGAGGAGCGCTCCCAGCCGCCTTCTTCCTCCTCTGGATACAGCTCCAGGAGCAACTATGTACTGCTACATATACACTGCATATATCATCAGACATGTAGGAGTAGGGGTGTTGCCTTCACACGAGGGCCTCGAACCTGGGTAAACCACCGTGTGCTGCTTGCCCAATCCCGTCCCTTGATCTCCACCCCGTGGCATCTGTCGTCATTAGAACCCACCCACGAGATAACCACGACAGTTGGCGCCCATCATGGGGCAAGCTGCTACTGGAACCGCAGTGCAGGCGGGACCATCTTCGTCATCACTGCCACGACATCGTCGCCGTCTCTCCGACCGCGCTTGAGGGCTCGACATCAACACGCCCCCAGGGCGGCCGCACGGGACGGCGCGTCCTTGTCGATGGACTCGACTCCATCCGCCTCGCTCTCTTCTTCGCGGACGCTCCCCATCGCGCACTTTGCCAACTCCCCGCAAGCCTCTGCAGCCTCGCGCCCTGCCGTCCAAGCGGCTGCAGCGCCGCTCGACGTCGCCATCAGACTCATGGGGCGCCCGTCCTCACACTCTCAGATTCACCGGCGTGAGCTCCTCTACTCTCCCTACCACCACCACAAGCCAGATAATCCTCAGATAATGGCCATATATTTCCAATACGGTATCTCTGCGTTGGCCGGATGCAAGTCAGACAATAGTTGGATAATGGCCATGCGCTTTCCAGATACTCCCTCCGTTCGGATTTACTCGTCTTGAACTAAAACCACGACGAGTAAATCGGAACGGAGGGAGTACAAACCAGATACTGCCTGTACACTAACCATACCATGGCTTGGAGCTGTCCCGTCTCGCCGCGCACTTCTCCAGCCAGCTGTGCTGTCTCTCGCGCTCCTCGTCCTCCTCACCCTTGCCGCACCTCGCTGTCGCGTCGCGCGCGCTGCAGCAGTACGAGTCGGGCAAGCGGAGCGCCCGCTACGGTGCCGACATCGGCTCCGTGCTCGGCCGCGCCTGCGACACCACCATCCCGACCACGTCCGCGTCTCCCGCGTGCGTCGGCCGCCCTTCTCCCACTCCGCCCGCGCGTGCCGCGTCGGCTTCCCCGCGCCGGCTCCGCCCACGTCTGCTCCTAGCCGGTCGCTGCCGCGTCCCGCTCGCCGGCTGGGGTCGCCATACGGCCGCTGCCGCGTCCGGCTCGGTGCTAAACGCCGGCTCCGGCTCCGCCCCGCAGGGCCGTCCCGTCCCACCCACGTCACCCCGTGGCTCCCCCGCACTCACCCCACGGACCCCGTGGGCTCCGCCTGCCCGGCCTCCGGCCTGGCCGCGCGCCGGCGGCGCCCGAGGTCCGGCCCCTGCATCGCCTCACTCCTTCCACGGCCGCGTGCTCCCCTCTTCCTCCGCGTCCGCCCTGCTCGCGCCTCCCCCTCGCGCATCTCCCACTCGCCGGCCGTCCCCGCGACGCCCGCCTCCCCATCGTCGCATCGGCCGCCTTCTACGCGGCGCTGGGTTCCCTGCGACCCTGCCGCGCGCCCGTCGACTCGCACCCTGCGCAGGCCGGATCCCGTGCCCACTCCGGCTCTGCCGTGCCCGGGCTGGCCGGCTGCCGCTCCCCCGCCGGGATCCCGCCAGCCGGCTCCGTCCGCGTCGTGGCCCCCACCACGTCTCGCGCGCGCACCGTCTCTGCGGGCCGGCTCCCGCATCCGGTCGCCCGCCGGCTCAGCCCTTGCTCCGCGGCCGCCCCCTCGCGCCCGCCGGCTCCATCCGGCGTCCCGCCGCATCTGGCCGGCTCCCGTGCGCCCCCTCGCGCCCTCCGGCTCCGTCCGACGTCCCGCCGCATCTGGCCGGCTGCCGTGCGCCCCCTGCCCGGCCCCGTCGTTCCGTCGGCTTGCGCCCGCGATCCGGCTGCGGCTCGCCGCTCCGCCCCCACTAGCCCCACGCGCCGCCTCGTCCCTGTGCGCCCTGCTTCCCTGGCTACCGAGCCGCGCCACTGGGCCACCGCCGCAGCCGGCTCCAGCCATAGCCACACCGGCTCCCCCACCTCCTCACCACACCTGCGGGTCCCGCGCCCACGCACTGCGCCGCGCCTGCGCCCTCCTCGCCTCTGCATCACCAGTCTTGACCAGCGCCGCCCCGGCCACCCGTCGCCCTTCTGTGCCCGCCAACGCTTGGCCTACCTCGCCCGCTCGCCGGCTCTGGGCGACCCGGCCACGCGCCGGCTCCGCGCGACTCGGCCCCGTCCGGCGTCCCGCTCGCGCCTCCGCATCGCCCGTCGGCTCCCGCGCCCGGCCTGCTCCGCCTCCGCACCCGGCCGCCGGCTCCCGCGCTGGCCCGTCTCCATGCGCCCGTCGGCTCGCCAGAGCCGCGCCTGGCGGCTTCCCCGCTCGCCAAGCCTACGCGCCTCTGCGCCGGCTCCACTCCGCCCTCGCAGCCCCGCAGCCGTCTCAGCACGCCCCCGACACCCAACGCCGGCTGCGCCTACATCCTCTACTGCCGGCTGGAGAAAAAGAAAAAGAAAGGAGTGAGATGCCGGCTGGAAAAGAGTCTACGGGCCGGCTGTAAAAAAAAGAAGCTGAAGAAAAAAAAGGCCGCCCGATGCCTCCGCGACGCTGCTCCGCCGACGGTCCCGCCCGCCTCGACGCCTGGCCGGCTGTGCCAAGCCGGCTCGGCTGTGTCCCACTCCGCCGCTTGGCCGGTCGGGCCCGACCGGCTGGCCCCCCTTCGAGCGCCCGGAGGCTCGAAGGCTACCCCCAGTGGGTGTGCCGGCGCGCTCCGCGAGCGCCAAGCCGCGCCGGCTGTCATCGACAACCTCCGCCTCGTCTACACGAAAACCAATGTGAGCTCCTCACTCGTATAATTTTGCACCGCGCAAACACAGATAACCCCGAGCGACACTCGGGGACCACCTCCGCCTTTATTACAATTGCACTACTGTTCACCCCGGTACCAGCTAGTCTCGGCCCGGAGGCTGGCCGCTCGGCCCAATACGTTCGTTCCCGCAAATGGCTTAGTAGCGCATACGGTACCGAAGGCCCACTCTCAGCCACAGACCACCACGCGGCTGTCCGGCAAGCGAGAGCAAAAGCTGGAGGTCACCCCACGCGAAAAACGCCCGGGAGAAGACGGCTTGGGCAACCCGGTCGTTTCCTTTATGAGTATCTACTCAGTCAAATCTGCTCCTGTAGTCCGAGTACTGTATGCTCCACTCCGCGGCCACTCTTCGTAACAGCTACAGACCGGCTCCTGGCTGTCTAGCTAACAAGAGGCAAAGCCAAAGAGCGGAGGGGACATAAAAAAGATAGAAGGGGCTCAGACGAAACCGAGTCGGCACCCTCCGCAAAAAACTTGCAATGCCAAAAGCAAAGATTTGATATATCTATGCAGACTAACCTTGTCTTTTGCACGATCATCTCTATGGGGAACCCCCTCCTCGCCCGGAGGCTCGGAGGCTGGTTGCAGGACCGACGCCGGCTGCAACCGGCATTTCCGACGCCACCGTCCGCTTCATCAACAACAAGACCCTCCGCCCAACTTTTCCAAGTTGCCCGAAGGCTCGGAGGCTACACCCAGTGGGTGCGCTCGCGCGCCCCCACTCAGCCGGCGGACTCTACGTCCGCGCCCGGTGTCGGTGCAACAAACCCTGGGTCTGTTGCCCAGACTGTGCACAGGCACGAGGACGAGATTCAAGCACCAACCCAAGTCAGAATACAAGGGAGTAAGAGGTTCAAAGGACTAACATGCAGATCAGAGGGACCAAGATCAAGCCAAAGAAGCAAGGCACCATCAGGAGAAGGGCCTCCTTTGCCAGGCAGGCGAGCTTGGCAAGGGGCGAGGCCACCCCCGGAAGACGACGTCCAAGACATCCCGGCAGGGCCTGCCGGGGCGCACGAAGGCAAAACCACCTCACCAACTACTCCACCACGACCCATGTCATTGATCAATGCGGTGTCGAACCGCGGAGTGACTAAGTGGCAGCCATTAGCCACATGGCAGCCTCTCCCTACAGGAAACACCAGCAGATGACACCCGTCCTGCGACGTGCCAAGCGAGTAGGCATGGAGCTGGTGAGATAGACCGGCAAGCCTTGCCGGGCAACCAACGATGTCACATTGAGCGGTGCATTTAATGCGCCCTGTCAGCCCGCAGAGTTAGGTATGATACCGCTGTTTGCTATCTCATCAGTGCATAATGACTGTTTTGCCATTGTGGTGACCCCTTAATCTATAAAAGGAGGCCCATGGCAACCGTAGAGAGGGTTAGAAGGTTGGATAATTCAGACCCCCGTACGCGTGTAGCCACTGTCGCCCTGAGGCAACCCTTGCCGGGCAAGTGTACTACGCTCCTCCACCACCTTTCCACCATCAATCCACCAAAGCAGGAGTAGGGTTTTACGCCTCACGGCGGCCCGAACCTGGGTGAAAATGCCTGTGTGATCTCTGCCATGCTGCCACACGCTCATCTGCTCTTTGTGCAACGCGACGCCCCCCTGCCGAACCAGCAAGGGGCCTCCTGGTCCCATAGGTGGTCGTGGTTTACCGCGACATCTTTGGCGCGCCAGGTAGGGGGACCGCTTGCGCGAACCTAAAGGCGTGTGTAGCGCATCACCTTCATCACCATCAGCATCATCGACGACGCCATCGACCATGGTGCCCAAGAAGAAACCCGGTTCTTCGGCTCGCCCTTCCACCTCGAAGGCTCCGCCGCCCGCAACCTCTAAC
This sequence comes from Thinopyrum elongatum, assembly GCA_011799875.1. Lineage (NCBI taxonomy): Eukaryota > Viridiplantae > Streptophyta > Magnoliopsida > Poales > Poaceae > Thinopyrum > Thinopyrum elongatum. The sequence goes on from CM022301.1 coordinate 561,435,227, forward strand.
GCTGCGGGGAGTGTGGAGACACGCGAGGACGCGGACGCTGCTGAGGATGTGGTCGGAGCAGGCGGCGCCATCACCACTTGCCCCGCGGCCGATGCAGGAGCAGGAAACATCGGAGGAAAGCAGCATCGGCAACATCCCGACGGCCACGCTCCACAAAGTCCGAGTGAAGGGGTTACACCATCTGCGCCCCTTCCGCCCGACAACGGGCACAGCCGCAGCAACGGCGCTCGGGCCGGGGCGAATCACCGCCCTCCGACCACTCCCACCACGGGTGCGGTCGCAGCGCGTGCACATCCCCTGGGACGGGTCGACCAAGCCGCTGCACCCGACGGAGCCACTGGCCCTCGAGCGCCTTCGCCGCACCACCCTGCCATCCAGGTGGTCGCCCCGCAGCAGCGGGGGCGCAGTTCTGCCGCCACTGGCACCATGAGGAGCCAAGTGACGGTGCGGTCGACTTCATCATCACCTATGCCAAGTACAGCCTCGGAGGCCATGGCGCGGGCTTAGCTGCTGCTGAGGTTTACGCCAGCGGCCGAGCAAATGGACGAGAGGCGTGCCACCATCCAAAGTCTGCTCGGTTTCACGGAAGCTGGGGGCTCACGGCGAGCTGGCCCGCCACGGCCACCCCAAGCGACAGCAACGGCTCATGCTGCTGACCGTACAGAAGGGGCCATCCCCACGGTGCAGTCCCCGCCACGGCAGCCAGCGCGAGCACAACAGAATCAAGACCCGGACGATGTCTCGATGGCCTCTTCTGACCCTCGAGCACGTCCAGGCCAACGACGAGCCCCGGAGGATAGGCGGAGAGGAGACACGCATGCCGTTGTCGAGTAACACCGCGACGACCTCCGCCGGACCGGTGGGTGCGACGGCCCCAGTGTCGACGAGCCCGCGCTCAGTATTGGCGGGTGCCTACCTTTCGAGGTTGACTACCTTGCCTTTACCCGTGAGCTGCGGCAAGTCCGTTCGCACGTTCAAGCCAGAGATACCTGAGAAGTACGATGGGAGGCTGAACCCGGCAGAGTTCCTGAGCATCTACACCATCATTGTTCAGGCTGCCGGGGGAAGAGATGAGAAGGTGTTCGTCAACTACTTTCCTTTGTCCCTCAAGTCCAATGTGAGGTCTTGGCTGATGCACCTGCCGGAGAACTCCATTTCGTCATGGGCAGACCTGTGCCATGAGTTCATCGGTGCCTACACCGGTGGCCACCAAGAGCCGGGCTGACCCAGCGACTTGCAGCTTCTCCAACAAAAGGAAGGAGAGACCCTCCGTAAGTATTTATAGAGATTCAGCAAAGTTCATAGAAATATCCAAAATATCCATCCGGCAGCCATGATAGCCGCCTTCCAGTCCAATGTGCACAACCGCCGGATTCGTTCCAAGATGAACGTGCGGTTGCCCAAGACTGTGAAGGAACTCTACACGTTGGTGGATAAGTGTGCTAGGATGGAGGAGGGAAGAAAGTTGCCCGGAGAGGAAGATTGCACCAATATTGATTCAGAGGATGAGGATGAATCAACCAGTCAGAAGAAGAGCAAGAACCGCAGTAAGAAGCGAAGGGATAAGGCAGTAATGACTGTTGAAGGATCGGGTACGCCTGGTACCGGCAAGAAGGCTAAAGCTGAGGCCCTCGGCAAGGAAGCTGCCATGTGCGCTGACTGCCGGGAGGCCGCTGCTGCCGAGAAAGCCGGGAAAGGTGATGAGCCGTATTGCAAGATTCATCGGACCAAGGGCCACGACCTTCAAGAGTGTTATCAGGTTGAGCAGCTTGTCAAAAGACAGAAAGCAGAGTATGAGAAGCGTGACAAGGAAAAGGGTCAGAATGTTGCTGGCGGCAAGGGCCGAGGTGGTGAAGTAAATCGCCCCGGCAAACCCTTTCGGAACCAAGGAAAACCCGCCAGAGGTCGAGAGAAGGAAGCCTGTGGTGATGAGACTGATGGAGGGGATGAAGAGGAAAGCAGTGAGCAAGAGTTCCAGAAGGCCACCGACACCCTGTGCATTGACGGGGGTGCATCTCTGCACACCTCTCACCGCCAACTCAAGCGGTGGGCGCGAGAAGTCAATGCCGTGGAGCCAGCGCCCGAGGCCCGGAAGCCGCTCAAGTGGTCCCATACGCCCATCATCTTTGACGAGGAGGATCATCCTGGCCGTACCACTGCGGTAGGGTGTTTGCCATTGTTGGTCTCCCCAACAATCCGCAACCTCAAGGTCACGAAGATGTTGGTGGACGGCGGGGCCGGGTTGAATCTGATTTCCCCAGCAGTTATCAGCAAGCTTCAGATAGCAGAGGAAGAGCTGGAGGTTACCGGCATGTTTCAAGGAGTTAATCCCGGCAGGAGCCGTCCTAAGGGAAAGATCACGTTGCCGGTAACGTTTGGGGGAGAATTGAACTACCGGGCTGAGAGGATTGTGTTTGATGTGGTTGATCTCCCCCTGCCATACAATGGGATTCTTGGACACCCGGCCCTGGCTAAGTTCATGGCAGCATCTCACTATGCCTACAACACCTTGAAGATGCCTGGGTCACTGGGAGTCATCACCATCCCATCAGATGAGAAGGATGCAATCATTTGTGTGGACAAGATGTACCGGGATGAGGTCGCAACAGAGGCAGCGGCAGCAGCAACTCCTGCTAAGGAAAGCAAAGGAAAGAAGAAGGATTGCAGGGACTCCGGCAAAGAGTCCGGGAAGCGTGCCCCCACCGAGTGCACGGCACCCGTTGACGACGTTCCAGAGTGTTCCAATGGCAAGAGATCCAAGGTCGCTGCACCCCAAGTAAAGAAGGTCCCGGCAGGGCTGGCTGGCGTTGATGGTACTTTCGCTATCAGCACCATCCTCGATGACAAATGGGAAAGCGCGCTCGTTGCCTTCCTGCGGGCGAATATCGATGTGTTTGCCTGGCAACCATCTAATATCCCCGGTGTTCCCAGGGAGGTAATCGAGCACCACCTTGCTGTCTGCCCACATGCCCGACCTGTCAAGCAGAAAGTCCAGAAGCAGGCCTTGGAGAGGCAGCAGTTCATTGCACAAGAGATCAAGAGACTAGAGGCAGCTGGATTGGTCAGAGAAGTACTGCATCCCACGTGGTTGCCAAACCCAGTGGTAGTCCGGAAGGCTAACGGGAAGTGGAGGCTTTGCATAGATTTCACAAATCTCAACAGGGCTTGCACGAAGGACCCGTTTCCCTTGCCGCGTATCGATCAGATTGTGGATTCCACTTCAGGTTGTGATGTTCTCTCCTTTCTGGAGCGTATTCTGGGTATCACCAGATCTTCATGTCCCAGGAAGATGAAGAGAAGACGTCGTTCATCACTCCATGTGGAACGTACTGTTTTGTCCGCATGCCATTCGGATTAAAGAGTGCCGGGTCCACTTTTGCAAGGACAGTCCAGATTGGTTTTGAGCCACAGTTGCACCGAAACATAGAAGCCTATATGGATGATATTGTGGTCAAGACCAAGGATAGGGCCACCCTTATTCAAGATTTGGAGGAGACGTTTGCTAATCTGCGCAAAATCAATTTGAAGCTCAACCCGGAGAAGTGTGTATTTGGTGTTCCCTCCGGTAAGCTGCTTGGGTTCTTTGTATCCCATCGCGGGATCGAAGCCAATCCCGACAAGATCAAGGCTATCGAGCAGATCCAAGCACCAAGGTCAGTTAAGGACGTGAGGCGTCTGACAGGATGCGTTGCCGCGCTAAGCAGATTCATCTCCAAGTCTGCCGAGCGCGCCCTGTTGTTCTTCAAAATTTTGAAGAAGGCAGGACCCATGAAGTGGACCCCGGAAGCAGATGCAGCTTTGCAAGAGTTGAAGGCCTACTTGTCCTCCATGCCTACCTTGGTCACTCCCAAACCCCAGGAGCCGTTGCTGTTCTAGCGGCAACCAACCAAGTAGTCAGTGCAGCTTTGGTAGCGCAGCGAGAAGTGGATGAGGCAGAGAGTGAGCAGAGACCGGCAGAGTCAGAGAAGGATCACGACAACAATGAGCACGGCAATGAGAGCAACCCCAAGGACGCGGCAAGGAAGAAAGTGGTGCAACGCCCAGTGTACTTCGTCAGCTCCTTATTACAGGGGGCTAAATCGAGGTACTCTGGCGTGCAAAAGTTGATTTTTGGTCCCATCATGGCCTCAAGGAAACTGCGCCACTACTTCCAAGCCCATGAGATCACAGTTGTCACTCGTTTCCCGTTGCAACGGATACTCCGAAACCCTGAGGCTACCGGCAGAATAGTGGAGTGGGCTTTGGAGTTATCCAGTTTTGGTTTGAAGTTTGAAAGCACGTCAACTATTCAGAGTAGGGCATTGGCAGAGTTTATTGCAGAATGGACGCCAACCCCTGATGAGGAAGTGACGGAGACAGCTATCCCCGGCAAGGAATCGCCCCAAGAATGGATTGTGTATTTTGATGGTGCTTTTTCCCTACAAGGTGCAAGATCTGGCGTGCTTCTTGTTGCCCCCTCCGGGGAGCACTTGAGGTACGTCGTCCAAATGCATTTTGCCCGGGAAGAAGCAACCAACAATACAGCAGAATATGAAGGGCTCCTTGCCGGGCTCAGGATTGCAGCTAAATTGGGAATTAAGAAGCTGATCATTCGAGGAGATTCACAACTTGTGGTGAGACAAGTTAACAAGGATTACTAAAGTCCATTGATGGAGGCATACGTCGAGGAAGTGAGGAGATTAGAGGAGCACTTTGATGGATTGCAAACAAAGCACGTACCCCGTGCGGAAAACAGCATAGCTGATCATCTGTCAAAGTGTGATGCACAGAAGCTCCCTGTGGAACCAGGGACTTTTGTTCTCCATCTCACTCAGCCCTCCGTATCCCCAGCAACAATGGCTCGGAAAAGGAGAAAGTTGGACTCCGGTAAGCCTCTCCCGGTAGAGCCGTCCGCTCCTGGCAGAGACCCTGCCGGAAACAACTCCTCGCAGTCTGCTGGACCACACCCTCCAGCCGGGCCCATGGACCCCGCGAACGAGGCATGTGCTCCCGCAGCAGAGGAGGTGCCGCTAGTCCTTGTTGCCGAGCCCCTGGCTCCAACTTGGGAAAGGCACATTGTCCACTTCCTCCAAACCGGAGAGCTTCCCGGCAACCAAGAAAAAGCTGAAAAAGTAGCCCGGAGGGCCAGTATGTATAAGTTTGTCGACGACACTCTGTATAGAAGGAGGCCCAACGGTGTGAAATTAAAGTGTGTCTGCCGGGAAGAAGGAAAGGAACTGCTGGCTGAGATACACAAAGGCATGTGCGGCTCCCACATTGGATCAAGGGCACTAGTTGGGAAAGTATTCCGGCAAGGATTCTATTGGCCCACAGCCCACCAAGATGCGGTCGAGCTAGTCACCAAATGTGAAGCCTGCCAGTTCCATTCCAAGAAAACCCACCTGCCTGCCCAAGCTCTTCAGACAATCCCTCTATCATGGCCATTTTCGGTCTGGGGGCTCGATATCCTCGGCCCCTTCCCCCGAGCAATCGGGGGCTTTGAATTCTTGTTCATTGCTATCGACAAGTTTACAAAGTGGCCGGAAGTGACTGCCATTAGAAAGGTGACTGCTCAGTCAGCTATCAAGTTCTTGAAAGAATTGGTGTGTCGTTTTGGAGTTCCGGCAAGGATCATTACTGACAACGGCACCCAGTTCACGAGCCACGCCTTCATGCAATATGTTCATGCCCTTGGATGCAAGATCTCATTTGCCTCTGTGGCACACCCCCGGAGCAATGGACAAGCTGAGAGGGCGAACGCTGAAGTGTTGCATGGACTCAAGATGAGTACCTTTGATACGCTGCAGAAGCACGGCAGGCGGTGGGTCAAGGAGCTGCCGGTAGTTCTCTGGTCCATCAGAATGACACCAAACTGAGCTACCGGGCAGACTCCCTTCTCCCTGGTCTACGGGGCAGAAGCAGTTATCCCCACGGAACTCATTTACGGGTCGCCTCGAGTGCTTGCCTACGATGAAGTAGCACAAGATCAGCACCGGCGTGACGACGCTGTGCTACTCGAGGAGAATCGTCTTCGGGCTGCTACGCGTGCTGCACGCTATCAGCAAGCCCTGCGTCGCTATCATAGCCGCAGGATTCACGCCCGGTGTTTTGAGGAAGGTGACCTTGTCCTTAGGCGCGTTCAGTCCGCCAAGGGTACAAACAAGTTGTCACCGAAGTGGGAAGGCCCTTACCGAGTAGTACGAGTCACCTGGAGACCGGAGATGGCATTCAGTTGCAAAACTCATGGAATATTGAGCATCTCCGCAAGTTCTACCCGTAAGGCGCGGCTGTCGGGCCCTGCCCGGCAGCCACCCTTTTGTACAGGCCTTGCCTCAGTTGCATGTAACCCCTTGTACAAAGCTAGGGCGATGACCCTGTGCAAGAGAAAATAAAGAAGCGCTGTGGGGGGGCCCCGACCAAGATTGCATGCATGAATGAGCATTCCAAGATCAGTGCATAAGCATTTCATGAGCATTTGCATATGCATATAGATAGGACCGCATCCTGCATTCATTCTCATCCGCATGAAGCTGCAGGTTCCTGCCGTGAACTTGGCTTTGACAAGGAGTTGAGAAGATTGCTCGGCACTGCGATCCCCGGCAAGCCAAACAGATAAGTTCTACCTCCTGTCCATTAGTGTTCTGTAAGTTATGACTTGTGCATAAGAAAACCCCGCCACTCTTTTGAGACTTAGGTGCTCCCATCCCTGACTCGAACGTTGCTTCGGACAGGATGGTCATAGTGGCCTTTGGTAAAAAGAAGTTGGCGGGGGGCTGGCCCCTTTGCCTGTTGCCCGATAGACACAGCTCTCCGGCGGACAGAAAAGGTGCCGGCAGGATAGCCTGCCGGGGAAAACTCGTTTATTTACACTAAAGAGGCATCTCGCCTCTGCATGGATGTACACATGCACGGGTTCCCGGCAAGGTTCATGTTTTTCATTAGGGATAATTGCATTTGAGCCCCTAGTTGTGTCCCACTCGACAGGATTGCCCCTAATTTTCAAAAGCCAGCGGTTCTGTCCAACCCACTTTGGTCATCTTGTGCTTTTGCCCTTTGACCGTTTGACCATCACTTTTAAAACTTCATAACTAATTCATACTAAATCAGAAAAATGCAAATAAGATACCAAAATATTCAGAAGAACATCACCTGTATGTCAATGTCACTTGCATTCATGACAAAAGTGTTGGCAAGTGCCCATCCGAGTTTTACCTCTTATCATACCACCATGAACAGTAAAATCTAAAAACAATCAAAAATTCAAAAATAAATTTGGTGGCAAAGAATGACAAATGTTTTAAGTGCTTGCCAAGTTTCATAAGGGAATGACATTCGTGGAATTCGTGGCAAAAAAAACAATATATTTTGGAGTGTTGATTGTTTTTTTTGCCATGACTTCCACGAATGTCATTCCCTAATGAAACTTGGCAAGCACTTAAAACATTTGTCATTCTTTGCTACCAAATTTATTTTTGAATTTTTTTAGATTTTACTGTTCATGGTGGTATGATAAGAGGTAAAACTCGGATGGGCACTTACCAACACTTTTGTCATGAATGCAAGTGACATTGACATATAGGTGATGTTCTTCTGAACATTTTGATATCTTATTTGCATTTTTCTGATTTAGTATGAATTAGTTATGAAGTTTTCAAAGTGACGGTCAAACGGTCAAAGGGCAAAAGCACAAGACGACCAAAGTGGGTTGGACAGAACCGCTGGCTTTTGAAAATTAGGGGCAATCCTGTCGAGTGGGACACAACTAAGGGCTCAAATGCAATTATCCCTTTTCATTAATATGCTGATACAAGTACAAGCATTACAGAACACAAACATGGACTCGAGAGATTACATTATTTGAATTAAAATTTGGCAAGTGCCTGCAGATTTAAGATTGAAAAAAAGATAAGTGCCCCGTAATGCCTTTGCCCCTGTCCATCTCCTACAGGAAGAGGTCAAAGAGGCCAGAGACGGGCGCAGCTAGGATTCGGCGCCTACCCAGGATCGGGACGGCACCGCTCCCCAGCAAGGAGGAAGAAACCGAAGGGCAGGCATGGATGGTGACGCTGCCGGAGGACCAGATGGGAGACGCGGAGTCACTGGCAAACACGACTCGTCAGAGCGGTCATCCCCGCTCTTGACGCGTCGTGGGTTGCCGCTGCCGTCCACATCACTACCACCCGAAGACCTCGGCACTGCCGTCGCGTCGGGCACCATGCTCTCTGGGTCTTCCCATAGAGAGCATGGTTGTCCCCAGGAGCCCTGGCGTTGGAGGTCACTGCACGTCCTGGGGACGTATGTCAAAGCAAGGAGCCCTCCCGCACAACAAAAGGACGGCGCCCGGGAGAGACCAGATTCGCCTCTACTAGCGGCGAATCTCTTCTGTGACACCTCCTCAGCGTCGCGAAGGGAAGAAGAATGGGGAGCAATCGACTACCATGCGACATGCCCGCCTCGAGCCTCGACATGGTGTCGTTCGCTTCCCCTCCCACTGAAATCAAGGCCACGGGCGGCCCGGCGGCGAGCACGCCGGAGTTGCCACCCCCGGCGTCGTCGCCGGGCCGCCCGAGTCCCCCTTTCAGACCCAGGAAAGGCTTCGAGATGGAGCCCGGGGCGCGGCCCCAGGCTCTTTTTCCTAACATAACCAGCAGAGGCAGAAAGCGGAGGAGAAGAAGAATGCGAGGGTGGGTGACTTCGCCCTCCTCCACCCCTCCATTTTATAAGCGGGTCGGGGAAGGGAGCCGCTCCCTCAACAAGCGATCACCGCCCCTCTCCGCCAATTCAAGAAGACCGGGCCCTCGCCTTGATGCTCTCCCACACCACGCGCCTCCGTTACCTACCCCGCGCAATGCATGCCGCATACGTGGCTAAGGATAAGGGCGTGGTGGGAAGAGTGAATTGGCAGTTTCTCCCCCGTGCGTTAAAGTCATTCACAGGCCATCACTGGAGCGGCCCCACCACCATTGGCCTTACACGACGTGCGGAGAAACCGGAAACTGCCCCAGAATCAAGGCTAATGAAGAAGCAAAGAAGACCTCAAGAGACCAACCTCTTCAGCGACCCCGCCTATGCACTTATTAGGCCCTACCCCAACGACGCTCGGCAGCACGTTCGGGGCAGGCCCGGGGGCTTCTCTCGGTGCAACAAACCCTGGGTCTGTTGCCCAGACTGTGCACAGGCACAAGGACGAGATTGAAGCACCAACCCAAGTCAGAATACAAGGGACTAAGAGGTTCAAAGGACTAACATGCAGATCAGAGGGAACAAGATCAAGCCAAGGAAGCAAGGCACCATCAGGAGAAGGGCCTCCTTTGCCGGGCAGGCGATCTCGGCAAGGGGTGAGGCCACCCCCGGAAGACGACGTCCAAGACGTCCCGGCAGGGCCTGCCGGGGCGCACGAAGGCAAAACCACCTCATCAACTACTCCACCATGACCCATGTCGTTGATCAATGTGGTGTCGAACCGCGGAGTGACTAAGTGGCAGCCATTCGCCACATGGCAGCCTCTCCCTACATGAAACACCAGCAGATGACACCCGTCCTACGACATGCCAAGCGAGCAGGCATGGAGCTGGCGAGATAGCCCGGCAAGCCTTGCCGGGCAACCAACGATGTGACGTTGAGCGGTGCATTTAATGCGCCCTGTCAGCCCGCAGAGTTAGGTATGATAGCGATGTTTGCTATCTCATCAGTGCATAATAACTGTTTTGCCATTGTGGTGACCCCTTAATCTATAAAAAGAGGCCCATGGCAACCATAGAGAGGGTTAGAATGTTGGATAACTCAGACCCCCATACACGCGTAGCCACTGTCGCCCTGAGGCAACCCTTGTCGGGCAAGTGTACTATGCTCCTCCACCACCTTTCCACCATCAATCCACCAAAGCAGGAGTAGGGTTTTACGCCTCACGGCGGCTCGAACTTGGGTAAAAATGCCTATGTGATCTCTGCCGTGCTGCCACACGCTCGTCTGCTCTTTGTGCAACACGACGCCCCCCTGCCGAACCAGCAAGGGGCCTCCTGGTCCCATAGGTGGCCGTGGTTTCCCGCGACACCCGGCAGGGCCCCGCGCCCACTTAGCCGGCGGACTCCATGTCCACGCCCGGTAGGGCCCCGCGCCCACCAGCCGGCGGACTCCGTGTCCACGCCCGGTACCCTCGACGTCGTCCTCGGCTTCATAATCAACAGCAAGACCCTCCGCCCAACTTTTCCAAGTTGCCCGGAGGCTCGGAGGCTACACCCAGTGGGTGCGCTTGAGCGCCCCCACTCGGAACACGCCGCTCCTGTTGCACGCCCGCTGCCGGCTGCAACCGGCATCCTCGACAACATCGTCTGCACCACCAACCACGAAGACCCTCCGCGCAACTTTTCCATGTTGCCCGGAGGCTCGAAGGCTACTGTCGGGGGGATGACCCCCGGGTAGGCCCAAGACGGCGAACAACGCTCCAAAACATTGCCAGGGGAGTGCCCCCTAGCTGGCTTAATATGGCTGGGTTGAGTCTGGCTGAGTTGAGTCTTGCTGGGCTGAATCTGGCTGGGTTGAGTATGGCTGGCTGAATCTGGCCGGGTTCTCCCTGTCCGGGTTCTCCCTGTCCAGGTTCTCCTTGTCCGGGTTCTCCCTGTCCAGGTTCTCCCTGGCTGGGTTCTCCCTGTCCGGGTTCTCCTTGGCCGGGTTCTCCCTGTTCGGGTTCTCCCTGACCGGGTTCAATCTGGCCAAGTCAACTAAGACGTCCCGTCGGACCTGCGCAGATGTGACGGCCATACTCTACAGTGGAGCACTATAGATGAGCAGCCAACACTGTTCCTGCATCATGTGACACCTCCAACAGTGCATAGTTGGTCATATGTCCATTCCAATAGTGAAGTTAGGCCATGTTCGCCACCCCTTGTCCCCTGGGCACCCCTTTTATAAGGTGACCCAGGGAGTCCATTTTAGCAAGGAGACAGACATGCTCACATCTCTCTGGCTCTCATGCCACACACTCACACATGAGGCAGGGAAGAGGAGCGCTCCCAGCCTCCTTCTTCCTCCTCTGGATACAGCTCCAGGAGCAACTCTGTATTGCTACATATACACTGCATATATCATCAGACATGCAGGAGTAGGGGTGTTACCTCCACACGAGGGCCCCGAACCTGGGTAAACCACCGCGTGCTGCTTGCCCAATCCCGTCCCTTGATCTCCACTGCAGCCTTGCCCTCACCTCAAGCCACCCCGTGGCATCTGTCGTCTCGCGAACCCACCCGCGAGATAACCACGACACACACCGGATGAAGAAACCGGAACAGAAACAGGCCGCCTCTTCTTGGCGTTCCTACCTCTCATCACATTTACACGTGCTTATGTAATTCCCCTTTGTAATCAGCCAAACGATGGATTGCAGGTGCGGAGCCCCCCCCCCCCCCCCCCCCCCCCCCCCCCCCCCCCCCGCCGTGATTTTTCAAAAAAAATACTAGATGTCAAACCGGAGGCGATTGGATTTGTAACCGCACACAATCATATGCATGTTGTTGATGTACGTAGTCACGATTGGGTCTAGCGAAGGTGGAAGCCGAAACTGAAACGGAGTTTGACAGTTTGCAATATATGGAATGCCAGTATATAATTAAAAGTGGGCCGGTCTACAGCTAGGGTCCAGGACTAGCTCCATCTACACCTAAACTCTGAAGGAACTCTCGCGCAAACCCTCCGAGCGAGCTCATACGTACGCCGGCCGGGACCCGATCAAATCGAGATGACAACATCTCGCCATGATCTCGAGGTTGCACCAGGCTTCACCTTCTGCCCGCAGCACAAGGAGCTCACCGACCTATACGTGCGCCACAAGATCGTCGGCGAGCCCCTCCCCAGCGCCACCGGCCGCTTCATCCACGAAGCCGACGTCTACTCCTCCGAGCCGGAGCAGCTGCACTAGTAGAAATCAGGGCTTTGGTCCAGGCCAGATAAGGGCATTAATCCCGGTTCTCTTATGAACCGAGACCAAAGGGTGCATCAGTCCTGGTTCGTGAGGCCAGGGCACCGGCCGGGCCTCGGGGGCCATTGGACCCGGTTCGTCTGACCCCTTTGGTCCCGGTTCCAGACACGAACTGGGACCAATGGGCTGTGCTCCGGGCGCAGCACCTTTAGTCCTGGTTGGTGGCTGGAACTGGGACTAAAGGTCAGTCTTCTGTCCCAGTTCTAGCCACCAACCGGGACTAAAGAGATGCCTATATATACCCTCGCCCCTGCCCACCCTCTCCTCTGTTTTTTGGCCGTGTGGGAGGTGTGCATGCGCTGCTCTGTTCTCCCTTCTATGCATGCACGTGAGGTGTTCGATGAAATGCCCGAACCACACTTAAGCTTTCTCCTCTCCAAGCTCGACCTCCAAGCTCCATTTTCCTCAAGATTTGTCTAGTTTTGGCGGTCCGTCCCGTCCTGTCCCCGTCCTCACCGCCGTCGATCACCCGCGCTGATCTCGTCGTCGGCACCACCGTGGTGAGCCTCTTGTTCTTATCTTCTTTCTAAAAGAAAAAATTCTTACTTTTATGATTTAGATAGATACTTGTATAATTTTCTTACTTTTATTATTGTTTGTTATTATATAGTGCCATGGTTTTGGTATCCGCCCCCGTCGGCCCTCGTCCTATCTATGATTTGGATGTGTTATATTATCTTTTATAACTATTTGTTTCATTTAGTGTTTATGACAATTATGCCGACCAACGTGACATAGTTGTTTTTATCTAGGAGGTATGTGAACCGGAAACTCCAACCGACCCTCTTGTCGAGAGGTTAAATTTAGTTGAAAAATAAAACAATTACTTGAAGAAAAAATTGAAAAGAATTAAGGAGGAGAAGATGGAATTGGAGTTGCATGTTGCGAATGTCGTCGATGATCACAAGATCAAGATGGATGCAATGCGCTTGAAGATTAGAAAGATTAGAAAATATGCCATTGATACTGAGGCTTGGTATCATTATGCCGTTGGATCAATTGTTACCTTAGTTGCGATTATGATCGCATTAGTTGTTGCATTGAAATGTTTTACATAGTTTCAATGTATGTTTTAATTAGATGCTCTAGAGAGCTATATGTTGTTCAATGAGAACTATGTATGAACTTTATGTATTTATTTTTTCAGTAATAACATTTGATCACTACTGTACTTTGGTTTTAATGTGATGACGAACTTGTATTAATTTGGTCACTTCTCTATTCATGATGTTCTGTAATGGTTTTTGATACACTTAATTATATAATGCACGCAGATGAACCGGCAATGGATGTACGGTGACAGACGCACCTCCGAGTACATTGAGGGCCTACATAATTTTCTCGAAGTGGCTGAGGCAAACAAGCAGAATGGTTTTATGTATTGTCCATGCCCTGTCTGTGGGAATACGAAGGATTACTCTGACTCGAAAACCCTTCACGTCCACCTGCTTGAGAAGGGTTTCATGCCACACTATAATGTTTGGACCAAGCACGGAGAAAGAGGGGTTATGATGGAAGACAATGAAGAAGAAGTGGATGATGACAACTATCCCCCTGAATACGGTAATACTGCAACGGGGGACGCTGAAGATCAAGAGGAACCAGACGATGTGCCCGATGATGATCTTCGCCGGGTCATTGTTGATGCAAAGAGACAATGCCAAAGTAAAAGGGAGAAGTTGAAGTTCGATCGCATGTTAGAGGATCACAAAAAAGGGTTGTACCCAAATTGCAAACATGACAACACAATGCTCGGTACCACACTGGAATTGCTGCAATGGAAGGCAGACAATGGTGTATCTGACAACGGATTTGGGAAGCTACTGAAAATAATGAAGAAGAAGCTTTCAAAGGATAACGAATTGCCCGACAGTACGTATGAAGCAAAGAAGGTTCTATGCCCTCTAGGATTGGAGGTGCAGAAGATACATGCATGCCCTAATGACTGCATCCTCTACCGCGGTGAGTACGAGGATTTGAACGCATGCTCGGTATGCGGTGCATTGCGGTATAAGATCAGACGAGATGACACTGGTGATGTTGAGGGTGAGCGCCCCAGGAAGAGGGTTCCTGCCAAGGTGATGTGGTATGCTCCTATAATACCACGGTTGAAACGTCTGTTCAGAAACAAAGAGCATGCCAAGTTGATGCGATGGCAGAAAGAGGACTGTAAGAAAGACGGGAAGTTGAGAGCACCCGCTGACGGGTCACAGTGGAGAAAAATCGAGAGAAGGTGGGGGGACTTTGCAGGTGACGCAAGGAATGTATGGTTTGGTTTAAGCGCAGATGGCATTAATCCTTTTGGGGAGCAGAGCAGCAATCATAGCACCTGGCCCGTGACTCTATGTATCTATAACCTTCCTCCTTGGTTGTGCATGAAGCGGAAGTTCATTATGATGCCAGTGCTCATCCAAGGCCCTAAGCAACCCGGCAACGACATTGATGTGTACCTAAGGCCATTAGTTGAAGAAATTTTATAGTTGTGGAATGGAAAAGGTGTACTTGTGTGGGATGAGCACAATCAGGAGGAATTTGACCTACATGCGTTGTTGTTTGTAACCATCAATGATTGGCCTGCTCTTAGTAACCTTTCAAGACAGACAAACAAGGAATACCACGCATGCACACACTGTTTAGATGACACCGAAAGTATATATTTGGGACAAATGCAGGAAGAATGTGTACCTGGGACATCGTCGATTTCTTCCGACCAACCATCAATGTCGAAAGAAAGGCAAGCATTTCAAAGGTGAGGTAGATAACCGGAAGAAGCCCGCCCTCCGTACTGGTGATCACATACTTGATATGGTCAGTGATTTACAAGTAATCTTTGGAAAGTGTCCTGGCGGACTATCTGTTCCAAATGACACTGAGGGACGCGCACCCATGTGGAAGAAGAAATCTATATTTTGGTACCTACCCTATTGGAAAGACCTAGAGGTCCGCTCTGTAATCGACGTGATGCACGTGACGAAGAATATTTGCGTGAACCTGCTAGGCTTCTTGGGTGTGTATGGCAAGACGAAAGATACACCGGAGGCACAGGAGGACCAGCAACGTGTGCACGAAAAAGACGGCATGCATCCAAAGCAGTATCAAGGTCCTGCCAGCTACGCTCTTACCAAAGAAGAGAAGGAAATCTTCTTTGAATGCCTGCTCAGTATGAAGGTCCTGTCTGGCTTCTCGTCCAATATAAAGGGAATAATAAATATCCCAGAGAAAAAGTTCCAGAACCTAAAGTCTCATGACTGCCACGTGATTATGACACAACTGCTTCCAGTTGCATTGAGGGGGCTTCTACTGGAAAACGTTCGATTAGCCATTGTGAAGCTATGTGCATTCCTCAATGCAATCTCTCAGAAGGTAATCGATCCAGAAATCCTACCAAGGTTAAAGAATGATTTGGTGCAATGTCTTGTCAGTTTCGAGCTAGTGTTCCCACCATCCTTCTTCAATATCATGACGCACGTCCTAGTTCATCTAGTCGACGAGATTGCCATTATGGGCCCTATATTTCTACACAATATGTTCCCCTTTGAGAGGTTCATGGGAGTCTTAAAGAAATATGTTCGTAACCGTGCTAGGCCAGAAGGAAGCATCTCCACGGGCCATCAAACAGAGGAGGTCATTGGGTTTTGTGTTGACTTCATTCCTAACCATAAGCCGATTGGTCTCCCTCAATCGCGGTATGAGGAGAGACTGACTGGAAAAGGCACGCTAGGAGCGGACTCAATAATATGTAGGGACGGGCATTCTTGGGCTCAAGCACACTACACAGTTCTACAGAATTCTACCTTGGTGACCCCGTATGTCAATGAACACAAGAATATTCTGTGCTCCAAACACCCGAAGCAGTGTGACGACTGTATTACATGTGAACACATAAGGACTTTCGGCAGTTGGTTGCAAACACATCTCATGGGTAACAACACTATAGGAGATGAGTTGTACTCGTTGGCCAGTACACCATCTTCAACTGTATTGACTTACAAAGGGTATGAGATAAATGGGAATACATTTTACACGATCGCGCAAGATCAAAAGAGCACCAACCAAAACAGTGGTGTCTGCTTTGATGCAGCAACCAACAGGTGAAATGACACATATTATGGTTACATAGTGGACATATGGGAACTTGACTATGGACATGATTTTAAGGTCCCTTTGTTTCGGTGCAATTGGGTCAATCTGTCAAGAGGCGGGATACAGGTAGACCCACAGTACGGAATGACAACAGTGGATCTGAACAATCTTGGGTACACAGACGAACCATTCGTCCTAGCCAATAATGTGGCGTAGGTTTTCTATGTGAAGGACATGTCTACCAAACCGAGAAAAAGAAAAGATAAGGAAGCGAATACATCATACGATGAGCCAAATCGCCACATAGTTCTTTCAGGGAAAAGAGACATCGTGGGAGTGGAGGGCAAGACGGACATGTCTGAAGATTATGAAAAGTTTCATGAAATTCCTCCCTTCAAAGTGAAGGCTGACCCAAGCACCCTGTTAAACGATGAAGATTATCCATGGTTACGGCGCAATAAGCAAGGGACACACGCGAAGAAAAAGTGAAGACTTTCTCTCCACAACTATTCTGATGATGGATTTGATTACGCGAAGAAAAAAATGAAATCCCTTTTAGTAGATGAGTTTTCGTCCGAAACCCTGATACTTCGAAATAGATTGTCCAGTTTGTACACGAAGTGCATCCAGTTTTTTCCATAACCCTCTCAACTTTTTAGCACATGCTATGTGGTTGAAATGACGATACCATGCCAACTTTCAACCTTTTTAGAGTTCATTTGTAGTGCTTTTTAATTTCAGGGTCATTTAGCTAAAAAAATCAGTAAATGCATGAAAAATACCAAATGAAGTCAGAAAGGGTTGAAAATTGATGATGTGGCTTTGAATGGTGCATGTTGAACGTACAAAAAGTCTGGAGTTGAAATAAGTTCAAAAAATGAAATCACTTTGTAACAGATGAGTTTTCGTCCGAAACCGTGATACTTCGAAAGAGATTGTCCATTTTGTACATGAAGTGCATCCAGTTTTTGTCGTAACCCTCTCAACTTTTTAGCACATGCTATGTGGGTGAAATTATGATACCATCCCACCTTTCAAAATTTTCAGAGTTCATTTGTAGTGCTTTTCAATTTCAGGGTCATTTACCTCAAAGAATGAACTAATAGCAAAAAGAATGAACTAAAAAGCTTTTATAAAACTCTAATAGCAAAAAGAATGAACTAAAAAGGAATTAATTAATATAATATTCTTTAATAGCAAAAAGAATCAAAATAATATTAACTAAAATTATCAAAGTATTTATTTGTTAAAGAATGAAACTAAAAGAATCAACTAAAATATTAACTAAAAGAATGAACTAAAAGAATCAACTAAAACATAACTAAAAGAATGAACTAAAAAGAATCAAAATAATATTAACTAAAATTATCAAAGTATTTATTTGTTAAAAAGAATGAACTAAAAAGAATCACTAAAATATTAACTAAAAAAGAATCAACTAAAAAAGAAAGAACTAAAAAGAATCAATTAAAATATTTTATTATGATCAACTAAAACAAAACTATAATATTCTTCAATAGCAAAAAGAATCAACTAAAAAGCTTTTATAAACCTCTAGTTATTCTCAAAATAATATTAACTTAAAATTATATAAAATTTATGCAACTAAAATTATCAAAGTATTTTTTGTTAAAAACTTTAATAGCAAAAAGAATTTTCATAAAGTTTTTTTTGTTAAAATCTTTAATAGCAAACTATATAATAGAAAAAAAATTGCCCGCCTACTAGGCCACAACGGCCTGCATACTACTAGAAACCCAACTACTAGTTGGGCCAGGATACAGACCCGCTGTGCAAGTAGGTCCCACAGGGCAGTAACAGGTTCATTCGGCCCACACAGGCCTGCTTTAGAGAGGAGCTCGAAATCGTAGCCGCGGTGGGGCTTATAAACAGATGCGAGCGCCTCTCAACTAGCGAGGTGGGACTAAACTTCCGACACCGCTGTGCCAGGCTATTGGTCCCGGTTGGTGGCTCGAACCGGGATGAATGCCCCCCTTTCGTCCAGGTTCGAGCCACCAACCAGGACCAAAGGCCCCCTTTCGTCCAGGTTGGTGGCTCCAACCGGGACCAAAGGCCCCCTTTCGTCCCGGTTGGTGGTTCCAACCAGGACCAAAAGGCCCCCTTTCGTCCCGGTTCGAGCCACCAACCGGGACCAAAGGTCTTTGCTTCCCACCCTTTGGGCTGCTGAAATTGACCTTTAGTCCCGGTTGGTGTCACCAACCGGGACGAAAGGGGGGCCTTTCGTCCCGGTTGGTGACACCAACCGGGACCAATGCTTTTTGTATATAAGCAGCACTTAGCAGTTTCTCGAAAGATCAGTTCTTTCTTCCCCGACGCCCCCAGGCTGCTCCTCGTCGCCGTCGCTCCCGTCGCCGTCGAGCCCTGCCCCGCCGTCGCCGTCGCCATCTCCGCCCCCGAGCCCGCGCCGCCCCCGAGCTCCCGCGCGCCGCCCCCGAGCTCCCCCGAGCCCGCGCCGCCCCCGCTATGAGCCGCCGCCGCTCCGGCCCGCTGTTTTTTTAATTATGTTTATGTATATATGTATGTATATGTTGATGTATATGTATGTATGTATATGTATGTATGATATGATGATAGATGATAGATGTATGTATGTATGTATATGTATGTATGTATGTATATGTTTTTTTTGCGGGCATGTATATGTTTATGTTTATGTAGATGCTTAGTGTATATATAATGTAGATGTATATGTAGATGCTTAGTGTATATATAATGTAGATGTATGGATGGATGGATGGATGTATATAGAAAATATTGGTAAAACTTTAGAAATTCGTACAAAATTAACCATAACTCCCATGAAAATAATTTATATATGAAAATCGATCAGAAAAATATGACGAATCCGAATATACCCTCCGTTCATCTGTCACAAGCAGCTAGCATAGCGAATCTGGAACCGTCCCCCTCCGGTTCATCTGTCCGAAAATGCAGACTTCGGGAAAACATTCCCGGATGTTATCCCCCTTCACCTAGATATATCGTGTAGTGCCGCGTTAGAACACCCCTAACTCTCTCGGGAATTCAACATATCCCCGATAACTTCGACATGAGGGGGGGCCGCAATTATCCTCGACGACCATGAGAGAGGCGGTCCGCAAAGTATCCTCTCTCGAAAGATAGGACGACTCATTAGACATGAGGGGGGAGGAGTCCTCGACGATCGTCTGAAACTGACTATTATAAAACTTGTCAACTTTGTATGATGTTTGCCACTAATCCATTGCTCATATGCATATGATTCCTTGTTGTGATATTAAGTCCATGTTTGCCACTAATCCATCTCTCATGTTTGTATATTGTCATGTTGTAATATTTGCAGAAACTATGGACAGAGATTTAGAAAAAGAAGAGTTGTTGGGGGATATAATCCGCAACGGAGGTGATATCACCTTGTCGTTTCTCAACGACACTGATGGTCAGGAAAGAGAGGATGATGGCTCCGGTGATCCAATGGAGGAGGAAGGAGATCATGACAGCTCCGGTGACCGAATGGCGGAGGAAGGAGATCATGACGGCTCCGGTGACCGAACGGAGGAGGGAGCCTTAACTGTTGCAAAGTCCGGCGAGGTATATATATATATTAATTAAGCCTGTGCTGACTTGATGCATTAATTGTTTTGTATGTACATATATTAACACTTCTTTCTTCTTTTAGCCCTCCGGATCGAGCCAAACTTCCGTAAGGAGACGAGGCCCAAAGAAAAGGTTGCGCCAGGATGAAAGGTTCACGATCATAGAAGTCGCGAAAGATGGCCAACCGATTGCTCCCAAGCGGGCCAAGGACACATGTGTACATCAGTGCGGAGTTGTTGTTAGGGATAGCGTCCCGATCAGCATCCAAGAATGGAATAAGAAGAAGGACCCTGAAGTTTCTTATGTCCAGGATAGACTGAAAGATGATCTTTGGACCTCGCTGATGACAAATTTCAGCCTACCGCCAGAGGAGGAACCGAATAACCCAGTTATAGAGTGAAAGGTCAAGGCGTTTGCTCTTAAGAAGATGGCAGAACTATTCAAGAACTGGAAGAAAGAGTTGAACAAAAAGTTTGTCGAGAAAGACGAGACTCCAAAATTCATCGGTCAATATGAGAAGATAAGAGATCACTGGCCCGCATTTGTGGCCTACAAGAAATCGGACAAGAGTAAGCAAAGGTCACTGACAAACAAGCAAAATGCTGCAAAGAAGAAGTATCACCATACCACGGGGTCAGGTGGCTAAAGCAAAGCCCGGCCGTTGTGGGACAAAGCTGAGCAAGACCTGCTTGCTAAAGGGGTCCAACCAGCGACATTGCACTGGCCAGATCGGGCAAGGACTTGGTTCTTCGGGGTTGGGGGAACTTTGGACCCAGAATCAGGGAAGTGTGTTTGGACGAACGATCAACTTGCAATACCCGTCACGAAGCTTGAGGAAGCAATCAAGGCAGCGCAGGAAGGGACGCTCATTCCCGACAGAGAGAAGGACGAGCTGACAGAGGCCCTCAGGAATCCTGAACACTCTGGACGAACACGAGGCACATCAGGCTCCGTTCCGTGGGTGCATGGGTTTCCCGACAAAGGTGGTTATAGAAGCCGAGAGAGAAAGAAGAAAGAGGAAGCAAGCGAAATGCAGAAGCTCAGTGCAAGATTAGCGAAACTAGAGGAACTTGAGAGCCAGCGAGCTACCGACCATCCATCTCAGTGGCACGAAGATCCTTACTTCGACACTGCCCCATAAGCTACCCCACCATCTCAGCGGAGAAGCAGCGTGGCTTCCACGGAGCTCGTTCAGCCTGATTTCACGGCTCCTCGCTACCCCGTGGATAGTATCACGGGGACTGAACATTGTGTGCTAATGACGAAATGGCAGAACCTGACCTTGAAGGCGGCAGTCGGCTCTGTTTTACCTCCTCGAGCTGAGGGAACTTTCCATTGCCATCCGATTCCACATGGCTATGCTATTGTCACGGTGGATGAAATAATGGAGGGATTTGAGGGGCTGGAGCTTGACTACCCTATAGGTGAAGGGGATATTCTTCTGGAAAATGCTTTAAGGAGTACCTGTCTATGGAGAAAGGAGAACATCAAGCTTCCAAACTGGACGCCGCCTCAGCAGACTCAGCCGGATCCTCAGCGGACTCCTCCTCACAGTCCAGCTCTGCTATCTCCGCTGCCTGAGTCGTCTCCGGCGCGTCAGCCGTCTCCGCCGCCTCAGCGGACTCTAACGGAGGAGGCCCCTCGGCAGAATCCTCCTCCGCCTTAGCTGTCTCCGCCGCCGCAGCCGTCTTCAGCGCGTTAGCGGGCTCCGCCACCTCAGCGGGCTCCGGCGCGTCAGCGGACTCCGCCGCCACAGCAACAGCGGAAGAGAGGCGCCGTCGCTCCGGCGGCTAGCAGCACAAAAGGCAAGAAATTCAAAGCTGGTCCAAGTCTCAAGCCTCTTCCAAAGTTACCATATGAGAGGACTGAGGAGGAAACCAATGACATCGTGCATGCCAAAGTGCAGGCCCATTTTGAACGGAAACGTCCACCTCCAAAGGAAACAATAGATCCAGTGAAAGCGAAGCGCACTCTGGATGCCCTTAAGCGACCACCACCACCTCCGCCGCAATCCAACTATGACCGCTGTATTGAAAAGACATATGATGAAGCGTGGCGGTCGGGAAGTACTACCAGTGCTACAAGACGAAGAAGTGGGAAAAAAATCCCCAGCTCGGCGAACAGGAGAAGCAATCGTGCCCCCCCGCTCAAGGTGT
The DNA here is from genome assembly GCA_011799875.1 of Thinopyrum elongatum. NCBI lineage: Eukaryota > Viridiplantae > Streptophyta > Magnoliopsida > Poales > Poaceae > Thinopyrum > Thinopyrum elongatum. The sequence continues at coordinate 561,457,016 of CM022301.1, forward strand.
CTAGCGATATCGTCGCTAATCATTCGGGGCTACTGCCCGGTACCAATCTTGGTGATTACGTGGGCGATGATGTACAGTTTGAAACGGCTGAGGTAGTAGAGATCTTTAGATACGAGCACGGGAAGCCTCTCGTCAAACCTGATCAGTTCCCTCATCTAACAACGATGATGTGAAGATTGCATGACTGGTACTTGGAAAGCTGCAGGAAGAATGGGACCGATAGTTTGATGGTGAGAATTAAAGATGAGCACGACCTCATTGGAGTCGACCTGATGCCTGTTGAATTTGTGGAATTATTTTAGTTATTCAATCAAGAGGCCCTCGACAAATAACTCATGACTTGCTACTGTCTGTAAGTATTATTTCTGTAATTAAGTCTCAAGCTCAGCTCGTTCATTGCATGTATATATAATTATCCTCACTATATTATGCAGATTGAAGATCGTCGAATGCAAAAGAGGACAAATCTATAACATTGGGTTCATTAGCCCAAATACCGTAAATGAATGGTCGGTAGAAAATAGAGTTGAAGATACTGAGCAAAACTTGCTACAAGCGTTCCTTCAACATCAAAATAAAAGGAAAACACTATTTCCTTACAACTGCAAGTGAGTGTTACTGTCTTGTGCATATTCGGTTTCGCTTACTCGAGGTTAAGTAATGTAATTGATAAGTTATGCGTGCGTGGGTTCCACTTTATTCTGCTATCCATTAAGCTTGACGGGGGAGTAGTAACTGTCTTAGACTCAAGACGTAAAGATCCCAAGGATTATGCGGACATGACTGCAATGCTCCAGAAGTAAGTTCAATCATTATCGCGCCATGTCAACAACTTTCGTTCATTTCCTGATATCAAGTAATCATTTTCTTTGCCTGGCAGGGTTTGGAAAAAGTTCACCAGAATGGTTCTGGGTCTGAAGAACGAGCTGCGATTTACACACCCCAAAGTAAGTAGTACTAGCTAGTTCCGCGCATCTCTCATTGATTCTAGTTTCATCAATACCATTATCATGCTTGATTATCAGTTTGATTGAACTCTATTCTCGTAAAGTGCTTGTGGCAGGCGGGAATAATTTATGTGGATACTACGTTTGCGAGTTCATTCGCCACTCGACCACTGAGCGAGGCTTCTTGTCTGACAAACAATTTGAAGTACGTAAACAATATTCACAATTTTATTTTATTACCATCAATTGTGTTGAGTTTCATTCATATATATGTATTGACCCCTTCTTTAAATTATATGTGGGAGAAGCGGGAAGAACTCCTACCACATGATCGCATACGAGCAATTCAAGAGAAATTGGCGGCATTCTTTCTTGACCACGTCATACATGAAAAGCGAGAATATCATACGGAAATTCAATGGGAGTTTGGTGCTTGATGATGTCAGGGATGTTATATTGTATATATGTAGTAGCGTCGGATAGATATACGAAAAAATATTGTTCGACCAAGCACGGAGAAAGAGAGGTCACTTCTCTCTATATATGTTCATGATGATCTTGTGTAATTAATAGTTTCCTTCATTTGCTTACTAGCTAGCGTCGAGTTCTTAGCGTCGACCAAGCACGAAGAAAGAGAGGTCACTTCTCTCTATTAGCTAGCTAACACAATATGAAACCCCTAAACCCTCCAAAACCCCTAACCCCACTCCCCCCTTTCAAAAACAAAAAACAAAAACCCCAACGCCTGAGAGCTGCTGACGCGTGGCTGCCTTTTAGTCCCGTACCAACCGGGACTAAAGGTCCTCCTGCCTGAGCGCCCCACAGCAGCCACGTGGAGCTCCTTTAATCCCGATTCGTAAGTTAACCGGAACTAAAAGTGAGGGGCTTTAGTCCCGATCGTTTTGTCCCGGTTGCAGAACCGAGACTAAAGACTCTCATGAAACCGGGACAAGTGCCCTGTTTTCTACTAGCGCTGGTCAGCGCGCTCCTGGCACCGGCAAAGACGACAAGCAGCCGGTGTGGTACTTCTTCTCTCCCGTGCGCCACCCGGGCGGCCGCAAGAAGAACACGCGCGGCGGCGCAGCCAGGAAGTCGCGCACGATCGAGGGCGTGGTAGGGAAGCACTGGCACTCGGAGGGTGGCGCGAAGCCGGTGGAGGGAGGAAGCGCTGTTGGCGGCTACAAGCAGCTGTTCTCCTACATGGTCAAGAGCGAGTCCGGCAAAAAGAAAAACGTGAGGGTTGGATGGGTCATGTACGAGTACGGCATCTCGGAGGAGCACGGAGGCGGCGACCTCGTGCTCTGCAAGATCCTCCCGTCCGATCGCACCGGGCAAGAGGCGCCGGCGCCGACGACGGCCTCGGTGTCAACAATCAGCGCTCCAAGAAGAGAAGGAGGAAGGATACTACGGCGTCGGCAAGCGCGCGGCCGCGGCGCACGGTTGACCAAGATCACCAACACCCACCGATGGCGGAGAGCCTGGGTGCTGCTGCCATGATGACGACGGAGGACGCCGACGACTACCATCGCCACACTAGTCCAGATGAAAATCTGTTGGGTGCAACAGAGTTGCACAACCTCCGGCCCCACATGGCGTCCGACGAAGGCCTAGAAGACTGCTACGGAGGTGACAACATGGTTGGGCCAGGAGGCGATCCACAATGTACAACATATATCCTTGCGGGAGAGAGAGAGCAACCGCTCCTAGAATTGAGGCACACAGGCCACGAGCATTGCTAGATCCTACAAAGTAGGAGTGGACTAAGCTAGTACAGTACAACGTTACAAAGTGTACACTGTACAGTTTAACACTCCCCTCAGCCGGAACTCCGTGCGGTAGGACGTTCAGGCTGGCCCTGAATTCATGAAACATCTGCCGCGGAAGTCCTTTAGTGAACAAGTCTGCAAATTGTGAAGTTGAGGGGACATGGAGGACCCGAGCTTCGCCAAGAGCAACACGATCATGTACAAAATGTAGGTCAATCTTAATGTGCTTGGTCCTTTGATGCTGAACGGGATTGCATGCGAGATATGATGCGCTAATGATGTCACAATAGACAACAGTTGCACAGGATGGTGGACATTTGAGCTCATGCAAGAGTTGCCGTAGCCAACAAGATTCAGCAACGCAGTTTGTGACGCCGTGGTACTCCGCTTCTGCACTAGAGCGTGACACAGCTGGTTGTCTCTTGGATGACCATGAGATGATGTTAGCACCAAGAAATACACAAAATCCCGAGGTAGACTTGCGGGTATCCGGACAACCGGCCCAATCAGCATCGGTGTAGGCTATGAGATCCTTGGATGAAGATTTGTAAAACTGAATCTCATAGTGTGGTGTGCCTTGCAAGTACCCAAGTATTCTCTTGATGAGTTGCATATGAGTGTTACGTGGCTCATGCATGAACAAGCAGACTTGTTGAACGGCGTAGGCTATATCCGGGCGAGTGAGGGTGAGGTATTGTAGAGCCCCGGCCAAACTCCGATAATAGGTAGGGTTGGAAAGAGGGTGACCATCTGCGGAAGATAGTTTAGAGGTGGTATCAATGGGGTTGACACCGGTTTGCATTGGAGCATGTTGGCATGGTCAAGGATCTCAAATGTGTATTGTTGTTGACTTAGGAATAAGCCGAATGGGTTGGGAGTGACATTAATGCTTGGAATTTTGTCTATTTTGGGCCAGCCCAATAGCAGTTTCAGAAATTCCTAATAAATCCTAGAGGCCCACGTAGCTCATTCGTGCAAGGCAAGAGGTGGAACTAAAGTTTAGTCCCACATTGCTAGTTTGGTAGGAGTTGAACCTTCTTATAAGGGATACTAGTAGAAAACAGGGCTTTCGTCACAGCCGGATCGGAGCATTAGTCCCGGTTGCATTATGAACCGGGACTAATGTGAGCATTAGTCCCGGTTCGAGCGGCTAGGGCGCTGGGCAGGCATTAGTCCCGGTTCAAATATGACCTTTAGTCCCGGTTGGAGCCACGAACCGGGACTAAAGGGTGCGATGCCCTTTAGTCCCGGTTCGTGGCTCGAACCGGGACTAAAGGTTAGACCTTTAGTCCCGGTTCGAGCCACGAACCGGGACTAAAGGGGTTGAGGCTTTAGTCCCGGTTGGTGGCTCAAACCGGGACTAAAAGTTACACCTTTAGTCCCGGCTTGAGCCACCAGCCAGGACTAAAGGGGTTTTGAAATTTGTTTTTTGTTTTTTCATTTGTTCTTTGTGTTTAGTTTCTGTTTTAAATTGCTTATATCTTTTAGGATATTTGATGTTTTTGAGTGATTCTTTTTGCATTAGATTCAAAATTTTGTCTAGTTTCTGTTTGTGCCATTAGTTTTTAAATTTGAATGATTTAAATATGAATTTGTTCAAATTTGCTTCAAATCCTAGATTGTGAATAATTTGAGTTTAAAAATAGTTTTTAATTTAATTCTTTTTGCTCCTAGTCACATGTTAGACGGTGCTAGCAGATGTAGTAGACGGTAGGATTGGATGGACACCATCCCGGACTAAAGAGGTTCAAACTCTACCCCCCCCTGTGTATCGTCATTTCAGTTTTGTAAAAAACAAAAGAAAATGATAAAAACTTCAAAAATTAAAATCCTTCGAGACGTAGTTATGTTACTACATCTACTAGTTAGGAAAATTAAAAAACTTAAATTTGGACATGTTTTGCAAAAAAGTGTTATGAAAAAGTAAAACGGCCATATCTTTTGCATACGATGTCGAAAAAAACGCATAATATATCAAAAAAAAAATCAGCACGAAAATCCGCATCCGATTCCGACCGCCAAAGGCGGTTTTGCAAATTTTAGAATCCTCAAATTCTTAAAGAAAAAAAAGTTATGCTCAAATTTCAGTTTTTTTTGAAATTTGGTTAAATCTGGTCAAACTACTTATTCAAGAAATATTAGTGTTACTAAATAATTATTTTAGTTTTTTTGAATTTTGGTCAAACTATGGTCAAATCAGGTCAAACTGTGGTCAAACTATTTATTCAAGAAATATTAGTGTTACTAAATAATTATTGTTTTTTAGAATAATAGTTTCAAACTCAAACGGTGCTTAATGCTCAAGTTCAACTCCTAAGGGTTAATAGGATTGACAGCTTAGTATTGTCAGGAAAACAACAAGTGCAGACTTGGAAACTAGGGGAATAGAACTTGAAAGTTAAGCGTGCTCAGGCTGGAGTAGTGAGAGGATGGGTGACCGGCCGGAAAAATGAGTGCTGATTAGAGATTAGAGATTAAATTCTAAAGCAGTGAGAATGGAGGGGTGATTAGAGATTAAATTGTTAAATAATTCAAATATTTGAAAATCAGAAGAAAAAAAAATAAAAAAATTTAAAAAAAAATACAAATTTTTTTTTTCAAAAAATTCCTTTAGTTCCGGTTGGTGTTACCAACCGGGACTAAAGGCTCCACCTTTAGTCCCGGTTGGTGTTGCCCGAGCTCCAGCAGGCGGCCACGTGGAGCCCCATCTGTCCCGGTTCGTATAAGAACCGGGACTAAAGGTGTTGGGCTTTAGTCCCGACCCTTTAGTCCCGGTTCCCGAACCGGGACAAATGGGCCTTATGAACCGGGACAAATGGCCCTTTTTCTACTAGTGGGAGGATGTTTCCCCACATGTATAAGCATGAGAACAAGAGGGATATTCACGCGCGCTCCTCCTCCGCCGCCCGCCACGCCACGACGCGGGTTGCGGGAATGAGCCGATGTCTAAATTTTTGCCACGCACGATTGGTATACGAAAGGTCACTCGAAAGCTGGAAGTTTTGTTGTAGTGGATATTGAATACGAACGCTGCACCCTTCGGCTGCTGCCTGTTCGCTTCGTCTCCCTCTTTCTCTTCAGCTCCCGACGCAGCCTATTCGCCTCCTTCTATTGTGCCTATAAAAGAGAGGTCGCTCCTCTCTAAAGAGACACACCAGAAGATCATCTCCCTCTCGCCACCGAGTTCCAATCTCTGAGCTGCTGCTACGATCTTCCCCATCCCGGCTTGCGGCGTGCACCGCAAGTCAGGACAGTAGGCCTCCGAAACCCCACCTCTTTGAGTCCTGTACGGGAGAAGGGTGATAAGGTTTTTCGGGAGCGCTCGGCGCGACTACTGACCGGTTCATCACGGACGCTCCGGACACCGACGACCACTTCCCCAACGACGACTTCTTTCCTGACGTCGACAACCTCTTCGACGACATGGCTGGCGAGGATGTCGACCCCAAGACCAGTGCTTCTGCTGCTGTACTGTACGTGTTCATGCTCTTTCTGTTAGAAATCCTGCCACAGTTTCTTGCTTTAGTGTCTGCCCTAGATATGTTAGGTTCTAGTTCATATATGCAGATTGCTCTACTGTCTGCTCTAGATATGTTTTGTTCCAGTTCATATATGCAGATGCTATTTATCTTCTCTCAGTCAGTTTGCATGACTTGTTTTCTCTCTGCTATATTAGTCATGTTTTATCTAGTATTTCTGTTAATAAAATCATATGATAAATTGCTCATATTTCCAACAATTAATGCCAAGGAAGTGGTGGAGATCACCAAGATCCGACATGGAGAACTCCTTGAGGGAGTCAATGATGGTGTTGAAGGTGAGGTGGGAATTGGCGGTGAGAATAATATCATCAACATACATGAGCAAGTATGCGAGGGAGGTGCCGTGGTGAAGAATGAACAAGGAGATCTGAGCTGCATTTGCTTGCAACAATGTAATGTGTAATCTGTAAACGGTTGATCATTGTTATAGATCTATTTGCTACATTCTAGTTTACTGATCCAAGAAGCTGGCGTGCAAAGGATATTCCCTTTTTATAATAACTACTTCTATAGCTTGAAAAACGATCTTCTATTTTTTGACAGCAAAAAGATTGAGAAATGATCTTATATTATGAGACGGATGGAGTAATTGTTTATGTTCCAAAAGAGATGTACATATTAATTTCCATTCGGACAGAAAATACTAATCGTCACTACTAGCCTTGTCTCTCAGAATTAACAAGAACAGAAAATTCTTCAAACAGTAGAAAATCCAAATGTTTTACTGCAACCGATGCAACACGTAGATCATATATAAATGTTTCTCAAGTGATGTCTGACTTGCAAAAACTACCTCCAAGGGGCATATAATGCTAGCTGATCAATTTAACTAAGTAAGGCAAAACATAATAAATTAATATGAGTTTTGCTTAAGAAGTACTCCCTCTGTAAACTAATATAAGGTGACCTAAACAATCTATACTAGTTTACAAAGGGAGTACTACATTTTACACGTAACGTCCAAAATGGTTTCACAAATACGACTGCCATCACTAAGGAGCAAACAATGGAAGATTTATCGGAGCACGGCAAAAATTACAGTCGGATATACAATGGAAGGTGATGGATGGCGAAGGTATCACTGCAAAACAGCTAGAAACAAAGGATGAGTATCGCACTGCAGAGAGCCACTGATGATCCATCAGTTATTATGTGCTAATGTCAAGAACACCTAGTGACCAGGTCAAATACTGAGGGAACATGAACATTGTTAGAACGTCCCATGGATATCTCGGCAGTTTCAGAATTTCTATCTAGCTGCTATCAAATTTCATTCACGGATGGTGAATCATCTGCTGCAAGTCTTTTTGGAGAAGGTTCGTCGGAGATCGGCTTGTCATTAGCTCGTTTCATGTCTCTGCCAACAATCTCAAAGTCGGTTACGCTACTTCCAGTGCTTCCTCTTGCTGCTGCCGGAGACATAGTTGGGGAATGGACGCTGTTGTTTGATCCTGCCATCTGTGAAGAAGTCGAAGATGCAGTTCTTGCCATATTATTGTTAACATGCTGCTCATGACTTGCCTGTGAGACCACCCTCTTCATAATGTCGCTTGGGGTTGACACTGCTTGCTGCAGTTCTTCAAGCTGAACCAAAACAATTAAGTGAGATGTTATTATTGTTCCTCACAAGCAAGGAAAAAGGTCTTGTTCGTTCATAGAGAACTACTGGATTCATAGAGCACTACTGGATTCATGAGCAGAACCAAATTGGTAACATGAATAAAATCCAGTCTGTTCACCTTCTTCTGGAGTCGACGCAACATTCTAGCAAGGTAAGATATCTCATCTTCTAGAGTCGACTTCCCTGAGCGTCCTTTATCAGACAACAAAGCTTCCTTGACATTTATCAGATTATGCATACGCCACTTGCCTACTGAAATAGCCTTTGCACAATATGGGATTGCATCCCCAATCTTGGATGCTAACTCCAAGGCCAAACATATGTGGACGTTTCTAGAACTGAATTAAGGCAATAAACAACGGATGAATCAAAAAGACGAAAGTATTACAATAGACCAGCATTATCTACCTGGCATTTTTCTCTAGTGATCATAGTTCGTCCCCAAATGCACACTTACATGTGGATTTCAGCAGGTGAAGGCACCCGTGCAAGATTTGGGTTAACTCAAATTATTTGAAACCATACCTAATATGCTGATTTATATGTCAGAGTGATTGACACTATTATCACCACAAGGAGGATACTGCTGGAAAATTCGAAAATGGTCAGGCCTAACCAAATGTTCCAAGATCGCTAAAGCTTCGAAGTAGCAATCAATTGATCTGTCTCTGTCCTCTACAAAAGTGAAAATCAAATGTGAGGCCTTGAATGACCATTCACCAACCTAACACATAGTAACTGAGATAGCTGAGATTACCTCTTCTCATGGAGATTTCAGCTAGAGCATTCAATATATTAACCTTCTCCACTGACTTATCTGGACTCTTGGCAACTATCACCCTTGCAGTATTCAACATTTTCCAGGCCAGATCCAAATCAGAATCATCTCCATCGCCTGTCATGTTCCCATCCTTCTGACCTTTGCCATGCAAGTTTGCCCCTAACCAACAACTATATCAGCACGTACTATTGAAAGAAGAAAAACAGTTTTTTTTTTCCTTTAGAAAACGGAAGAGTTTTACTATTCCGGGCCTCTGAATCGAGGATGCACACAGCCCAAGAAGAAACAAACAGCAATGAGATGCATACAAATGCATACAAGATCCAACTCACTTAGTATACTGTGATCATATAATATTAGCGAAAACATTCCAAGTCCCAAACTATTAGTACTTTGCATTAGCATGGGCAAATTAGTGATTAAAAGTTTATTAGGTATATATACTCTTCTTTAGGCATGAACAGACGATGACAACTTATTGCAACCAGTTGTGTTATCAACTAGAGTATATAGATTAAAAAAGGATAATAATGTCCTTCAGTGTATCTGAGTGCCTAGGGCAGTAGTAGTGCCATGTTAAAGTTGTGGGGTCAACTAATCCTGCAGCTTTCTCTAAAAGACCATTCCACAAACCTGATGAATAATGCAAAATACAGTAATATATTTCAACCTATAGTGGTGAAAGTATACCTTCTTCATAATTACCTTTCCTTGAAGGTGGAGCATGCTCAACACTGCTACCAGAGGCCTCTGAGCTCCCAGCATCATCTTTGCTGGTTGTGGGTGTGATTGATTCTTCATTTGGTGCACGCTTTGAATCACTACCTGAAGGATTGGTCGCTTCCCGAGCTTTGCATAACAAGGCACCTCCATAATTGTAAAATGTGCTAGCACACTCAGGAGCAAGGCCTCCATAATGTCGAACAATACGTGACAACAACAATGCGTAAATTTGCCGATGCATCATCGTCAAGGTTATAACATAAACATGTAATCTGAAGTAGAAAAAAACCATTTTAATGACACAAGGCGTTAACTATGTTCTGTCGACTGTCTTTTATAGTTACTGGTGCCTTTCTATAGATTATGAAGTACAAATCTGAGGAAGAGGAACCATATAAATGAACTGCACAGCGATCAAATAGGACAACACCTATCCCTCAAGCACTTGGACTTTGATTTAATTCTCATCGCATTACAGACATCACAATAAAATATGCTAGGCCCTACTCCAAGGTGTTATTATCAGGTCATATTGGCTAACTGGACTCACTAACCCCTCAAAACACCAACATCCACACCATTGTGCTCACTATCAAATACATGAAACCAAAACACCGCCCTCGGTAACCACATTGTCCTAGAGCATCTTAAATCCTACTACTAAGGTAGTTTTTTTTTAACCGGGCTCTGCCCCTTTCCATTATAAACATAACAGAAATACATCAGTCCGGGAAAAAGATCCAGGAAGGGAAAAGGGAAGAGCGAGTTCAACGCATTGACAGGAAACTCACAACATGTGTTTGCAATCGAAACAAAAACCCATAAACACCTTAAACTAGACCTAAAGAAGTTCCAAACATAACAACAAAGACTCCTACTAAGGTAGCTACAAATGTCAAAAGGCTCAGAGCCACTATGGACACATGAAAAGAACAATGAACTAACTGGAAGTTTTCTTTCCCACAAACTATCCATATGTTACGCTACAGCAGCATGTCTAGTTAGGAGAACAAGTGGAGTTTGGGAGTAGAACCCAAACCTGATCTCGAGAGCATGTTTGAAGCAGTCAGCCGCGTTGGCCAAGTCCTTCTCATTGATAGCCTTGCACCCCTTATCAAACAGCACCTGCGCCCATTCTAGTGATTTCTCCTCCCATGCCCCTTGCTGACCACCCCTCCTCAGTAGGTTCAGCCGCAGCGCTGGGCCGTGGTGTTCACCCCCTGGCACTTGGAGCCTAGAATGTGGAGTGTAGAAGCTGACAACTGGAATCAAATTACAGAAGCCATGATTATCGCACTCCCATTTCGCCTGCTCCGACTGCAGCTCGATCATGGAGAGACTATCAACAGTTTTCACGAAAATAGCATTTGCTCCCTCCGCAAAGCCCAACACTGGAGCAAGTGTGCCTGGATCGAAGAAACTGTCCACGTCGACGATCCGGCTCAGCACCCATCGTGCATCAGTGCCATCACTCGCCTCCCTTTTCCACAATATGAGCTGAAAATCAATGGCTTCGGCAACCCCCAGTCCACCGTCCTCCGCCAGCATGAGGTTAAATCTTTCACGGCCACTGCCGTAATCGTCAGGTGGTGTGTCCAACACAGCCAGTTCACCACTGTCCAAATTGTACTCCAGGATCATCCCACCGTCGGAGAGGAAGTAGAGCAGAGACCTCCCAACCAGCACGCTGGAATGATGCTCAAAGTACATGGTGAACTCGTATTGCCTCGAGTTCAGCTGGCCCCACGTGCCAGTCTCCGACGAGTACAAGCACGCCGATGTGACAACGTGCCTGTCTTCTTCGTCTTCGCCGTCGACGGCGAAGACGAAGACCACGCCGAAGGGACCTCCCGCACAGTCGCGGTGGTCGCACCCGTCCGCTGTGCAGAACACGGCCGCGGTCGGCCACCGGCACCTGAACGCCGCGGGCACCGGTATGCCCCGACGGGCGCCCGTGATTGGCTCCCACAGGAGGAGTTCCTGAGTTTCCTGGCGGCGGTCGGAGAGAAAGAGGGCGCGGCCGTGGCGGCAGTCGAGGGGGCGCCAGAACCGGCGGTCTGGAGCGGCGAGGGAGAAGGGCGAGGCGGTGGTGGGGACGAAATCAGGGATGCGCTCGTCTTCCCAGTCGTGGAGGAAGCCGAGCACGGGGGGTGCCCGGTGGCGGTGGAGCCCGATGAAGCGGCGGCGGAAGTGGGGATGGGAGACGGCGCTCCTCCAGGCCTTGCAGACGAGGGAGGCGCGGAAGAGACAGCCTGGGTCGTCGGGCGGGAGGCGGAGGAGGATCTCTTCGACGACGTCGTCCGGGAGCGGCGGCGGCGGCGGTGCTGCCATGGTGGCCGATGGCTGGGGTTTGGGTGCGGGTGGGGAACGGTGGAATGGTTCGGCTGAACCAGGTCGGAACTGGGTTCGACTGTTTTGCCCACTAACTATAATTGTTTTTTTTTCCTGTTGATGAATCCATTTGGAAATTCGTTCCCTGCGGAATCCATTTGGAAATTCTCAAAAACATAGCTGCTCCCTCCGTGTCAAATATAATACTCGTTTTTAGGCTAGTTTAGCCTTAGCCTAAAAAACATCTTATATTTTGATACAAAGGTTTATATGTATAGTGAACGCCTATTTATCAGGCACTTGGAAAAAGTCGATTTTTTTCGATCGTTAGATCACCATCCAACGACAAGATCATAGAGCCACTGATTTTTTTTTTCAACTTTCATTTTTTTTTACTGTGAATGATTATCCTCCTCTGTTCTTTGCAAGTTTTCGCATAAAATATGTCGGATAGACCGCCGCCTTCATCGCCATGTTCGTGTCAGCGAAGGCCATGCCTCTATGGCCGACTCCAACCGGCCGATGCAAAAGGACAACCATTTTTTTATCCGGTTTTTGTCCGTTTGGGCCGGCCAGCGTCCGTTTGCGTCAGCCGGCCCGTAGCTGCGCCCAACACGGACGGCCGCGTTTCGCAAAATCACATAAAAACATGCACACCAAAAGTCCACGTTCACTGTCATACATTAAACATTGAAAACATTAAAAATGTATAAAAACTACTAAAACCTAGATCTAGTACTACCGTCGTTGTCGCTGCAGTCCGTGGTGAGGTCGACGCACGGAGGTGGCTGCCACAGGTGGGTGGATGGTGCTTGCACCACTAGTGCACGTGGTGGTGACAATGGCCACGCATCCCAGGGCAAGGGCGGGGCCGACACGAACTCCGGCGTGCATGGCAGTGTCGACGTCCACGTCCACGACTGCCCTACCATCACGGGTCCAGGGCACAGCTGGTGGCTCCAAAAGCACCCCGTCCTCCGGCTCCGAGACGGCTCCGTCGCTTGTGGCCAACAAGGCGAGCTGCACGTTCAGGCCTTCCCACTGGTTGCGTCCGTACTCGCCCTTGGAATCCTTGACCACTTTTCCGGATGAGCTCCTCCTCCTCTTTGACGTCGAGGGCTAGCGGCGGTGGTGGCAGAGAGGGCGCCCGTGCACGCTGCACACGCCCACACGTGCTGGGTGGGCTGGGAGTACGCACACAAGGTGGTGCGGGAGCACGAGCATGCGTCTGTGGCGGGCTCGGAGCACGAGCAGAAAAAAGGTTTGCCGCCGCATGTCATGCTCGTCCTGGAACCAGGTATCTCACATTGACGAGTCGGCGGTGAACCTGGGGTCTTAGAGGAGATCTGGAGGCAGCTGCACTCGTCGGCGGTTGATCTCCAGGAGACAGGCGTGTCCGCTCGGCTGGATGGACGGCACAGGCACTCGATCTGTGCTCAAATGCCACCCGTTTGGCAAGCACGCATCGGGCCACGGCAGCTGGGTGGCCATGTCCTAGTACCGCTGGCACACTTCCACCTTGAAGTAGGGCCTGTGCCACGGCGCGGCGGACGGCGGAGAGATGCAGAAGCCAGCGGCGCCCCTCGGCCCCGACGAGCCAGAGTACGCCCCCGCTTCGTGGTCGTGCTTCTCGGACTTTCCAGGGATCCACTTCCACATCTCGATGGTTGCCGGTGAGGGGAGGAGCTTGGGCGGCGCGGCCTAGGGCTTGTCGGGCGCTTGGGGGGCAAAGGAAGATTGTGGAAGACGACGGAAGTGAAGAAGTGGACCGGCCGGTCCACGCACAGGGGATAGCCATTAAAAAGGGCCTTGGATAGGGCGCCTGGGTGGCTATCAAGCGGGCCCGTCCATGTGTCGGATAAAATGGGTCTGGTGATAAGTGGTTGGACGGCTGGCTGGCGGGCCCGAGGGCAGGCACCGAGAGGACACGCGCCCATCCCTCCAAAGTACGTTTGAACGCAAATTCGACCCAAATTTTTGTCAGAAATGGGTCCAATCGGACACGTGGACATATTTTGCGTCAGATGCCTCGCGTTGGGTCATGGAGTTCGCTCGTCTTGACCGTAACGGACATGGGCTGACCAAATGCGGTGATGGGTTGGAGCTTGCCCAAGTCTCCCGACCACCTGTTCTCCAACGTTGGCAGCCCCCCAGAGCCGCACTAGTCAATCTGCTTCGTTGCCTCCGCCTGAGACCTCGCTGCTCGCAGTCACTCGCAGCGTCGTCCCCGTCTCCGGGAAGGTCCCGGCTCGGCCTCTGTTAGACCTCTTCTGCTTCGTCCAAAATCTCAATGTTCGTCTATTATTGTGCAGTTGCCAGCTTAATTTTGTGCTCGTTTTATTCACATTCCATAATTCATGTGATGCAAATAGGCAGACATGTGCAGGGCCAGCAATTTAAGCCTTGCCTAACAAAAACCAAGCTTCGTTCATTCTAGTTTTGCTCAGTCTGTGAATGTTAAGAGACTGAGCCTATTTGCATTATTGTACTGTGTAATATGTAGCAATCAATTGTTTTCTAGCAGGTGATATTTATGCCACGGATGAAAGGAAATATTGACACTGAAACATCCTGTAAGTTGTTACGATGCAGAACTACGTGAGATACAAATTACAAATGTTGATCTGGAAAAGAAGAATACTATCCCAACAGGCGAGCATATCATTTACCGAACAGCTGACCATTCCAATGCTAATTAAGCATCATTGCACATAAACTGTAAGATAATGCACATAGTTTTTCAGGTCCTAGGAGATCAATCCCCACTCAGCAGCTATAAGATAATGCATACACTATGAAATGAAATAATTTCAAACAGAGAACTGGTGACAGTAGAAGAAGCGGGTCTTGCGAAATAGATTAATAACAGAGTACTTCAACTGCTAATTATTTTCTTGCGACCGAGGAAACATGCAGCCCATAGTCATCATGTTTCTCTTACAGAGTTTCATCGTTCCAATATTAAGCTTTGCATCAGACAGCTGCGTCTGGCTGGCGCAATCATGAGAACCAGGAGCATATAGCAATGAGCCGACGACCATGTCTTCTTCGACGAAAAGACACACCACCTGATAGACAGTTGCATTTACCTGACGACTAATTGTAAAACAAGGAAGTAGTATACACAAACTGTTGCATTTACCTTCTTCACTTTTCTTTGTATTGACGTTTCCTCTCCTCTTCCTCTTGCTGTTACTCTGAAGAACAAGGCGAAAGAGGACATGTTAACTTGCGGACAGCAATCTGATAGACAGTTCAGCTTTCAATGAGAATTTGGGATATACTCCTTATCGTTTGCTAGGCATATACGAGAACACAATCAAAGGAAGTATCTCCAAAAGTGATAGTGACAAAGATAATGTTAGGTACGTCTAATTGGCCCACCAAGCACCAAGTTATGTATGTCTAATTGGCTGTCTGCGTCATCTCATTGCTATGTATGTATATGGAATACACAAGTTGCCTTTGTAGCACTGATAATGTTACGCAAGTATAGTTGGCCCACCGAGCACCAAGTTAGGGAGAGCATTCCCATGATCTCTCGGATGACCGGCGTCACTTATAGCCGGAGGAGGCCCAATGGGCGCGTCTAGTTAGGGGCTTAGCCCAAGTTATCTTATTTTTATTAGCATCGAGATTATATAAACAGTTGTGAGACACCCTTTTGGAATTAAGCAATAAGACATATTCTATTGCCCGGCTCCCAGAGGAGCCGGAACCCTAATCCTAGCCGCCGCCTCCTCTCCCGCGCCAGCCACCGCGCTCACGCCCTCGCCAGCCTCCCTCCTTCCCGTACAATCTCCGGCCAAGACCCGGTAGGGCCCTAGTTCCTACCAATTTGGTATCAGATAGCTTGGGATCGATCATGTCTCAGCCATCGCCCACCCCGTCCCTCCCGCCGCCGGCCACTTCCTCGGCTCCGGTGTCCACAACGGCGGCTCCGGTCTCCACCACGGCGGTCGCCCCGCTCCTACCCGCGCCGGGCTCCTCCGTCGCGCCAGCTTCCGCCGTCCTCTCCCCGGAAGAGGTGACCGGGGCGCTGCGCGACCTCACCCAGGCGGTCCAGGGGATCCGCCTATTTTTGGCCGGGTCCTACGCGCTCCCGGCCACGTCGCCCCTCGCCGCCACCACCCCGCCTTGGCTGCCGTGGCAGCCGCCGACCCTGGCGGCCCCCGACGTGCCCATCGCCCCGCTGCAGCAGCCGCTGCAGCTGCCGGCGCCACCACCGATCAGCTCCGGGCCGACTCCAACCGTGTCGGCGGGAGTCCCAATCCACCAGGTCCGGTTTCCGCCCTCACCGTCACCGCTACCGGCCTGGTTGGCCGGGTCGTCGCCGCAGCCCGTCTACACGATGGCCTCGGGACCGCCGCACGTCCACTCACAGCCGACGCCCACCCTGCAGTACGACGGGTCCTCCAGCTCCGCGGGTCCCTACGCTGGCCTCGACGGGACGCCGTTCCACGGGGGGCCCCCTGTGTCCACCGACCCGGCGCCGCTGCCCTCGCCGCTCCGCACCGACGAGCCGTACTCCCACGGCGGTCATAATCATACACCGCCGCGCTTCGCCAAACTCGACTTCGCCACCTACGACGGCACCGAGGACCCCCTCAACTGGCTTAATCAGTGTGAGCAGTTCTTCCGGGGGCAACGCACGCTCGCGTCGGACCGCACCTGGCTCGCCTCATATCACCTCCGAGGCGCCGCATAGACGTGGTATTACGCTCTCGAGCAGGACGAGGGCGGCATGCCCCCATGGGAGCGTTTTCGCAAGCTATGCTTCCTTCGTTTCGGGCCGCCGATACGCGGGAGCCGGCTGGCGGAGCTAGGCCGTCTCCCCTTCACCTCCACGGTGCAGGACTTCGCCGACCGCTTCCAAGCCCTGGCGTGCCACGCACCCGGCGTGACGGTCCGTCAGCGGGCCGAGCTCTTCGTCGGCGGTCTGCCGGATCATATCCGCGTGGACGTGGAGCTTCGGGGAACCCAGGACCTCCAGACGGCCATGTACTACGCCCGCGCCTTCGAGCGTCGCGCGCAGGCCTTGCAGCAGGCGCCACCGTCTCGGGGCGCCCGCCAGCCAGCCAGGCCGCCCTCGACACCACCTGTGCCGGGCCGTCCGCCCCAGGCCGCCCCAGCGACCACTACTCCAGCTGCCACGCGGCCCTTCCGCCAGCTCACCTCGGTCGAGCAGCTCGAGCGCCGCCGTTTGGGGCTTTGCTATAACTGCGACGAGCCCTACGTGTCGGGCCACGTATGCCCGTGCCTCTTCTACTTGGAGGCCGCCGACTACGTCGAGGAGGACACACCCGCCGACGGGCTCGGCGACTTGCCCGCCCCAGTTGCTGCAAAGGTCGCTCTCGTGGTCTCCCTCCATGCCCTCGCGGGCATCCGAGACGAGCGGACGATGCTCTTGCCGGTGATGATCAACGGCGAGCGCCTGGTGGCCCTTCTGGATACGGGCTCCACATATAACTTCCTGCCCGAGGCAACCATGCGCCGCTTAGCGCTCCAGCCGACGAGCGGGGAGCAACTCCGGGTCACCGTGGCTAACGGCGACCGCCTCCCGTGCCATGGGCTGGCGCGGAACGTGCCCATCACCATCGGCGACGAGCACTTCACCATCACGTGCGCCGGCATCGACTTGGGCTGCTTCGACTTCATCCTCGACGTCGACTTCTTGAGGACCCTCGGTCCCATCCTCTGGGACTTCGACGCCATGACGATGACCTTCTGGCGCCTGGATCACCGCGTCCGGTGGGAGGGCGTGGGTGGCGCCTCACCAGCGACGCCGCAGCTGCAACTGGCCGCGACTACTGCAGGGCCCGAGCACCCTCTGTTGGATCATCTTTTGCAGCAGCACCGCGACCTCTTCGACGAGCCTCAAGGCCTTCCGCCAGCCCGGGTGTACGACCACCGCATTCATCTCCTGCCGGGCACGGCGCCGGTTGCGGTGCGCCCCTACCGCTACCCCCAGCTGCAGAAGGACGAGCTGGAGCGGCAGTGCGCGCTCATGCTCGCCTTGGGCATCATCCGGATCTCTACTTCGCCGTTTTCGGCGCCGGTCCTCCTCGTCCGCAAGTCGGACGGCACGTGGCGCTTCTGCATCGACTACCGTGCCCTTAACGCCCAGACGCTCAAGGACAAATTTCCTATTCCAGTCGTCGACGAGCTCCTGGACGAGCTACATGGGGCACGCTTCTTCACCAAGCTCGACCTCCGTTCGGGCTACCACCAGGTGCGGATGCACCCGGACGATGTCGCGAAGACGGCGTTTCGGACTCATCACGGCCACTTCGAGTTCTTGGTGATGCCTTTTGGCCTCTCCAACGCCCCGGCGACCTTTCAGGCCTTGATGAACGACGTCCTCCGCCCCTACTTGCGTCGGTTTGTGATGGTTTTCTTTGATGACATTCTTATCTACAGCGCCTCATGGGCGGAGCACCTTCAGCACGTCGCCATCGTCTTCAACGAGCTTCGAGCGCACCATCTTCATCTTAAGCGCTCGAAGTGCTCGTTCGGCACGCCTTCAGTCGCCTACCTCGACCACGTCATCTCGACCGAGGGTGTTGCTATGGACGCCGATAAGGTGGCGGTTGTCGCGGCCTGGCCGACGCCGCACTCACCGCGGGCTCTCCGCGGCTTCCTGGGCCTCGCGGGGTACTACCGGAAATTTATCCGGGAGTTCGGCCTCATCGCGTCCCCTCTCACGCGCCTATTGCGACGCGACGCCTTCGCCTGGGATGCGGAGGCCACTGAGGCGTTCGAGGCCCTCAAGCGGGCCCTAACGACGGGTCCCGTCCTCCAGATGCCCGACTTCGACCGGCCGTTCATGGTGGACTGCGATGCCTCCGGTGTGGGGTTTGGCGCCTCAAGCAGGCCTTCATCAGGGCGACGGGCCGCTTGCGTTCTTCAGCAGGCCCTTCGCCGCGCGCCATCATAAGCTCGCGGCCTATGAGATGGAGCTCATTGGCTTGGTGCAGGCCGTGCGCCACTGGCGGCCATATCTTTGGGGGCGGCCGTTCCGTATTCGCACGGATCACTACAGCCTCAAGTTCTTATTGGACCAAAGGCTATCTACCGTGCCGCAGCACCAGTGGATCAGCAAGCTCTTTGGCTTCGACTTCACCGTCGAGTATCGTCCGGGCCGCCTTAACACCGTGGCCGACGCCCTATCCCACCGCAACGCCGACCACGACACGGACGCCGGCGACTCCGACGGGGCGGCTCTCTGCATCCGCTCGGGGCCCTCCTTCGCCCTCATTGACGACATCCGTAGGGCAACCGCGGACGCACCGGACGCTCAACTCCTTCGGCAGCGCCTTGATGCCGGCAACCTGGAGGAGTCGTGGCGTTTGGCGGATGGCTTGCTCCTGCATGGGCGCCACCTCTTCGTGCCGGATCACGGCGACCTCCGTCACCAGGTTCTGCTGCTGGCACACTTGGCCGGCCACGAGGGTGTGCAGAAGACTCTCCACCGTCTCCGCGCCGATTTCTACATCCCCGGCGATCGGGCCCTGGTCCAAGACTGGGTGCGGTCTTGTGTTACGTGCCAGCGTAACAAGACGGAGACACTGCGCCCGGCTGGGCTGCTGCAGCCCCTGGAGGTGCCCTCTCAGGTCTGGGCCGATATCTCCATGGACTTCATCGAGGGCCTCCCCAAGGTGGGCGGCAAGTCCGTCATCCTCACGGTGGTCGACCGCTTCTCCAAGTACGCACACTTCATCGCGCTCGGCCATCCCTACACCGCCGCCTCCGTGGCTCGTGCCTTCTTCGACGACATCGTCCGCCTACACGGGTTTCCTCTTCGATCATCAGCGACCGGGACCCGGTGTTCACGGGGCATGTCTGGCACGATCTCTTCCGGATGGCGGGCGTGAAGCTCCGCCTGAGTACGGCCTTCCATCCTCAGACGGAAGGCCAATCCGAGGTGGTCAACAAGGTGATTGCCATGTATTTGCGTTGTGTTACAGGTGATCGTCCCTGTGCTTGGGTGGACTGGCTCGCGTGGGCGGAGTACTGCTACAACACCTCTTATCACTCCGCCCTGCGCGCCACGCCGTTCGAGGTGGTCTATGGCCTACCGCCCCCGCCCATCCTGCCGGTTGACCCTGAGACGGCTAGGACGGAGGCGGCGGGCGACCTTCTTCGTAGCCGGGACGAGATGCTGGCGGAGGTGCGCCAACGCCTTCTCCAGGCCTAGCAGCTGTCCAAGCGGTACTACGACGACCATCACCGCGAGGCGGAGTTTACGGTGGGGGACTGGGTGTGGCTGCGCCTCCTTCACCGCTCCACGCAGTCCCTGGACCCGCACGCTAAGCGCAAGCTGGGCCCTCGCTACGCGGGCCCGTTTTCTATGGTGGAGCGCATAGGCAAGGTGGCCTACCACCTGCAGCTTCCGGCCGTTGCCCGCATCCATGACGTGTTTCATGTGGGGTTGCTGAAGCCCTTCCGCGGAGACCCGCCGGCGGCCACGCCGGTGCTACCTCCGACCTCCGACGGGCACCTTCTTCCAGGACCGGCGAAGGTGTTGCAGGTCCAGCAGCGTCGCGGAGTGTGGCATTTGTTGATCCAGTGGCAAGGCCTTCCGGACGAGGATGCCACTTGGGAGCAGCTCGAGGAGTTCCGCCAACATTTTCCAGACTTCCAGCTCGAGGACGAGCTGTTTGCGCAGGCGGGGAGAGATGTTATGACCGGCGTCACTTATAGCCGGAGGAGGCCCAATGGGCGCGTCTAGTTAGGGGCTTAGCCCAAGTTATCTTATTTTTATTAGCATCGAGATTATATAAACAGTTGTGAGACACCCTTTTGGAATTAAGCAATAAGACATATTCTATTGCCCGGCTCCCAGAGGAGCCGGAACCCTAATCCTAGCCGCCGCCTCCTCTCTCATCGCCGCCGCCTCCTCTCCCACGCGAGACTGCGCCCTCGCGCCGGCCACCGCGCTCACGCCCTCGCCAGCCTCCCTCCTTCCCGTACAACCTCCGGCCAAGACCCGGTAGGGCCCTAGTTCCTACCAGTTTATCATTTGTTACTTAGCTCGGATTGTTAGGCCTCTATATAAAGAGGACCCCTTGTGAGGAATAAAGTAAGCAAGAACTAGAAGAATAGCTCTTCTATCTTGCCTGAGAGCCTCTCCTTAACCTAGCACACAACAGGCAACCAGTGAATATTCAATTATTGCGTAAATTTGTAACACATGATTACTACAAAAGTAACTTTTATGCAGCAAAACCTACCCGATGCTAGTACACGGTTAAGACAGTAAACTGCAAAAAAATAATAAAGCCGCCAATGGTAAGAAAGATAAGAATAACTAAATAAGTATATATAACCTTATAAGGCAAGTAGCTGGCATACACTTTGAAAAAATGATCCAACCAATAAAACAAGCATATTATTAAGCCTATTGTTTACTCCAACATCATCTACCATCTATATTACAGAACTGAATAACAACACTAGTAAAAATTAAATGACCCCTTACAGAATAATAGTGTAAATTCAAGATATAAGTTGTACTGAGTTACAAGTCTAAACACACATGCAGGAGTATATGACCATTGTTTATGTGGGTAATATGACTTTCTCGGGTGAATCGCAACTCCTTACAGAAATCATTTCATACAAAGCCTAGAGAACAATGCAACCTCAGCGGAAATTATGCATTTCACCACACAATGATGCAACCCTGGCACCGACAATGGTCCCGAGGAAGGAACAATGAGATACAGTAAATTATTCAGACTCACCTTTCTCCAAAGGTGGAGCATCCGGTTGTCGAGTTCACGGCATCATCTCTCCTGGTTGTACATTCACAAACTCCTGGGAACCCAAGGTGAAAACAAAGGCATAAACCTGGTGCACTCTTGGGAACATCAGATGAAGAATCTTTGGGTAGCAAGGCACATCCAGGTTTGTTGAGCGTGCCAGCACCCTCCAGAGCACCTTCTCCATAACATGGAACCCTAGGTGAAAAAAAAGGCATGAATTTTCAGTCTGTAATTGTTAAGGTTACAAATAACAAAAGGCCATCAAAGTTTTGTAGCGCAACTACAATTATTCCATCATCTGTTTTAATGACCCAGGTTGCTATATGTTCTGTTGAGTGTTGAGTTCCATTTCTAACAACTGGTTAGTGTTTGCACAGAATTATCAAGTACAATTACAAGGTACCATAAAAATAAACGGCACATCGACGAGATATTTACAATAAGCCAGCACCAGAGGCATATAACTCTTCTCAAATAGGATAACATCTATCACTCCAATAATTGCACTTTGATTAAATGCACGTCACAATACAAATATCATGACAAAAGATGCCAAGTCATAACTCTAGAGTATTGCTATCTAATAACACTAATGCTAACTCGACTCACTTAGCCACGCAAGCTCCAACACACACACAGTAGGGCTCGCGCCGACCAAAAAAAAGATAAACATCGCTTGGCAACCACCTCATTGTAGAACATGTAATACCGCTCTACACACATCTCCTAACTACAAAACTCAAAGGCCCAAAGCAACTAAGGAGACATGGAAACCAAAAGCTGATCCGTAAAGAGTGCCGACTAGATAGAAGTTTCTTTTGACAATGCCATCCTACAAATGTTTGAGCATGGCTCGGAATAGGTGAAGAGTTCAGGAGTAGAGCCCTAACCTGATGCCGAGGTCATGGCTGATGTATTCAAAGGTTTCCTTGGTAGCATTGGACCCCTTGTTCAACAATTGTTGTGGCTGATCCACTGTTTTTTCCTCCTCTCCCCCCTCCTCACCACCTGCTTCCCCACTAGGCTTCGACGTCGGCAGATTCTGGTGCTTGCCTCGGGGTACAGGTGTGTAGAAGCTGACAACTGGGATCAAACTACAGAAGTCTCGATCAGTATCACTGCACACCTCCCTCACATGCCCCGATCGTAGCTCTATTGTGAAGATGCCGACAACCGTGTTAACAAAAATGACATTTGCTTCCTCAGCAAAGCCCAGCACTTGCACTGCATGGAAGAGAGCATTCATTGGGAGGGAATTTTCCAAGCACATGACCCGGTTCAGCACCCATCCTGCTTCAGCACTGGCCTCTCTTGTCCACAATTTGAGCTGTGTGTCCAAGTATTGGATTACTCCGATTCCACCGTCCTCCACCAGCACGAGGCTATATGCATGGCCGTAGTCTGTGTCCGGTAGGCCGAACACAGTCAGGTTGTGGCTTGCCAAGTCATACTCCACGACGGACGCACAGTTCGCGTCGCCGTCGGACATGAAGTAGAGCACAGATCTGTCAACGAGCACGCTGTATCTTTCTTTGAAATCCATGGAGAAGTCGACGGTGCACTGAACCGAGGTCAGCTCCCCCCAAGCGCCAGTCTCGGACGAGTATATGCTGGACGAGTATATCCCGGTCTCCTCATCTACCAGGACGGCGAAGAGGAAGACCACGCGGAAAGGACCCCCGAGGCAGTCGCGGTGGTCGCACCCGTCCGCTGCGCACAACACGGCCGCGGTCGGGTAGTCGCTCTGGAACTCGGCGGGCAGCGGTAGGCGCTGCTGGGCACCCGTGATTGGCTCCCACATGAGCAGCTCCAGACCACCAAATCCCTGGGGGAAGAAGAGGGCGCGTCCGTGGCGGCAGTCGACGGCCCGCCAGGCGCGGCGGTCCGGGGCTGCGAGGGAGAAGGACGATGCGGTGGTGGAGATGAATCGGGGGATGAAATCGTCCTCCCAGTTGTGGAGGAAGCCGAGCACGGGGGGTACGCCGTGGAGCTCGTGGAGGCGGCGTCGAAATCCGGGGCGGGAGACGATGCCGCTCCAGACCTTGCAGACGACGGAGGCGCGGAGGAGGCACGCGGGGTCTTCGGGCGGGAGGCGGAGGAGGATCTCTTCGACGAACTCGTCCAGGAGCGCCGGCGGCGGCGGTGCTTCCATGGTGGCTGACCGACCCTAGGTCTGGTGTGTGTGCGGGAGAAAGTGGAGTGGTTCGGCAGATAGGGTTGGGTTTGGTATCCAAGTATTCGATTTTCCCATCCTTTTTTTATTCAAGTAGAATTGATTTTTCCTTTTTTGATTACACCCCTTTTTTTTAGACTTACTTCGTCCAAGCCCTTTTCTAGACTAATTACGTCCTAGCCCAAGCCTTGACATTTGAGATGATTGTATAAGGGCATCGCCAACGTTGATCCCCAAATTTCGTCCCGCATTCGTCCGCGGGCATGAGGAGTCAGTCCACGGACACGGATGCGGAGCCGGCTATCCAATGTTATCTTCATATGTCCGGTTTCATTTTGAAAGATTTCGACTAGACCAAACTCTAAACCTAGACTAAAATGACCGCTAGCGCCCGCTCCCCATCTCCGGCCGGCCATAAGCTTCAGGAAGTGAAGCTATCCGCCTCCACGTCGTCACCAAGCTCGGCTTCAATGGGAGGGGAGAAGCAGTGACCTTCATGGGATGCAAGCACCGGCGACCTCCCATGCACTACTCTTCCTTGTTGTCGGCGGCGCTCACGGACGTGTCGGCTTCGTGGTCATGGTGGCAGGACGCGACCGTGGCGGGGCTAGCAATGTCCTCCTTGTCCTCGCTCTTGCCAAACACCTCATCCGTCGCCTCGTCCATCTCCTTGTAGGCGGCCTGTAAATCCGCCTGGTACTGGATGTACCACCAACGGGTGCGGCGGATTTTGCGGACGGTGCGGTAGGAGTCAACCAGCGCCTCCTGCTCGGCCACGCCCACGTCCGACACTATGGCCATGTCGGCGGCGAGTAGCTCCTCCGCACGTCGGTTCTCGTCAAGGAGGCGGAGGTTGTAGGCCTAGTCGGTCTGCGCCTACCGGAACGTGGCCTCCCGCTCTTGCAGCACCATGTCTGTGTAGTGGGCACGTGTTGGGAAACGTAGCATGCAATTTCAAAAAAATTCCTACGCTCACGCAAGATCTATCTAGGAGATGCATAGCAACGAGAGGGGGAGAGTGTGTCCACGTACCCTCGTAGACCGAAAGCGGAAGCGTTTGACAACACGGGTGATGTAGTCGAACTTCTTCTCGTTCTGACCGATCAAGCACCGAACGTACGGCACCTCCGAGTTCTGCACACGTTCAGCTCGATGACGTCCCTCGAACTCTTGATCCAGCAAAGTGTCGAGGGAGAGTTCCGTCAGCACGACGGCGTGGTGACGATGATGGTGAAGTGATCCGCGCAGGGTTTCGCCTAAGCACTACGAAGATATGACCGGAGGCGTAAACTGTGGAGGGGGCGCCGCACACGGCTAGGAATCAATGTTGTGTGTTCTAGCGGTGCCCCTCCCCCCACATATATATAGGTGGGAGAGGGAGGGGAGCAGCAAGGGGCGCCCCAAGTAGGAGGGCGCCTCCTCCAAGTCGGCCTCCCCCCTTCCATAAGTATCGGAGGGGGAAGGAAAGAGGGGGGGGGGAAGGAAAGGGGGAGGCCGAATCCTCCCCTTTCCTTCTCCTCCTATTTCGGCCTATAGGGGGGGCGCACCAGCCCCTTAGGGGCTGGTCTGTCCCTCTCTTGGCCTATTAGGCCCATATAGTTGCCGGGGGGTGGCCGGAACCCTTTCCGGTGACCCGATATGTACCCGGTACCCCCGGAACACTTCCAGTGTCCGAATATCATCGTCCTATATATGAATCTTTACCTCTCGACCATTTCGAGACTCCTCATCATGTCCGTGATCTCATCCGGGACTCCGAACAACATTCGGTCACCAAATCACATAACTCATATAATACAAAATCGTCATTGAACGTTAAGCGTGCGGACCCTACGGGTTCGAGAACTATGTAAACATGACCGAGACACCTCTCCGGTCAATAACCAACAGCGGAACCTGGATGCTCATATTGGTTCCCACATATTCTACGAAGATCTTTATCGGTCATACCGTAATGACAACATACGTTATTCCCTTTGTCATCGGTATGTTACTTGCCCAAGATTCGATCGTCGGTATCTCATACCTAGTTCAATCTCGTTACCGGCAAGTCTCTTTACTCGTTCCGTAATGCATCATCCCGCAACTAACTCATTAGTCACATTGCTTGCAAGGCTTCTTATGATGTGCATTACCGAGAGGGCCCAGAGATACCTCTCCGATACTCGGAGTTACAAATCCTAATCTCGATCTATGCCAACCCAACAAACACCTTCGGAGATACCTGTAGAGCATCTTTATAATCACCCAGTTACGTTATGACGTTTGATAGTACACAAGGTATTCCTCCGGTATCCGGGGGTTGCATAATCTCATAGTCAAAGGAATATGTATATGACATAAAGAAAGCTATAGCAATAAAACTGAACGATCAATATGCTAAGCTAACGGATGGGTCATGTCCATCACATCATTCTCCTAATGATGTGATCCCGTTCATCAAATGACAACACATGTCTATGGTTAGGAAACTTAACCATCTTTGATTAACGAGCTAGTCTAGAAGAGGCTTACTAGGGACACGGTGTATTGTCTATGTATCCACACATGTATCAAGTTTCCGGTTAATACAATTCTAGCATGAATAATAAACATTTATCATGATATAAGGAAATATAAAATAACAACTTTATTATTGCCTCTAGGGCATATTTCCTTCAGCACGTGCCTCGCCCATGGTGATGTCGGCATGGACACGCGAGGAGGATGGCATCGGCTCGTCCTTAGCCGCGTCTACCTGTCGTCCTACCAATCGGCTGCAATGGCGGCGATCTCCTTTTTCTGTGCGGACGAGAGGCTGTCCTGGACTGCTTTGGAGCTCGAGGAGGCCATAGCGAGCGTGGTGCAGAGAGGAGGAAGGGAGCGGGGATGATGGATGCGGCCATTTCAATACCTGAGCCTCGTGAGAGGTCGCGTCGCTCTGAGCCGACATGAATGCGACACTGGTGCTCTGGAGCGGCGCTGACCTTTTCGAGCAGGAACGCGTGCGAGCGCGGGTCGGGTTTTTTGGTGGACAAGGGTGGTGCTCTAAGCACAATGGCATTTGATCGAACACTTGTCGGGCGTGGTGCCCGCCATGGAGGTCGTCGATAGGGGCGGAGTGTACCTGGGTACAAAAGGCTCTAGGGTGGACAGCTCCGTCGAGCGGGCGCGTCGTTGTTGGTTGCGGACGTCCAACAATGCCTCTATGGCGGCCGAAGACCTCCGGCAGCGGGGGCGGAGGTGGAGGGGTGCCGATGCAAAGTAAGGGCAGAAGGGGCGGAGTGGAAGAAAATGGGACCTGGAGGGGATATTGGGTGGGCCGGGGGTGTCGGAGTCCTACGTCTCGGGTGTCCGGACTCCCGCAAACCTCCCCCCACTTTGGCGCCAATTTGCGGGAGAAAACGTGTCCGAATCACCCCGCGGACCGATACAAGCCCGCATTGGATGGCCTCTGCAGTCCGGACAGCACGGTTCGGACGGATGCGGGCGGTTTGCGGATACGCCTTGGAGATGCCCTTAATAGGTTTCTTACATTTTTGCCTAATTTGAGTAAACTTGTGCCACAAATTATTCATTTTAATTGTTTCCCCAGTCTGACAGCTTGGGCCCATGCCTCCGCGCCGACCGGGCTTGCTATGCTGGTGGTTTATTTCCCTGGTTCGGTTTTTGCAGCCCATCTTCTTCTTTTTTCTGCCGCCACCAATGTCAGCAGCGGCACCATGCCAATGAGGCGCTGCAGACGGTACCCCGTGGAGCTGAGGCCGGAAAGTGAGCTTGAAGTCGAGGTACCTCGTGTAGTGAGTGCCATGGCAGAGCTCCTTGCCAAACAAATTAAAATGATTGTACTCCCTCCGATCCAAATTAAAATGTCGATTTGGGAATAAGAATGCACTACCTGTCTCGGAATTAGCTACAATGCATATGCTAGTATTTACTTGCTCTCAAATGAAATCCTTTCTAGGAAACAATTCAGACAGTTATCATATTTCTTTAACCAGAAAAAGAGTAGAACAACCAAGCCTTAAACATATTACTTTAACCACCAATTGTCTTCTTGATAGTTATCATGGAATGCTTCTCAGATGATCGCAAGTTTACAACAAGGTAACCTGTTCACTACAGAGTCTGATCGCTACAATATTAAACCCCCTTGCATTACAAACATTTTCTTCTCAAAATCCGCACCTCCGCAGCTTTGCATCATAGAGTTGTGTCGGGCGCTAGCTATCTTCGGATCAAGGTGCATATAGCAACGAGCCCACGACCATGTCGTCAGCAGCCACACGCCGACGAAAAGATACCACCTGAAACAGCCTTCACGTCCACTCCGAAATCCATGACCCCAACAACATCATGGGTCAATGCCCACAGCCTGGCCAGCCTGCCCCTTCTGGAAATAGTTTATATCCACTCATTATGAATTCTACCGATTTTCAACAGCCCACTGGACTGTTTTGGCAGTAAGTCTCATGTTGAATGGAAAACTAATTGTAAAAGCAGGCAATGATATACACAACTGGTTGCACTTTACCTTCTTTGCATCTTGAAGCTTCCTCTCCTCATCCTCTTGCTGTTGTTTCAATATCCTCTCTGAAGAACAAGTGAAGGACGCATTTTTAACTTGCGGACAGCAGTCTGATAGACACTTCGGTCTTCAATGAGCATTTGGGATGTATTCCTTATCATTTGCTAGATATATATGAGAAAACAATCAAAGGAAGCATCTCCACAGATGATACTAATGCATACCCATAACAATGATTGGCTGTCCGCATTATCTCATTGTTATGATGGAATACACAGCTTGCCTTCGTAACACTGATAACCATTGGATATTCACATTATTGCCTTAATTTGTAACACATGATTGCTAAAATAAGTTACCTTTATGCAGCAAAACCTACCCAATACAAGTACACGATTTAGACAGTTAACTGGAAGAAAGAAAAACAGTTAAGCGCCCAAGCTGATCGTTCATATATCCATATCTATAATTCAATGGTAAGAAATATAAAAAATAACTAAATAAATATATATAAACTTATAAGGCAGCTAGCTGATATATCGCATACACGCTTGAAAATATGATCTAACCGATAAACAAGCTTACTATAAAAGCATATAACAACCACTAGTAAAAACTAAATGGTCCCTTCGCAGAATGATGGTGTAAATTCAAGAGGTAATTTATATTGAGTTGAAATCTCAAACAAGACTATTACTTTGCACATGTAGGAGTACATGACCATTGTCTTATGTAGGTAATATGACTGTCTAGGGGGGATTCAATGCCACGTTAAAATTGCGGGTTCAATTAATTCGGCAGCTTCTTTGAGAAATTGTTCCATATTCCATATAAAGCCTAAAGAACAGTGCAAACCTCAGCGGAAATCAAGCAAGCATCGCCACACAATAGTGCAGCCCTGGCACCGACAATGATCTCAGGAAGGAACAATGAGATACAGTACATTATTCAGACTCACCTTTCTCTGAAGCTGGAGCACCCTCAACTTTGCTATCAGAGGTCGTCGAGTTCCCACCATCATCTTTGCTGGTTGTACCCTTCGCGGATTCTTCATTTGGTGCACTCTTGGGAATATCACCCGAAGAATCTTCCATTAGCAAGGCACATCCATGTTTGTTGAGCATACTAGCACCCTCCAGAGCACCTTCTCCATAACAAGGAACCCTAGATGAAAACAAAGGGGTAAATTTTCAGTCTATAACTGTTAAGGTTATAAATAACATGAGGCCATTAAAGTTGTGCAGCGCTGCTACAATTATTCCATCGTCAGTTTTAATGACGATAGGTGCTAACTATGTTCTGTTGAGTTCAGTTTCTAACAACTAGCTAGTGTTTGCAAATATTATGAAGTACAATTACGATCTACCATACCAATAAAGGGTACATCGATGAGATATTTCACAACTAGCCAGCACCAGAGGCATATAACTCTTCTCAAATATGATAACATCTATCACTCCAATAATTGCACTTTGATTAAATGCTCATCACATGACACTAACCATCACAAAAGATGCCACACTAACGCTAATTCAGCTCATTGAACCCCTGAAACGCCAACACACTTTCGTGCTCACAGCAGAACAAGTAAAACAAAAGAGATAAATACCGCTTGGCAACCTCCTTGTCGTAGAACATCTAATACCGCTCTAAACCCATCTCCCAAACTACAAAACTCAAAGGCCTAAAGCAACTAAGGACACAGGGAAACCAAACGCTGATCCTAAAGGGTACCAAACTATTGAGAAGTTTCTTTTGAGAATGCCATCCACACGAATGATGTGTGGCATGGAATACGGGAGGCGTTTGGGACTCACCTGATATTGTGGTCGTTGCGGACGCATTCGAACGTGTTGACAAAGTCCCCTTCCTTGGTAGCATTGGACCCCTTGCTCAACAGCTGTTGTGCCCGATCTATTGTTTTCTCCTCCTCTCCCCCCTCGTCGCCACCTGCCTCCTCGTTAGGCTCCTCACTAGGCTTGCCTCGGGGTAAAGGAGTGTACAAGCTGACAACTGGGATCAAAGTACCAAAACCATGATCACTGCACACCTTACTCACATGCTCCGATTGTAGCTCCATTGTGAAGACGCCATCAACTGTGTCGAATAAATGGCATTTGATCCCTCAGCGAAGCCCATCACGCGCACCCTAAGATCTTGATACAATCGAGCACTAGTTGGTAGCAAATTGCCAAGGTCGATGACCCGACTCAGCACCCATCGTGCATCAGCGCCATCACTCGCCTCTCTTGTCCACAATTTGAGATGCGGATTCAAGTCTTGGATTACACCCAGTCCACCATCCTCAGCCAGCATGAGGTGACATTTGCAGTGGTTGCGATCTGGTGGGCCAAAGCTAAAAATAGTGAGGTCGTGCCTTGACAAGTCATACTCCAAGATTGACACACGGCCGTAGTCTTGATTGTAGGTCCTGTGGAACAGGAAGTATAGCAGAGAGCTCCCGACAAGCACCCTGGAAACGTATGGTTCGATTATGTAGAACAAATCCAGGATGTTGGTGAGCTCGACCCAGGCGCCGGTCTCCGACGAGTATACGGACACCGTTACTTGAGGCACGCGGAAGTTGACGACAGCGTCTTCATCGTGGGCGCCGATAAGCACTTGGAAAGGGCCCCCAAGGCAGTGGCGATGGTCACACCCGTCAGCTGCGCAGAACACGGCCGCCATAGTCGGGAAGTGGAGATGCTCACGCCCGTACGACGCGGGCCACGGTACGCGCTGCTGGGCGCCCGTGATTGGCTCCCACACAAGGAGTTCCCGAGCATATCTATCCTGGCCCTCGGAGACGAAGAGGCCGCGGCCGTGGCGGCAGTCGAGGGCCTGCCAGGAGCGGTGGTCCGGCGCGGCGGGAGAGAAGGAGGAGGCGATGGTGGGTACGAAGCTGTGCTCGGGTGCGCAGCCCCCGCCAGGAAGGAAGCCGAGGAGGGGTGGTGTCTGGTGGAGCTCGTGGAGGCGGCGGCGGAAGGCCGGGCGTGAGACCATGCCGGCCCAGTCCTTGCAGACGATGGAGGCGCGGAGGAGGCATGCGGGGTGGTCGGGCGGGAGGCGGAGGAGGATCTCCTCGACGAGCTCGTCCGGGATCGCCGGCGGCGCTGGGGCCATGGCGGTCGCTACTCGCTAGATCTGATCTGGGGCGTGGGTGTGGAGCGGAGGGGTGAATAGTGGAATGTGGGTTGGAGGAGATTGGGGATTCTGGAGCCTCACTTTTCCACTCTACAGCGAGGGAGGGAGATTGGAATCTGGGCGTGGCGTCGGCCGGTCGGCGTGCAGCCGAGCGCGAGCGGAGCCGAGGGATAGGAGTGGAATGAACCTGCTAAGAGCAACTCCAACGCGCCGACGCGCCGACGCGCCAACGGACGCGCGTTTGGTTCGTTTTGGTCGGTCGTCGCTCGGCGTCCGTTCTCTTTTATACGCGTCGGCCGTGTGTCTAACATGCGCGATTTATTTCTATGTCCACACATAAAATTTAAAAAGGCCTGCGATGATAGATTGTGCAAGCGGTCATGCATCGCCCAAAGTTTATGCTGGCATACAATGCCAGCCTTAAAAAAAAACAGCACACAGTTCATGCTGGCGCACTTGCCAGCGGTCGACACACATGCCAGCACACAAAAAGGAGCGGAAATTCGACCACACCATCTTGGCCGTGATCATCGCTCCTCCAAAGGATGAATGAACCGGCCACCGGCGTGGCGTTGAGGCCGACGGCCACGGGCGCGGGTGCGGGCGTGGACGACACCACCACGCTCACCTCCGATGAGCATTCCCTAGAGAAGCGGGAAGCTTGCGGATAGACGTGGAAGTCGGGAATCGGCTGCATGGCAAACGCGCGCGGCGACTCTGGCAACACCATATGAGGAAACGCCAACGAGCCCCTGCTGGCCGCGGCCGCGGCCGCGCTGATGAGCCCATGCTGGCCAGGGTTCAACCCTAGGTAGATCAGAGCCTCCCTCGTTGCGACGGCGACTCGGGCGTTGGTTTCCTCCTGTTGTGCGGCGACGGAGAGGGCGGCGACGACCGCCGCTTCGTCCCTTGCGTCCGCAGCGTGCCTCCGGTCCTTCCTCTTGGCCGATTGCACGTCCTACTCCTCGGGCGTGAGCTTCTTCTTCTTCTTGGGCGGCGATTGTAACACCCCTGTGTAATAACCACTGCGATCATCTGCTAATAATGCCAAGTCATTCTCATTTGCAGTGCTTAGTCACAATGGTTAAAGATTCAATTCAAATCTGTCTCTGAAAATCAATTCAAATTCAAGTACAAAATAAAGTTGTTCAAAATTTGCTGGAAAAATATTCACCTGCTAGCAAAAATTTCAAAACAATTTGCTGTTAAGGAACACAACATCATCATCAATCCAAAATGGGCATAAGCATTTAAAACAGTGCCAGATCAGCACTAAAAATGCCATTTCTATTTTTTGGAAAATCCAAATGAATTCCAAAATTGCTCAAACTTTTTATGGCAATGCAGAATATCCCAATGTACTTGTGTGACCAAGTTTCACATTTTTACAAAGTATTTTGGCAGCTCAAATATTTTGCTAAACCCTGCTGTAAAAAAAAAGAAAAGCAGAAAACTAAAACAGAAAAAGGGAAAAGCCACTGTGCACTGGGCCTAAGTGCACAGTGCCTGAGCCGGCCCATCTCTCTCTCCTCTCTCTCTCTCTCTCCATCGCCGTGTCGACGCGCGCCTGGTCGCGCCGGCGAGCGCCGCCCGAACGGCGACAGCGCGACGGCCACCGACATGGAGGGAATAAGGCTGAGCCCATATCCATCTCCCCTGGCCTCCTCGTCCATTCTCCCCCTTTCTCCCCCGCTCGCTAGCCCTCTCTCCTCCTCTCCAGTACGCCGCCATGGCCTCGCCGCCGTAGATCCCGCGGCCACCGTCGTCCCCACGTCGCCTCCCTGTGTCCGTCTGCTCCGCCGTCGACTGCTGCGTCGATCGCAGCCACTTGGCGGAGCCGGGACCGCCTACTTCGGGCCCCTCGTCCTCGTCTTCAACCTCGGGCCGCCGGCGCTCTTCTTCCTCTCCGGCGACTTCTGCTGCTCCTAAACCTCCAGGGGCCTCCGTGTGAGCCGCTCGGTGAGCCTCTCCTCCTTTCCCCTCTCCTCCCCGAGCGTATCCATCGCCGTGGCCGTCGTTCCAATTGTGCCCGAACGGAGCTCCGCCGCCGTTGGTGCTGCCAACGTTGTGGCCGCTGACGAGCTCGTCTGAGCTCGCAGTCGTGCTCATCACCGCCGTAGGAGCCGAACGCACACACGCACGTGCCCGTTAGTGCCTCCTAGCTCCATCCCCATCGAGTGCCCGAACGCATCGTCGCGGAGCTCGCCGCCGGCAAGGCTCCAGTGACCTTTTGGTCACGGGCCAGTGCCCGTTGTGCTCGCCGCATTGCGTAGGGCCTCGCTAGCCTCGCCGTTCGTTCGTTTGCACGCTGCTGCCTCGTTTTCACCATCGCCCGATTCCGGCCGTCCGCCGCGGTTGTCGCCGTCGTCGCCACCGGCCACCTCAGGCCACGGCGCTGCCACCATTCGATGCAGCGACGTCCGCTCGTTCGAACGCAAGTGACTGCGCGCGAAAAGACCCACCGTAGCGTTTTTCCAAGCATCTCCGGCGAGTTCGCCGCCGCGGGAGGCCACCGGAGCAACTCCGACGCCGGCCACCTAAGTGGCTCGGTGGGCCCCGCCCCTGGGTCGCTGCCAGTGGGCCCTGGGGGCCCTAGTTGACCCAGTCAACGTGCTGACTGGGCAGCCCAGCCACTGACATGCAGGCCCCACCACGTTTTAATTAACTAAAATGTTTTTATAAATAAAAGTTAATTAGTCACTGGCAGGTGGGGTCCAGTAGTTAATTAGATTTAGTTTAGATTAAATTAAATTATGTTAGTAACAGAGACTGACATGTGGGGCCCACTGGTCAGGTTTGACCTGGTCAGTGTAGCTGTTGACTGCTGATGTCATCCCCACGTCATGCTGACGTCACTCCTTACTGTTCTGGATAATGTTTGATTTAAATAATTAAATAATTCTAGAAAATTGATTAAAACTTTAGAAAATCATAGAAAATAATCCGTAACTCGGATGAGAATGTTTTATATATGAAAGTTGATCAGAACGACGAGACGAATTTGATCGTGTCATCTGTTTCCGTGTCGGGACCCTCTAAGCAGGTGAACCCGTAACTTTTCGTCCGTTTTTGGTAGATGAATAGTGCATATACACCGGATAATAAATCCCACCTTAATCCTAAAGTAACTAAAATGACTTAGACATACTTTAGGCAACCCTGCACTGCATCCTAGGTATAGCATGCTCTGTGTTGCAATATTACTGTGTATTTATTTGTTTCCTCCCCCTCTTCTCTCTCGGTAGACCCCGACGTCGACGTAGCTCCCGAGACCGACGCAGCTCCGGAGGTCGACTACGCCCCTGACGACCAGACCCTTGCCGCAGAGCTTCCAGGCAAGCACCCCCCTTTTGAGCATATTGATATCGCCTATTCTCCTCTCTCTTATGCTTGCATTAGAAGTTACTGCTGCTGTTGTTATCCTATTTCTACTGCATAGCCTGTTTATTGTAACCTGCTATTGTTACCTACCTGCTTATCCTAAACTGTTTAGTATAGGTTGGGTAGAGACCCATCAGAGACCCCACTTTATCCCGACTGCCCCGCTGGATTATCAGAAGACCCGAACAACGGGATCGAAGACCAGGCCCCGGCACCGCACATCACTTCCCCCTTAGTTGCTCGACACTACTGGGTTACTATCGAGTGCCGAGGATGATACCTCGTCAGCACTTCTGATGATAACCTTGTAGGTTAGTTAATCGGTCGTGGTCAGCGAGGGTGATGCCTCCTACACCACCCCCGATAACGATGTCGTCGTGCAACTTCTCGAGTGTGGACCTCGAGGGTGATTCCTTCTTCGTTCACCTTGACGATAACATTAGGTGGAATTCCATCGAGGGTGATTCCTCAGGGTTACCTTGGTATTAGACACACGGTTACTATGGTTACTATGACTTTACACTGAACCATGTTACTAAAGACGGGTTGGCCCTGAGGGGTACCCGCGCGAGCTTAATTGCGAGAGATGTGGAGTCGGGTGGACCTGGATGGTGCCCGAGAGCTGAACACGAGGCGTGGCCGGGCATTCTTAGCCCTTGCCGCAAGTCCTCGAGACGGGGCGACGGGGTCACATCTTTCGTGAGTCTCTGCTCGTTACCGCACTACCAACACACTAACGGTTTGGATATTTGATCCGAGGGGCCTCTGGCCTGATAGCACTAACCATCACGTGGGCATAGTATGGGCGTTCTGCATCGTATACCTCAGCCGGAGCTTAATAGACGTCAGCGACTGAGCGGCGCGCGCCGAATTGGACTGGTTAAGCCCGCGCTTGTATTAAGGGGGCTAGGTCTGCTTTTGGCCGCCTGACGCAACGTGCAGGAGTTCCCGGGGCGATGGCCCAAGACCCCTGGGGGCATAGGTTTAGTCCGGTGTGCTGACCTCTCTGTTAAGTTTTTGGTCGGGTTGCGGTGTATCGTTTGGCCGAGGCCGGGCATGACCCAGAAAAGTGTGTCCGGCCGGAGTTAAGCGAGCGTGGTGGGTAAGTTGGTGCACCCCTGCAGGGAAGAACTAATCTATCGATAGCCTGTCCTACGGTAACGGACACTCGGAGTTGTATCCCGATCGATACAACTAGAACTGGATACTTAGATGATAACTGGATAGTATGGCTCTGGGATTGCTTTCTCGCAGGGAGTCGAGGAAGAATCTCTGGGCGAGGTTGATGACACTACTATTACTTTACATTATGCTGATCTGCACTCTCCTAATGCTGCAAGACCGCTGAAGATGCTAGTCTTCGATAGGACTAGGCCTTCTCCCTCTATTCTGGCATTTCTGCAGCCCAGTCCACATATACAGCCTCCCTTTGGAAATGTTGCATATGTAGTGTAGATCCTTGCTTGCTGAGTACTTCGGATGAGTACTCACGGTTGCTTTGCTTTCTTTTTTTCCCCATACCTTTTTTGGTGCAACCAGATGGCAGAGCCCCTGAGACTGCTGCCCCCGTTGACGACTACGGCTACTACTACCACCCTCCTGGCGAGTACTACTACGAGTTGGCCGACGACCAGGAGTAGGTTCGGAGGGTCCTAGGCAGGAGGCCTGCACCTTTCGATCGTAGCTTATGTTTGGCCCCGCCTTCGTAAAGGCTTATCTCTGTTTGTGTAATATATCTGTACTCAGATATCTGATGCTTCCGCTGACGCTTGTATGCCATCGAGCTATGTATTCGAGCCTTCGAGGCCCTGGCTTGTAATATAAAGCTTGT
Organism: Thinopyrum elongatum; assembly: GCA_011799875.1. Classification (NCBI taxonomy): domain Eukaryota; kingdom Viridiplantae; phylum Streptophyta; class Magnoliopsida; order Poales; family Poaceae; genus Thinopyrum; species Thinopyrum elongatum. Next base: position 561,493,530 of record CM022301.1, read on the forward strand.
ATGACTTTATTTATGTTTTAGAGTTGTGTTGTGATATCTTCAAGTGAGTCCTTAGGCTTGATCATGTGCATTTGCGTGTATGATTAGTGCACGATTAAGCCGGGGTCGTCACAGGTTGGTATCAGAGCCGACTGCCTTTAGGAATCCCCCTTTCCAACTCCTTGGCCGAAGTTGAGTCTAGTGGTCCAAAACTGTTTTACTAACATGGCTATGTGGCTCACGGGCCCACGTCGCCAATTGGGTGGTATTAGGATCTTTTATTCCTCGTCTTTACTCTGGGACTCTGATCTCTCTTCTATTCGGGTTGGATCTCGTAATTTCCCTCCACCTGGAGAGCTGGATATCTGTGCGATTTCCCTGTCATTGATCTGATTAGTCTGATAATCATTTTTCTTTCCATTGCTTTGTTTAACCTTTCTCTCCGAGATTTCTTATACTTCTCATCGTCGCATGACAATCCTGAATTTCCTTTATTTCAGATGGATCGTCTGTTTCCACCACGTCCTACGACGCAGCTTGTGCTTCGTACTTGGGCTCGTGATGCCCCTGGTTTTCCAGCTTTCTTGATCGCCCTCCTAACCAGACTGGGTTACCGCTGGTACCCCGAGTACATGGTCTACGAGGTTTACCGCGAGTTCAACCAGGAGCAGTACTATGCTGATGTTCGTATCTATGATCAGCAGGATGACTCAGACACTGAGCTGTACCTTTTCCACGGTATCGGCGTGACGATTGAGATGGCAGTCCATGATGCCGCCTACTCTGCTGTCGCATGTCTCCGAGGAGAGCTCAGCGTTAGCTTGGATGCCTCTGAGTTTCGATACATTCTATATGCCCCTGATGGAGACGCTACTGGATACTACACCACTATTTGTGCCCCGTACGAGCCTCATTGCTACGATCCGTGAGTTCTGATTCAGTGTACTCAGGCTCTGGATCGCACTGTTCGGGCTCTTGCCATTGAGTTGTTTGCCACTCGAGCACGACTCTACGATGCTATGACACAGTTGCTACCAGCTGTTCGTGCATGGGTACATCCGCAGTCCATCCTTTATCCTAGCAGGACCGAGATGCCACCAGGGATTCATTGGCCTGCTGTCGAAGGTCATACACCCGCACGTGGTCCTCTTCTTTCAGTTCGAGACCGGGTTCTGCATCAGAGTGCACATGGAGCACAGGATCCTTCTGCGATGAACACTCGTCGTCCGCACTTGCAGCTACCCCGTTTCGGTGGTTTTCTCCGACGTTGATGTAGTCTTTGCTATGTCTCGTTGTGTACTTCCTTACCACGTGCCTGCGTGCCGCCTAGCATGTCTAGCTTTTGAATTTGCGCCGTTATGCTATCCAAATTGTAACCGACTCTGTATGGATCTGTATGTCTTAAATGACTACTGTTTAGCATCTGTTACACCACTTAAATTTCATCGAGTTACATCATGCTTGTTGCTAAACACTCGTAATAGCCTCTTCTAAACTACCCCTGCTAAATTTAACAGGATGGGTGACAACAATCCACCACCGCCGCCACCGCCTGACTATATGGCTGCGATGATGCAACAGTTTGAATTGAACCGTCAGTTCATGCAAGGGGTGATCAATCAGTTCCCCCGTCCCAATGCCAACCAGCAGCCAGCCTCAATCACACTGCCAGAGTTTGTGCGTCTCAACCCATCGCTATTCCGCAACACAGTTAATCCGCTGGATGCCGATGACTGGCTGCGCGACATCTTCTATGAGATGGAGTCAGCTGATGTTCCCCCTGTCAGCTATGTCACATTCGCGACATACTTCTTGAAGGGACCCGCAGCACAACGGTGGGCAACTCACAGACAGACCCTACCTCCTGGAACTGTTGTCACTTGGGTGGAATTCAAGGCTGCTTTTCGTGCCCGGTATATCCCGCAAGGAGTTATAGATCGGAAGAAGGCCGAGTTCCGCAGCCTCATTCATGGCAACAAGACTGTAGAAGTCTACCAGCGAGAGTTCCTTGACTTGTCTCGCTACGCTGAAGAAGACATCCCCACTGATGCTCATAGGCAGGAGAAGTTCCGTGATGGGCTACACCATGACATTCAGTTAGCCCTGCTCGTCCAAGACTTTCCTGACTTCGCCACCTTGGTGAACAAGGCTATTATGGTCGAGACTGGTCTGAAGAAGCATAAGGAAGCGACCAGACGCACCCGTGAAGCGGGATCATCTTCGGGCTCATCTTCGCAGAAGCGCCGTATTTGGATTCCCAATAGCATGTTCCCTTCAGCTGCACCTGTACCAAGGCCGCACTATGCTACACCTCGTCTGCCTCCCCCACCGCCGAGGTAGCCTCTTCACATTACCCCACCCCGAGCTCCTGCTCCCAACCCCAGTGATGGGCTATGCTTCAGATGTGGCCATCCAAGTCATCGTGCCAAGGAATGCACTCAGAAGCAGAACCAACTGGCTCTGCCTTCCAATGCCCGTGGCAACAATCAGCCCCGCAACAACAATGCCAGACCTTACGGTCATGGTCAAGCTTTTCATGTCGACGTGGTTCAAGCTGGGGAACAACCAGAAATTGTGACGGGTATTTTCCTTGTTAACTCAGTAGCAGCTTTTGTTTTATTTGATCCAGAAGCATCGCATTCATTTATGTCAGAAAATTTTGCATACGCCCATGACGTTAGATGTGAGCCCTTGAACACTCCGGTAGTGGTACACACCCCTGCGGGCCAGTGTCGAACCACCATGTACAGCCCTGATGTCGCAGAAGATATTGAAGGAATGGGGTTCCATGCATTTCCCATTATCCTGAACTCTTCCGACATAGACCTTATATTGGGTATGGACTGGTTGAAAGCTAACTCTGCCAAAATTTACCCATACCTATCACGTTTTCCATGTGTCGCAACTTTGTCGTTGCTACAAGGAATCTCCGCACCGCGCAGTGGATCATGAGATGCTCGGATTGCAAGATGATCTTTCTTATGAGGAGCAACCGATTCGCATTCTCGATGAAGCTGAACGTCGGACTCGTCAGAAGACGACCAAGTTCCTTAAAGTGCAGTGGTCGAATCATACTGAAGATGAAGCCACTTGGGAACGCGAGGATCATCTTCGGGAGGAATATCCTGACCTCTTTCCTTCTACCTCCTGAATTCTCGGGACGAGAATTTCTTTTAGAGGAGGAGAATTTGTAACACCCCTGTGTAATAACCACTGTGATCATCTGCTAATAATGCCAAGTCATTCTCATTTGCAGTGCTTAGTCACAATGATTAAAGATTCAATTCAAATCTCTCTCTGAAAATCAATTCAAATTCAAGTACAAAATAAAGTTGTTCAAAATTTGCTGGAAAAATGTTCACCTGCTAGCAAAAATTCCAAAACCATTTGCTGTTAAGGAACACAACATCATCATCAATCCAAAATGGGCATAAGCATTTAAAACAGTGCCAAATCAGCACTAAAAATGCCATTTCCATTTTTTGGAAAATCCAAATGAATTCCAAAATTGCTCAAACTTTTTATGGCAATGCAGAATATCCCAATGTACTTGTGTGACCAAGTTTCACATTTTTACAAAGTATTTTGGCAGCTCAAATATTTTGCTAAACCCTGCTGTAAAAAAAAAGAAAAGCAGAAAACTAAAACAGAAAAAGGGAAAAGCCACTGTGCACTGGGCCTAAGTGCACAGTGCCTGAGCCGGCCCATCTCTCTCTCCTCTCTCTCTCTCCATCGCTGTATCGATGCGCGCCTGGTCGCGCCGGCGAGCGCCGCCCGAACGGCGACAGCGCGACGGCCACCGACAGGGAGGGGATAAGGCCGAGCCCCCATCCATCTCCCCTGGCCTCCTCGTCCATTCTCCCCCTTTCTCCCCCGCTCGCTAGCCCTCTCTCCTCCTCTCCAGTACGCCGCCATGGCCTTGCCTCCATAGATCCCGTGGCCACCGTTGTCCCCACGTCGCCTCCCTGTGTCCGTCTGCTCCGCCGTCGACTGCTGAGTCGATCACAGCCACTTGGCGGAACCGGGACCCCCTGCTTTGGGCCCCTTGTCCTCGTCTTCAACCTCGGGCCACCGACGCTCTTCTTCCTCTCCGGCGACTTTTGCTGCTCCTAAACCTCCAGGGGCCTTCGTGTGAGCCGCTCGGTGAGCCTCTCCTCCTTTCCCCTCTCCTCCCCGAGTGTATCCATCGCTGTGGCTGTCGTTCCAATTGTGCCCGGACGGAGCTCCGCTGCCGTTGGTGCTGCCAACGCTGTGGCCGCTGACGAGCTCGTCTGAGCTCGTAGTCGTGCTCATCACCGCCGTAGGAGCCGAACGCACACACGCACGCGCCCGTTAGTGCCTCCTAGCTCTATCCCCATCGAGTGCCCGAACGCATCGTCGCGGAGCTCGCTGCCGGCAAGGCTCCGGTGACCTTTTGGTCATGGGCCAGTGCCCGTTGTGCTCGCCGCATTGCGTAGGGCCTCGCTAGCCTCGTCGTTCGTTCGTTTGCACGCTGCTGCCTCGTTTTCACCATCGCCCGATTCCGGCCGTCTGCCGCGGTTGTCGCCGTCGTCGCCACCGGCCACCTCAGGCCACGGTGCTGCCACTGTTCGATGCGACGGCGTCCGCTCGTTCGAACGCAAGTGACTGCGCGCGAAAAGACCCACCGTAGCGTTTTTCCGAGCATCTCTGGCGAGTTCGCCGCCGCGGGAGGCCACCAGAGCAACTCCGGCGCCGGCCACCTACGTGGCTTAGTGGGCCCCGCCCCTGGGTCGCTGCCAGTGGGCCCTGGGGGGCCCCAGTTGACTGGGTTGACCCAGTCAACGTGCTGACTGGGCAGCCCAGCCACTGACATGCGGGCCCCACCGCATTTTAATTAACTAAAATGTTTTTATAAATAAAAGTTAATTAGTCACTGACAGGTGGGGTCCTGTAGTTAATTAGATTTAGTTTAGATTAAATTAAACTCTGTTAGTAACAGAGACTGACATGTGGGGCCCACTGGTCAGGTTTGACCTGGTCAGTGCGGCTGTTGACTGCTGATGTCATCCCCATGTCATGCTGACGTCACTCCTTACTGTTCTGGATAATGTTTGATTTAAATAATTAAATAATTCCAGAAAATTGATTAAAACTTTAGAAAATCATAGAAAATAATCCGTAACTCGGATGAAAATATTTTATATATGAAAGTTGCTCAGAACGACGAGATGAATCTGATCATGTCATCTGTTTCCGTGTCGGGACCCTCTAAGCAGGTGAACCCTTAACTTTTCGTCTTTTCCGGTAGATGGATAGTGCATATACACCGGATAATAAATCCCACCTTAATCCTAAAGTAACTAAAATGACTTAGACATACTTTAGGCAACCCTGCACTGCATCCTAGGTATAGCATGCTCTGTGTTGCAATATTGCTGTGTATTTATTTGTTTCCTCCCCCTCTTCTCTCTCGGTAGACCCCGACGTCGACATAGCTCCCGAGACCGACGCAGCTCCAGAGGTCGACTACGCCCCTGACGACCAGACCCTTGCCGCAGAGCTTTCAGGCAAGCACCGCCCTTTTGAGCATATCGATATCGCCTATTCTCCTCTCTCTTATGCTTGCATTAGAAGTTACTGCTGCTGCTGTTATCCTATTTTTGCTGCATAGCCTATTTATTGTAACCTGCTATTGTTACCTACCTGCTTATCCTAAATTGTTTAGTATAGGTTGGGTAGAGACCCATCAGAGACCCCACTTTATCCCGACTGCCCCGCTGGATTATCAGAAGACCCTATCAACGGGATCGAAGACCAGGCCCCGGCACCGCACATCACTTCCCCCTTAGTTGCTCGACACTACTGGGTTACTATCGAGTGCCGAGGGTGATACCTCGTCAGCACTTCTGATGATAACCTTGTAGGTTAGTTAATCGGTCATGGTCAGCGAGGGTGATGCCTCCTACACCACCCCCGATAACGACGTTGTCGTGCAACTTCTCGAGTGTGGACCTCGAGGGTGATTCCTTCTTCGTTCACCTTGACGATAACATCAGGTGGAATTCCATCGAGGGTGATTCCTCAGGGTTCCCTTGGTATTAGACACACGGTTACTATGGTTACTATGACTTTACACTGAACCATGTTACTAAAGACGGGTCGGCCCTGAGGGGTACCCGCGCGAGCTTAATTGCGAGAGATGTGGAGTCGGGTGGACCTGGATGGTGCCCGAGAGCTGAACACGTGGCGTGGCCTAGCCCTTGCCGCAAGTCCTCGAGACAGGGCGACGGGGTCACATCTTTCGTGAGTCTCTGCTCGTTACCGCACTACCAACACACTAACGGTTTGGATATTTGATCCGAGGGGCCTCTGGCCTAATAGCACTAACCATCACGTGGGCATAGTATGGGCGTTCTGCGTCATATACCTCAGCCGGAGCTTAATAGACGTCAGCGACTGAGCGGCGCGCGCCGAATTGGACTGGTTAAGCCCGCGCTTGTATTAAGGGGGCTAGGTCTGCTTTTGGCCTCCTGACGCAACGTGCAGGAGTTCCCGGGGCGATGGCCCAAGACCCCTGGGGGCATAGGTTTAGTCCAGCGTGCTGACCTCTCTGTTAAGTTTTCGGTCGGATTGCGGCGTATCGTTTAGCCGAGGCCGGGCATGACCCAGAAAAGTGTGTCCAACCGGAGTTAAGCGAGCGTGGTGGGTAAGTTGGTGCACCCCTGCAGGGAAGAACTAATCTATCGATAGCCTGTCCTACGGTAACGGACACTCGGAGTTGTATCCCGATCGATACAACTAGAACTGGATACTTGAGATGATAACTGGATAGTATGGCTCTGGGATTGCTTTCTCGCAGGGAGTCGAGGAAGAATCTCTGGGCGAGATTGATGACACTACTATTACTTTACATTATGCTAATATGCACTCTCCTAATGCTACAAGACCGCTGAAGATGCTGAAGATGCTAGTCTTCGATAGGACTAGGCCTTCTCCCTCTATTCTGGCATTTCTGCAGCCCAGTCCACATATACAGCCTCCCTTTGAAAATGTTGCATATGTAGTGTAGATCCTTACTTGCTGAGTACTTCGGATGAGTACTCACGGTTGCTTTGCTTTCTTTTTTTCCCCATACCTTTTTTGGTTCAACCAGATGGCGGAGCCCCTGAGACCGCTGCCCCCGTTGACGACTACGGCTACTACTTCCACCCTCCTGGCAAGTACTACTACGAGTTGGCCAGCGACCAGGAGTAGGTTCGGAGGGTCCCAGGCAGGAGGCCTGCGCCTTTCGATCGTAGCTTATGTTTGGCCCCGCCTTCATAAAGGCTTATCTCTGTTTCTGTAATATATCTGTACTCAGATATCTGATGCTTCCGCTTCCGCTTGTATGCCATCGAGCTATGTATTCGAGCCCTCGAGGCCCTGGCTTGTAATATAAAGCTTGTATGACTTTATTTATGTTTTAGAGTTGTGTTGTGATATCTTCAAGTGAGTCCTTAGGCTTGATCGTGTGCATTTGCGTGTATGATTAGTGCACGATTAAGCCGGGGTCGTCACAGCGATGCGGTCTTGCGGGGGGCGCGGGGGTTGCCTTTCGCGGAGGCGAGGCCGGACGAGGCGATGCCAGCGGTGACATTGAGGATCGGCGTGTCGTCGTCCATGACTGGGAGCGCGAGCGGGCGGGAGGGTTTCGGGAAAGTGGAGGAAAATGGTGGTCGTTGTGCCACCGACTGGCGGGCCAGGGGGAGGACTAGGCGCGCGTTACGCCCGTCCATTTCGTGTCCACGCCGATGCAAATGAGGCTCAAATTAGGGCCTGGAATGGGTCGGCTGGCGGACAAAAAACAGACGCGCGTCCGTTTGGGTCGGTGCGTTGGACTGACTTTTTTGTCTGCGGCAACCCAAACAGACACGCGCGGACGAAATGGGCTGTCGCGTTGGAGTTGCTCTGATTATATTATTTTTCAACCTCAATAACCAGAGGCCTATGGTGCTGTACACTCTCAGTGCAATCCATCCATTATGAATACTAACAATTTTTTCTGAAAAAAATGCACATATATACTTGCAACTTACTCTTTAGCAGAATCCTAGCTTTCGGGATATCATCTTCGGATCTTGAGAAAGTTTTTCGGCGTCGAGTTGGAAGCAGATGATGATGACCCAAAGCTCAATCGATGATGATTCCAGAAGATCTAAGGGTATGTATAATGATGCTATCTTAGGAGTGCCATGTAGGATAAATGATGAGATGGAGGAGAGAAAACTCATAAGAAAATGTTTGTCTTCTCTTATTTAAGAGAAGACAAGAGATGAAACGACGCCACCTGAAGCTCTGCACCATCCACAGACTGATGAAACGACGCCACCTGAAGCGAAACACCATTCAATTCACTTCTTGAAGATCCGGTTGGAAGGAAACAACATTGAAGAAACACAGGAAAAAGAGTGTTGTTTCTTGCAGCTGAAACATGTCAGCGATAGTTATCCTGAAGATGAAATGTTTTCCATTCTTTTTTTTTGAACATGAAAGTTTTTTATATAATCAACAGCATTTTACAGAGAGGAGTGTGAATGGATTCACACTTGATCTTGAAAGAACATCTCTACCAAGGCAAAGACCTGTATCTGATGATAGACACCTAACAACTAGAGGCCTATTATGAATTTTGAGAGCTAGCTTTGCCTGATGGTGTGCCTTCACATTTAAAAACCTGTTGACATGAGCTATCCTACTGCAATGGAAAGTCTGGGATGCCTGAATAGCTGCAAGTGTTGGTCTGATGCTCTAATGACCTGTGTCCTTAAAGATGGAATTTGCCTTTGCCGCCGACACCAAGACAGAGAAGTTTGAATAGAAACTTGGTTCCTGAATATGAAGCACTTCAGCAAGCATAGTAGCAAGATGCAAGCCGAACGCTTCAGCCTGAAGGGGAGAGGATGCTGATGGAGACAAAGCAGAGACATGTAATTGTTGACAATGCTGATTGTCTCCAGTTTGGATGATGATGCCAATACCTGTCGAAGATGATTGGACAGCTTCATCATTTTTCCAGGCCACATCCCAGAAGATGGCATTACCTGCAGGTCGAAGAATATCTTGTTGTGTTACTATCAGGTGATTTGCAGAGCAAGTGGAGCGTTTTTCCTGTGGAGTAATGATATCTTCCAGCTTAGAGCCCTGCATAATAGCATTAGCTACAAGAAACACTTGTGATGGTTTGCAAAATTTTCTACCAAATAGAGCATCATTTCTTGCCTTCCAAATACACCACAAGAAAGTGTATAAACTAGTGATGCTGATATGTGGATGAGAAGAAGTGGGCAAAGCCTGAATTATTTTAGGAATTGAATGATGATAGTTGGCGATGACCTCCGTTCTGATGAACCACGGATAGGAGAACAGCTTTAGAGAAAGGGCATAGAAAAAATATGTGCATTTTGTCCTCTAAAGTACCATATCTAGCACACTCTTCCACAATGTGTTTGGAGAACTTACTTGCTCGTTTACCAGTAGGAAGAGCCCGACGAAGAAGCCTCCAAGAAAAAGTTCGAACTCTTGGCACAATCTGTTTTTCTTTCCATATCTGATTCAGAAGACCAACAATCTGTTGGGGAACTACTTTCGATCTCTGGTTAGCTGACAGAGCAAGATTATTGAAACAATGTTTGTAAGCACTTTTTGAAGAGCAATCGCCTGCAGGAGTTAGTTTCCAAACAAGAACATCCTGCCCTAAAGAATTAATAATAGGAGTCTGCAAAATAGCATTGGCAGTATGTCGAGTGAACAAAGAGTTGATTAAATCTACATTCCGAGTTTTCTGGTTCGGAATCCAAAGGTCCTTAACAGCAGGATAAACAAAAGGAGGTTGTTGAATAATCAGATTATCATAAATACTTTGCCATTGAGAGAACCAAGGAGAACTCCAAATGGAGCTACTGCCATCAACAATTTGGTAAAAAGAGGCTGAAATCAAGAGATGTTTCACCTTGAGAATTGCTGCCTAGAAGGCAGATTTTGGTATATTTGGTTTAACCCTCCAAATGGATGTGTCACTATGGTACTTTGACTTGAGGATGAGAGCAAGATGGCTTTGGGGATCCTTTGCTAACCTCCAGGCTGCCGAAAGAATTAGCCCTTGATTAATAGCCTGCAAATTTCTAACACCTAGGCCACCAATTTTTTTTCCGATACAAATATCAGCCCAGGCTCTAAGACAAAGGCTCTTAGTAGTTGGTTCTTGTTATGACCGCGTCACTTATAGCCGGAGGAGGCCTGTTGGGCGCGTCTAGTTAGGGGCTTAGCCCAACTTATCTTATTTTTATTTAGCAAACAAGGATTATATAAACAGATGTAACACTACCTTTTGGAATTAAGCAATAAGACATATCTATTGCCCGGCTTCCCTTAGGAGCCGGATCCCTAACCCTAGCCGCCTCTCCCACTCAGCCGCCACCTCCTCCCACGCGACTACGGCGCCGACGCACCGCCGACAACGCCCACCGCCTCGCCAGGCAGTCTCCCACCCCTACAACCTACGGTCCAGGCCAGGTAGGACCCTAGCTCCTACCAGTTTGGTATCAGCTAGCTTCGGTTCGATCATGTCTACACCGCAGTCCATCCCGCCTCTCCCGCTGCCGGTCACGTCGTCACCTCCGGCGACCACCACGACTGGCGCCCCGCAACTACCCACGCCGGGGTCCTCCGTCGCGCCCGCCTCCGCCCCCGCCCCCGCCGTCCTCACCCCGGAGGAGGTGTCCGGGGCGCTGCGGGACCTAACCCAGGCGGTCCAGGGGATCCGCCTGTTCCTGGCCGGCTCCTACGGGCCGCACCCGGCTGCGCCGCCCATCGCCACCACCGCGCTGCCATGGCTGCCGTGGCAGCCGCCGCCCCTGGCGGCCTCCGCCGCGTCCATCGGGCCGCTGCAGCCGCCGCCGCCGCCGCAGCCCCTGCAGCCACCGCCGCCGCCGCCTGTCAGCTCCGGGCCGGCCCCGTCCGTGCCGGCGGGGGTTCCGATCCACCAGGTCCGGTTCTTGCCCACACCATCACCGTTACTGGCCTGGTTGGCCGGGTCGTCGTAGCTAGTCTACACGATGGCTTCGGGGCCGCCGCACGTCCAATCGCCGCCGGCACCAACCCTGCAGTACGGCGGGTCCTCCAGCTCCGCCGGCCTCGACGGGCTGCCGTTCCACGGGGGGCCCCCCATGACCTCCGACCTGGCGCCGCCCCCCTCGCTGCTCCCAGCCAACGAGACATACCCCCACGGCGGCCATAATCACACACCACCGTGTTTCGCCAAGATCGACTTCGCCACCTACGACGGCACCGAGGACCCCCTGAGCTGGCTTAATCAGTGTGACCAATTCTTCCGGGGACAACGCACGCTCGCGTCGGACCGCACCTGGCTCGCTTCATATCACCTCCGAGGCGCCGCACAGACTTGGTATTGTTGGGGAACGTAGCATGCAATTTCAAAAAATTTCCTACGCTCACGCAAGATCTATCTAGGAGATACATAGCAACGAGAGAGGGAGAGTGTGTCCACGTACCCTCGTAGACCGAAAGCGGAAGCGTTTGTTTAACGCGGTTGATGTAGTCAAACGTCTTCTCGTTCCGACCGATCAAGTACCGAATGTACGGCACCTCCAAGTTCTGCACACGTTCAGCTCGATGACGTCCCTCGAACTCTTGATCCAGCAAAGTGTCGAGGGAGAATTCCGTCAGCACAACGGCGTGGTGACGGTGATGGTGAAGTGATCCGCGCAGGGCTTCGCCTAAGCACTACGTGAATATGACCGGAGGAGTAAACCGTGGAGGGGGCGCCGCACACGGCTTGGAACAATTGATGTGTGTTAGAGGCGCCCCCACCCCCGTATATAAAGGAGGGAGAGGGGAGGAGGCCGGCCCTAGGTGCGCCCCAAGTAGGAGGAGTCCTACTTGGGCTCCTAGTAGGATTCGGCCCCCCTTCCTTTTACCGGAGAGGGAAGGGGGGAAAGGGAGAGAGGGGGAGAAGGAAAGGGGGGCGCCGCCCCCTCCCTTAGTCCAATTCGGACTCCTCCCTTGTGGGGGGCGCACCACCCCTTTGTGGGCTGGTGTGCCTCCCTCCTATGGCCCATATGGCCCATATCTTCCCCCGGGGGGTTCCGGTAACCCCCCGGTACTCCGATATGTACCTGATACACACCGGAACACTTCCGGTGTCCGAATACTATCATCCAATATATCAATATTTACCTCTCAACCATTTCGAGACTCCTCGTCATGTCCGTGATCTCATCCGGGACTCCGAACAACATTCGGTCACCAAATCACATAACTCATATAATACAAATCATCATTGAACGTTAAGCGTGCGGACCCTACGGGTTCGAGAACTATGTAGACATGACCGAGACACCTCTCCGATCAATAACCAATAGCGGAACCTGGATGCTCATATTGGCTCCCACATATTCTACGAAGATCTTTATCGGTCGAACCGTTATGACAACATACGTTATTTCCTTTGTCATCGGTATGTTACTTGCCCGAGATTCGATCGTCGGTATCTTCATACCTAGTTCAATCTCGTTACCGGCAAGTCTCTTTACTCATTCCGTAATGCATCATCCCGCAACTAACTTATTAGTCACATTGCTTGCAAGGCTTCTTATGATGTGCATTACCGAGAGGGCCCAGAGATACCTCTCCGATACTCGGAGTGACAAATCCAATCCCGATCTATGCCAACCCAACAGACACCTTCGGAGATACCTGTAGAGCATCTTTATAATCACCCAGTTACGTTGTGATGTTTGATAGCACACAAGGTATTCCTCCGGTATCCGGGAATTGCATAATCTCATAGTCAAAGGAATATGTATATGTCATGAAGAAAGCAGTAGCAATAAAACTGAACGATCATTATGCTAAGCTAACGGATGGGTCATGTCCATCACATCATTCTCCTAATGATGTGATCCCATTCATCGAATGACAACACATGTCTATGGTTAGGAAACTTAACCATCTTTGATTAACGAGCTAGTCTAGTAGAGGCTTACTAGGGACTCGGTGTCTTGTCTATATATCCACACATGTATTAAGTTTTCGGTTAATACAATTCTAGCATGAACAATAAACATTTATCATGATATAAGGAAATATAAATAACAACTTTATTATTGCCTCTAGGGCATATTTCCTTCAGTCTCCCACTTGCACTAGAGTCAATAATCTAGATTACATTGTAATGATTCTAACACCCATGGAGTCTTGGTGCTGATCATGTTTTGCTCGTGGAAGAGGCTTAGTCAACGGGTCTGCCACATTCAGATCCGTATGTATTTTGCAAATCTCTATGTCTCCCTCCTTGACTTGATCACGGATGGAGTTGAAGCGTCTCTTGATGTGTTTGGTTCTTTTGTGAAATCTGGATTCCTTCGCCAAGGCAATTGCTCCAGTATTGTCACAAAAGATTTTCATTGGTTCCGATGCACTAGGTATTACACCTAGATCAGATATGAACTCCTTCATCCAGACTCCTTCATTTGCTGCTTCCGAAGCAGCTATGTACTCCGCTTCACACGTAGATCCCGCCACGACGCTTTGCTTGGAACTGCACCAACTGACAGCTCCACCATTCAATATAAATACGTATCCGGTATGTGACTTAGAGTCATCCGGATCAGTGTCAAAGCTAGCATCGACGTAACCATTTATGACAAGCTCTTTGTCACCTCCATAAACGAGAAACATATCCTTAGTCCTTTTCAGGTACTTCAGGATGTTCTTGACCGCTGTCCAGTGATCCACTCCTGGATTACTTTGGTACCTCCCTGCTAAACTTATAGCAAGGCACACATCAGGTCTGGTACACAGCATAGCATACATGATCGAACCTATGGCTGAGGCATAGGGAATGACTTTCATTTTCTCTCTATCTTCTGCAATGGTCGGGCATTGAGTCTTACTCAACTTCACACCTTGCAACACAGGCAAGAACCCTTTCTTTGACTTATCCATTTTGAACTTCTTCAAAACTTTATCAAGGTATGTGCTTTGTGAAAATCCAATTAAGCGTCTTGATCTATCTCTATAGATCTTGATGCCCAATATATAAGCAGCTTCACCGAGGTCTTTCATTGAAAAACTTTTATTCAAGTATCCTTTTATGCTATCCAGAAATTCTATATCATTTCCAATCAACAATATGTCATCCACATATAATATTAGAAATGCTACAGAGCTCCCACTCACTTTCTTGTAAATAAAGGCTTCTCCGAAAGTCTGTATAAAACCATATGCTTTGATCACCTCATCAAAGCGTATATTCCAACTCCGAGATGCTTGCACCAGTCCATAAATGGATCACTGGAGCTTGCACACTTTGTTAGCACCTTTAGGATCGACAAAACCCTCTGGTTGCATCATATACAACTCTTCTTTAAGAAATCCATTAAGGAATGCAGTTTTGACGTCCATTTGCCAGATTTCATAATCATAAAATGCGGCAATTGCTAACATGATTCGGACAGACTTAAGCATCGCTACGGGTGAGAAATTCTCATCGTAGTCAACTCCTTGAACTTGTCGAAAACCTTTCGCGACAAGTCGAGCTTTGTAGACAGTAACATTACCATCAGCGTCAGTCTTCTTCTTGAAGATCCATTTATTTTCTATGGCTCGCCGATCATCGGGCAAATCCACCAAAGTCCACACTTTGTTCTCATACATGGATCCTATCTCAGATTTCATGGCCTTAAGCCATTTCTCGAAATCTGGGCTCATCATCGCTTCCTCATAGTTCGTAGGTTCATCATGGTCTAGTAACATGACCTCCAGGACAGGATTACCGTACCACTCTGGTGCGAAACGTGCTCTGGTTGACCTACGAGGTTCGGTAGTAACTTGATGATCATTATCATTAGCTTCCTCTCTAGTTGGTGTAGGCATCACGGGAACAAATTTCTCTGATGAGCTACTTTCCAAATTGAGAGAAGGTACAATTACCTCATCAAGTTCTACTTTTCTCCCACTCACTTCTTTCGAGAGAAACTCCTTCTCTAGAAAGGATCCATTCTTAGCAACAAAGATCTTGCCGTCGGATCTGTGATAGAAGGTGTACCCAACAGTTTCTTTTGGGTATCCTATGAAGACGCACTTCTCCGATTTGGGTTCGAGCTTATCAGGCTGAAACTTTTTGACATAAGCATCGCAACCCCAAACTTTAAGAAACGACAGCTTAGGTTTCTTGCCAAACCACAGTTCATACGGTGTCGTCTCAACGGATTTATACGGTGCCCTATTTAATATGAATGCAACTGTCTCTAATGCATAACCCCAAAACGATAGTGGTAAATCGGTAAGAGACATCATAGATCGCACCATATCTAATAAAGTATGGTTATGACGTTCGGACACACCATTACGATGTGGTGTTCCAGGTGGCGTGAGTTGTGAAATTATTCCACATTGTTTTAAATGAAGGCCAAACTCGTAACTCAAATATTCGCCTCCGCGATCAGATCCTAGAAACTTTATTTTCTTGTTACGATGATTCTCCACTTCACTCTGAAATTCTTTTAACTTTTCAAAAGTTTCAGACTTGTGTTTCATTAAGTAGATATACCCATATCTGCTCAAATCATCTATGAAGGTTAGAAAATAACGATACCCGCCGCGAGCCTCAACACTCATCGGACCGCATACATCGGTATGTATTATTTCCAATAAGTCAGTGGCTCGCTCCATTGTTCTGGAGAACGGAGTTTTAGTCATCTTGCCCATGAGGCAGGGTTTGCAAGCATCAAATGATTCATAATCAAGTGTTCCAAAAGCCCATCCGCATGGAGTTTCTTCATGCGCTTTACACCAATATGACCTAAACGGCAGTGCCACAAATATGTTGCACTATCATTATCAACTTTGCATCTTTTGGCATCAATATTATGAATATGTGTATCACCACGATCGAGATTCAACAAAAATAGACCACTCTTCAAGGGTGCATGACTATAAAAGATATTACTCATATAAATAGAACAACCATTATTCTTTGATTTAAATGAATAACCATCTCGCATTAAACAAGATCCAGATATAATGTTCATGCTCAACGCTGGCACCAAATAACAATTATTCAAGTCTAAAACTAATCCCAAAGGTAGATATAGAGGTAGCGTAACGACAGCGATCACATCGACCTTGGAACCATTCCCGACGCGCATCGTCACCTCGTCCTTAGCCAATCTCCGTTTAATCCGTAGTCCCTGTTTCGAGTTACAAATATGAGCAACCGAACTGGTATCAAATACCCAGGCACTACTACGAGTATTAGTAAGGTACACATCAATAACATGTATATCAAATATACCTTTGTTCACTTTGCCATCCTTATTATCCGCCAAATACTTGGGACAGTTCCGCTTCCAGTGACCAGTCCCTTTGCAGTAGAAGCACTCAGTTTCAGGCTTAGGTCCAGACTTGGGCTTCTTCCCGGGAGTGGCAACTTGCTTGCCATTCTTCTTGAAGTTCCCCTTCTTTCCTTTGCCCTTTTTCTTGTAACTAGTGGTCTTGTTAACCATCAACACTTGATGCTCCTTCTTGATTTCTACCTCCGCAGCTTTGAGCATAGCGAAGAGCTCGGGAATTGTTTTTTCTATCCCTTGCATATTATAGTTCATCACGAAGCCTTTATAGCTTGGTGGCAGTGATTGAAGAACTCTGTCAATAACACTATCAACTGGAAGATTAACTCCCAGCTGAGTCAAGTGATTATGATATCCAGACATTCTGAGTATGTGTTCACTGACAGAACTGTTCTCCTCCATCTTGCAGCTATAGAACTTGTTGGAGACTTCATATCTCTCAACTCGGGCATTTGCTTGAAATATTAACTTCAACTCCTGGAACATCTCATATGCTCCATGACGTTCAAAACGTCTTTGAAGTCCCGATTCTAAGCCGTAAAGCATGGCACACTGAACTATCGAGTAGTCATCAGATCGAGCTTGCCAGACGTTCATAACATCATCATCTGCTCCTGCAGCAGGCCTTTCACCTAGTGGTGCATCAAGGACATAATTCTTCTGTGCAGCAATGAGGATAATCCTCAAGTTACTGACCCAGTCCGTGTAGTTGCTACCATCATCTTTTAACTTAGCTTTTTTCTAGGAACGCATTAAAATTCAAGGGAACGGTAGCACGGGCCATTGATCTACAACATAGATATGCAAAAACTATCAGGACTAAGTTCATGATAAATTAAGTTCACTTAATCATATTACTTAAGAACTCCCACTTAGATAGACATTTCTTGAGTCATCTAAATGATCACGTGATCCAAATCAACTAAACCATGTCCGATCATCATGTGAGATGGAGTAGTTTTCAATGGTGAACATCTCTATGTTGATCATATCTACTATATGATTCACGTTCGACCTTTTGGTCTCCAGTGTTCTGAGGCCATGTCTGTACATGCTAGGCTCGTCAAGTTTAACCCGAGTATTCCGCATGTGCAAAACTGTCTTGCACCCGTTGTATGTGAACGTAGAGCCTATCACACCCGATCATCACGTGGTGTCTCAGCACGACGAACTGTCGCAACGGTGCATACTCAGGGAGAACACTTATACCTTGAAATTTTAGTAAGGGATCATCTTATAATGCTACCGCCGTACTAAGCAAAATAAGATGCATAAAAGATAAACATCACATGCAATCAAAATATGTGACATGATATGGCCATCATCATCTTGTGCCTTTGATCTCCATCTCCAAAGCACCGTCATGATCTCCATCGTCTCCGGCTTGACACCTTGATCTCCATCGTAGCGTCGTGGTCGTCTCGCCAACTGTTGCTTCTACAACTATCGCTAACGCATAGTGATAAAGTAAAGCAATTACATGGCGTTTGCATTTCATACAATAAAGAGACAACCATAAGGCTCCTGCCGGTTGTCAGATATCTTACAAAACATGATCATCTCATACAATAACGTTTATCACATCATGTCTTGACCATATCACATCACAACATGCCTTGCAAAAACAAGTTAGACGTCCTCTACTTTGTTGTTGCAAGTTTTACGTGGCTGCTACGGGCTTCTAGCAAGAACCGTTCTTACCTACGCATCAAAACCACAACGGTGTTTCATCAAGTTTGCTGTTTTAACCTTCAACAAAGACCGGCCGTAGTCAAATTCGATTCAACTAAAGTTGGAGAAACAGACACCCGCCAGCCACCTTTATGCAAAACTAGTTGCATGTCTGTCGGTGGAACCGGTCTCATGAACGTGGTCATGTAAGGTTGGTCCGGGCCGCTTCATCCAACAATACCGCCGAATCAAAATAAGACGTTGGTGGTAAGCAGTATGACTATCACCGCCCACAACTCTTTGTGTTCTACTCGTGCATATCATCTACGCATAGACCTGGCTCGGATGCCACTGTTGGGGAACGTAGCATGCAATTTCAAAAAAATTCCTATGCTCACACAAGATCTATCTAAGAGATGCATAGCAACGAGAGGGGGAGAGTGTGTCCACGTACCCTCGTAGAACGAAAGCGGAAGCGTTTGTTTAACGCGGTTGATGTAGTCGAACGTCTTCTCGTTCCGACCGATCAAGTACCGAACGTACGGCACCTTCGAGTTCTGCACACGTTCAGCTCGATGACGTCCCTCGAACTCTTGATCCAGCAAAGTGTCGAGGGAGAGTTCAGTCAGCACGACGGCGTGGTGATGGTGATGGTGAAGTGATCCGCGCAGGGCTTCGCCTAAGCACTACGTGAATATGACCGGAGGAGTAAACCGTGGAGGGGGGCGTCGCACACGGCTTGGAACAATTGATGTGTGTTAGAGGCGCCCCCACCCCCGTATATAAAGGAGGGAGAGGGGAGGAGGCTGGCCCTAGGCGCGCCCCAAGTAGGAGGAGTCCTACTTGGGCTCCTAGTAGGATTCAGCCCCCCTTCCTTTTACCGAAGAAGGAAGGGGGGAAAGGGAGAGGGGGGGGGAGAAGGAAAGGGGGGCGCCGCCCCCTCGCTTAGTCCAATTCGGACTCCTCCCTTGTGGGGGGCGCGCCACCCCTTTGTGGGCTGGTGTGCCTCCCTCCTATGGCCCATATCTTCCCCCGGGGGGTTCCGGTAACCCCCGGTACTCCGATATGTACCCGATACACTCCGGAACATTTCCGGTGTCCGAATACTATCATTCAATATATCAATATTTACCTCTCGACCATTTTGAGACTCCTAGTCATGTCCGTGATCTCACCCGGGACTCCGAACAACATTCGGTCACCAAATCACATAACTCATATAATACAAATCGTCATTGAACGTTAAGCGTGCGGACCCTACGGGTTCGAGAATTATGTAGACATGACCGAGACACCTCTCCGGTCAATAACCAATAGCGGAACCTGGATGCTCATATTGGCTCCCACATATTCTACGAAGATCTTTATCGGTCGAACCGTTATGACAACATATGTTATTCCCTTTGTCATCGGTATGTTACTTGCCCGAGATTTGATCGTCGGTATCTTCATACCTAGTTCAATCTCATTACCGGCAAGTCTCTTTACTCGTTCCGTAATGCATCATCCCGCAACTAACTTATTAGTCACATTGCTTGCAAGGCTTCTTATGATGTGCATTACCGAGAGGGCCCAGAGATACCTCTCCGATACTCGAAGTGACAAATCCTAATCTCGATCTATGCCAACCCAACAGACACCTTCGGAGATACCTGTAGAGCATCTTTATAATCACCCAGTTACGTTGTGACGTTTGATAGCACACAAGGTATTCCTCCGGTATCCGGGAGTTGCATAATTTCATAGTCAAAGGAATATATATATGTCATGAAGAAAGCAGTAGCAATAAAACTGAACGATCATTATGCTAAGCTAACGGATGGGTCATGTCCATCACATCATTCTCCTAATGATGTGATCCCGTTCATCAAATGACAACACATGTCTATGGTTAGGAAACTTAACCATCTTTGATTAACGAGCTAGTCTAGTAGAGGCTTACTAGGGACTCGGTGTCTTGTCTATGTATCCACACATGTATTAAGTTTCCGGTTAATACAATTCTAGCATGAATAATAAACATTTATCATGATATAAGGAAATATAAATAACAACTTTATTATTGCCTCTATGGCATATTTCCTTCAGGTATTACGCTCTCGAGCAGGACGAGGGCGGCATGCCCCCATGGGAGCGTTTTCATGAGCTTTGCCTCTTTCGCTTCGGGCCGCCGATACGCGGGAGCCGGCTAGCGGAGCTGGGCCGCCTACCCTTCACCTCCACGGTGCAGGACTTCGCCGGCCGATTCCAGGCCCTGGCGTGCCACGCGCCCGGCGTGACGGCTCGCCAGCGGGCCGAGCTCTTCGTCGGCGGTCTGCCGGATCATATCCGCGTGGATGTGGAGCTGCGGGGACCCCAGGGCCTCCAGACGGCCATGTATTATGCCTGCGCCTTCGAGTGTCGCGCGCAGGCATTGCAGCAGGCATCGCCGTCTCGGGGCGCACGATAGCCCGCCAGGCCGCCCCCGACACCACCTGTACCGGGGCATCCGCCTCTACAGCGACCACCACTCCGGCCGCGACACGGCCCTTCCGTCGGCTCACCCCGGCCGAGCAGCTCGAGCGCCGCCACCAGGGTCTCTGCTATAATTGCGACGAGCAGTACGTACCGGGCCACGTCTGCCCGCGGTTCTTCTACTTGGAGGCGGCCGACTATATCGAGGAGGACACCCCCGCCGACGGGCTCCGCGACTTGCCCGCCCCAGTTTCCACGGAGGTCGCGCCGGCGCCCGCTCCGGCGACGGCTCTCGTGGTCTCCCTCCATGCCCTCGCGGGTATACGAGCGGAGCAGACGATGCTCCTGCCGGTGATGATCCACGGTGAGCGCCTCGTGGCCCTCCTGGATAAGGGCTCCACGCATAACTTCCTGTCCGAGTCGACTATGCGCCGCTTGGCACTACAGCCGACGGGCGGGGAGCAGCTCCGGGTCACGGTGGCTAATGGAGACCGCCTCAGATGCCATGGGATTGCACGGAACGTTCCCATCACCATCGGCGACGAGCACTTCACCATCACATGCGCCGGCATCGATTTGGGCTGCTTCGACTTCATCCTCGGTGTCGACTTCTTGCGGACCTTGGGCCCCATTCTCTGGGACTTCGACGCCATGACGATGACTTTCTGGCGCCTGGGTCACCGCATCCGGTGGGAGGGCGTGGGTGGCGCCTCCCCAGCGACGCCACACCTGCAGCTGACGGCGACTGCTGCAGGGCCTGAGCACCCCCTGTTGGATCATCTCCTGCAGCAGCACCGCGACCTCTTCGACGAGCCCCAGGGCCTTCCGCCAGCTCGGGCGTACGACCACCGCATTCACCTCCTGCCGGGCACAACCCCTGTTGCGGTGCGCCCTTACCGCTACCCCCAGCTGCAGAAGGATGATCTGGAGCGGCAGTGCGCGGTCATGCTCGCCTTGGGCATCATCCGGATCTCTACCTCGCCGTTCTCGGCGCCGGTCCTCCTCGTCCGCAAGTCGGACGGCACGTGGCGTTTCTGCATCAACTACCGTGCTCTTAACGCCTAGACGCTCAAGGATAAATTTCCCATTCCAATCGTCGACGAGCTCCTGGACGAGCTACATGGGGCACGCTTCTTCACCAAGCTCGACCTCCGCTCCGGCTACCACCAGGTGCGAATGCACACAGACGATGTCGCGAAGACGGCGTTTCGGACTCATCACGGCCACTTCGAGTTCTTGGTGATGCCCTTTGTCCTCTCCAATGCGCCGGCGACCTTTCAGGCCTTGATGAACGATGTTCTCCGCCCCTACTTGCGTCGGTTTGTGCTCGTTTTCTTTGATGACATTCTTATCTACAGTGCCTCATGGGCGGAGCACCTTCAGCACGTCACCATCGTCTTGAACGAGCTTCGAGCGCATCATCTCACCTCAAGCGCTCGAAGTGCTTGTTCGGCACGCCTTCGGTCGCCTACCTCGGCCACGTCATCTCGGCTGAGGGTGTGGCTATGGATGCCGACAAGGTCGCCGCTGTCGCGTCTTGGCCGACGCCGCACTCGCCGAGGGCACTTCAAGGCTTCCTGGGCCTCGCGGGGTACTACCGGAAATTCATCCGGGAGTTTGGCCCCATCGCATCCCCGCTCACGCGCCTGCTGCACTGCGACGCTTTCGCCTGGGATGCCGAGGCGACCGAGGCGTTCGAGGGTCTCAAGTGGGCTCTCACTACGGGTCCGGTCCTCTAGATGCCCGACTTCGACAGGCCGTTCATGGTGGACTGCGACGCCTCAGGCGTGGGCTTTGGCGCCGTCCTTCATCAGGGTGACGGGCCGCTTGCGTTCTTCAGCAGGCCCTTCGCCGCGCGCCATCATAAGCTCACGGCCTATGAGAGGGAGCTCATTGGCTTGGTGCAGGCCGTGCGCCACTGGCGGCCGTATCTTTGGGGGAGGCCGTTCCGTATCCGCACGGATCAGTACAGCCTCAAGTTCTTATTGGACCAGAGGCTCTCCACCATGCCGCAGCATTAGTGGATCAGCAAGCTCTTCGGCTTCGACTTCACTGTGGAGTATCACCCGGGTCGCCTCAACACCGTGGCCGATGCCCTGTCCCGCCGTGACGCCGACCCCGACGCGGACGCCATCGACTCCACGGGGGCGGCCCTCTGCATCCGTTCGGGGCCCTCCTTTGCCCTCATTGACGACATCCACCGGGCCACCGCGGACGCTACAGACGCTCAGCTCCTTCGGCAGTGCCTTGACGCTGGCGACTTGGAGGAGCCATGGCGCTTGGCAGATGGCTTGCTCGTGCACGGGCGCCGGCTTTTTGTGCCGGATCACGGCGACCTCCGTCACCAGGTCCTGCTGCTGGCCCACTCAGCCGGCCACGAGGGCGTGCAGAAGACCCTCCACCGTCTCCGCGCCGACTTCTATATCCCCGGCGACCTGGCCCTGGTCCGCGATTGGGTGCGGTCTTGCTTGACGTGTCAGCGCAACAAGACGGAGACGCTGCGTCCGGCCGGGCTGCTTCAGCCCCTGGAGGTTCCCTCTCAGGTTTGGGCCGACATCTCCATGGACTTCATCGAGGGCCTTCCCAAGGTGGGCGGCAAGTCCGTCATCCTTACGGTGGTCGACCTCTTCTCCAAGTACGCGCACTTCATCGCGCTCGACCATCCCTACACTGCAGCCTCCGTGGCGCGTGCCTTCTTCGACGGCATCGTCCTCCTCCACGGGTTCCCTTCTTCGATCGTCAGCGACCGGGACCCGGTGTTCACATGGCATGTATGGCGCGATCTCTTCAGGATGGCGGGCGTGAAGCTGCGCCTGAGTACGGCCTTCCACCCTCAGATGGACGGTCAATCTGAGGTGGTCAACAAGGTGATTGCCATGTATTTGCGTTGTGTTACAGGTGATCGTCCCCGGGCTTGGGTGGACTGGCTCGCGTGGGCGGAGTACTGCTACAACACTTCATATCACTCCGCCCTGCGCGCCACACCTTTTGAGGTGGTCTATGGCCGCCCGCCCCCGCCCATCCTTCCGGTTGACCCCGAGACGGCGAGGAAGGAGGCGGCTGGCGACCTTCTTCGCAACCGGGATGAGATGCTTGCGGAGGTACGCCAGCTACTTCTACAGGCCCAGCAGCTGTCCAAGCACTACTACGACGCCCACCACCGCGAGGCGGAGTTCGCGGTGGGCGACTGGGTGTGGCTGCGCCTCCTTCACCGCTCCAAGCAGTCCCTCGACCCGCGCGCGAAGCGCAAGCTGGGTCCTCGCTACGCCGGGCCATTTTCTGTGCTGGAGCGCATTGGAAAGGTGGCCTACCGCCTTCAGCTTTCGGCCGGTGCCCGCATCCATGACGTCTTCCATGTGGGGTTGCTGAAGCCCTTCCGCGGGGACCCACAGGCGACCACGCCGGTGCTTCCTCCGACCTCCGAAGGGCGTCTTCTTCCAGGACCGTCGAAGGTGTTGCAGGTCCAGCAGCGTCGCAGGGTGTGGCACTTGTTGATCCAATGGCAAGGTCTTCCGGAGGAGGACGCCACTTGGGAGCAGCTTGACGAGTTCCGCCAACACTTTCCAGACTTCCAGCTCAAGGACGAGCTGTTTGCGCAGGCGGGGAGAGATGTTATGACCGGCGTCACTTATAGCTGGAGGAGGCCCGTTGGGCGCGTCTAGTTAGGGGCTTAGCCCAACTTATCTTATTTTTATTTAGCAAACAAGGATTATATAAATAGATGTAACGCTACCTTTTGGAATTAAGCAATAAGACATATCTATTGCCCGGCTTCCCTTAGGAGCCGGATCCCTAACCCTAGCCGTCTCTCCCTCTCAGCCGCCACCTCCTCCCACGCGACTACGGCGCCGACGCGCCGCCGACAGCGCCCACCGCCTCGCCAGCCAATCTCCCACCCCTACAACCTACGGTCCAGGCCAGGTAGGACCCTAGCTCCTACCAGTTCTTCCTTCACTCCTGTCCACCAAAAGTTTCTTATAATGGTCGTTAGCTTCTTTAGAAACTTCTTAGAAAAGAGGATATTAGACATATAGTAAACTGGAATAGACGAAAAAACAGATTTGATAAGTGTTAGTCTAGCAGCATGTTAAAGCATGTTGGCTTTGTAAGCACTTAACTTAGATTTGAATTTATCATAAACGAAATTATAAGATGCAGATCTGTCTTTTGCAGGAAGGATGAGAGGATGGCCCAAATGGATGGTGTTGTTGTCAATATCCGGAACTGGGAAGATTCGCTTGATATCTTGCTTAACCTGCATATCAACCTTTTTACTAAACATAATCCCAGATTTGCCCCAGTTTGGGAGTTGTCCCGAGTCTTGGCAAAATTGGTGTAATATCTGAGATATGGTACGTACTTCCTGCATGTTAGCTACATACAAGCAGATCATCTGCAAACATCAAAGAATGAATTGGAGGGCAATTCGGTCCAAGTGAGATACCTGACAAGTGGTTGGCCTGTAGAGCATCTTGAAGCGCCAGAGAGAGTTCATTTACTGCAAAGACAAAAAGGGTTGGGGACAAGGGGCATCCCTGCCTAATGCCTCTGCTACTTGTGAAGCGAGCAAAAGATTGACCATTGATGATAACAGAGAAAGTCGGTGAAGAGATGCATGCATGGACAAGGTTTATGAAATGATCATGAAGATTTTTGTGAGCAAGAGCCGAAGCAATGAAATGCCACTCAATTCTATCAAAAGCTTTGGCTAAATCAATTTTGAGCATAAAATCCTCGCCATCCCATGAAGCAAGAGAGAATGAGTGGGCAATTTCCTGAGCTACAATGATATTGTTGCTAATGCGTCTTCCCTCAATGAATGCTTGTTGAGAAGGATGAATGTAATCAGGCAAGTGCTCTTTCAATCTATTGGCTAAAGACTTGGCAATTATTTTATAAATGACATTACAAAGACTGATGGGCCTAAAGTCCGATGGCAAATGGCAAACCAACTTTTTAGGAATGAGAGCAATATTGGTGTCGCTAAGGCGAGGAGGAAGGATACCTGTGATGTAGAAGTTCCTAACCAGATTAGTCACATCGTCCCCTATCCAACTCCAAGCCGAGATGTAGAACGCGACATTGAACCCATCAGGGCCTGGAGATGCAAGTTCCTTCATAGTCTTGAGGATCTCCCAAATTTCCTGCTTGTCCGGAATTGTATTGGTGAAGTCATGCGCATCCTGTGGACAAGAAGAGCTCAAGAATGGCCTGACATTGTTAGTACATGAAGACTGAAAAATTCTTTTAAAGTAATGAACAAATTCATGAGCAATATCGGCCGGGTCAACAAGATTGTTGCCATGCTGATCTTTAATTGAAATGATCCGGTTCCGACGTTTATGTTTGAGAGCCGCATTTTGAAAAAATGAGGTGTTCCTATCTCCACACACCGCCCAATGCTTCTTAGCTCGCTGCCTGTAAAGTTCTGTGAGCTTGGTCATATTTTCTTCATATTGAGAAATAAGTTTTACCTCCAAGCAGTGGTCTTGATCTTGAATCGGCTGCTTCTGAATGGTATTGATTTGATCCTGATGTGTAGCTAGCTGCTGCTGAATTGGTTTTTTCATTTTGCACCATTTCTTAAGAGTTCCTGCAAGGTTAGTTGTCCTAGTATGGAAAGGTTTATTAACAGAGGAGCACCAAGCAGATTTTGCAACATTTTGGAAGTCTTCTTCCATGGTCCACCAGTTTTCAAATTTGAAGTTGAGCTTCGGTCTACGGAATTGAGATTCAGTAGAAACAAGTATAGGCGCATGATCACTGAGAATAATCGGAAGATTAAAAACATTTGTGTTGGGGAAGACATCGCACCATTCAGCATTTGCAAGACAATGGTCAAGCCTTTCAAACACAGGAGTAGACGAGAAACGTTTGTTAGTCCATGTATAGGCCGGCCCACTAAAACCAAGATCAAAGAGACCGCATTGTTTAACATAACCATTAAAAGTACGCATACGGTAGTGATTTACATTTGCAGAAGAAGTATCCCCAACAAACATGGTACATGATGTTGTTTAAATCCCCTAAGCAAACAACAGGCTTACCAAGATTATCATACACAAAAGTGGAAATATGGTCCCAAATCATCTGGGTGTGGCAATGATGAGGATCACCATACACACAAGCCAGCACAAACTCCAGATTAGTAGCTAAATGCACAACAATAGCTAAGATAACATAGCGGTTAG
This sequence comes from Thinopyrum elongatum, assembly GCA_011799875.1. Taxonomy (NCBI): domain Eukaryota; kingdom Viridiplantae; phylum Streptophyta; class Magnoliopsida; order Poales; family Poaceae; genus Thinopyrum; species Thinopyrum elongatum. Next base: position 561,520,195 of record CM022301.1, read on the forward strand.
AAAACTTGATAGTAACTTGAACTTCATCTGTCCAAAGAAGCCAAAGGCCACCCGAAAGACCATTTGCGGGAACTACAAAGCTATCAGCTGAGCCAAAGCGACTATTAAGATGCGAGGCGACGTATCTAGAAGATCTAATTTCTGAAACGAATGTTACCTGAGCTCCCAAGGAATTCATGAGGTTGGCAAGATATTGCATTTTATTGGACCTGCAGAGGTCCTTACCCATACCTCCGGCAATTCCAGCCAATGAATTTCATGGTACCCAAAGCTGCCTCAGGGCTGGCATCGCCACCCAGTGCAACTGAGGGTGCACAGGAGGCGGAACGACAGCCGGCGGTCGGATCTTCGGCTAGCGAAACGGATCCGGGAATAAGAGGACTTAAGGCAAGGAATCTAGTGAGAAAAGAGGTGGAATGGGGCGAATCAGGCTGTGGTGGCCAGGAGATCCAATAGAAGATAACAGAGATGGGCGGAGATCAGCGGAAGATGGGGATCAGCGACGCGCCGCCAAGATCAGCAGAAGACTTATATTTAGGAATGGAGGGAGTATGTTTTTTTTAGCTATTTTGTTGCTGGAGTTCAAACATAAACAGCTTCACAAGAATAGGAAAATAAATAAATTTTCACACTAATTGGGGGTATTAATTTTCTGTTACTATGTTAGTGGCCATGTTAGCAACTTATCAATGCAATCACTCCAGTTGTAATACATTTATATTTATTACTTGTCAATATTTAGGTCAAAAGTCAGAAAACACATGTGTTGGGCCTCATGGTACAATTGTCGCTTTAGGAAAAAGGTGGAACTTAACGAAATTAAGCCAATAACCTGAGACGCCAAGAGATCAAGGCAAGACAAAAATCTGCCGGAGCTTGACGATGATGGAGGCAATAATGATGCAGTAGCCAAGGAGGTGAGAACTGATCTATCGACTCCGATGGCGAAAGCTCCCATCCCTCCTGTTCAACGACAATGCCACAACTGCTTCTTTATCTCCCATGACCACGCAAGACAAAACAGTAGCCATGGAGAAGAGGACAACAAACACCGCAAGTTTTGCAGCTGTCCACTATATACAGCTTGGGTTTCCATTCCAGCCTCCAGCTTTTCTGGAAAAAACGAACAGACAGCTGTTTTTTTCTGCGCAGACTGTTTTGTCTTCTTCAGGTTTTCCTTTCCTTTCGATTTTTTTCATTGATTTATGTATCAAACTAAAATTTTCATAAAGACCTTGAAGGGGGCATAAGATCAAACAGATCCATGAACCGTTCCAGTGCTAAGCATCATTGTAGAGAAACTATCAGGATTAGCAGTTACAATTAATTTTTCAACTCCTAGGAGACTAATCCCCTCTGAGCAAATTCACATCATAGGATCCTAGTTGCGACGCTATCTTAAGACCAAGTTTTCAACATCAGTCACTATTTCACTTCTTCAAGGTGTTTAGACTAGTCCGACTTTTGATGCCTTGATTCTTGTCAAAGTTTAGTCTGGAATCTAGACTATAAAACCATGAGAAAGGTGTTTCCTGACTGCAGAGAAGAAAAAGTCAAAAAGATACTAATGAAGGCGATGATGACTGATAAAACATCCGGCCTGCCGTCAGCGTAACACTAGTGTAACATAGCAACAGATTGAGATGTTACTGTATGAATTTTACATAAAAAGTAACATTTTCCCACATGCATAAGAACATGCAAAATGGTTTATACGACCCTCCAATACCTTATGGCTAATGCAAAGATTGTCGCATCATAGCAAAGAGCAGGATGGCAAACATTGTAATTGGATATTGAAAATGGCAAACAATGCAATAGTATAGGGGGGAAAACAGATCCAATGCTGAATGGCAATAACTTTATCTAGTTGGGTGTATACTGTATACACATCAATAGATGCAATAGGAACATCTAATACTGTGTCTCGGAGATATCTTGGCAATTTCAGAACTTAATATCTAGCTGAATCACATTTCACGGACGGTGAACAATCTGTTGCTAGTCTCTTTTGGAGAATGTTCAGCAGAGACCTGACATTACCACATTTGAAGCTTTTTCCTACAACCCCAAGGTTATTTACAGTACTTCTAGTGCTTCTGTTGTTGCCATTTAAGTTTTCCCCTAATAAACGACTATATCAATGTTCTTGTTAGAAATGACTATTACCAGCATTTTTTAGAAATGAAAGCATTTTCTGCTTTCAGCAACATCATCTGCTATCTATATTATTAAATAAGACTTATTAGCAAAACATCATTGATTAAATGGTCTTCTATGGAAATAAGATTATAATTCAAGAGGTAAGTCCAAACAGCAAACAGTTTCCTTCAAAGTCCTAAACAAGACAATAACTAGTTTGCATATGCAGGATTCAATGGCCATTTGTTCTGTGCATATATGAATATCCGGTGCCTTCTTTAAACTGCAGGGCTGGTTCATCCCGAAATTTATTTGTGAAACTATTGCATATAAGTGACATTTCATACAAAAACCTAGAGAGCAATGCAAACTTCATAGGAAATAAAGTACATCACCGCACAGCTGTGCAGCCTTGGCACCACCACTGGTCCAAAGAAAGGGACAGTGATATACAATAACTTCTTGAGAATGAGTGCGGCGTTTCTGCTCCCGAGCTCATCCGCACTCCCCCGACGAAAAAAATCAAAACAAATACTAAAAAAATTCAAAAAATTCCAATTTTTTTGTGTGGTAGATAAGTTTATGCGTGAGGTGCGCTCCAAATTTCAACTCATTTGTACATCTGAGCAACTCTCAGCAAAAAAGACAAATTCAGGGTCTGTAAAAAAGTTTACTGTTCACACACTGTTCTGACCTGATTTTTTTTTTGCTGAGAGCTGCTCAGATGTCCAAATAAGTTGAAATTTGGAGTGAACCTCATGCATACAATTGTCTATCACACGAAAAAAATTGGATTTTTTTGAATTTTTAGTATTTGTTTTGATGTTTTTTCTGAGCGGGTGCAGATGAGCCTGGACACCGAATTGGATTTTCGCTTGAGAATCACCTTTCTCTGAAGATGGAGCAATATATTCAACACTGGTACCAAAGGTCTTTTGAGTCCCCAGCATCATCTTCGCTGGCTGTGCCCTTCACTAACTCTTCATCTGGTGCACTCCTGGTAACATCATCCACAGAATCATTCACCTCTTGAGCTTTGTATGCACATCCATATTTGTCGAACGTGCTAGCACATCCTAGAGCAACTACCCTATAACACGGAACCCTAGGTGAAAAAGGCATAATTTTCAGTAGATAATTGTTAAGTTTATAGATAACACATGGCCATGAAAATTACTGCAATCTGAGGTAGAACAACACATCTAAAATAACTCCATCAACCCTTTTGATGACAAAAGGTGCTAACTATGTTCTGTTGGCTGCTGCTATAACAACAGAGCAGCCAGCACCGGAGGTATGTAACTCTTCTCAAATAGAACAACACCTATCACTCCAATAAATTCACTTTGATTTGATTTTCATCGAAATGCACATACCAAACCAAAAGATGGCAGGTCCCAACTCTTGAGTTTTGCCATCGAAAAATACTAAGGTCAATTCGAATTGCTGAACCCCTCAAACGCAGTTGAACCCGTCGGCGAACACAAGATAAACCACTCGGCAACCACTTCGTCCTATGACATCTAAAACTGTTCTAAACTCATCTCCTGAACAAAAACGACTTAAAAGTCGCAAAGCAACTAAGGGCACATGATGCTATCTTAAAGAGCACTGAACTAAGGGGAAGTTTTATTCCACAATCAAATCCATACAAATGTTTCAGCATGGCTCAGAATAGGGGAGGCGTTAGGGACCGGAGCCGTCACCTGATATTGTGGTCGTTGTTGACACATTCGAAGGTGTTGACAAAGTCCCCTCATTGATAGCATTGGACCCCTTGTCGAACAGCTGTTGTGCCTGATCTACTGTTTTCTCCCCCTCTCGCACCTCCTGACCACCTGCCTCCCCACTAGGCTTTGACACCAGCAGATACTGTTGGTCTCCTCGGAGCATAGGAGTGTAGAAGGTGACAACCGGAACCAAATTAGCAAAGCTACTATCACCAAACACCTTCCTCACCTCCTCTGATTGTAGCTCAATCGTGAAGACACCAGCAATTGAGTGAACGAAAATGACATTAGCTCCCTCGGCGAAGCCCATCACCCACACTCCATAACCTTCACTCAAGCGAGCACTAGCTGGGAAAAAATCGTGCAGGTAGATGACACGGCTCAGCACCCATTGCGCATCAGTGTAGTTGCTCGCATTCTCTAGTGTCCACAATTTGAGATGCGGACACCAATCTTCAATAAGCCCTAGTCGACCGTCCTCCGTCAGAATGAGATTAAAACATACGTTCTCGTCATTGTCTGGTGGGATGAACAGAGTCAGGGCGTGCCTTGCCAAGTCATACTCCAGGATGGACGCACTGGCCCGGAAGTAGAGCAGAGAGCTGCCAACGAGCACGCTGGAATTGTCTGTGATTTCTATGGAGAGCTCGGTGTGCAACGAGGTCAGTTCGCCCCACGCACCAGTCTCCGGCGAGTATACGCACGCCGAGGTGACATTTTGCTCCTCTTTGGTGTGCTCCTCGAAGATGAAGACCACGCGGAAAGGACCCCCGAGGCAGCCGCGGTGGTCGCACCGGTCGGTTGCGCAGAACACCGCCGCGTTAGAGTACATCAGCGCGCCCGGAAATGGCTTGGCGCTGTCGTACGCCGCGGGCACCGGTAGGCGGTTCTGGGCGCCGGTGATTGGCTCCCACACGAGGAGTGCCTCGGCGTGCTGGTTCACGGAGAGGAAGAGGGCGCGGCCGTGGCGGCAGTCGACGGCCCGCCACGAGTGGCAGTCCGGAGCGTCGAGGGAGAAGGACGAGGCGGTGGTGGGGATGAAGTGGGGGGTGCTGTGGCTGGCCCAGGTGGGGAGAAACCCAAGCAAGGGGGGTGCTCGGTGGAGCTCGTGGAGGCGGCGGCGGAATCCGGGGTGGGAGACGGCGAGGCCCCAGGCCTTGCAGACGAGGGACGCACGGAGGAGGGAGGCTGGGTCGTCAGGCGGGAGGCGGGCGAGGATCTCTTGGACGAGCTCGTCCGGGAGCGCCGGCGGCGGCGGCGACGGGGGTGCTGACATGGTGGTGGCTAGGTATGGGTTTGTTTGCGGGAAGAGGGAGGGGAATGGCCGGCCCAACCGAATCGAGCCCGAGTCTACTCATCAGTTATCCATTCCTAAATCTCTCTAAAAAAAATCAGTTATCCATTTCCATTTGCCTAAAAAAAAAGTTATTCATTCCCATTTTGCAATTTACCGAAAAAGGCTTTTCCCCCGCTTTATATATAAAGCAACAATCATCCACAACCCGGTACAAACGGACGCCACCACAACACAGGCACACACCCAAAGCAGGATACACAAGCGCTGAGCGCAGCAATACCACCCCTAGCACTACAAGAGCAACCGGGGTTCTCCACCGTGAACACGCCACCGTGAAGAGATAAAGCCGTATATGACGAACCGCGGGCTCCAAAGCGGCGCCTTCAGGAAGGTTACGACACCGGAGCGCTGCCACCGCCCGACCCGAAGATCAGAGTTTTTCCTGGAGCAACACGACGGGCAATGAGATCCGCGACGATGCCTTCAAGAAGGGAACGACCTTCGCCGCCGCCTGTCCGTCCGAAGAAAGAACAGGTTTTCACCCCGACCAACACTCACCGCCACCGAACACCACACCCCGGCGACCACACCGCCCACACGACCATGGCCACCGGGCAGCACCGAGCCACGAGCTCTGCCCAAGAGCACCGTGCTACCACCACCAGGGCCGCCGCCCCGGCATCCAAGACCTTGAACCACCTCCCGAGACCCGTACCCCAACCAAAGATACGAGCGGAAAGGGCCCGCCTTTCGCACCGCTGGGCGGGCCCCAGCGCCGAGACCCAATAGGTCGACCAAAACATCGACCCGTCTTAGGCACTGGGCGCGAGACGAGCGATGGACCACAACTGAGAAAAGCCAAGCCTTCGACGAAGGTAGCGGCGGGACGACGAGGAGAGGGATCGAAGGTCGAAATGGGCCGCCTACAGACGAGCCAACGGTGAAAAGCCAGTCGCCACCGCAACCGACCCGCCGAGCTGCTGTGATGCCGGCTCTGTGAATGGAAGCCTCCACGCTCTGAGGGCCGAGCCACCTCGCCGCCGCCGCCGCCCACAGCCGGAGCAGCAGCCACGCCGGGCCGCTGCCATGCCAGGCCATTTTGCAATTTCTCCCATTTGATTCACAAAATCAGTGAAGATTTTACAAAGAAAAACTTACTCTGTGTATATACTTTTTTAAGCAAATACGGCCGAGTTGCCATACCATGTGGTTAATCTATGTATACAAAGTTTCAACTCGAAAGACGCAGGAAGACGCGCCGAAACAGTTGCCGCCCCGTTTCCTGAATCCCTCTCCTCTCTCAAGTCCCTACCTCCTCCCTTTGGCAAGGACGATGATTCCCCTCCACACCGTCCACTGCTCTCGCGACGGGAAAAGGGGGGGACTCCGATTTTGCATGTTCAACGTGTAGAGGTTAGATTTTGGCTTTGTGATGGCATCGTTCAAATAGAGGCAGCGTCGTTGCGTTGAATAATCTTGGCTTCAAGCCCATCTTGTATGGTGTTGGTTTGTTCATCGGCTTGTTGTCGGCGGCCTCATCTTGTGCGCAGGCTGTTCCACATGCAGGCGATCACAGATCAGGCCACCAGTTCCCTTCGGTGACGCCAGCCCGACCGTCGACACAGATCCACACAACTATTAATTTGCACACCTCAGTTGTTATAATAAAAGAAGTATGTCAAGTTAATCAACACGAGAAGGAACACAACTAACCAAGATCCTCAATGTCATTTCGTGATCTCAAAGAAGTGAATGCCGTAGAAGACACCCATCATCGTGGGTCACAACGTTTGTAACTGGCGCAATTCAGATTGGTCTAGCGACTACCTGGAATGGCCTTTGAGAAAATTTTGTTTGTAACGAAAATTATAGAATTATGATAACATGGGTTGTCTTCAAAGTTTTTTCACCCTGATATCGATATTATATGAATTTAGGAAAATGAGTATATAAGAGAAATACGCTAATATCCAATTTTCTGGAGATGAAATAGGATAGCATGTCCAATAAACACGGTCTGAATCGGAATCAGGCCACAAAAACTATCAGGTTACAGGCAGGAATAACAAATAGTTTTTCAAGTCCCATTAGCATAGTCTTCAGCAGCATTCACTTGCTTTCAGGTGCCGCTTTGCTGCATTCATTTAGTCTGGACTTGAACTACAATTTACTATGAAAAATGAGATGTAACACTCATGATTCCCAACTGCAGAGAAGAAAGGGATCACACTGACGGCGCCGATGACTTGACTCATGAGACGTCCGGCCTGACCATCAGCATAGCACTAGCAGCACATAGCAACAGATTGAGATGTTAGTACATCATATATATATGGAAAGCTAAACTCATTCAAAAGGCATGTAATACTGAATGACTTGAGTAAGGAAAAATAAAATGCATACGAGTTTTCCTCAAAAAGCAATAGATTATACGCGCACGACAACATGCAAAATGCTTTATACAAAAGAGCACATTCTCATCGCAGCAAAGAGCAAACACTGATGGTCTTTTTAGAGCATGACAGACATGACTGATGATAGACATTGGAATTGGGTATTGAACGTTTCACTGATGGTGAACAATCTATTGCTAGTCTCTTTTGGAGAAGGTTCGGCAGGGACCTGACATTACCACATTTGAAGCCTCTGCCTACAACCCCAAGGTTATTTACAATGCTTCTTGGGCTTCTGTTGTTGCCATAAACAAATATCAACAGAAAGAGATGCATACAAATGCTTAAATGTTACAACTTAATCATCATAGCATGATCATGATAATAGATTAGTTCATTTAACACCAACAATAGACATTGTTGCATAACTTATATATGTAAGATGATTGCTGAAAACAGGAGCTATGTAATAAAAGCTACGTTGTTCAAGTACACTATTTAGATACGTCCATATATGTCAAAATGGCATCGCTATTTTAAGTGTATATGTAGGAAAGATAAAAGTATATGTACACAAATTTAGAAGGCAAATGGCTGACATACGACACCAGCTACTAGTTCAAGATATGGTCCACCCATGGAACATTTTTTCCAGAAATGGAAGCATTTTCTTCTTTCAACAACATCATCTACTATCTATATTATTAAAAAAGAATTGTTACCAGAACAGCGTATATTAAACGGTATTCTATTGAATGATGATAACTCACGAGAAAAGTCCAAACAGCAAAGAGTTCCTTTCAAGTCCCAAACAAGACATTTTTTTGTATGTGCTGGATTAAATGGCCATTTTTTCTGTGTGTATATGGCTATCCGGTGGCAGTGGCAGTGGGTCGTTAAAACTGCGGGGCTGGTTGATCCAAAAGGTTTTATTTTTTTTGTAAAACTATTCCATTGAATAGAAATTTCATACAGAAACCTAGAGAATGTTGGAGATATGCCCTAGAGGCAATCATGTATGATGATATTTCCTATGTGTTTATAAATAAATATAGTCCTTGGACATTATCAATTATATGTATCAACAAGTACGTGACTTGTTTGTGGGACTATGCATTGTATGATGACTGTCCTAAAAGGTCCCTAGTCGAAAGGGTTGTGTGGACGCACAACTGACTAGACTAGCATATGACATGATGGATGGCTCGGTCTCACTAGCCATGGAGTATTGGATGCTAATCGGATAATATGGACTCGGAAGGATCTGGTCGGATTCGATGTAGTCGGATCCGAGTCGAGATAAGGTCCGAGTCGGACAGACCCACCTATGAGACGCAGCGATATGTCATTTGTGAGTCTCTAGTACAACATACGTTCTATGTCCTAAGACCTGAGCTGGCGCATGTACTTGGGATGGTGACAGACCTGCTTTGGGCCGACCAAACGCTACTCCATGACTAGGTAGTTACAAAGGTAGGTTTCGAGCTTGTCCAGACCCATGCTGCGAGACATGGTCGAACAAGATGGGATTTGCCCCTCCAACCAGGAGAGATATACTCTGGGCCCTTCGTGTGATCCGACCAAGATAAGCATTGCCATGCGACAAGGATTATGAGATAATCCGGTTTGTGGTCGGCATCACTGGAACGAGAAAAAGATCGGGCTAGCACAAGGATGACAGACTCGCCTTGAGCCCGACAACATATATCGTGTGGCAAAGGGAATAGAAGTGTGACACGTTATACATGTTCGCCTAACCAGCTTCATCGGACACTTGGAGTCGGCACGCTTTGCTAGAGGTCGCTACCGACTAGACGAGCCAGATGTGATCTGACTCGCGACCAAGTGAACGAGAACCTGTGGAGTCGCGCGCTTAAGGGAAGGAACCTGTGCAGCTGGACACGATTCCACGAGTCGGATGTGATCCTACTCAGATTCGAATCCAGGCCGAATAGACTTTAGGCTTTAGGATCCGTGCGAGGCCCAAGTGTTGAGCCCGCGACGGATGCCTATATATAGTGGGGGTGCCGCACACTCATTCGATTGATCGCTTTGGCGCTGTCACTAGGGCTTTGCATGTGTTGTGAATAGCCACCTCCACTCGCTGCCGACAGTGTGATCGGACCTAGCAGTCTGCCGCACGGTGTTCCTCCTGCACGCGCGGATACCGTTAGAGGCGGTGCACCTGCGCCGCTCTGGCGAACCTGTACGTGGGATTCGACGACCGGCTCACTACTGGAATCGAGTTATACGCCGAGTGCCATGGACACTCGGCAAATGGCCCAAACCCACCGGTAAACCCTTTGCCGAGTGCTGTACTCAGCAAAGGCTACCCGGCGTACACCTCTCCGGCAAACAGGAATTTGCCGAGAGCCAAAACACAGGCACTCGGCAAAGACTTTGCCGAAAGCCAAACAGTACCACCCGGCAATATAAAGTGACTCTCACGTCAGCTGGTTCTGTCATCTCTTTGCCGAGAGTGGCTCTCGGCAAAGATGCCACAGCCAACCGCCAGCGCATGCCACTTTGCCGAGAGTGGCTCTCGGCAAAGATCCATTCCCAGACAACTTTTTACTGCTTTCCCCCGGATCCCTGCCGCAAAAATATATACACAACACACAAACATGCATTGCAAGTCTCAATGTCTAATAACAAACTCACATAACCATTACATAAAATAGTTCACACGAACTTCTTTTGAGATCACAACGTAGCTCTTTAGTATAAATGCCTACTTACTAAACAATAAAGTGATCAATGCATTTCTACATGCGACCACAAGATAAAAGCAACACCACAATTATCACAAACTGAAGAAGAATTATCAAGTCCTTTCATCCACTAAACCCGATAAGCCGTTTCTGGCTAGCACAACCAGTCAACCCATCCACTGAACCCACTAATTCAGATTTTCTCTTCTATTTAAGCACATACTGATTGTAATGATACTCTGCCTTCTCTCTGCTATTGAACGAGTCGTGGGAGCTGCCTTCATAGTAAATCACTTGTTCATTGCATTCAGACCATGAATCGTAGACTCCTGGACATCTACCTCTGTACACCGCATACCACTTCATCTACAAAGATAGAGAAAAAAAAGCAGATCGGACGAGGAGGAGACGATCCATGCGGACGCGCTGCCCCAACTCTTCTTCCGCTACACGGCACTGCGCGTCTAGTGGTAACGATCTGTGATCCACCTCCTGTAGCATGATCTTGGTTGTTCTGCGCGTAGGAAAATTTTAATTTGTAGTCGACGCACCCTACCGTAGATCCCAACAGAGAACAACGCAAATTCCACTGGAAAAAGTATTTTACCACACAGTTGCGCAACCCTGGCATCACCACTGGGGCAAAGAAAGGGACAATGCTATACAATACCTTTTTAAGAATTACCTTTCTTCGGAAGATGGAGCAGCTACCTCAACATTGCTTCCAGATGTATTTGAGTCCCCAGTATCATCTTTGCTGGCTGTGCCCTTCAACAATCCTTTACTTGACGCACTCTTAGGAACATCATCCAAAGAGTCATCCATCTCTTGAGCATTATATGTGCATCTATATTTTTTGAACGTGGCAGCACATCCCAGAGCAACTTCCCCATGATGCGGAACCCTAGGTGAAAAAAAAGGTGTAATTTTTCCGCCAATAATTGTTAAGTTTGTAGATAACACAAGACCACAAAAGTTACTCAAATTCTGAGGTAGAACAACACAACTACAATTATTCTATCAACCATTTTGGCATTAGGTGCTAACTATGTTCTGTTGAGTGTTATTTCTAACAACAGACTAAACAACACCAGAGGTATACAACTCGTCTCGAATAGGATAACACCTATCCATTCAATAAATGCACTTTGATTTAGTGTTCATCACAACACACATATCATGACAAAAGATGCTAGGCCCTAACTCTCAAGTACCAGCATAAAAAAACAGTAAGGTTAATTCGACTCACTAAACTCCTTCAAATGCAGTTGGGCTCGTCGCAGAACAAAGGATATACCACTTGGAAACTACATCGTCCTAGAAGGCTAAAACATCTAAAACTATTCTGAACTCATCTGTTGAACATAACGACTTAAAGTCCAAAGAAACTAAGGGCACATTGTGCTATTGTTAAAGTGCGCCGAACTAACGGGAAGTTTTATTCCACAATCGCATCCATACAAATGTTTCAACATAGCTCGGAATAGGGGAGGTGTTCGGGAATGGAGCCCTCACCTGCCATTATTGTCGTGGCTGATGCACTTGAAGGTGTTGACATATATTCCCCCTCATTGATAGCATTGGACCCCTTGTCGAACAGTTGTTGTGCCTGATGTATTGTTTTCTCCCCCCTCTCCGACCTCCTCACCACCTGCCTCCTCACTAGGCTTCGACACCAGCAGATTCTGGTGGTCGCCTCGGGGCGCAGGAGTGTAGAAGGTGACAACTGGAACCAATTTACGGAAAATGGAGCCACAATGATCAGACACCTTCCTCGCCTGCTCGGATTGTAGATCAATTGCAAAGAGGCCGGCAACTGTACTAACAAAAATGGCATTTGTTCCCTCAGCAAAGCCCATCACCCGCACTCTATAACCTCCATTCAAGTGAGCACTAGTTGGGAGCAAATTGTGCAGGTAGATGACTCGGCTCAGCAACCATTGCGCATCAGCGCCATCACTCCCCTCTCTTGTCCACAACTTGACATGCTGATGCAAGTCTTGGATTACTCCCAGCCCACCGTCCTCCGTCACCATGAGAGTGTATATGCAGTCACAGTGGTTATCTGGTACGCTGAACATAGTCAGGAAGTGCCTTGACAAGTCATACTCCAGGATCATCTCACTGTCCTTGTAGTCGTAGACGATGAAGTAGAGCAGAGAGCTGCCAACGAGCACGGTGGAATATTCTGTAAATCCTATGAACTCGCCGTGCATCGTGGTCAGCCCGCCCCAGGCACCAGTCTCCGACGAGTATATGCATGCCGACGTGATACTCTCGTCGGCGTCTTCCTTGGAGGAGAAGACGAAAAGGACACAGAAAGGACCCCCAAGGCAATCACGGTGGTCGCACCCATCCACTGCGCAGAACACCTACGGGCACTGGTACGCGCTCTTGGGTACCCATGATTGGCTCCCACACGAGGAGTTCCTCGGCATCCTGAGATCTGGAGAGGAAGAGGGCGCGTCCGTGGCGGCAGTCGAGGGCCAGCCACGAGTAGTGGTTCGGGGCGGCGAGGGAGAAGGACGATGCAGTGGTGGGGATGAAGCAGGGGTGCCCTCGCTGGTCTCGACGTGGAGGAAGCCGAGCAAAGGGGGTGCCCGGTGGAGCTCGTGGAGGCGGCGGCGAAAGCTGTGGCGGGAAATAACGCCGCTCCAGGCCTTGCAGACGAGGGAGGATCGGAGGAGGCTGGTGGGGTCGTCGGTCGGGAAGCGGAGGAGGATCTCTTGGACGAGATCGTCTGGGAGCGACGGCGGCGCTGCTGCCATGGTGCGCTAGATCTGGGTGTAGTTGTGGAGTATGGAGCGGAGAGGTGGAGTGGAATTGGGAAGAGATAATTCCTTATTTAACATCATCTTAAATTTTCTTCCCTATTTGACTTTGATTTTTTTCTTCTTCCTTATCTAACACTAAGTCGAAATTTTATGCCTTTTTTTACACTTACGTCACTTCTGTTATCCTCTGCCGTTTAATTCCTGTCAGCCTTTAGGGCATGTACAATTGTGCTATCTTAGAAGTGCCATGTAGGATAAATGATGAGGTGGAGAAGAGAGAACTCATAAGAAAAGGCTTGTCTTCTCTTATTTAAGAGAAGACAAGAGATGATCTCTTAGCATAATATGCCTCAGCATGTTTTTATGAATTGCTAGTTATTGAAGATAAGACTAAGAGATGACCCATTGTAGACTTTTTTTTTATCATCTCTAAATTACATGCAAGAATTAAGATAAAATTATCTTATCAACCATTGTACATGCCCTTAGGCAGTCAACTTTTTTAGGTGGACGGAATTACCCCAATCTATACCACACGCAAAAAAAAAAAAGAAAGGCCAAACCAGCCCTCTCTCCCGGCCCGACTCGTCTCTCTCCCCCGTCTGATTCCCCCAAACCCTACCAAGCGGCGGCGGTGCAATTCTAGCTCATAGCGGCAGCGGCGACTGCACAATCCTCTAGCTCATAGCAGCGGCGGCGAGTGCGCGAGAGCAAGGCAGGGCATGATGGATGGCCGCAGCGCTGTGACAGGCGGCCTAGGAGAGGCTGCGATCGGGCGTCCGTGAGCGCAACTAGGGCGCAGGGAGATGGTACTGCGTCGGAGGGTTACGGCATGGCTGCAGAGAGTACCTGCTGATTGCGGCCGGCGCCCCAGCGCCTTCGTTGCATCACGGACGAATATTATATTGCACAGCAGATGCATTGATTATAAGTGCTGATTTAGAAAAATAGGCACTTGTCTTCACAGAATGGCCTGCATATCAGAACTAGCTACAGTGATATGCGATTTTAGTTGCTACGAAATAAACTACTTTCAAACATTTTTTTAGTTTTCAGACAAAGAACCAGCAAAAGTAGAAAAAACAAGTACTGAGACTGAGAAACAGTGAGAGGGAAAACAGAGTGGTTGAACCTTCGTACATACTGTACATAGCATATTTCTGGAAGATGAAATAGTTCTCAGATTATGATCGCCCTCTTCTTTGCACCGGCATTATCAGGTAGCACAGCATACATCATTTTGTTTTTCCTTTCAAAATCGCCACTCTGCAGCTTTGCATCATAGAGTTGTGCCTGACTGACGCTATCTCGAGACCCAGGTGCATATAGCAACAAACCGACGACCATGTCTCAACACCCTGACAAGAAGATAGTAGCCGAGCAGCATTCACATCTTTGAGGTGCCGAACCCTCTGAAACTCATCATAGCAGCAACATCAGGGTCAATGTCCTCAGCTCCATTCTGTCCAGCATGTAAACGAAAATTCATTTCCGTACTACTTGCTAGTACTTTGTTACGACGAAACTTTTACTACAAGTCTTACCGTGGTTGGCCTTTTTTGGAGCCGTTCGTTTGTCTCAATCTAACGGCACACACATACGTAGTACTGGGTAGTATTGGGATGAAAGTATTCGAAAGTACTAAAACTTGTGGGGCCGGTACTAATGACAATGTGGGGACACATTTTAATCTAGGGGCATTTTAGTCATAGGAAAAATTTTCACGCGCCGCCCCTCTCGTCCAATGCAAAACCGCCGCCATGGTCCTCTCCTCTTTCATCACCATTACACAACCGCAGCCATCTCCTCCCTCTCCTGCATTCCAAATCCACCGCAGCCATCTCCTCCTTCTCACCGCCGCAATTTTGCTCTTCTCCTCTTCCACATCCACCCCCCCTCTTCCATCCAAGCAAGAACCTGGATGGAGCAGCAGACCAAGCAGATCGCCGGCGACGACCAGGTCAAGATGGCCAGGTTGAGGGAGATCCGTTCTTGGTTTGACAACACAAGGCAATTGTCCTAGACGGCAATGGCCACTCTCAAGGAAATGACGAAGAAGGAGAACTCCCCTCCCCCCCCCGCCCGCCCGCAGAACCGATGCACAAGATCGAGATCCTCCTCTGGGCGATGGAGCAGACGGATTCGCCCAACGAGTGGGTCAGGCGAAGGTGGTGGGCGTTCAGATCCAGGGTAGAGCATCCACTGGATCAGGAAGCCACCCTGCACGAGGTGCCGTTGCAGATTGTGCAGCCTCCAACCGAGTCATCGGAGACTCCGAAGCGCAAGAGGAGGAGGACAGTCGTCGCGATCTCGCTTCCCCGCCGTTCTCCATGCTTCCCTCGCCGCTCTCCTCGTCTGAATGGCGGCGGTAGCTATGTTTAGGGTAAGATTCTTGATTTGTAAATCATTACTTGCCACTTGGTTAATTTGATTCTCTGCAATATGTTCTTGCTATCTGTGTACTTGAATCCATAGCCTCTGGATGGCAGCTTAGTTTGATCGACGAGGCTGGAATGAGTCTAGGCCTATAGCATTGCTATGTTTACTTGCTATGTTTTGATGTGCTGGAGTGCTATCCATGATCGGAAAATTTGTCTGTCACCTAAAGAGTTGTGTTCAAATTACGTGATGCAATGTGTGTAAATTGTACTTGCAACATTTTGGCTGTATGATAGGATGGTGGCGAGAAGTGCCTCCAGACAAGTTCAGTACACAGTTTTAGAGTGATAGACTCTGGGTAGACACTGAAATATTTCAATACTGCAAGTTCAGTAGACAGTTGTAGACACTGAAATATTTCAGTAGTTCAATATTAGTACAAACTACTAGACACTGAAAAATTTCAGTAGTTCAATTTTAGTACAAACTGCTAGACACTGAAATATTTCAGTAGCTCAATTTTAGTACAAACTGGCAGCCACTGAAATATTTCAGTAATTCAATTTTAGTACAAACTGCTAGACACTGAAATATTTCACTAGTGCAGTTTCGGTACTCACTGGTACACTAAAATATTTCAGTAGAGTCAGGTAGACACTGAAATATTTTAGTAGTGCAGTTTCAGTACACAATGGTACACTCTGAAATATTTCAGTAGAGTCAGGTACACACTGAAATATTTCAGTAGTGCAATTTCACTAGTGCAATTTCGTGTAAATCGCGTATGTACTAATGCATACTATATGAGTTAAAATCCACATTATAGTAATGATATATGTCAAATAAGCATCAATATGATTGTCAATGTTTATGCCATTGATGGTAGTATAACAAATCATGAAATAAGGCAACTTACATCTTAGACCACAATTTTTTGTTGCAAAATTTCAAACCTAGGGATGTCAGTAATGTTGTGATTTTTTCATGTAGTTGTTTTGTTACTCACTGTGTACCACATGTACATGCCAATTGCATGATTTTCTCATTTTGATTACTGATTGTTTGAGTAGTTCATAGCCTACCCCATCTGGGTTGGGACTAAAATCTTTGATGTTGTTCTTATATGGTGAGAGGAGTTGAAAGTAGGCTTGGTGCTGTTAATCTGTGTTTCACCCTGTTTTACAAGTTCAATCAGATAATTGCAGTACCTGCAGTCTGTGATTTGTGTTTTCTGTTTTGTATTCTGGTGTGCGTGCATGTGTGTGTGGGATCAAAGTGAAATACGGTTCTGATTCGTGTTTTGCTGGCCTTGATGATAAGTTAAGTACATGCTAGTAACACTGATGAGAGGGTTGGGGGCGCTGGTGGGAGGCGGTAAGCAAATATTTTAGGGTTTTATCGTCATGAAAACCGTAGAAAATCCACACATTGTCGAAATTCAATGAAACTTGTCATCGATACTTCTCATGTTGTTAGAAGGGTGTAGAAAGAACTGGTCCATTTGAATTTATGCTACTTTCTGAAGTGATAGGAGTCTTATGACAATAGGCATTTATGCTACATTCTGGAGTTTATGGAAATTTAGAATTAATGATACTGAAATATTTCAGTACACACTGAAATAATTAAATCAAGAAACAAAAATATTGTTTTGCCTAATTAAAACAAGAAGAAACAAAAAATTGTTTTGCCTGGGGCTCGAACCCAGGACCTGTAGTGTGATATGCCGGTGTGCTACGAATAGAGATCTTCATCACATGCAGTTAGCTAAATTTGTTGTATATTGCCCCTGCCCATGGCCCACCACTACTAGGGAAAACCTTATACACAGAGGTATAGCAGCAGCGCTGGTCAAAACTAAGCGCTACTGCTACTTAGTAGTAGCGCTCGTCACAAAAGCACGCTACAACTATAGTTGTAGCAGTAGCGCCTCTGCGCAAAACAGCGCTACTACTATAATTCCCACACTGTTGCCGGTAGGCTAGGAATAGTAGTAGCGAGCCTGTGTGAAACACGCTATTGCTAAGTGCGTTGTAGCAGCGCGCTTCTATGGTAGAGCGCTACTGCTAAGAAAAAGAAAATAAGTAGAAAAATTAATAGAAAAATAAATGAAAATGAAAGAAATAGAAAAAGAAGAAATGAAAAAAAATAGAGGAGAAAGGCATAGCAGTAGCGCTTGTTCTCACAAAGCGCTATAGCTACTTTAGCAGTAGCGCTTTTCCGGTCACGCGCTATAGCTAAGTTCCTTAGATAAAAGGAAAAGAAAAAAGAAAATAAATAGCTGCTTCCAGTAGCAGTAGCGTGTTTTAGTGGAAAGCGCTATAGCTACCTTAGCTATAGCGCGTTTTCCTTGCCAGCGCTACTACTAATTTGACTTAACCACATGCGCGGGCTCAAAATTTTGCTAAGTCCTTTTCCCCCTCTCCCCTTCTCCCCCCACCCTCGCCCGCTGTCGATCTGTCGCCGCCGTCGATCGCCCCTGCGCCCGAGCCGCGCGCCCCCGGAGCCACACCCTCGTCCGCTCCTCGCCACCCCTGCTCCCTCGTCGCCCCTGCCTCCGTCGCCGTCACCGGAGCCGCGCGCCATCGCCGCCACTAGAGCCGCGCACCCCCGGAGCCAGCTCGTCCGCTCCTCGCCGCCCCTGCCTCCCCGCAACCGTTCCCCCGAGCCACCCTCAACGCCCTCCTCTCTGTAAGCCCCACCCCTCCTCTCTAGGTTAATTAACTTAGGTGAATTTAGTTATGAACCCTAGGAATTAGCAGTAGTGGTACTAGTAGATGTTAATTAGATTAACTTAGGTTAATTAGGTTAGGGCAGTAGAGCAGCAGCATATAACAGGACCCTAGGAATTAACTTAGGTTAATTAGGTTAGGGCAGTAGTGGTACTAGTAGATGTTAATTAGATGTTTTTTAGTTAGGGAAGTAGGGTTTTACTAGGTTAATTAGGTGAAGTTAAATGAATGACCTAAATGAATGAAATTAGTAGTTAACTAAATTTTTAGGACAAATTTGTATATGCTTAAGTACTTAACTAAATATTATTTTTAGGACAAACTTGTATATACTTAAGTAGTTAACTAAATATATTATAGGGTTGTATATATAGTTGCTTAAGTACTTATATAGTTGTTCTGCACCCAATGTATGCTTAAGTAGTTGTATAATTCCTAGGGTTCATCAATGGGTGCTTAAGTTGTTGTAGATGCTTAAGTAGCTAGCTAGGGTTCATCTAATTAGTTAGTACTTGTAGATGCTTAAGTACTAGGGCAGTAGGGTTAGGGCAGTAGGGTTTAACTAGATGTTAATTAGGGCAGTAGGGTTTATTTTAGAGAAAAATTCAGTATAAAAATATAAATTTCTATCAGTGCTGCAAGTGTACTAGGTTCCTAATTTTTACTGATTTTTTATTATGACAGAAATTTAGGACATAATTTGAATTGAGTTCTAGGGTTCATAATTTGAAATTTGTGTAGATTTTCTTGAAGTGTCAAACATTGAAGTGGTCATGATATATGCAAATTCCTCAATTGTGTTTGCTCATGTTTATCTACGGTTGTAGTTGCTCATGTACATGTTCTTAAGTGGTCCTGTTATATGCAAGAAGTGGTTCTATTGTGCCCAAGTGGCCTTTTGTTGTTTGCAGGGAATGATTTCGAGTGGCCTATGTTTTGCCGGAATGTTGATTCATTTCCGTTCCGGCAAATTTCAGGTGCTTGATTTGTCCACTTTTTAGCAAAGGTCATGCCGAAATTTTCCGTGAATTTCGGCATGACTTGTGCTACAAACTAGGACATATCGAGTGCCCGGGATTTGCCGCACTGCGAATGAATCAACGTTCTAGCAAAACATAGGCCTTTTTATAATGTCATTATCCATTTTATTAGGTCTAGAATTAATTGACTAGATTTAATCGTAGGAAACATGGCTAGCAACGATGAAGGACAGGGTTCTGGTGATTTCAGCGTCTACGAGGCGGCAGACGCCTATTTGAACCTTCTCGATGAGCAACGGTTGTTGCAGGGCCCACCTGTCACATCGGAGACTGAGACCGACATCGAGACCGGCGCTGAGACTGAGACCGGCGCCGAGACCGGCACCGAGACTGGCGGAGCCGGTATAGAACAGAAACCAAAGAGGCAACGGCGCCCAAACCAGCTCATCACTACTAGAGTAGTGGTCACAGAGGTGGACGACGGCAATTTTGAGCCAAAAGAGCCCGCGAAAGCGCGCGCGTGCTACGACAATCAAATAGGCTGCATACTACGGGCTTGCGCCACCATCAACGATGTGAAACTATGGAAGATACCAGGTATGAAGCAGTCCCTCCTAACGAAGCTGCACCAGGTGTTCTTGTTCCCGGGCCGGGATGAAAGCAAATATAAAAATCCAGATAAAGACCCGGCAATGAAGAAGATAAATAGACGCGCCATGGGCAAGTTTAGCGGCGCGTTGTCCGCCTGGAAAGTAAGGGTGAAAGCAAGGATCATCGACAAAAAGGAGCCCTACTCCGAGATTGTAAAGGATAATCCGACAATTACGGAAGAGCAGTTTGAAATATTCAAGGCGGCTTGCGTTGCCAAAGCTGCCAAAGAAAAGTTGGAGTACATGAAGGGGCTTCAAGAGAGGAACATGGGGTGCCACCACCTCGGAAGCCGTGGTTACGCGGGGAAGAGGTCCAAATGGGCCAAGGAGGACACGGAACGCGAAAGTCTGGGCATCCCAGACCCCTTGGCGGAGTTCACCGTCCCGCAGGAGCATGACGTCCTCAGGGCCCGGTACCATTGGGACCCAGTCAAGAAGGTTTTCGAGACGGACCCGGTCACGATGGAGTTCATGAGACTGCTGGTAATTTTTAATTACCCCCTAATTTTAGCTTCTGATCAATTCGACTGCACGTTTAGTCATATTTGTAAACATCCTTGTTCCTTTTGCAGAGAGAGCAGCATAGGATCGCGACCGAAAGCGACTAGCCGTCTGAGGCATTGGCGAGGCCCAAGTGGGACACCCCATTCAACCGGGCCTTGAACATATTGAAAGGACTCCCGGTGGACACTCGGTCGTCGTATGGACGCGTGCACGGTGTCGGAGATGGCGCCACATGGAAGAAGTACTACCGTGAGACCACGGAGGAGAGAAAGGAAAGACGGAGGTTAACTGAAGAAAACATCGACAAGAAGGTTGCGATTGCGATTGATAAGAAATCAACCGAGACAGTCAAAGCAGCGGTAGCTGCCGCAAAAGAGGAAATGGCAGCTTCGTATGGTGTGTTGCTTCCGGCTATCGTCGCTTGGAGCAGGGAAAATCCAAATAAAGATGTAGCGGACTTTCCCCTTGCCAACTTCTTCGGGAGCAGCTCGACTAGCGTTGCACCAGCACCTGCTCCCGCACCAACTCCTGCACCAGCTCTCGCACCTGCTCATAGCCGCCCGTCCTCCGTCTCGGACGTTCTCGGCGGTGCTTCGTCTTTGGCTGAGCTCGACGCCCTCACGGTACCTGTCACACCGGCCCTCTTCAATAAATGTACAATCTCCCGTTTTCGTCGCCTTTCGGATGTCTCACGTCGCAGACATGTCTTTGCAGCCGACGAAACCCCGTGCACCATACTATACATTATCAGCGGCCAGAAGGTGGACGTGGGGAAGGCGACGACAGTGAAGCCGAAGGAACCATTGTTCCACAGCCGGCCGATCCCCCCTGACGTCTACAAGGTTTCCGTGGCCAGTGTCAAACCGGGCCACGAGAATTTGGCTCCTTCGGTACCAGGGGGAGATGACGACGAGACCCCGTGGTGGCTTGGCGATTGCAAGAGGTGGGTCCTGTTGTGGCCAAAGAGTCTGCTTCGTCTGGAGGCGGCCGGGAGCACACCCACGACCACGCAGCCTCAGCAAGGTATGAACATCAACACCCCACCTACCCAATTAGCGTCGCCTGTCGTGTCGGGTGATAGCGGACGGGGTGAGGAAGAGGCTCCATTAGTCGCTGATGATGTCGCCGCCGTCGAAGAAGCAATGCATGATATCGATGCCATGGATGAGGATGAGGATGACAATGACACTCTACAGTTTATCAATACTGGCGCCTATGACGATGGAGGATTGATGGCTCAGCAGTATGAGTACTCAGGGTTTGAGCGTCATGAGTCGGTGCCTGAATTACCGCCTCCGGAGGCTGAACGTATTATAGACGACCCTCCAGTACCAAAGAAGCATAGGAAGAGAGTGAGGAAAGGCAACAAAGCTACTTCTATGATCCAGCCGCCTCCGCAGCCTCGGGTTCAAGACCGTATACCTGTCCCCGGTGCGGCAAAACACCATATCCCCGGTCATCCGATCCTACCTAAGGCAGCGTTAGAGGCCATATACGGTGATCTAAGGAGACTTCATGACGATGTGCTGCAGAGAGAGAAAAGCCTAATCACCTCGGAAAATCCAGGATACCCACTCTACGTGGTTAATGTGCCGCGGCAAAGGTTGTACATCGACACATTACCCGCGGAGAAGTTCTTCCTTCGATTCGATTACATCTTCGACATGTTTCACTTGAAAAAGCTGGATTTTACGTTTGTCCGCCTTTTTGCCTTGCACATGAACTACATCATCAGGATTGAGCACATACCTTATATCTGTGTCGCTGACCTGTACTTCATGCACGAGGCCTTCTTGGTAGTCTGCCCAGCGCACCGTGAATACGCGAGGGACTACATCGCCAATTTCATGGTCGCCAATAAGGACAAGGAGACGATTCTCGTGCCTTATCATCCCATGTAAGTCATCCGCGCGGATATCCTTCCTTCGATTTCAATCATTCATTTGCACGGTGGAGGCTAATTTGAGGTGTACTTATTTGGCGCAGCGATGGGCGCGACATCCTCATCATCCTTTACCCCCGATTCTCCCACGCTCTTTACTTGGACTCGTCGAAGAACAAGAAGAAAAAGGATTACACCCACATCAAGTTTGTTCTCGACAGTGCTATCTTTATCTACGGCACACGGGGTGGAGAGATCAAGACCAAGAAGACAAGAGACCGCAGGCCCTGCTTCGGCCATAAGACCGACTTCTGCTGCATCCAGCAACCGAGTGGTACTCTTAGTGATGGATTCTATGTCCTCCACCACATGCTGGTGAAGGAAATATGCCCTAGAGGCAATAATAAAGTTATTATTTATTTCCTTATATCATGATAAATGTTTATTATTCATGCTAGAATTGTATTAACCAGAAACATGATACATGTGTGAATACATAGACAAACAGAGTGTCACTAGTAAGCCTCTACTAGACTAGCTCGTTAATAAAAAATGGTTATGTTTCCTAACCATAGACATGAGTTGTCATTTGATTAACGGGATCACATCATTAGGAGAATGATGTGATTGACTTGACCCATTCCGTTAGCTTAGCACTTGATCGTTTAGTATGTTGCTATTGCTTTCTTCATGACTTATACATGTTCCTATGACTATGAGATTATGCAACTCCCGTTTACCGGAGGAACACTTTGTGTGCTACCAAATGTCACAACGTAACTGGGTGATTATAAAGGTGCTCTACAGGTGTCTCCGAAGGTACTTGTTGAGTTGGCGTATTTCGAGATTAGGATTTGTCACTCCGATTGTCGGAGAAGTATCTCTGGGCCCACTCGGTAATGCACATCACTATAAGCCTTGCAAGCATTGTAACTAATGAGTTAGTTGCGGGATGATGTATTACGGAAAGAGTGAAGAGACTTGCCGGTAACGAGATTGAACTAAGTATTGAGATACCGACGATCGAATCTCGGGCAAGTAACATACCGATGATAAAGGGAACAACGTATGTTGTTATGCGGTTTGACCGATAAAGATCTTCGTAGAATATGTGGGAGCCAATATGAGCATCCAGGTTCCGCTATTGGTTATTGACCAGAGACGTGTCACGGTCATGTCTACATAGTTCTCGAACCCGTAGGGTCCGCACGCTTAAAGTTCTGTGACGATTTGTATTATGAGTTTATGTGTTTTGATGTACCGAAGGTAGTTCGGAGTCCCGGATGAGATCGGGGACATGACGAGGAGTCTCGAAATGGTCGAGACGTAAAGATCAATATATTGGACGACTATATTCGGACATCGGAAAGGTTCCGAGTGGTTCGGGTATTTTTTGGAGTACCGGGGAGTTACGGGAATACGGGGAAGAAGTATATGGGCCTTATTGGGCTTTAGGGGAGAGAGAGAGGCAGGCCGCGCGCCCCCCCAAGGCCTAGTCCGAATTGGACTAGGGGAGGGGCTGTGCCCCCTCCTTCGTTCTCTTCTCTCTTCCCCTTCCTTCTCTCCTACTCCTACTACTTGGAAGGGGGGGGGGGGAATCCTACTCCCGGTGGGAGTAGGACTCCTCCAGGGCGCGCCATAGCTAGGCCGTCCCTTCCCCCTCCTCCACTCCTTTATATACGTGGCCAGGGGGCACCCCATAGACACAACAATTGATCATTGATCTCTTAGCCATGTGCGGTGCCCCCTCCACCATAATCCACCTCGATCATATCGTAGCGGTGCTTAGGCGAAGCCCTGCGTCGGTAGCATCATCATCACCATCACCACGCCATCGTGCTGACGAAACTCTCCTGTGAAGCTTTGCTGGATCGGAGCTCGCGGGACGTCATCGAGTTGAACGTGTGCTGAACTCGGAGGTGCCGTGCGTTCGGTACTTGGATCGGTCGGATCGTGAAGACGTACGACTACATCAACCGCATTGTGCTAACGCTTCCGCTTTCGGTCTACGAGGGTACGTGGACACACTCTCCCCTCTCGTTGCTATGCATCACCATGATCCTATGTGTGCGTAGGAAAATTTTGAAATTACTACGTTCCACAACAGCTGGAGTACAGACGGGATCAGCAGAACCTTCGCATGTCACCTACATCCGGCGATGCCCATATTCTGCAATGGGTAAAGAACCTAGGAGATATCCCGGATCATCGACTTCGAGCTGAGTTCTATCACATCCAGCGTGAACTTGCCCAAATCATCATGAAGGAGGTCCTCGAAAAAATAGGGATGTTCTACGAGGAAGGGAAAATGTCGCGGGAAGACGTCCGAACACGCGTAGCCGCTCAGCGTCTCGACCTGAAGCCTTTCACTAAGCTCGGGGACTATCTCCCTGACTTGGATGGATGGCACGACATGTTGGAGTGATTGACAATATATGACAATGTGTCCGTTTAGTCCATACTTTCTGTATGACGAAACTTTGAGTTATGCACGACGAAACTTTATTTGTGATGTAATTAAACCGTCCTCCTCAACTAGCGAAGATCACTCTAGTTAAGGCATTTTGGGTACGATGAACTTTGTTATTTCTGCTTATGATATGTTGCTTCTATTTTTGCCAAGTCTGTCTCTTTCTCTTGCTCAACTATATATGTTGCATATCATCAACTCATGTGACGATGCAGGTGCATAGATCATCGATGGCGAAGAAGTGCTACACCAGGAGTATAGGATGAGTGGCCGGAGTGTCAGGCCCAGGTGTACCGGTTTCCGGTTTCCGAGCGACAGCCAGTAGTTAGTTTAGGTTCATGCTAATGCGAGAGAGGGATACGAACTCATGTACTGCATAGTTCCGCTCTCACTCATAGTGATAGCTCTTCTCGCGTATATCATTGTTTAGATGGATGACGATGTAGTTGCAAGTAATTGAGACTTGTATCGCTATTTTTGAGATGATGACGAGAGACCACTTTGTGTTGGATGATGATTATGATGATGACATGATTTGATGAGACTATCTGTATGTATATGCTATGATTACATTTGTATGTGTATGATATGCTAGAGATTATTGTATAAAGCCTTAAACAAAATTCAGTAGCACAAAATATGGAGCAGAATTTTTTTTCCAGAAACTAATAACAGTAGCGCGGGGTATGGCTTTAGCAGCAGCGAGTTCTTAGCAGTAGCGTTCTTTGTTCAAGGGCGCTACAGATATTAGCAGAAGCGCGTGTTGGAGACCGACGCTGCTGCTATCCCTCGATAGCAGTAGCGCAGGTCAAACCGTGCTACTGATAAGAGTTAGCTGTGGTGCCGTATCAGTAGTGCGGCCACCCGCGCTTCTGCTAAGCATTTAACCCGCGCTACTACTAGGCTTTTCCCTAGTAGTGCACCTGACTGCCATTTACCCACCGACCACCGCCCACTTACCACCCCAGCGCCCACTCGGCCCACTCCCACTCCACGTCGATTCGAACTCCCCTCCCCAATCCCCTCTCCAATCCCCTCCCCTTCAAAACCCTCGCTGGCCACTGCCGCCATGGAGAGCAGCCTAGGGTGGCAGAAAGCAATGGAGGACCTCGCCGGCGGTGATCCGGTATGGCGCGCGTAGCTGAGGGAGGTGTCCAGCTGGTTTCCCAGCACCGAGATGTTGGTCAACCACGCGTGCGGGCTGAAGGAGGTGCTGACCGCCGTGGAGAAGAAGCGCACCTTCCCCGATGGCCGCGGCGTGCCGCCGGCCGTCCTCCTTGTATGGGCAATGCGGGAGGCGACGCTGAGCCCTGACCCTAGTCAGCACGCAAGGTGGTGGATGTACCGCTCCACCACCATGCCGCAGCCACCGGATACTGCGCGCGTCGCATCGAGGGTGGAGCGCGTCACCGAGAAGGACGTTCCTGCTTGCTGTCCCAGCGGCCGTCAACCCTGATTACGAGATTCACCGCGTGCCTGCGCCGGTCGTCTCTGATGAGGAGGAAGATGTCGAGGAAGTTGTGGTCCTTTCTGACAACGAGGAGGAAGTGGTCCAGATGGTGGCGCCAGTCGTCTCTGACGGCGAGGAGGATGTGGTCCAGATGGTGGTGCCGGTCCCAATCGAGGGTGACAAGAATATGCCCATCAACGTCGAACTCCTTCCGGATGTCCCTGACATCGTCAAGTTGAAGGTGGTGGAGGAGGAGGAGGTGGTGGTGGTGGCCCAGGTGTAGAAGAAGAATGCAAGGGGGGCTGCAGGAGCCAGTGCAACGGCGGTGCACCGCTCCCACCGCCTGAAGCTGCTGAAGAAGTGAAGCTGTTTTTAGCTATGCTGATAAGTACATATGTGAGCATATAAGTTATCTATTTTTGTATGCTATGTTGTCAGTGAAGAACCCTAGGCTATCTAAGTTAGGTGTGCTGGTATATTTCAGCATAAAAGCTATCTAATTTCTGGTATGTCAGTGAACTGTAGTTTGTGGTTTCAGAAACTGAAGTTATGCTGAAATTGTGCTGCACTCTTGCTTTGCTGCTCCTATGCTAAAACTGAATTTATGCTGAAGTTATGGTGAAACTGTATTTTGTTAGTTATCTCTGTAGTTGATGCTGCTCCTATGTTTGATGCTGCACTATTGCTTCCCTGCTCCAGGTTGCAACTATCATGTGCCCATGTGCAGCACTTCCATATATAGAATATGCCAGGAATGTGCTATCTGCCAAATTTAGAATGTGGCAATGAAAGCTTCACTACAGGTTCCAAACATTCATTCTTCCCGCATCTTAATTATGCTTCAATTATCTACAAGCTTCCAAACATTCAGTCAATGAAAGTTTAATTTTCTGAATAGTCCAGGTATCTAAATTATGCTTCAATTCAGTGGGCAAACATATGAGGCTGTTGATCTCTGTGTTCCTATTAATACCTCCATTTAAAGTTCACATGATTGGGATGTGTTGCAAAAAAACCAAGAAAAATTAAGGCCATGACGACAGGCGTAAGAGAAGTTTAGACCATCTTGCGGGGGAGATCTTCAGATGTACTACGCATGCATGGAGGATAGGCGCGCCGACGCTCGTTCATCCTTGAGGCTGGACATGCTGGAAGCATCTGAAGACAATCTCTTGCTAGAGAAAAGCCTGTTCTGCTTTGTTTTTATGTCTTGTCTATTTGGGTCATGTAATATGTAGTGCACTAAGAACTGGTTCTTGCATGGCGCTTGTTCTCGGTTTATACTTTTTGCGTGAGCTGCTGGGTGGGTGGGAGGGATGGATCCTTTTCCTGACATCAGCGGTTTCTATGCTTCTGTCAGTAGCTTATGTTTGTAGTTTTCTTAACTTAGAGATTCTGTTGTGTTTTGAATCTAATATCCTTGCAGTAGTTAGCATATAAGTATTTTGTGAATTTCAAACATCAACTTTTAGTAGTATGAGATATGCATTCTCATATCCTTGTAGTAGTTAGCATAGAAGAATTCTGTGAATTAAGAAGTGAAATAAAATACAACATATTATCTTACATTTTTTGAATTTAAAAACTATCAGAAGAAACAAAAGAGAAAAAAGATATTTTATTTAAAAATATTAAAAATAAAAGAACTATTACAATGAAGAAGTGAAATAGAACACAACTTTTTTTTCATTTTTGGATTTTAAAACTGTCAGGAGAAATAAAAAAGGAAAAAATATTTGATTTTAAAATATTGTAAATATATAAAAGAAAAGAAATATTGGAATTAATAAGTGAAATAAAATACAATAAATAACATAGAATAATTGGGCCCAAGCCAGAGCGCGGGTGAGCTTGGCCTGGGTCAGCCCACCCGAATTGGGCCCAGGCCAGAGCGCGGGTGAGGCTGGCCTTGGTCAGCCCACCCGAATTGGGCCCAAGCCAAAGCCGTGGCGGGCACAACCGAGTGGTGGTGGGAGTTTAGTCCCACCTTGCCAAGCGAGAGGAGCTCGCACCGGTTTATATACCTGGCTGACAGCTCTCTCACAAGTTCCTCTCTAAATCAAACACGACAACCTGGTCCCTCTCTGCCCCGTGGGGCCTACTAGCACAGTCATTCATGCAACACGGGCCTGCGTCCTGGCCCAAATGCTGTTGGGTTTCTAGTCGTATGCAGGCCATTTTCTGTGAATTAGCTAGCTAGTAGGCGGGCATTTTTAACTTTTTATTTTATTTTTTTGCATATGTCACAAGTCAATTTTTTAACCATCTTCAAATAACCTCCTCATTTTTATACATGCTCACTTACATGTAATACACATAATTATGAAAGCAATTTCAACATAAATGAAGTTTTCAGTGTCCCCTTGAGGTAAAGTCGGAGGTATGTACCAGAGTTTCACCAATCCAGCATGAAATATATAAAAACTCTGAAAAAATGGAAAACAGTCATATTCTTTCTGTGCTTATGAAAGAGCTCATGCCAGCAAAAAATGGGGTGATTTGGAAGTGGTGGTAAAAATCAACTTTTATACAAAAATTGGCTTAAGTGACCAAATGGTCCCTCGTGTTTAAGCGTGATTTTTAGACCTTTTATAAATCACCTAAAATTTTGCACACTTGATATCTTACACAAACATAGCTAGGTTTTCATGGTTTTCAATTTTTTAATTTTTTTTGAATTTATACTGCCCTGTAGAATGACTGATCAAAACATCGGTCTATACCTTAAGGGGGCATTGTAGGATACATTTTTTCCAAATTTCTTTCATAGCCATGTTTGGCACATCTATTTGAGCATGTAGAACAAATTTGGGGTGATTTGGAGTTGGTGCGAAAAATCATCTTTTCTACAAAAACTGGCTTAAGTGAGACCAAATGGTCCCTCGTGTTTAAGCGTGATTTTTTCGACCTCCTATAAATCACCTAAAATTTTGCACACTTTATATCTTACACAAACATAGCTAGGTTTTAAAGGTTTTAATTTTTTTAATTTTTTTTGAATTTATACTGCCCTGTAGAATGACTGATCAAAACATCGGTCTATACCTTAAGGGGGCATTGTAGGATACATTTTTTTTCCAAATTTCTTTCATAGCCATGTTTGGCACATCTATTTGAGCATGTAGAACAAATTTGGGGTGATTTAGAGGTGGTGGGAAAAAATCACCTTTTCTACAAAAATTGGCTTAAGTGAAAAGACCAAATGGTCCCTCGTGTTTAAGCGTGATTTTTCCGACCTCCTCTAAATCACCTAAAATTTTGCACACTTGATATCTTACACAAACATAGCTAGGTTTTATAATTTTTTATTTTTTTAAATTTATACTGCCCTGTAGAATGACTGATCAAAACATTGGTCTACACCTTAAGGGGGCATTGTAGGATACATTTTTTCCAAATTTCTTTCATAGCCATGTTTGGCACATCTATTTGAGCATGTAGAACAAATTTGAGGTGATTTGGAGGTGGTGGAAAAAATCACCTTTTCTACAAAAACTGGCTTCAGGGGGCATTGTAAAATACTTCTTTTTAAAATTTTCTTTCATAGCCATGTTTGGCACATGTAGGTCACCATGTAAAACAAAATTGGGGTGATTTGGAGGTGGTGGAAAAAATCACCTTTTTTCGACCACCTCTAAATCACCTCAATTTTTGCACACATGATCTCTAAATAACCATGTTTGTCACATGTATGTGACCATGTAAAACAAATTTGGTTTGATTTGGAGATGGTCTACAAATTCACTGCAATATTTCAAATGATGCAAGGTTTTACATGTTTTTCATTCTTTTCAAACTTAAACTTTTTACACATGTCCAAGAAAGGCAGTGTTGCAAGGTTTTACATGTTTTTCATTCTTATCAAACTTAAACTTTTTACATAAGACACATGCACCTAAAAAAAGGAAGTGTTATT
Organism: Thinopyrum elongatum; assembly: GCA_011799875.1. Lineage (NCBI taxonomy): Eukaryota > Viridiplantae > Streptophyta > Magnoliopsida > Poales > Poaceae > Thinopyrum > Thinopyrum elongatum. Next base: position 561,550,205 of record CM022301.1, read on the forward strand.
TTAGTATAAGTCAACATGTCACATAGGCAAAAAAAAGATTTTATAGAAAAATCCCACCTATCTAACAGGATATTTCACACACCACGGCCTGCATACGACTAGAAACCCAATCATATGGGCCAGGATGCAGGCCCGTGAAGAATGAATATAAGCTGCCGGTAGGCCCCACTGGGCAGAGAGATAACTGCATCGCGCTCATGTTATTTGGTGAGAGAGGCTCATGCCCAGGCTCTCGCAACCGGGTATATAAGCCGGTGCGCGAGGCTCTCGCTTGGCGAGGTGGGACTAAACTCCCACCACCCGTCAGCTCTGCGCGGTGTGGCTCACCGTTTGGGCCTAATTTACTTGGGCTATCCCAGGCCAGCCTCAGTCGTGTCCCTGTTGCTGGTTGTTCCAGCCCATCTATTAAGCACATATTTTCCTTTTTTCGCATTTTCTCTTTCATTTCTTCTAATTTTTTTACAATTTTCAATTTCAGAAACAATTCATAATATATTGACTTATACTTCACTCCTTTATTACAAATTTCCATGACATCTTAATTCAAATGTTGTTTTTTGTCGACACATTTTTTAACAACTAATTTATTAATCTTCTTTATTTCGTTCTTATCTCTTATAGTTGTTTTACAGTTTTAAATTTCAAAAAAGTAGGATAATATGTTGACTTACATTACTTCTTTATTACAAAATTCCATGACATCTTTATTAATCTTGTATATTTCTTTCATACATTTGCTACACTCCATTCTTTCACTCCAAGAATCACACAATTTTTTTATATGATGCTTCATTCCATAATCACTAACTTGACTAAACTCCATTTACTGAACCCCATCTACCAAAATTCAGGACACATCAATTTTGGAGCATGGCCACAATCTATGATTTGGTAGCTCTGCACAGGGGCACATCATGTTGCACATGGCCACAGAATGGCAAGTCTTTGCAGCATGTCTGATGAGTGAAGCAACATTGCAGCAGCCAGTGTAATCATTGCAGCACCTAGACTCAGAAAATATACACTAAAACAAAGCATAGCATACTTGGCAGCATAGTGTTCATCATTCAGAATCTAGTGCATCTAAACACTAGGTCTAGTTCAGAGACATACTACATTAATTAGAGTCTACTATACTAAAGGTAGAACAACCTTCCAACAGTTCACAACCACATGCACTTGCACAAAAGTAAAACATCATCACATATACTGCTGATGAGTACCACTTCCAGCTTCACAACATCTAGATCATGCAGACAGAACCTTCAGGAGGGCTGCATGCTGTCCCCTGATCTTCATGTCCTCCCCTCTGTTCGATAAAGCACGTGCATGTGACATAAGCTGCTCAAGCAGCCCATCCCTGGGCTTTGGCTTAGTGGTACAGTATGGGCACTGGAACTTCTTCCTCTTGTAGTACGCCGCCCTCCCCTGATCCCTGAGCTTCTGGGCTTCCTTCTCAATGAAGGACTCGATGTTGTCTTCGTCCACATCATCTTCAGACTCATGCTGCACACACAAATGAATTGCATAAATACATTATGCATTCATATAGGCCTTAATAAACAAACAACAGATAATTGCCATTTACAGGAATTTAATGAACAAATGAAGAAAATTGCCATTTACAGGAATTTAATGAAGAAACAAAGAAAATTGCCATTTACAGCAATTTCATGAACAAACCACACAAAATTCCCATGTAGAGGCATTCATATAGTGCTTACTGAACTAAAAAACAGAATATTCCCATTTAGAGGAATTAAATGAACATACAACACAAATTTCCAATTTAGGAAAATGCTGGACCAGATGTAGAAAAATATGATTACAGAAAAAATATAAAAGCTACTCGCATAAGTTCCAGAAGATCAGCATATGAGCAAGGCAAAGTTTAATCATATGAATATAATAAGATTATCAGTATGCTAAGGAAATCTCAAGTCAGCTCTCCAATGAGAATCAAATGAACAAACAACAGAATATTTCCATTTATATGCATTCATATTGGGTTTAGTCGACAAAGAACACAAATATCCCATTTACAGGTAATTAATGAACAAACAATACAACTTTATGATTTTAATGAAGAAACAACACAAAATTCCCATTTATAGGCATTCATAAAGGGCTTTATCAACAAACAACATGTCATACAAATTAATGAACATACAAAAATTAAAGTAGTAGGGGTTACCTCATACACATCGTCGTCATCATAGTCAGCATCATACGGAGCCTTGAACCCAGTCATGTCCAGCTTCCTCTTGCTGCCCACATGATCCTCTTGCTGCAATATAAAAGTAATTCAATTACTACTAATTAAAAAACATAGTATGCAAAGGTCAAGCATTCTACAATGTCCTTCTAATTACCTAAAATTATAGTTTGACCTAAAATTATACATTATGCAAAGGTCAAGCATTCTACAAATCTACCTTGGTCAAACTATCATTTTAGGTCATGCTGAATCTGGTCCTTGAAACTATAATTTTCAGTGCTACGTGTCAAACAAAAATTCTAAGAGTGATGAAGTTAAAGCAAACAACCAGTTTGCGCCATTTTCAATTGTATACAAATCCAAACAAGATCAATGCTCCAAATTATGATAAACTCAAGCATCATATACAAGTACATGCCCAAAATGAATGCAAATGAAGATGACAATGCCAAATCTAGCCATGTGAAATAATAATATCAATTGTAACACAATACAATTCCAACTATTTCTAACTGCTTGTTTATGTAGTTGCTGAGGGAATATCTATTTTATTTTTGTAGAATACACATACCACCGTATCAATGCATTGATGTGGAATGAAAATAGTACAGTGTGGTGCCACATTCACATACACAGGAAGATCGAGGCCGTGCCGCCGGCATGAGCACAAGACTGGGGAGCTACTCCACCTCATAACTAAATTGTAAGGTTACATGGATGGATGTGTTCAATCCTCTAGACCCTGCCGTGGCCCGCTGAGGGATTATCCAAAACAAATCTACCAATATATCCAGCACAGAACAAATCTGAGCACAAGCAGCAATCAAGATTCTAATAAATTAAAAAACCCTAACTCTCATTATGATCTCTGTAGCATTCAAGCACGAATCTAATACAAAAAACCCTAACTCTCATTATCATATCTGTAGCATTCAAGCATGAATCTAATACAAAAAAACCTAACTCTCATTATGATTTACCAACAAGCAGAAGGGGGTGCAGCATTCAATCACAAATCTACTAAAAAAACCCTATCTACTAAATCTTCTGCTTCTCAACACTAACTATCAAAGGAGGGGAATGAGAAACTTCTGCCCAAACCAATGGAACTAACCCTAGAATCTAAAAAATACAACTAAAAAGGATAATGAATTACCTTCTGCTCCACCTGCTCCTCGCCAGAGCCCGCCTCCACCTTCTCCACCTTGTGCGCCTCGCTAGAGGCCGCCTCCACCTTCTGCGCTTCACCGCAGCTTGCCAGAGTGGGCGCATCTGGCTGGAATGCGCCGCTCCAGCCCGCCTCCACCTTCTCCAGATCTGCAGCGCCAGCAACGGGTGCTGCGACCTGCTGCGCCAGCGCCACCAGATCTGCGCCCCAATCGGGGCGCTCGCTTCGTCCGTCCTCCATGGCGATGGAGGTGATGGAGAGGATGCGGTGGGGGAGAGGGAGACGACACGGTGTGAGAGGATGCGGTGGGAGAGGAGAGGGAGACAATGCGGCAGGGGAAATGGTGGGCGATGCGGCTGGAGGTGGTTCCCGTCCACATTTATATGATGGGACGGTTTTGGCATGTTCCCATGGACACGTGCTGCCCCACGGCCGCGGGCGGCTGCACGAGAAACCGAAATGCCCGGCGTATATGAATACGTATACGGCCGGGCATATGATCTAACCGGGCCCGTACGCCACGCGTCTAGCCTCGGTAACTCCAAACGTCCACCCACACTCCAAATAAAGGCTGCCTCCCCCACGCCCGTCACCCCACTCCCCCCACCCCTACTGCTTTTCTTCCCCAAACTAGCAAAAACCGTCTCCTCTGCCCTCGAACCCTACCTCCTAAGAGCCAGCAACCACCTCCCTTGCCCGTTCGTCGTCGGAAGATGGAGGCCAGCCGTGAAGCCGCGGCGGTGGAGAAGGATGCGACCGTACAAGCACTGGACAAGCCTGCTGCGGTCATTGCCGCCGCGGTTGGCGCAACCGAGGGCGCCGTTGTGGCGATGGGAGGCGGTGCACTGTCTGCTATCACTGCTCCAGCCGCCTCATAGTGGTCCAGCCTGCGGTTGGGGAGCAGGTCGACGAGGAGGTGGCGGTGGATCTGGAGGAGCAGACGGCCAAGCGAAAGCGCGAGCAGTACGAGTTCATCGAGAAGTACTACTACAAGAAGGCCGAGGTCGCCGCTCAGGAAGTGAAGGACGAGGCTGTCGATTTCGAGGAGGAGGCCGCCGACGAGCTCCCGGAGGTACTACTCTGTTCTGTTCTTTTTTCCTACTATGTTTTTGGGGTTTTCTCCCATGGGGTTTTCTCGTAAATTGCATGCAGCACGGATAAGATTTTGTCCAGATAGGTTATGTTTGTTGATCTGTCCCTTAGGGTTAGGATTAGTACTAGTTGTTTGGTAGATTTGGAAGGAAACCCCTTCAATCTGAAAGTTGGCATGGAACAGTAGTCATGGAGGCCTAAAATCCCTCTGTGCGTGCAATTATTTTGTGAAGATGACTAAGAATATGATTTAGAAACTGATTATGAATTAGTTCTGATGTACAAAACGGTGGATTTGTTAGGTATCACCTCTTTGATTTGTAGGATTTCCAAAACGCGGGAATAGGGAAAACGTGGGATTAGAGTGGCATGTCATCTTGAATCCTACAGGATTGTATGAGTGTTTGATTGTGCATAGGAAAAACATAGGATTCTTTCAAAGAGGTTTGAGTGGATGGAAAATTTCCTACAATTTTTTTTATTTCATGATAGTCAACAAGAGGATCAATGATTAATATGCCTGCTATGTAGTTGTAATAATTACATGAAAAGTTGACATGCAACAGTAACTATTTAGCAACGGTGCTTGAGCTTCTATAAATGGTAACTTTTACAACATGTACTCTGGAAATAACTTTGAATATTTGCTGTTGGATGAAGCCAATCCAACGGTGGACAGATGGAAAATCCCAGCATTGTTAGCCATTCGATATCTTATTTACTGCAAAACAAAAATTCCAAGAATGCGTACTATCTAGAATATTCCATTTCTAAGCTTAAGCACAATGCTCCCTATGCACGAACAACCTCATAGCACTATGTTTCTCCATTGTTCTAGAATCTTCGATACTTTAATAGTGCAAACTCTTTTCTTCTAAATGAATTGCTAATGCTTTTTAACTTTGTGAATATGAATGCATAATATGCACAAACATTATCACTTTATTAAAGAAAACACACACAAAAAAACTCCATTGCTACAGTAGCATAGCAATGTAAAATGCATCTGAAATAATTGACATTAACTATTGCTTTCACGTCCAATGCACGAGTGCCTTGATAGTACCAACAAGAGTATCAATGATGAAGAGTTTAAATCAGTAGAACCCCTGTTACAACTATGCTCTGTTCCTCAATTGTGTTAACCCATTATCTGGTTTTGCTATTCATGAAACTATGCTTCGTTCTTCAATAGTGGCAACCCATTATCTGATTTTGGTACGCATGAAACTGTGCCACATCATCGAGTCATGCATGTGGTCAGTACTGATGCATAAAGTAACAATTTAGGGCCACTGCCTGCCATTAACAACAAACATCCATTAGTTCTTCTCTTGCAGAAATCAATCCATGAAACTATGCCACATCAATAATCATGCATGCCAAGTCCATGCAACAGTATATTTCTAGCAACAAGATTTTCTCTTGCATTCTTACTATATAGAATTTTCCATTACTAAGCTTAATCACAATGCTCCATATGCACAAAGCTGATAGCACTATGTTTCTCCTTTCTTCTAGAATCTTCCATACCTTAACAGTGCAAACTTTTTCTATCTGCTTCATGATTTCCCTATAATGAAGTGGACTATGCATCTTATTTTCAATCTGATTACTAAATCTGTTGAGACCTAGTAAACAGTACATTTATTTAGTTGTTAGAAAAACTAGTTTATTTGATGAAAATCATGAAGCCATACAGCTATATTGTGAAGACATTTTCTGATTGCAATCAGTACTTCTCCTTTAATAAAGATCAGTAATTCATTGCAGAGTTTCATATGTACGCACCCTATGTAATTCTTAGCAACAAGGATGATTAATTAAATCCATAATTTCTTATGTTCGCACCCGATGTACCTCAATCCAAAATTTCTCTTTTTATACATAATTCATATGTTTTTATGTCTTCAAAATATCAAGTGAGGGAAATCTTTACTTTGTTGATGCGGTAGTTTTACTTTATAGTATGTACTCATCTAGTTTGGATATCCTTAAATTAGATAATGTCTGGTATCTCTTTATGATAAAACCAGATCATACAAATATTGTTGCAAGAAATGGTAAGAAATGATCCTGTTTTTGGAATTATCTATTTTCAGTATGAAATAAAATATGTGCTTGGATGCAGTAAAAGGATTTGTCCAACCCTAAAACCTGAACCCTTTAGTTAATTGTCAACTTAGATTGTACAAATAGGAGTAGTTCTTTAGAGGGGAGAACAGCTACACATGCAAAGCAAAGAAAAAAGAACAAGAAAGAAAACAAATAATACATCAACATATATTGCAATACATGAGGTACATGTTGTGTCAATCATCTGATTGATCATATTTTTGTATTCCTACTTTCAGAATGTACTTGATACTCTTATGAAATGCTATATTTCGGTATTCCTAATCAGACTTAGCTGTGGATCAACCAATACACAAGAAGATGACGAAGACATGGATGATAGTAAGGAGAGCAGGGGCATCAAGAGCCGCTACGTCCTCAGGAGGCCGCGGAATGGGGAAATCCCATACCGCAGTGGCTCCAACAGGCTCTACAGCGACATAGCCTGCCCCTTCTGCTGCGCGAGGATCAAGAACGACTACGACAGCCTGATCATGCATGGCACCGGTATCAGCCATGGTAATGGGAGGAACCGCAAGCCCCACGTCCGGGCTAAACATGCTGCCTTTTGTGCCTTCCTCAGGAAGTACACAAAGGGGCATCTGCCGTTCTACCTCCCGGGGCCTCCTCGTCCGGCCAAGATGCCGAGGATCTGATGCGCTGCTTGGTTGTTGCTGCTGGCCCACCCTACTTTAGACTGTTTTTATGTTATGATTGTCGTGTGATAATATACTTCTGCCCCACCGTACTGCTTGAACTTATGTGCCGGTTTATCTTTTGGGTTGCGACTGTTTACTATGATATGTTTAAGTGTTTGGTACTACATTGCTCATTTCTGTTAATGCCCAACTTTCAATGCTACATGCTTAGGTACATGCTAACAATAATAAACATGGATTTCTGAAGCAGCAGTGCCAATTTGTACATGATAGGCGCCTAATTAAGCGTCTACCCTATACTAATAAGTGTCGTTGCTTCATTAAACTATGGTTTATCTTGTAAGCACCTACCCTAAGCGCATTGCGGTCAACATTGCCTAATACCTCCACCTTGGTGATATATAGTACATTTTCTGTCTCTAACTAAAGATGCTAATGCTATATCTTCAACTGAATTTGGTATGTATTGAAATAAAGACATTCAAGTTATTTCAATAGACAGTTATACCATTATAACCGAGCTTGTATTAATAGCTGCCAAAAGTAGAGCACACAAATGTTTGCTAGGAGTACATACTGCCATTTGAAGCAAAACAAATGAGCATGCATTAGTTATTGCCAGAAATGTAGCATGCACATGATTGCCAAAAGTACCTATTGCCACTTTTTGATATGCACTCAGGATGTATAAGATATTGCCAAAAGTACATCATGCAAATGATTGGCACAATGACCTATTGGCAGTTCAAGCAAAAGAACTGAGCATGTATCCCTAATTGCCAAAAGTAGATAATGCTCATGATTGCCAAAAGTATGTACTGCAAAAGCAGAGAAGGCTCTGTTGTGGTATGTTATCATACCGTACTTTCGTACGCTCGGCAAATTTGATGGTATTAGCTGTTGTTAGCAAGCCATCTTTCACCGCCTCGTCGATGCATGCTTGATAAAGCAAGATCACCAAATCATAAATGACAAATGTATCATAAGTGCTAACTATAGTGCTACCCAGTACATACCTAAACTACCATTTGGTTGTCTTGAATGGGCTCAATATAGCTTGTGATGGTTTGCGTGGTCATCTTGATATCGAACCCACACGTTTAGCAATGGTCTTGCTATCAAATTTTAGTTTTAGCTCTTCAAGAGTTTTTGTTTTTGTAGCTTGCACTTCATCGACAACCTTCCTCGGGCGTTCACGTGATCTCCGCTTTTTTGGGGAGCTCGGGGTGTCGGGATCCTTTTGGGAGCTCGACGTGTCTGTTTTGTTGGACTTAACAGTTCCGATAATTTCTTCGAGGTCGTCTCCTGAATCCTTAGGTTGCGCTGCAACGTGGGCTTCATACGTCTCCTTCTGTACAGCGGACATCGGTGCATTCCTTAATATGATGACACATGTGAATAAAATAAAATATCCGTGCTTTTTCGCTAACTGTTATGGGGAACCTGTTTGATTCGACACGAAGCACGTTGCAATTTGAACGCAGCACGCTTGAAACTATTTTCCAGCTGAAAATTTCTATCTGTGACTAAATTTGATAAGCGGCACATATGTCAACACAGCGTTGAGGCATAAGATATTCCAAAAATAAATATAGTGTTTGACTGACCTGCTCGAAATTCTCGGTAAAATCATCACCATTCCATGTCAACATGTACTTCAGTGTGAATATCGCACATGAATGCCTGCAATGTTTAGTTTAGGTTTTAGTAAACTTGGACCCGTCGGCGAGGAATAATTTAGGATGTCGTACGTACCCATCATTCTGTTGTGGTATGTCGTCATAGCGTACTACGTCCCACTCGGTAAATTTGATGGGGTTAGCTGGTGTTACCAAGCCATCCTTCACCGCTTCGTCCATTGATATGTCTCCATCGTATCTACTTTTCCAAACTCTTTTGCCCTTGTTTTGGACTCTAGATTGCATGATTTGAATGGAACTAACCCGGACCGATGCTATTTTCAGCAGAATTGCCATGGTGTTATTTTTGTGCAGAAATAAAAGTTCTCGAAATGACCTGAAACTTCACGGAGATCAGTTTTGGAATAAATAAAAAATATTGGCAAAAGAATCAACTGAAGGGGGCCCACACCCTGTCCACAAGGGTGGAGGGCGTGGCCACCCCCCAGGGCGCGCCACCCGTTCTTGTGGGCCCCCTGGACCTCCACCGACCTCAACTCCAACTCCATATATTCACGTTTGGGGAGAAAAAAATAGGAGAGAAGGATTCATCGCGTTTTACGATACGGAGCCGCCGCCACCTCCTGATCTTCCTCGGGAGGGCAAATCTGGAGTCCGTTCGGGACTCCGGAGAGGGGAAATCATCGCCGTCATCATCATCAACCTTCCTCCATCACCAATTTCATGATGCTCACCGCCGTGCGTGAGTAATCCCATCGTAGGCTTGCTGGACGGTGATGGGTTGGATGAGATTTACCATGTAATCGAGTTAGTTTTGTTAGGGTTTGATCCCTATTATCCACTAGGTTCTAAGATTGATGTTGCTATGACTTTGCTATGCCTAATGCTTGTCACTAGGGCCCGAGTGCCATGATTTCAGATCTGAACCTATTATGTTTTCATGAATATATATGTGTTTTTGATCCTATCTTGCAAGTTATAGTCACCTACTACGTGTTATGATCCGGCAATCCCGGAGTGACAATAGTCGGGACACCTCCCGGTGATGACCGTAGTTTGAGGAGTTCATGTATTCACTAAGTGCTAATGCTTTGGTCCGGTTCTCTATTAAAAGGAGGCCTTAATATCCCTTAGCTTCCATTAGGACCCCGCTGCCATGGGAGGGTAGGACAAAAGTTGTCATGCAAGTTCTTTTCCATAAGCACGTATGACTATATTCGGAATACATGCCTACCTTATATTGATGAATTGGAGCTAGTTCTGTGTCACCCTATGTTATAACTGTTGCATGATGAATGCCATCCGACATAATTATCCATCATTGATCCATTGCCTACGAGCTTTTCACATATTGATCTTTGCTAAGTTACTTTTCCGTTGCCACTGTTACAATTGCTACAAAACTGCTACTGTTACTTTTGCCACCGTTACCATTACTTCCATACTACTTTGCTACTAAAAACTTTGCTGCAGATATTAAGTCTTTTAGGTGTGGTTGAATTGACAACTCAGCTGCTAATACTTGAGAATATTCTTTGGCTCCCCTTGTGTCGAATCAATAAATTTGGGTTGAATACTCTACCCTTGAAAACTGTTGCGATCCCCTATACTTGTGGGTTATCAAGACCTTTTTCTGGCGCCGTTGCCGGAGAGCATAGCTCTATTCTCTGAGTCACTTGGGATTTATATCTGTTGATCATTATGAAGAATTTGAAAGATACTAGAACCAAGATTTTTTCCTCTACTACGAGGGGAGGTAAGGAACTGCCATCTAGCTCTGCACTTGATTCACCTTCTGTTTTGAGTAAGCTTGCGACACCTACACCTGCTAGTAATTCTGATATGTCGCAAGTAATTGATGATGCCACTTCTGCTATGCATGATGCTAATGATGATACTACTGCTTTGCTTGATAACACTGTGCCACTAGGTGAATTTCTTGATGAACAACTTGCTAGGGTTAGAGAGAATGAAATTGCTGGAACTGATGATATTATTGAAACTAAAGATTATGATTCTCCCCCTAGATATGAATTGCCTGTTGTACCTGAGGGTTATGTTATGGATGAAGAAACTGCTAGAGACTTCTTTGCTTGCAATGATAGAGAAGATCTTAAGAAATTGCTAGCTAAGCTGAAAGAAAAATCCTTGAATGCAAGAATGAAATATGATCCCAATTTTGCTACTTCACCTATCTTTGTTACTGATAAGGATTATGAATTCTCTGTCGATCTTGAGTTAATTACTTTGGTTGAATCTGATCCCTTCTATGATTATGAATCTAAAACAGTTGTGGCACATCTTACTAAACTGAATGATATAGCCACCCTATTTGCTCATGAGGAAAAAATCCACTACTATTATATTCTTAAATTGTTTCCTTTCTCGTTAAAGGGTGATGCTAAGTTATGGTTTAATTCTCTTGCTCCTGGTTGTGTGCGTAGTCCCCAGGATATGATATATTACTTCTCTCAAAAATATTTCCCTGCTCATAAGAAACAAGCTGCCTTACAGGAAATATTTAACTTTGTGCAATCTGAAGAAGAGAGTCTCCCGCAAGCTTGGGGGAGGCTTCTCCAGTTACACTAGTAGAAAACAGGGCTTTGGTCCAGGCCTGAAAAGGGCATTAATCCCGGTTCACTCACGAACCCAGACCAAAGGGGGCATCAGTCCCAGTTCGTGAGGCCAGGGCACCGGCCGGGCCTCGGGGGCCATTGGTCCCTGTTCATCTGACACCTTTGGTCCCGGTTCCAGACACGAACCGGGACCAATGGGCCTCGCTCCTGGCCCACAACCTTTAGTCCCGGTTGGTGGCTAGAACCAGGACCAAAAGTGGTCCTTTAGTCCCGGTTTTAGCCACCAACCGGGACTAAAGAGAGGCCTATATAAACCCCCTGCCCGCGAGCAGAGCAGTGCACACTGCTCTATTTTTTTGGCCGGCCGTGGGAGAGCTTTGTGGTGCTCTAGCTCACCTCCTATGCACATGAGGTGTTCGATGAAATGCCCGAGCCACACTTAAGCTTTCTCCTCTTGAAGCTCTTTATCCAAACTCCATTTTCCTCAAGATTTGTCTAGGTTTGGCGGTCCGTCCTGTCCCGTCCCCGTCCTCACCGCCGTCGATCGCCCGCGCCGATCTCGTCGCCGGCACCACCGTGGTGAGCCTCTTGTTCTTATCTTCTTTGTAAAAGAAAAAAAATTCTTACTTGTATGATTTAGATTGATACTTGTATAATTTTCTTACTTTTATTATTGTTTGTTATTATATAGTGCGATGGTTTTGGTATCCGCCCCCGTCGGCCCTTGTCCTGTCTATGATTCGGATGTGGTATATATTATCTTTTATAACTATTTGTTTCATTTAGTGTTTATGATAATTATGCCGACCAACGTGACATAGATGTTTTATCTAGGAGGTATGTGAATCAGAAATTCCAACCGACCCTCTTGTCGAGAGGTTAAATTTAGTTGAAAAAGAAAACAATTACTTGAAGAAAAAATTGAAAAGAATTGAGGAGGAGAAGATGGCATTGGAGTTGCATGTTGCGGATATCGTCGATGATCACAAGATCAAGATGGATAAAATGTGCTTGAATATTAGAAAGATTAAAAAATATGCTATTCATACTTAGGCTTGGTATCATTATGCCGTTGGATCAATTGTTACCTTAGTTGCGATTATGATTGCATTTGTTGTTGCATTGAAATGGTTTAATTAGATGCTCTAGAGGGCTATATGTTGTTCAATGAGAACTATGTATGAACTTTATGTATTTATTTTTTCAGTAGTAACATTTGATCACTACTGTACTTTGGTTTTAATGTGATGATGAACTTCTATTAATTTGGTCACTTCTGTATTCATGATGTTCTGTAATGGTTTTTGACACACTTAATTATATATAATGCACGCAGATGAACCGGCAATGGATGTACGGTGACAGACGCACCTCCGAGTACATTAAGGGCGTGCATAATTTTCTTGAAGTGGCTGAGGCAAACAAGCAGAATGGTTTTATGTGTTGTCCATGCCCTATATGTGGGAATATGAAGTCTTACTCTGACTCGAAAACCCTTCGCACCCACCTGCTTTATAAGGGTTTCATGCCACACTATAATGTTTGGACCAAGCACGGAGAAATAGGGGTTATGATGGAAGACAGTGAAGAAGAAGAGGATGATGGCAACTATGTGCCCCCTGAATACGGTGATGCTGCAACGGGGGAAGCTAAAGATCAAGAGGAACCAGACGATGTGCCCGATGATGATCTTCGCCGAGTCATTGTTGATGCAAAGAGACAATGCGAAAGTGAAAAGGAGAAGTTGAAGTTCGATCGCATGTTAGAGGATCACAAAAAAGGGTTGTACCCCAATTGCGAAGATGGCAACACAAAGCTCGGTACCACACTGGAATTGCTGCTGTGGAAGGCAGAGAATGGTGTACCTGACAAAGGATTTGAGAAGCTACTGAAAATATTGAAGAAGAAGCTTCCAAAGGATAACGAATTGCCCGACAGTACGTACACAGCAAAGAAGGTTGTATGCCCTCTAGGATTGGAGGTGCAGAAGATACATGCATGCCCTAATGACTGCATCCTCTACCACGGTGCGTACGAGGATTTGAACACATGCCCGGTATGTAGTGCATTGCGGTATAAGATCAGATGAGATGACCCTGGTGATGTTGACGGCGAGCGCCCCAGGAAGAGGGTTCCTGCCAAGGTGATGTGGTATGCTCCTATAATACCACGGTTGAAACGTCTTTTCAGAAACAAAGAGCATGCCAAGTTGATGCGATGGCACAAAGAGGACCATAAGAAAGATGGGAAGTTGAGAGCACCCGCTGACGGGTTGTAGTGGATAAAAATTGAGAGAAAGTGGGGGGACTTTGCAGGTGACGCAAGGAACGTATGGTTTGGTTTAAGCGCGGATGGCATTAATCCTTTTGGGGAGCAGAGCAGCAATCATAGCACCTGGCCCGTGACTCTATGTATCTATAACCTTCCTCCTTGGTTGTGCATGAAGCGGAAGTTCATTAAGATGCCAGTTCTCATCCAAGGCCCTAAGCAACCCGGCAACGACATTGATGTGTACCTAAGGCCATTAGTTGAAGAACTTTTACAGCTGTGGAATGGAAAAGGTGTACGTGTGTGGGATGAGCAAGACTAGCAGGAATTTGACCTACATCCGTAGCTGTTTGTAACCATCAATGATTGGCCTGCTCTCAGTAACCTTTCAGGACAGACAAACAAGGGATACCACGCATGCACACACTGTTTAGTTGACACCGAAAGTATATATTTGGACAAATGCAGGAAGAATGTGTACCTGGGGCATCGTCGATTTCTTCCGACCAACCATCAATGTCGAAAGAAAGGCAAGCATTTCAAAGGCGAGGCAGATCACCGGAGGAAGCCCGCCGTCCGTACCGGTGATCACATACTTGCTATGGTCAATGATTTACAAGTAATCTTTGGAAAGGGTCACGGCGGACTATCTGTTCCGAATGACGCCTAGGGACGCGCACCCATGTGGAAGAAGAAATCTATATTTTGGGACCTACCCTATTGGAAAGACCTAGAGGTCCGCTCTGCAATCGACGTAATGCACGTGACGAAGAATCTTTGCGTGAGCCTGCTAGGCTTCTTGGGTGTGTATGGTAAGACGAAAGATACACCGAAGGCACGGGAGGACCAGCAACGTGTGCACGAAAAAGATGGCATGCCTCCAAAGCAGTATGAAGGTCCTGCCAGCTACGCTCTTACCAAAGAAGAGAAGGAAATCTTCTTTGAATGCCTGCTCAGTATGAAGGTCCCGTCTGGCTTCTCGTCCAATATAAAGGGAATGATAAATATGGCAGAGAAAAAGTTCCAGAACCTAAAGTCTCATGACTGCCACGTGATTATGACGCAACTGCTTTCGGTTGCATTGAGGGGGCTTCTACCGGAAAACGTTCGACTAGCCATTGTGAAGCTATGTGCATTCCTCAATGCAATCTCTCAGAAGGCGATCGATCCAGAAATCCTACCAAGGTTAAGGAGTGATCTGGCGCAATGTCTTGTCAGTTTCGAGCTGGTGTTCCCACCATCTTTCTTCAATATCATGATGCACGTCCTAGTTCATCTAGTCGAGGAGATTGCCATTTTGGGCCCTGTATTTCTACACAATATGTTCCCCTTTGAGAGGTTCATGGGAGTCTTAAAGGAATATGTTCGTAACCGCGCTAGGCCAGAAGGAAGCATCTCCATGGGCCATCAAATAGAGGATGCCATTGGGTTTTGTGTTGACTTCATTCCTGACCTTAAGAAGATTGGTCTCCCTCAATCGCGGTATGAGGGGAGACTGACTGGAAAAGGTACTCTAGGAGCGGACTCAATAATTTGTAGGGACGGGCATTCTTGGTCTCAGGCACACTACACAGTTCTACAGAATTCTACCTTGGTGACCCCGTATGTTGATGAACACAAGAATATTCTACGCTCCAAACACCCGGAGCAGTGTGACGACTGGATTACATGTGAACACATCAGGACTTTCGGCAGTTGGTTGCAAACACGTCTCATGGGTGACAATACTATTTCTAATGAGCTATTCTCGTTGGCCAGGGGACCATCTTCGACTGTATTGACTTACAAAGGGTACGAGATAAATGGGAATACATTTTACACGATCGCCCAAGATCAAAAGAGTACCAACCAAAATAGTGGTGTCCGCTTTGATGCAGCAACCAAGAGGGGAAAGGTCGACACATATTACGGTTACATATTGGACATATGGGAACTTGACTATGGACATTGTTTTAAGGTCCCTTTGTTTCAGTGCAAATGGGTCAATCTGTCAGGAGGCGGGGTACAGGTAGACCCACAGTACGGAATGACAACAGTGGATCTGAACAATCTTGGGTACACAGACGAACCATTCGTCCTAGCCAATGATGTGGCGCAGGTTTTCTATGTGAAGGACATGTCTACCAAACTGAGAAAAAGAAAAGATAAGGAAGCGAATACATCATACGATGAGCCAAAGCGCCACATAGTTCTTTCAGGAAAAAGAGACATCGTGGGAGTGGAGGGCAAGACAGACATGTCTGATGATTATGAAAAGTTTCATGAAATTCCTCCCTTCAAAGTCAAGGCTGACCCAAGCACCCTGTTAAACGATGAAGATTATCCATGGTTACGGCGCAATAAGCAAAGGACACAAGTGAAGAAAAAGTGAAGACATTCTCTCCACAACTATTATGATGATGCCTTTGATCTAGAATATCACTGCAGTTACATGTGAAGAAATGAAATGCCTTTTGTAACAGATGAGTTTTCGTATGAAACCCTGATACTTCGAAAGAGATTGTCCGTTTTGTACACGAAGTGCATCCAGCTTTTGCCGTAACCCTCTCAACTTTTTATAACATGCTATGTGGGTGAAATGATGATACCATGCCAACTTTCAACCTTTTCAGAGTTCATTTGTAGTGCTTTTCAATTTTAGGGTCATTTAGCTTAAAAAATCATTAAATGCATGAAAAATACCAAATAAAGTCTGAAAGGGTTGAAAATTGATGATGTGGATTTGAATGGTGCATTTTGAACACACAAAAAGTCTGGAGTTCAAATAAGTTCAAAAAAATGAAATCCCTTTGTAACAGATGCGTTTTCGTCCGAAACCCTGATACTTCGAAAGAGATTGTCCATTTTGTACACGAAGTGCATCCAGTTTTTGCTGTAACCCTCTCAACTTTTTATAACATGCTATGTGGGTGAAATGATGATACCATGCCAACTTTCAATTGTAGTGCTTTTCAATTTCAGGGTCATTTAGCTAAAAAAATAAGTAAATGCATGAAAAATACCAAATGAAGTCAGAAAGGGTTGAAAATTGATGATGTGGCTTTGAATGGTTCATTTTGAACACACAAAAAGTCTGGAGTTCAAATAAGTTCAAAAAAAAGAAATACCTTTGGTACACACATATTTTTCGTCCGAAACCTGATACTTCTGAAGAGATTGTCCGTTTTGTACAGAAGTGCTCCAGTTTTCCGTAACCCTCTCAACTTTTTATAACATGCTATGTGGGTTAAATGATGATACCATGCCACCTTTCAACCTTTTCAGAGTTCATTTGTAGTGCTTTTCAATTTCAGGGTCATTTAGCTAAAAAAAACCCTTAAATGCATGAAATACCAAATGAGTCAGAAAGGGTGGAAATTGATGATGTGGCTTTGAATGGTGCATTTTGAACACACAAAAAGTCTGGAGTTCAAATAGTTCAAAAAAATGAATCCCTTTGTAACAGATGAGTTTTTGTCCGAAACCCAGATACTTCGAAAGAGATTGTCCATTTTGTACATGAAGTGCATCCAGTTTTTGCCTTAACCCTCTCAACTTTTTAGCACATGCTATGTGGGTGAAATGATGATACCATGCCAACTTTCAACCTTTTCAGAGTTCATTTGTAGTGCTTTTCAATTTCAGGGTCATTTAGCTCAAAGAATGAACTAATAGCAAAAAGAATGAACTAGAAAACTTTTACGAAACTAAAAATTTCAATTAAAATATTCTGTTATGATCAACTAAAAACAAACTATAATATTCTTCAATAGCAAAAAGAATCAACTAAAAAGCTTTTATAAAACTCTAATAGCAAAAGGAATCAACTAAAAAGCTTTTATAAACCTCTAGTATTTTTGAAACTAAAATTATATAAATTTATGCAACTAAAATTATCAAAGTATTTTTTCTCTAACAAACATTAATAGCAAAAAGAATTTTCATATATAAAGAATTTTTTTGTTAGGAACTTTAATAGCAAACTAAAATAACAAAATCTGTTTTTGATTAAAACAGGCATTTAAAATAACCTAAAAATTACCAAATTGAATATAATGATAAAACACAGTAATATTAAATAGCAGGAAAAAGAATCACTCAAAAATCTATTTTTATAGTAAAGTTATTCACAAACTAGTGATTCACACAAATTTAAAAGAATTCAAATTTGAAAACTAATGGCACTAACAGAAAGTTTATAATTTTTGTGACCTAAAAGCAAAAAGAATCACTGAAAAACTGTAAGTATTGAGCTGTAAGTAGAAACAAAAAAAAATAAAGCAAAAAAGAAAACAAAAAAACAGAAGAAAAAAAATGCCGCCTACTATGCCACCACGGCTTGAATACAACTAGAAACCCAGCTAGTTGGGCCAGGATTCAGGCCCGCAGCAGGCCCAGTAGGCCCACAGACATAGCAGTGTGAGATTAGGCCCGTAGGCCTGCGGTTCAGAGGAGAGATGGCACAACCGTGCTTATAAACAAGTGCCTATGCCTCTCAGCTAGCGAGGTGGGACTAAACATCCAACCGCACCACGGCTATGCCAGTCCTTTCGTCCCGATTGGTGGCAGGAACCGGGACCAATGCCCCCCTTTGGTCCCGGTTCGTGGCACCAACCGGGACCAATGCCAACCTTTGGTCCCGGTTCATGCCACCAACCGGGACCAAAGGGTTGTGCTTCCCGCCCTTTCGCCTGGCCAAAACAGACCTTTGGTCCCGGTTGGTGGCACGAACCGGGACCAAAGGGTGGCATTGGTCCCGGTTGGTGCCACGAACCGGGACCAAAGGTGTGGCTATATAAGCCAACACTTAGGAAAATTTCCGCAAGTGCTCCCATTCTCCCCCGACGCCGCCAGGCCGCTCCTCGTCGCCGCGCCCTGCCCCGTCGCCGCCCGATCCTCGTCGCCTTTCGCCGTCGCCGACGCCTCCCCGACGTCGCCTAGCTCAACGCCAGGCTGCCCTGTCATCGTCGCCCGTGCCCCGTCGTCCCCGTCGCCGTCGTCGCCGTCGCCCGTGCCCTGTCGTCGCCGTCGTCTTCCCCGAGCCCGCGCCCCTGCCCCCGCCCCTGCTGCCCTGCCCCCGAGCGCGCTCGGCCGCGCGCGCCCCTGCCCCGGCCCGCCCCCACCATCGCCGTCACCGTCGCCGTCGCCGTGCCATCGCCGCCCCACCGTCGTCGTCGCCGTGCCATCGCCGCCCCCGCTGTGAGCCACCGTCGCCCCGGCTCTGTGCATTTTTTTATATATGTTGAATTTTTTATATGATGATTTTTTTGTTCATATATAATGTATATATGTATGTGGCTATATGTATGTATGGATGTTCATATATGTATTAATTTTTTTCATAGCATTTTTTTGTTCATATATGTATTTTTTTTGTTCATATGTGTATTAATTTTTTTGTTCATAGCATTTTTTTGTTCATATATGTATTTTTTTTAAATAGCATTTTTTTCCATGTATATATGTATGTGGCTATGTATGTATAGATGGATATCATTTTTTTCCATGTATGTATGTCGGTGTCGATATACCCCCTCCCCGCTAACTTCGACATGAGGGGGGGGGGTCGATATACCCCCTCCCCGATAACTTCGACATGAGGGGGGGGGGTCGATATACCCCCTCCCCGATAACATTTTTTTTTCTAAGTTACTAAGGTAAAATGTTCACCCCCTCTCGATATACCGGGCGACGAACTCTCGAGGCCATCCAAACCCTAAAAAAAAGCGTTATCGATCTCCTACCCCCTCCCGCCCCTACCCGACAAACTCTCGAGGCCACCCAAACCACTAGAAGAAAACTCCGGTAACTTCGACCTGAGGGGGGACGTCGATCAACCCCCTCTCGCCCGAACAAGTCTATGTATCATTTTATATCGCAGTGGATATATATCAAAGTTTGATCATATGTCAAAATTTGAATTTTGACATATGCAACATTTGATCATATATCAAAGTTTGATCATATATCAAAGTTTGATCATATGTCAAAGTTTGAATTTTGACATATGCAACATTTGACATATGCAACTTTTGC
The DNA here is from genome assembly GCA_011799875.1 of Thinopyrum elongatum. NCBI lineage: Eukaryota > Viridiplantae > Streptophyta > Magnoliopsida > Poales > Poaceae > Thinopyrum > Thinopyrum elongatum. The sequence goes on from CM022301.1 coordinate 561,569,956, forward strand.
CATAGATTTATCAAGAATGCCCCCATTATGGATGTGCACAAGTTGATCCAATTTTTTCTGATCTCATCTATATATATATTCTTCTATATGTCACGTTGTCTGTCAAAGTATTGAAGAAATCCATGGCTTCATCATTAGCCGGAAGTAACAGGCGTATGATGCTACGAAGCTCTTCAAAGTTGTTTTGGAACGGAGTTCCGGATAGAATAATTCGCTTTTTGGTACGAATTTCAGCAAAGGCCTTACAAATAGCGATATTCGGAAGGCTCTTGCTGAACTTCGTACCAAAAAACTAATTATCCTATCCAGGACTCCGTTCCAAAACAATTTTGAAGAGCTTCGTACCATTATGCGCCTGTTACTTCCGGCTAATGATGAAGCCATGGTTTTCTTGAATCCTTTGACACTAGACGACATGACATATAGAAGGGTAGATGAGATCAGGAAAAATATGGACCATTTTCTGCACATCCAGAATGGCGCCATTTTGTTAAATCCCTTAAAGGTTAAGAGAATCCCCCCTCTCGCTCGACCAAACCCTAGAAGCGTTGCCGAGGCCACCCCAAACCCTAGAAGCATCGAGGCCACCCAAAATTACCAAGTTAAAAGAGCGTTGTCGAGGCCACCCCAAACCCTAGAAGCGTTGTCGAGGCCACCCCAAACCGTAGAAGCGTCGAGGCCACTAATATGATTCCTTGTTGTGATTAGCTAGCTAGGTCTATGTTTGCCACTAATATATCCATCTCTCATGTTTGTATATTAATTGCCATGTTGTAATATTTGCAGAAACTATGGAGCAAAGAGACTTGGAACAAGAACAGTTGTTGGGGGACATAATCCTCGGCGGAGGTGATGTCTTGTCGTTTCTCAACGACGCCGATGGTCAGGAAGGAGAGGATGACGGCTCCGGTGATCGAACAATGGAGGATGAAGGACATGATCATGATGGCTCCGGTGACCGAATGCCGGAGGAAGAAGGAGACCATGATGACGGCTCCGGTGATCGAACGGAGGAGGGAGCTGTTGCAAAGTCCGGCGAGGTATATATATTAATTAAGCCTGTGCTGACTAGCTAATTGATGCATTAATTGTTTTGGTATGTACATATATTAAGTCTTCTTTCTTCTTTTATAGCCGTCCGGATCGAGCCAAACTTCGGTAATGAGACGAGGCCCGAAGAAAAGGTTGCGCCAGGATGAAAGGTTCACGATCACAGCACTCACGGACGATGGCCTACCGATTGAACCCAAGCAGACCAAGGACGCATTTTCTGCTCAGTGTGGAGCTATTGTTAGGGACAGCATCCCGATCAGCGTCAAGCAATGGAATAAGCCTAAGGACGACGACCCTGAAGTTTCTTATGTCACCGATAGACAGAAAGATGATCTTTGGACCTCGCTGAAGGCAAATTTCACCCTACCGCCAGAGGCGGATCCGAATAAGCCAGTTATAGAGCCACTGGTCAAGGCGTGTGCTCTTAAGAAGATGGCAAATCTATTCAGGAGGTGGAAGAATGAGTTGAAATCAAAGTTTGTCGACAAAGGGAAGACTCCAGAATTCACCGGCCGATTTGAGAAGATAAGAGATCACTGGCCCGCATTTGTGGCCTACAAGACATCGGACAAGAGTAAGAAAATGTCAGAGACAAACAAGATAAATGCTGCGAAGAAGCTGTATCACCATCACACGGGGTCAGGTGGCTACCTCAAAGCCTGACCGTTGTGGGAAAAAGCTGAGCAAGACCTGCTTGCTAAAGGGGTCGAACCACAAACATTGAACTGGCCAGACCGTTCAAGGACTTGGTTCTTCAGGGTTGGGGGAACTTTGGACCATGAAACAGGGAAGTGCCGTTGGACAGACGAGCAACTTGCAATACCTGTCAAGAAGCTTCAGAAGTATATCACCGCAGCGCAGGAAGGGACGTTCATTCCCGACAGATAGAAGGACGAGCTGACTGAGGCCCTCGGGAATCCTTAGCACCCTGGACGAACACGAGGCACACCAGGCTCCGTTCCGTGTGTGGTTGGGTTTGCCGGCGCAGGCGGTTCCAGTAGCCGGGAGAGAAAGAGGAAAGCGGAGCTGAGCGAAATGCATAAGCTCAATGCAAGACTAGTAAAGCTAGAGCAACTTGCAGCTGCCGGCCAACCATCTCAGCGGCACGAAGATCCTGCCCAAGAAGCTAGCCCACCATCTCAGCGGAGAAGCATGGTGGCTTCCACGGAGCTCGTTCAGCCGGATTTCTCGGCTCCTAGCTACCCCGTGGATACTATCACGGAGGCTCAACATTGCCAGCTTATGACGAAATGGCAGAACCTCACTTTGAAGGCGACTGTCGGCTCTGTTGCACCTCCTCAACCTGACGGAACTTTTCACTGCCGTCCGATTCCACATGGCTATGCTGTTGTGATGGTGGATGAAGTAATGGAGGGATTTGATGAGCTCGAGCTTGATCACCCTACAGGTGAAGGGGAGAATCAGCTGGGTTATGCTCTGAGGACTACATGTCTATGGCGGAAGGAGTACATCAAGCTTCCAAACTGGACGCCTCCGCCTCCTCCTGCTCCTCCGGCGAGTCAGGGCACTCCGCCTCCGCCTCCTCCTCCTCCTCCGGTGAGTCAGGGCACTCCGCCTCCGCCTCTTCCTCCTCCTTCGGTGAGTCAGGGCACTCCGCCTCCTCCTCCTCCTCCGGCAAGTGATCAGGGCACTCCGCCTCCTCCGCCTCGTCAGCAACAGCGGAATAGAGCCGCCGCCGCTCCGGCGGCTAGCAGTACAAGCAGAGGCGGGAAGCAATTCAGATACGGTCCATCTCTCAAGCCTTTGGAAAAGTTACCATATGAGAGGACCGACGAGGAAACCGCGAAAATCAGTGCTGCCGAAGTGCAAGAACATTTTGCATGAAAACCTCCACCTCCGAAGGAGACGATAGATCCGGTGAAACTGAAGCGCGCTATCGATGCCCTGAAGCGACCACCACCGTCTCTGCCACAATCCAACTATGAGCGCATTATTGAAAGGACATATAAGGAAGCGGAGCGGCCGGGAAGTACTTGCATGCATGCAAGGTTAGCAGAACGAAGAAGTGGGAAAAATATTCCCCAGCTCGGCAAACAGGTGAACCAATCGTGCCCCCCGCTCAAGGTGTCTAGCGATATCGTCGCTAATTACCTGAGCGATGATGTAGAGTTTGAAATAATGGAGGTGGACAAATTCAGATACCAGTACGGGCAGCCTCTTGTCAAACCTGATCATCCTCCTGTAACAACGATGATGCGAAGATTCCATGAATGGTACATGAAAACCTGCAGTGAGTCTGGGAAGGATACTTTGACGCCGAGAATTAAAGAGGAGCATGACCTTGTTGGAATGGATCAGTTGTCTGTTGAATTTGATGAGTTATTCCAATTATACAATCAAAAGGCCCTCGACAAAACACTCATGACTTGCTACTTTCTGTAAGTACTACTTTTGTAATTAAGTCTCTATATATAGCTCAGCTCTTTCATTGCATGTATATATAATTATCCTCACTATATTATGTAGATTGAAGATCGTGGAATGCAGAAAAGCACAAATCTATGACATTGGGTTCATTAACCCAAATATCATACATGAATGGACGGTTCAAAAGAATGTCATAGAAACCGAGGACAACTTGCTACAATAGTTGCTTAAAAATCAAAACAAAGAGAAAATACTCTTTCCTTACAACTTCAAGTGAGTGTTATTGTCTTGTGCATATTCGGTTTCCCTTATTACTCGAGGTTATAGTAATGTAATTGATGAGTTATGCATACGTGCGCAGGTTCCACTTTATTCTGCTAGAGATTAAGCTTGAGCGGGGAGTAGTAACAGTCTTAGGCTCGAGACGAAAAGATCCCCAGGAGTATGCGGACATGACTGAAATGCTCCAGAAGTAAGTTCAATCGATCATTATCGCACCGTATCGGCAACTTTATTCATTTCCTGATATCAAGTAATTATTTTCTTTGTCTGGCAGGGTTTGGAAAGAGTTCACGGGAATTGTTCCGGCACTGCCGAGGGAGCTGCAATTTACACACCCAAAAGTAAGTACTACTAGCTAGTTCCGCGCATCTCCCATTGATTCTAGTTTCATCAATACCATTTATAATGCTTGATTATTAGTTTGATTGAACTCTATTTCTCGTAAAGTGCTTGTGGCAGGAAGCCGGGAATGATTTTTGTGGATACTACGTTTGCGAGTTCATCTACAACGCGATGACCTCTAAGCGGGGCTACTCTGAAAAACAATATGAAGTGCGTAAGCAATAATATTCACAATTTTATTTTATTACCATCATTTGTGTTGATTTTCATTCATATATATGTATTGACCCCCTTCTTCAAATTAGTTGTGGCAGATGCGGGATGAACTCCTACCACATGATCGCATACAAGCAATTCAAGAGGAATTGGCGGGATTCTTTCTTGACCACGTCATAAATAAAGCCGGAGATACCATGTGGAATTTGACATTAGATGTTAGGGATTGTACGTTAGAGATCTTATATTGTATATATGTAGCTAGTAGCGTCGGATAGATATACGAAAACTTGTTGTTCGACCAATCTCTCGGAGAAAGAGAGGTCGATCACTTCTCTCTGTATATGTTCATGACGATCTTGTGTACTTAATGGTTCCTTCATTTGCTTACTAGCTAGCGTGTCGAGTTCTCTCTATACGTATAGTAGCTAGCGTCGACCAAGCATGGAGAAAGAGAGGACATTTCTCTCTATTAGCTAGCTAACACAATATGAAACCCCTAAATTAACCCTCCAACCCCCCCCCCTTTAGAAAAAAAAACAAAAACCCCAGCTCCTGCCAAATGCTGACGCGTGGATGCCTTTTGGTCCCGGTTGGTGTTACCAACCGGGACTAAAGGTCCTCCTGCCTGGGCTCCCCGCAGCGGCCACGTGGAGCCCCTTCTGTCCCGGTTCATAAGCGAACCGGGACTAAAGGTTTTGGGCTTTAGTCCCGACCCTTTAGTCCCGGTTCCAGAACCGGGGCTAATGGGCCTCTGGAACCGGGACAAATGGGCCGTTTTCTACTAGTGTTACTTAATGCTTTGCCTGATCATCCTCTCAAGAAAAATGAAATACTTGATATCTTTTATAATGGACTAACCGATGTTTCTAGGGACTGCCTAGATAGTTGTGCTGGTTGTATTTTCAGGGAACGAACTATTGAGCAAGCTGAATTGCTATTGAATAATATATTGAGTAATGATAATGATTGGACACTTCCTGAACCAACTCCTAAGCCAACTCCAAAGAAAAGAGGTATTCTATTTCTCAGTCCTGAAGATATGCAAGAGGCAAAGAAATCTATGAAAGAAAAAGGTATTAAAGCTGAAGATGTTATGAATCTACTGCCTATTGAAGAAATACATGGTCTTGATAACCCGACACAGGTAGTAGAGGTAAACTCTCTTTATAGATTTGATGAAGGTGATATTCCTCATAATAAGTCTGCTAGTCAATGCTTGGATGAGTTTGATAATTTTATTGTTAAACAAGAAAATTTCAATGCTTATGTTAGTAGACAATTAAAACGTAATGCTCACATGCTTGACCACTTGGGTGATTATATGTGTAGAAATGTTAATGATCTTAAGCTTATTAGTAAACCTGCTTCCATGGTTACAACTCAAGTAGAACAAGTGTAACACCCCAAAAATTTGACCATGTTTTATTAATAAAAATTTCGCCAGGAAATTATTTTTTTTAAATTTTTTTGGATTGTCTTCTGATTTCAGAACCACTCTTTTCTTCTGAATTGTGGAGTTTTTCCTCCAAACAGAAACTTTTCAAAAAAAATGTTGTTGGACTTAAGTACCAACTCAGAGAACTTTCATTTTGATATCTCCAGCGAGAGCTTTTTTTTTAATATTATTTTACCAAAACTTTATCTCTTTTAGAATGACATTTAATTCTTTTAAGAGCCTCTTTTGCACTGCAACCATTTGATAACTTCATTTAAAGATTCCACAAAAATTTGGGGGTGACATGTGATGTCCCTGGATCACTTTTATTCAAAAACCCAGACATGTGTTTTGAAAAATTTGAGCAAACCATCCTCATCTTCATTTTGGTTCAGTTTGGTGATTTGTACTGCAACCATATTTTATTTTGCTCTAGTAATCTTGGGATTTTTTCTGCTTGTAGTCCACCCTACCAAACCCTTAAGTCCAGAAGATTGGACCCATTAGAGGATTTTAAACGCATGCAATAATGGCATTCATTTTCTGTCCAGATTTGGTTTTCTCAAAAACTTGCGCTAGGAAGTTTTTGCTTTTGTCAAACTAACCTTGCCACCCTCTTTATCATCTAAAGAGAGCCCAACCTGGAGAATTTGGCCACCAGTAGAATTGCCTTGATGCCCTTGGCATTCTGTCGAACACCTTGTGTTCATGAACAGATTTGGCATGGAGTCAGGTTTGCATTGTAAACTTGCCCCTCTGGACCAACCAACATGTCCACTAATCTCCTAGATACCTCTAACCTAGCCCTGTTAATTTCCAGCCTCACCCAAGCCCTCTAGGCCACCCAGGCTTTCTGTCGAGCATGTAACGTGCGTGCTCTGGGCGCGCCCAGAGCGCACGTTTTGCACGCGCGCGCAACCAAGCCGCCGCATCCTGCCCCTGGCCTTTGCTCGCCCGCAGGGCCGTGCCCCGTTCTCATCCACTCGCCCGTGCCACTCTGCTACCTCTGGCACCCCGCAGCGCCACCGCAGCAAGCCCCTTGGCGGCAAGCCTGCGGCCGCAGCAAGCTTCTGCCATGGACAGCGCCGCCCGAGCCTTCCCCGCGCGCCAGCTACCCTCTAGAACAGCTCGAGCTCATCCGCGAGCTCGTTGGTTAGCGCCGACCAGCGCCACGTCGCCCTGCTAGCAACAGAGCGGAGGTTCACCGGCGTTCTTATCCGCAGCCGCGGAACCGACCTAGCCGTGCTATAAATAGGAGCCCCCGAGCCCCAGCCGAGGCTTGAGCCCCCCTGGACCCTCAGGCCTCTCCCCCTCGCACAAATTTAGCCGGAGCCGCCCGTACTGCCCCACTCTGGTCACAGCGCTGCCGCCAGCCTCCGGCAAAATTCAGGCGAATCCGAACCTCAGCCATCCCACCCTGGCCTCTGCTAGCTCCACCAAGACCTCTCGAACCCACTCCCTCTGCTTAATTGCGCCATTACAGCCATAGGCCGATGCCGTGTTCGCCGGAGCTCTTTGTCCACCATGGATGAAGGGGTGCTCACCCCCGAGCTCCCTAGCGGTCCTTTTTCTCTCCAGAGGATGGGGCCATCCCTCCTGAGCACGCCGGTGTGCAGAGCTCCGGGAGAGGTGCCCCCTAGCGTTGGCAATCATCGTCGGAGTCGGCCTCTGCCTCTGGCCAGGAGCACGCGTGAGGAGGAAGACAAACCCGACAGGTGGGCCCCACCTGTCGGTGTCACAACCCAACCGCCAGTGGCGCTGGCCCTCGAGTACGTCTTCTTCGCGAGTAAGCGTATTACTGGATATACGTTTTCCATTTCTGGAAAACGTATTCTTCCCCGAAACGTTTTTTCTCTGTTTATTTTAAAAACAGAGTTTTGACCAGACTTTGACTGGCTATAACTTTTAAAATACAACTCCGTTTGACTTGATTCTTTTTCTGTTGATTCTCAAATTTTGTCTAGATTATTTTCATATTTATTTGAAAATTTTCTGAACAACTTTTTTATAGTGTTTTTGAATGGCGTGTTGATTCAAATATTTTCAAAAATAGGAAATGGAGAGGGAAGCAACCTTCAAAAGTTTTGTGGTGCACCCTTCCTCTCCACACACTAAAGGCAAGCATTATGAACCCTGGCATAATATTTGTTGTGTGTTGTTTGATGCGAATACAACACCACCTTGACATGAAGTATTCGTTATTTTATGTGATGAAATGATCATACTCATGAGTGCATGATGAAGATTCCTTGCTGTTGGAAATTGATATGCTTGTGACAGTATCCACCCTCGTACACCTTTCATGCCTACTGGAAGGAATCTGGGAAAGTCTCTGTCTTGGTTGGACACGAGCTTGTTACTGATATTTCGCTGAGACGGGTATATTCAGTAAGGCATGGTAAGGTATGATGAGTGATGATTCTGTCTGTTGGGGTGAAATATATTTGTTATGCTAATCATGCAGGAAATACCTAAACCTCCTGAGACGACCATAGATCGAGTCTTGCGCCAGTAACCCCCATACTTGCTTCGTGCTACCACTTGTCCCTGCCTTAGGTAGGGTACGGTTCAGTAAGTTGTCAACCCCTTTCTTAGCACACACCGTACAGAGAGGCCATGGTGGAAGATACCGGCTGCATCCGGTAGACATGCCACCTGGTCCGGGGGCATGGGTGTTTCCGGTTGAAGCCGAAGGGGTAGCTCCCCTAGTTTGCGCGCGTTATAAATTTTGTGAGCCCATGCTAGTCGAGGTTGTAGCCTCCCCACTTAGAGTTTTGCTTAACGGGTGTCGAGGGTGATTCCAGACACCGGTAAGTTAAGCTGGTGTGTGCGGGTCAGGTGTGTTTTCAAGTAAAAGACCGTAAACGGAATTAGTCCTGGTGGACTAAAGGAATCCGTTAATTGTGGGTAAAGAGTACACCCTCTGCAGAGTTTATATCTATTCGAATAGCCGTGTCCATGGTTAAGGACTACAGTCTGGGATGGGTCAAGTGTCGTTCTTAGTGTCGGTCTTCGGAGGAAAAACTGCTAAACCAGAACATTGATCATGACATGTGACATATGATGATTATGATTATTATTATTATGGACTAACCATTTGTATTATTTGAATTATTGAGTATCCCTGGGACGGTTCTACCTCCTGGATATTCACTGTGATTATTCTTATATAAGCCCTTTATGTGGTGTCGCTGAGACGCCCGACTGTGGCATGCCTGCTATTTATTTCTTTATAAGCCCTTTATGTGGTGTCGCTGAGACACCCGACTATGGCATGCTGATTAGTTAATTTTCTTTATAAGCCCTTTATGTGGTGTCGCTCAGACGCCCGACTGTGGCATGTCTTATATTATTATCCTTTCGAGGCGTCGCTTCAGACACCCGATCGGTTTATTTTATTCTTATTATCTAATTGCTTTTTCATATTTAATTCTGAATGGCCTGCTTGCATGCGGCATGAATTTTATTTCATGACTGGCTAAGTGATCATGAAAATATTTCAGAGCATGATTATCATCTGTTATATTATACCTGTGTTCATAATGTTTGCGAGTACATTCAAAGTACTTACTGGCTTGTCCCTGGCTATTGTCTTGGCCAGATTTCTCACTTGGAGAGGAGCGCTGCGATGACAGCCCTGGAACCTAGGCAATGATGATAGGAGCCTCGCGAAGATAGGAGTTATCCAGGTCAGCTGTTCCTGTGGGAAATGGAGTCCCATAGACACTGATGATCCGCAAACCGCTTCCGCCATCAACCACTAGAAACCATTTGTTGTACTCATAGGCCAGAATGGTCTTGTACTTCATATTTTGTATTTTTTCTTGGAATTTCTGTATCAAGTTTGTGTATCATTAGCTAACAGTAATCCTGGGGCTGGTGAGCACAAGGGCCATTTACTGGCAAATTAATATCCTGGAAAACCGGTCCTGACAACCTTGGTATCAGAGCCAGGCTGACCATTGGCTAATCCTATTTTAGCCAGGTCGATAAACCTAGGATAACCAACCCACCAGACCTTAACCTAAACACAGCCAAGCTTCTCATGAAAGATAGCCACACAGTGACCCTGACACCTTTTGGCAGTCGGTGCCTAACCTATCAGCCTAGCCTGTCGATCACGCGCCAGTGGCCGACACCTAAGTTGTCACACTCGCAAGCGTGCGAAGGAAGACTCCGTCCTCTTTTTCTATAAAAAGGGAACGCTAGCCCCAACCCAGCACAGCACAGCCTCTACCCCAAACCGAGCCAAGATGCCTGGCCCCATTGTTCACAATGAGACCACAGCAACCAACCTTGGAGGTTTTGTGACCGTGCTAGCAAACCTCACCCGTCGTGCCTTTGCATTAGAAGAGCCCCCAGAGTATGTTGTGTACCAAGGGCTCATGAGTGGTGAGAGCCGTCAATTCTGGGCCACAGTGCACGTCTATGGTAGGGGTATGTCGCCAGAACGCCCCTACAGGTTCACCGGAAGGACAACTTCCTTTGAGCCACAAGCCATTCAGCTAGCTGCTCGAGAGGCTATAGTTCAACTCCGGCACCTGTCGCCCAGAGTTAACTGCCGCTCATTCTACTACTACCCCAGCCGTGACGGGTATAGTAGGCCACCCCAGGTTGCCAACGGAGACCACGAGATGGACCCTGCATTGCTGCATCTGGTGCGCTATGTAAGTGCACTAGAGGCACTATTCGATCAGATCACCCTTGATCTGATTGCCGCTCATGGAGAGCTTGTTCGCCGAGCCCCGGCAAGAGGAGAAGAGGAGCCCGACGCTGACAACCCAGTTGTGCTGTTCGGGCACCCGATCGGATCCTTGAGGTCTGCCCCGGCCATCGACCGGAATGCTTTTGTATCCCCGGAGGAGCTTCGTCGCCTTTTGGGAACACGCTCCAACGGGATTGTGACCACCAACCCCCGCGATGGTCATCATCGCTACCCCGACCCTGCCGCTCCACAACCCCGCCCAGCAAACCACGATGGTGAAGCCCATGGAGAAGCCTCGACATCCGCAAGGCACGCCCGCTTAGATATTAACGAGGTAGACTAAGCCAGTCGAGTAGTACCGAGTCTTAGTATTTCTAAGCCTTGTAATAGTGTGACCTTGTACTCGCCTTGAATGAATGCAGACTGCTTGTGTGCCTCTATTTTGAATAGTAGCCATGCATAAGTATGTTGGCGTGCGGTTGCATTTTTTTTAATTTCGGGCGTAGCTACCAAAAACCACCCCGACGACACCCACAGTAATACGTCACTTTTGTGAGATATGTGTATCTGTGGCTTTGACCCCCCCATAGAGCAGAACCGACAAACTAGTTGCCCCCACACCGCTATCGGTAACCCAGCCCTGATGCTATATAAGAGGCCACCCCGTGACCTTACCAAGCATCCCTCCCTTTGTGCACAACTCTCACAGCCATTTCTTTGCCATGCCGAGCCCTAGTATTTATCTGAGAACTCCAAATGCAACCCCAGGTAGTTTTGTAAGAATACTGTGGGACTTTACCTGTAGTACCATGAGTTCTACCCATCCACCCCAGTACGAGCTGCTCAAATCGAGAATCACCCCATCCACCTCGAAATATTGGGCAGTAGTGCACATCCCTCCCGCTAACCCAAACCAAGACCCAACGGAAGTCTCCTTCGTGGGGAAATCTATGCCGACTCCCCAAATGGCCATAGAAGCTGCTGCGTACGAAGCGATTACTCGCCTTTGCTTCGCAGTACCCTATGCCAGCGAAAGGGGGTATTATTACTTCCCAAGTCGTGCAGCACCCGGAGAAGTAGCATCTTTTCTCGGTGGGCGAATTAAGAGGGACCCAGTACTGGCCAACCTTGCCCAGTATGTCATCGCTCAAGAGCGTTTGACCCAGCGAGTAATGGGTTATCTCCAGAGCCTCGCCGATTTGAATCCTCAGATCGCTATTGGCAAACCACTGAGGCCAGACCAAGAGAGACGCGTTCTTCGACTAGTCAATCCGCTTTCCCCGGTAGAAGAAGATTGTGCCCCAGTGCCGGAAACATTTTCTCAGGACCCAGCATATTTTATGTTTGCGTCATAGACGCCACTTCTGTGTTTATTAGCCTAGCATGTGTTGCAGCTTATGCGTTGTATCCTAAGTTTGTGCGATGAATTAATTGTTTGGTTTCAATTAATGTATCCTACTGTTGTTATTTTTGATTAACTGTTTTCGCTCTCGAAAAATTCTGAGGTGGGATTTTCCCTTGAGTTATTGCAACAAATAATTCTCCCTGACATAAATTTTGATTCACGCATCACCACAACAGCAGGCTCACAACCACAACTACTCGACCACAGGCACTAATTGCTAAACCACGTACACATTTTGCACCTAACTGATCACCTCACTAACACACCATAGTTTCTGAAGGAGAAATTTGTGGGTACTTATTCTAGTGCAGATTGCCTCGAGCACACTGACAGCAGTTAGCACCCAACACCAGCACCTAATCCTCATGATCACCGCCGCCGCGAAGAGCTAACACTCGAGCAGCAGCATCACGACGATCATCAAGGATCATCGCGCAGAAGAGCCCGGAGAACCCCAGCAAAGCCGCCAACCCTCTGCACATCAGGATCATGTACCAATCCGGCATCACCTCCGCCATTAGAGCCTCGTCGTGAGCTCCTGCAAACAGAAATGGAGGAGAAGGAAGGAGAAGAAGAAGCGAGGCCAGGTGTGAGGAAGGAGAGTGGAGCACCGCGGTCATTTTATAGATTGAGATCAGTGTACGGTGGGCGAAGTCCACCAGCGCCGCTCGTCGCTCGATCGCCGGTGTTCGGAGGCGAATCCGCGAGCAGTGCCAACAGCGCACTAGCCCGCGAGGTGAGTGCACACTGCGCCGGCAGCTAGCGCGCCGCGCACTATCGCAGTACGTCCTAGGTGCCCTACTCGCTAGGTGTCGCAGGTGGAGAAAGCGCGGACGCGCGCGAGAGAGAGAAGGAAGAAGAGAGACGGAAGAGGAAGAAGAGACTGACAGTGGGCCCCGGGTCCACTTGTCAGCCAGAGAGAACTATGCACTCGGGTACGACCAGCGAAATTTAGAAATTTAGAAATTTATTCTAAATTTACCCTAGCCAATAGTAGAAATTTCTCGGTTTCCCCAACCGTAGATTTTTCCACGCAGCGCCAGTGCCCCACTGTAGTTGTACCAATTATCTGCCCTCTCACTGTAGCCTCGTCATATCGCGTGAGCAGGTTATTTAATTTTTGAGTTATTATTGCATGATAGTCGGAGTTATATTTCTGAAACCGCCCTTAGCAAATCTCGAGGACGAGATTTTTTCTTAAGGGGGGTAGTGTTGTAACACCCCAAAAATTTGACCATGTTTTATTAATACAAATTTCGCTAGGAAATTATTTTTTTTATTTTTTTGGATTGTCTTTTGATTTCAGAACCACTCTTTTCTTCTGAATTGTGGAGTTTTTCCTCCAAACAGAAACTTTAAAAAAAAAATGTTGTTGGACTTAAGTACCAACTCAGAGAACATTTCATTTTGATATGTCCAATGAGAGCTTTTTTTTAAATATTATTTTACCAAAACTTTATCTCTTTTAGAATGACATTTAATTCTATTAAGAGCCTCTTTTGCACTGCAACCATTTGATAACTTCAATTAAAGATTCCACAAAAAATTGGGGGTGACATGTGATGTCCCTGGATCACTTTTATTCAAAAACCCAGGCATGTGTTTTGAAAAATTTGAGCAAACCATCATCATCTTCATTTTGGTTCAGTTTGGTGATTTGTACTGCAACCATATTTTATTTTGCTCTAGTAATCTTGGGATTTTTCCTGCTTGTAGTCCACCCTGCCAAACCCTTAAGTCCAGAAGATTGGACCCATTAGAGGATTTTAAACGCATGCAATAATGGCATTCGTTTTCTGTCCAGATTTGGTTTTCTCAAAAACTTGCACTAGGAAGTTTTTGCTTTTGTCAAACTAACCTTGCCACCCTCTTTATCATCTAAAGAGAGCCCAACCTGGAGAATTTGGCCACCAGTAGAATTGCCTTGATGCCCTTGGCATTCTGTCGAACACCTTGTGTTCCTGAACAGATTTGGCATGGAGCCAGGTTTGCATTGTAAACTTGCCCCTCTGGACCAACCAACATGTCCACTAATCTCCTAGATACCTCTAACCTAGCCCTGTTAATTTCCAGCCTCACCCAAGCCCTCTAGGCCACCCAGGTTTTCTGTCAAGCATGTAACGTGCGTGATCTGGGCGCGCCCAGAGTGCACGTTTTGCACGCGCGCGCAACCGAGCTGCCGCATCCTGCCCCTGGCCTTTGCTTGCCCGCAGGGCCGCGCCCTGTTCTCATCCACTCGCCCGTGCCACTCTGCTACCTGTGGCACCCCGCAGCGCCACTGCAGCAAGCCTGCGGCCGCAGCAAGCTTCTGCCATGGACGGCGCCGCCCGAGCCTTCCCCGCGCGCCAGCTACCCTCTAGAACAGCTCGAGCTCATCCGCGAGCTCGTTGGTTAGCGCCGACCAGCGCCACGTCGCCCTGCTAGCAACAGAGCGGAGGTTCACCGGCATTCTTATCCGCAGCCGTGGAACCGACCTAGCCGTGCTATAAATAGGAGCCCCCGAGCCCCAGCCGAGGCTTGAGCCCGCCTGGACCCTCAGGCCTCTCCCCCTCGCACAAATTTAGCCGGAGCCGCCCGTACTGCCCCACTCTGGTCACAGCGCTGCCGCCAGCCTCCGGCAAAATTCAGGCGAATCCGAACCTCAGCCGTCCCACCCTAGCCTCTGCTAGCTCCACCAAGACCTCTCGAACCCACTCCCTCTGCTTAATTGCGCCATTACAGCCGTAGGCCGATGCCGTGTTCGCCGGAGCTCTTTGTCCGCCATGGATGAAGGGGTGCTCACCCCCGTGCTCCCCAGCCGTCCTTTTTCTCTCCAGAGGATGGGGCCATCCCTCCTGAGCACGCCGATGTGCACAGCTCCGGGAGAGGTGCCCCCTAGCGCCGGCAATCGTCGCCGGAGTCGGCCTCTGCCTTTGGCCAGGAGCGCGCGTGAGGAGGGAGACAAACCCGACAGGTGGGCCCCACCTGTCGGTGTCACAACCAACCGCATGTGGCGCTGGCCCTCGAGTACGTCTTCTTCGCGAGTAAGCGTATTACTGGATATACGTTTTCTGTTTCTGGAAAACGTATTCTTCCCCGAAACGTTTTTTCTCTGTTTATTTTAAAAATAGAGTTTTGACCAGACTTTGACTGGCTATAACTTTTAAAATACAACTCCGTTTGACTTGATTCTTTTTCTGTTGATTCTCAAATTTTGTCTAGTTTATTTTCATATTTATTTGAAAATTTTCTGAACAACTTTTTTGTACTGTTTTTGAATGGCGTGTTGATTCAAATATTTTCAAAAATAGGAAATGGAGAGGGAAGCAACCTTCAAAAGTTTTGTGGTGCACCCTACCTCTCCACACACTAAAGGCAAGCATTATGAACCCTGGCATAATATTTGTTGTGTGTTGTTTGATGCGAATACAACACCACCTTGACACGAAGTATTCGTTATTTTATGTGATGAAATGATCATACTCATGAGTGCATGATGAAGATTCCTTGCTGTTGGAAATTGATATGCTTGTGACAGTATCCACCCTCGTATGCCTTTCATGCCTACCGGAAGGAATCCGGGAAAGTCTCTGTCTTGGGTGGACACGAGCTTGTTACTGATATTTCGCTGAGACGGGTATATTTAGTAAGGCATGGTAAGGTATGATGAGTGGTGATTCTGTCTGTTGGGGTGAAATATATTTGTTATGCTAATCATGCAGGAAATACCTAAACCTCCTGAGACGACCATAGATCGAGTGTTGCGCTAGTAACCCCCATACTTGCTTTGTGCTACCACTTGTCCCTGCCTTAGGTAGGGTACGGTTCAGTAAGTTGTCAACCCCTTTCTTAGCACACACCGTACAGAGAGGCCATGGTGGAAGATACCGGCTGCATCCGGTAGACATGCCACCTGGTCCGGGGGCATGGGTGTTTCCGGTTGGAGCCGAAGGGGTAGCTCCCCTAGTTTGCGCGCGTTATAAATTTTGTGATCCCATGCTAGTCGAGGTTGTAGCCTCCCCACTTAGAGTTTTGCTTAACGGGTGTCGAGGGTGATTCCAGACACCGGTAAGTTAAGCTGGTGTGTGCGGGTCAGGTGTGTTTTCAAGTAAAAGACCGTAAACGGAATTAGTCCTGGTGGACTAAAGGAATCCGTTACTTGTGGGTAAAGAGTACACCCTCTGCAGAGTTTATATCTATTCGAATAGCCGTGTCTATGGTTAAGGACTACAGTCTGGGATGGGTCAAGTGTCGTTCTTAGTGTCGGTCTTCGGAGGAAAAACTGCTAAACCAGAACATTGATCATGACATGTGACATATGATGATTATGATTATTATTATTATGGACTAACCATTTGTATTATTTGAATTATTGAGTATCCCTGGGACGGTTCTACCTCCTGGATATTCACTGTGATTATTCTTATATAAGCCCTTTATGTGGTGTCGCTGAGACGCTCGACTGTGGCATGCCTGCTATTTATTTCTTTATAAGCCCTTTATGTGGTGTCGCTGAGACGCCCGACTGTGGCATGCCTACTATTTATTTCTTTATAAGCCCTTTATGTGGTGTCGCTGAGACGCCCGACTGTGGCATGCTGATTATTTAATTTTCTTTATAAGCCCTTTATGTGGTGTTGCTCAGACGCCCGACTGTGGCATGTCTTATATTATTATCCTTTCGAGGCGTCGCTTCAGACACCCGATCGGTTTATTTTATTCTTATTATCTAATTGCTTTTTCATATTTAATTCTGAATGGCCTGCTTGCATGCGGCATGAATTTTATTTCATGACTGGCTAAGTGATCATGAAAATATTTCAGAGCATGATTATCATCTGTTATATTATACCTGTGTTCATAATGTTTGCGAGTACATTCAAAGTACTCACTGGCTTGTCCCTGGCTATTGTCTTGGCCAGATTTCTCGCTTGGAGAGGAGCTCTGCGATGACTGCCCCGGAACCTAGGCAATGATGATAGCAGCCTCGCGAAGATAGGAGTTATCCAGGTCAGCTGTTCTGTGGGAAATGGAGTCCCATAGACGCTGATGATCCGCAAACCGCTTCCGCCATCAACCACTAGAAACCATTTGTTATACTCATAGGCCAGAATGGTCTTGTACTTCATATTTTGTATTTTTGCTTGGAATTTCTGTATCAAGTTTGTGTCTCATCAGCTAACAGTAATCCTGGGGCTGGTGAGCACAAGGGCCATTTACTGGGAAATTAATATCCTGGAAAACTGGTCCTGACAACATGTACTTAAGGCACATGATGATTTGCTTAATGAGTTGAATAATAAGAACAATGATAATGTTGTTAGGGTTATGACTAGAGGTGGTAAAATGACTCCGGAACCTTTGTATCCCGTGGGCCATCCTAAGAGAGTTGAGCAAGATTCTCAGAGAATTAATACTGATGCATCTAGTCCTAGTAATAAAAAGAAAAAGAAAACTGATAGGACTTTGCATACTTCTAGTGAAGTTGTCATAGACACGCCTGAGAATCCAAATGATATTTCTATTTCTGATGCTGAGACACAATCTGGTGATGAACATGAACCTAGTGATAATGTGAATAATGATGTTCATGTTGATGCTCAACCTAGTAATGATAATGATGTAGAGATTGAACCTGTTGTTGATCTTGATAACCCACAATCAAAGAATCAACGTTATGATAAGAGAGACTTTGTTGCTAGGAAACATGGTAGAGAAAGAGAACCATGGGTTCAAAAACCCATGCCCTTTCCTCCTAAGCCATCCAAGAAAAAGGATGATGAGGATTTTGAGCGCTTTGCTGAAATGATTAGACCTATCTTCTTGCGTATGCGTTTAACTGATATGCTTAAAATGCCTCCTTATGCTAAGTATAAGAAAGATATTGTTACTAATAAAGAAAGATACCGGAGGCTGAAATTTCCACCATGCTTGCTAATTACACTTTTAAGGGTGGAGTACCAAAGAAACTTGGGGATCCAGGAGTACCAACTATACCATGCTCCATTAAAAGAAACTATGTTAAAACTGCTTTATGTGATCTTGGAGCTGGTGTTAGTGTTATTCCTTTCTCTTTATATCGTAGACTTGAATTGAATAAGTTGACACCTACTGAAATCTCTTTGCAAATGGCTGATAAATCAACTGCTATACCCATCGGTATTTGTGAGGATGTGCCTGTTGTGGTTGCAAACATTACTATCTTAACGGACTTTGTTATTCTTGATATTCCCGACGACGACAGTATGTCGATCATCCTTGGTAGACCCTTTTTGAATACTGCAGGGGCTGTTATTGATTGCAACAAAGGCAATGTCACTTTTCATGTTAATGGTAATGAGCATACGGTACACTTTCCGAAGAAACAACCTCAAGTTCATAGTATCAATTCTATTGGAAAAATTTCAACTATTACTATTGGAGGTTTTGAATTCCCTCTTTCTACTATCAAAAAGAAATATGATATTCTTATTGTTGGGGACATGCATATCCCTGTTGAGGTAACCTAGTGTTATTCAAAAATTCTCCGGTTTCATGTAATTTGGAAGAAGTTTGTTAATAAGACTCGATCAACCTTGTTAACGGATTCCTTTTGATGGGCATGAGATGGATGAATTTAGAAGGCACAACTTTCTGTACCTACTTTTTACTTTCTGTTATTTAGAATGAATAAAGCAAAAATAGTATTTTCTGTCTGTTTTCTGAATTATTCATAAAATAAAAAATGTCCTGAAAATAAAAGTTCTCCAAATGCCCTGAAAATTTAGTATGATTTTTTATAGAATATTTCAGAATTTCTGGCACTAAGAACACATCAGGGGGACCCACCACCTGTCCACAAGGACGGAGGGCGCGCCCTACCCCCTGGGCACGCCCCCCAGTCTTTTGGGTCCAACGTGGCCCCCTTCACTTATTCCAGCACCCATCCACTTCGTCTTCCTCTAGAAAAAATCATCCCATAGCTCAAACTCGTGTTCTTGCTCATTTTGCTGCCATTTTCGATCTGCTTGTGTAAAGTTCCATTTGCAAAACTACTTTGGGGGATTGTTCTTCGATATGTGACTCCTCCAATGGTCCAATTAGTTTTTGTTCTAGTGCTTTATATATTGCAAATTTTTGCTGCTGTAGTGACCCTGTTCTTGAGCTTGCATGTCAAATTTATATGGTCCAAAGTAGTTTTGATGCATGATATAGCCTCTAGGCACTTGTAGGAGTAGTTGCTATCAGTTTTGTTGAGTTTGGTTCACTTTTATTTTGAGTTACTAAAAATTTAAGAAAATTTTCAGAGGAAGAAAATGATGAGGAGATTGTTGAGAGGCTCTTCGAGCCGGGGTTCGAAGGAAAAGCCCAAGTACAATCTTCCTCGTGCCGCGGAGATTCGGCCGTGTGAATGGCCATGTGATGCATTCTTGGAAGCGGCCGGAATTTATGAGGATTTCTATTATTTGGCTGAGAATGCAGGCATCACCGACTTCCTCCATGACCAGTGTGATCAGTATCTCCTACTCACTAATACTTTCGTGCAAAATTTTCATTTTCATGCTAGGAGATCACCACCCACGGTATAGTTTCACTTATATGATGAGCATAAGGAGATGACGCTTTATGACTTTTGTGAGGTTTGTAAGTTACCTTATGAGGGTAGCGTCGAGGAACCACGTCCTAGTGATGTGGAAGATTTTATTAATGAAGTTACCGTAGGGGAAAGGAGAAATGTGTCGGAAGCGAGAGTAGCTAGTTTACATTTTCCTGTTTTGCGCTACTACTCATTATTTGCTGGGAGATGTTTAATTGGTCGCGGGGAGAGTGGAGGCCATAGTGCTCCTGACCTTGCCATTTTACGCCATGCTTTACTTCGCGATAAAACTTTCAGTTTAGGCGCTATGGTTGCTAGACGGTTGAGTCTCAACCGTACTAAGGGTCCTATTTTCGGAGTTATCTTCGCCTCTCAACTTGCTAGACGCTTTGAGATACCCATTAGACATAATGAGAAAGAGGAGAAACTGCTACCCACTATATACTTAGATTATGACAGCATGGTAGCACATAAGTTTATTCGCTATGATGAGGAAAAGAGACTCATTTATAACTTGATATTTAGCGAGGATACTTTTCAGATTATTACCTTGCCTGCACCTTCTTTGTTTGATATTCATTCAGGCAGGTACTTCATCATGCCCGCGGACATTTACGCATACTGGGAGGGGACGCGATCTCCAGTTCCTAAGCCAGAGCCATCACCTGATCCATATCAGGAGTCTATTTATCAGTGGGATCCACAAGAGCTCGCTAACCAGTGGAACCCCCAGGATCCTCCTCAGTACACCGGAGAGGGCTACTTTGATCCTTGGGCTTAGACCAACTTAGGCCAAAAGCCTAAGCTTGGGGCAGTACGTATTTCTCACCGACACTACATTCATATTCACACACTCATTCCAGTTGTCGGTGTTCATACTTTTTCATTGTATTATCCATGTTAGTCTATTTCTTGTTCCTGCTTTCTTCTTGAGTGTTTGAAAGCCTTTGAGAAAAACAAAAAAATTTAGTTGTAGCTTAATTTACTTTCCATGCTTAGTTATAGTATTAAAGAAAACCCAAAAAGATTTCTCGTTCTTCTTTTACTTGTTGGGAGCTTTCCCGTGTAAATAGTTTTTCTCGTTCTTGTTTATTTTCTTTAGAAAAACAAAAACTCCAAAAACATTTCAATATGTTTCTTTGAAATTCTTTTCTTTTCTTTGGGGGTTGAAGAGAGGAGACCACGATGAAAATGTTGAGTGGCTCTCATATGCATTATTGTTGATCTAACAAAGAGCCCATATTACCTCGTCTTCTCCTTTGAATAAATGTTTGCAGATTCCAACTTAGTCCAATGGACGTGCACTATTATTATTATCCACACCGTTCGGTCATGCAAGTGAAAGGCAATAATGATGATATATGATGAAATGACTGAGATGAGGAAAAGCTAGTATGAACTCGACCTATCTTGTTTTTGTAAATATGATTAGTTCATCGTTCTTGATTCAGCCTATTATGAATGAAACATGTTTGCAATGAGAATTAGAGATTATAGTTATTCATGCCATGCTTAATTAGCTAAGAGTTTATAATGGTTTACCTTGCGTGCCAACATGCTTTTAAAATGGTTGTGATGTAGTATGATAGGATGGTATCCTCCTTTGAATGATTCGAGTGGCTTGACTTGGCACATGTTCACGCATGTAGTTGAAACAAAATCAACATAGCCTCCACGATATTTATGTTCATGGTGATTTATATTCTACTCATGCTTGCATTCAATGTTGGTTAATCACGATGCATGTTTATGACTGTTGTTGCTCTCTAGTTGGTCGCTTCCCAGTCTTTTTCTAGCCTTCACTTGTACTAAGCGGGAATACTGCTTGTGCATCCACTTCCATAAACCCAAAGTTATTCCATATGAGTCAACCATACCTTCCTATATGCGGTATTTACCTGCCATTCCAAGTAAATTTGCATGTGCCAAACTCTAAACCTTCAAATGATAATCTGTTTTTTTATGCCTGAATCGCTCATGTAGTGACCGGGGGCTGTCAGTATCTTCCATGTTAGGTGGGTTATTCTCGCTATGAGTGGACTCCGCTCATCATTCACGGGAAAATGGCTGGTAATCGGGATGCCCAGTCCCATGCTCAAATCAAATCAAAATAAATTAAAACAAAACTCCCCCAGGATTGTTGATTGTATGGACGGTGCCCGTTGTTTCGGACCAGTCGTGGAGTGTGCTTGTTGGTTGAGGGGGAGTAAAAAACTTTACCATTCTGTTTGGGAACCGCCTATAATGTATGTAGCATGGAAGATATTGAGATCTCTTGGTTGTTATTTTGACAATGAAAGCATACCGCTCAAAATTATATTCATCTCTGTTTTAAAAACTCGAGCTCTGGCACCTCTGCAAATCCCTGCTTCCCTCTGTGAAGGGCCTATCTATTTACTTTTATATTGAGTCATCAGTCTCTTATAAAAAGCACCAGTTAGAGAGCACCACTGTCATTTGTATGCTTTGTTGTTAATTGATATTTAGTATGACTAAGACTGGATCTCTTTTACCATGAATTACAATGTCTAGTTAGTCCTTGATCTTCAGGGGTGCTCTACATTTATGTTTTGCGGTCTCAGAAAGGGCTAGGGAGATACCATCTTGTTATATCATATCATGATTGTTTTGAAAAAGTGTTGTCATCCGAGATTTATTATTATTGCTCGCTAGTTGATTGTGCTATTGATATGAGTAAACGTGAGACCTAAATGTTATTGTGAATATGGTTAGTTCATAATCTTTGCTGAAAACCTGAATGCTGGCTTTACATATTTGCAACAACAAGATCAAACAGAGTTTGTAAAAGTTTTTCTTTATCTCTTTCAGTTTGTCAACTGAATTGCTTGAGGACAAGTAATGGGTTAAGCTTGGGGGAGTTGATACGTCTCCATCGTATCTACTTTTCCAAACTCTTTTGCCCTTCTCTTGGACTCTAATTTGCATGATTTGAATGGAACTAACCCGAACTGACGCTGTTTTCAGCAGAATTGCCATGATGTTATTTTTGTGCAGAAATAAAAGTTCTCGGAATGACCTGAAACTTCACGGAGATCAGTTTTGGAATAAATAAAAAATATTGGCGAAAGAATCAACTGAAGTGGACCCACACCCTGTCCACAAGGGTGGAGGGCGCGGCCACCCCCCAGGGCGTGCCACCCGTCCTTGTGGGCCCCCTGGACCTCCATCGACCTCAACTCCAACTCCATATATTCACGTTCCGGGAGAAAAAAATAGGAGAGAAGGATTCATTGCGTTTTACGATACGGAGCCGCCGCCACCTCCTATTCTTCCTCGGGAGGGCAGATCTGGAGTCCGTTCGGGGCACCGAAGAGGGGAAATTGTCGCCATCGTCATCATCAACCATCCTCCATCACCAATTTCATGATGCTCACCGCCGTGTGTGAGTAATCCCATCGTAGGCTTGCTGGACGGTGATGGGTTGGATGAGATTTACCATGTAATCGAGTTAGTTTTGTTAGGGTTTGATCCCTAGTATCCACTATGTTCTATGATTGATGTTGCTATGACTTTGCTATGCCTAATGCTTGTCACTAGGGCCCGAGTGCCATGATTTCAGATCTGAACCTATTATGTTTTCATGAATATATATGTGTTCTTGATCCTATCTTGCAAGTTATACTCACCTACTACGTGTTATGATCCGGCAACCCCGGAGTGAGAATAGTCGGGACACCTCCCGGTGATGACCGTAGTTTGAGGAGTTCATGTATTCACTAAGTGCTAATGCTTTGGTTGGGTTCTCTATTAAAAGGAGGCCTTAATATCCCTTAGTTTCCATTAGGATCCCGCTGCCACGGGAGGGTAGGACAAAAGATGTCATGCAAGTTCTTTTCCATAAGCACGTATGACTATATTCGGAATACATGCCTACATTATATTGATGAATTGGAGCTAGTTCTGTGTCACCCTATGTTATAACTGTTGCATGATGAATGCCATCCGACATAATTATCCATCATTGATCCATTGCCTACGAGCTTTTCACATATTGATCTTTGCTAAGTTACTTTTCCGTTGCCACTGTTACAATTGCTACAAAACTGCTACTGTTACTTTTGCCACCATTACAATTACTTCCATACTACTTTGCTACTAAAATCTTTGCTGCAGATATTAAGTCTTTCAGGTGTGGTTGAATTGACAAGTCAACTGCTAATACTTGAGAATATTCTTTGGCTCCCCTTGTGTCGAATCAATAAATTTGGGTTGAATACTCCACCCTCAAAAACTGTTGCGATCCCCTATACTTGTGGGTTATCATCCATGCAGATCTGAATTGAGTCTACCTAGCATAATACGAGTATTACACACGGTTACGGTGATTTGGGAGTTCATGTGCCATGCGACGGTAAAGAGGCAGCAACATGAAGCTTACAAGAGAGTTTCCTTGGACTTGTCAAAATGATCTTTCAAGGAGTTTAGGTTTTGAATCTCTTCTTTGTCGAAATTAAACACCATTGCCATCCAGTGGTTATAATGCACATTCAACGGGATGTGCACCTGCCGTAAAGTCAAAGCGGACTCATTCCATGGAATAATTTAGATATGGGTAACAATTATGGCTTGGGGGACCCCTAAAATATTTCATCTACACTATCTATTACGATATATGAAAGTGAGGAAAACGGGTACCTTCCGGCATCCTACAAATTTATTTGCAACACGAGCAACCCACGCGCTTCCACGCCCCCTTGGAATAACACCTTTTGATTCTAAAAGCTTTCTGGTTTCATCGGGGGATATGACTGACGTAGTATCAATCTCAACTCCGCTGATGTGAACATACGCCATAATAACCTGCCAAATTTGTAATCATATAATGATGTGCCAGCACTTCAAATAGTTGATGTACAATGGAGTACAAGGGGCTTACATCACCACAGATGTATTTTTTATTATAAATTGGCTTGAGTTGTTCTACTCTAATGGGAATGTCTCCGATTAGAGCTACTTCAACAGGGTCGTGGGTTCCCCGGATGAAAACGGCTGTCTCTTTGTCCTCAACGGTGAGCACGTAATCATTATCAAACAGATACTGCAACGGTGTGATTCGACGATCCTCCTTGTTCGGCAGGACATGTCTCGCACTTGGTGCTGGAGTCGAAGTACGTGGCGTGGATGCGTCGAACTTAGGAGTTGCCGTGAAGGATTCACTGCGCACATTGACCTGTTCCTACAATAAAAAATGGTCAATTATAATTAGTTTGTTAATAGTACTTACTTGGTGGGCCATAATTATCCTCGATGCCTGCTTTCTGTGACACGGATTGTAGGCTGACTTTAGTTTGGTTTTTTAATTCCTATAACAATTAAAACAATAATGAATACGGAGGAACATATTCATAACAATAAAAAATGCACAACATGACATACCTTCAGTTCCCTTCTTAAGTCCTTAATTTCATCCTCGGCCATCAAGAGCCTAGGATTACTGGCAGATTTACTCTTAAGGTCGATTAACTCTTCGCTCACGGTGAGGAATTTCGCGTCAAATCTATGCTGAAATTCCATTAACTATTTGCCTATCTTCTTTTCTTGTTCAGCAAAATGTGCATTCATGGCTGCAACTATCATTTCCACCTGTGCAAACGAAATAACACCCCATTCAGAACAAAGCAAAATGAATGAGTTTTGATGCGACCTTTTACTTCTCTTGGAAAATGAAAATTGTCTTTGTTGGGCTTACTTGTTGGCTACTCATATTTTGACCTTGTGATTGTGCTCGAGACGAATCACGTTCATCCACATGTACAATTTTTTTGCTTCGTGGATCATTTATATTGTTGGCCTCTGGTTGTCGAGCCCAAATTTCCATCACAACCTTTGAATCAGGTAGAATGAATCAGTAGTAGCAAATAAATAACAGGATATATACAAGGGTCATATCTACAAACACACCAGTCCTTTATGAAGACCTCCTGTGCTGTAAGCTTCTGTTCTTATTTTGCACGTGCATTCGTCTCATCGTGCGACCAATGGTGGGGGTATAGCAGAATAGATCAATTTGCCAGAACGCACGCGCTCCCAGTACCAAATCTTCACAATAAATTACTTCATCAATATAGAGAGATATACAAAAGAACAACAATTGTAGAATGTTAACTAGTGATGTTGCACTAACCTGAAGCAGAGGTAGATTTCCTTGTAGAGATACTTGATCAAGATAGTTAAATTCGTATATGCACCTGAACAAGTGTTTCAGTGTGAAACTTCCCCAGTTCAATGTTCGAATGCTTTTAATATCCGCAACAAGTTTAAGATATTTCGCATCGACATAAGATTGTGCTGTTGGTGCTAAAACTGTACCATTAGCGAACAGAATGACCCGCGCCAGGAAATCATTGTCCGGAGTTTTGGAACTTATAATCGTTGTCTCGAGGTCAGCCAGAGAAATTGTCCCATTGTGTTGAAATGTGTTAAACAAATTTGGATCCGCTGTGCTTTGCAGCTTTTCATCAATATCATCCCCTTCTATCGCAAGGCCTAATATATGGTGCACGTCTTCTGCGGTGACAAGAATGGGTGTTTTACCTATGGTAATGGACGCCGTCTCAGTATCGATGCTCTTTGCTAGTCTTATCAACATAATGCGCCGGAGATTAAATTCATGCATCTTGGTTAGACCCCCAAGACCGGTATCGCTTATGATGGACTCTATGTGTTTTGGTGACAACAATTTCATGGCTTTGGCGAACCTTGACGGTGAGCATGCTAACTTCATATGGGCGTGCTTCGCAAAGATTTCCTGCAAAGTGGCATTAGATTTGAGCGAGTATGAAAGAAGTATGTGCACGTACAGTTTTCAAACGAAATGTCAACTACGTACCTCATCGGTCATTTCAGAGAAGTGTTTTTCTCCATTTGCAGGACTTTTAATAGTAGTTTCCATTTTACTGGCACCTATGGAACAGAAGCAAAACCGGGTGAATTAATTTGAGCTTAATGTTGAGAAATGTATAAAAAAAATAAAATCTTATATGCAGGTATGGATGAGTTTTTTAAATAATATGAACTACATGTAACTATAAGCACACTACCAATTTTGGTCATGCATAACATTAGGACAGTTCAACTAGGGTTTAGGATTGCATAAACATACGACGTGTTATTTCATGGAAGAGATACCCTTGTTGTGGTATTACCTCTTCGGACGTTCGTGTAGTGTGGCAAGATTGATTACAAGATAATTATTAATAAGAGCTATGATCAGGTAATCTTAACAACTGGAATAACTTATGGAAAAACTATTAGGGTTTTACTAGTAGACGTGCGTCTGAGAAAGATTAAAAAGAGCTATGATCACGTAACCTTCTGTCAGAGACGGTGGCGGCCCAATGCTCCAGGCGGATAGTGCGTCCCACACTAGAGACCCCACACTAGATGTGGCTGTGTGGCGCTGACGGCAACAACAGGAGCGGCGACACGTTGACGCGAGTAGGAGGCGGCGACAGCAGCACTGCCGTCCGACCCCTCAGGTGATGTTCCCGGTGGGTGGTGGCCGGCGGCTCCAATCTGATCTTGCAGCGGTCATGGGAGGTGGTAGGGGGGAGGGCCTGGATGCCGCGGGTGGTTATGAGGGAGGAGCTGTAATCGTGGGATTTCGGGAGATCTGGGCGGCATGAGTTATGGGAGGTTGAAACATTAGCATCTAATGTTCCGACGAAAAAAAACAAATATGTCGTTGAGAAAGGAATACATTTTTTAAGTGGTAAAATATGTTGTTTGTTCTGAAATTGCCCGAAAACTGGCTGTACGTGAGAAAACTTGCAAACTTTGCTGAAAAAGGTTGAAACTTGAATGTAGCCCAAAAATGGCCATGTCTTGCAACCCTACAAAGTTGGGTTGGTTTCAGGTAGGTCAACAAACCAGCATGTGATTTCGGAGGGTGCCAGTCAATGCCGGAAGGGCGTGTCTGGGGGCACCTCCATGTTTAGTCCATCTACAAATGATCTCTACTATTTCCCATGGAACCCCATGAGCAAAACAAGCTGCCATGCAAAATGCTTGTCAGTTTTGACAAGAATTCCTTCCATTTTCTTTAATTTTTTACCTAAAATGCTCGAAAAGTGGTCTCACGTGAAAAAACTTGCAAAATTAGCTCAAAATGGTTCAAACTTGGCATGTATCCCTAACATGGCCTTAGATTGTAACCCTACAAAGTTGGGGGTCATTTAATATAGGTCAATAAACCAACATGTGCTTTCGGAGGGTACAAGGCTAGCCCGGAAGGGCCCGTCTCGAGCCACCTCCTTCAATACACCATGTACATAGGATTCCAAGTTCTTTTCATGCCATCCCATGACCAAATCAAGCATGTATGCACAGTGCTTTCAAGTTTACACATCATTTTCATGTTTCTATCATTTTTGAACAAAAAAAAAACCTGTAAACATCTCCCAGATGGTCTACCCCCTAGACATCCATCGAAAGGGGTAGCACATGATGCCTTCAAGCTTCTTTGCCTTAGGGTGGACCTAATTGACACACCATACCAAGTGGGAACATTGGTTCAAAATGGATTCCATCCATGGAGTCGATGCGGTACACCCACTGCCTCCGTCCAGAACCTTGGTGCTACATTGTCGAATGTACGAACCAAGTACATCATGCTTCATGTGTAATGAACCCAACTTATGACATGCAATGTAAAAGGTTACATTATAGGCAACATTAAACGAGTTTCAGCAAAATTTGCAAGTTTTGGCAATTACGGCCATTTTTCGGGCATTTATGACCGGAAAAATTGAAGAAAATTGAAAATCTAGTAGAAACTTACAACCATTGTGCATGCATGCTTCATTTGGTCATGGGAGGCCATGAAAAAAAGTTGACATAATTTGAAGATGGTGTGAACATGGAGGTTCCCCGACACGCGCCCTTCCTGCCGAGCCTCGAACCCTCCGACAACAGATGCTACTATCCTGACCTGTCTGAAATCAACCCAACTTTTTGGGGTGACTATTCAAGGCCATGTTAGGCCTTGATGCCATGTTTGAACCATTTTTTGTAAAGTTTGCAAGTTTTGTCACGTGAGGCCAGTTTTTGACTATTTTCGACCGGCAAAATTACGATACATGGTAAATTTTCTGTAAACTAAATAGCATTTTTGCATGCTTGCTTGATTTTGTCATGAAATGCACTTTAAAAGCTTGGGGGAATTTCACATATTTCATGTTGTACTTGCTTCACAAAGTGAACAGTGTGGCTCAAAGGTTCTAGACGGGAGCAGGTGATGTACCTGAGCTTTTATACGACATGGAATCCGGTGTAGGACAATGATCCAACTAGGATTGGTGTGTCAACTAGGTCCATCATAATACAAACAAAGTGTAATGCATCATGTGCCACCTGCTTTTGATAGGTGTCTAGGGGGGTACACCATGCAGGCGATGTTTCTTTTTCGCTTCGAAATTGCAGAAGGATTATAAATGTTGGCCAAATTAAAAACCATTGTGAATGCATTCTTGATTTGCTCATGGGAGATCATGAAATAAAGTTAGCATCATTTGTGGATATTGTAAACATGGAGGTGCTCCAATACGCGCCCTTCCTTGGGCTAACATGGCATCCTCAGAGAGGACACATGCTGGTTTCTTGACCTTTCTTAAATCAACACAAATTTTTGGGGTAACAACTCATGGTCATGTTAGTCCTCCATGCCAAGTTTGAAGCATTGTAAGTAAAGTTTGCAACTAATGTCACGTGGGGCCAGTTTTCGGGCATTTTCGATAAAAAAATCCCAATACATGGAAAAGTTTTCCAAACTGAGAACCATTTTTGCATGTTTGCTTGATTTGCTCATGGGAGGCCATGAAAAAAGTTGGAATCATTTGTATGTGGTGTTAACATGGAGGTGCTCCCAGACTTGCCCTTCCGGGCTAGCCTGGCACCCTTTGAAAATACTCGATGGTTTCTTCACATATCTTAAGTCAACCCAACATTTTTGGGGTGACAATTCATGGCCATTGTAGGCCTCCATGCCTAGTTTGAACCATTTTCGGCAATGATTGCAAGTGTTGTCATGTGCGGCGACATTCGGGCATTTTCGTCCGACAAAATTCTAGAAAATGAAAAACTTCGCTAAACTGAAAACCATTTTGCATGCTTGCTTGCATTGGTTATGGCATGTAGTGTTGTGAAACATATTTGAAAAGTGGACAAAGTCAAATTTGGAATTATATATCATTCATAGTTGTTTGGAACCAAAAACCTAGTTCAGCACTTATGAAATGTATTCTTTTATCACAACATAATTGTTTTTTTAATCTTGATGATAAATGTTAAAAGATCCCATAACTCACGCACGCCAACTCTCCCGAAATCCCGTGAGTGCACTGCATCCCTCATAGCCACCCGTGGCATCGGGACCTCCTACCACCACCACGTCCGCTCCAATATAAGATCGGAGACACCGGGGTTACACGCATTTTCGAAATCTCCGGCCACCGCCGCCGCCATCGTAAGCTAAGGGGTCGGAAGTGACTGCTCTTTTTGTCGCCTCCTCCTCACGTCCCTCTCTCGAGCAAAAATGGTTAAGGAGATCAGCGCGGTACGTATTTGCACTATAGAATCTGTCAGATCTAAATTCAACTGTTAGCAGTAATCTTTAAGACTGTACTGGTCATGTGATTGATCTCGATTTGCAGTGTGTCATTTGTTTGGACACCAAGGGTTTGTGCCCCGGTGAGCATCGGATGAGGGAGTTTTGTACCATCACCCTGCGTGTGGGATTTGCAAACAAGACAGTAAGATCCAGTCTGACATGTCTCGTAGCAAATATCATGAGAAATTTAGTAGTCCATCCGATCCAAAATTAATGTGTTAGATTCATGCAGATACGCACGTATCTAGTCATGTTTTCTTGATAGATACATCTGTATGTACAATTCTTTGTCCACAAATTTTTAGACGGAGGCAGTAATATTGAACGAATATTATACACATTCAGTTGTTTGTAATGTTTACTGCAAAAAGAGTTATATTGCATGTTGATTTCTTAGATGATCAAATGGTTTTGTGTACGTGCATGTAAATTTAAATCTTCTATGGGGTTATATGATATTGCTGTTAAGAACTAGTGAACTATTATGCTAGTCATCTCTGATTGGACAAACTCTTTAGATTAACAGGCAGTTCATATTTATTAACAATTGTACATATGCTACTCAGGTAATCCCCTGCTCCAGCAGATACAGTTTCATGCAGAAATTCATAGTGTCCTTGGGAAAATATGGGAACTTTGAAGCAAGTTTCAGTACCAATGAGGGTTTGAATTCCCATGTGAGATTACCAATGAAAATGAGTTGACATATATTTCTGGAGATTCTTGGAAGGAATTTGTTAGAGTTTACACTCTATATGTGGGTCAGGAGATTACGTTTAGTACTGACAACTCAGAAGTACCAAGTAGCATTGTGACTACTGGGAATTTGCCTATCATACATCCAAGTAAAATACTTTTTTGCTCGTGCAAGTTTTATTACTCTAACTTTATCATATACCATATGTTATAAATTAAATTGTCTGTGCTATAATATTGTAGCATACTACCAATTTTCCAATGAGAAAAGAGATATTATTGACAATGTCACTGTAATTGAGGGGACAAACTTCAACTGGAGAATGATGGAGTATGTCATACGCCAAGTGATGAACCTTGACAAGTTAGTGGAGTGTCATGATGCTGGAAACTATGATCAAGGAAGAGCATATGGATTCCTCCATACCTTGACATGGTCAGATTGCAACAAGAACTTCTCGGTAACCATCTTTCTGTTCTTCCTTTACTTTGTGTCATTTGAGTATGTTTTTAGCTTTATTCCAAATTAATTGTTCTTCCTTTACTACATAACAATAAGTTGCGATGTGTTGACGTAAAAAATAAGTTGTTCAAACAGAAACTGCCTCATCGTGTTGTCCCCGAAGACATGGATGAATATGGTGCCATAACCATTGTTTGTCATCCACACACTACTGTGTCAAGTTCATATACCATTTCTGATATTGACAGTCGTGTCTGCGTCAACAAATGGAACGAGTTCATGAATAAGGAAAAAGTCTTGCTGTTAGGACACAAGGTGCTGATGTTGCTGTACCTGGGAGATCATGGGATTTATCTGTTTGTTTCCCATGTTCCTGATGTGCCTCTCGAGTAGTTTTGGCAAAACGTAGTGTGCAAAAATAAATTAAGAGATTTTTAAGTCATTGCTGTAATAAGGTACTTTATTTTTATTTCATGGTACTCTTGTGTTCGTGCACAACAAAGTGGGAAAGACTTTAAATGGTTGTTTACATTTTTCCATTCGACTGCCTTCATTGGAACTCGGTTTAGTCATTATTTTTTAGCAATTTTAACATGCTCCGTCTTGCCCCCTGTTTTCACATAATAGTTAAGAAGGTAATACTCCCTCCGTTCCATAATCTATGCACATATATTTTTTAGAAAGTCAAACTTTACAAACTTTGACTAAGTTTATAGAAAAGATTATTTATATCTGTAATACCAAGTCTATACAATATGGAAGTACGTCTTGTGATGCATCTAATGATATGCATTTGGTATTCTAGACGTATATGTATTTCTCTACAAACTTGGTCAAAGTTTGTTGAGTTTGACTTTTGAAAAAAACTATGCGCACTACATTGTGGAATAGAGGGAGTAATTAATCAAAACAACTATTTAATGCAATCATCGTGTCAGATTTATTTCCTACTCTTACCTGTCATGTTAAAAGAGGGGGGGGGGGTGCAAGAGGTAGCATGTTAGAACACCTCTTCTTATTAGGCTGTTAATATAGGTGACCATGATAATTGCCTCGATACGATCACAAATAGATTATTTCTTCACTATCAACATCACACACAACACACACAACACCATTACACTAGCCGTCAACAGCTTCAGCATGAAAACAATTTGTCTCCCTAGTCCTAACATCGTATAAGCTTGGTGCTTCGTAATGGTTGGCACATTGCTCTAACTGTAATTTGTCCTGCCTCCAATGTTGCCACTCTTGGTACATGCATTATTTCCCCACTATTTTTTTGTGCGTTGTAGCTCTTCCCTTCTATCTTGTGCCGCAGCAATTGCATCAACGGCATAAGCACCAACAAGGACACTTGTACCAACAAGATGATCCACGTACTCTAGTTCCCAGCGCCAGAAATCACATGAATCCTAAGAATCAAGTGAACACAAATCAAACTAGCACTAATGAAACAGTAGAAAAAATTACACATGCAGTAAATTTCAACACAAAGTATGAAGAGATTGTACATTGTGGTGCTTGCACTTGTAGAACACCCAACCATCTTGCTCTTCGGTACTGGAGAGATATAATTTCACTGTTTTGCCGCAGTCAGGGCAAGGGATCAGGGGCACATCAACTGATCGGCCCCTCAGCGCACACCTAATCGAGCTCGACGATGACATGGTTGATTTGGTGTCAGGCGAGGGGCAATGACAGACGGTGGCCCTAATCCTTTGGGTAAGATAAGAACTAGGGATGTTTATTGTTAAAAACATTCGCTCGTCCGCTGGGCCATCAAACCCTAACACCAGCACCAGAGGATCGTGCTCCCTCTAAATAGGCTAACTAACAAATCTTCGCGCCGACTAACTGACCCTAAAATCACGGACGAATACCGTTCCATCGATGTGCATTACTTGGAAATATATAATTGATCCGCATATCCCTCCCATCATACCGCATATCCCTCCCATCACGGTTAGGTACCCTTCCATCGTACCGCATATCCCTCCCATCTTTTTTTTTCGCATATCGCTCCTATCTTAACCGCCCCATCAAGTTTTGGTCTCCTGAGGTAGCCGTCACCGGGAGTCACTCCATCGCTCTGCAGACGCCCACACCGACGCCGGAGTAAAAAGAAAAAGGTCTCATCCTCCATGTCTCCTCCCATCTCTTGAAACTTTCATACTTTTTTTCGTTGATTGGACCAAGAAGGCAGTTGTGATGAGATTAAAGATGCCATATTGTGTGCAAGATCTTTTGTATTTGTTCCTGGGGGATTTGTTTTTCATCGAAGGTACTCTTTTCGTGCAATGTTGTGTGTGGTTGTCTTTACTTGGAGTAAAGGGCGGTATGAGATTATATGTGATTAGTTGATAATATGATCTGGTTACGGATATATTATCTCGGTGAAGCTAATTTTCTAGCCCTTTGAGCTATACTGGATTACTATGAATGATTTGCATGAGGTTGGAGTGAAGAATTTTATGCAAGGGCTTTGCGATTGGTTGTTAGGGGTACCTGATCATACGATCTGGTTATGGATATATTTTGTTTTGTCAGTGGAGTTACTTTACTAGACCTTTACGCTATGTTGCATTAGTAGGAATGATTTGGATGATGTTTGATTTAGCCACTTAGATGTGCTGTACACAGACTTGTTCTCGATACTATAGTAAAGGAGGTAATGTTGAAGGAGTTGCTGGATTATTAGGACTGATTTCGATGTGGTTGTTCGTAGCAAATTAGGAATACAAATTTTAGGAGATTACAGCTTTTGGTGGAAATTCAGCACTCAGTTTGTCTCACATACCATGCTATTCTATATTACGAGGTATTTAAATAGTCATATGTTTTAGTGAGAATCAGTATATTTTGACAATCTGGATTTCATTAATTGCATTCTACCATATTGTGTTGTCGGCACCAT
The DNA here is from genome assembly GCA_011799875.1 of Thinopyrum elongatum. NCBI lineage: Eukaryota > Viridiplantae > Streptophyta > Magnoliopsida > Poales > Poaceae > Thinopyrum > Thinopyrum elongatum. Next base: position 561,604,043 of record CM022301.1, read on the forward strand.
GGATTCACACGTGCATGACAACCGTGCGGAGTATGACAGGTTGTTGCGTGAAGCCCGCTGGGAGATTGACGCGAAGGTCCAACATGAACGTGATGAGATGGATAGGACACTCAAACAAGAACAAGCGTATGTCGACAGGATGCTTAAAGATGAGTGTGCTGATATGTCTCAAAAGATTAAGTAGATGCATGAAGAGATGGAAAAAAAGTTTTAGCACAACCGCGAGGACATGGAAAATAAATTCTAGCTTGCGTACAAGGAGATGCAGCTTACATTGCAAAAGGACCGGAAGGTTGTCGACGGCCTTATACAGACAGAGCGTGTCAACATGGACGCAAGTGTGTTGCAGGCACGTGACAATATGGACATTAGGCTGCAACAGGAGCGGAAGGACATGGACTACAAGGCTATGGTGGAGTAGGTCATGATGGAAGGAAAGATTCTGGAAGACCGTGCGATGTCACAGTCCCACGTTCAATGCCACAGCAGTCGACCACAAGAGCATGTCTTCAGTTCTCCCCCTGTGAGTACCTTGCAACGATGCTATTCAGTCATGACCGAGATTTTGTATGAATAGTTTTTATTTGTGGGTAACTTTGTGTAAGCTATTCATATGCAGGCCAAGCAACATAACGCGGCACAATCCCCAAACACTAAAGGCCTAGCGATGTCGGTGTCACCCGTTGAATGCTACAGTACTCCACTCGAAGAACATGTCTTCAATTCTCCCCCTGTAAGTACCTCGCACCCATGGTAAACATGCACATCCAACATTTTGTATGACCATTTTTAATTTGTGTGTAACTCTATGTTGGCTATTCATACGTAGGCTAAGCATCCAGAGATGGAACAATCCCGAATCTCCACAGATGAAGGTTCCATCCCATATAATAAGGTAACTTTGTCGCGATGTTGCTACGCACATCCAAAATTATGTATGGCAGTTTGGTGATTGTAATGCATTAAATCTAACATGAGATACTCGTATGTAGGTGCTGTTAATGGAATTTTTCATTCATAGGGATTATGAGCTTTCACATGTCCCGTCAGGATACTATGACGAAAGACCCATCGAGATGAGATTGTTTAAACCAGGCGTATTGGACTACGCTTTTCTCATGAAAGAAATGGCTGGATTTGGTTATAAAAAGGATTCAGATTTGTACCACTTCTTACCTGATTATGCGTGCAAACTACTAGAAGGAATGTTCCTGATTTTAGGACCAGGTGATTTTGCAAAGATGATTTCCCTTCTGAACGGTAGCAAGACATGTCATTTGTATTTGGTGTATAATCGTCCACCGAAAGATGATTATGAGTGTTCGGACATGGATTCAGAGGTTCCTATTCTTCATGTTACATCAATTTTACGTCTTCATCATCCTTAAGTTTGTCCTAATACGTTCGTATGATTTTTGACAGGAACTGCGCATCAGAGATATGGAGGACGTAGAGGGTCTGGCTAGAGAGCTTGAGGCAGAGGGACAGCTGGAGTCCTTAGGTTACATTGATGTACAGTGTAAAAATATGGGAGAAGGTGGGTCGTCGCCAAGCCCGACGCAAACTCCAACGACCAATACGAAGAAGTCACTGGATTTTGGCACCGGAGATGAGCTTCCGTACGAGGGTTAATGTTATTGTAAATGTTTTAAGCTTGAGACAACATTTTTGGTTTTTTTACGAATGTCTGTAGTTATGAAACAATTCATTCACGATGGAGGTCTTTTAACAACATTTTTTTTAGAATGTGATTTTCATTTCTGACGCGACATGCATGTGTTTATATCCAACCGTATACTCCCTCTGTTCGTAAATATATGTCTTTTAAGATATTTCAATATGAACCATATACGGATGTATATAGACCTTTTTTAGAGTGTAGATTCACTCATTTTGCTCCATATGTAGTTCATAATGAAATCTCTAAAAAGACTTATATTTAGGAACAGAGGGAGTAGTTGTTTGTGAGCAGGCCTTTTGTGGAAAAAAATGTGCAGTCACTTCAGAACATTTATGTACATTCATGCTACGTGGCAGTCGATTTGTCCGCACATGTGCTAGCGATGGTTGTGTACACCACAGAAGACCCCGCGCCATGTGCTGCAGGATCATGTACAACTGCGACTGAAAAAAAGTTGGTGCAAAACGGTGCAGGAAATAAACTAAACGGACATTTTATGTGACACTAGCAGACAAAAGTGCTGGCAAATCATCCTCAGGATCCGCGGAGTCAGACCTGACGATATCTGCTCCGGGATCGGTGCGGTGTCAGGGCGCATCGAAGCGCAGTCGGATCCCCGCCAAAGCGCATGTGGAAGGGCCATCGCACGCGCGCGCGTCGTCACCCGGAGACAGGCCGACCGAATTAATCGGTGCGGGCCCCGCACGTGTACGCCTGTCAGGCCGGAGTCCGATATCTCCATGTGATCCGTGGTGGGGGTGTGGAGTTCATTCGTGCAGGTGTGATTACCGACGCCATGCATGCGCGTAAGTTTCCTACGTCGGCCCTGCCTCCTCCCCCAAAGCCCGACCCATCCAAGCAATTCAGCGCCGGCCGGCCTACGTCGCGACGATCTCGTGCCAGGATCACGTCTTAAAATATTTAGTCCCACCTCGCCCCCGAGCAAGTCTTGCACCTGCTTAAATACCTTCATCTATTAGATTGTTAAAACCATGGGTCTTCCTTGCACTCTAGTTGGAGGATATGCAGGATGAATATGATTCATCATCTGTAATAAAGTCTGTATTCATCGTGTATATTCTTCAACTGGAGAGCATGGATGACTGATGTATTGTTTCGGATTTATCGGCCTATATTTTTTTCCGCGAGCGAAATTTAATTCGTTCACTATATCTATTTCCAAATTTTCTCGTGGAAAATACACAAGCTACACGATGGCCACGAAGAAACCTTGATTCTTGAAGTTGTTCATCAAAAAGTCACATAGAAAATGCAAACCAAATATCCCAAACTCATATTGTTACAAGGGAGTGGACCACCAAAATAGCTGAGTCATACATACAAATAATTATGAGGAAGTCACTGACTAACTGACACAATGAAGTATATTTTAGAGACAAGGTCACACGGTACTAGACATAGAAATCAATGCACACGACAATATCAGGTTCATCGTCGACGTACTTGCTGTCCGACCGTGCGCACAATGTTGTAGCTATCAGAGTTCTGCTTCGAGATCCTACACAGAAGGATATAATTAATGACATTGAATATATTTGGACACATGCAAACATTAAATTACGACATATTAGGTACCTCTAACAATTTGGTGCACGTACGTCGATTGTGACTATCTGCCACATGACAATAGCCACATCTACCCCGTGATCTTGTCTTCTTCATCTTTGCCTGTAGCCTTTTCTTCGGAGCACCTCGGCCTGGCATATGCACAGGATCCAAAACCTTATCGAAACATCACCATCGAGGTTAGCCGATTGTGGCATCAACGGGTGATGACCCACAAGTATAGGGGATCTATCGTAGTCCTTTCGATAAGTAAGAGTGTCAAACCCAACGAGGAGCAGAAGGAAATGATAAGCGGTTTTCAGCAAGGTATTCTCTGCAAGCACTGAAATTATCGGTAATAGATAGTTGTGTGATAAGATAATTCGTAACAGGTAACAAGTAACAAGAGTAATGAAGGTGCAGAAAGGTGGCTCAATCCTCTTTGTAGCAAAGGACAAGCCTGGACGAACTCTTATATAATGCAAAGCGCTCCCGAGGACACATGGGAATTACTGTCAAGTTAGTTTTCCTCATGCTCATATGATTCACGTTCGTTACTTTGATAATTTGATATGTGGGTGGACCGGTGCTTGGGTGCTGTCCTTACTTGGACAAGCCTCTCATTTATGATTAACCCCTCTCGCAAGCATCCACAACTACCAAAGAAGAATTAAGATAAATCTAACCATAGCATGAAACATGTGGATCCAAATCAGCCCCTTACGAAGCAACGCATAAACTAGGGTTTAAGCTTCTGTCACTCTAGCAACCCATCATCTACTTATTACTTCCCAATGCCTTCCCCTAGGCCCAAATCATGGTGAAGTGTCATGCAGTCGACGTTCACATAACACCACTTGAGGAGAGACAACATACATCTCATCAAAATATCGAACGAATACCAAATTCACATGATTACTTATAACAAGACTTCTCCCATGTCCTCAGGAACAAACGTAACTACTCACAAAGCATATTCATGTTCATAATCAGAGGAATAATAATTATCATTAAAGATCTGAACATATGATCTTCCACCAAATAAACCAACTAGCATCAACTACAAGGAGTAATCAACACTACTAGCAACCCACAGGTACCAATCTGAGGTTTTGAGACAAAGATCGGATACAAGAGATGAACTAGGGTTTGAGAGGAGATGGTGCTGGTGAAGATGTTGATGGAGAATGACCCCCTCTCGATGAGAGGATAGTTGGTGATGATGATGGCTTCGATTTCCCCCTCCCGGAGGGAAGTTTCCCTGGCAGAACAGCTCCGCCGGAGCCCTAGATTGCTTCTGCCCAGGTTCCGCCTTGAGACGGCGGCCCTTTATCCCGAAAGCTTCCTCTTGATTTTTTCCAGGTCAAAACACATCATATAGCAGAAGATGGGCACCAGAGGCTTGCCAGGGGGCCCACAAGCCAGGGGGCGCGCCCAGGGGGTAGAACGCGCCCCCACCCTTGTGGCTACCTGGTGGGTCCCCTCTGGTACTTTGTTTGCCCAATATTTTTTATATATTCCAAAATAATTCTCCGTAAATTTTCAGGACTTTTGGAGTTGTGCAGAATAGGTCTCTCAGATTTGCTCCTTTCTGGTCCAGAATTCCAGCTGCCGGCATTCTCCTTCTTTGTATAAACCTTGTAAAATAAGAGAGAAAAGACATAAGTATTGTGCTGTAATGTGTAATAACAGCCCATAATGCAATAAATATCAATATAAAAGCATGATGCAAAATGGACGTATCAACTCCCCCAAGCTTAGACCTCGCTTGTCCTTAAGCGAAAGCCGAAATCAAAAAATATGCCCACATGTTTAGAGATAGAGGTGTCGATAAAATAAAATACGGACATGAGGGCATCATGATCATCTTTAGAACAACCACATATATTGTCATATAATTTCTTATGCTAAAGTAACAATTCATTCACAAGGTAAAGTATGAATCAGAAACTTCATTGGAAACTAACAAACTATGATCTCAGTCATTGAAGCAATTGCAATTTATCATAACATCAGAAAGAGTTAACACAAGAGCTTTTCAGCAAGTCCACATACTCAACTATCATTTAGTCTTTCACAATTGCTAACACTCACGCGATACTTATGAGTTCAAAGCTTCAGTCGGACATAGAGAAAGATAGGGGCTTATAGTTTCGCCTCCCAACCTTTTACCTCAAGGGTAATGTCAACAATAATACTTTATGATAGTCTACATCCGAGTGGATATATATATATATATAATATATATATATATATATATATATATATATATATATATATATATATATATATATATATATATATATATCTGGATCTTTCTCCAACACATAGTGCTTGCCAAAAAGAAAAAGTATAAAAAGGAAAGGTGAAGATCACCATGACTCTTGTATAAGGGTAGAAGATAAAAGTAAAAGATAGGCCCTTCGCAGAGGGAAGCAGAGGTTGTCATGCGCTTTTATGGTTGGATGCACAAAATCTTAATGCAAAAGGACGTCACTTTATATTGCCTCTTGTGATAAAGAACTTTATTATGCAGCCCGTCGCTTTTATTTCTTCCATATCACAAGTTCGTATAAAGCTTATTTTCTTCACACTAATAGATCATGCATATTTAGAGAGCAATTTTTATTGCTTGCACCGATGACACCTTACTTGAAGGATCTTACTCAATCCATAGGTAGGTATGGTGGACTCTCATGGCAAAACAAGTTTAAGGGATATTTGGATGCACAAGTAGTATCTCTACTTGGTGCAAAGGATTTGGCTAACATAAGTGGGAAAATCAAGCTCAACATGTTGGAGGATCCATGACAATATAACTTCTATTCGGATATAAGAAAACATAACCCATTATGTTGTCTTCCTTGTCCAACATCAACTTTTTGACATGTCATATTTTAATGAGTGCTCACAATGACAAAAGATGTCCAAGATAGTATATTTATATGTGAAACCTCTCTTTCTTTAATACTTCCTATTAATTGCAACAATGACCAAAACTATATTTGTAAACTCTCAACAAATTTTATTCATGATACTCTTTATATGTGAAGTCATCACTCTCCATAAGATCATTATATGATCTTTTTATTCTTTCTCTTATTTTTATTCCCTCAAGATCATAGCAAGAAAGCAAAGCGTTCAACTCAAAACTACTCTTTATTATATAACTCACGGACTCGATCACATAGATAGATCTCAAAACAAAACTCAAAGCTAGATCATACCAAAACTTTATTCTACTAGATTAAGATATAACCAAAAGGATAGAACTAAAAAAAGGATAAAGGTAAAGGTGTGATGGTGATACGATACCGGGGCATCTCCCCCAAGCTTGGCAGTTGCCAAGGGGAGTGCCCATACCCATGTATTTAGGCCTCTTTCTTCAGAGGTGATGATGATGAAGTTGTTGCATTCTTCTTCTCCAGCTTGCGTCTGAGGCTAAAAATTTCCTCCCTCAGATCCTCATTCTCGAGACGGAGTTTCATTATATTTTTGCATAATGCCGCCTTGCTGTCCTACGAAAAACATGGTGGGATAGATTGGACCTTAGGAAGGCTTGACTTCTTGAACTCAACATGCATATCACCAGGTTGAGGTAGTGGATCGTCCTCTTCATCAGAACTATCTTCCCTTGTTCTTTCCATGTCGGAGTCCTCCTCCTCCTCCTCCTCCATGGTCCAGCCGTAGCTTTCTCCCTCCGAATCTTGAGACGACATATTTTCAGATCTGCCAGGAAAACAGCATGAAACAAGAATAGAGGATTTTGCCGTGGTACGGTGGTCAAAACTTTCGGGAGATTATATAATGAATTTTCACCGACCAAAAGAAGTATTGTGCAAGAAAATGGAGTCCGGAGGGCACACGAGGTGGCCACAAGGCACATGGGCGCGCCCAGGTGGGTAGGGCGCGCCCCCTGCCTTGTCGCTTCCTTGTGCACTCTTAGGACTACTTTTAATTTTCCTAATTTTTTAAATATTCGAAAACGGAGAAAAATTGCCATTAGAACAGTTTTGGAGTCGGTTTACTTACCGTACCACATACCTATTCCTTTTAGGAGTCTGAGACGTTCTGGAAAGTATCCCTTGTGTACTCCTCCGGTGTTATGGTATTAATAATATTTGTCTCAACATTTATGGGAGTACTTAAAATATAATGTTTGATTCTTTGACCGTTTACCACCTTCGGGTTAGTGCCTTTGGCGTTGTTGATCTTGATGGCACCAGAACGATAAACCTCCTCGATAATGTAAGGACCTTCCCATTTAGAGAGAAGCTTTCCTACAAAAAATCTTAAACGAGAGTTGTATAGCAAAACATGATCACCTACATTAAATTCACGCTTTTGTATCCTTTTTTCATGCCATCTTTTAACTTTTTCTTTAAACAACTTGGCATTCTCATAGGCTTGGGTTCTCCATTCATCAAGTGAGCTTATGTCAAATAACCTCTTCTCACCGGCAAATTTGAAGTCATAGTTGAGCTCTTTGATTGCCCAATAAGCTTTATGTTCTAGTTCAAGAGGTAAGTGACATGCTTTTCCATAAACCATTTTGTATGGAGACATACCCATAGGGTTTTTATAAGCAGTTCTATAAGCCCATAATGCATCATCAAGTTTCTTAGACCAATTCTTTCTAGATCTATTAATAGTCTTTTGAAAAATCAATTTAATCTCTCTATTGCTCAATTCTACTTGACCACTAGACTGAGGGTGATATGGAGATGCAATCCTATGGTTGACATCATATTTAGCGAGCATTTTACGGAAAGCACCATGAATAAAATGTGAATCACCATCAGTCATCAAATATCTAGGGACTCCAAACCTCAGAAAAATAACTTCTTTAAGCATCTTAATAGAAGTGTTATGATTAGCACTACTAGTTGGAATAGCTTCTACCCACTTAGTAACGTAATCAACAGCAACTAAAATATGTGTATACCCATTAGAGGAAGGAAAAGGTCCCATATAATCAAAGCCCCAAACATCAAATGGTTCAATAACAAGAGAATAATTCATAGGCATTTCCTAACGTCTACTAATATTGCTAATTCTCTGGCATTCATCACAAGACAAGACAAACTTACGAGCATCCTTGAAGAGAGTAGGCCAATAAAAACCAGATTGCAATACCTTGTGCACAGTTCTATCTCCAGCATGGTGTCCTCCGTAAGCCTCGGAGTGGCATGCTCAGGTACACAACGTCTAATAACACAAACTACTCCTTCTTTATAAAGGTGTGGGTCATCCCAAAAGTAATGACTTAAATCATAGAAAAACTTTTTCTTTTGCTGGTATGTGAAACTAGGTGGTATAAATTTAGCAACAATGTAATTAGCATAATCAGCATACCATGGAGTATTACGGGAAGCATTTATGACAGCTAATTGCTCATCAGGAAAGCTATCATCAATAGGCAGTGGGTCATCAAGAACATTTTCTAACCTAGACAAGTTGTCTGCAACGGGGTTCTCAGCTCCCTTTCTATCAATAATATGCAAATCAAATTCTTGCAGCAAGAGAACCCATCTAATAGGTCTAGGTTTAGAATCTTTCTTTTCCATAAGATATTTAATAGCAGAATGATCAGTGTGAACAGTTACTTTGGAATCAACAATATAAGATCTGAACTTGTCATAAGCAAAAACAACTGCTAAAAATTCTTTTTCAGTAGTAGCCTAATTTCTCTGGGCACTGTCTAGAGTTTTACTAGCATAATGAATAACATTCAATTTCTTATCAACTCTTTGCCCTAGAACAGCACCAACAGCATAATCACTGGCATCACACATAATTTCAAAGGGTCAATTCCAATCAGATGGCTGAACAATAGGTGCATAAATCAAGGCTTGCTTAAGTATTTCAAATGCTTCTACACAATCATCATCAAAAACAAAAGGAACATCTTTTTGCAAGGGATTTGTGCGAGGCCTAGAAATTTTAGAGAAGTCTTTAATAAACCTCCTATAGAAACCAGCATGACCAAGGAAACTTCTTATACCTTTGATATATTTTGGACATGGCATCTTTTCAATAGCATCTACTTTAGCTTCATCAACTTCAATACCTCTTTCAGAAATTTTATGCCCCAAGACAATACATTCATTAACCATAAAAGTGGCACTTCTCCCAATTCAAAACAAGATTAGTTTCTTCACATCTCTGCAAAACTCGATCAAGGTTGCTTAAGCAATCATCAAAAGAAGTTCCGTAAATGGAGAAATCATCCATGAAAACCTCAACAATCTTTTCACAAAAGTCAGAGAATATAGCAGTCATACATCTTTCAAAGGTAGCAGGTGCATTGCATAAACCGAAAGGCATACATCTATAAGAAAAAGTACCAAAAGGGCAAGTAAAAGTGGTCTTTTCTTGGTCCTCTTTTGACACAGGTTTTTGAGAAAAACCAGAATAACCATCTAGAAAGCAAAAATGTGTATGTTTGGATAGTCTTTCTAGCATTTGATCAATAAAAGGTAAAGGGTAATGATCTTTCCTAGTAGCTTAATTTAATTTGCGAAAATCAATTACCATTCTATAACCTGTAACAATTCTTTGTGGGATCAATTCGTTCTTATCATTAGGAACAACAGTAATACCTCCCTTCTTAGGGACACAATGAACAGGACTTACCCATCTACTATCAGCAATAGGATAAATTATACCTGCCTCTAGAAGCTTTAGTATTTCATTTCTTACCACTTCTTTCATCTTAGGATTTAACCGTCGTTAATGATCAACAACTGGTTTAGCATCAGGCTCCATATTAATTTTGTGCTGACATAGAGTGGGACTAATGCCCTTAAGATCATCAAGAGTATACCCAATAGCGGCACGGTGCTTCTTTAGAGTTTTCAATAATTTCTTTTCTTCATGTTCTGAAAGGTTAGCACTAATAATAACAGGATAAATCTTCTTTTCATCAGGATAAGCATATTTCAAAGTATCAGGTAATTGTTTAAGCTCAAACACGGGATCACCCTTGGGTGGAGGAGGATCTCCAAGGATTTCAACAGGCAAATTGTGTTTCAAAACAGGCATTTGGTTAAAGAATATTTCATCAAATTCCTTTCTTTCATTCATAAACATATCATTTTCATGGTCTAGCAAATATTGATCTAAAGGATCGGTAGGAGGCACGGCAATAGAAACACGACCAATAATTTTATCCTTACTAGGCAATTCTTAATCATGGGGTTGTCTACGAAATTTAGAGAAATTAAAATCATGAGACACATCCCCAAAACTTACAGTAACAATTTCTTTCTCACAGTCTATCTTAGCATTAATAGTGTTCAAGAAAGGTCTACCAAATATAATGGGAAAAAAATCATCTTGTGGGGAACCAAGAACAAGAAAATCAGTAGGGGATTTTATTTTCCCACACAAGACTTCAACATCTCTAACAATCCCAATTGGTGATATAGTATCTCTATTGGCAAGCTTAATAGTAACATCAATATCTTCTATCTCAGCAGGTGCAATATCATTCATAATTTCTTGATATAAAGTAAAAGGAATTGCACTCACACTAGCACCCACATCACATAAGCCATGATAGAAATGATCTCCTATTTTAACAGAAATTACAGGCATGCCAACAATAGGTCTATGTTTATCTTTAGTATCGGGTCTAGCAATTCTAGCAGCTTCATCACAGAAGTAAATAAGATTCCCATCAATATTATTAACCATAGCAATACTAGGTTCAACTTTAATTTGTTCAGGGGGTGTAGGTGTTCTAGTATAACTCTTACAAACCACAGCTGAAGCTTTAGCATTATCCTTTATCCTAATAGGAAAAGGTGGTTTCTCAATATAAGCAGTAGGAACAATAGGATCAACATTATAACTAACAATTTCTTCTTCAACTCTAATAGGTTCTACTACTTTTAATTCAATGGGAGGATGATATTTAAACCACTTCTCCTTGGGGAGACCAACATGAGTAGCAAAGGATTCACAGAAAGAAGCTACTATCTCAGGGTCAAGTCCATATTTAGTGCTAAATTCACGAAAAGCATCGTATCCATGAAAGATTTAACACAATCAAACTTAAGGTTTATACCTGAATCATTACCTTCGTCGAATTCCCAATCTTCAGAGTTGCGTTTAATTCTTTCCAATAAATCCCTTTTGAATTCAATAGTCTTCTTCATAAAAGAACTAGAACAAGAAGTATCGAGCATGGATTGATCATTACGAGAAAGCCGAGCATAAAAATTCTGAATAATAATTTCTCTTGAGAGCTCATGATTGGGGCATGAATATAACATTGACTTAAGCCTCCACCAAGCTTGAGAGATACTTTCTCCTTCACGAGGCCAAAAATTATATATATAATTCCGATCACGATGAACCAGATGCATAGCATAAAACTTCTGATGAAATTCCAATTTCAATCGGTTATAGTTCCAAGATCCAATATCATCACATAGCCTATACCATGTCAATGCCTTTCCCTTCAAAGATAAAGGGAAGACCTTCTTCTTGACTTCATCCTCGGGCAAACCTACAAGCTTAAATAATCCACAACCGTCATCCACATAGATTAGATGCATATCAGGATGTAATTAATGTTGCATCTCCTGCATAAGGATTAGCTAGCAGTTTCTCTATCATACCTGAAGGAATTTCATAATAAATATTTTCAGTAGGTTCAGTTGGTTGAGGAGCAACTCTTTGCTCTACCAGTCGAGGTGAAGATACCCCGAACAAGCCCCTCAAAGGATTATTTTCCATAGTGACAAGTGACAGTAAATTTCAGCACGTAATATAAAAATTTCCTTACAAAATACCACTCACCAAAAGCGCTTCACTCCCCGGCAACGCCGCCAGAAAAGAGTCTTGATGACCCACAAGTATAGGGGATCTATTGTAGTCCTTTCGATAAGTAAGAGTGTCGAACTCAACGAGGAGCAGAAGGAAATGACAAGCGGTCTTCAGTAGGTATTCTCTGCAAGCACTGAAATTATCGGTAACAGATAATTGTGTGATAAGATAATTCGTAACGGGTAACAAGTAACAAGAGTAACTAAGGTGCAGCATGGTGGCTAAATCCTCTTTGTAGCAAAGGACAAGCCTGGACGAACTCTTATATAATGCAAAGCGCTCCCGAGGACACATGGGAATTACTGTCAAGTTAGTTTTCATCATGCTCATATGATTCATGTTTGTTACTTTGATAATTTGATATGTGGGTGGACCGGTGCTTGGTTGCTGTACTTACTTGGACAAGCCTCCCACTTATGATTAACCCCTCTCGCAAGCATCCGCAACTACGAAAGAAGAATTAAGATAAATCTAACCATAGCATGAAACATGTGGATCCAAATCAGCCCCTTATGAAGCAACGCATAAACTAGGGTTTAAGCTTCTGTCACTCTAGCAACCCATCATCTACTTATTACTTACCAATGCCTTCCCCTAGGCCCAAATCATGGTGAAGTGTCATGTAGTCGATGTTCACATAACACCACTAGAGGAGAGACAACATACATCTCATCAAAATATCGAACGAATACCAAATTCACATGATTACTTATAACAAGACTTCTCCCATGTCCTCAGGAACAGAGGTAACTACTCACAAAGCATATTCATGTTCAGAATCAGAGGAATAATAATTATCATTAAGGATCTGAACATATGATCTTCCACCAAATAAACCAACTAGCATCAACTACAAGGAGTAATCAACACTACTAGCAACCCACAGGTACCAATCTGAGGTTTTGAGACAAAGATTGGATACAAGAGATGAACTAGGGTTTGAGAGGAGATGGTGCTGGTGAAGATGTTGATGGAGATTGACCCCCTCTCGATGAGAGGATTGTTGGTGATGACGATGGCTTTGATTTCCCCCTCTCGGAGGGAAGTTGCCCCGGCAGAACAGCTCCGCCGGAGCCCTAGATTGCTTCTGCCCAGGTTCCACCTCGAGACGGCGGCGCTTTGTCCCAAAAGCTTCCTCTTGATTTTTTCCAGGTCAAAACACATCATATAGCATAAGATGGGCACCGGAGGCCTGCCAGGGGGCCCACAAGCCAGGGGGGGCGTGCCCCCCACCGTTATGGCTACCTGGTGGGTCCCCTCTGGTACTTTCTTCACCCAATATTTTTTATATATTCCAAAATAATTCTCCGTAAATTTTTAGGACTTTTGGAGTTGTACAGAATAGGTCTCTCAGATTTGCTCCTTTCCGGTCCAGAATTCCAGCTGCCGGCATTCTCCCTCTTTGTATAAACCTTGTAAAATAAGAGAGAAAAGGCATAAGTATTTTGGTGTAATGTGTAATAACAGCTCATAATGCAATAAATATCAATATAAAAGCATGATGCAAAATGGATGTATCAACGGGCCAAACCTAATGCTGTTACCCTGAGCATTAGTTGATCCCTTGCTATCAGCTTGTTCAATAGTGGATCCCTTGCAAATATCTTGTCCTTCGAAAACCCTCTTTAGATGCTGAAACGCCTCATCAGAGTGGCATGCCTTGAAACATGCTGCGTGACTAACATTCCTTAACTTATGGTACCTTTGCAGGGATGTAGAGTATTCATACATCTCGCTCTTTCTGGTCGGTGTGAATGCACATTTTGCACTCATTGTCCACCTAGTGGGAACACAACACCTAGGCAGTGTTCTTCTTGTAAAAATCCCAATATGTAAAATATGTGGGAACATGGTGTGCCTGCGCATTCCAATTTGCGGCAAGAACAACTGATCCTGCGAAGCAGACCTTCCTTCGACTCTGTGCGCACTTCGATCTTTTTATCCATTCTTTCCTTCTTAGACAACGTATGTGGTAACTTCTGCTGCATCAAGTACCTCTCTGATCTCACATTTGCTTACAACATTTATGCTCCATAAGATCAACTTAAACACAACAGGTGTGAAAAATTTTGCGGCGTGTTTCTCAAGACTTGAAGCATTTTCCTCTGTGAACGGAACGGACTGCAAGGCCTCGATGTCTTGGAGAGCCTAGTTCAAGCGTCGCGACGCAAGGCAACACTCATAGTGGTCTAGCATTTGAAACAACGTCATCTTAGCCTCAAGATGCGTATGTAGCACCGAGTTTAAACTCTCACTCCGCTGATTGCTGCTCAATCCTAGGAAACAACAGCCCTCAAGATATGGAGCACACCACAGTTTTCTCATCTTATACATCTGATGCAGCCAGGACTCCTCACTTGTTACTTTATTCCATTGTAAGAATTGTAACCATTTTCTCTCATGCTCTTCAATGGAAGATGTGTCATATATGAAAGATCTGAATTCCTCCTTTACCGCGTCATCATGCAGATGACGTACAATGTTCTGCTGAATGTGCCATATACAGAGCCTATGGTTTGAGTCAGGCCACACCACCCTGATTGCTCTCTGCATTGCAAGGTCCCCATCCATGATCACAGATATAGGATGCTTCTGGCCCATAGCATCAGAAAAGGTCCGTAACATCCACACGTATGCCTAGCTTGTTTCATGAGAAATGATACCACATGCAAAAATAACAATGCTGCGGTGGTGATTCAACCCGACAAACGGCACAAATGGCAGATTGTACTTATTGGTTTTGTATGTGCTATAAAAAACAATAACTCTCTGAAAGCCTCATAGTCAAGTCGGGATTGAGTATCACACCAGAACAGTCCCTTCAGGTGGCCAACTTCATCAACCAAGTACGTGAAGAAAAAATCTGAATCTCGCTCTTGCCGTGCCACCATGTGATTGATCACCGTTTGAGCATCACTGGAAGCGATTACTTCCTGCTTGTTAGCATGGCAAAAATTGTAAATGTCCCTCATCGTGCATCCAACCTCATCATATCCACCGAATTGCATGCACAAAATATCCATAATATGGTGTTTCCTGATCCCTGATTTTTCCATGTCTGCAATGTCCGCTTTCTACTCATCGCTAATTCTTCTGTGTGAACGCAAAAGACACGAAAGATCCCGTGGGGCTAGAGGATGGTTGTGTTCATCGATGAAATCCTTCACAAACCACTGACCTGTTTCCTCCTGTCTTGCAATCACCAATTTAGCTTTACACCCTACACGAGTTATACTCCGTGGCCTCCTCTTTCTATCTTCCATCTTCCTCTTCATGTGCTTCTCTTCACGAACCCCTTCACGACTACACACAAATTTCCTTAAAATTATATGGCAGTTGGATCCATCCCACTCGACATAGCTTCTTCGGACACTAGAACCTTTCTCAAGACCATATTTGTTATAGAAACTATAACCTTCATCCTCACTATCAAGCATCTTGTTGGCAATATGATAGTACTCCAGCATGGACTCATGACTTACATCCGCCATGTCTTCCTGCATCACCATTCAGATGAATAAAAAGCTCAACCGACAAATAAAAATGCATGCAAAAGCCAGTACGAAATCTTCCAAGGAATTTTAAACTTTGCTCCTTGTTCATGTTATGCCAAGCGATCATCAACGTCCATAAACTAGTGAAGTGACCATGGATGATGAAAAATTCTAAATCGAATTGTATGCACTAGGGAAACCTAAATCGATGATGAGTAAACAAATCTAAGTAGGAAGTGCAGGCTAAGAATCCAAGTAAGTTGAGATTCGGGCGATTCATACCTTAGGATGCAAGTCCGGAAGTGATGGGATCGATGGGGGGCGAGTTCCTATAGCGCCGCCGCCGTCGCCGTCGCCGCCGACACTGCCACCGCAGATGTGATGCCTTATTCTTCTTCTTGCCGTCGGGCACGTCTTTTATAGTGAAGGGGACGAGGACGACGCCAACGACGGTGAATTGGTTCCTCTCGCCGGGCTCGTCGGACAGAAGGAAGGGGACGAGAACGAGGACTTGACCTCCTGGATCGACTAGACGTGGTTCTGGTCATGGACGTGATCGGTTGAAACCATATTATTTTACCCTAGACCATTATGCCCTTCTCAGATTAAACTAATTTGGGTTATTCATTTTTAATCCCCCACCAGATCGGACGGCTAATAAAAATCAGAGGGGCAAGTACTCAAAAGTACTCCCAGTACTACGCCAATCACCGTAAAAGAACTCAACCTTTACACACATGATTAAAACAGAGAACCTCCAGCAGAAGTCGGGGAACAAGAGGAATTCTCACAAAGAAACTAAGGGAAAACACAGTATTGTTTTCTCGCAACTGATGAAACATGTCGACATTGGTTAAACAATTTCTTGAAGATGCAATAGGATCATATCAGCAAACAAGGCCTGAATCGGCATCACTGCACATAAACTATCAGGTACAAGTAGGACCTACAAATAATTTTAATCCCCACGGCCAGTAGCAAGTCTTCAGCAGGATTCACTTACTAGGTTCTTTCAGATGCCACTTCTGGTACCTACATGTAGTCTGGACCCTAAACTACAATACCATGAAAAATGATCATACTTCCCAGCTGCAGAGAGGAAAGATGTAACACTCGGTGTTTATGAGTTCAGGCCCCTCTCGGAGGAGGTAATAACCATACGTCTCATGCCCTGTGGCTTGTTTTCTTAGGGGGCTATGATTACAAGGAGTGTTTAACCCCTGTTCAGGAGGAGGACGACGGCTTATATAGAGTGCGCCGTAGCCTCCATCACTCCCACGTCGCCGGGGTGTTTAATGTCTATAACTATGGCAGTTACAGGTGTAAATAGTCACAATTTTGGCAGTTATAGGTAACAGTAGCTATGACTATACTTAAAGAATGACTTAAGGCTACTCGACCGTTGCAGCTCCCACGTCGTCCCTTCACCTCTCTTGTCCGAGTGATGGTGGTCATGCCAACTGGAGAGTGGGCGTCTGTGTGCTGTCGAGGTGTCTGAGTGAACTTCCTGTTATTTGCATCCGAATGCTCGTGTGGTCCTGAGACCTACCAATGATGGTGTGGGGCCCTAGGTGAGCCCCAGATGATAGGTCCTTGACCCTACCTGTAGTAGGTGACGTCATCAGCAGCGGCCTACAAGACACAATTCGTGGGTGCTATCCTCACCCTATGAACAAGGTCACTTGGAAAGCTTGGGTGCCCCCCAAGGTCAAATTCTTTGCATGGCCTGCTATCCAAAATAGGATGTGGATGGCCGACCGCCTTGAGCGATACGGTTGGCAAAATTTTGGCCTTTGCTCCTTCTGCAAACACGAGTACGAGTCCACCGCTCACCTTGTCTTCAAGTGTTGTTTCACTTTCCGTATTTCACAGATGATCAAGGCTTGGTTGGGGCTTAAGGGTGTCGACACCTCCCAATTAGCGAATCATCGTTCTGTTGGTAGTTGGTGGGTTCACTTGACAGCACATAGCAAGGCGATGTCATCGCTAACAATGCTCACCAATTGCCATATGGAACGACATAAATGCTAGGTTTTTTTGGGAGATATCTACACCACCCCGAATCATCATGGCCAACATCAAGTATGAGGCCAAGCTTTGGGTTCTCGTGGGGGCAAAGTATTGGAGTAATTATTTTGCGGGAAAGTAATAGCCTTTTTTTATTTCTTCTTTGGTGCTTTCATGTTCCGAACCATGAACTTTGTCTCCCATTCCTAATTAATGACTGAGGCATGTCTTTTGTCTCTGTTTCATAAAAAAACATATCATGCAGAATATGCAAGGACGGATTATAAATAGGTGTACTAGCTTGAGCTGAGTTAATGAGAGTTAGTCTGTACTCATAGGCCACTTAGCGATATCGCAATTATCATCACAATATCATGGATGAAAGCAAAGGAAATCCAAATACTTATATGTTACACAGTAGGGGGGGGTCTTTTCTTTAGCTCCAGCAAGGGATGTTTCGTCTCATCTACCGAAAGAAATACCTTCCCCCGAATTGGGAATTCAATCTATGGTTCGGAGGCATGTGGAAGGCACGCGCACCACGAATCCATATTTGCCATAACGCGTGTGCTGCACACACACACACATAGGCTAGAATTTGATGAAGGCTGCAACTACGATGATGACTGTGGTGCTACAAATTAGAAAACTAAAAAACCGAAAGTCGAACCACATCCATCTGCTAACACATCATATATTAACTTGGTTTTTGCCATCAACAAGAACATGGACCAAAATGCGTTACATGTGGCTCAGCTCAAGATTCAGCCAAGTGTTAGCAGGCAGAAATAAAGTAGGGCCATCAGATAATAGAGCGATGCATAGAAAAATGCAAGACTATACGCCAGTTTCCACTACTTTATGGATAGCGGGTCTACCAATTATTTGTTTCTTTAAATCGTCATGAGATAAATGCAGCTCAAAAAAGATAGACTAGTTTGTGCTACCTTCAGGACTAGACTAAGAAAATCTGCCTTCGTTATAGTTTGAAAGAACAGGAGGCATTTCAGACAAAGAAAATTTGCCTATCGTATGACATGAAGTGGTTTTCTCAATGGCGTGTTTTGATCTTCCCAAAGGAATTGTCCAACTAATCTAGGCATGTATACAATTGTCTAGCTAATCCAAGTATGTATTCATTATTGGGAAAAGGTCTAGTGTACTTAGCACTAGCATGAGCAAAAGCACTTGAGCACAGACACATTTTTTATGGACAAAAGGAACAAGCTACCATGCCAACCAGTGTATATACTATAGTATGTATAGGTTCCACTAGTGTAGAAAGGGGATATAGTCCCGGTTCGTAAGGCCCTTTAGTGCCGGTTCTGGAACTGGCACTAAAAGGTGGGGACTAAAGGTCCCCCCCTTTAGTCCCGGTTCAACATGAACCGCCACTAAAGGGCCACCACGTGGCACGAGCCCGCGCCGGGGTCTGAGGGACCTTTAGTCCCGGTTGGTAACACCAACCGGGACTAAAGGTTTTAATTTGAATTTTTTTTGAATTTTTTTGATTTTTTTTATTTTCAAATTTCTGAATTATTTGGCGATTTAATCTCTAATCACCCCTCATCACCACGTGGCACGAGCCCGCGCCGGGGTCTGAGGGACCTTTAGTCCCGGTTGGTAACACCAACCGGGACTAAAGGTTTTAATTTGAATTTTTTTTGATTTTTTTTATTTTCAAATTTCTGAATTATTTGACGATTTAATCTCTAATCACCCCTCATCACTGCTCAAGTGTGGAGCACTCATTCCAAATCATCTAACTTCCCGGCCGGTCACCCATCCTCTCACTACTCCAGTCTAAGCACGCTTAACTTCCGAGTTCTATTCCCCCTAGTTTCCAAGTCTGCACTTGTTGTTTTCCTGACAATACTAAGCTGTCAATCCTATTAACCCTCAGGAGTTTAGCTTGAGCATGAAGTCACATGTTTCACCGTTTGAGTTTGAAACTATTATTCCAAAAAACAATAATTATTAAGTAACAGTAATATTTCTAGAATAAGTAGTTTGACCTTAGTTTGACCACAGTTTGACCAGATTTGACCAAAATTCAAAAAAATGAAATGATTATTTAGTAACGCTAATATTCTTGAATAATTATTTAGTAACACTAATATTTCTTGAATAAGTAGTTTGACCACAGTTTGACCAGATTTAACCAAAATTCAAAAAAACTTAAATTTGAGCATAACTTTTTTTCCTTTTAGAATTTGAGGATTCTAAAAATTTGCAAAATGGCTTATGGCCATCAAAATCGGATGCGGATTTTCGTGCTGAACATTTTGATATATTATACATTTTTTTTCGACATCGTATGCAAAAGATATAGTCATTTTACTTTTTCATAACACTTTTTTGCAAAACATGTCAAAATTTATGTTTTTAAATTTACCTAACTAGTAGATGTAGTAACATAACTACATCTCGAAGAATTTTAATTTTTGAAATTTTTATCATTTTCTTTTGTTTTTTTAAAACTGAAAAGGCGATACGGGGGGGGTGGTATGGTTAGAGTTTGAAAATTGCCCTTTAGTCCCGGTTTGTGTCTCCAACCGGGACTAAAGGTTAGACGTGTCACAAATCGGGACTAAAGGGGTCTAACCTTTAGTCCCGGTTTGTGACACGAACCGGCACTAAAGGGTAGACCTAGACTAAAGGGGCTCGTGGGGCCCCGGCCTGACGCCAGCCTGCCACCACCCCTTTAGTCCCGGTTTGTGACACAAACCGAGACTATAGGTCACAAATGAACCGGGACTAATGCATAGCTGTTCGAACCGGGACTAATGGTACCATTAGTGCCAGTTCATTTATAAACCGGGACTATTGAGCTGAACATTAGGCCCTTTTTCTACTAGTGTTCATACGTAGTTGTTTTCATTGAATTAGATTTTGCGTCAGGTAAGATTTATGAATGTCCTTGGTTTGAAGAAATAAGTTCTAAAAGTAATTCACCGGCCCATGTGTTCTTGCAGTGAATCGATTTGACGGACTAAGGGCCAGTTCTTTTGGTGGCTTTTTTGGGCTTCTAGAATAAGCTGCCCCCTACCCAGCTTATTCTAGAAGCCCAACCAAGATTTTCTTTTTAGAAGCCTACTAGTCAAGTCTTAATTGGTAGGCTTCTAAAAAAATAAATTTGGTTGGGCTTCTAGCATTAGTAGAAAACAGGGCTTTGGTTCGGGCCAGCCCAGCCCATTAGTCCCGGTTCAGTCACGAACCGGGACCCATGGGGGGCATACGTCCCGGTTCATGCGCCCAGGGGGCCAGCCGGGGCCTCGTGGGCATTGGTCCCGGTTCGTCTGGACCCATTTGTCCCGGTTCCTGGCATGAACCCGGACCAATGGGCCTCACTCCTGGCCCACATCCATTGGTCCCGGTTCGTGGCTTGAACTGGGACAGAAGGGGGGCCTTTAGTCCCGGTTCCACGCACGAACCGGGACCAATGAGGTGGCTATATTTACCCCATCGCCGACGAGCAGAGCACTCCACACTGCTCTGTTTTTTCTGGCCGGCGAGGGGAGAGCTTTGTGGTGCTCTAGCTCACCTCCTATGCACATGAGGTGTTTGATGAAATGCCCGAGCCACACTAGTTAAGCTTTCTCCTCTCGAAGCTCGACCTTCAAGCTCCATTTTCCTCAAGATTTGTCTAGGTTTAGCGGTCCGTCACGTCCCGTCCCCGTCTTCACCGTCGTCGATCGCCCACGCCGATCTCATCGCCGGCATAACCGTGGTGAGCCTCTTGTTCTTATCTTCTTTCTAAAAGAAAAAAATTCTCGTCGCCGGTTTTTTACACACTTAATTATATATAATGCACGCAGATGAACCGACAATGGATGTACGGTGACAGACGCACCTCCGAGTACATTAAGGGCGCGCATAATTTTCTCGAAGTGGCTGAGGCAAACAAACAAAATGGTTTTATGTGTTGTCCATGCCCTATATGTGGGAATACGAAGTCTTACTCTAACCGGAAAATCCTTCACACCCACCTGCTTGAGAAGGGTTTCATGCCACACTATAATGTTTGGACCAGGCACGGAGAAATAGGGGTTATGATGGAAGACAGCAAAGAAGAAGAGGACGATGACAACTATGTGCCCCCTGAATACGGTGATCCTGTAACGGGGGAAGCTGAAGATCAATAGGAACCAGACGATGTGCCCGATGATGATCTCCGCCGGGTCATTGTTGATGCAAGGAGACAGTGCGAATGTGAAAAGGAGAAGCTGAAATTCGATCGCATGTTAGAGGATCACCAAAAAGGGTTGTACCCCAATTGCGAAGATGGCAACACAAAGCTCGGTACCGTACTGGAATTGCTGCAGTGGAAGGCAGAGAATGCTGTGCCTGACAAAGGATTTGAGAAGCAACTGAAAATATTGAAGAAGAAGCTTCCAAAGGATAACGAATTGCCCGACACTACGTACGCAGCAAAGAAGGTCGTATGCCCTCTAGGATTGGAGGTGCAGAAGATACATGCATGCCCTAATGACTGCATCCTGTACCACGGTGCGTACGAGGATTTGAACGCATGCCCGGTATGCGGTGCATTGTGGTATAAGATCAGACGAGATGACCCTGGTGATGTTGACGGCGAGCCCCCCAGGAAGAGGGTTCCTGCGAAGGTGATGTGGTATGCTCCTATAATACCACGGTTGAAACGTCTGTTCAGAAACAAAGAGCATGCCAAGTTGATGCGATGGCACAGAGAGGACCGTAAGGAAGACGGGAAGTTGAGAGCACCCGCTGACGGGTCGCAGTGGAGAAAAATCGAGAGAAAGTACCGGGAGGAGTTTGCAGGTGACGCAAGGAACGTATGGTTTGGTTTAAGCGCGGATGGCATTAATCCTTTCAGGGAGCAGAGCAGCAATCACAGCACCTAGCCCGTGACTCTATGTATCTATAACCTTCCTCCTTAGCTGTGCATGAAGCGGAAGTTCATTATGATGCCAGTATTCATCCAAGGCCCTAAGCAACCCGGCAACGACATTGATGTGTACCTAAGGCCATTAGTTGAAGAACTTTTACAGCTGTGGAATGGAAACGGTGTACGTGTGTGGGATGAGCACAGACAGGAGGAATTTGACATGCATGCATTGCTGTTTGTAACCATCAATGATTGGCCTGCTCTCAGTAACCTTTCAGGACAGACAGACAAGGGATACCACGCATGCACGCACTGTTTAGCTGACACCGAAAGTATATACCTGGACAAATGCAGGAAGAATGTGTACCTGGGGCATCGTCGATTTCTTCCAACCAACCATCAATGTCGAAAGAAAGGCAAGCATTTCAAAGACGAGGCAGATCACCGGAAGAAGCCCGCCATGCGTATCGGTGATCACGTACTTGCTATGGTCAATGATTTACACGTAATCTTTTGAAAGGGTCCCGGCGGACTATCTATTCTGAATGACGCTGGGGGACGCGCTCCCATGTGGAAGAAGAAATCTATATTTTGGGACCTACCCTACTGGAAAGACCTAGAGGTCCGCTCTTCAATCTACGTGATGCACGTGACAAAGAACCTTTGCGTGAACCTGCTAGGCTTCTTGGGCGTGTATGGAAAGACAAAAGATACACCGGAGGCACGGGAGGACCTGCAACGTTGGCACGAAAAAGACGGCATGCCTCCAAAGCAGTATGAAGGTCCTGCCAGCTACGCTCTTACCAAAGAAGAGAAGGAAATCTTCTTTGAATGCCTGCTTAGTATGAAGGTCCCGTCAGGCTTCTCATCGAATATAAAGGGAATAATAAATATCCAAGAGAAAAAGTTCCAGAACCTAAAGTCTCATGACTGCCACGTGATTATGACGCAACTGCTTCCGGTTGCATTGAGGGGGCTTCTACCGAAAAACGTTCAATTAGCCATTGTGAAGCTATGTGCATTCCTCAATGCAATCTCTCAGAAGGTGATCGATCCAGAAATCATACCAAGGCTAAGGAGTGATGTGGCGCAATGTCTTGTCAGTTTCGAGCTGGTGTTCCCACCATCCTTCTTCAATATCATGACGCACGTCCTAGTTCATCTAGTCGACGAGATTGTCGTTCTGGGCCCCGTATTTCTACACAATATGTTCCCCTTTGAGAGGTTCATGGGAGTCCTAAAGAAATATGTCCGTAACCGCGCTTGGCCAGAAGGAAGCATCTCCATGGGCCATCAAACAGAGGATGTCATTGGGTTTTGTGTTGACTTCATTCCTCACCTTAAGAAGATTGGTCCCCCTCAATCACGGTATGAGGGGAGACTGACTGGAAAAGGCACGCTAGGAGGGGACTCAATAATATGCAGGGACGGACATTCTTGGTCTCAAGCACACTACACAGTTCTACAGAACTCTACCTTGGTGACCCCGTATGTCGATGAACACAAGAACATTCTGCGTTCCAAACACCCAGAGCAGTGTGACGACTGGATTACATGTGAACACATCAGGACTTTCGGCAGTTGGTTGGAAACACGTCTCAGAGGTGACAACACTGTTTCTGATGAGCTGTTCTCGTTGTCCAGGGGACCATTTTTGACTGTATTGACTTACGAAGGATATGAGATAAATGGGAATACATTTTACATGATCGCCCAAGATCAAAAGAGCACCAACCAAAACAGCGGTGTCCGCTTTGATGCAGCAACCAAGAGGGGAAAGGACACATATTATGGTTACATAGTGGACATATGGGAACTTGACTACGGACATGATTTTAAGGTCCCTTTGTTTAAGTGTAAATGGGTCAATCTGTCAGGAGGCGGGGTACAGGTAGAGCCACATTACGGAATGACAACAGTGGATCTGAACAATCTTGGGTACACAGACGAACCATTCGTCCTAGCCAATGATGTGGCGCAGGTTTTCTATGTGAAGGACATGTCTACCAAACCGAGAAAAAGAAAAGATAAGGAAGCGAATACATCATACAATGAGCCAAAGCGCCACATAGTTCTTTCAGGGAAAGGAGACATCGTGGGAGTGGAGGGTAAGACAGACATGTCTGAAGATTATGAAAATTTTCATGAAATTCCTCCCTTCAAAGTCAAGGCTGACCCAAGCACCCTGTTAAGCGATGAAGAATATCCATGGTTACGGCGCAATAAGCAAAGGACATGAGGGAAGAAAAAGTGAAGACAGATGAAGTCAGAAAGGGTTGAAAATTGATGATGTTGCTTTGAATGGTTCATTTTGAGCACAAAAAAAGTGTGGAGTTCAAATAAGTTCAAAAAAATGAAATCCCTTTGTAACAGATGAGTTTTTGTCCGAAACCCTGATACTTCGAAAGAGATTGTCCGTTTTGTACACGAAGTGCATCCAGTTTTTGCCGTAACCCTTTAGACTTTTATGAAACTCTAATAGCAAAAATAATAAACTAAAAGAATGAACTAGAAAACTTTAATGAAACTCTAATAGAAAAAAGAATGAACTAAAAAACTTTAATAGAAAAAAGAATGAACTAGAAAACTCTAATAGAAAAAAGAATGAACTAAAATTAGCAAAGTATTTTCTGTTCAAAACATTAAAAGCAAAAAGAATTTTCAAAAATAACTTTTTTTGTTAGAAACTTTAATAGCAAAAAGAATTATCATAAAGATTTTTTTTGTTATAAACTAAAATAACAAAAACTATTTTTGAATATAATGATAAAACATAGTAATATAAATAGCAGTAAAAGGAATCACTCAAAAATCTATTTTTATAGTAAATTTACACAAACTAGTGATTCACACAAATTTTAAAGAATTCAAATTAAGCTATTCGAATTGGAAACTAATGGCACTAACAGAAAGTTTATAATATTTATTACCTAAAACCAAAAGAATTAAAAAATAAAGCAAAAACAAAAGAAAATAAATAAGCAAAAAACAAACAGAAAAATTGGAAAAAAATAGAAATTTTTTTGTGTGAATCACTCAAAAATAACAAAAAGCAAAAAGTTTTTTTTTGTTAGAAACTAAATTAACAAAAATTGTTTTTGAATATAATGATAAAACACAGTAATATTAAATAGCAGTAAAAAGAATCACTCAAAAATCTATTTTTATAGTAAAGTTAATCATAAACTAGAGATTCACACATATTTCAAATAATTCAAATTTAAACTATTTGAATTGGAAAACTAATGGCACTAACAGAAAGTTTATAATATTTATTACCTAAAAGCAAAAAGAATTAAAAAATAAAAGAAAATAAATAAAGCAAAAAACAAAACAGATAAACTGAAAAAAATAGAAAAAAATGCCACCTACTGGGCCACCACGGCCTGAATACGACTAGAAACCCAACACGGGCCAGGATTCAAGCCCGTAGAAGGCCCAGTAGGCCCACAGGTAGAGGAGAGTGAGGTTAGGCCCGTAAGCCGGCATTTGAGAGGAGCTCGAGAGGGCAGCGGCAGTGGGGTTTATAAACCACTCCGCGCCCCTCTCAACTAGCGAGGTGGGACTAAACTTTTGGCCGCGGGCAGCACAAGGCCTTTGGTCCCGGTTGGTGCCACCAAACCGGGACTAAAGGTGGGCTTTGGTCCCGGTTGGTGGCACCAACCGGTAACAATGCCCCCTTTAGTCCCGGTTGGTGCCACCAACCGGGACCAAAGGTCTCTTTTCAGCAGCCCAAAGGGCGGGAAACAGAGACCTTTGGTCCCGGTTGGTGGCACCAACCGGGACTAAAGGGGGGCATTGGTCCCGGTTGGTGCCACGAACCGGGACCAATGCTTCGTGTATATAAGCAAGACTTGTGAAAATTTTCAGTTTCATCGCAGTTCCCCTCCGACGGCCCTGACCTCCTCGACGCCGCCAGGCTGCCCGACGACGTCGCCCGTGCCCGTACCCCGCCCCCGAGCCCACGCTGACGCCGTCCGCCGCCCACGCCTCGTCGCCGTCACCGTCGCCAACTCCCCTCCACGACCTCGCCGTCGCCGGCAACCTCCCCGACCTCATCGTCGCGTCCCCGCGCCGGCCCTGCCCAGCCCCGCGCGCGCCGTCTCTGCCTCAGCCCGGCCCCGACCTCGCCATCGCCGACACCGCCCCCAGTGAGCCACCGCGCCCCTGCCCTTTTTGATGAAATGCATAGAAGGTGTTTGATGAATTGCTAGATGGCTTTGGGCATTTTTGAAATTTCTGAATTTTTTTGTGGTGAGGTACTGACGCAAGACAAAGGTGATGGCAAAATTTCAGAATTTTTGAAGTGGTTTAGAATAGGTTTTCAGCAAGGAATTTGAATCTGGTTCAAATTTCATTTGAACGAAATTTGAAAATTTTGAACTATGGATCAGAAGGTTTTTGATGAAATGAAGTGTGGGTACTGTCATGAAGTTGGTGTAATTTTTTCAAAAACAATTAGTAAGGAAAAAATAGGGTTGTAGTTCAATGCCAAGATTGGACCAAAATTGAAAAATGGAAGTTGTGCTCAAAAGTTTCAAATGACCAAAGTGGGTTTTTGCATAAAAATGATCTATATGCATCAGAGGACTTCTCAAAAAATTTGTGGCATTTGAAAAGAATTATTTGAAATAGTTCTAGTGCAACAGGGTCATTCTAGAGTTTGAAAATACTAATAAAAGAATTTTTTGAGGCCAAATCATTATAAAAATAATTACTACTGATGTGTTTGTTCATATCATTTTTTTCAATGTATGTATGTATGTATGTATGTATGTATGTATGTATGTATGGATGGATGGATATAGAAAATGTTCATATATGATGTTTTTTTTGTTCATCGCAATTTTTTTCCATGTATGTATGTATTTTTTTAGATGTGCTATGTTTTTTCAGATGAGATGAAATGAGATGAGATGTCCATTTGTTGTATAAACATAACCCCGATAACTTCAATTCCCCTCGGGCTTATATTTTTGTGAGCATAGAAATTTTTGTAACTTGTATGTGTTTGATCACCGCGGACTTATATACTTGATTGGACTATGGAGTGCATATTTAGTCGAGTCCAACATCAATACTTGTGAATGATTTCATATTGTTGGGCACCGCGGATAGTTGTGAGAGGAGTTTTTCCTTTGATTTTGAGGCATGCATGTGATCTAGATAATGTCCAATGCCTCATATCGCGAACATAGTTATATTGGACAATTGATCTTCATATAAATGAAGCATGAAAGTTTAGCAAACAGTTTGGCAATCACTTAGAAATTTTCATGTTGTAGGAGTACATGTAAAAAAATTCGGAGTTGTTCATTCACTTCGACATGAGGGGGGACGTCGATCAACCCCCTCTCGCCCGAACAAGTCTATGTATTATTTTATATCGCGGTGGACATATATCAAAGTTTGATCGTATGTCAAAGTTTGAATTTTGACATATGCAACATTTGATCATATATCAAAGTTTGATCATATGTCAAAGTTTGAATTTTGACATATGCAACATTTGATCATATGTCAAAGTTTGAATTTTGACATATATAGATTTATCAAGAATGCCCCCATTATGGATGTGCACAAGTTGATCCAATTTTTTTCTGATCTCATATATATATATATTCTTCTATATGTCACGTTGTCTGTCAAAGTATTGAAGAAATCCATGGCTTCATCATTAGTCGGAAGTAACAGGCGTATGATGCTACGAAGCTCTTCAAAGTTGTTTTGGAATGGAGTTCCTGATAGAATAATTCACCTTTTGGTATGAATTTCAGCAAAGGCCTTCCAAATAGCGATATTCGGAAGGCTCTTGCTGAACTTTGTACCAAAAAGCGAATTATTCTATCGGGAACTCCGTTCCAAAACAACTTTGAAGAGCTTCGTACCATTATACGCCTGTCATTTCTGGCTAATGATGAAGTCATGGTTTTCTTGAATTCTTTGACACTAGACAACGTGACATATAGAAGGGTAGATGAGATCAGGAAAAATATGGACCATTTTCTGCACATCTAGAATGGCGTCATTTTGTTAAATCCCTTATCGGTCCGGACGTCGGACATTCATGAGAGAGGCGGTCCGACCCAAACCCTAGAAGCGTTGTCGAGGCCACCCCAAACCCTAGAAGCGTTGCCTAGGCCACCCCAAACCCTAGAAGAGTTGTCGAGGCCACCCCAAACCGTAGAAGCGTCGAGCTAGCTAGGTCTACGTTTGCACTAATATATCCATCTGTCATGTTTGTATATTAATTGCCATGTTGTAATATTTGCAGAAACTATGGAGCACCGAGACATCGAAGCAGAACAGTTGTTGGGGGACATAATCCTTGGCGGAGGTGATGTCTTATCGTTTCTCAACGACACCGATGGTCTAGAAGGAGAGGGTGAAGCAGGCTCCGGTGATCGAACAATGGAGGTGGAAGGACATGATTATGATGGCTCTGGTGACGGAATGCCGGTGGAAGAACGAGACCGTGATGACTGCTCCGGTGAGCGAACGGAGGAAGGAGATGTTGCAAAGTCCGGCGAGGTATATATATTAATTAAGCCTGTGCTGACTAGCTAATTGATGCATTAATTGTTTTGGTATGTACACATATTAACTCTCTTCTTTCTTCTTTTCTAGCCCTCCGGATCGAGCCAAACTTCGGTAACGAGACGAGGCCCAAAGAAAAGGTTGTGCCAGGATGAAAGGTTCACGATCACAGCAATCAAGGGCGATGGCCAACCGATTGAACCCAGCCGGACCAAGGAAGCATTTTCAGCTCAGTGCGGGGTTCTTGTTAGGGACATGATCCCGATCAGCATCCACCAATGGAATAAGCCTAAGAGCGAAGACCCTCAAGTGTCTTTTGTCAACGATAGATAGAAAGATGATCTTTAGACCGCGCTGAAGGAAAATTTCACCCTATCGCCAGAGGAGGATCCGGATAGGCCAGTTATAGAGCCATTGGTCAAGGTTCATGCTCTTAAGAAGATGGCAGATCTATTCAGGAGGTGAAAGAATGAGTTGAAATCAACGTTTGTCGACAAAGGGAAGACTCTAGAATTCACCGGCCAATTTGAAAAGATAAGAGATCACTGGCCCGCATTTGTGGCCCACAAGACATCGGAGAAGAGTAAGAAGATGTCAGCGACAAACAAGAAAAATGCTAAAAAGAAGGAGTATCACCATCGCACGGGGTCAGGTGGCTACCTCAAAGCCCGACCGTTGTGGGACAAGGCTGAGAAGGACCTGCTTGATAAAGGGGTCGAACCAGAGACATTGAACTGGCCAGACCGTTCAAGGACTTGGTTCTTCGGGGTTGGGGGAACCTTGGACCCTGAAACAGGGAAGTGCCGTTGGACGAAGGAGCAACTTCAAATACCCGTCAAGAAGCTTCAGAAGTATATCGCCACAGTGCAGCAAGGGACGTTCGTTCCCGACAGAGAGAACGACGAGCTCACACGGGCCCTCGGGAATCCTGAGCACCCAGGACGAACACGAGGCACGGCAGGCTCCGTTGCATGGAAGCAAGGGTTTCCCAGCGCAGGCGGTTACAAAACCCGTGAGAGGAGGAAAGTGGAGCAGACCGAACTGCAGAAGCTGAATGCAAGGGTACGAGCGCTAGAGGAACAAGCACTAGTTCAGAGGCAGCGACCTGCCAAAGCTACCCCAGAAGCTACCCCGCCATCTCAGTGGAGAAGCAGCGTGGCTTCCACCGAGCTCCTTCAGCAGCCTCACTTCACGGCTCCCAGCTACCCCGTGGATGCTATCACGGAGGCTCAAGATTGCCACCTTATGGCGCAATGGCAGCACCTCAAAGTCAAGGTGGCTGTCGGCTCTGTTGCACCTCCTCAACCTGGCGCAACTTTTCACTGCCTTCCGATTCCAGAAGGCTATGCTATTGTGATGGTCGATGAAATAACGAAGGGATTTGAGGAGCTCGAGCTTGAACACCCTACCGGTGAAGGGGAGACTCAGCTGGGTCTTGCTCTAAAGACTCCATGTCTATGGCGGAAGGAGCTCATCAACCTTCCGAACTGGACGCCTCCGCCTCCTCCTCCGAAGAGTCAGGGCACTCCGCCTCCTCCTCTAGCGAGTGATCAGGGCACTCCGCCTCCTTCTCCGGCTGCTCTAGCGTGTGGCGGCACTCTGCCTCCTTCTCCAGCTGCTCCGGCGCGTGGCGGCACTCCACCTACGCCGGCGCATCCGAGCAGCCCACCTCCTTCTCCGCCTCGTCAACAACAGCGGAAGACAGCCGCCGTCGCTCCGGCTGCTCCGGCGTGTCGTAGCACTCCGCCTCCTACTCTGCCTCGTAAGCAACAAAGGAAGACAACCGTAGCCGCTCCGTCTGCTCGGCCGGCGTCTAGCAGTACAGCCAGAGGCGGGAGGCAATACAAATTCGGTCCATCTATCAAGCCTCTAGATAGATTACCATACGAGATGACCGAGGAGGAAAACGAGGAGATCTGTCAAGCCCAAGTGAAGGACTTTTTTGCAAAGAAAAATCCACCTCCAGAGGAGAAGATGGATCCGGTGAAATTGAAGCGCACTTTGAAGAACCTGAAGCGACCACCACCGCCTCCGCCGGATGACAACCATGTCCACGCTCTGAAAAAGGCAGTGGAAGGAGCGCGTCGGTCGGGAACTACTTCAAGTGACAAAAGGTTACAAGAACGAAGAAGAGGGAAAAAAATTCCACAGCTCGGCGAACAGGCAAACCAATCGTGCCCCCCGCTCAAGGTGTCTAGCGATATCGTCGCAAATCTGCCGAGGATGCTGCCCGGTACCAATCCTGGTGATTACCTGCCCGACGATGCAAATTTTGATACAATGGAGGTGGACGAACACAAATACCAGTACGGGAAGCCTCTCGTCAGACCTGGTGGTCCTCCTCTAACAACGATGATGCGAACATTCCATAAGTGGTACATGGACACCTGCAAGTCCGGGAAGGATATTTTGACGCTGAGAGTTAAAGAGGAGCACGACCTCGTTGGAATTGATCTGTTGTCTGTTCCATTTGAGGAGTTCTTCCAGTTTTTCAATCAAAAGGACCTCGATAAAATAAGCATCACTTGCTACTGTCTGTAAGTACTATACTTCTGTAATTAAGTCTCTATATATAGCTCAGCTCTTTCAATGCATGTATATATAATTATCCTCACTATATTATGCAGATTGAAGATCGTCGAATGCAGAAATGAACAAATCTATGATATTGGGTTCATTAACACAAATCTCATAGATGAATGGACGGTTAAATATCATGCCAAAGAAACCGAGGCCAACTTACTACAATCGTTGCTTAAAAATTAAAACAAAGATAAAATACTCTTTCCTTACAACTTCAAGTGAGTGTTACTGTCTTCTGCATATTCGGTTTCCCTTATTACTCGAGGTTATAGTAATGTAATTGATGAGTTATGCATACGTGCGCAGCTTCCACTTTATTCTCCTAGAGATTAAGCTTGAGCAGGGACTAGTAACCGTCTTAGACTCAAGACGAAAAGATCCCAAGGAGTATGCGACCATGACTGAAATGCTCCAGAAGTAAGTTCAATCGATCATTATCGCACCATATCGGCAACTTTGGTCATTTCCTAATATCAAGTAATTATTTTCTTTGTCTCGCAGGGTTTGGAAAGTGTTCACCACAGAAGCTCCGGGACTGCCGGGGGAGCTGCGATTTACACACCCGAAAGTAAGTACTACTAGCTAGTTCCGCGCATCTCCCATTGATTCTAGCTAGTTTCATCAATACCATTTATAATGCTTGATTATCAGTTTAATTGACCTTTATTTCTCGTAAAGTGGTTGTGGCAGGAAGGCGGGAATAATTTCTGTGGATACTACATTTGCGAGTAAATCTACAATGCGATGACCTCTAAGCGTGGCTACTCTGAAAAACAATATGAAGTGCATAAGCAATAATATTCACAATTTTATTTTATTACCATCATTTGTGTTGAGTTTCATTCATATATATGTATTGACCCCCTTCTTCAAATTAGATTTGGCAGATGCGGGATGAACTCCTACCACAAGATCGCATAAAAGCAATTCAAGAGGAATTGGCGGGATTCTTTCTTGACCACGTCATCAATCCAGCCGGAGAATACCATGTGGAACTTGACATCAGATGTTTGGGATTGTAAGAGATCTTATATTGTATATATGTAGCTAGTAGCGTCGGATAGATATACGAAAACTTGTTGTTCGACCAATCTCTCGGAGAAGGAGGAGGTCGATCACTTCTCTCTGTATATGTTCATGACGATCTTGTGTACTTAATGGTTTCCTTCATTTGCTTGCTAGCTAGCGTGTCGAGTCCTCTCTATACGTATAGTACGTAGCGTCGACCAAGCACGAAGATAAGAGAGGACACTTCTCTCTAGCTATTAGCTAGCTAACACAATATGTGAAACCCCTAAATTAACCCTACAAAACCCCCAAAACCCCCAACCCCCTTCCCCCCTTTCAAAACAAAAAAACAAAAACCCCAGCTCCTGAGCTGCTGACACGTGGATGATCTTTGGTCCCGGTTGGTGTTACCAACCGGGACTAAAGGCCCTCCTCTCTGGGCTCGCCGCAGCGGCCACGTGGAGCCCCATCTGTCCCGGTTCGTATAAGAACCGAGACTAAAGGTGTTGGGCTTTAGTCCCGGTTCCCGAACCGGGACAAATGGGCCTTATGAACCGGGACAAATGGGCCTTTTTCTACTAGTGTAGAATAAGCTGGGTAGGGGCAGCTTATTCCAGCTTATTCTAGAAGCTAGCAAAAGAACTGGCCCTATGCACTGTGCGCACTAGCAGGGCAACAAGTGCATTCAGTCAGTCAAATCGATTCATATTTGAGTTGGGAGCAAACTCACACGAGCAAAGTATGCAAACAACACCACACTCACTCGCAAGATTTCTCTCGATAGAAGATCCCCCGTTTAGTACTTGGCATGAGAAAGATCAACATATGTACATGAGAGAGAGAGAGGGGGGGATCTATTTCGTACCAAAGAGAAAGCGTTACAAAAAGTGGCTATTTCATCGCCGAAGTTTGTGTACAACTTTTTTTATGAACAAATTAGAGTCAAGTGTAACCACCTTAAAATTTCTTTGGTGTGGCCAAACACTATTGAAAATAAATTCGTTGCTACTTCATCGCCGAAATTTGCAGCTGGGAGCAAACCTTCTGTCAAAGCCCACGTCCGAGGCTTTTGGACACGATGATGGATGTATTGCTGAAAAGAGACTGGTGCAGAAGCAGTTACCGTTGAGCTTTGAATGTTGTTTAAACTGTTTGGCAATCTTTGCATGCCACTAGAAGTTTGTAATCTGAACTTTTGTATCTAGTAGCATTTCTCTTCCAGTGTTAATACCATTATAGTTTGCAAGAAAAGGCAACATCCATACAGCTAAAGATGTCACATTTGTACAACAATACTTTGCCACCTACCTTCATTTACAACACAGGACAAATGCAGCTGAAAAGAGAGGCTAATAGTTTGTGCTGTCTTCTCAGCCAGCAAATACTTACCCACAGTATAGTATGCAAAGAACATCCACAATTCATACAACATCTAAAGATGACACATTGTAGAACATACAGTACCAGCTATGTGTGTAGGCATGTATTCCTTGCCCACTTATCACTGTACCACGTGCTACCAAGGGGGTGGCGATCTGGCCCTTGCCCATTTAACACCACACCTGGGCTCAGATGTGGCACGTCGCCAAGAGGGTTAATCCCCCAACGACTTTCTTTGAGTTTAATCATCATAAGAGTGACTAAGTTTTGATGTTGACTCGCCAAACCTAGGTGGAGTTGTAAGTCGTACTTTACCAGGGCTTGGAACCAGCTATGTCGAGCAAGATCGACGGAGTAATGAGTCCTACTTTGAATAATTTAATAAATATAGTTGTGTGCATCTTGATGAAGTTGAACGCGGGGTCAAGCCTTCTTTTCGAAAAAAAGGATTTTGCTCCAGGCCTATGTCCTTGGTTGGAAGAAACGGCACTGTAGAAAAAAAAATACTCCACCAACCAAAAAGTACTAATTTGCAGTGGATCAATTCCAATAGATCTAATGTACTTTAACAAATGGAATGCCTATAAGAGAGCAACAAACTCAGTGCTTGCTAAGTTACTTCAAGTTGTACTGTCGACTGAAGCACACAAGCATCACTGTGTTGGAACTCGATCACAGGATCAATCACATCAAATCACAATGAACGCGTGCACACAAAAAACCTTTTGGCCAAAGGCACGTGTCGTGCCTTGTTTTTCTCTTTATTCCTTTTTCTATTTTCTCAGAACCCACTATACAAAACTCACGGCCTGATGCATATATATGCAGAGCAGCCGACCAAAAAACTAATCCTACTCAAACACAAGACGTACTAACTTGGCCAAGCTGACTACTACTAGGACTAAGTAACCTAGACGACTCAACCTACACATACGACACAAGTGGAAAACAGGGAACTAGTCCCGGTTCCAGAGGGCCTTTAGTCCCGGTTCTGGAACCGGGACAAATCAAACGGGACTAAAGCCCAAAACCTTTAGTCCTGGTTCGCTTACGAACCGGGACAGAAGGGGCTCCACGTGGCCGCTGCGGGGCGCCCAGGCAGGAGGACCTTTAGTCCCGGTTGGTAACACTAACCGGGACCAAAAGGAAGCCACACGTCAGCAGCTCGCAGGCGCAGGAGTGGGGGTTTAGGGGTTTTGGAGGGTTAATTTAAGGGTTTCATATTGTGTTAGCTAGCTAATAGAGAGAAGTGACCTCTATTTCTCCGTGCTTGGTCGATGCTAACTACTATACATATAGAGAGAACTCGACACGCTAGCTAGTAAGCAAATGAAGGAACCATTAACTACACAAGATCGTCATGAACATATACAGAGAGAAGTGACCTCTCTTTCTCTGAGAGATTGGTCGAACAACAAGTTTTCGTATATCTATCCGACTCTAGTACATATATACAATATAACAGCTCTTAGAATCCCTAACATCTAAAATCCATTTCAATTTCCAGATGGTATTCTCCCTTCTCATTTATGACGTGGCCAAGAAAGAATCTCGCCAATTCCTCTTGAATTGCTCGTATGCGATCATGTGGTAGGAGTTCATCCCGCATCTGCCGCATCTAATTTAGAGAAGGGGGTCAATACATATATATGAATGAAACTCAACACAAATGATGGTAATTAAATAAAATTGTGAATATTATTGTTTACGTACTTCATATTGTCGGTCAGAGTAGCCCCGCTCAGAGGTCGATTGGCGGATGAACTCGCAAACGTAGTATCCACATAAATTATTCCCGCCTTCCTGCCACAAGCACTTTATGAGAATAGAGTTCAATCAAACTGATAATCAAGCATGAGAAATGGTATTGATGAAACTAGAGTCAATGCGAGATGCGCGAAACTAGCTAGTACTACTTACTTTCGGGTGTGTAAATCGCAGCTCCCTCGGCAGTCTCAGAACCATTCCGGTGAACTCTTTCCAAACCCTGCCAGACAAAGAAAATAATTACTTGATATCTGGAAATGAACAAAGTTGCCGATATGGTGCGATAATGATCGATTGAACTTATTTCTGGAGCATTGCAATCATGTCCGCATAGTCCTGGGGATCTTTTCGTCTCGAGTCTAGGACAGTTACTACTCCCCGGTCAAGCTTAATCTCTAGCAGAATAAAGTGAAAGCTGTGCACGCATGCATAACTCATCAATTACATTACTGTAACCTCGAGTAAGCGAAACCAAATATGCACAAGACAGTAGCACTCACTTGAAGTTGTAAGGAAAGAGTATTTTCCCTTTGTTTTGATTTCGAAGTAACGATTTTAGCAAATTGTCCTCAGTATCTTTGACTCTGTTTTGAACCGACCATTCATTTATGGTATTTGGGTTAATGAACCCAATGTCATAGATTTGTGCTTTTTTGCATTCGACGATCTTCAGTCTGCATAATATAGTGAGGATAATTATATATACATGCAATGAAAGAGCTGAGCTATAGAGACTTAATTACAGATGTAATACTTACAGACAGTAGCAAATCATGAGTTGTTTGTCGAGGTCGTCTTGATTGAATAACTGGAATAACTCCACAAATTCAACAGGCATCACCTTAGTTCCAACGAGATCGTGCTCCTCTTTAATTCCCAGCATCAAACTATCCTTCCCAGACTTCCTGCAGGTATCCATGTACGATTCATGCAATCTTCGCATCATCGTTGTTAGAGGAGGATGATCAGGTTTGACGAGAGGCTTCCCGTACTCGTATCTGAAGATATCTACTACCTCTAACATTTCAAACTATACATCATCGCCCAGGTAATCAGCAGGATTGGTACCGGGCACTAGCCCCGGATGATTAGCGACGATATCGCTCGACACCTTGAGCGGGGGGCACGATTGCTTCGCCTGTTCGCCGAGCTGGGGAATTGTTTTCCCACTTTTTTGTTTTGCTAGCCTTGCATCACTGGAACCGGGACCAAAAGTGTCAGACGAACCGGGACCAATGGCCCCCAAGACCCGGCCGGCGCCCTGGCCTCACGAACCGGGACTGATGCCCCCTTTGGTCCTGGTTCGTGAGTGAACCGGGATTAATGCCCTTACCCAGACTTCAACCAAAGCCCTGTTTTCTACTAGTGCGATAGGACCATTGAACCTATGCCTATCAGAACCGATGTATATGCATACATGTACTGCTACAACTCAACTTGCACTAGCTACCATCACGCCATGGCTGCACACATGCAAGCCAGCTGTAGTACGTACATGTTGCAAACACTGATACTAATTGGACACGGACAAGATTATCTAACACACTGCACTTGCAAATTTTCTGTCCAGTGTCTGCCCTTCAATGTTTTGTGTATGTGACAGATCAAGATCAGCATTGGTGTATGGGGACACTAGTAGAAAACAGCGGCTTTGGTCCTGGGCAGATCAGAGCATTAGTCCCGGTCGTGTTATGAACTGTGACTAATGGGAGCATCAGTCCCGGTTCGAGAGGCTCGGACGCTGGCCGGGCCTCGGCAGGCATCTGTCCCAGTTCGGCTGGGACCTTTAGTTCCGGTTCCAGCCACCAACCGGGACTAAAGGGAAAGGGTAGGCCATTAGTACGCCCACCCATCTCCTCTGTTTTTTGGCCGTGGAAGGGTGGAGGTGTGGGATACTCTGTTTTTTGCCTGTATATGCACATGAGGTGTTCAATGAAATGTCGGAGCCACACTTAAGCTTTCTCCTCTCCAAGCTCGACCTCCAAGCTACATTTTCCCAAGATTTGTCTAGGTTTGGCGGTGCACTCACTACACAAGTGTTCTAAAAGGTTAGCAACTTCATCATTTCATCTCTCACTGCTAATTTAGCTCATTTCAAATGCTCTAGAAGTAGAGTGGTTTGTGGGTTTTAGTGGAGGAGTGTATGTGGGAGTTCTTTTGATTTAGATGCATAATTTGAGCTCAAATTAACTTCTTAGAGTCTGCACATGTGTAGGGTGTCGTCCCCGTCCCCATCGTCACCGCCGTTGATCGCCCGCGCCGATCTCGTCGCCGGCACCACCGTGGTGAGCCTCTTGTTCTCATCTTCTTTTTAAAAGAAAAAAAATTCTTACTTGTATGATTTAGATAGCTACTTGTATGATTTTCTTACTTTTATTATTGTTTGTTATTATATAGTGCCTTGGTTTTGGTATCCGCCCCCGTCGGCTCTCGTCCGGTCTATGATTCGGATGTGGTATATTATCTTTTATAACTATTTGTTTCATTTAGTGTTTATGACAATTATGCCGACCAACTTGACATAGATGTCTTTATCTAGGAGGTATGTGAACCGGAAATTCCAACTGCCCCTCTTGTCGAGAGGTTAAATTTAGTTGTAAAAGCAAACAATTATTTGAAAGAAAAATTGAAAAGAATTGAAGAGGAGAAGATGAAATTGGAGTTGCATGTTGCCGATGTCGTCGATGATCACAAGATCTAGATGGATGCAATGCACTTGAAGATTAGAAACATTAGAAAATATGCCATTAATAATGAGGCTTGGTATCATTATGCTGTTGCATCAATTGTTACCTTAGTTGCGATTTTGATCGCATTTTTTGTTGCATTTAAATGTTTTACATAGTTGCATGTTAGTTTCAATGTATGTTTTAATTAGATGCTCCAGAGAGCTGTATGTTGTTCTATGAGAACTATGTATGAACTTTATGTATTTATTTTTTCAGTAATAACATTTGATCACTACTGTAGTTTGGTTTCAATGTGATGATGAACTTGTATTAATTTGGTCATTTCTCTATTCATGATGTTCTGTAATGGTTTTTGATATACTTAATTATATAATGCACGCAGATGAACCGGCAATGGATGTACGGTGACCACGCACCTCCGACTACATTACGGGCCTGCATATTTTTCTCGATGTGGCTGAGTCAACCAAGCAGAATGGTTTTATGTATTGTCCATATACTGTCTGTGGGAATACGAAGGATTACTCTAACTCGAAAACCCTTCACTTCCACCTGCTTGAGAAGGGTTTCATGCCACACTATAATGTTTGGACCAAGCACGGAGAAAGAGGGGTTATGATGGAAGACAACAAAGAAGAAGAGGATGATGACAACTATCCTATGTTCCCTGAATACGGTGATACTGCATCGGGGGAAGCTGAAGATTAAGAGGCACCAGACGATGTGCCCGATGATGATCTTCGCCGGGTCATTGTTGATGCACAGAGAGAATGTGAAAGTGAAAGGGAGAAGTTGAAATTCGATCACATGTTAGAGGATCACAAAAATAAAATTATATAAAATTTATGCAACTAAAAAAGAATCAATAAAAAATAAAATTTATGCAACTAAAATTATATAAAATTATGCAACTAAAATTATATGAAATTTATGCAACTAAAATTATATAACTGGAAATAACGTATGCAAAAAATAACATTAAAATTTAAAAAACATAACATATGCAAAAAAATAAAAAAAATGCCCGCCTACTAGGCCACCACGACCCGCATACGACTAGAAACCGTACATATGGGCCAGGATGCAGGCCCGCAGGGCAAGCAGGCCCAACAGGGCACATAGGTAGGCATGTACTGCCTGCTCTAGAGAGGAGCTCGAGAGGCATGTCACAGCCGCGCTTATAAACCGCTGCGAGCTCCTCTCAACTAGCGAGGTGGGACTAAACTTTCGACACCGTTGTGCTAGACATTTAGTCCCGGTTGGTGGCTCCAACCAGGACTAAAGGCCCCCCTTTAGTCCCGGTCTGAGCCACCAAGACTAAAGGCTTGGGCTTCCCGCCCTTTCGCCTGGCGAAATACACCTTTAATCCCGGTTGGTGGCTCGCACCGAGACTAAAGGGGGGCCTTTAGTACCGGTTGGAGCCACCAACCGGGACTAAAGGGGGGGGGGCTATATAACGCTCCAACCGGGACTAAAGGGGGGCTATATAACCAGCACTTAGAGAATTTTCCAATCCCCATCCAGTTTCTTCGATCTCCTCCTATCCCCCAACGGCGCCGACGACAACCTCGACGCCACCAGGCTGCCGGACCACGCTGTCACCTCCTCGAGCCCTACCCCGATGCCCTCGCCGATGCCCTGCCATCCCCGAGCCCGCTGGCCATCGCCTGCGCCGGACCTCCTCGCGCGCCCTCCTCCAGCTCCATCGCCGCGCCCCGAGTGAGCTCCCCCTTTCCCAAGGCCCCCTGCTGCCACTGCTCCATGGTCGCCCCTGCTACCACTGCTCCATGGTCGCCGCCGTTGCGTGCTCTGGTTTTTTAGATGAATAGATAGATGGATGTTCAGACTAAATTTTTTGTGGAGATGAGATGAGATGTATGAAATGTGCTCTGTTTTTTTAGATGTGCTCCATTTTTTAGATGAGATGAGATGTTTTGTGGAGATGAGATGTTTTGTGGAAATGTGCTCTATTTTTTTAGATGAGTAGATAGATGGATGAAATGTAATAACTCAATGTGATAGATAGATGTTTTGTGGAGATGAGATGAGATGGAAGAGAATTTTTTTAGGTTTTTAGATAGAGAAACAAATGTTAAATTTTGCATATGATGAGTTAAATTTTGAAATGAATATGTGAAGCTCCCATTTTTTTTAAATGAAAATGTGAAGCAATTTTTTTTTTGAAATGAAAATGTGAAGCTACTTTTTTTTAAATAAAAATTTGAAGCTCCCATTCCTATAGTTGATATATACTCGATGACAAAAATGTTACTAAAATGGTTTATAGTTGGGGCAATTTCTAGACATTATTTGTGGTAAAGGGGAATAGAATCATGGAAGTCTATGTAGCCTAATTAGTTTTTGTTTTTTGTGGCATAATGACATTATTATTTTCAGTAAGCATTTAATTTGTATAGAATTGAAATCACCTGGTTTGCATCAGCATTTCAAAGAGGCAAAGATAACATACTGCCTATGTTTGTTGGTTAGTCATGCATAGTTATAATCTGTGTGTCAATTGAAATCAGTAGCTCATTTTTCTGCCTATAGTTATAATCACCTACTAGCATATACTCTACTCTTCTCAAGATCGATGAGATCATGGACAAGTTCCAATGCAATTTTTGTCAAGTTTCTGTCAAGTTCCAGTGCAATTTCTGTCAAGTTTCTGTCAAGTTTTTGGCATAGGGAGAACGCTTTTTGCCAGCGCTACTATATTTGGGTTTTGCCTTTTTTTTTCAATCGGTAGAATTATTACAGGTTGTGGTGTTGCATCTCTGTGGAGTTGGCCCTGATCGTCCCTCCGCTGTTCGACAAAAGGTGTCCATTTGTTGTATGTTGAGTTTTGTTTTGTTGAGTTGTGTATTCATCCATGTGTATAAATCTTGTATCCATTTTGTATTCATGTTGTCGTTAAAACATAACCCCGATATATAACTTTGATTTTGAGGCATATGAAAACATGAGAGAGGGGGTCATTAAAACATATCCCCGATATCCTTCGACATTAGGGTGGGGGGGGTGCTGGGGGGGGGGCGTCGGACATGCATGAGAGAGGCGGTCCGTAAAGTATCCTCTCTCGAAAGATAGGACAAATCACCAGACATGAGGGAGGAGGATTGATAACCCACAAGTATAGGGGATCATTTGTAGCCTTTTTTGATAAATAAGAGTGTCGAACCCAACGAGGAGCTAAAGGCAGAACAAATATTCGCTCAAGTTCTATCGACCACCGATACAACTCTACGCACACTTAACGTTTGCTTTACCTAGAACAAGTATGAAACTATTTTGCAATAATAAAACTAGGAGTACTTTGTGAGAATAAAACTACGAATAAATTGCGAGATAATAAAAGTGGATAGCTTTTGTCAACAAGAAAGTCATTTGTCCCTAGGCAATCGATAACAAGTACTGGTAATCATTCTTGTAATTTTATATGAGGGAGAGGCATGAGCTAACATACTTTCTCTACTTGGATCATATGCACTTATGATTGGACCCCTAGCAAGCATTCGCAACTACTAAAGATCATTAAGGTCGTGAAACCCAACCATAGCATTAAGTATCAAGTCCTCTTTATCCCATACGCAACAACCCACTTACTCGGGTTTAAGCTTCTGTCACTCTCGCAACCCACCATAAGCGAATCATAAACATACTGCAACACCCTACAACGAGGATCCCTCATGTTTGCGTGAGACAGATGGCACCGTAGGACAGCACCATAAATAAAATATACAATCATACCAACCAAGATCACGATTAACCCATAGGACAAAACGGATCTACTCAAACATCATAGGATAACCATAGATCATTGGGAAATAATATATGGAGTTGTGCACCATGTTTAAGTAGAGATTACAGTGGGGATAAGGGGTGTTACACCGCTACATAGAGGGGGAGAAAGTAGGTGTTGACGGTAGCAAGATTGTTGATGTAGATCGTTGTCACGATCCTTGCCCCGACGGCACTCCGGCGCCACCGGGAGAGAGGGGGAGCGCACCCCCATCCTTCTTCTTCTTCTTCCTTGGCCTCCCCCTAGATGGGAGGAGAGTTCCCCCTATGGTCCATGGCCTCCATGGCAGTGGAGGGGCGGCAGCCCCTCCGAGATTGGATCTCCCTCTCTGTTCTCTTTTGTTTCGCGTTCCCCAGATCTGGCCCTTCACTGTTTCTTAAATTCCCGAAGATCCGTAACTCCGATTGCGCTGAAATTTTTACACAATTTTTTCCATAAATTATCTTTCTTGTGCCAGAAGAAGGTCCCTAACCGACGTGGGAGGAGGGCACAAGATACCTGGGCGCGCCAGGTGGTGCCCGGCGCGCCCTGGTGGGTTGTGGTCACTATGGGCCCCCGTTTGCGTTGATTCCACCTCCCAAGAATCAGAAATATTCCAAAATAATTCTCCGTAAATTTTTATCGCGTTTGGACTTTGTTTGATATGGATTTTCTGTGAAACAAAAAACATGCAACAAACAGGAACTTGCACTGGGCACTGGATCAATAGGTTAGTCCAATAAATCATATGAAAAGTTGCCAAAAATATGTGGAAGTTGTATAACATTGGCATGAAACAATCAAGAATTATAGATACGAGGGAGACGTATTAGCATCCCCAAGCTTAATTCCTGCTCGTCCTCGAGTAGGTAAATGATAAAAAAAAGATAATTTTTGATGTGGAATGCTACCTAGCATAAACTTGATCATATATCTAATCATGGCATGAATATTAAGACATAAGTGATTCAAAGCAATAGTCTATAATTTGACATAAAGACATCAATACTCAGGCATCCCAACAAACAATCGTGTCTTTCAAAATATCGACGCTAAAGAATGCTAACCCTACAAAAGCATATAATCTTGTCATGCTCTGTCTTCTTGACACAAAGTATTTATCATGCACAACCCCGATGACAAGCCGAGCAATTGGTTCATACTCTTTAACGCGCTTCAGTTTTTTCAACCCTTACGCAATACATGACCGCAAGCCATGGATATAGCACTATAGGTGGAATAGAGTATGATGATAGCGGTAAATATTGAGAAGACAAAAAAAAGTAAGAAAGTCTCACATCGACGCGGCTAACCAACAGGCTATGGAGATGCCCATCAATTGATATCAATACGAGGAGTAGGGATTGCCATGCAACGGGTGCACTAAGAGCTATAAGTGTATGAAAGCTCAATATGAAAACTAAGTGGGTGTGCATCCAACTTGCTTGCTCATGAAGACCTCGGGCATTTGAGGAAGCCCATCATCGGAATATACAAGCCAAGTTCTATAATGAAAAATTCCCACTAGTATATGAAAGTGACTACATAGGAGACTCTCTATATGAAAAACATGGTGCTACTTTGAAGGACAAGTG
The DNA here is from genome assembly GCA_011799875.1 of Thinopyrum elongatum. Taxonomy (NCBI): domain Eukaryota; kingdom Viridiplantae; phylum Streptophyta; class Magnoliopsida; order Poales; family Poaceae; genus Thinopyrum; species Thinopyrum elongatum. Next base: position 561,647,834 of record CM022301.1, read on the forward strand.
TGGAACTAGCATGCCCCTTCTCTCTTTTTCTTTTCATTTTTCATTTTTCTTTATTTTTCTTATTTTCTTATTTTCTTTTTCCCTTTTTTTTCTTTTTTTTTCTCTCATTGTCCGGAGTCTCATCCCGACTTGTGGGGGAATCATAGTCTCCAACATCCTTTCCTCACTGGAGCAATGCTCTAAAAAATGAATAATAATGATCATCACACTTCTATTTACTTATAACTCAAAAGAAATAAAAATTACAACTCGATACCTATAACAAATTATGACTCTATATGAATGCCTCTGGCAGTGTACCAGGATGTGCAATGATCTAGCATAACAACGATATCAAAAAATGGACAAGCCATGGAAATATCATGCTAGCTATCTTACGATCATGCAAAGCAATATGACAATGAATGCTCAAGTCATCAAAACAGAAGCGGTGGAAGTTTCATGGCAATATATCTCGGAATGGCTATGGAAAGGCCATAATAGGTAGGTATGGTGGCTATTTTGAGGAAGATATAATAAGGCTTAAGTTTGATAGAGCATATCATATCACGGGGTTTGGATGCACTGGTGAAGTTTGCACCGACTCTCGAGGTGAGAAAGGGCAATGCACGGTACCGTAGAGGCTAGGAAATTGCGGAAAGGTAAGAGTGCGTATAATCCATGGACTCACATTAGTCATAAAGAACTCATATACTTATTGCAAAAGTTTATTAGCCCTTGAAGCAAAGTACTACTACGTATGCCCCTAGGGGGATAGATAGGTAGGAAAAGACCATCGCTCGTCCCCGACCAACACACATAAGGAAGACAATCAATAATAAATCATGCTCCAACTTCATAGCATAACGAGAGACTATACGTGCATGCTTCGGGAATCACAAACCTTAACACCAATATTCTTACTAACCAAAACCATTTACTAGTACCTCCCACATATTACCATCTCTATATCGCAAAACTATTGCAAGGAATCAAACATATCATATTCAGTGATCCATAAGTTTTATGTAGGATTTTACGACTAACCGTGCAATTGACCAATTCCTGTTGACTCTCTAAATAGGTATAAGTGAAGCAAGAGAGTTTAATTCTTTCTACAAAATACCATGCTCTAATAAGTATAAGTGAAGCAAAAGAGCATTCTACAAATAACGGTTTTCTATATGAAGAGAAACAGGCAATCCAAACTTCAAATGATATAAGTGAAGCACATGAAGCATTCTATAAATCCACACTCAAAAGATATAAGTGAAGTGCAATGAGCATTCTATAAATCGACCATGGACTATCTCGTACCAGCATGGTGCATAAAACAAAAATGAGAACTAAACAAAAAATACGCTCCATGATTTACACATATCACATGAACGAAATGAAGACGAAAACATACCGATACCTGTTGAAGAAAGATGGGATGCCTTCCGGGGCATCCCCAAGCTTAGATACTTGAGTCTCCTTGAATATTTACTTGGGGTGCCTTGGGAATCCCCAAGCTTGAGCTCTTTCCTCTCCTCCTTCTCCTCATATCGAGACCTCCTCGATCTTTGATCACTTCATCCACACAAAACTCAACAGAAAGCTCGGTAAGATCCGTTAGTATAATCAAGCAAATAACTACTCTAAGTACTATCGCAAACCAATTCATATTTTGTTTTTGCATTGTATATACTGTAATATAACTTTTCCATGGCTTATACCACCGATAAAAATCGATAGTTTCATCAAAACAAACAAAACAATGCATCAAAAACAGAATCTGTCTTAAACAGGACAGTCTGTAGCAATCTGAACATCTACCATACTTCTGCTACTCAAAAAATTCTGAAAAATTAGGATAAAATAAATAACTTGTATAAAAATACTGTGCAAAATATTTCAGAAACTTTTGACATTCCAATAAAAAATGTAAAATCATCCACTACAACCAAAGTTTCTGTTTCTGCACCGCACATACCAACAAGCAATCTAATCATCCTAAAGGCAAATCTTGGCACATTATTTTTATAATACAGTGGTTTTGTACAAGGGGATAATTATTTTTGTTGAAAAGTTTCTGTAATTAAGATTCACAAAGTTTCCATGGGCATGAACAAAGTTCAATGCTAGCTCCCACTTTCACAATGCTCGTCTCTCTCACTTTCACTTTTCTTTTTGTGAAGTTTTAGGTTCCCCTCTATATTTTTTTTTGTTTTTAAACTTTATAAAAGCACTCAACAGAAATAAATGACTCTCTAAAACTTCTGGGTTGTCTCCCTGGCAGCGCTTTCTTTAAAGCCATTAAGCTAGGCATAAAATGCTCAAGTAATGAATCCACCCGGATCCTAAGGTATATCAAAGCCAATTTTAATTAACAATGATTTGGCATTTAGTAGTGAGCACAAAGCAACATATATCTTGCAATGACGAAGTCTAACTCTCTTCCTATGCATCGGCATGTCATACAAGAACAATTCATGCACATCAACTAAAGGCCAATACATAGCATAAGCAGTTTCTTGCAATTTTATCGTGTTGGAAACATAGAGAGGTGGAGATATAGTTCCTCTCTCATAATAATTGCAAGTGGGAGCAGCAAGCACATGCGTATTATATTCATCAAAATCATCATGTGTAGTGGTAGAATGCAACCCATCAATATAATCCTTAATAAGAGCAAACTTCTCCAATATAGTGTAGTTTGGAGAATTCAAAAAGATAATAGGACTATCATGTGTGGGTGCAATAGCAACAATTTCATTTTTAACATAAGAGACAATAGCAAGTTCATCTCCATAAGCATAATTCATATTGGCATCAAGGCCACAAGCATAGCAATCATCAAGTTCATCAAAAAGGGATATTTCAAACGAATCAACGGGATCATAGCAATTATCATAGCATTCATCCTTCGGTAAGAACGAAGGGGCATTAAACAATGTATGAGTTGAAGAGTTACTCTCATTATAAGGCGGGCATGGGTGATCAATCCGCTCTTCCTCCGCTTGTTCTTCGCTCTCCTCATCATCTTTTTCATCCAATGAGCTCACAGTTTCATCAATTTCTTCTTCCATAGACTCCTGCAAAATATTAGTTTCTTCTTGGACAGCGGAGACTTTCTCAATAAATACATCAATATCGTAATTGAATTTATAATTGTCATAGCAATAATTAAGGAAAGCAAAATTTTCAGGTCTATAAACTGAATCAACAAAATCTTCAAACTTTTCAAACAAATATTCAATTTCATAAGCACCCTTAAAAGCAAAAAATTCTTCTATTCATTCCACATCATAGTAATCATATCTACCATTAGCATAAGAAGCTAAGGTTTCATTGTCATTAAATTTGCATGAAAAGGGAAGGTGTGGAGCATTCATCCTACAGCAACAAGTATAATCATATCTAGAGCATAGATTCCAAGCATACCATATCAACATATGAATTTGATCCCATAACAGTTTCCCTTTTTGTGTCAAGCGATAATTCCAAAAGTATTCACGTTGATCCAATGTGTCTCCCATTAACAAGTTGAACGGGGTTTTCTCAGGATTATCAAAGTATTGCATAATATTTTTCACATAACAAGCATCGAGGGTTTTAGGAGGTTCCCCATCTCCATGAGTAGCAAGTACAACTAATTTTTTGGTGCTTCGTGTTCCATATCCATAACTAAAGATGGAGAACAACTTAGAACAGGAAATAAAAACTACTTAGTGATAAAGCAAACAAGCACACACGAGGATATTCACCCCACGCTATTGCTCCCCGGCAACGGCGCCAGAAAAAGGTCTTGATGACCCACAAGTATAGGGGATCGTTTGTAGCCTTCTTCGATAAATAAGAGTGTCGAACCCAACGTGGAGCTAAAGGCAGAACAAATATTCCCTCAAGTTCTATCGACCACCGATACAACTCTACGCACACTTAACATTTGCTTTACCTAGAACAAGTATGAAACTATTTTGCAATAATAAAACTATGAGTACTTTGCGAGAATAAAACTACGAATAAATTGCGAGATAATAAAAGTGGATATCTTTTGTCAAGAAGAAAGTCATTTGTCCCTAGGCAATCGATAACAAGTGCAGATAATCATTCTTGTAATTTTACATGAGGGAGAGGCATGAGCTAACATACTTTCTCTACTTGGATCATATGCACTTATGATTGGACCCCTAGCAAGCATCTACAACTACTAAAGATCATTAAGGTCATGAAACCCAACCATGGCATTAAGTATCAAGTGCTCTTTATCCCATACGCAACAACCCACTTACTCGGGTTTAAGCTTCTGTCACTCTCGCAACCCACCATAAGTGAATCATGAACATACTGCAACACCCTACAGTGAGGATCCCTCATGTTTGCGCGAGACGGAGGGCACCGTAGGACAGCACCATAAATAAAATATACAATCATACCAACCAAGATCATGATTAACCCATAGGACAAAACGGATCTACTCAAACATCATAGGATAACCATAGATCATTGGGAAATAATATATGGAGTTTAGCACCATGTTTAAGTAGATATTACAGCGGGGAGAAGGGGTGTTACACCGGTGCATAGAGGGGGAGAAAGTTGGTTTTAATGGTAGCAAGATTGTTGATGTAGATCGCCGTCACGATCCTTGCCCCGGCGGCACTCCGGCGCCACCGGGATAGAGGGGGAGAGAGCCCCCCTCCTTCTTATTCTTCCTTGGCCTCCCCCCTAGATGGGAGGAGAGTTCCCCCTCTGGTCCATGGCCTCCATGGCGGCGAAGGGGCGGGAGCCCCTCCAAGATTGGATCTCCCTCTTTGTTCTCTTTTGTTTCGCGTTCCCCAGATCTGGCCCTTCACCGTTTCTTAAATTCCTGTAGATCCGTAACTCCGATTGTGCTAAATTTTTTACACGATTTTTTTCCATAAATTATAGTTCTTGCACCAGAAGAAGGGCCCCAGCCGATGTTCGAGGAGGGCACAAGATACCTGGGCGCGCCAGGGGGTGCCCGGAGCACCCTGGTGGGTTGTGGTCACTATGGGGCCCCATTTGTGTTGATTCCACCTCCCAAGAATCATAAATATTCCAAAATAATTCTCCGTAAATTTTTATCGCATTTGGACTTCGTTTGATATGGATTTTCTGCAAAACAAAAAACATGCAACAAATAGAAACTGGCACTGGGCACTGGATCAATAGGTTTGTCCAATAAATCATATAAAAAGTTGCAAGAAATATGTGAAAGTTGTATAATATTGGCATGAAACAATAAAAAATTATAGATATGACGGAGACGTATCAAGGATCGAGTCCTCGACGATCGTCTGAAACTGACTGTTATAAAACTTGTCAACTTTGCATGATGTTTGCCACTAATCCATTGCTCATATGCATATGATTCCTTGTTGTGATTATGTCTATGTTTGCCACTAATCCATCTCTCATGGTTGGATATTGCCATGTTATAATATTTGCAGAAACTATGGACAGAGACTTAGAAAAAGAAGAGTTGTTGGGGGTATAATCCACGACGGAGGTGATATCACCTTGTCGTTTCTCAACGACACCGATGGTGAGGAAAGAGAGGATGATGGCTCCGGTGATCGAATGGAGGAGGGAGGATATGACGGCTCCGCCGGTGTTGGAGCCTTAACTGTTGCAAAGTCCGGTGAGGTATATATATATTAATTAAACCTGTGCTGACTAATGCATTAATTGTTTGGTATGTACATATATTAACGCTTCTTTCTTATTTTAGCCCTCCGGATCGAGCCAAACTTCTGTAAGGAGACGAGGCCCGAAGAAAAGGTTGGGCCCGGATGAAAGGTTCATGATCGAAGTAGTCGCTGCAGATGGCGAACCAATTGCTCCCAAGCGGACCAAAGACAAATTTGTACATCAATGCGGAGTTGTTGTTAGGAAAAGCGTCCCGATCAGCATCCAAGAATTGAATAAGATGATGGACCCTGAAGTTTCTTATGTCGACAATAGACAGAAAGATGAGCTTTGGAACTCGCTGATGACAAATTTCAGCCTACCGCCAGAGGAGGATCCAAATAACTCAGTTATACAGCGACAAGTCAAGTCGTGGGCTCTTAAGAAGATGGCAGAACTATTCAAGAACTGGAAGAAAAAAATGAATCAGTTTGTCGACAAAGATGAGACTCCAGAATTCATCGGTCAATATGTGAAGATAAAAGATCACTGGCCTACATTTGTGGAGTACAAGAAATCGGAGAAAGCTAAGAAAAGGTCAGAGAGAAATAAGGTAAATGCTGCAAAGAAGAAGTATCACCATGTTACGGGGTTAGGTGGCTACAGCAAAGCCCGGCCTACGTGGGACAAAGCTGAGAACGACCTGCTTGCTAAAGGGGTCCAACCAGAGACATTGAACTGGCCCGATCGGGCAAGGAGTTGGTTCTTCAGGGTTGGGGGAACTTTGGACCCTGAAACAGGGAAGTGTGTTTTCACAAAAGCTCAACTTGAAACACCCGTAAAAAAGATTCAGGAAGCAATCCAGGAAGTGCTGGAAGGGAGGTTCCATCCCGATAGAGAGAAGGATGAGCTGTCAAAGGCCCTCGGGAATCCTAAACACCCTGGACGAACACGAGGCAGATCAGGCTCTATTCCATGGAAGTATGGGTTTCTGGATAGCAGTACCACTTATAGAAGCCGAGGGAGAAATAAGAAAGAGGAAGCAGACCAAATGCAGAAGATGGAACAAAGATTAGCGAAACTAGAGGAACTTGAGAGCCAGCGAGCTACCGGCCCACCATCTCAGCGGCACGAAGATCCTTCATTCGATACTGCCCATGAAGCTACCCCACCATCTCAACGGAAAAGCAGCGTGGCTTTGATAACCCACAAGTATAGGGGATCGCAACAGTTTTCGAGAGTAGAGTATTCAACCCAAATTTATTGATTCGGCACAAGGGGAGACAAAGAATATTCTCAAGTATTAGCAGCTGAGTTGTCAATTCAACCACACCTGAAAGACTTAATATCTGCAGCAAAGTATTTAGTAGCAAAGTAGTATGGAAGTAACGGTAACGGTGCCAAAAGTAACAGTAGCAGTTTTGTAGCAATTGTAACAGTGGCAACGGCAAAGTAACGTAGTAAAGATCAATATGTGAAAAGCTCATAGGCAATGGATCAATGATGGATAATTATGTCGGATGGCATTCATCATGCAACAGTTATAACCTAGGGTGACATAGAACTAGCTCCAATTCATCAATATAATGTAGGCATGTATTCCGAATATAGTCATACGTGCTTATGGAAAAGAACTTGCATGACATCTTTTGTCCTACCCTCTCGTGGCAGTGGGGTCCTAATGGAAACTAAGGGATATTAAGGCCTCATTTTAATAGAGAACTGGAACAAAGCATTAGCACTTAGTGAATACATGAGCTCCTGAAACTACGGGTATCACCGAAAAGAATCCGAATTATTGTCACCTTGGGGTATGCGGATCATAACTCGTAATAGGTGTCTACAACTTGCATGATAGGATCAAGAACACAAATATATTCATGAAAACATAATAGGTTCATACTGAAATCATGGCACTCGGGCCCTAGTGACAAGCATTAAGCATAGCAAAGTCATAGCAACATCAATCTCAGAACATAGTGGATACTAGGGATCAAACCCTAACAAAACTAACTCGATTACATGATAAATCTCATCCAACCCATCACCGTCCAGCAAGCCTACGATGGAATTACTCACGCACGGTGGTGAGCATCATGAAGTTAGTGATGGAGGAAGGTTGGTGATGATGATGGCGACGGACCCCCCTCTCCGAAGCCCCGAACGGACTCCAGATCTTCCCTCCCGATGAAGAACAGGAGGTGACGGCGGCTCCGTATCGTAAAACGCGATGAATCCTTCTCTCTGATTTTTTTTCTCCCCGAACGTGAATATATAGAGTTGGAGTTAGGGTCGGAGGAGGTCCAGGGGACCCACAAGGCAGGGGGCGCACCCAGGGGGTAGGGTGCACCCTCCACCCTTGTGGTCAGCTGGTGGGTCCCCTCTGGTTGATTCTTTCGCCAGTATTTTTTATTTATTCCAAAAATATTCTCCGTAAATTTTCAGGTCATTCCGAGAACTTTTATTTCTACACAAAAATAACACCAAGGCAATTCTGCTGAAAACAGCGTCAGTCCGGGTTAGTTCCATTCAAATCATGCAAATTAGAGTCCAAACAAAGGGCAAAAGAGTTTGGAAAAGTAGATACGATGGAGACGTATCAACTCCCCCAAGCTTAACCCATTGCTTGTCCTCAAGCAATTCAGTTGACAAACTGGAAGTGATAAAGAAAAAGTTTTACAAACTCTGTTTGATCTTGTTGTTGAAATATGTATAACCAGCATTCAGGTTTTCAGCAAGGATCATGAACTAACCATATTCACAATAGCATTTAGGTCTCACATTTACTTATATCAATGGCATAATCAACTAGCGAGTAATAATAATAAATCTCGGATGACAACACTTTTTCAAAATAATCATGATATGATATAACAAAATGGTATCTCGCTAGCCCTTTCTGCACTAGTAGAAAATGGCCCATTTGTCCCGGTTCCAGAGGCCCATTAGCCCCGGTTTTGGAACCGGGACTAAAGGGTCGGGACTAAAGCCCAAAACCTTTAGTCCCGGTTCGCTTATGAACCGGGACAGAAGGGGCTCCACGTGGCCGCTGTGGGGAGCCCAGGCAGGAGGACCTTTAGTCCCGGTTGGTAACACCAACCGGGACCAAAAGGCATCCATGCGTCAGCATTTGGCAGGAGCTGGGGTTTTTGTTTTTTTAAAGGGGGGGGGGGGTTTAGGGGGTTTTGGAGGGTTAATTTAGGGGTTTCATATTGTGTTAGCTAGCTAATAGAGAGAAGTGTCCTCTCTTTCTCTGTGCTTGGTCGATGCTAGCTACTATATGTATAGAGAGAACTCGACACGCTAGCTAGTAAGAAAATGAAGGAACCATTAAGTACACAAGATCGTCATGAACATATACAGAGAAAAGTGATCGACCTCTCTTTCTCCGAGAGTTTGGTCGAACAACAAGTTTTCGTATATCTATCCGACGCTACTAGCTACATATATACAATATAAGATCTCTTACGTACAATCCCTAACATCTAATGTCAAATTCCACATGGTATTCTCCGGCTTTATTTATGATGTGGTCAAGAAAGAATCCCGCCAATTCCTCTTGAATTGCTCGTATGAGATCATGTGGTAGGAGTTCGTCCCGCATCTGCCACAACTAGTTTGAAGAAGGGGCTCAATACATATATATGAATGAAACTCAACATAAATGATGGTAATAAAATAAAATTGTGAATATTATTGCTTACGCACTTCATATTGTTTTTCACAATAGCCCCGCTTAGAGGTTGTCGCGTTGTAGATGAACTCGCAAACGTAGTATCCACAAAAATCATTCCTGGCTTCCTGCCACAAGCACTTTACGAGAAATAGAGTTCAATCAAACTGATAATCAAGCATTATAAATGGTATTGATGAAACTAGAATCAATGGGAGGTGCGCGGAACTAGCTAGTAGTACTTACTTTTGGGTGTGTAAATTGTAGCTCCCTCGGCAGTGCCGAAACAATTCCGGTGAACTCTTTCCAAACCCTGCCAGACAAAGAAAATAATTACTTGATATCAGGAAATGAACAAAGTTGCCGATATGGTGCGATAATGATCGATTGAACTTACTTCTGGAGCATTTCAGTCATGTCCGCATACTCCTGGGGATCTTTTCGTCACGAGTCTAAGACGGTTACTACTCCCCGTTCAAGCTTAATCTCTAGCAGAATAAAGTGGAACCTGCGCACGCATGCATAACTCATCAATTACATTACTATAACCTTGAGTAATAAGGGAAACCGAATATGCACAAGACAGTAACACTCACTTGAAGTTGTAAGGAAAGAGTATTTTCTCTTTGTTTTGATTTTTAAGCAACGATTGTAGCAAATTGTCCTCGGTTTCTGTGACATTCTTTTGAACCGTCCATTCTTGTATGATATTTGGGTTAATGAGCCCAATGTCATAGATTTGTACTTTTCTGCATTCGACGATCTTCAATCTACATAATATAGTGAGGATAATTATATATACATGCAATGAAAGAGCTGAGCTATATAGAGAGACTTAATTACAGAAGTAGTACTTACAGACAGTAGCAAGTCACGAGTGTTTTGTCGAGGACCTTTTGATTGTATAATTGGAATAACTCATCAAATTCAACAGACAACTGATCCATTCCAACGAGGTCGTGCTCCTCTTTAATTCTCAGCGTCAAAGTATCCTTCCCAGACTCGCTGTAGGTTTTCATGTACCATTCATGGAATCTTCGCATCATCGTTGTTAGAGGAGGATGATCAGGTTTGACGAGAGGCTGCCCGTACTGGTATCTGAATTCGTCCACCTCCATTGTTTCAAACTCTACATCATCACTCAGGTAATCAATAGGATTGGTACCGGGCACCATCCCCGGCTGATTAGCGACGATATCGCTAGACACCTTGAGCGGGGGGCACGATTGGTTCGCCTGTTCGCCGAGCTGGGGAATTTTTTTCCCACTTCTTTGTTCTGCTAACCTTGCATGCATGCAAGTACTTCCTGACCGTTCCCCTTCCTTATATGTCCTTTCAATAATGCGCTCATAGTTGGATTGCAACGGAGACGGTGGTGGTCGCTTTAGGGCATCGATAGTGCGCTTCAGTTTCACCGGACCTATCGTCTCCTTCGGAGGTGGAGGTTTCCGTGCAAAATGTTCATGCACTTCGGCAGCACTGATTTTCACGGTTTCCTCGTCGATCCTCTCATATGGTAACTTTTCCAGAGGCTTGAGAGATGGACCGTATCTGAATTGCTTCCTGCCTCTGCTTGTACTGCTAGCCGCCGGAGCGGCGGCGGCTCTCTTCCGCCGTTGCTGACGAGGCGGAGGAGGAGGTGGAGTGCTCCGACGCGCCGGAGGAGGCAGAGGCGGAGTGCCCTCACGTGCCGGAAGAGGCGGAGAAGGAGGCGGAGTGCCCTGATCACTCGCCAGAGGAGGAGGAGGAGGAGGCAGAGTGCCTCGACTCGCCGGAGGAGGAGGAGGAGGCGAAGGCGGAGTGCCCTGACTCGCCGGAGGAGGAGGAGGAGGCAGAGGCGGAGGTGTCCAGTTTGGAAGCTTGATGTACTCCTTCCGCCATAGACATGTAGTCCTCAGAGCATAACCCAGCTGATTCTCCCCTTCACCTGTAGGGTGGTCAAGCTCGTGCTCATCAAATCCCTCCATTACTTCATCCACCGTCACAACAGCATAGCCATGTGGAATCGGACAGCAGTGAAAAGTTCTGTCAGGTTGAGGAGGTGCAACAGAGCCGACAGCCGCCTTCAAAGTGAGGTTATGCCATTTCGTCATAAGCTGGCAATGTTGAGCCTCTGTGATAGTATCCACGGGGTAGCTAGGAGCCGTGAAATCAGGCTAAATGAGCTTCGTGGAAGCCACGCTGCTTCTCCGCTGAGATGGTGGGGTAGCTTCTTGGGCAGGATCTTCGTGCCACTAAGATGGTTGGCCGGCAGCTGCAAGTTCCTCTAGCTTTACTAGTCTTGCATTGAGCTTCTGCATTTCGCTCAGCTCCACTTTTGTCTTTCTCTCCCGGCTTCTGTAACCGCCTGCGCCGGCAAACCCAACCACCCATGGAACGGAGCCTGGTGTGCCTCGTGTTCGTCCATGGTGCTCAGGATTCCCGAGGGCCTCAGTTAGCTCGTCCTTCTCTCTGTCGGGAATGAACGTCCCTTCCTGCGCTGCGGTGATATACTTCTGAAGCTTCTTGATGGGTATTGCAAGTTGCTCGTCCGTCCAACGGCACTTCCCTATTTCAGGGTCCAAAGTTCCCCCAACCCCGAAGAACCAAGTCCTTGAACGGTCTGGCCAGTTCAATGTCTGTGGTTTGACCCCTTTAGCAAGCAGGTCTTGCTCAGCTTTGTCCCACAACGGCCGGGCTTTGAGGTAGCCACCTGACCCCGTGTGATGGTGATACAGCTTCTTTGCAGCATTTATCTTGTTTGTCTCTGACATTTTCTTACTCTTGTCCGATGTCTTGTAGGCCACAAATGCGGGCCAGTGATCTCTTATCTTCTCAAATCGGCCGGTGAATTCTAGAGTCTTCCCTTTGTCGACAAACTTTGATTTCAACTCATTCTTCCACCTCCTGAATAGATCTGCCATCTTCTTAAGAGCACACGCCTTGACTAGTGGCTCTATAACTGGCTTATTCGGATCCGCCTCTGGCGGTAGGGTGAAATTTGCCTTCAGCGAGGTCCAAAGATCATCTTTCTGTCTATCGGTGACATAAGAAACTTCAGGGTCGTTGTCCTTAGGCTTATTCCATTGCTTGATGCTGATTGGGATGCTGTCCCTAACAATAGCTCCGCACTGAGTAGAAAATGTGTCCTTGGTCCGCTTGGGTTCAATCGGTAGGCCATCGTCCGCGAGTGCTGTGATCGTGAACCTTTCATCCTGGCGCAACCTTTTCTTCGGGCCTCGTCTCGTTACCGAAGTTTGGCTCGATCCGGAGGGCTATAAAAGAAGAAAGAAGAGTTAATATATGTACATACCAAAACAATTAATGCATCAATTAGCTAGTCAGCATAGGCTTAATTAATATATATACCTCGCCGTACTTTGCAACAGCTCCCTCCTCCGTTCGATCACCGGAGCCGTCATCATGGTCTCCTTCTTCCTCCGGCATTCGGTCACCGGAGCCATCATGATAATGTCCTTCCTCCTCCATTGTTCGATCACCGGAGCCGTCATCCTCTCCTTCCTGACCATCGGTGTCGTTGAGAAACGACACAAGACATCACCTCCACCGAGGATTATGTCCCCCAAAAACTGTTCTTGTTCCAAGTCTCTTTGCCCCATAGTTTCTGCAAATATTACAACATGGCAATTAATATACAAACATGAGAGATGGATATATTAGTGGCAAACATAGACCTACCTAGCTAATCACAACAAGGAATAGAATTAGTGGCATCGACGCTTCTATGGTTTGGGGTGGCCTCGACAACGCTTCTAGGGTTTGGGGTGGCCTCGACAACGCTCTTTTAACTTGGTAAATTTGGGTGGCCTCGACGCTTCTAGGGTTTGGGGTGGCCTCGGCAACGCTTCTAGGGTTTGGTCGGGCTTGAGGGGGGGGGATTCTCTTAACCTTTAAGAGATTTAACAAAATGGCGCCATTCTGGATGTGGAGAAAATGGTCCATATTTTTCCTGATCTCATCCACCCTTCTATATCTCACGTTGTCTAGTGTCAAAGGATTCAAGAAAACCATGGCTTCATCATTAGACGGAAGTAACAGGCGCATAATGGTACGAAGCTCTCCAAAATTGTTTTGGAACAGAGTCCCGGATAGGATAATTAGTTTTTTGGTACGAAGTTCAGCAAGAGCCTTCCGAATATAGCTATTTGGAAGGCCTTTGCTGAAATTCGTACCAAAAAGCGAATTATTCTATCCGGAACTCCGTTCCAAAACAACTTTGAAGAGCTTCGTAGCATCACGCGCCTGTTACTTCCGGCTAATGATGAAGCCATTGATTTCTTCAATACTTTGACAGACAACGTGACATATAGAAGAATATATATATATATATATATATATATATATATATATATATATATGAGATCAGAAAAAAATTGGATCAACTTCTGCACATCCATAATGGGGGCATTCCTGATAAATCTATGGCAAAAGTTGTATATGTCAAATGTTGCATATGTCAAAATTCAAACTTTGATATATGATCAAACTTTGATATATGATCAAATGTTGCATATGTCAAAATTCAAACTTTGACATATGATCAAACTTTGATATATGTCCACCGCGATATAAAATGATACATAGACTTGTTCGGGCGAGAGGGGGTTGATCGACGTCCCCCCTCATGTCGAAGTTACCAGAGTTTTCTTCTAGTGGTTTGGGTGGCCTCGAGAGTTTGTCGGGTAGGGGTGGGAGGGGGTAGGAGATCGACAACGCTTTTTTTCTAGGGTTTGGGTGGCCTCGAGAGTTGGTCACCCGGTATATCGAGAGGGGGGTGAACATTTCACCTTAGTAACTTAGAAAAAAATGTTATCGGGGAGGGGGTATATCGACCCCCCGCCCTTATGTCGAAGTTATCGCGGAGGGGGTATATCGACCCCCCCCCCTCATGTCGAAGTTATCGGGGAGGGGGTATATCGACAACGACATACATACATGGAAAAAAATGATATCCATCTATACATACATAGCCACATACATATATACATGGAAAAAAAATGCTATTTAAAAAAAATACATATATGAACAAATAAATTAATACACATATGAACAAAAAAATACATATATAAACAAAAAAATGCTATGAACAAAAAAATTAATACATATATGAACATCCATACATACATATAGCCACATACATATATACATTATATATGAACAAAAAAATTCATCATATAAAAAAATCAACATATATAAAAAAATGCACAGAGCCGGGGCGGCGGCGGCTCACAGCGGGGGCGGCGATGTCACGGCAATGGCGACGGTGGGGGCGGCGATGGCATGGTGACGGCGACGCCGACGGTGGGGGTGTGCCGGGGCAGGGGCGCGCGCAGTCGGGCGCGCTCGGGGGCGGGACAGCAGGGGCGAGGGCAGGGGCGCGGGCTCGGGGAAGACGACGGCGACGGCGACGACGGGGCACGGGCAAGGACGACGGGGCAGCCTGGTGTTGAGCTCGGCGTCGTCGGGGAGTTGTCGGCGACAGCGAAAGGCGACGAGGATCGGGCGGCGACGGGGCAAGGCGCGGCGACGGCGACGGCGACGAGGAGCGGCCTGGCGGCGTCGGGGGAGAATGGGAGCACTTGGAGAAATTTTCCTAAGTGTTGGCTTATATAGCCATACCTTTGGTCCCGGTTCATGGCACCAACCGGGATCAATGCCACCCTTTGGTCCCGGTTCGTGCCACCAACCAGGACCAAAGGTCTGTTTTGGCCAGGCGAAAGGGTGGGAAGCACAACCCTTTGGTCCCGGTTGGTGGCACGAACTGGGACAACCCCTTTGGTCCCGGTTGGAGGCACGAACCGGGACCAACCCTTTGGTCCTGGTTGGTGGCACGAACCGGGACCAAAGGGTGGCATTGGTCCCGGTTGGTGCCACGAACCGGGACCAAAGGGGGGCATTGGTGCCGGTTCGTGCCACCAACTGGGACGAAAGGCTTGCGCCTGGTGTGACGCCCCCGGCTCAATCGTGCACTAATCATACACGCAAATGCACACGATCAAGCCTAAGGACTCATGGGAAGATATCACAACACAACTCTAAAACAGAAATAAAGTCATTCAAGCTTTATATTACAAGCCAGGGGCCTCGAGGGCTCGAATACATAAGCTTGCGTACAAGCGTCAGCGGAAGCATCAGATATCTGAGTACAGATATGAAACAGAAACAGAAAGGCCTTTAGAAAGGCGGGGCAAAATAAAACACTACGATCGAAAGGCGTAGGCCTCCTGCCTGGGACCCTCCGATCCAACTCCTGGTCGACGGCAAGCTCGTAGTACTATCCATCCTCGGGGGTAATAGTAGTAGTCGAACGACGGGGCATCTGTCTCAGGGGCGCCGTCCTCTTGGTCACGAAAAACTAATTTGGGGGAAAAAGGAAAACAAAGCAACCGTGAGTACTCAGAAGTACTCAGCAAGCAAGGATCTACACTACATATGCAACATTTTCAAAGGGGAGGCTGTATATGTTGACTGGGCTGCAGAAATGCCAGAATAGAGAGAAGGCCTAGTCCTATTGAAGACTAGCATCTTCAGCGGTCTTGCAACATTAGAAGAGCGTAGATAGTATAATATAATGTAGCAGTATCATTAAGTCTCAACCTCACCCAGAGATCCTTTCTCGACTCCCTGCGAGAAAGCAATCCCAGAGCCATACAGTCATCAACCTCGTCCTGAGATCCCTTCTCGACTCCCTGCGAGAAGCAATCCCAGAGCCATATATCCAAGTATCCAGTTCTAAAATTGTATCAATCAGGATACAACTCCGAGTGTCCGTTACCGTAGGACAGGCTATCGATAGAAGTTTTCTTCCCTGCAGCGGTGCACCAACTTACCCAACATGCTCGATTAACTCCGGCCGGACACACTTTCCTGCGTCATGCCCGGCCTCGGCCAAACGACACGTCGCAACCCTACCTACAGCTCAGCAGAGAGGTCCCCGCCGGTCTACATCCTAAGCGCAAGGGGGTCTTGGCCATCGCCCCTCGCCCTTCGGGTCGTTGCGCACACGGTGAAGCCAGGCACCAACACTACAGGAAGGCGCCGGTCCGTCCGTGCCGCCATGCTGAACTAGACGTCTGACAGAGCTTTCGGCTGATGCATACGATGTAGAATGCCCATACTATACCCACGTGATGGTTAGTGCCTGCTCGGATCAAATATCCAAATCGTTAGTACCTTGGGCTTGCGGTAACGAGCAGAGATTCACGAAAGATGTGACCCCGTCGCCCCGTCTCGAGGACTTGCTGCAAGGGTTAAGAATGCCCGGCCGCGCCTCGTATTCATCACTCGGGCACCATACAGGCAACCCGTTTTCACAACACTCGCCTCTCAGGCGCACGCGGGTACCCCTCAGGGTCGACCCGCCTATCCAAGTAATAGTGTAAAGTCCAAGTATCCGTGTGTCTATAACATCAGGGGAATCCGAGGTATCACCCTTGTTGGATTCCTACTCGATGTATCCGTCAAGGTGAACTCGGAGGAATCACCCTCGATGGGTTCACACTTGATGTGTTGCACGACAGCGTCGTTACCGGAAGTGGTGAAGGAGGAATCACCCTCGATGACCACGACCGAATAGCTACTCTACAGAGTTAACATCAGAAGTGCTAAACGAGGTATCACCCTCGGCACTCGATATTAACGCTGCAGTGTCGTTACAACTAAGGGGGGTGATGTGCGGTGTCGGGGCCTGGTCTTCAATCCCGTTGATCGGGTCTTCAGATAATCCAGCGGGACAGTCGGGATAAGTGGGGTCACTGATAGGTCCCTACCCGGCCTATACTAAGCAGTTTAGGATATGCAGGTAATTATCAACAGCAAGATACAATAAACAGTCTATGCATCAGAATAGGTAAAGCAGCAGCAGCAGCAATTCTAATGCAAGCATGAGAAATAGAATGGGCGATATCGGGATGATCAAAGGGGGGGCTTGCCTGGTTGCTCGGCGGCAAGGGCAAGGTCGTCAATGGTGTCTTCGGGCTCCGGAGCTGTGTCGGCCTCGGGGACGACGTCGGTGTCGTGGGCTACCAAGAGAGAAGTGGGGGAGGAAACAGTAAATACTAAGCAAACAAGTGCATGACATGTCAATAAGTAGAGCTAGCGGTGTTCTATCGTAGGGCTAGGTAATACCGGCGAAAGAGAAAAACATCCGGGAAAGTATTCCCGGTGTCCGGCTTTTCGGACGAACGGACCGCGTATCCAAATTCGTCTCGTCGTTCTGAGCAACTTTCATGTACAAAGTTTTTCCATCAGAGTTACGGACTATTTAATATGATTTTCTAAAGTTTTTATTAATTTCTGGAATTTATTTAATTATATAAAATAAACATTATCCAAAACAGTGTTGATGACATCAGCATGACCTCATGCTGACGTCAGCAGTCATCTGACACGTGGGTCCCACCTGTCATAGACTGTTAGGTTAATTAGTGATTAGCTAACTAATTACTATTTAATTAAACTAGGTTAATCTAAACAGGGTTAATTAACTTAATTAATTATTAATTTTAATTAATTTTATTTTATTTTTATTTCTTTTTTTTAAATCGTTTCAGGGCTGGGCCCCATCTGTCTGTGGCACAGGGCGCGGGGGCCCCACTGGGTAGTGGCCCATCAGGGGTATGCGGGCGCGGGCGTGCGGGTGGCGGGGCGCGGGCTAATGGGCAACGGGCGCGGCCCGCGAGCGCGTGCGCGCGGGCGCAGCGACGGCAGGCACGGGCAAGGCGGAGCCAGGGGGCAGGGCGGCGGCGCGGCGATCGCAGGCGAGCAGGAAGCGGGGCCGCAACGGACGGGCGCAGCGGTGGCTGCGAATCGGCAGGGATGCGGGGCGCGCGAGGGGGGAGTTGTGGTCGCGGCGATGAGGCGGCCGGCGCGGCCATGGCCGCGCGGGCGCGCGCGCTGGCGGCTCGAGCTGCAGCAAGCCGAAGCAGCAGCGCAGCGCGCGGGAAGGAGGAGCAGGGCGCGATGCGCGCAAGGCCGGAGCGCGGCGAGCCGGTGGTGGCCGAGGGAAAAGGAGGGGCGCGGGCGGCGCGGTGCTCACCGCGAGCTGTAGGAGGGCGGCAGCGGTGCTCGTGGTAGGGGACGGGGACGACGCGGCGCAGGGGAGGAGGCGACGTCCGGCAAGCGTGCAGTGAGGCGACGCGACGATGGCGCCGGGCGCTCGGGCGCGGCGTCTGTGGCGACGCGGCCCCGATCCCGTCCTGGATCGGGAGGGGGGACGGGGACGGCGAGGTGGCCTCGACGAGGGGCGCTGGCGTGGCTGCGGGGACGGGAGGCGTCCGGCGAGGCGGCGCCGGTGATGTGCGTAGCGGGGCGCTGCCCCGATCCAGTCGGTTGGGGGGGAGGCGTGGGGGAGAGAGTGGGGATTGAGTGGGGGCTACGGTTTCGGGGGTGGGTGCCCCTGGGGGGTTATAGGCCGGGGGTTGGGCTGGCCTGGTGGGTGGCCAGCTGGGCCACGGCCCAGCAGGGGGGGTTGGTTTTTTTTTATTTTCTCTTTTGTTTTCTTTTTGTCTTTTTCTTTTTTATTTATTCATATCTCCTGTTTAGTAAATTGCTAGGCCTCAAAATGATTTTTGTAGAACATGTTAATTGTTCTATTAAATACTAGGCATCCTCTACCACTGTCAAAAATTAGTTTTGAGTCAATTTGAGTTCACACAATTTTTATAATAAACAAAATGCATTAATCCTTACTGTTTTGGTAAAGTTTGAGCCACCTAATTAATTTATTTATTGTTGGTTTCAATTTTAGAATAGTCTCTGGAATATTTGTTATTTATCGAACATTTTATTTTCTATGTTGGATAACTTTTATTTTCCACTTTCACTTAAATTTGAATTTGCGTTAGGAGTTGAAATGCAATATGATGCTAATGATGATTATGCACTGTTAAACATGCTGACTTGTCATTATCAAAAGTGATTACTGTGGCTAATGACATGGGGTGTTACAATTCTCCTCCACTAACAAGAATTCTCATCCCGAGAATTAAGAGGTAGAAGGAAAAAGTTCGGGGTATTTCGCACGAAGATTATACTCGCGTTCCCAAGTGGCTTCATCTTCGGTATGATTTGACCACTGCACTTTGAGGAACTTGGTAACCTTCTGACGGGTTCGATGTTCAGATTCATCGAGGATGCGGATCGGATGTTCCTTATATGAAAGATCATCATGCAATTCGAGCATTTCGTGATCTACTGCGCGGTGCGGAGATTCCTTGAAGCAACGACGAAGTTGCGACACATGGAAGATGTCGTGGATATGAGAGAATTGCGGTGGCAACTCCAATTTATATGCCACCTGACCACGTCTAGCAACAATGCGGAAAGGACCAATGTAGCATGGAGCTAACTTGCCCTTAATTCCAAAACGGTGAGTGCCATTCATAGGAGTGACACGCAGATAAGCTTGATCACCGGGTTGATAAGTCAAACCCCATCGTTTGCGATCATAGTTGCTCTTCTGGCGGTCCTGAGCCGCCTTGAGATTTTCTCGAACGATACGGACTTGTTCTTCGGCGTGTTGAATAATGTCCGGTCCCACGAGTGGTCGTTCCCCAGTTTCTGACCAATTTAGGGGGGTTCGACACTTACGTCCATATAGAACTTTGAAGGGGGCCATTTTCAAGCTGGCTTGATAGCTGTTGTTATAAGAGAACTCGGCATACAGAAGAGATTCTTCCCACTTCTTGCCGAAAGAAATAACACAAGCTCGTAGCATGTCTTCAAGCACTTGATTGACTCGCTCAACTTGGCCTTGGGATTGGGGATGATAAGCTGAACTCCAGGTAATATGAGTTCCCATGGCTTCTTGGAAACTTTCCCAGAATTTTGAGGTGAAAAGACCGCCACGGTCCGAACTAATCTCCTTCGGAATACCGTGGAGTGAAACAATCCTGGAGATATACAACTCTGCTAACTGACTAGCAGTGATAGTCTCTTTGACAGGCAGAAAGTGTGCAACTTTAGAGAGTTGGTCGACAACGACAAGAATAGCATCGTGACCCTTCTGTGACCTGGGAAGTCCTGTAACGAAATCCATCTGAACCTTATCCCATTTCCATAGAGGAATAGGAAGTGGTTGCAGAATTCCAGCTGGTTTCTGATGTTCTGCTTTAACGCGATGACACACATCACATTCAACAACATATCGAGCAATATCCTACTTCATTTTAGACCACCAGTACCTTTAACGGAGATCACGATACATCTTGGTGCTACCTGGATGAATAGATAGCGGGGTATCATGTGCCTCCTTCATGACCTTGTCAGTCATGAGTTCGAAGCGAGGTATGACAATGCGGTTTCTGAAATACAAAGTTCCATCTTCACACAGCGAGAAATCCCTGTACTTTTCAAGGTGATGGTCTTTCTTCATGAGATCAATTTCAGCATCTTTAGCTTGCGCAATCTTAACAGCTTTCTCAAGATCTGGTTGTATCACAAGGTTATTAAGAGAACCCTGTGGGACAATACGGAGATTCAGCTTGCGCAGTTCTTCAAAAAGAGGACGTTGAGCTCGCCTAACCATGAGGTTGTCGCAATAGGACTTGCGGCTTAAGGCATCAGCCATCACGTTAGCCTTGCCAGGGGTATAGGAAATACCCAAATCATAGTCCGTAATGGCCTCCATCCATCTTTGCTGACGGAGGTTTAGAGATGGCTGAGTGAACAAGTACTTCAGGCTTTTATGATCCGTGTAGATCTCGCAACGATTACCGAGGAGGTAATGTCGCCACAACTGCAGTGCATAGATGACAGCAGCTAGTTCTAGATCATGTACCGGATAATTCTCTTCATGTGGGCGCAACTGACTAGAGCCATAAGCAATCACTTTACGCTCTTGCATTAGGACACAGCCTAATCCTTCACGGGATGCGTCACAATAAATCACGAAGTCTTTGCGAGTATCTGGAGGAGATAGTACTGGGGCAGATGTCAGCTTGTCTTTGAGTGTTTGAAAACTCTCCTGACATTTTTCTGTCCATTCAAACTTAACGCCCTTGTGAAGCAGATCAGTCAAAGGCTTAGCAATCTTAGAAAAATTCTCAACAAACCGACGGCAATAGCTTGCAAGGCCAAGAAAACTTCTCACTTGCTTGATGTTCTTCGGAGGAGTCCAGTCCAGAATAGCCTGAACTAGTTCTGGGTTAACGGCAATGCCATCTTTCGAAATCACATGGCCAAGGTATGTCACTTCAGAAAGCCAGAATTCACATTTGGAATACTTGGCATACAACTGGTGTTCTCGGAGCCTTTCCAGTACAAGACGGAGGTGTTCGGCATGTTCTTCCTTATTCTTTGAATAGACCAGAATATCATCCAGATATACCATGACGAACTTGTCGAGGTAATCCATGAAGATGTAATTCATCAGACGAGAGAATGTGGCTGGAGCATTTGTTAAGCAAAATGACATGACAGTGTACTCGTAGGAGCCATAACGAGTAAAAAATGCAGTCCTGGGAATATCCTCTTCACGAACACGGATCTGATGATAACCCAATCTCAAATCAAGTTTAGAGAATACCGATGATCCAGCAAGTTGATCATACAAATCATTGATCCGAGGAAGCGGATATTTGTTCTGGATGGTGGCTTGGTTAATGGGCCGATAATCCTGAACCAATCGGTTAGTTCCATCCTTCTTCTTAACGAAGAGTGAAGGTGCTCCCCAAGCGGAGGAACTGGGGCGGATGAAGCCCTTCTTAAGTGACGTGTCGATTTCCTCCTTAAGTTCAAGAAGGTGGTGCGGAGGCATCTTATAAGGGCGCTTCGCAATAGGGGTAGTGCCGGGCTTCAAGTCGATGACAAACTCAACAGCTCTAGCAGGGGATATTCCTGGAAGTTCTTCTGGAAAGATGTCTTGAAAATCACGAACAACTGGAACGTTCTCGATGCCTTCAAGAGGTGAAGCATTCAATGCATTCAGAGCATATATCTGGCTCTCGGCATTCTGTATTATCTTGGCTGAGTAGTTGATCACCTGACCAGAAGGGTGTGTGAGCTGGACTGTCTTAGTAGCATAGTCAATCAAAGCATTATGGGCTGTCAACCAGTCCATACCGAGAATAATGTCTACGTCGGAAGGTCCAAGAGCAATAAGGGAAGCAGAGAACATCAACCCTTCAATTTTGATCTGATTGTTGTGACTTACCATCTTGGTTTGCCACCTGGAACGGGGAGTGATAATCTCTAATGGTGTGGGTAACAGTTCTAGATGTAGTTCATGCAGCTGAGCAAATTGTTGAGACACAAAGGAATGTGATGCTCCCGAGTCGAAAAGGACAGAAGCTGCAACTGAATTAATCGGGAGGGTACCCTCACAATGGTTGGTTCTTTCTGAGCCTCTTCTGCATTGACATGGTTAGCATGGCCCAGTACAACAGCAGAAGGTCTGGCATTGGGATTCCTGGGCTGACGAGCTCGGGCATCTCGATTTTGGTTCGGACGGCAATTGGTAGCACGGTGCCCTGGTTGACCACACTTGAAGCAATTCCGATCATTATGGGGAGGAGCTACAACATTGGACTGTCCACCCTGAGTCACTAGTTGTCTCGGCGGCGGAGGCAGGCGAGGTGCAACATAAGACGGCCTTGGTGTTGGAGCAGGCCGATGATGAACATTGTGTGGGATCCAGACTCGACGTTTCTGAACAGGCTGACCCGAGGACGAGTCAGCTTCATGAGTGCGCTTGAGCGACTCCTGGTACTCAGTCAGAGCTGTTTCAACTTGGAAAGATTTGCTGACAAGCGTTGCGAATTCTGTGCAATCATGGACAACAAGTGCAAGTTTTATATCAGTACGTAGTTCTCCACGGAATTTCTCCTGCTTGCGAGTGTCGGTGTCGACGTCATCTTCAGCATATCAGGATAATTCAAGGAATTTCCTCTGGTATTCATCCACAGTCATTTTGCCCTGAGAGAGTTTACGGAACTCCTGCTTCTTCTGGTCCATCAGACCTTGAGGAATGTAACATGCATGAAAAGCTGACTGAAATTCCTGCCAAGTGGTTACAGTCTCTGCAGGCAACATTGCCTTGTGGCCTTCCCACAATTGAGCAGCTGATCCCCTCAGGTGATACGTCGCATAGGTGACGTAACTGTCAGGGATAACATTGGCCGACTTCATCTGGAAGGCAATGTCACGGAGCCAATCATCAGCATCCATTGGATCAGTCGAGCTGCGAAAAGTGGACGGATTGAGGCGCACAAATTATGACAGTGTTATTGGTGTAGGCTGCTGATGAGCATTCTGGTTTGGGAACTGAGCCAATATCCCGGTCATAACCTGATGGTTCAGTTCGAATTGCTGCATCATTGCGGCAATATAAGGTGGAGGTGGAGGATCGTCAGCCATCCTGCCAAATCAACAGGGGCAGTTTAGCAAGAAAAACTGCATGTGAATGGAGTTATTCATGATGTATCACGCACAACAGAAAGAAGTGCAATAGATACTTCATCATATTCGCACCAGACATTCGAATCCACACATAGCCTCGATTACAATCCGGCAATACGACAGCTGAAAGGGAAGGCTAGACAACTAGGCGGCGCGCAGGCACGCGGCAAGGAAGTACACAACGAGACATAGCAAAGGCTACATCAACGTCGGAGAAAACTATAGGAGCGAGGAATCTGCAAGTGACAACACAGGGTGCCCTCGATAAAAGGATCCTGTAAGCAGAATCTGACCCACAATCTTGAAGGAAGGGGGAAAATTTTTAGAACACCGGGTGGCTGTGATCGCGAGAACCTAATGTTGGAGTTAGTAAAATTTTAACCCGAATAGGAGAGAGATCAGAGTCCCAGAGTAAAGGTCGAGGAGTAAAAGATCCTAATACCACCCAATTGGCGACGTGGGCCCGTAAGCCACACAGCCATGTTAGTAAAACGGTTTTCGATTACTAGACTCAACTTCGGCCAAGGAGTTGGAAAGGGGGGGTTCCTACGGTCAGTCGGCTCTGATACCAACTTGTGACGCCCCCGGCTCAATTGTGCACTAATCATACACGTAAATGCACACGATCAAGCCTAAGGACTCATGGGAAGATATCACAACACAACTCTAAAACATAAATAAAGTCATACAAGCTTTATATTACAAGCCAGGGGCCTCGAGGGCTCGAATACATAAGCTTGCGTACAAGCGTCAGTGGAAGCATCAGATATCTGAGTACAGATATGAAACAGAAACAGAAAGGCCTTTAGAAAGGCGGGGTAAAATAAAACAAAACGATCGAAAGGCGTAGGCCTCCTGCCTGGGACCCTCCGATCCTACTCCTGGTCGACGGCAAGCTCGTCGTAGTATCCATCCTCAGGGGTAATAGTAGTAGTCGAACGACGGGGCATCTGTCTCAGGGGCGCCGTCCTCTTGGTCACGACAAACTAATTTGGGGGAAAAAGGAAAACAAAGCAACCGTGAGTACTCAGAAGTACTCAGCAAGCAAGGATCTACACTACATATGCAACATTTTCAAAGGGGAGGCTGTATATGTGGATTGGGCTGCAGAAATGCCAGAATAGAGAGAAGGCCTAGTCCTATCGAAGACTAGCATCTTCAGCGGTCTTGCAGCATTAGAAGAGCGTAGACAGTACAATATAATGTAGTAGTGTCATTAAGTCTCAACCTCACCCAGAGATCCTTTCTCGACTCCCTGCGAGAAAGCAATCCCAGAGCCATACAGTCATCAACCTCGTCCTGAGATCCCTTCTCGACTCCCTGCGAGAAGCAATCCCAGAGCCATATATCCAAGTATCTAGTTCTAAAATTGTATCAATCAGGATACAACTCCGAGTGTCCGTTACCGTAGGACAGGCTATCGATAGAAGTTTTCTTCCCTGCAGGGGTGCACCAACTTACCCAACACGCTCGATTAACTCCGGCCGGACACACTTTCCTGGGTCATGCCCGGCCTCGGCCAAACGACACATCGCAACCCTACCTACAGCTCAGCACAGAGGTCCCCGCCGGTCTACATCCTAAGCGCAAGGGGGTCTTGGCCATCGCCCCTCGCCCTCCGGGTCGTTGCGCACACGGTGAAGCCAGGCACCAACACTACAGGAAGGCGCCGGTCCGTCCGTGCTGCCATGCTGAACTAGACGTCTGACAGAGCTTTCGGCTGATGCATACGATGCAGAACGCCCATACTATGCCCACGTGATGGTTAGTGCCTGCTCGGATCAAATATCCAAATCGTTAGTACCTTGGGCTTGCGGTAACGAGCAGAGGCTCACGAAAGATGTGACCCCGTCACCCCGTCTCGAGGACTTGCTGCAAGGGTTAAGAATGCCCGGCCGCGCCTCATATTCATCACTCGGGCACCATACAGGCAACCCGTCTTCACAACACTCGCCTCTCAGGCGCACGCGGGTACCCCTCAGGGTCGACCCGCCTATCCAAGTAACAGTCTAAAGTCCAAGTATCCGTGTGTCTATAACATCAGGGGAATCCGAGGTATCACCCTCGTTGGATTCCTACTCGATGTATCCGTCAAGGTGAACTCGGAGGAATCACCCTCGATGGGTTCACACTTGATGTGTTGCACGACAGCGTCGTTACCGGAAGTGGTGAAGGAGGAATCACCCTCGATGACCACGACCGAATAGCTTCTCTACAGAGTTAACATCAGAAGTGCTACACGAGGTATCACCCTCGGCACTCGATATTAACGCTGCGGTGTCGTTACAACTAAGGGGGTGATGTGCGATGTCGGGGCCTGGTCTTCAATCCCATTGATCGGGTCTTCAGATAATCCAGCGGGGCAGTCGGGATAAGTGGGGTCACTGATAGGTCTCTACCCAGCCTATACTAAGCAGTTTAGGATATGCAGGTAATTATCAACAGCAGGATACAATAAACAGGCTATGCATCAGAATAGGTAAAGCAGCAGCAGCAGCAATTCTAATGCAAGCATGAGAAATAGAATGGGCAATATCGGGATGATCAAAGGGGGGGCTTGCCTGGTTGCTCGGCGGCAAGGGCAAGGTCGTCAATGGTGTCTTCGGGCTCCGGAGCTGTGTCGGCCTCGGGGACGACGTCGGTGTCGGGGGCTATTGAGAGAGAAGAGGGGGAGGAAACAGTAAATACTAAGCAAACAAGTGCATGACATGTCAGTAAGCAGAGCTAGCGGTGTTCTATCGTAGGGCTAGGTAATACCGGCGAAAGAGAAAAACATCCGGGAAAGTATTCCCGGTGTCCGGCTTTTCGGACAAACAAAAAGAGGGAAACGGTTGCATGTTCGGATAGTTAGGGACGTGTGGCGGACGAACGGACCGCGCATCCGAATTCGTCTCGTCGTTCTGAGCAACTTTCATTTACAAAGTTTTTCCATCGGAGTTACGGATTATTTAATATGATTTTCTAAAGTTTTTATTAATTTCTGGAATTTATTTAATTATATAAAATAAACATTATCCGAAACAGTGTTGATGATGTCAGCATGACCTCATGCTGACGTCAGCAGTCATCTGACACGTGGGTCCCACCTGTCATAGATTGTTAGGTTAATTAGTGATTAGCTAACTAATTACTATTTAATTAAACTAATTAATTAAACTAGGTTAATCTAAATAGGGTTATTTAACTTAATTAGTTAACCAATTAATTAATTATTAATTTTAATTATTTTTATTTTATTTTTATTTCTTTCTTTTTTTTAAATCATTTCAGGGCTGGGCCCCTTCTGTCTGTGGCACAGGGCGCGGGGGCCCCACTGGGCAGTGGCCCATCGGGGGTATGCGGGCGCGGGCGTGCGGGTGGCGGGGCGCGGGCTAACGGGCCACGGGCGCGGTGCGCGAGCGCGTGCGCGCGGGCGCGTCGACGGGCAGGCGCGGGCGAGGTGGAGCTAGGGGGGCAGGGCGGCGGCCTGGCGATCGCAAGCGAGCAGCAAGCGGGGCCGTAGTGGACGGGCGCAGCGGTGGCCGCGAATCGGCGGGGATGCGGGGCGCGCGAGGGGGGAGTTGTGGGCGCGGCGACGAGGCGAGCCGGCGCGGCTGTGGCCGCGTGGGCGCGCGCGCTGGCGGCTCGAGCTGCAGCAAGCCGAAGCAGCAGCGCAGCACGCGGGAAGGAGGAGCAGGGCGCGACGCGCGCAAGGCCGGAGCGCGGCGAGCCGGCGGTGGCCGAGGGGAAAAGGAGGGGCGCGGGCAGCGCGGTGCTCACCGCGAGCTGTAGGGGGGCGGCAGTGGTGCTCGTGGTGGGGGACGGGGACGACGCGGCGCAGGGGAGGAGGCGATGTCCGGCGAGCGTGCGGCGAGGCGACGCGACGATGGCGCCGGGCGCTCGGGCGCGGCGTGTGTGGCGACGCGGCCCCGATCCCGTCCTGGATTGGGAGGGGGGACGGGGACGGCGAGGTGGCCTCGACGAGGGGCGCTGGCGTGGCGGCGGGGATGGGAGGCGTCCGGCGAGGCAGCGCCGGTGATGTGCGCAGCGGGGCGCTGCCCCGATCCAGTCGGGGGGGAGGGAGGCGTGGGGGAGAGAGTGGGGGCTAGGGTTTCGGGGGTGGGTGCCCCTGGGGGGTTATAGGCCGGGGGTTGGGCCGGCCTGGTGGATGGCCAGCTGGGCCACGGCCCAGTAGGGGCGGTTGGTTTTTTTTATTTTCTCTTTTGTTTTCTTTTTGTCTTTTTCTTTTTTATTTATTCATATCTCCTGTTTAGTAAATTGCTAGGCCTCAAAATGATTTTTGTAGAACATGGTAATTGTTCCAATAAATACTAGGCATCCTCTACCACTGTCAAAAATTAGTTTGGAGTCAATTTGAGTTCACACAATTTTTATAATAAACCAAATGCATTAATCCTTACTGTTTTGGTAAAGTTTGAGCCACCTAATTAATATATTTATTGTTGGTTTCAATTTTAGAATAGTCTCTGGAATATTTGTTATTTATCGAACATTTTAGTTTCTATGTTGGATAACTTTTATTTTCCACTTTCACTTAAATTTGAATTTGCGTTAGGAGTTGAAATGCAATATGATGCTAATGATGATTATGCACTATTAAACATGCTGACTTGTCATTATCAAAAGTGATTACTGTGGCTAATGACATGGGGTGTTACACCTGGCACAGCCGCGGTGCGGTTGGATGTTTAGTCCCACCTTGCTAGCTTAGAGGCTTCGGCACTTGTTTATAAGCGCGGCTGTGCCATCTCTCTCGAACTCCTCTGAACTGCATGCCTACGGGCCTAATCTCACACTGCTATGCCTGTGGGCCTACTGGGCCTGCTGTGGGCCTGAATCATTGCCCAACTAGCTGGGTTTCTAGTCGTATTCAGGCCGTGGTGGCCCAGTAGGCGGCATTTTTTTTCTTATGTTTTTTGCTTTATTTTTTTTGTTTCTACTTACAGCTAAATACTTACAGTTTTTCAGTGATTCTTTTTGCTTTTAGGTCACAAAAATTATAAACTTTCTGTTAGTGCCATTAGTTTTCAAATTTGAATTTTTTAAATTTGTGTGAATCACTAGTTTGTGAATAACTTTACTATAAAAATAGATTTTTGAGTGATTCTTTTTCCTGCTATTTAATATTAACTGGGGGTGTTTTTATCATTTATTCAATTTGGTAATTTTTAGGTTATTTTAATTGTCTGCTTTAATCAAAAACATTTTTATTATTTTAGTTTGCTATTAAAGTTTCTAACAAAAAATTCTTTATTATGAAAATCTTTTTGCTATTAATGTTTTGAACATAAAATACTTTGATAATTTTAGTTGCATAAATTTTATATAATTTTAGTTTCAAAAATACTAGAGGTTTATAAAAAGCTTTTTAGTTGATTCCTTTTGCTATTAGAGTTTTATAAAAGCTTTTTAGTTGATTCTTTTTGCTATTGAAGAATATTAGTTTTTTGTTTTAGTTGTCATAACAGAATATTTAATTGAATATTTTTAGTTTCATAAAAGTTTTCTGTTCATTCTTTTTGCTATTAGTTCATTCTTTGAGCTAATACAAAGAATCATGGTTGAAAGTTGGCATGGTATCATCATTTCACCCACATAGCATGTGCTAAAAAGTTGAGGGTTACGGCAAAAACTGGATGCACTTCGTGTTACAAAATGGACAATCTCTTTCGAAGTATCCGGGTTTCGGACGAAAACTCATCTGTTACAAAGGGATTTCATTTTTTTAAACTTATTTGAACTCCAGACTTTTTGTGTGTTCAAAATGCACCATTCAAAGCCACATCGTCAATTTTCAACCCTTTCTTACTTCATTTGGTAATTTTCATGCATTTACTGATTTTTTTGAGCTAAATGACCCTGAAAATGAAAAGCACTACAAATGAACTCTGAAAAGGTTGAAAGTTGGCATGGTATCATAATTTCACCCACATAGCATGTAATAAAAAGTTGAGAGGGTTACGGCAAAAACTGGATGCACTTCGTGTACAAAACGGACAATCTCTTTCGAAGTATTAGGGTTTCGGACGAAAAATCATGTGTTACAAAGGTATTTCATTTTTTTGAACTTATTTGAACTCCAAACTTTTTGGGTGTTCAAAATGAACCATTCAAAGCCACATCATCAATTTTCAACCCTTTCTAACTTCATTTGGTATTTTTCATGAATTTACTGATTTTTTTGACCTAAATGACCCTGAAACTGAAAAGCACTACAAATGAACTCTGAAAAGGTTGAAAGTTGGCATGGTATCATCATTTCACCCACATAGCATGTTATAAAAAGTTGAGAGGGTTACGGCAAAAACTGGATGCACTTCGTGTACAAAACGGACAATCTCTTTCGAAGTATCAGGGTTTCGGACGAAAACTCATCTGTTACAAAGGGATTTAATTTTTTTAACTTATTTGAACTCCAGACTTTTTGTGTGTTCAAAATGCACCATTCAAAGCCACATCATCAATTTTCAACCCTTTCAGACTTTATTTGGTATTTTTCATGCATTTAATGATATTTTTTAAGCTAAATGACCCTTAAATTGAAAAGCACTACAAATGAACTCTGAAAAGGGTGAAAGTTGGCATGGTATCATCATTTCACCCACATAGCATGTTATAAAAAGTTGAGAGGGTTACGGCAAAAGCTGGATGCACTTCGTGTACAAAACGGACAATCTCTTTCGAAGTATCAGGGTTTCATACGAAAACTCATCTGTTACAAAAGGCATTTCATTTTTTCACATGTAACTGCAGTGATATTCTAGATCAAAGGCATCATCATAATAGTTTTGGAGAGAAAGTCTTCACTTTTTCTTCGCTTGTGTCCTTTGCTTATTGCGCCGTAACCATGGATGATCTTCATCATTTAACAGGGTGCTTGGGTCAGCCTTGACTTTGAAGGGAGGAATTTCATGAAACTTTTCATAATCTTCAGACATGTCTATCTTTCCCTCCACTCCCACGATGTCTCTTTTTCCTGAAAGAACTATGTGGTGCTTTGGCTCATCGTATGATGTATTCGCTTCCTTATCTTTTCTTTTTCTCGGTTTGGTAGACATGTCCTTCACATAGAAAACCTGCGCCACATCATTGGCTAGGACGAATGGTTAATCTGTGTACCCAAGATTGTTCAGATCCACTGTTGTCATTCCGTACTGTGGGTCTACCTGTACCCCGCCTCCTGACAGATTAACCCATTTGCACTGAAACAAAGGGACCTTAAAATCATGTCCATAGTCAAGTTCCCATATGTCCACTATGTAACCATAATATGTGTCGACCTTTCCCCTCTTGGTTGCTGCATCAAAGCAGACACCATTGTTTTGGTTGGTGCACTTTTGATCTTGGGCGATCGTGTAAAATGTATTCCCATTTATCTCGTACCCTTTGTAAGTAAATACAGTCGAAGATGGTCCCCTGGCCAACGAGTACAGCTCATCAGAAATAGTGTTGTCACCCATGAGACGTGTTTGCAACCAACTGCCGAAACTCCTGATGTGTTCACATGTAATCTAGTCGTCACACTGCTCCAGGTGTTTGGAGCGCAGAATATTCTTGTGTTCATCGACATACGGGGTCACCAAGGTAGAATTCTGTAGAACTGTGTAGTGTGCTTGAGACCAAGAATGCCCGTCCCTACATATTATTGAGTCCGCTCCTAGTGTGCCTTTTCCAGTCAGTCTCCCCTCATACCATGATTGAGGGAGACCAATCTTCTTAAGGTCAGGAATGAAGTCAACACAAAACCCAATGACATCCTCTGTTTGATGGCCCATGGAGGTGCTTCCTTCTGGCCTAGCGCGGTTACGAACATATTTCTTTAAGACTCCCATGAACCTCTCAAAGGGGAACATATTGTGTAGAAATACAGGGCCCAAAATGGCAATCTCGTCGACTAGATGAACTAGGATGTGCATCATGATATTGAAGAAGGATGGTGGGAACACCAGCTCGAAACTGACAAGACATTGCGCCAGATCACTCCATAACCTTGGTAGGATTTCTGGATCGATCACCTTTTGAGAGATTGCATTGAGGAATGCACATAGATTCACAATGGCTAGTCGAACGTTTTCCGGTAGAAGC
The DNA here is from genome assembly GCA_011799875.1 of Thinopyrum elongatum. Taxonomy (NCBI): domain Eukaryota; kingdom Viridiplantae; phylum Streptophyta; class Magnoliopsida; order Poales; family Poaceae; genus Thinopyrum; species Thinopyrum elongatum. Next base: position 561,679,605 of record CM022301.1, read on the forward strand.
CCCCTCAATGAAACCGGAAGCAGTTGCGTCATAATCACGTGGCAGTCATGAGACTTTAGGTTCTGGAACTTTTTCTCTGCCATATTTATTATTCCCTTTATATTGGACGAGAAGCCAGACGTGACCTTCATACTGAGCAGGCATTCAAAGAAGATTTCCTTCTCTTCTTTGGTAAGAGCGTAGCTGGCAGGACCTTCATACTGCTTTGGAGGCATGCCGTCTTCTTCGTGCACACGTTGCTGGTCCTCCCGTGCCTCCGGTGTATCTTTTGTCTTCCCATACACTCCCAAGAAGCCTAGTAGGTTCAAGCAAAGATTCTTTGTCATGTGCATCACGTCGATTGCAGAGCGGACCTCTAGGTCTTTCCAATATGGTAGGTCCCAAAATATAGATTTTTTCTTCCACATGGGTGCGCGTCCCTTAGCGTCATTTGGAACAGATAGTCCGCCGGGACCCTTTCCAAAGATTACATGTAAATCATTGACCATAGCAAGTATGTGATCACCGGTATGGACGGCGGGCTTCCTCCGGTGATCTGCCTCACCTTTGAAATGCTTGCCTTTCTTTCGACATTGATGGTTAGTCGGAAGAAATCGACGATGTCCCAGGTACACATTCTTCCTGTATTTGTCCAAATATATACTTTTGGTGCCATCTAAACAGTGCGTGCATGCGTGGTATCCCTTGTTTGTCTGTCCTGAAAGGTTACTGAGAGCAGGCCAATCATTGATGGTTACATACGGCAACGCATGTAGGTCAAATTCCTGCTGGTCTTGCTCATCCCACACACGTACACCTTTTCCATTCCACAGCTGTAAAAGTTTTTCAACTAATGGCCTTAGGTACACATCAATGTCGTTGCCGGGTTGCTTAGGGCCTTGGATGAGAACTGGCATCATAATGAACTTCCGCTTCATGCACAGCCAAGGAGGAAGGTTATAGATACATAGAGTCACGGGCCAGGTGCTATGATTGCTGCTCTGCTCCCCAAAAGGATTAATGCCATCCGCGCTTAAACCAAACCATACGTTCCTTGCGTCACCTGCAAAGTCCCCCCACTTTCTCTCGATTTTTCTCCACTGCGACCCGTCAGCGGGTGCTCTCAACTTCCCGTGTTTCTTACGGTCCTCTTTGTGCCTTCGCATCAACTTGGCATGCTCTTTGTTTCTGAACAGACGTTTGAACCGTGGTATTATAAGAGCATACCACATCACCTTGGCAGGAACCCTCTTCCTGGGGTGCTCGCCGTCAACATCACCAGGGTCATCTCGTCTGATCTTATACTGCAATGCACCGCATACCGGGCATGCATTCAAATCCTCGTACGCACCGCGGTAGAGGATGCAGTCATTAGGGCATGCATGTATCTTCTGCACCTCCAATCCTCGAGGGCATACAACCTTATTTGCTGCGTACGTATTGTCGGGCAATTCGTTATCCTTTGGAAGATTCTTCTTCAATATTTTCAGTAGCTTCTCAAATCCTTTGTCAGGTACACCATTCTCTGCCTTCCACTGCAGCAATTCCAGTGTGGTACCGAGCTTTGTGTTGCCATCTTCGCAATTGGGGTACAACCCTTTTTTGTGATCCTGTAACATGCGATCGAACTTCAACTTCTCCTTTTCACTTTCGCATTGTCTCTTTGCATCAACAATGACCCGGCGAAGATCATCATCGGGCACATCGTCTGGTTCCTCTTGATCTCCAGCTTCCCCCGTTACAGCATCACCATATTCAGGGGGCACATAGTTGTCATCATCCTCTTCTTCTTCGCTGTCTTCCATCATGACCCCTATTTCTGCGTGCTTGGTCCAAACATTATAGTGTGGCATGAAACCCTTATAAAGCAGGTGCGTGTGAAGGGTTTTCGAGTCAGAGGAAGACTTTGTATTCCCACATATAGGGCATGGACAACACATAAAACCATTCTGCTTGTTTGCCTCAGCCACTTCGAGAAAATTATGCATGCCCTTAATGTACTCGGAGGTGCGTCTGTCACCGTACATCCATTGCCGGTTCATCTGCGTGCATTATATATAATTAAGTGTGTCAAAAACCATTACAGAACATCATGAATATAGAAGTGACCAAATTAATAGAAGTTCATCATCACATTAAAACCAAAGTACAGTAGTGATCAAATGTTATTACTGAAAAAATAAATACATAAAGTTCATACATAGTTCTCATTGAACAACATATAGCTCTCTAGAGCATCTAATTAAACCATTTCAATGCAACAACAAATGCGATCATAATCGCAACTAAGGTAACAATTGATCCAATGGCATAATGATACCAAGCCTCAGTATGAATGGCATATTTTTTAATCTTTCTAATCTTCAAGCGCATTTTATCCATCTTGATCTTGTGATCATCGACGATATCCGCAACATGCAACTCCAATGCCATCTTCTCCTCCTCAATTCTTTTCAATTTTTCCTTCAAGTAATCGTTTTCTTTTTCAACTAAATTTAACCTCTCGACAAGAGGGTCGGTTGGAATTTCCGGTTCACATACCTCCTAGATAAAACATTTATGTCACGTTGGTCGGCATAATTGTCATAAACACTAAATGAAACAAATAGTTATAAAAGATAATATAAACCACATCCGAATCATAGACAGGACGAGGGCCGACGGGGGCGGATACCAAAACCATCGCACTATATAATAACAAACAATAATAAAAGTAAGAAAATTATACAAGTATCAATCTAAATCATACAAGTAAGAATTTTTTTTCTTTTAGAAAGAAGATAAGAACAAGAGGCTCACCACGGTGGTGCCGGCGACGAGATCGGCGCGGGCGATCGACGGCGGTGAGGATAAGGACGGGACAGGACGGACCGCCAAACCTAGATAAATCTTGAGGAAAATGGAGTTTGGACAAGGAGCTTCGAGAGGAGAAAGCTTAAGTGTGGCTCAGGCATTTCATCGAACACCTCATGTGCATAGGAGGTGAGCTAGAGCACCACAAAGCTCTCCCATGGCCGGCCAAAAAAACAGAGCAGTGTGCACTGCTCTGCTCGTGGGCATGGGGTTCATATAGACCTCTCTTTAGTCCCGGTTGGTGGCTAAAACCGGGACTAAAGGACCACTTTTGGTCCCGGTTCCATCCACCAACCGGGACTAAAGGTTGTGGGCCAGGAGCGAGGCCCATTGGTCCCGGTTCGTGTCTGGAACCGGGACCAAAGGTGTCAGAGGAATCGGGACCAATGGCCCCCGAGGCCCGGCCGGCGCCCTGGCCTCACGAACCGGGACTGATGCCCCCTTTGGTCCTGGTTCGTGAGTGAACCGGGATTAATGCCCTTTTCAGGCCTGGACCAAAGCCCTGTTTTCTACTAGTGCTGAGACCGCAAAACATAAATGCAGAGCACCCCTGAAGATCATGGACTGACTAGACATTGTAATTCATGGTAAAATAGATCCAGTCACAGTCATACTCAATATCAATTAATAACAATGCATACAAATGACAGTGGTGCTCTCTAACTGGTGCTTTTTATAAGAGGATGATGACTCAATGATAAAAGTAAATAGATAGGCCCTTCGCAGAGGGAAGCAGGGATTTGCAGAGGTGCCAGAGCTGAAGCTTTTTGAAACGGAGATGAATATAATTTTGAGCGGTATGCTTTCATTGTCAACATAACAACCAAGAGATCTCGGTATCTTCCATGCTAGATACATTATAGGCGGTTCCCAAACAAAATGGTAAAGTTTTTACTCCCCCTCCACCAACAAGCACACTCCACGGCTGGTTCGAAACAACGGATACCGTTCATACCAACAACAGTCCTGGGGGAGTTTTGTTTAAAATTATATTTTGATTTGATTTGAGCATGGAACTAGGCATCCCGAACACCAGCCACTTTCTCGTGAATGACAAGTGAATCAACACTCATCGTGAGAATAACCCACCTAGCATGGAAGATACTGACAGCCGCCAGTCGCTACATGAGCTATTAGGGCATACAAAACAGATTATTATTTGAAGGTTTAGAGTTTGGCACATGCAAATTTACTTGGAATGGCAGGTAAATAGCGCATATAGGTAGGTATGGTGGACTCATATGGAACAACTTTGGGTTTATGGAAGTGGATGCACAAATAGTATTCCTGCTTAGTACAAGAGAAGGCTAGCAAAAGATTGAGGAGCGACCAACTAGAGAGCGACAACAGTCATAAACATGCATTGAGATTAACCAACATTGAGTGCAAGCATGAGTAGGATATAAATCACCATGAACATAAATATCATGGAGGCTATGTTGATTTTGTTTCAACTACATGCATGAACATGTGCCAAGTCAAGCCACTCGAATCATTCAAAGGAGGATACCATCCTATCATACTACATCACAACCATTTTAAAAGCATGTTGGCACGCAAGGTAAACCATTATAACCTCCTAGCTAATTAAGCATGGTATGAGTAACTATAATCTCTAATTGTCATTGCAAACATGTTTCATTCATAATGGGCTGAATCAAGAACGATGAACTAATCATATTTACAAAAACAAAATAGGTCGAGTTCATACCAGCTTTTTCTCATCTCAATCATTTCATCAAATATCATCATTATTGCCTTTCACTTGCACGACCGAACGGTGTGGATAATAATAATAGTGCACGTGCATTGGACTAAGCTGGAATCTGCAAACATTTATTCAAAGGAGAAGACAAGGTAATATGGCTCTTCGTTAGATCAACAATAATGCATATGAGAGCCACTCATCATTTTCATCATGGTCTTCTTCTCTCGACCCAAAGAAAGGAAAAAGAATTTCAAAGAACACACTGAAATATTTTTGAAGTTTTTGTTTTTCTTGAAGAAAGTAAAACAAGAACGAGAAAAACTATTTACACGGGAAAGCTCCCAACAAGAAAAAACAAGAACGAGAAATCTTTTTGGGTTTTCTTTTAATACTACAACTAATATTTTTGGATTTTCTCAAAGTTTTCCAAACACACAAGAAGAAAGCGAGAAAAAGAAATAAACTAGCTGGGATGCGGTGAGAGATATGTACTCCCCTAAGCTTAGGCTTTTGGCCTAAGTTGGTCTATGCCCACGGCTGGCCTGGCGGATATCCAAAGTTGTAGTCGGGGTTGTGCTGGGATGCGGCAGCTACTACCTGAAGGGCTGCAGTGTGGAGGCGAGCGGCCTCCACCTCTCTCTCATACTCGTCTGCCTCCTCCCTGGTTATGAAGTATCTTCGTTTTTCCTGAAAGTTAAAGAAGGCAGAAGCGGGAAGAGTAATATGGACATCACGCTTCCTATCAAAGATCAGTTGGTACAGAAGGGACTGTTCGTTCCTCACAAGAAACTGGTAGCGTACCAAAGCATTATAATCAAGGAAAGCAGGTGGTAACTCAATGTCATTCCCCCTTATGGGTACCCCGATATAATTAGCTAAACAGGTGGCATAAATCCCACCAAAGAAATCCCCATCTTTAGCATTAAGATGTAACCTCCTTGCAATAATTACCCCTAAGTTATATCGTTTATCACCCGTTACCGAACACTTGAGGACACTAAGATCCGATGCACAAAGGTGGCCATGATCACGTTTACCATTAATGCATCTACCTATAAAGAGAGCAAACTAATGTATGGCAGGAAAGTGAATGCTCCCTATGGTAGCTTGTGTGATATTTCTAGTTTCTCCCACAGTGATGCTAGCAAGGAAGTCATTGTATTCAGTTTTGTGAGGCTCACTATGAATGCCCCATTGTGGGATTTTGCATGCATCATTAAAATCTTCAAGGTCCATAGTATATGATTTATCATAAAGATCAAATAAATCAGTATGAGTATTGCGCTGGGATGTAAACTCAAATCTTCGCACGAATGAATCAGTGAGGTGGTAGTACTGCCGGCACTTATCTGACATGAAGTCCTCAAGATCAGCATTTTGTACGTACGCATCAAATTCCTCCTTGAAACCTGCATGAATCATGAATTGATCCAACGGCCATTCGTAAGGCCGTACTTAAGCTTCCCTTGGTGGTTCAAGGTCCGGCTCATGTATCGCGAGCCTTGGGGCTTGCTTCCTTGAGGAACCACCTTGGTATATCCTCCTAAACATTTTTCTTCCTCTGAAAAATTTCTGAAATTTTCAGTGACTCAAAATAAAAGTGAACCAAACTCAACAAAATTGATAGCAACTACTCCTACAAGTGCCTAGAGGCTATATCATGCATCAAAACTACTTTGGACCATATAAATTTGACATGCAAGCTCAAGAACAAGGTCACCACAGCAGCAAAAATTTGCAATATATAAAGCACTAGAACAAAAACTAATTGGACCATTGGAGGAGTCACATACCGAAAAACAATCCCCCAAAACAGTTTTGCAAATGGAGCTTTGCACAAGGAGATCAAAAATGGCAGCAAGATGAGCTAAAACACGGGTTTGAGCAACGGGATGATTTTTTCTGTAGGAAGACGAAGTGGATGGGTGCTGGAATAAGTGAGGGGGACCCACGTGGGACCCACGAGGCAGGGGGTAGGGCGCGCCCTCCACCCTTGTGGTCCACGGGTGCAGCCCCCTGGTGTGTTCTCGGTGCCAAAAATCCTTAAATATTCTATAAAAAATCGTACTAAATTTTCAGGGCATTTGGAGAACTTTTATTTTTGGGACATTTTTTATTGCACGGATAATTTAGAAAACAGACTAATAATACTATTTTTGCTTTAATTAATCTAAATAACAGAAAGTAAAAAGTAGGTACAGAAAGTTGTGCTTTCTAAATTCATCCATCTCATGCCTATCAAAAGGAATCCATTAACAAGGTTGATCAAGTCTTATTAACAAACCTCTTCCGAATAACATGAAAACGGAGAATTTTCGAATAACACTAGGTTACCTCAACGGGGATATGCACGTCCCCAACAATAAGAATATCATAATTCTTTTTGACAGTAGGAAGAGGGAATTCAAAACCTCCAATAGCAATAGTTGAAAATTTTCCAATAGAATTGATGTTATTCACTTGAGGTTGTTTCTTCGGAGAGTTTACCGTATGCTCATTACCATTAACATGAAAAGTGACATTGCCCTTGTTGCAATCAATAACAGCCCCTGCAGTATTTAAAAAGGGTCTACCAAGGATGATCGACATACTATCGTCCTCGGGAATATCAGGGATAACAAAGTCCGTTAAGATAGTAATGTTTGCAACCACAACAGGCACATTGTCACAAATACCGATGGGTATAGCAGTTGATTTATCAGCCATTTGCAAAGAGATTTCAGTAGGTGTCCGCTTATTCAATTCAAGTCTACGATATAAAGAGAAAGGCATAACACTAACACCGACTCCCAAAATCACATAAAGCAGTTTTAACATAGTTTCTTTTAATGGAGCATGGTATAGTTGGTATCCCTAGGTCTCCTAGTTTCTTTGGTATTCCACCCTTAAAAGTGTAATTAGCAAGCATGGTGGAAATTTCAGCTTCCGATATCTTTCTTTTATTTGTAACAATATCTTTCATACACTTAGCATAACAAGACATATTCAGAATATCAGTCAAACGCATACGCAAAAAGACAGGTCTAAGCATTTCAACAAAGCGCTCAAAATCCTCATCATCCTTTTTCTTGGATGGTTTAGGAGGAAAGGGCATGGGTTTCTGAACCCATGGTTCTCTTTCTTTACCATGTTTCCTAACAATGAAGTCTCTCTTATCATAACATTGATTCTTAGATTGTGGGTTATCAAGATCAACAGCAGGTTCAATCTCCACATCATTATCATTACTAGGTTGAGCATCAACATGAACTTCATCATTAACATTAGCACTAGGTTCATGTTCATCACCAGATTGTGTTTCAGCATCAGAAATAGAAATATCATTTGGGTTCTCAGGTGTATCTATAACCGGTTCACTAGAAGCATGCAAAGTCCTATCAGTTTTCTTTTTCTTTTTATTACTAGGAGGACTAGGTGCATCAGTGTTAATTCTCTGAGAATCTTGCTCAATTCTCTTAGGATGGCCTTCAGGATACAAAGGTTCCTGGGTCATCTTACCACCTCTAGTCATAATCCTAACAGCATTATCATTGTTCTTACTATTCAACTCATTGAGCAAATCATCCTGTGCCTTAAGTATTTGTTCTACTTGAGTTTTCACCATGGAAGCATGCTTACTAGTAATCTTAAGATCACTAATAGTTCTACTCATGTAATCACCCAAGCAGTCAAGCATGTAAGCATTACGTTTCAATTGTCTACTAACATAAGCATTGAAGTTTTCTTGTTTAACAATAAGGTTGTCAAACTCATCCAAGCATTGACTAGCAGACTTATTATGAGGAATATCACCTTCATCAAATCTATAAAGAGAGTTTACCTCTACTACCTGTGTCGGGTTATCAAGACCATGTATTTCTTCAATAGGTGGTAAATTCTTAACATCTTCAGCTTTAATACCTTTTTCTTTCATAGATTTCTTTGCCTCTTGCGTATCTTCAGGACTGAGAAATAGAATACCTCTTTTCTTCGGAGTTGGCTTAGGAGTTGGTTCAGGAAGTGTCCAATCATTATCATTACTCAATATATTATTCAATAGCAATTCAGCTTGCTCAATGGTTCGTTCCCTGAAAACACAACCAGCACAACTATCTAGGTGGTCCCTAGAAGCGTCGGTTAGTCCATTATAAAAGATATCAAGTATTTCATTTTTCTTGAGAGGATGATCAGGCAAAGCATTAAGTAATTGGAGAAGCCTCCCCCAAGCTCGTGGGAGACTCTCTTCTTCAATTCGCACAAAGTTAAATATTTCCTTTAAAGCAGCTTGTTTCTTAAGAGCAGGGCAATACTTTTCAGAGAAGTAGTAAATCATATCCTGGGGACTACACACACAACCAGGAGCAAGAGAACTAAACCATAACTTAGCATCACCCTTTAACAACAAAGGAAACAACTTAAGAATATAGTAGTAGCGAATTTTTTCCTCATGAGCAAATAGGGTGGCTATATCATTCAATTTAGTAAGATGTGCCACAACAGTTTCAGATTCATAACCATGGAAAGGATCAGATTCAACCAAAGTAATTAACTCAGGATCGACAGAGAATTCATAATCCTTATCAGTAACAAAGATAGGCGAAGTAGCAAACTTAGGATCATATTGCATTCTAGCATTCAAAGATTTTTCTTTCCACTTGCATAATATTTTCTTAAGATCATCTCTATCCTTACAAGCAAGAAAGTCCCTAGCTACCTCTCCATCCATAACATAACCCTCATGCATAACAGGAAGTTCATATCTAGGAGAGCTAGTCTTATCAGGTGTTTCAAAGTTTTCAGTTTCAATAATTTCATCAGTTTCAGAAATATCATCATCTTCAGCATAATCAATAGTTCTAACTCTAGCAAGATGTTCGTCAAGTAATTCACCCAGTGGCACAATTTTATCAAGCAAAGTAGTAGCATCATAAGCATCATTCATAGTAGAAGCAGCATCATCAATAACATGCGACATATCAGAATCAATAGCATGTGTAGGTGTCGCAAGCTTACTCAAAACAGAAGGTGAATCAAGTGTAGAGCTAGATGGCAGTTCCTTACCTCCCCTCGTAGTAGAGGGAAAAATCTTGGTTCTAGTATCTTTCAAATTCCTCATAGTGATCAACAGATATAAATCCCAAGTGAATCAGAGAATAGAGCTATGCTCCCCGGCAACGGCGCCAGAAAAAGGTCTTGATAACCCACAAGTATAGGGGATCGCAACAGTTTTCGAGGGTAGAGTATTCAACCCAAATTTATTGATTCGGCACAAGGGGAGCCAAAGAATATTCTCAAGTATTAGCAGCTGAGTTGTCAATTCAACCACAACTGAAAGACTTAATATCTGCAGCAAAGTATTTAGTAGCAAAGTAGTATGGAAGTAACGGTAACGGTGCCAAAAGTAATAGTAGCAGTTTTGTAGCAATTGTAACAGTGGCAACGGCAAAGTAACGTAGCAAAGATCAATATGTGAAAAGCTCGTAGGCAATGGATCAATGATGGATAATTATGTCGGATGGCATTCATCATGCAACAGTTATAACCTAGGGTGACACAGAACTAGCTCCAATTCATCAATATAATGTAGGCATGTATTCCGAATATAGTCATACATGCTTATGGAAAAGAACTTGCATGACATCTTTTGTCCTACCCTCCTGTGGCAGCGGGGTCCTAATGGAAACTAAGGGATATTAAGGCCTCCTTTTAATAGAGAACTGGAACAAGCATTAGCACTTAGTGAATACATGAACTCCTGAAACTACGGTTATCACCGGAAAGAACCCGAATTATTGTCACCTTGGGGTATGCGGATCATAACTCGTAATAGGTGTCTACAACTTGCATGATAGGATCAAGAACATAAATATATTCATGAAAACATAATAGGTTCAGATCTGAAATCATGGCACTCGGGCCCTGGTGACAAGCATTAAGCATAGCAAAGTCATAGCAACATCAATCTCAGAACATAGTGGATACTAGGGATCAAACCCTAACAAAACTAACTCGATTACATGATAAATCTCATCCAACCCATCACCGTCCAGCAAGCCTACGATGGAATTACTCACGCACGGCGGTGAGCATCATGAAATTGGTGATGGAGGAAGGTTGGTGATGATGATGGCGACGGATCCCCCTCTCCGGAGCCCCGAACGGACTCCAGATCTGCCCTCCCGATGAAGAACAGGAGGTGACGGCGGCTCCGTATCGTAAAACGCGATGAATCCTTCTCTTTAATTTTTTTCTCCCCGAACGTGAATATATAGAGTTGGAGTTAGGGTCGGAGGAGGTCCAGGGGACCCACAAGGCAGGGGGTGCGCCCAGGGGTAGGGCGCGATCTCCACCCTTGTGGCCAGCTGGTGGGTCCCCTCTGGTTGATTCTTTCGCCAGTATTTTTTTATTTATTCCAAAAATATTCTTCGTAAATTTTCAGGTCATTCCGAGAATTTTTATTTCTGCACAAAAATAACACCAAGGCAATTCTACTGAAAACATCGTCAGTCCGGGTTAGTTCCATTCAAAACATGCAAATTAAAGTCCAAAACAAGGGCAAAAGAGTTTGGAAAAGTAGATACGATGGAGACGTATCAGGCTTCCACGGAGCTCGTTCAGCCTGATATCACGGCTCCTCGCTACCCCGTGGATGGTATCACGGAGAATGAACATTGTGAGCTAATTGCAAAATGCCATAACCTAACCTTGAAGGTGGCGGTCGGCTATGTCTTACATCCTCGACCTCATGCAACTTTTCATTTCGCTCCGGTTCCAGATGGCTTTGCTATTGTCGGGGTGGATGAAATAATGAACGGATTTGAGGGGCTGGAGCTTGACTACCCTACAGGTGAAGGGGAGATTCATTTGGAAAATGCCATCAGGACTACCTATCTATGGAGAAAGGAAAACATCTTGCATCCAAACTGGACGGCACCTTAGCAGACTCAGCTGGAGGAGGCCCCTTAGCAGACTCCTCAAAGTCTAGCTGTATCTCCGCTGCCTCAGCCATCTCCGGCGCGTCAGCTGTCTCCGCCGCCTCAGCCATCTCCGCCGCATCAGCGGACTCCGGCTGAGGAGGCCCCTCAGCAGAATCTTCCTCTGCCTCAGCTGTCTCCGCCGCGTTAGCAGACTCCGCCTCCTCCGCCGCGTCAGTGGACTCCGCCACCTTAGCAACGGCGGAAGAGAGCCGCCACCGCTCCGGCGGCTAGCAGTACAATAGGGAAGAAATTCATAGTTGGTCCAAGCCTCAAGGCTCCTGCCAAGTTGCCATATGAGAGGACTGGCGAGGAAAACAAGAACATCGTGGCTACCGAAGTGAAGGCCCATTTTGAACGGAAACGTCCACCACCGAAGGAGAAAATAGATCCGGTAAAAGCGAAGCACTCTCTGGATGCCCTTAGGCGACTACCATCGCCTCTGCCACTATCACACTATGACCGCTGTATTGAAAAGACATTTGATGAAGCGCAGCGGCCGGGAAGTACTAGCAGTGCTGCAAGACAAAGTGGGAAAACAATTCCCCAGCTCGGCGAACAGGAAAAACAATCGTGCCCCCCGCTCAAGGTGTTTACCGATATCGCTAATGATCCGGGGCTAGCGCCCAGTACCACTCTTGGTGATTACTTGGGCGATGATGTACATTTTGAAATGACTGAGGTAGTAGCGCCCTTTAGATACGAGCACGGGAAGCCTGTCGTCAAACCTGATCAGCTCCCACATCTACCAACGATGATGCGAAGATTACATAACTGGTACTTGGAAACCTGCAGCAAGGATGTGACCGACAGTATGTTGCTGGGAATTAAAGATGAGCACGACTTCATTGGAGTCGACGTGATGTACATTGAATTTGCGGAATTATTTCAGTTATACAATCAAGACGCCATCGACAAAACTCTCATGAGTTGCTATTGTCTGTAAGTATTATTTCTGTAGTTAAGTCTCTAGCTCAGCTCGTTCATTGCATGTATATATAATTATCCTCACTACATTATGCAGATTGAAGATCGTCGAATGCAAAAGACGACGAATCTATGACATTGGGTTCATTAGCCCAAATACCGTAAATGAATATACAGTACAAAAGAGTCCCGTCGATACTGAGGAAAACTTGCTAAACGCGTTCCTTCAACATCAAAACAAAAGGGAAATATTCTTTCCTTACAACTTCAAGTGAGTGTTACTGTCTTGTGCATATTTTATTTCGCTTACTCGAGGTTAAGTGTAATTGATGAGTTATGCGTGCGCAGCTTCCATTTTATTCTGCTATCCATTAAGCTTGACGCGGGACTAGTAACTGTCTTAGACTCGAGACGTAAAGAGGCTAAGCTGTGGACGGACATGAGTGAAATGCTCCAGAAGTAAGTTCAATCATTATCGCACAATATCAGCAACTTTCTTCATTTCCTGATATCAAGTAATCATTTTCTTTGCCGGGCAAGGTTTGAAAAAAGTTCACCAGAATGGTTCCGGGTCTAGGGAAAAAGGAGCTGCGATTTTCACACCCTAAAGTAAGTAGTACTAGCTAGTTCCGCGCATCTCTCATTGATTCTAGTTTCATCAATACCATTATCATACTTGATTATCAGTTTGATTGAACTCTATTCTCGTAAAGTGCTTATGGCAGACACCCAGGAATAATTTATGTGGATACTATGTTTGCGAGTTCATCTGCCACTCGACCTCTGAGCGGGGCTTATCTGACCAACAATTTGAAGTACGTAAACAATATTCATAATTTTATTTTATTATCATCAGTTGTGTTGAGTTTCATTCATATATATGTATTGACCCCCTTATTTAAATTAGATCTGGCAGAAGCAGAACGAACTCCTACCAAATGATCGCATAAGAGCAATTCAAGAGGAATTGGTGGGATTCTTTGTTGACCACGTCATACCTAAAGATAGAGAATACCATTAGGAATTGCAAATGGATTTTGGTAGATGATGTCAGGGATCGTAAGAGATGTTATATTGTATATATGTAGTAGCGTCGGATAGATATATGAAAACTTGTTGTTCGACCAAGCACGGAGAAAGAGAGGTCACTTCTCTCTATATATGTTCATCACGATCTTGTGTAATGGTTCCTTCATTGCTATATGTAGTAGCTAGCGTCGAGTTGAATGGAAAACATTAAATAAAAATGAAACCCTAAATGTAGAAGAATTGAAGGGTAAACACAAAAATAAAAGGGGGAAACACAATATGAAAACCCCTAAACCCTCCAAAACACCTAAACCCCTCCTTTAAAAAAACCACAAAAACCCCAGCGCCTGGCAGCTGCTGACGCGTGGCTACCTTTTAGTCCCGGTCGGTGTTACCAACCGGGACTAAAGGTCCTCCTGCCTGGGCGCCCCACAACGGCCACGTGGAGCTCCTTTAGTCCCGGTTCGTAAGCTAACCGGGACTAAAAGTGATGGGCATTAGTCCCGATCATTTTGTCCCGGTTGCACAACCGGGACTAAAGGCTCTCTGGAACCGGGACTGATGCCCTGTTTTGTACTAGTGGGAGGTCTCTCGTGTAGACTATTTTGTGTAGGATCAAGAAACTGGTCATGTTGAAGCATGTCATGTGAATTCTTTGTGGTGACCTATGTCAGTACAACTGGGTAAGGATAGTGTCACGATGAACTCGCCGATCTTGCAAGGAAATGTCCTGCCGTAGTTAGCCCCCATGTACGTACCTTGCCAGTGCACCGAGGCACCTGAGGAGAATGTAGAGCGTTCGATTTGATAAGCAGTGTTCATGTATTGCTTTCCTTTAGAGACTACGGAATTTTTCCTTTATAGTACGAGCCAGTAGCAACAACATGAGACACAGTGTACAATACAATTGCAGGTGGCTCACGTCAGATTCAGAGTGACTGATGGACAGTGCAAACAAAGTGCGAATGCAAGAGAAAAAATCGCAGAGAAATGCAAGATTAATACACCGGTTCTCAGTACTTCATGGCTGGGACATGTCCATGCCAGGTTCACCAAGTATTTGTTTCTTTAGATCATGAGATAAACACAGCTGGGACATGTTCGTGCTATCACGGTGACCAGACAAAGAATCGCCCTCATTATGGTTTGCAAGAGCAGGCAACATTCATACACCTAAAATGACATATTTTACAACAATGCAGTAATACCAGCTACCTTCATTAACAACACGAGACAAATGTAGCTGAAAAGAGAGGCTAGTAGTTAGTGCTGTCTTCTCAGCCGATAAATAATTGCCCGTGATATAGTTTGCAAGGAACAGACACCATCCATACAGCTATAGATGCCACATTGTACAACATAAAGTAGCAGCTACTTTCATTAACAATGGACCAAGCTAAAAGAAAATGAAAAAGAAATCATGACAACCCAAATGGTCCCCAAAAAAGATAAAGAATGGCTATGGCAGCCGTTTGATCTCTCATCACATAGCGGGCAGGTTAGGGCCCCTGTTGTTGCTCTCGACAAACAAAATGCACAGTAATTGCATGATCAAACCACAAATATAGAAGGTCAGAGACCATCTCATCAACCAAGGACTCTAGCAATCATATGACTCCGTCTTGAAATCGACCCAGCTCCTGAGAGGACCACTCATTTCTCCGTACACGAGTTCATGCATCCACCATCCAACCCTCAGCAACCTGCGGACTGTTCATCTCTTGGTACATTTCTTCCGGCGAGAGCTTTAAATGTGATGTGCATATGAGCAATCAAAGGAAGTGCCTGCACAGATGACACTGATGCCTGCCAAACTGGCTGTCCCCATCATCTCCTGCAACTAGTTGCCTTCACAAGACACATAACAATTTGGAACTAGTAGGCCTAACTGGTTGAGTCGCAGTACCGTCGTCACCTGCATCCATGATCATGTTGTCGGGCATGTAGTCTGGCTGTGCATTTTTTAACCCTCCACCTCTTAGAAACTTCTTCCTCATGGTGGAACAAGAATTTGCTCGCTTATATCGCGGCCGTGTCGTTATGGTTGGGCCAGGAATCGATCTGGCCGCGCCGCCATGAGCACCAGCAGCTCAGTCCGGAGGAAGACCCCGCCGGACTAATGCACACCATCACCACAGACCACCGGATGGATGCGAACTCAGGCGAGAATGAGGGAGCGCAGCCAGAGCCTGACAAGCCAAAACCTCTCAAGATCATTCGCAACAAGTTAACTAACATGACATGTTTCTTTAATCTGGTTTGATTCACTGCCTGAGTTTAAATCAGAAAATTTTAAACAACACTTCTCAAAGAACCGGAAAGGGTAGAAACAGAGAAACATGAGAGGAAAACAGAGTATTTGCAGTACAATAGTTGATCAGAAACGTTTTAGAAAAGATGAAATGTTTAACAAATGATTGCTTGCCCAGACATTAGTAGAAAAAAAATATTTTGGCTTACAACAGTCACGAAGCATTGCTTGCCCAGATATTACCAGAGATCCATAAAATATCTCAGAATTAACTATAATGCATATTGCTATTTAGTTACTACAAAATGATTTACTTCCAACCAGCAAGAGTAGAATAAACGAGTCTTTTGAAATCGAGGAGCAACATGGTACTTTAACCGCCAATTGTTTTATAGCAGCTGATGCAACATGTGGGCGACAGTTATCCAAATCTCTCAAAGATGAAGTGTTTCTCAGATTCATTCCAATAATAAGTTTCCCTGCATTACAGCCATTTGTTTTCAAAATCCTCACTCTGCACCATGCACCATAGAGTTTCCCCTCGCGCTATCTTGAGATCCAGGTGCATATAGCAAGGAGTCAACCACCATGTCTTCGCCTCTTCGGCAGCCACATGCCGGCGAAAAGAACCCACCTAAAGTAGCATTCACTTCTTCCACGTGCCAAACCCTCCGAAACCCATCATAGCAGCAACATGAGAGTCAATGTCCTCCCGTTCACTCTAGCCAGCCTGTTCTTTCTGAAACCATTTTATATCTGGTCATTATGAATTCTACTGAATTTCAACAGCCCACTGTACCGTTTACAATAAGTCTCACGTGGAACAGAAAACTGATAGTAAGAGCAAGCTGTTGACGCTTCCTCTCCTCCTCTTGCTGTTGCTTCGAAATCCCCCCTTTCAAATCTGAAAAACAAGGGAATGAGGTAATTTTAATTTGCGGATAATAATCTGATAGACAGTTCAGTCTTCAGTAAGCAGTTGGGACATACTCCTCATTGTTTCCTAGGTATATATATGAACACAATCAAAGGAAGTATCTCCATATATGATACACATGTATATATACACCAGTTTTCACTGCTTTATGGATGACGGGTCCACCAAGTATTTGTTTCTTTAAATTGTTTTCGTTGAATTAGATTGTGCGTCAGGTAAGATTGATCAATGTCCTTGGTTTGAAGAAACAAGTTATAAAAGTAATTCACCAGCCCATGTGTTCTTTCAGTGGATCGGATTTGACGCACTGAATGCACTTGTTGCCCTGCTAGTGTGCTCCGGCCTCATATAGAGTAGTAGTCCTACAAGAGAATCACAAAGTGTGCTCTCACTCGCCTACTTCAAGTTGTGAGTGAGTGAAGTATGCACACACCACCGCACTTACTCGCAAGATTTCTCTCGATAGAAGATCCCCGTTTAGTATTTGGCATGAGATAGATCAACATAGGTGTTTGAGGCATCGGGAGTTCTTCATATGCTGAGCAAGAATATCATCCTCGTGTATGAATCATATCTTGCAAGGTTCGCAGAATCCACCTTTGTAAAATAAGGAAGCTCGTGCCTTATTTATGCCATGTACTCATAGATGAGCTTGGAGCGAGGGGGGGATGGGCTATTTCATACGAAAGAGAAAGCGTCACAAAAAGTGGCTATTTCATCGCCAAAGTTTGTGTAGCAGCTTATTTTTGTTATTTATTATGAACAAACTAGAATTAAGTGTAACCATCTTAAAATTTCTTTGGTGTGGCCAAACACCGTTCAAAATAAATTCGTTCCTACTTGTCCAAGTCAAGCCACCACGATCACAATTTTCGTGAAAGGAACGGCCAACTGAAGCTTTAAATCCTAAACATTGATGAAAATGTAAAAGAAATAGCAGCAAAGAATGTTGCAGCTGGGAGCAAACACTCTGTCAAAGCCCACGTCTGAGGCTTTTGGGCACGATGATCGACGAATCGCTGAAAAGAGACTGGTGCAGAAGCAGTTACCGTTGAGCTTTGGATGTTGTTTAAACTGTTTGACAATCTTTGCACGGCACTAGATGTTTGTAATCTGAACTTCTCTATCCCATAGCATTTATCTTCCACTGTTAATCCCATTATAATTTGCAAGAGAAGGCACCATCCATACAGCTGAAGATGTCACATTTGTACAGCAATATTGTGCCTCATACCTTCATTAACAACACGGGACAAATGCAGCTGAAAAGAGCGGCTAATAGTTTGTGCTATCTTCTCAGCCGGCAAATAGTTACCGACGGTATAGTTTGCAAAGAACATACACCATTTATACCAGCTATGTGTGTAGGCATGCATTCCTTGCCCACTTATCACTGTACCGCGCGCCACAAAGGGGGTGGCGGTTTCGCCCTTGCCCATTTCAACCCACACCTGGGTTCAGATATGGTGCGTCGCTAAGACGGTCACTCCCGCCAATGACTTTCTTTTAGTTTAATCTTCATAAGAGTGACATAGTTTTGATGTTGGCTCGCCAAACCTAAGTGGAGTTATGAGTCATACTTTACCTGGACTTGGAACCAGCTATGTTGAGACAACGTAGACGGAGTTATGAGTCGTACTTTGAATAATTTAATACATATAGTTGTGTGCATCGTGATGATGCCGAAAAAGGATTTTGCGCCTGGCTTATGTCCTTTGTTGCAAGAAACGGCAATATAGAAAGAAAAAAAATCCACCAACCAAAAATGTTTTTTTTTGTAGTGGATCAATCCCAACAGATCTAGTGTACTTTTTCCTGACAGAGCAGATTTAATGGCGTTACAGCCATAACAAACGACTTGCCTATAAGAAAGCCACAAACTCAGTGCTCGCTCAGCTAGCTACTTCAAGTTGTACAGTCGAGTGAAGCACACAAGCAGTTGCAAATTTTCTGTCCAGTGATTGCCCTTCAATGTTTTGTGTATGTGACAGATCGAGATCAGCATAGCAGGCGTGTGAGATATCAGGAGTTCTTAATATGCTGGGGGAACAGAGAGGTCTCTCATGTAGACTATTCTGCGCAAGATCATGAACTAGCCATTTTGGAGCATGTGATGTAAATTATGTGTGGTGACTCATTACTATACAAGTTTGCAAGGATAGTGTCACAATGAACTCGCCGATCTTGCAAGGAAATGCCCTGCTTTAGTTACCCCTCATCCTCATGAACCTTATTCTTTAGTTACCCCCCATGTACCTTGTCAGTGCATCCAGCACCTGTACAGGAGGTAGAGTTCTTGATTTGATAACCGACAAGTGCTCATGTGTTGTTTTTCCTTTAGAAAACACTACGGAAATATTTTTCCTTTACAGTATGAGCCATTAGCAACAACATGAGCGACAGTGTACAATACAATTGTAGGTGGCTCAGGTCAGATTTAGCCAAGTGACTGACTGGCTCAGGTCGGATTCAGGCAAACAAAGTAGAGCCAGATTATACAAATGCAAGAGAAAAATTCGTAGAGAAATGCAAGATTATACACCGTTTTCACTACTTTATGGCTGGGACATGTCCATGCCAGGTTCACCAAGTAGTTTTTTCTTTAGATCATGAGATCAACACAGCTGAAAAACAAAGAGAAATAGCTCATGGCTTCTTCTATAACCAGACAAAGAATTGCTCTCATTATGGTTTGCAAGAGCATGCAACATTCATACACCTAGAATGTCACATTGTACAACATTGCAGTATACCAGCTACCTTCATTAACCACATGATACATATGCAGCTAAAAAGAGAGGCTACACTACTGGAATTTTCATATACGCCGGGTGTCGGTGTATTCGCCGAGAGCCAAAACACGGGCACTCGGCAAAGTAAAGAACGCCGAGAGACACACTCGGCAAAGAAAGTAAATCGGCAAACACATGATGCTGCCGACAGTATTGCTCGGCAAACAGGGTACACTCGGCAAAGGCACTATTTGCCGAGGGCCATCTGGTGTCACTCGGCAAAGTAATGCCATGTGGCGCATTCGGCGGCGACTAACGGCACGGTGACGGTTGTAACTCTTTGCCGAGAGTGGCTCTCGGCAAAGATTTAGTCCCACCTCGCCTACCGACTAGCAAAAATACCTGTTTAAATAGTTCAATAGTCCAACCGCCTGTCGTATTCTAAAAATGGATGCCGGCGTCTTTTCAAATTTATGATCCACAGCGTTACTGAGAGGGGCTCTCGGTAAGGGAGAAGTTACCGAGAGTGGCTCTCGGTAATATTAAGGCCACCATCAAAGTTTAGTCCCACCTCGCCTAGAGACAAGCAACAAAACCTGTTTATATATTGGGATAGTCCAGATGCAGTAAGCTTCGGTATTCATTACACTCTTGTTAAGGAGATGGACTATCACTTTGAATGTTCACCTGTCTCGAGCAGAGAACATTCAAAGTGATAGGACATCTTCTTAATGGTGGATGCTGGCCATCTTCTTAATGGTGGATGCCGGCGTTTTTTTAATTAATGGTGTCATCACAGGGCCCTGTAAGTGTCCGAGCTAACATCTGGGTATCGAGAGGGAACGTGTCCGGTTTGTGCAGGAAGTTCTGGTCCTGTTTCTCCGTTGGCCTCGAAACTTCTCGTTCTCTAAGAGGGGGCAACCGCATGGCACGTGCCACGGCCTCGCATTTTTCGGGCACGCGTGCAATATTCGACAAATTTATTGCTCTGCTAGGGTTTCATCGCCGGGAATTGCAGATCAGCAAGGCGGCACATGAAATCATGCTGGGTAGCGGCATGGGGAATCATTTTTTATGTCCTTGTGGCATGCCTACGCCTTGCACAGACGAGGAAGGGGCATGCCCTGCCACCGGGTTACCGAAAGTACCTCGGTGTCATTCCTGATGCGACCGTTGAAATCCTCGGAAAATCGTACAATGGTAGGATTGCTCGGGATCTGGCACGGTGTCATCACAGGGCCTCTGTAGGGTGTGGTAAAAGTTTGGACGCGTTTCGAGTAAGCCTCCCCTGAGGCCGCGTGTAAACCGCACTGTCTTCGAGCTAACATCTGGGTATCAAGAGGGAACGTGTCCGGTTTGTGCAGGAAGTGTTGGTCCTATTTCTCCATTGGCCTCGAAACTTATCGTGCTGTAAGAGGGGGCAACCGCATGGCACATGCCACGGCCTCGCATTTTTCGGGCACGCATGCAATATTCGACAAATTTATTGCTCTGCTAGGGTTTCATCGCCGGGAATTGCAGATCAGCAAGGCGGCACATGAAATCATGCCGGGTAGCGGCATGGGGAATCATTTGTGATGTCCTTGTGGCATGCCTACGCCTTGCACCGACGAGGGAGGGGCATGCCCTGCCACCGGGTTAGCGAAAATACCTCGGTGTCATTCCAGATGCAACCGTTGAAATCTTTGGAAAATCGTACGATGGTAGGATTGCTCGGGATCTGGCACGGTGTCATCACAGGGCCTCTGTAGGGTATGGTAAAAGTTTGGACGCGTTTCGAGTAAGCCTCCCCTGAGGCCGCCTGTAAACTGCATTGTCTTCGAGCTAACATCTGGGTATCGAAAGGGAACGTGTCCGGTTTATGCAGGAAGTGCTGGTCCTGTTTCTCCGCTGGCCTCGAAACTTCTCGTGCTCTAAGAGGGGGCAGCCGCATGGCACGTGTCACGGCCTCGCATTTTTCGGGCACGCGTGCAATATTCGACAAATTTATTGCTCTGCTAGGGTTTCATTGCCGGGAATTGCAGATCAGCAAGGTGGCACATGAAATCATGCTGGGTAGCGGCATGGGAAATCATTTGTGATGTCCTTGTGGCATGCCTACTTCTTGAGCGGGTGAGGGGGGAGTGTCATTTCCGAGTGCTGCTCTCAGTATGTTTTGCATTTCCGAGTGTTTTTTATCGTTTACCGAGCGTGACTCTCGAAAAAGGTGTAAAACCTAGATCTAGGTCTCGTACCTTTACCGAGAGCCGCACCGACAGACTCTCGGTAAAGTTCGGCGAACACTTAACCCCCTCCCCCCTGGCGCGGTCTCCTCTCTCTCTCTCACTTCTCTCTCTTTCTCACCGGCGCCCCCCACACCCCACCGGCGCCCCCCTCCCGCCCCGGCCGGCGCCCTCTGCACCGGCGCCCCCCACCCCATCGGCGCCTCCCCATCGGAGCCCCCCGACCCTACCGGCGCGCCCCCGCCCCACCAGCGCCCCCCCACCCCGCCCCCCCCAACCCCGTCGGCACCACCTCCCCCCTCGGTGAGCTTCACCCCCCCCCCCTCCCCATCTTGTATTTATGCATGAGTGTATGTATGGATGCATGGATTTTTATATGGATGCAAGGATTGATGGATGCATGGATGTATGAATGTATATATGTATGTATTAATGCATGGATTGATGCATGGACTTTTTTTTGTAGTAAATTTTTTTGTAGTTTTTGTTATGTATCAATATATAGATGGATGTATGTATGTATGCATGAATGCAGAGATGGATGTATGCATGTATGCATGAATGCATAGATGGATGCAAAGAAGTATGGATGAATGTAGATAATTGTTAAAAAAATTTGTATAGATAATTGTTGATGCATCTAATAGTTCTTGTTGTTTGTATGGATGCTATGGAGGTCACCCCGATGATATTTGACAGATGCCGATTGTTGTCGTAGGGGGTCACGCTTCCTCTGTTCCTCCTCTGTGATCTTTTCATAGTAGGAGGAGCAGAGGAAGAGCAACCATCACCGACAGTCGATGAGAGTTGTTTTTGGAGGAAGAAAATCGACTTTTGACGATGGCGGTCTATCTGGGCGAGTTCTTCTTGTGATATACATTTGTCACGCACGATGGACTCGCCCAACTAGACCATCACCGAAAGTCAAAATATCCGTGAGATAGTGTCCACCATATATACATGAGAGAGATGAGAGTTGTTCTTGGAGGAAGAAAATCGACTTTTGACGATGGCGGTCGATCTGGGCGAGTTCGTCCTATGATATACATTTTTCACGCACGATGGACTCGCCCAGCTCGACCATCACCGAAACTCGAAATATCCGTGAGATAGTGTCCATCATGATTAATTTGCTTAGAAGTAATCTTTGATGTTTGATTCTTATGCTATTTTTCATCGTGTGATGAAAGGTGTTAGCACCGATCGATTTCGTGGCTATGGCTTCCTCTGACGACGCATCTTCCATTAGGGTCGACTCCGCGGTCAAGGAGAAGCTCGCTGAGGACCGCTTGGCAGCGCTCATTGAGAAGCACCCGCAGCTAATCCTAATAAAGTATTTTGAGGATCTGGCCAAGAAGAATCCCCCAGCTAAGGAGAAGAAGGCCCCACCTCATAAGGAGTGTGACGAATCGATGCCACTGAGTCCACCGACGTATATTCCCGACGATGCTTGGTCCTCCACCGTGGGGGATGCCCCGACGTGCTCTGACTCCACGATCACCGGTTTCACGGACTACACCTCTGAGTAGTCCACCTAGATAGTTTGGCGTTGATTTAGTGATATAGTCATGTAGGTGCTGGTATGGACTTAATAGATTGCCACTTGCGATGCTTTTGATTGTATGAGTGAGATAGTGTGATGTGGATTATGTATGATGTGCTATTTTTAACCTTGCATTATTTCTCTGCCTTTTGTTCTCTATCTTTGTAGATTAAATGGTATGCGGTGTACAGAGGTAGATGTCCAGGAGTCTATGATTCATGGTCTGAATGCAATGAACAAGTGATTTACTATGAAGGCAGCTCCCACGACTCGTTCAATAGCAGAGAGAAGCCAGAGTATCATTACAATCAGTATGTGCTTAAACAGAAGAGAAAATCTGAATTAGTGGGTTCAGTGGATGGGTTGACTGGATGTGCTAGCCAGAAACGGCTTATCGGGTTCAGTGGATGGAAGAACTTAATAATTCTTCTTCAGTTTGTGATAATTGTGGTGTTGCTTTTATCTTGTGGTGGCATGTAGAAATGCATTGACCACTTTATTGTTTAGTAAGTAGGCATTTGTACTAAAGAGCTACCTTGTGATCTCAAAACAAGTTCGTGTGAACTATGTTATGTAATGGTTATGTGAGTTTGTTGTTAGACATTGAGACTTGAAATGCATGTTTGTGTGTTGTATATATATTTTTGCGGCAGGGATCCGGGGGAAAGCAGTAAAAAGTTGTCTGGGAACGAACCTTTGCTGAGAGCAGCTCTCGGCAAAGTGGCACGTTGGCAGTTGGCTGTGGCATCTTTGCCGAGAGCCACTCTCGGCAAACTGGCATGCGCTGGCGGTTGGCTATGGCATCTTTGCCGAGAGCCACTCTCGGCAAAGAGATGATGGAACCAACCGACGTGAGAGTCACTTTATATTGCCGGGTGGTACTGTTTGGCTCTCGGCAAAGTCTTTGCCGAGTGCCCGTGTTTTGGCTCTCGGCAAATTCCTGTTTGCCGGAGAGGTGTACGCTGGGTGGTCTTTGCTGAGTACAGCACTTGGCAAAGGCTTTACCGGCGGTTTTGGGCCCTTTGCCAAGTGTCCTTGGCACTCGGCGTATAACTCGATTCCAGTAGTGCTAATAGTTTGCCCTACCTTTTCGGTTACTAGTTAGAGTACTAGTCAGACATACACGTCCGTGTTTAGCTCTAACAACATTGTGTAACAGCTACTTTGTAGTTTGTACACTCGTATAGAACAGACATCAGTGAGAGGACCACTCATTTCTCTATACACGAGTTCATCCACCATCTATGCCTCGGCTACCTTCAGACTGTTCACCTCTGTAGATTTCTTCCGGTGAGAGCTTCTACAGAACCGCCATCCCTTAAACCATGAGTTGTATCCAGGGTTCAAGTAGTATGCGCATTTTGCACTTACTATTTCATTCGTGCAGTCAAAGAGCAGCCTCCGAATTAATTGTATACTCACTCACCATTTGCATTTGCATTTGTTCGGTGCTCTGCAGTGTTAAACACATCATATTGGCGCATATTGTAACAATGTAACGTGATAGATTACATGAAGATATTCTAGGTAGTTTGTTTAGCCTAGGTAGTTATCTCCTGTAAACCATGGCTATCTCTATCCCTTCCTTTCTTCTCCTCCAAGATGTAATCTATCTCTGATGTATGCGCTACAGGGATCTGCGCCCCTGCCTATAAACACGCATCACGTCCCCTCGCACCGAGGCAAAAGACGTTTACAGCCATCTTCACATGGTAATCCAGAGCCTCCCTCTTCCACATCATCTAGTATCCATCTATCCCTAGCCCTAGCCATGTCGTCCTCCGCCATCGCTCCTGTACCCGCCATCCATGGTTAGGTAACAGAGAAGCTCACCAGGACGAATTACGTCCTCTGGCGCGCCCAGGTCATGCCTCAGCTCATCGGCGCTGGCCTCTTCGGCTACGTCGACAGATCCATCAAGGAACCAGAGAAGTTCATCATCACCAAGGACAAAAATGGCAAGGAGGAAGCTCTCCAGAACCCTCTACATCAAGTCTGGGTAAGGGAAGATCAGCAGGTACTCGGCCATATGTTGAACAATCTTTCTCGAGAAGTTCTTGTCCAGGTGACCTCGATCTGCAAGGCGCATGAGCTCTGGACTGCTGTGGCGAGCATGTTCTCGTTGCAGTCCTGATTTCGCAACAACAACATCCGAATTGCCCTCTCCAACGCACAGAAGGGCCCGCAAGCGGTGGGCACCTACTTCGCCTACATCCGCTCCCTTGCCGGCGAGCTGGCGGCCGCCGGCAAGCCGCTGGACGATGACGAGGTCATCTCCTATATCCTGGCTAGCCTGGATATGGAGTACCAGCCGTTGGTGTCGGCACTCGACGCCCGCAAGGAACGGGTCACAATCGATGACCTGTTTACTCAAGTGAGCAACTTCGATCAGCGCATTGCGCTGTTCCATGGCGCCGGCAACAACGCCGGGTTCAAGAGCCGCCGTTCGTGGTGGCCATGGTGGCTCGCGCGGCTACCGTGCCCCCCCTCCCCCCCCCCCTCCCCCCCGCCCCGCAACAAGGGAAAGGGCAACAACAGCAGCGGCAGTGGGAACTCCAACAACAGCAGCAGCGCCTCTCGCGGACGGCCCTTCTACACCAACAACAATGGTCGTCACAGCAACTCCAAAAGCCGCCCCGACGCTGTCAAGTGTCAAATCTGCGGCAAGATCGGTCACTCAACAAAGGATTGCTGGTACCGGTTTGAGGAGGATGAAGGAGAATCCTCGCAAGATGAGAAGGTTGCTGGTGCTGCTAAAGCCTCATATGGGGTTGATACAAACTGGTACGTTGATAGTGGCGCTACAAATCACATCACCGGTGAACTTGAAAAGGTGACTATGCGGGAGAAGTACAGCGGCCAAGATCAGATACACACATCAAGTGGATCAGGTATGAGGATTAATTTGGTCATTCAGTTTTTAAAACCCCTCACCGAAAAATTCATCTAAGAAAAATTCTTCATGTCCCTAGTGCATCCAAAAACCTTCTCTCTATTCATCGTATTGCCATTGACAATCACGTATTTCTCGAGTTTCACCCCATCTTCTTTTTGATCAAGGATTAGGTAACGAGGAAGGTGCTCTACCGAGGTAGATGTGTTCGCAGGCTTTGCCCATTAGTTCCGGAGTTTAGAAGAGTAAATAAGCAAGCTTATGGTGTCACCAAAATCTCCTTGACATGGTGGCACGATAGACTAGGGCATGCATCTTTTTCTTTAGTTGGACGATTGCTTAGGAAGAATAAACTCCCATATGTTGGAGAGCGTGATGTCGAAATAATTTGTGATTCTTGTCAAAAGGCTAAAAGCCATCAATTACCTTATCCGATTTCCACAAGTATTTCTACCAAACCGTTGCAACTTATCTTTTCTGATGTGTGGGGCCCTGCTCCAAACTCTGTTGGTAGGCATACTTACTATGTTAGTTTCATTGATGACTATAGCAAGTATTCTTGGATCTACTTAAGAAAAGATCCGAGGTTTTGCAAGTGTTTCACAACTTCCAAGCTCTTATTGAACGAAAGTTTAATAGCAAGATCATTGCTATTCAATCCGATTGGGGAGGGGAGTATGAAAAATTGAACTCGTTTTTGCAAACTCTTGGTATCTCTCACCAAGTATCTTGTCCTCATGCACATCTGCAGAATGGATCTGCCGAAAGGAAACACAGACACATTATTGAGGTGGGTCTAGCTCTCTTGGCCGGCGCATCCATGCCTCTCAAATTTTGGGATGAGGCATTCCTTACCGCTGTTCATATCATCAACATGCTTCCTAGTCGTGTCATTAATCATGAAACACCGGTAGAAAGACTCCTTCACACCAAACCCGATTATACATCCCTTCATGTTTTTGGGTGCGCGTGTTGGCCAAATCTTAGACCCTCTACAACAATCGTAAGCTTATGTTTCGATCAAAAAAGTGTGACTTCTTGGGCTATAGCCCCCAACATAAAAGAGTTAAGTGCCTTGATGTTTCCACTGGACGGGTCTATGTCTCTCGAGATGTCGTCTTTGACGAGACAAAATTTCCCTTTGCTGACCTTCATCCAAACACCGGTGCTCTCCTTCACAACGAAATTCTCCTTTTGCCTTCACATCTAGTAGGTGCTCTTGGGGAAAATAACTGTAATGATCACATGCCAACTAATCCTCATAACAGCTTGCTTGAGTTATGTGATAAATCAGGACAAAACAACGAAGCAGATGATGGTCACGGTGATGAACATGGTGAAAAAACGGCTCCAAACGAGCCATATTTCATGTGCAGGCCCTCGGGGGACATTTCCTCCTCGGGATCCAGGCCGCACCAGACCTGCAGGCGATCCTCCACGGGATTTACGTTGGCTGCACCTGCGCCTGACAGCGACCTGCCCAACAGCGCTCGGGTCGACCGCTCCGACTTGGCGGCGTGGCACGTCTCCAACCAATCAGCGGGCACTGATGACCCACACCAATCCCCGCGCTCCACACTGTGGCTGACGAGCCGCTTTCCGGATCAGCCCACATGCTTGGTGCGGTGTCCTCGTCAGCCGACCGGCTCAGGGTCCCGTGCGGTGGACCACCCGACCGGCGCTGGATCCCGGATGGATCCCCCTGATGACGCTCCTGGTGGGGGCGGGTCCCCTGCTGCGGCCGGATCTTCTGTGATGGTGCGCACCCCTTCACCGCACGCTGAGGCCGTAGAAAATCATGCCTCCTCGGCAGATCGCAGCGGCTCTACCTCGGGATCACCAGGGGACTCTGCTGTGGATTCTTCTGCTGCAGCACCCGGATCTTCTGTGCGACAAACTGCTGCTTCATAGTTTGCGCCACGGACACGTCTACAAAAAGGGGTATTGCAACCTGTTAATTATAAAAAGATACTTAAGTTCGGTCTAGCTTGCTCTACGGGTGAACCACAAATGCTTGATGAGGCATTAGGTGACGCAAAGTGGAAGCAAGCTATGGAAGAAGAGTACAAAGCACTCCAGAAAAACAAGGCATGGCATCTAGTTCCCCCACGGCAAGGTAAAAATCTCATTGATTGCAAGTGGGTATTCAGAATAAAAAGGAAGTCTGATGGAACTATTGATCCTTATAAGGCTAGACTCATTGCAAAAGGATTTAAGCAACGGTATGGCATAGATTATGAGGACACTTTAGTCCTATTGTAAAGGCTGCCACCACTCGTCTGTTTTGTCTATTGCTGTTTCTAGGGGTTGGAGTCTCAGACAACTAGATGTTTAGAATGCGTTTCTTCATGGTGTTCTGGAAGAGGAAGTGTATATGAAGCAACCTCCTGGTTTTGAGAACAAAAAATGCACCCTTACATGTTTGCAAGCTCGATAAAGCTCTGTATGGACTCAAACAAGCTCCTAGGGCATGGTACTCCCGTCTCAGTCAAAAACTGCAAGCACTTGTTTTTGTTCCTTCCAAGTCTGATACATCACTGTTCATTTACAATAGGTCCAACACATCTATATTTGTGCTTATTTATGTTGATGATATTATTGTCACAAGCTCATCGGATGACGCAGTGGTAGGACTGTTGAAAGATCTCAGTGCTAAATTCTCACTAAAGGATTTAGGAGACTTGCATTTTTTCCTAGGTATTGAGGTAAGGAGACAAGGAAGTGAACTTCACCTCTCAGGAAAAATATGCTATTGATCTTGTAAGAAGAGCTGGGCTACAAGGATGCAAGTCATCACCAACTCCACTGTCTAGTTTTGAAAAGCTCTCTCTCGCAGAAGGAGAACTCCTGAATCAGGAGGATAGTACAAAGTACAGAAGCTTAGTTGGTGCACTCCAGTACTTGACACTTACAAGACCTGATATTTCCTTTGTTGTGAACAAAGTTTGCTAGTTTCTTCATGCTCCCACTACAGTACATTGGAATGCTGCAAAGTGGATAGTAAGATATGTTAAAGATACTGTTAATGTTGGTCTTACTTTCTCCAAGTCTACATCAACTCTTGTTAGTGTGTTCTCTGATTCTGACTGGGCAAGAGATATTGATGATAGGTGCTCAACTGGTGGTTTTGTAGTATTCTTTGGACCTAATCTATATCTTGGTGTGCAAAGAAACATGCTACTGTCCCAAGATCAAGTACAAAAGCAGAATACAAGGCTTTGGCAAATGCAACAGCAGAGATTATCTGGGTTCAGTCCATGCTTAGAGAACTTGGGATAAACCTTACTCAAGCTCCATGTCTTTGGTGTGACAACCGTGGTGCCACCTATTTGTCTGCAAATCATGTGTTTCATGCAAGAACAAAACATATAAAGATTGATTCTCACTTTGTTCGAGAAAGGGTTGCTAGCAAGAAACTAGAGATCCGGTTTGTGCATTCCAAAGATCAAGTTGCAGATGGCTTTACCAAGGCATTATTGCCTACAAGGAGTTTTGAGGAATTCAAACGTAATCTCAAACAAAGTTGTGATTAAGGGAGGGTGTTAAACACATCATATTGGCACATATTGTAACGATGTAATGTGATAGATTACATGAAGATATTCTGGGTAGTTTGTTTAGCCTAGGTAGTTATCTCCTGTAAACCATGGCTATCTCTATCCCTTCCTTTCTTCTCCTCCAAGATGTAATCTATATCTGATGTGTGCGCTACAGGGATCTGCACCCCTGCCTATAAACACGCATCATGTCCCCTCGCACCAAGGCAAAAGACATTTACAACCATCTTCACATGCAGAACTGCAGGTTTCTGTTGAAAGAGAAGCTTCCCATGTAGAATGAGGGGTTAAGTGAAGATGCTCTAACTCCAGTTGATTGATGAAATCATTATCATACTTCATAGATTGAAGCTCTCTTGAGACCCAGGCGCATATAGCAGTGAGCCCACTGTTGGGGAACGTTGCATGGAAAACAAAAAAAATTCTACGCACACGCAAGATCTATCAATGGAGATGTATAGCTACAAGAGGGGAAGAGCATCTACATACCCTTGTAGATCGCTAAGCGGAAGCGCTTATCAATGCGGTTGATGTAGTCGTACACCTTCACGATCCGTCCCGGTCAAGTACCAAACGTACGGCACCTCCGAGTTCAGCACACGTTCAGCTCGATGACGTCTTCGCCTTCTCGATCCAGCAAGAGAGGCGAAGTAGTAGATGAGTTCCGGCAGCACGATGGCGTGGTGAAACTATCCGCAGGGCTTCGCCAAGCACAACAGACGTGGACGGAGGAGGAACTAGAACTAGAGGGAGACGGGGCGCCGCACATGGCTTGGGGATCATGGTGTCCGTTACCCCTCTCCCTCCTCTCATATATATAGGTGGGGGGAGGAGGGGACGCACCCTAGGGCGCCCCCCTGGCCGTGCCCCCCTTCCTTCTTTGGCGCTAGGGGAAAAGTAAAGGGGGCTGGCTGCCTTAGGGCGCACCCTTTCCCTTTCTCTCTTCCTTGGAGAAAGGCAGGAGGGGGCCAGCCCATCCCTTTCCTTTACAAGGCCGGCGGTCAGGATGGGGGCACGCCAGCCCCTTGTGGGCTGGTGTGCTCCCCTGCCCTTGGCCCGTTAGGCCTAGTAACTTCCCATGGCCTCCCGGAACCCCTTCCGGTGATCCGATAAATACCAGGTGCATTCCGAAACCTTTCTAGAGACCAAATACTATCATCCTATATATCAATCTTTACCTCCGGACCATTCCGGAGCTCCTCATCATGTCCGTGATCTCATCCGGGACTCCAAACAACATTCGGTCACTATTTCACATAACTCATATAGTATTATATCATCCAATAACAAATAGCGGGACCTAGATGCCCATATTGGTTCCTACATATTCTACGAAGATCTTTATTGGTCGAACCTTTATGACAACATACGTAGTTCCCTTTGTCTGTCGGTATGTTACTTGCCCGAGATTCGATCGTCGATATCTCCATACCTAGTTCAATCTCGTTACTGGCAAGTCTCTTTACTCGTTCCGTAATACATCATCTCGTAACTAACTCTTTAGTCATTTTGCTTGCAAGCTTCTTGTGATGCTGTATTATCGAGAGGGCCCAGAGATACCTCTTCGATAAATGGAGTGACAAATCCTTCTCGATCCATGGCAACTCAACAGACACCTTCGGAGATACCTGTAGAGCATCTTTATGATCACACAGTTACGTTGTGACATTTGATAGCACACAAGGTATTCCTCCGGTATCCGGGAGTTGCATGATCTCATGGTCGAAGGAATATGTATTTGACATTAAGAAAGCAGTAGCAATAAACTTGAATGATCATATGCTAAGCTAACAGATGGGTCTTGTCCATCACATCATTCTCCTAATGATGTGATCCCGTTATCATGTGACAACACATGTCTATGGTTAGGAAACCTTAACCATCTTTTGATCAACGAGCTAGTCTAGTAGAGTCTTACTAGGGACACGGTATTTGTTTATGTATCCACACATGTATTTAAGTTTCCGGCCAATACAATTCTAGCATGAATAATAAACTTTTATCATGATTAAGGATATATAATAATAACCACTTTATTATTGCCTCTAGGGCATATT
This sequence comes from Thinopyrum elongatum, assembly GCA_011799875.1. Lineage (NCBI taxonomy): Eukaryota > Viridiplantae > Streptophyta > Magnoliopsida > Poales > Poaceae > Thinopyrum > Thinopyrum elongatum. The sequence continues at coordinate 561,711,246 of CM022301.1, forward strand.
TCCAACAGTCTCCCACTTGCACTAGAGTAAATAATCTAGTTCGCATCGCTATGTGATTAACACCCAATGAGTTCTAACGTGTGAACATGTTTTGCCTGTGAGAGAGGGTTTTAGTCAACGGGTCTGCAACATTCAGATCCATGCGTACTTTGCAAATTTCTATGTCTACAATGCTCTGCATGGAGCTACTCTAGCTAATTGCTCCCACATTCAATACGTATCCAGATCGAGACTCAGAGTCATCCGGATTCGTGTCAAAGCTTGCATCGACGTAACCCTTTACGATGAACTCTTTTATCACCTCCATAACCGAGAAACATTTCCTTAGTCCCTTTTAGGTACCTAAGGATAATTTTGACCAATGTCCAGTGATCCACTCCTGGATCACTATTGTACCCCCTTGCCAGACTCATGGCAAGGCACACAACAGGTCTGGTACACAACATGGCATACTTTATAGAGCCTATGGATGAGGCATAGGGAATGACTTTCATCCTTTCTCTTTCTTCTACCATGGTCGGGCTTTGAGTCTTACTCAATTTCACACCTTGCAACACAGGCAAGAACCCTTTCTTTGACCGGTCCATTTTTTAACTTCTTCAGAACTTTGTCAAGGTATGTGCTTTGTGAAAGTCCTATTAAGCGTCTCGATCTATCCCGATACATCTTGATGCCCAATATATAAGTAGCTTCACCGAGGTCTTTCATTGAAAAAATCTTATTCAAGTATCCTTTTATGCTATCTAGAAAGTCTATATCATTTCCAATCAGCAATATGTCATCCACATATAATATCAGAAATGCTATAGAGCTCCCACTCACTTTCTTGTAAATACGGGCTTCACCGTAAGTCTGTATAAAACCAAGTGCCTTGATCACGTCATCAAAGCGTATATTCCAACTCCGAGATGCTTGCACCTGTCCATAGATGGATCACTGGAGCTTGCATACTTTGTTAGCACCTTTAGGATCGACAAAACCTTCTGGTTGCATCATATACAACTCTTATTTAAGAAACCCATTAAGGAATGCAGTTTTGACATCCATTTGCCAGATTTCATAATCATAAAATGCGGCAATTGCTAATATGATTCGGACAGAGTTAAGCATCGCTACGGGTGAGAAAGTCTCATCGTAGTCAACTCCTTGAACTTGTCGAAAACCTTTCGCGACAAGTCGAGCTTTATAACAGTGATACTACCATCATCATCTGTCTTCTTCTTGAAGATCCATTTATTCTCAATGGCGTGCCGATCACCGGGCAAGTCCACCAAAGTCCATACTTTGCTTTCATACATAGATCCTGATATGTCTCCAACGTATCTATAATTTTTGCTTGTTCCATGCTGTTATATTATCATTCTTGGATGTTTTACAATTATTTTATAGCAACTTTATATCATTTTTTGGGACTACCCTATTGACATATTGCCCAGTGCCAGTTGTTGTTTTTTGCTTACTTTTTACTTCGTAGAAAATCAATACCAAATGGAGTCCAAACACAGCGAAACTTTTTGGAGATTTTTTCCGGACCAGAAGACACAAGATGGTCTAAAGAAGTACCAGAGGGGGGCTCCGAGGGGAGCACAACCCACCTGGGCGCGCTTGGGGGCCCAGGCATGCCCTGGTGGGTTGTGCCCACCTCGGCCGCCTCCCGCACCGCCTCTTTGCTCTATAAATACCTCGAAAATCCAAAAACCCTAGGGGAGTCGAAGAAACACAATTCCAGCCACCGCAAGTTCCAGAACCACCAGATCCAATCTAGACACCATCACGGAGGGGTTCATCATCCTCATTGGTACCTCTCCGATGATGCGTGAGTAGTTCATTGTAGACCTATGGGTCCGTAGTTAGTAGCTAGATGGCTTCCTCTCTCTCTTTTGATTATTAATACAATGGTCTTTTGGAGATCTATTTGATGTAACTCTTTTTGCGGTGTGTTTGTTGGGATCGAATGAACTTTGAGTTTATGATCAGATCTATTTTATCCATGAAAGTTATTTGAGTTTTGATCTCTTATATGCATGATTACTTATAGCCTTGTATTACTTCTTCGAATCTTTGGTTTAGTTAGGCCAACTAGATCGATTTTTCTTGCCATGGGAAGAGGTGCTTTGTGATGGGTTCGGTCGTGCGGTGTTCTTTCCCAGTGACAGAAGGGGCAGCAAGACACGTATTGATCGTTGCTATTAAGGATAACAAGATGGGGTCTATTCCTACATGAAAAGATCTTGTCTACATCATGTCATCATTCTTATTGCATTACTCTGTTTCTCCATGAACATAATACACTAGATGCATGCTGGATAGCGGTCGATGTGTGGAGTAATAGTAGTAGTTGCAGGCAGGAGTCGGTCTACTAATCTTGGACGTGATGCCTATATAATGATCATTACCTGGATATCGTCATAATTATTTGAAGTTCTATCAATTGCCCAACAGTAATTTGTTTACCCGTCGTATGCTATTTTTCTCGAGAGAAGCCACTAGTGAAATCTACGGCCCCCGGGTCAATTCTTTATCATATTTGCTTTGAGATCTATTTTTATTTGCTTTTGCTTTCAGATCTATTATTCTAAAAACCCAAAAATATCTTGCTGCACTTTTTCTTTATTTATTTAATTTTATTGTGAGATCTATTTATCCAAAATCATACAAACCAATCTATCTTTTACCCGAGAGGGATTGACAACCCGTCTTACGCGTCGGGTTGCAAGTATTTGTTCTTTGTGTGCAGGTACCGTTTACATAGTGTTGCTTGGTTCTCCTACTGGTTCGATAACCTTGGTTTCATAACTGAGGGAAATACCTATCGAAGCTGTACTGCATCATCCCTTCCTCTTCGGGGAAAAACTGACGTGGATACGAGCCATCAAGAAAGGATTTCTGGCGCCGTTGCTGGGGAGACATCATCAACATCTATCCGGTTCCTAATCACAAATCTCATCTCCTTGCAATTTATATTATATGCCATTTGCCTCTCGTTTTCAGCTCCCCCACTTCACAAAAAATTGCAGTTTTATTCGCCCTCTTTTTCGTTCGCCGTTTTCTCGTCAGATCTATTTTTGTGTGCAATCTTGTTTGCGTAGTCATGATGCCTCAAAGAAAATATTATTATGCTCATTACCCCAATATTTTGCTCAAAATTGAGAAAAGTACTAAGGAATATATGACTACATAATTTGAGCACAACAAATATTTTACCGTAGAACTTAAGGAACACTCTGTTGTACTGGATGCTATAACAAAACAACTTGATGATATTAGTAGAGAAGTTTGTAATATCCAATCTAAGTATGCTTTTGCTGAAAGTTTGCTAGGGAAAATATCCAATGCACAAGCTACCCTAGTAAATCAAATGGCCGCTAAACCAATCTCGTTAGAAGATAAAAATGATGAAGATCTTAAAGTGATTGGTGTTTCTTCTATTGATTCCTTGTTTCGTAAGATTAAGATTGATGATAAAGGGACTAAAGAAGAGTCAACTTTAGTTAGAAGGCGTCCCGATAATTCGGAGGGTGAAAATCTTGATGATTTTTTTAATAAAAGTGGGTTTGGAGAGGTCAAAACTTTAACTAGTGATGTGCCCACTCTTTTGGATTACAATGACTTTAATTATGATAATTGCTCTTTGATTGATTGTATTTCTTTGTTGCAATTCATGATTAATTCACCCCATGCTTATGAACAAAATAAAGCTTTTACTAAACATATCGTAGATCCAATGATGAAAGCTTTGGAAGAAAAGTTGGAATTAGATATTTCAATTCCAAGAAAATTACATGATGAATCGGAACCTACTATAAAAGTCAAGATTAAAAATTATGAGTGTTTTGCTTGATATGATTTGGGTGCTAGAGTTTCCACAATTCCGAAGTCTTTATGTGATGTGCTTGGTCTTACCAATATTGAAGAGTGTTCTTTAAATTTGCACTTGGCGGATTCTACTATTAAAAAGCCTTTGGGAAGAATTAATGATGTTCTTATTCTTGCAAATAGTAATTATGTGCCCATAGATTTTATTGTTCTTGATATTGATTGCAATCCGTCTTGTCCAATTATACTTGGTTAACCGTTTTTACGTACTATTGGTGCCGTGATTGACATGAAAGAAGGCAATATTACATTTCAATTTCCACTAAGAAAGGGAATGGAACACTTCCCTAGAACAAGAATTAATCCACCATATGAATCAATCATGAGGGCATCCTATGGATCTAGAACTAAAGATGACAACACTTAGGTCTATGCATTATGCCTAGCTAGGGGCGTAAAACGATAGCGCTTGTTGGGAGGCAACCCAATGAATAAAATTTATTTTTGTCTTTTTCTTTCTGTTCTTGAGTGTTTGCACAATTATGCTACTGTTATTATTGTGTTTTTATGTTTTAATTAGTATTTTTGCCAAGTAAAGCCTTTGGGATCATGTTGGGTGATAGTTGATTTGATCTTATTGAAAAACAGAAACTTTTGCATCCAGAAACATAATTGTTTAGATTTACAAAAGCATGATAAAATTCTGAATTTTTTACACAAAATTGATATACAAATTTTCTATGTTTTTCTAAGAGTTCAGAATTTTTGGAGCTACATAAGTATATGAAGTTTTCAGATTACTACAGACTGTTCTGTTTTTTACAGATTCTGTTTTCTTTGCATTGTGTGCTTATTTTGATGAATCTATGACTGACCTCCTGGCGGGGGGGGGGGGGGAAGTAGACGCCTAGCAAAAGTTGGAATACAGTAGATATAATGAAAAAATAAAATATGAATGGGTTTGCAACAGTACTTAGAGTGGTGATTTGCTTTGTTATACTAACGGATCTCATGAAGGTTTGTTGAGTTTTGTGTGATTGAAGTTTTCAAGTTTTTGGTGAGATCATGATGGATGAAGGAATAAGGAGTAAGAAGGGCCTAACCTTGGGGATTCCCCATGGCTCCCCAAGTTATTATCCAAAGGGGAACAAGAAACTAAGCTTGGGGATGCCCCGAGTGGCATCCCCTCTTTCTTCTTACGATCATCAATATTTTACTTGGAACTATATTTTTATTCGTCACATATCATGAGTTTTGCTTGGAGCATCTTGTATTATATGAGTCTTTGTTTGTTTTTATTTTTAGTTTGTGTCAAGTATCCTTGCTGAACACACATATTTGAGAGAGCCAAAATTATGCTATGATTTGTTAGAATTGCTCTTTATGCTTCACTTAAATTTTTTTGAGCTATGGAATTGCTCTAGTGCTTCACTTATATCTTTTTTAGCACGGTATGCTTTAATATTTTTTTAAGAAATGCTCTCATGCTTCACTTAGATTTATTTGAGAGTTAGTAATTTTGAAGAAATTCTCTCATGCTTCACTTATATTATTTTGAGAGACGAAAAAAATTTATGCTCATGTTCTTCACTTAGATTTGTTTGAGCTATCAAAAGCAAGATATGAAAGTAGTCCCAAAGTGATAGATATTCAAGAGGGATATAATAAAAACTTTCATGAAGATCATTGGACAAAATAAACTTGATTCTTTGTAATAGTTTTGAGATATGATGATAGTGATATGTGAGTCATGCTGATGAGTAATTATGCTTTAGTAAGAATATTGGTTTTAAGGTTTGTGATTCCCTATGCAAGAACGAAAGTCAATAGTTATGCAATGAAGTTATATCCTACTTATGGTGCATTATTCGGTGTTAGTTATGCTTAATGCTCGCTTATGTGATTTTTCGTTTCTTGGTTAGATGCTTCTCAATCTTTTGCTAGCCTCCACTTGTACTAAGTATGATTACTACTTGTGCATCCAAAATCCTTAAACATAGTTTTGCCATATGAGTCCGCTATACCTACCTATATGCGATAATTCTGTGCCGTTCTAAGCAAATTTCTATGTGTCATCTCACATTTTCAAAACAATTTTCCTTTTTGTGTGCTCGTACCGCTCATGAAACGATAGGGGGTGGCTGATATTTTTCCATGCTAGATGTGTTATTCTCAAGATGAGTGTTTATTCACTTGTCATTGCACGAGATTACGGCAAAGGTATTAAGGATGCCCAGTCCTGAAATGAAAAATGAATTTACTTTATGTTGTCAAATAATAAATTCCTTGGAAAGTGTTGGTATGGACAGCACCCGTGGATACGGCTAGCCGTGGAATGTGAAAGTATGGTGGAAAAAGGAATAAACTTTATTTTCTGTTTGGGAACCGCCTATAATATATCTAGCATGGAAAGTATTGGGAACTACTCAGTCGTTTTCGTTGACAGTAAAAGCATTCCACCCAAAATGTTTTATCTCTATCTTTTTTCTCTTTGAGCTCTGGCACCTCTACAAATCCCTACTTCCCTCTGTGAAGGGCCTTTCTATTTACTTTATGCAAACAAATTATTTGAGTCTCCATCTTCTCTTATAAAGCACCAACTAAGGGGCACTATATATGATCGTACTTGAGCATTGGGTGTAGCTAATATGCGAGTGTGTTTCATGAATGCATGGATCAATGTTGAGCATAATGGGCTAGGGATAACTTACTTTAGTGTTGATATTTTGAAAGACATGGTTGCTTGTTGATATGCTTGAGTATTGAAATCTTCATGTCAAAACTAGATTATTGCTTTGAACCATATAAAAGTCTAAATGTCCATGCTAGAAAAGAAAAGAATATGTGATGAACATGTTAGGCAGTATTCCACATCAAAAATACTTTTTTTATCATTTACCTACTCGAGGACGAGTAGGAATTAAGCTTGGGGATGCTGATACGTCTCCAACATATCTATAATTTTTGCTTGTTCCATGCTGTTATATTATCATTCTTGGATGTTTTACAATCATTTTATAGCAACTTTATATCATTTTTCGGCACTAACCTATTGACATAGTGCCCAGTGTCAGTTGCTGTTTTTTGCTTGTTTTTTACTTCGCAGAAAATCAATACTAAACGGAGTCCAAACGCAGCGAAACTTTTTGGAGCTTTTTTCTGGACCAGAAGACACAAGATGGGCCAAAGAAGTACCAGAGGGGGGCTCCGAGGGGAGCACAACCAACCTGGGCGCGCCTGGGGGCCCAAGCGCACCCTGGTGGGTTGTGCCCACCTCGGTCACCTCCCGCACCACCTCTTTTCTCTATAAATACCCCGAAAATCCCAAAACTCTAGGGGAGTCGACGAAACACAATTCCAGCCACCGCAAGTTCCAGAACCACCAGGTCCAATGTAGACACCATCATGGAGGGGTTCATCATCCTCATTGGTGCCTCTCCGATGATGCGTGAGTGGTTCATTGTAGACCTACGGGTCCGTAGTTAGTAGCTAGATGGCTTCCTCTCTCTCTTTTGATTCTCAATACAATTTTCTCTTGGAGATCTATTTGATGTAACTCTTTTTGCTGTGTGTTTGTTGGGATCCGATGAACTTTGAGTTTATGATCAGATCAATTTTAGCCATGAAAGTTATTTGAGTTTTGATCTCTTATATGCATGATTACTTATAGCCTCGTATTTCTTCTTCGAATCTTTGGTTTAGTTAGGCCAACTAGATCGATTTTTCTTGCCATGGGAAGAGGTGCTTTGTGATGGGTTCGGTCGTGCAGTGTTCTTTCCCAGTGACAAGACACGTATGTATCATTGCTATTAAGGATAACAAGATGGGGTCTATTTCTACATAAATAGATCTTGTCTACTTCATGTCATCGCTCTTATTCATTACTCCGTTTCTCCATGAACTTAGTACACTAGATGCATGCTGGATAGCAGTCAATGTGTGGAGTAATAGTAGTAGATGCAGGCAGGAGTCGGTCTACTAATCTTGGACGTGATGCCTATATAATGATCATTGCCTGGATATAGTCATAATTATTTGAAGTTCTATCAATTGCCCAACAGTAATTTGTTTACCCGCCGTATGCTATTTTTCTCGAGAGAAGCCACTAGTGAAATCTACGGCCCCCGGGTCTATTCTTTATCATATTTGCGTTGAGATCTATTTTTATTTGCTTTTGTTTTCAGATCTATTATTCTAAAAACCCAAAAATACCTTGCTGACTTTTTCTTTATTTATTTTATTGCGAGATCTATTTATCCAAAATCATACAAACCAATCTATCTTTTACCCGAGAGGGATTGATAACCCCTCTTAAGCGTCGGGTTGCAAGTATTTGTTCTTTGTGTGCATGTACCATTTACATAGTGTTGCTTGGTTCTCCTACTGGTTCGATAACCTTGGTTTCATAACTAAGGGAAATACCTACCGAAGCTGTACTGCATCATCCCTTCCTCTTCGGGGAAAAACTGACGCGGATACAAGCCATCAGATCCTATCTCAGATTTCATGTCCTCAAGCCATTTGTTGGAATCTGGGCTCATCATACCTTATTCATAGTTCGTAGGTTCGCCGTTGTCTAACAACAAGACTTCCAGGACAGGATTACCGTACCACTCTGGTGCGGTACGTGTTCTGGTCGACCTACGAGGTTCAGTAGTAACTTGATCTGAAGTTTCATGATCATCATCATTAGCTTCAGCTCTAGTTGGTGTAGGCATCATGGGAACGGTTTTCTCTGATGTGCTACTTTCCAATTCGAGAGAAGGCACAATTACCTCATCAAGTTCTACTTTCCTCCCACTCACTTCTTTCGAGAAAAACTCCTTCTCTAGAAATGACCCATTCTTAGCAACACAGATCTTGCCTTCGGATCTGTGGTAGAAGGTGTACCCAATTGTTTCTTTAGGGTATCCTATGAAGAGGTACTTCTCCGATTTGGGTTCGAGCTTATTAGGCTGAAGCCTTTTGACATAAGTGTCGCATCCCCAAACTTTAAGAAACGACAGCTTAGGTTCCTTACCAAACCAAAGTTCATAAGGTGTCGTCTCAATGGATTTAGACGGTGCCCTATTTAACGTGAATGCGGGTGTCTCTAATGCATAACCGCAAAATGATAAAGGCAAATCGGTAAGAGACATCATAGAATGCACCATATCTAATAAAGTACGGTTACGACGTTCGGAGACACCATTACGCTGTGGTGTTCCAGGTGACGTGAGTTGTGAAACAATTCCGCATTGTTTTAAATGAAGGCCAAACTCGTAACTCAAATATTCGCCTCCGCGATCAGATCGTAGAAACTTTATTTTTCTTGTTACGATGATTCTCCATTTCACTCTAAAATTCTTTAAACTTTTCAAATGTTTCAGACTTGGGTTTCATCAAGTAGATATACCCATACCTACTTCAATCATCTGTGAAGGTTAGAAAATAATGATACTCGCCTCGTGCCTCAACACTCATCGGACCGCATACATCAGTATGTATTATTTCCAATAAGTCATTAGCTCGCTCCATTGTTCCGGAGAACGGAGTTTTAGTCATCTTACCCATGAGGCATGGTTCGCAAGTATCAAATGATTCATAATCAAGTGATTCCAAAAATCCATCCGCATGGAGTTTCTTCATGCGCTTTACACCAATATGACCTAAACGACAGTGCCACATGTATGTTGCACTATCATTATCAACTTTACATCTTTTGGCATCAATATTATGAATATGTGTATCACTACGATCGAGATTCAACAAGAATAGACCATTCATCAAAGGTGCATGACCATAAAAGATATTACTCATATAAATAGAACAACCATTATTCTCCGATTTAAATGAATAACCGTCTCGCAATAAACAAGATCCAGATATAATGTTCATGCTCAACGCTGGCACCAAATAACAATTATTGAGGTGTAAAACTAATCCCGAAGGTAGATGTAGAGGTAGTGTGCCGACGGCGATCACATCGACCATGGAACCATTACCGACGCGCATCGTCACCTCGTCCTTAGCCAATATTCATTTATTCCGCAGCTCCTGTTTCGAGTTACAAATATGAGCAACCAAACCAGTATCAAATACCCAGGCGCTACTATGAGCATTAGTAAGGAACACATCAATAACATGTATATCAAATATACCTTTGTTCACTTTGCCATCCTTCTTATCCGCCAAGTATTTGTGGTAGTTCCGCTTCCAGTAACCATTTCCTTTGTAGTAGAAGCACTCAGTTTTAGGCTTGGGTCCAGCTTTGGGCTGCTTCATGGGAGCGGCAACTTGCTTGCCATTCTTCTTTAAGTTCCCTTTCTTTCCCTTGCCCTTTTTCTTGAAACTAGTTGTCTTGTTAACCATCAACACTTGATGCTCCTTCTTGATTTCTACCTCCGCCGATTTCAGCATCGCGAAGAGCTCGAGAATTGTTTTCATCATCCCTTGCATATTATAGTTCATCATGAAGCCTTTGTAGCTTGGTGGCAGTGACTGAAGAACTCTGTCAATAACACTCTCAATTGGAAGATCAATTCCTAGCTGAGTCGAGTGGTTATGATACCCAGACATTTTGAGTATGTGTTCACTGACAGAACTGTTCTCCTCCATCTTACAGCTATAGAACTTGTTGGAGACTTTATATCTCTCAACCCGGGCATTTTCTTGAAATACCAATTTCAGCTCTTGGAACATCTCATATGCTCCGTGGCATTCAAAACATCTTTGAAGTTCCAATTCTAAGCCGTAAAGCATGGCACACTGAACTATTGAGTAGTCATCAGATCGAGCCTGCCAGATGTTCATAACATCTGCAGTAGCTCCTGCAGCAGGTCTGTCTCCTAGCGGTGCATCAAGGACATAATTATTCTGTGCAGCTGAGGATAATCCTCAAGTTACGAACCCAGTCCGTGTAGTTGCTACCATCATATTTCAACTTAGCTTTCTCTAGGAACGCATTAAAATTCAAGGGAACGGTAGCACGGGCCATTGATCTACAACATAGATATGCAAAAACTATTAAGACTAAGTTCATGATAAATTTTAGTTCAAATAATCAAATTACTAATGAACTCCCACTTAAATGAACATCCCTCAAGTTGTCTAAGTGATACATGATCCAAATCAACTAACCCATGTCCGATCATCACGTGAGATGGGGTAGTCTTCAATGATGAACATATCTATGTTGATCATATCTACTATATGACTCACGTTCGACCTTTCGGTCTCCAGTGTTCCGAGACCATGTATGTACATGCTAGGCTCGTCAAGTTTAACCCAAGTATTCTGCATGTGCAAAACTGGCTTACACCCATTGTATGTGAACGTAGAGTCTATCACATCTGATCATCACGAGGTGCTTCGAAATGACGAACTTTGGCAACGGTGCATACTCAGGGAGAACATCTTTATCTTGAAATTAAGTGAAGGGATCATCTTATAATGCTACCGTCATTCTAAGCAAAATACGATGCATAAAGGATAAACTTCACATCCAATAAAAAATACGTGACATGATATGGCCATCATCATCTTGTGCTTTTGATCTCCATCTCCAAAGCATCAGCAAGATCTCCATTGTCACAGGCACGACACCTTGATCTCCATCGTATCGTCGGGGTCATCTCGCCAACTATTGCTTCTACAACTATTGCTAACGCATAGCGATAAAGTAAAGCAATTACATGGCGCTTAGTGATTGACACACAGGTCATACAATAATTAAAGACAACCCTAAGGCTCCTGCCGGTTGTCGTACTCATCGACATGCAAGTCGTGAACTTATTACAAAACATGATCATCTCATACATCAACATATATTACATCATATCTTGAACATATCACATCACAACATGCCCCTGCAAAAACAAGTTAGACGTCCTCTACTTTTTTGTTGCAAGTTTTACGTGGCTGCTACGGGAAACTTAGCAAGAACCATTCTTACCTATGCAAAACCACAACGGTGATTATCAAGTTTGTTGTTTTAACCTTCTGCAAGGACCGGCCGTAGTCATATTTGATTCAACTAAAGTAGGAGAAACAGACACCCGCCAGCCACCTTTATGCAAAACAAGTTGCATGTCAGTCGGTGGAACCGGTCTCATGTACGTGGACATGTAAGGTTGGTCCGGGCTGCTTCATCCCACAATACCGCCGAATTAAAATAAGACGTTGGTGGTAAGCAGTATGAACATCACTGCCCACAACTCCTTTGTGTTCTACTCGTGCATATCATCTACGCATAGACCTGGCTCATGATGCCACTGTTGGGGAACGTTGCATGGAAAACAAAAAAAAATCTACACACACGCAAGATCTATCAATGGAGATGTATAGCTACGAGAGGGGAAGAGCATTTACATACCCTTGTAGATCGCTAAGCGGAAGCGTTTATCAACGAGGTTGATGTAGTCATACACCTTCATGATCCGTCCCTATCAAGTACCGAACGTACGGCAACTCCGCGTTCAGCACACATTCAGCTCGATGACGTCTTCGCCTTCTCGATCTAGCAAGAGAGGCGAATAGTAGATGAGTTCCGGCAGCACGACGGCGTGGTGATGGAGGTGGTCAAACTATCCGCAGGGCTTAGCCAAGAACAACGGACGTGGACGGAGGAGGAACTAGAACTAGAGGGAGACGGGGCGTCGCACACGGCTTCAGGATCGTGGTGTCCATTGCCCCTCTCCCTCTTCTCATATATATAGGTGGGGGAGGAGGGGAGGCAACCTAGGGCACCCCCAAGGGGCCGGCGGCCAGCCCTAGGGCCTGCCCTGGCCGCGCCCCCTTCCTTCTTTGGCGCTAGGGGGAAAGGAAAGGGGGCTGGCTGCCTTACGGCGGGCCCCCCTTTCCCTTTCTCTCTTCCTTGGAGAAAGGCAGGAGGGGGCCAGCCCCGCCCTTTCCTTTACAAGGCCGGCGGCCAGGTTGGAGGCACGCCAGCCCCTTGTGGGCTGGTGTGGTACCCTCCCCTTGGCTCATTAGGCCTAGTAACTTCCCGTGGCCTCCTGGAACCCCTTCCGGTGATCCGATAAATACCTGGTGCATTCCGAAACCTTTTTGGAGACCAAATAAGATCATCCTATATATCAATCTTTACCTCTGGACCATTCTGGAGCTCCTCGTCATGTCCGTGATATCATCCGGGACTCCGAACAACATTCGGTCACTATTTCACAGAACTCATATAATACTATATCGTCAACGAACGTTAAGCGTGCGGACCCTACGGGTTCAAGAATGATGTAGACATGACTGAGACGCTTCTCCGATCAATAACCAATAGCGGGACCTGGATGCCCATATTGGTTCCTACATATTCTACGAAAATCTTTATCGGTCGAACCTTCATGACAACATACGTAGTTCTCTTTGTCTGTCGGTATGTTACTTGCCCGAGATTCGATCGTCGGCATCTCCATACCTAGTTCAATCTCGTTACTGGCAAGTCTCTTTACTCGTTTCGTAATACATCATCTCGTAACTAACTCTTTAGTCATTTTGCTTGCAAGCTTCTTGTGATGATGTATTACCGAGAGGGCCCAGAGATAACTCTCTGATACACGGAGTGAAAAATCCCAATCTTGATCCATGCCAACTCAACAGACACCTTCGGAGATACCTGTAGAGCATCTTTAAGATCACCCAGTTACGCTGTGGCGTTTGATATCACACAAGGTATTCCTCCGCTATCCGGGAGTTGCATGATCTCATGGTCGAAGGAATATGTATTTGACATTAAGAAAGCAGTAGCAATAAACTTGAACGATCATATGCTAAGCTAACGGATGGGTCTTGTCGGTTATCAAGTGACAACACATGTCTATGGTTAGGAAACCTTAACCATCTTTTGACCAAACAAGCTAGACTAGTAGAGGCTTACTAGGGACACGGTATTTGTTTATGTATCCACACATGTATTTAAGTTTCCAGTCAATACAATTCTAGCATGAATAATAAAATTTTATCACGATTAAGGAAATATAATAATAACCACTTTATTATTGCCTCTAGGGCATATTTGCAACACCCACGACCATGTCTTCACCAGGCACATGCTGATGAAAAGACACTACCCGAAAGCAGCCTTTGAAAAGAGAAGCTATCTTTGATGTGTTGGTGCATTCCGAAACCTTTTTGGAGACCAAATACGATCATCCTATATATCAATCTTTACCTCTGGACCATTCTGGAGCTCCTCGTCATGTCCGTGATCTCATCCGGGACTCCGAACAACATTCGGTCACTATTTCACAGAACTCATATAATACTATATCGTCAACGAACGTTAAGCGTGCGGACCCTACGGGTTCGAGAATGATGTAGACATGACCGAGACGCTTCTCCGATCAATAACCAATAGCGGGACCTGGATGCCCATATTGGTTCCTACATATTCTACGAAAATCTTTATCGGTCAAACCTTCATGTTAACATACGTAGTTCCCTTTGTCTGTCGGTATGTTACTTGCCCGAGATTCGATCGTCGGCATCTCCATACCTAGTTCAATCTCGTTACTGGCAAGTCTCTTTACTCGTTTCGTAATACATCATCTCGTAACTAACTCTTTAGTCATTTTGCTTGCAAGCTTCTTGTGATGATGTATTACCGAGAGGGCCCAGAGAAAACTCTCTGATACACGGAGTGAAAAATCCCAATCTTGATCCATGCCAACTCAACAGACACCTTCGGAGATACCTGTAGAGCATCTTTAAGATCACCCAGTTACGCTGTGGCGTTTGATATCACACAAGGTATTCCTCCGCTATCCGGGAGTTGCATGATCTCATGGTCGAAGGAATATGTATTTGACATTAAGAAAGCAGTAGCAATAAACTTGAACGATCATATGCTAAGCTAACGGATGGGTCTTGTCGGTTATCAAGTGACAACACATGTCTATGGTTAGGAAACCTTAACCATCTTTTGACCAAACAAGCTAGACTAGTAGAGGCTTACTAGGGACACGGTATTTGTTTATGTATCCACACATGTATTTAAGTTTCCAGTCAATACAATTCTAGCATGAATAATAAAATTTTATCACGATTAAGGAAATATAATAATAACCACTTTATTATTGCCTCTAGGGCATATTTGCAACACCCACGACCATGTCTTCACCAGCCACATGCTGATGAAAAGACACTACCCGAAAGCAGCCTTTGAAAAGAGAAGCTATCTTTGATGTGTTGGTGCATTCCGAAACCTTTTTGGAGACCAAATACGATCATCCTATATATCAATCTTTACCTCTGGACCATTCTGGAGCTCCTCGTCATGTCCGTGATCTCATCCGGTACTCCGAACAACATTCGGTCACTATTTCACAGAACTCATATAATACTATATCGTCAATGAACGTTAAGCGTGCGGACCCTACGGGTTCGAGAATGATGTAGACATGACCGAGACGCTTCTCCGATCAATAACCAATAGCGGGACCTGGATGCCCATATTGGTTCCTACATATTCTACGAAAATCTTTATCGGTCGAACCTTCATGTTAACATACGTAGTTCCCTTTGTCTGTCGGTATGTTACTTGCCCGAGATTCGATCGTCGGCATCTCCATACCTAGTTCAATCTCGTTACTGGCAAGTCTCTTTACTCGTTTCGTAATACATCATCTCGTAACTAACTCTTTAGTCATTTTGCTTGCAAGCTTCTTGTGATGATGTATTACCGAGAGGGCCCAGAGATAACTCTCTGATACACGGAGTGAAAAATCCCAATCTTGATCCATGCCAACTCAACAGACACCTTCGGAGATACCTGTAGAGCATCTTTAAGATCACCCAGTTACGCTGTGGCGTTTGATATCACACAAGGTATTCCTCCGCTATCCGGGAGTTGCATGATCTCATGGTCGAAGGAATATGTATTTGACATTAAGAAAGCAGTAGCAATAAACTTGAACGATCATATGCTAAGCTAACGGATGGGTCTTGTCGGTTATCAAGTGACAACACATGTCTATGGTTAGGAAACCTTAACCATCTTTTGACCAAACAAGCTAGACTAGTAGAGGCTTACTAGGGACACGGTATTTGTTTATGTATCCACACATGTATTTAAGTTTCCAGTCAATACAATTCTAGCATGAATAATAAAATTTTATCACGATTAAGGAAATATAATAATAACCACTTTATTATTGCCTCTAGGGCATATTTGCAACACCCACGACCATGTCTTCACCAGCCACATGCTGATGAAAAGACACTACCCGAAAGCAGCCTTTGAAAAGAGAAGCTATCTTTGATGTGTTGGTGCATTCCGAAACCTTTTTGGAGACCAAATACGATCATCCTATATATCAATCTTTACCTCTGGACCATTCTGGAGCTCCTCGTCATGTCCGTGATCTCATCCGGGACTCCGAACAACATTCGGTCACTATTTCACAGAACTCATATAATACTATATCGTCAACGAACGTTAAGCGTGCGGACCCTACGGGTTCGAGAATGATGTAGACATGACCGAGACGCTTCTCCGATCAATAACCAATAGCGGGACCTGGATGCCCATATTGGTTCCTACATATTCTACGAAAATCTTTATCGGTCGAACCTTCATGACAACATACGTAGTTCCCTTTGTCTGTCGGTATGTTACTTGCCCGAGATTCGATCGTCGGCATCTCCATACCTAGTTCAATCTCGTTACTGGCAAGTCTCTTTACTCGTTTCGTAATACATCATCTCGTAACTAACTCTTTAGTCATTTTGCTTGCAAGCTTCTTGTGATGATGTATTACCGAGAGGGCCCAGAGAAAACTCTCTGATACACGGAGTGAAAAATCCCAATCTTGATCCATGCCAACTCAACAGACACCTTCGGAGATACCTGTAGAGCATCTTTAAGATCACCCAGTTACGCTGTGGCGTTTGATATCACACAAGGTATTCCTCCGCTATCCGGGAGTTGCATGATCTCATGGTCGAAGGAATATGTATTTGACATTAAGAAAGCAGTAGCAATAAACTTGAACGATCATATGCTAAGCTAACGGATGGGTCTTGTCGGTTATCAAGTGACAACACATGTCTATGGTTAGGAAACCTTAACCATCTTTTGACCAAACAAGCTAGACTAGTAGAGGCTTACTAGGGACACGGTATTTGTTTATGTATCCACACATGTATTTAAGTTTCCAGTCAATACAATTCTAGCATGAATAATAAAATTTTATCACGATTAAGGAAATATAATAATAACCACTTTATTATTGCCTCTAGGGCATATTTGCAACACCCACGACCATGTCTTCACCAGCCACATGCTGATGAAAAGACACTACCCGAAAGCAGCCTTTGAAAAGAGAAGCTATCTTTGATGTGTCGAACCATCCGAAACACATCATGGCAGCAACCTCAGGGTCAATGTTCTCAGGTCCATTAGGGCCAACCTCCTCTTCCTGAACCATTTGTTATCCAGTGATTACGAAATCAAACAGACAATATACACATGGTTGCTCTTACCTTCTTTCTTTTCCTCTGTGTTGAGGCTTCATATCCTCATCCAGATCTGAAGAACCAACCAAGCATGTAAATTTAACTTTTCAGAGAACAATCTGATAGAAAATACAATCTTCATGAGCCTTGGAGATATAGTGCCCCATATCCATTGCTAGGAATAAATTTATAAGCCTTGCATGTGATGTACATATGAGCAATCAAAGAAAGTGACTGCACAATGATGCCATGAATGTCGTCACCTACATCCATGACCATGTTGTTGGGCATACAGTTTTTCCGTGCATTTTTTGGCCCTCGACCTATTAGCAACTATTACTCACGGTGGCTTATATCATGACAACGTCATCGTGGTTGCGATAGGAATCGATCTGGCCGCGCCGCCATGAGCACCAGCAGCTCAACAGCAGGAGGACGCCGCCGGGCTAGTGCACACCATCACCATAAACCAACGCATGGATCCGAGATCGAGCGAGAGAGCACTGCCAGAGCGTGACAAGCCTGACGCAACACTTCTCAAGATCATTTGCAACAGGTTAATTAACTTACTCCCTCTGATCCGAATTAATTGACGCAACCTCTATACAATGTCCATTTTACATTGTATAGAGGCTGCGTCAATTAATTCGGATGAGTAAGATGTTTTTTTAATCATGACTGATTCACTTCATGATTTTAAATCACAAAATTCTTAACAACACTTCTCAAAGAACCTGAAAGAGTAGAAATAGAGAAACAGGAGGGGAACAGAGTATTTGCACTATAATAGTTGATCAGAAACGTTTCAGAAAAAAGATGAAATGTTTATCAAATGATTGCTTGCCCAGATAAAATGTTTGGCTTACAAAAGTCACCAAGCATTGCTTGCACAGACATTAGCAGAGATCCACAAAATATCTCAGAATTAATGCATATGGTCTTTAGTCACTACGAAATGATTTACTTCCAACTAGCAAGAGTAGAATAAATGGGTCTTTTGAAATCGAGGTGCAACATGGTAATTTAACCGCCAATTGTTTTATAGCAGCTGATGCAACATGTGGGCAACAGTTATCCAAATCTCTCAGAGATGAAGTGTTTCTCAGATGATCGCCGACTTACAACAAGATAACGTTCAGTTTTCATTCCAATAATAAGTTTCCTTGTGTTACAACCATATTTTTTTTCAAAATTTTCACTCTGCACTATGCACCATAGAGTTTCCCCTCGCACTATCTTGAGATCCAGGTGCATATAGCAAAGAGTCAACCACCATGTCTTCGCCTCTTCGGCAGCCACATTGTCGGTGCACTAGGAACGAGGTCCCTAGTACTCCTGACTTATTCACGTACAATTGCAGCCTTCCCGACAAGGTGCTTTGGTGGGGACTGATGATAAGCCAGAGAAACCGCTCTTCGTGAGATCAAGGAGAGCATTAAGAAGACCAAAATGACCAGTGAATCTCCGAGGAAGGTCTCCCTTGCCGGGCAGGCGAGCCAGGCAGGGTCGAGACTGCACCTGGGGCCAAGCCCAGGCCGCCCCGATAGGGTTCCAGGGGCCACCAAGATCAGAGCCCGGCAGGCTCCGTGCCGGCAAGCCTCCGCCTGGACGCCATTGCTCCACCTCATCATACACCGGTCACTAATCGGTGCGGTGTCAAGCTCTCAAGTGGCTAGGTGGATCTTGTCAGGTACGTGGCAACCTGTTGGAGAAGAGATTAACTTTATTGACACCCGTCTTGATGGCGTGTCACGCTGATAATGGATAGTTGGATAAGCGGCGCGGCAGTCTTGCCGTGCTTCAACCTCCGCATGACACCTAGCAGTACATTTAATGCACTTTGTCCTAACTGCCAGAGTTAGGTATGGTAACGCTGTAAGCTATCTAATCATGCTGTAATGACTATTTTGCCACTGTGGTCACCCCTTAAGCTATAAAAGGAGGCCCGAGGCAACCTAGCAAAGGGTTCGAACATTTGATCCCTCAACACTTGTATGCATGTAGTCGTTCTCCCCGAGGCAACCTTGCCGGGCTCAAGCGCTCCGTGTCTTCGTGTTCCTCCAGATCAATCCACCAAAGCAGGAGTAGGGTTTTACGCTGCAAAGCGGCCCGAACCTAGGTAAGCGATAGTGTCCCTCACCGCACTGACCTATTGTGTTTGCTCCTTGTGCAAAGTGATCATCCCCTCGCCGAACCACAAAGGCGCAACCCTGCCCCATAGGTGATCGTGTTCCCCATGACACACATGCTGGCAAAATGATCCCATCTAAAGTAGCATTCACTTCTTCCACATGCCAAACCCTCTGAAACCCATCATAGCAGCAACATCAGGGCCATCCTACGGCAAACAGGCTATGGCTATGACAAACACTTCTCTCACCCCTTGTAAGATTCGAGGTTCTTCTCTAGCCCGGCAAGTTTGGATTTCAGATTCAGGACACACCATCAGCAGTTGGATAGTTCTGGGCTCTTGGACGAGAGTTGCATCTGCAGCTCCTCTAGGGCGTGAGGTGCTTTCTGCGTGAAAGTGCGTTATATCGACTAGAGGGGGGGGGTGAATAGGCGATTTTTACAAATTCGTCACTGAGGAATTTCAAGGAGAGGAAATTCCTAAGCAATGAACTACTTAGTAGCGGAATAAGTACTCAGATGCATAACATGGCATAAGCACAGTCATCATGATGAAATGAAATAGGCACAGAGTACAGGTAGCGTGAAGCACAGGATAAGCAGGCTGAAGACTAAGTGACTGAAGAATTGCGATTGAGGAAATTGAGAAAGTCTTCAGTCAAAGTCTTCAAACAGTAACAATCTTGTACACAGCAAGTATGCGAGGAAATGAAAGGGTTGAGGAAATAAAACAGTAGCTCGGTGAAGACGATGGTTTGGTAGACCAGTTCCAACAGCTACGACAGTTGTATGTCTGGTTGGAGCGGCTAGGTATTTAAACCTGAGGACACACAGTCCTCACCGTATTCTCCTTGAGCTAAGGTCACACAGACCTCACCCAATCACTCATGGTAAGTCTTCACAGGTGACTTCCAAACCTTCACAGACTCGGTCACTCGGCGATCCACAATTTCCTCTTGGATGCTCTAGACCATGACGCCTAACCGTCTGGAGGATGCACAGTCCTCAAAGGTAACAAGCGTCGGTTCCACACAGGAACAATTTCTTCAATGATGCTCAATCACTTTGGGTTTTAGGTGTTGGGTTTGGGTTTTTCCTCACTTGATGATTTTCGCTCAAAGTCCTCGGAGGATGGGATGCTCTAAATGACAAGTGTCAATCTATCTCTCGGAGCAGCCAACCAACTAGTGGTTGTAGGGGGCGGCTATTTATAGCCGGGGAGCAGCCCGACATGATAAGACATAAATGCCCTTCAATGATATGACCGTTAGGTGGATAAGATAATTGGGACACCTGGCGGATAGCACAGCAACGATCGAAAAATTGAGCTCTCAAATTCCTCAGGGCTATCATGTTCCTCACTTGTAGGCAATCCGCACTGGCGAATTCCTAACTCCTCAGTCAGAACAAATTCCTCAGAGAACAGAAGAACTTCGTCTCTTTCACTGAAGAACTTGACTGAACTGTATGAGATTTCCAATGGCTTCACTCAAAAGAATTGGTAGCTGTAGGATTTGAGTTGCGCATCACTTGGAAACTTTTTCTTAGTTTTACCTCAACCCCCTTTAACAGTATGGTGTTTCCTATGACTCAAGAAAGGGAAAACAAAACTATGAAAACAAAAGTCTTCACGCTTCATAATCCTCGCATCAATATCAAGTCTTCAAGGTCACACCAATTTCCTCATTTTCAAAGTCTTCAAGAAAACCAAAGTCTTCAACTGAAGACATTCATTTTTAGGGGTCGACTTTCTTCGTAAATATCAAACTCCTCATAGACTTATAGAACCTGTGTACACTCACTAACACATTAGTCCCTTAACCTATAAGTCTTCAATACACCAAAATCACTAAGGGGCACTAGATGCACTTACAATCTCCCCCTTTTTGGTGATTGATGACAAATAGGTTAAGTTTTCAATGGGGATAAACATATGAAGTGTAAATACTGATATTGAGGAATTTGATTGCAAGATATAGAAGAACTCCCCCTGAAGATGTGCATATTTGAGGAATTTGCTTTGGATTGCAAATGCACATTGTAGAATAAAATCATGGAGATCTCCCCCTATATCTTGTAATCCATACACGCATTTAACACATGATATGAAGAATTTGAAATGCATGATGGAAAATGGTGTTTGACGAATTTCAGCATGCGTGCATTAAGGTACTTGAGGAAATAAGCATGCAGAAAGCAGTTCAAAAAGAGTCAGACCACCATAGGACTTAAGTTTACAACTCGATCCAACAAATACTTCAGAAGAACGAGAGTTGTAACTTAGCAAAAAAATGCCCTTATATAGAGACCCGCTTGAAGACTAACTCAAATTTCTCCCCCTTTGTCATCGAATGACCAAAAGGGACGAAAAATGAGGACTAACGCCCCTGAAGAATATCATCATGATGTCGATGGAGGAGCGCTAGCGTTGTTGGGGTCGTCCATTGGAGTAGGGCCTGCCGCGGTGTCGTTCAAGTCTTCAGCTTCATCCGTCTAGCGCGATGAAGAATATGAACTGGCAACCAAGTGAGGAACTTTGACCTTCTTGAATTTCTTCGAAGGAGGCTGAGACCAGTCAAAGTCCTGTTGGAAGCCCATCTGCTTGAGATCTTCATCACCATAGAGGTGAGACAATACAGCCCAGGTATGATCAAAAACTTCATGCAAGTAGTAATGGTTCTTCTTCACAGTGTTTTGCGTGATTGTCATGTTCTGAAGAATTGAACCAAACTGACGCTTGACCCACTTGTGATTTCAATCAACTTTCTGATGAAGACTGAGGAGAAGCTCACGATCAGTCATCACACGGGGAGCAGAGGCTTGAGGAATGGGCTTTGAAGCTTTTGCTGCAGAGTCTTGAGTGGCCGAGCCATCATTGGTGGAATATGAAGTAGCTTTGCGAAACTATCCATCCAATGGACGAGTGCCTTCGTCTATAATAGCAGCCTTGCCCTTCTCATCAGCTGAGGAAATAGTCCATTTGAGGACTTCAATAGGGGGCAAATAGCTGAGATAATTTTGAAAGTCAGCCTTATAATGAATTGAAGACCTTGATTTGATGAACTTCATGATCCAGGGAGCGTAAGGCTTCAACTCAAAAGGTGACAGAGCAGCATTGGCCAAAGTCCTCATGAAGAAATCGTGGTAGTTGATAGGAATACCATGAATGATATTGAACAGCAGATTCTTCATAATGCCAACAACCTCTTCGTCATCAGAGTTGTGGCCCTTGATTGGACTGAGGGTTTTGGTCAAAATGCGAAAAACTGTCCTTGGCACATAGAGCAATTCCTTGACAAGGAATTTGGCCCTTGGAGCTTGGCCAGCCTTCAAAGGCTTCATCAGCACTTGCATCAGATGATCGGATAGTTCAGGTTCAACATAGAGTAGCCTTGCACCTTCAGTGGGAGGACTGACTGGGACGGCATGAAGCAATTCAGAGGCCGGTGCTTTGTAGTGAGTATTTTCAGTCATCCAGTCCAATACCCATGAATTGACATCATCAACATTTCCAGTAATATGCAGCGTGGCGAAGAATTGAAGAATGAGTTCTTCATTCCAATCGCAGATGTCGATGCAGAAGTTGAGTAACCCAGCGTCATGAAGAACACTGAGGACTGGGGTGAAGCACGGCAGCGATTCCATATCCACATGAGGAATTTGCTCATGGTCAAAGATCTTGTCCTTATCAAACAACAGTGAGGAATAGAAGTTCATCTGGCTAGCAGTCCAGAAGCGCTTGCGACGAAGTCGAGCAGTATCATAGGGATTGTAGTCAGTGAAGAAAATGTGCTCATTGAAGAAATCTACAGCATTGAACTTCTGCTTCTTGGAGTGAGGGTTCTGTGGCTTGGGCTGAAGATTTATAGTTGAAGTCTTCACAGCCTCTTGAGGTATAGCCACTGGAGCCACAGGCTGAGGAATTTCAGTAGCTGTATCAGCAGCAGCCTTGGCCTCCATTTCTTCAGTAACATGTACATCAGCACTAGTGGCTGGAACTTCTTCAGAAATAGTGAGAAGAGAAGCTTGACATTCTTCAGAGCCCGAGTGAACTTCTTCAGTTTGGGCAGGGGACTGAGGAATTTGTTGCAGTGGTGTCGTCAGTGGTGAATTGGGGTGATGACTTTCCCAGTAGTCATCATTCAGAATTGGTGTAGTACACCCAATGTCCACATCTTCATCTTCATCATCAATTTCCTCAATGCCTACCTCTTCAGCTGTGAACTGAGGCATGGGTGATGATACCAGCGGAGTTGAAGTGATATTGTCCACTTCAATTTCTTCATCTAACTGCTCTGTCGAAGCAGTAGAAGGATCTTCTTCATCAGATTCACTTAGAATTACATATTCCTCACCAAAGGGAATAATCTCCTTTGATGGCATGCTTGATATTGGAACAGCATCTATAGGATTTGTATAAGAGCTCGTCATAGTCTTCACTTTCTTTGGAGCTGAAGACTCTGAGGAGGCAGATGCTTTCCTTTTCTTCACAGCTGCTCGCTCTGCAGCCTTGGTTTTCTTCGCTTCTGTTGCAGAAGGAAGGTTGATACTTGTCATCGGTGCAGGAGGAGCAGAGGAAATTGGTTGAAATTCTTCAGGCACAACTGATGCAGTTGCCCTGGCATTTTCTTCAGAGACTGGAATTTCTTCATCAGCCCTGGTGCTTTCATTTTCTTCAATAGTCTGATTTTCATCAGCTGTACTTGCATGTTCTTCAGTAGGCTGAGCAGATGTGTCAGTCTGAGGAAATTTGGGTTGCGATGAAGCTGCAACATTTGGAGTGAATCCCTTTACCATTCTAACGAATCTGACTTTGGCACCTAGCCAATCTGCACGGTATGCATGAAATTCATCACTGAGTGCTTTGATCTCAGCCTGCATAGTCACAAGTTCTTCAGGAGACATTTTCACAACATTATTCTTCAGAAAACGCTCCTTCTTGTACTGAGCCTTCTTCACCTGCCTGGCCTTTTCAAATTTCCATTTTTTCTTCATTAATGAAGGCCGTCAACATGTGACTTTGACCAGGAGTGAGGTTTAATTCAGGTAAAGGTGTGTTAGGGTTCTTTTGCCATAGATCAATGAAATCAAGGATCTTCCTTGGATCCAGTATGAGGGCACAGCACTGCCTTTGGCACTAGCGGCCCTTTGTTGTCGATCTCTGATGATCTCCGCTAATTCTTTATCATTAGCTTCGTCTTCGCTTGACGGAACCTAAAAGGCGACCTGCTTCTTGTGAGGACTTGGCCTTGTGCCTCGTCCAGCAGTGGCCTTTTTCTTCAGCAGGTCGGAGCTGTTGAAGACTGAGGTGGAGCTGCGGAACTTGCAGAGGCTCCAGAAGCAATTGAGATTCCAGTAGTCCTTTGGCACGTGGCAAGATGCATAGGTGCTGAGGACTTTGCAGGAGCAGCTGAGGATTTTGCAACTGAGGGAGTTGGAGCTGCTTTTGAAGAAGTTGCTTGAGGATCAGGCCGTGAGGGCTTTGAAGAGCTTGGCCGTGAGGGCATTGTAGCTGAGGATCTTGTCTTGACAGCTGGTTTCTTTGTCATAGCCTTCTTAGGCTTGCTAGTAGAGGCCTCAGCAGCGGCAGCAGCAGACTCTTCGTTGAATTTCTTCACTGCCTCTTTAGCCATTTTGGCGAGCTTGGCTTGACGCTTAGCCCACTCCTGAGGAAATTCCTCACCTCTTCTGATGCTTGTGGGATTAGCTTCTTGGCCTGGAGCCAATGGAGGTCTTGGGCATGGAGGGTTAACAGCGAATTTCTTCATGTACTTTGGAGTCACATATCGATACTCCCTCCATTCTCTTGCCCATCTCCTCTCAATCTTCTGAATGCGCACTTTGCGCTAATTTTTGTTCTCCTTGCCATGAGTTGCTTCATCAGGAGTACAATATTCATCATAGATGTCTTCAGGGATCTCAAAAGCAGTATTTGTCTCTGGCCTCTTTCCTCCCTTCTGAGGTCTCTTCCCATCAGCCATTTTCTTCATGTGAGGATTTTGAACAATGGATGTTTCTGAGGAAGTGTGCAATTTTTCTTCAAGGAACGCTGCAAATGAGTTAAGTTGATGAGAACCTAGAGATTCAGCAGCGGACATGTGTACCTGTGAATAGAATATAGGTGCGAAGAATTTGGAGAGGTAATATGCGCTCTCAGAAGTTTTTCAAAAGTATCGAGTTTGAGGAATTTGACCAAGGGTGCCTTGAAGAATTTCACTAAGCATTCTTTGACTTAGATTCCAGAGTTGTATAGATTGAAAATCCACACAATTGAGGAATCTTGAAGAAAAACGTTGCTTAGAGAAATAGATCAAGAACAGATGCAAGTTGGTGTTTAAGAACATGAAAGTTGTGGAATAAACACCTTTTGAAGATTTTGTGGAAATCATCAGAATCAACAAGGGTAGTAAAAATAGATTTTATTTACCCTTGATGAAGAACACGATGAACTGAGAGTAGCAGTGGAGAAGCTCGTCCGTTCAGATCTTCCATGCCCTAACTTGGCGATGGAAAACAGCTACGGCGGCGGCGGAGTGAAGATTTCCGCGGCCGGCGTGAGTACGACGACGACGAGGTCGAGGCAGTGAAGCTCTTCCTCACCGGCGATGATGGAGTGTTGCGGCGGCGCTAGGTCTGAGAGCTCGAGCGAGGGAAGTAAGATCGAGCGGGGTAAATGAGATCTGAGGAGGGCGAGGGGTATTTATAGCCGAGGTGAAAAACCGCTCGTCCGAAGAAAGTGGACGAACGTGCCCCTGACCCTTCTCATCCTAACGACATGTGTCACCCACATACTGTGAAGTGGAGATCGTGTTAGATCGTGGGTGAATAGATAAATCTTATTGAGGGATGTGGAACGGTTTGAGCGGCAAAAGCCAAAAATTCAGATAAGAATATTTTAATGTTTCTTTCGCAAATTCTTCAGCTGTCAAGGACACAGTGAAGACTTTGAACAGGTTTCAAATAGAACGCACATGAAGAATTTGTGAACAGACTGGGTTGAGTTTAGCATAGAGGGGGAAAGGGTCCGATCACATTCACTTAGGTAAAGGTCAACTTGAAGAATTAGCAATAAGTGAATGCTGTAGAGGACTGAAAAACTCAAATATATATATATATATAGTCAATGAAGAACACAGTCGGAAAGAGTGAAGACTTTGCAAAGTTGAAGAATTTAAAAATTTGAAGAATTTGTAAAATGAAGAAAAACTCAATTTTGAAGATTTTCAACTTTTTGTGGTGGCGTGACCCACCGTATAAGAATGAAGATTTCAGACGCCGCGTACAATTGTCGTAGGGCTCTGAGAATCAAATTCTTCGTTAATTTCTTCACACTTAGAGGGTTAGTCTTCATTGATTGAAGAAAAATGTTTCTTCGTGTGTTGCATATCTAAGTCATCAATTTTGCATAAGTGTTAGGATGTGTGTCCTTTTCAAAGAACATTCGAAGATTCTAAGATATTTAGCTCACACCGCAACTTGCTAAATCTTTTCTCATCCAAGGGCTTTGTGAAGATATCAGCTAGCTGTTCTTTAGTCTTCACGTGCTCGATAGAGATGTCGCCCTTCAACACATGATCTCGAAGAAAATTATGACGAATCTGGATGTGCTTTGTCTTCGAGTGCTGAACTGGGTTATGGGCAATCTTGATGGCACTCTCATTGTCACAGAAGAGTGGCACATTCTTCACATTGATGCCGTAGTCCTTGAGGGTTTGCTTCATCCATAGCAGTTGAGCACAGCAAGAACCAGCAGCAATGTACTCAGCTTCAGCAGTAGAGAGTGATACGCAGTTCTGCTTCTTTCAGGACCAACATACTAAAGATCGTCCGAGGAAATGGCATGTGCCTGATGTTGACTTGCGATCCACATGATCACCAGCATAGTCAGAGTCAGAATATCCAATGAGATCAAAAGCCGAGCCCTTGGGATACCGTAATCCAAGTGTTGGAGTGTGAGCTAGATATCGAAGAGTATGTTTCACAGCCTTATGGTGTGATTCCTTCGGTGTAGCTTGAAAACGGGCACACATGCAAACACTAAGCATAATATCTGGCCTAGATGCACATAGATACAGTAAAGAGCCAATCAGGGAGCGGTATACCTTTTGATCGAAGTCTATACCATTTTCATCGGTGCATAGATGGCCATTTGTGGGCATAGGGATTTTGACGCCTTTGCAATCTTGCATACCGAATTTCCTTAGAACGTCCTTGAGGTATTTCTCTTGAGAAATGAAGATGCCATTGCGTTGTTGACGAATTTGAAGACCTAAGAAGAATTTCAATTCTCCCATCATGGACATTTGATATTCCTCACTCATCATATAAGAAAATTCGTCACTGTAACGTTAGTTAGTACAGCCAAAGATAATATCATCAACATATATTTGGCACACAAATAATTCATCATCATATGTTTTGGTGAAAAGAGTTGGGTCGAGTGAACCGGGTTTGAAGCCTTTCTTCATGAGGAATTCCTTCAAAGTATCATACCACACCCGAGGGGCCTGCTTGAGGCCATAGAGGGCCTTATTGAGTCTGAAGACTTGATCAGGATGTTTAGGATCTTCAAAACCTGGCGGTGGAGCAACATATACTTCTTCCTCAAGCTTACCATTGAGGAATGCACTTTTCACATCCATTTGATATAAGATGATATTATGATGGTTAGCATAGGCAAGCAATATGCGAATAGCCTCAAGTCTAGCAACAGGTGCAAAACTTTCATCGAAATCAATTCCTTCAACCTGTGTGTAGCCTTGAGCTACAAGACAAGCCTTGTTCTTCATCTCTAGGCCATTTTCATCTTGTTTGTTGCGGTAGATCCATTTGGTGCCGATGATATTGTGCTTGCGAGGGTCTGGTCGCTTGACAAGCTCCCACACCTTGTTTAGCTCGAATTGATGTAATTCCTCTTGCATCGCTTGAATCCATTCAGGCTCCAGAAATGCCTCATCTACTTTGGTGGGCTCTGTGATAGAGACGAAAGCAAAATGCCCACAAAAGTTAGACAAATGTGAAGCTTTTGAGCGAGTGAGAGGACCTGGTGCGTTGATGTCGTTGATGATTCTCTCAATCTGCACTTCATTTGCAACGCGAGGATGAGCAGGTTGACGACTTTGACTTGGCTCAGCATTTTCTTCAGATGCACCAGCATGATTTTCTTCATGATCAGGAATGACTTCTTCAGCAGATTCTTCAGTAGGTATGACATCCTCAGTAGCCTTTAGCTTGATGGATTCCTCAGGAGACATTTCATCTAGCACAGGAGGTAGGTGCTCCCTTTGCGAGCCATTAGTTTCATCGAACCGCACATCTACAGTTTCAACAACCTTGTGGTGATAGGTGTTGAAGACTTTGTAGGTATGCGAGTCTTTTCCGTAACCAAGCATAAAACCTTCATGTGCTTTCGGTGCAAATTTAGAATTGTGATGGGGATCTCTAATCCAACATTTAGCACTGAAGACTTTGAAATAACTCACATTGGGTTTCTTGTTAGTGAGGAGTTCATATGAGGTCTTCTTGAAGAATTTGTGAAGATATACCCTGTTGATGATGTGGCATGCAGTATCAATTGCCTTAGGCCAGAAGTGACGAGGTGTCTTATATTCATCAAGCATGGTGCGAGCCATCTCAACAAGAGTCCTGTTCTTGTGCTCCACTACGCCATTCTGCTGAGGAGTGTATGGGGCTGATAACTCATGAGTAATACCAAGTTCATCAAGATAGTCATCAAGACCAGTATTCTTGAACTCAGTCCCATTGTCACTCTGAATATGCTTGATCTTCACACCGAAATTCGTCAAAGCCCTTGAAGAAAATCGTCTGAAGACTTCCTGCACATCAGTTTTTTAAGTAATGACATGCACCCATGTGTAACGAGAATAATCATCAACAATAACAAAGCCATATAGAGATGCTGCATTTGTTAGTGTGGCATAATGAGTAGGGCCAAAGAGATCCATATGAAGCAATTCAAAAGGACGAGAGGTAGTCATGATAGCCTTCGAGGGGTGCTTGGCTCTGGTCATCTTTCCAGCCTCACAAGCCCCACAAAGATGATCTTTGAGGAATTTGACACCCTCAATGCCAATGACGTGCTTTTTCTTCACGAGCGTGTGTAAGTTCCTCATGCCAGCATGACCCAGTCGTCGATGCCATAGCCAGCCTTCTGAAGCTTTCGCAAGTAGACAAGTGGCAGGCTGTGGTCCTGCAGAGAAATCAACAATATACAAGTCTCCTCTCCTAAAGCCTTCGAAGACTTTGGAATTGTTAGATTCCATGAGCACTAAGCAGCGATATTTGCCAAAGACAACAACCATATCAAGATCACAAAGCATTGAGACAGACATGAGGTTGAATCCGAGGGACTCGACAAGCATGACTTTGTCCATGTGTCGATCCTTTGAGATTGCAACCCTACCTAGACCCAATACCTTGCTTTTGCCTTTGTATGCGTAGGTGATATGCTTCAAATGTGATGGAAATAAAGGAGTGTTCATCAGTAAGCTCTTGTCACCGGTCATGTGATTAGTACATCCACTGTCGAGGACCCACTCAGTAGCTTTGGGTAAATCATCCTGCAGATGAATTAGTGCATCTTACGAACTCATATACTCCATTAGTGAAGAATATGACATCAATTTTATCAGACAAAAATTCATCAATTAATGCAACATATGTATATATATAGCAGTATGAGGACGTGAGAAATGAATGAATCATTTCTTCATGATTAGCTTGCGTCCTTTCAAGCATTTCAACTCTCTAGAAAATTCTTCAGACGATTTAGTTCGTCTGGAGACCTGACCCTGCATAAGAGGTTAGTTCTTTTTCTTCACCACCCACATCTGGAGGGGTGGCAAAGAGTTCATCATTCTGCGAGCTCCATAAGAGAAAGGTGGCATTGATGCCAAAGCGCTTCGTTTCACAGGAGAGGGATTGGTATAGGCATATGAGTAAGTAGAGAAATTCTTCGAGGACTTATGAATATAATGATTTGAAGAATAATGCACATAATCAGAACTCTTAGATTTTCCCTGTGAAACAGAAGCATTAGCATGATGATGATCATATGAGGACTTGGATCCACGTGAGGAATTTGATCCATAAGAGGACTTGGATCCATATGAAGACTTCGGTCCATATGAGGAATTTGATCTGGGGTTCCTCATCTTCACAGGTGGTGTCACGAGGACATTCACCTGAAGACTTTCAAGGCACCTTTTGGGAACCCAGATTTTCTTCATAGGGGGACCATTCCTGCAGTTAGTCCCAACATATCTAGCAAATACTTCACCATTCTGATTTTTGAACAGTTTATAGTTGGAGTCAAATGACTCATCAGATGAATATGAGGATTCACAAGTAAAGCGAGATAAAGTGGATGGATCCATGGGAGGTTCCTTCGCAGCAACCCATGAGGTTTTGGGATACTGCTCAGGTTTCCAGTAGGTTCCATCAGCATTGAGTTTCCTCTCAAATGCAATACCCTCTTTCCTAGGGTTCCTGTTCAAGATCTGTTTTTTGAGCACATCACAAAGAGTCTGATGCCCTTTGAGGCTTTTGTACATGCCTGTCACATACAATTCCTTCAACCCTGCATTTTTGTCAGTGATACTAGTGGTATCCTCAGATGAGGAATTTGTGACCAGAGAGATAGTTGAAGAATTTGCAGTAATAGAAGCATTTGAACTTTCAGGTGAAGAATTAGCAGTTTCACGTTCAATGCATTTCAAACATGGTGGAATAAGTTCTTCCTGAGCGGAACTGATCTGTTGAGCAAGTAATGAATCATTTTCCTTCTGAAGATCTTCATGACTCACCCTTAGCTTCTCAAGATCTTGCTTTCTTTGAAGAAATTCATAAGAAAGCTTCTCATGATTGGCTAAGAGAGTTTCATGACGACTTTGAAGGTTGTCAAACTTAGACTGTAGTTGTTGAAGATTATCAGTCAGTGTTTGAGTTTGATCCATTTCCTCACCTAACAGATCATCGCTTTTGTCTAGCATATTTTGAACCTTTTCCAAAGCCTTTTGTTGTTTAACAGCAATATTAGCAAGTTTGGAATAGCTGGGTTTGAGGTTATCATCAGATTCATCCTCACTTGATTCAGAGGAGGGATATTTGAATACCTTGGCACCTTTTGCCATGAAGCAATAGGTGGGAGCATAGTCATCGTTGCCGTCATCAGCAGTGTTGGGGAAGCCATTTTCCTCAGTGTTGAAGATGGACTTGCTGACGTAAGTAGTAGTGAGGGCTAGGCTCGCCACACCAGAGTCTGACTCCTTAGATGCCTCCTCTTCCTCATGTTCCTCAGATTCAGCTTCAGAGTCCATTTCCTTGCCAATGAATGCCCGAGCCTTCTTGGAGCTGCTCTTCTTGTGAGATGAAGACTTTGAAGATTTTGATGATGAGGACTTTGAAGATTTCTTCTTCTTCTTTGAGTCATTTGAACTATCATCCTTGTATTTCTTCTTCTTTGATTCCTTTGCCCACTGAGGACAATCAGTTATGTAGTGACCATGTTTCTTGCATTTGTGGCAAGTCCTCTTCTTGTAATCACGGGATGAGGAATCTGATCTTGTGTCATCACCTTTTGAAGATTTTACAAAGCAACCACGCCTTGAGAACTTCTGGAATTTCTTCATGAGCATTGCTAGCTCCTGGCTTAGTTCTTCAGGGTCACCAAGGCTGCTATCAGAATCTTCTCCTTCAGATGAGGAAACTGCCTTGGCATTCAGTGCGCGTGATCTTCCATAGCTTGGCCCATAGAGATCTCTCTTTTCAGCTAGTTGGAATTCATGAGTGTTCAGCCTCTCAAGAATATCAGCAGGATCTAGTGACTTGTAGTTTCCACGTTCTTGAATCATCAGTGCTAGTGTATCGAATGAAGAATCAAGTGACCTCAGCAATTTCTTCACCACCTCATGGTCGGTGATGTCAGTGGCACCTAGTGCTTGAAGCTCATTTGAAATGTCAGTGAGGCGATCAAAGGTTTGCTGGACATTCTCATTGTCGAGTCTTTTGAAGTGGTTGAAGAGATTGCGAAGAATGTCAACTCGAGAATCACGTTGAGTAGAGATTCCTTTGTTAACCTTGGACAGCCTGTCCCAGATAAGCTTTGCAGACTCCAAAGCACTCACTCTGCCGTACTGTCCTTTGCTCAGATGGCCACATATGATATTCTTCGCTTGAGAGTTGAGTTGCTTGAATCTCTTCACATCAGCAGCATTCACGGAAGGAGTGACAGAGGGAACGCCATTTTCCACAACGTACCAGAGATCGTTGTCAATTGCCTCAAGATGCATGCGCATCTTATTCTTCCAGTAGGGGTAGTCCATCCCATCAAAGGTAAGACACCCAGCCGAGACCTTGATCATGCCTGCAGTCGACATAGCTAAAACTCCAAGTGTAAATTTAACTTTTCAGAGAACAATCTGATAGAAAATACAATCTTCATGAGCCTTGGAGATATAGTGCCCCGTATCCATTGCTAGGAATAAATTTATAAGCCTTGCATGTGATGTACATATGAGCAATCAAAGAAAATGACTGCACAATGATGCCATGAATGTCGTCACCTACATCCATGACCATGTTGTTGGGCATACAGTTTTTCCATGCATTTTTTGGCCCTCGACCTATTAGCAACTATTACTCACGGTGGCTTATATCATGACAACGTCATCGTGGTTGCGATAGGAATCGATCTGGCCGCGCCGCCATGAGCACCAGCAGCTCAATAGCAAGAGGACGCCGCCGGGCTAGTGCACACCATCACCATAAACCAACGCATGGGTCCGAGATCGAGCGAGAGAGCATTGCCAGAGCCTAACAAGCCTGACGCAACACTTCTCAAGATCATTTGCAACAGGTTAATCAACTTACTCCCTCTGATCCGAATTAATTGACGCAACCTCTATACAATGTCCATTTTACATTGTATAGAGGCTGCGTCAATTAATACGGATGAGTAAGATGTTTTTTTAATCATGACTAATTCACTTCATGATTTTAAATCACAAAATTCTAAACAACACTTCTCAAAGAACCTAAAAGAGTAGAAACAGAGAAACAGGAGGGGAATAGAGTATTTGCACTATAATAGTTGATCAGAAACATTTCAGAAAAAAGATGAAATGTTTATCAAATGTTTGCTTGCCCAGATAAAATGTTTGGCTTACAAAAGTCACCAAGCATTTCTTGCACAGACATTAGCAGAGATCCACAAAATATCTCAGAATTAATGCATATGGTCTTTAGTCACTACGAAATGATTTACTTCCAACCAGCAAGAGTAGAATAAATGGGTCTTTTGAAATCGAGGTGCAACATGGTAATTTAACCGCTAATTGTTTTATAGCAGCTGATGCAACATGTGGGCAACAGTTATCCAAATCTCTCAAAGATGAAGTGTTTCTCAGATGATCGCCGACTTACAACAAGATAACGTTCAGTTTTCATTCCAATAATAAGTTTCCTTGCATTACAACCATTTTTTTTCAAAATCCTCACTCTGCACTATGCACCATAGAGTTTCCCCTCGCACTATCTTGAGATCCAGGTGCATATAGCAAAGAGTCAACCACCATGTCTTCGCCTCTTCGGCAGCCACATTGTCGATGCACTAGGAACGGGGTCCCTAGTACTCCTGACTTATTCACGTACAATTGCAGCCTTCCCGACAAGGTGCTTTGGTGGGGACTGATGATAAGCCAGAGAAACCGCTCTTCATGAGATCAAGAAGCGCATTAAGAAGACCAAAATGACCAGTGAATCTCTGAGGAAGGTCTCCCTTGCCGGGCAGGCGAGCCAGGCAGGGTCGAGACTGCACCTGGGACCAAGCCCAGGCCGCCCTGACAAGGTTCCCGGGGCCGCCAAGATCAGAGCCCGGCAGGCTCCGTGCCGGCAAGCCTCCGCCTGGACGCCATTGCTCCACCTCATCATACGCCGGTCACTAATCGGTGCAGTGTCAAGCTCTCAAGTGGCTAGGTGGATCTTGTCAGGTACGTGGCAACCTGTTGGAGAAGAGATTAACTTTATTGGCGCCCGTCTTGATGGTGTGATACGCTGATAATGGATAGTTGGATAAGCGGCGCGGCAGTCTTTCCGTGCTTCAACCTCCGCATGACACCTAGCAGTACATTTAATGCACTTTGTCCTAACTGCCAGAGTTAGGTATGGTAACACTGTAAGCTATCTAATCACGCTGTAATGACTATTTTGCCACTGTGGTCACCCCTTAAGCTATAAAAGGAGGCCCGAGGCAACCTAGCAAAGGGTTCAAACATTTGATCCCTCAACACTTGTACGCACGTAGTCGCTCTCCCCGAGGCACCCTTGCCGGGCTCAAGCGCTCCGTGTCTTCGTGTTCCTCCAGATCAATCCACCAAAGCAGGAGTAGGGTTTTACGCTGCAAAGCGGCCCAAACCTGGGTAAGCGAGAGTGTCCCTCGCCGCACTGACCTGTTCTGTTTGCTCCTTGTGCAAAGTGATCATCCCCTCGCCGAACCACAAAGGCGCAACCCTGCCCCATAGGTGATCGTGTTCCCCACGACACACATGCTGGCAAAAAGATCCCATCTAAAGTAGCATTCACTTCCTCCACATGTCAAACCCTCTGAAACCCATCATAGCAGCAACATCAGGGCCATCCTACGGCGAACAGGCTATGGCTATGAGAAAGACTTCTCTCGCCCCTTGTAAGATTCGAGGTTCTTCTCTAGCCCGGCAAGTTTGGATTTCAGATCCAGGACCACACCATCAGCAGTGGCTAGTTCTTGGCTCTTGGACGAGAGCTGCGTCTGCAGCTCCTCTAGGGCGTGAGGTGCTTTCTGCGTGAAAGTCCGTTATATCGACTAGAGGGGGGGGGGTGAATAGGCAATTTTTACAAATTCATCACTGAGGAATTTCAAGGTGAGGAAATTCCTAAGCAACGAACTACTTAGCAGCAGAATAAGTACTCAGATGCATAACATGGCATAAGCACAGTCATCATGATGAAATGAAATAGGCACAGAGTACAGGTAGCGTGAAACACAGGATAAGCAGGCTGAAGACTAAGTGACTGAAGAATTGGGATTGAGGAAATTGAGAAAGTCTTCAGTCAAAGTCTTCAAACAGTAACGATCATGTACACAGCAAGTATGCGAGGAAATGAAAGGGTAGAGGAAATAAAACCAGTAGCTCGGTGAAGACGATGGTTTGGTAGACCAGTTCCAACTGCTGTGACAGTTGTACGTCTGGTTGGAGCGGCTAGGTATTTAAACCTGAGGACACACAGTCCTCACCGTATTCTCCTTGACCTAAGGTCACACAGACCTCGCCCAATCACTCGTGGTAAGTCTTCACCTTCCAAACCTTCACAGACTCGGTCACTCGGCGATCCACAATTTCCTCTTGGATGCTCTAGACCATGACGCCTAACCGTCTGGAGGATGCACAGTCCTCAAAGGTAACAAGCGTCGGTTCCACACAGGAACAATTTCTTCAGTGATGCTCAATCACTTTGGGTTTTAGGTGTTGGGTTTGGGTTTTTCCTCACTTGATGATTTTCGCTCAAAGTCCTCGGAGGATGGGATGCTCTAAATGACAAGTGTCAATCTATCTCTCGGAGCAGCCAACCAACTAGTGGTTGTAGGGGGCGGCTATTTATAGCCGGGGAGCAGCCCGACATGATAAGACATAAATGCCCTTCAATGATATGACCGTTAGGTCGATAAGATATTTGGGACACCTGGCGGATAGCACAGCAACGGTCGAAAATTTGAGCTCTCAAATTCCTCAGGGCTATCATGTTCCTCACTTGTAGGCAATCCACACTAGCGAATTCCTAGCTCCTCAGTCAGAACAAATTCCTCAGAGAACAGAAGAACTTCGTCTCTTTCACTGAAGAACTTGACTGAACTGTATGAGATTTCCAATGGCTTCACTCAAAAGAATTGGTAGCTGTAGGATTTGAGTTGAGCATCACTTGGAAACTTTTTCTTAGTTTTACCTCGACCCCCTTTAATAGTACGGTGTTTCCTATGACTCAAGAAAGGGAAAACAAAAGTCTTCACGCTTCATAATCCTCGCATCAATATCAAGTCTTCAAGGTCACATCAATTTCCTCATTTTCAAAGTCTTCAAGAAAACCAAAGTCTTCAACTGAACACATTCATTTTTAGGGGTCGACTTTCTTCGTAAATATCAAACTCCTCGACTTATAGAACCTGTGTACACTCACAAACACATTAGTCCCTTAACCTATAAGTCTTCAATACACCAAAATCACTAAGGGGCACTAGATGCACTTACACTGCACCTCAGCCTTGAGAGCCTCGATATTCTTGCTGCTGGTGGCCAGCTCTTCCTTTAGTTTGCCGGCATGGGCCTCCGTTTC
Organism: Thinopyrum elongatum; assembly: GCA_011799875.1. Taxonomy (NCBI): domain Eukaryota; kingdom Viridiplantae; phylum Streptophyta; class Magnoliopsida; order Poales; family Poaceae; genus Thinopyrum; species Thinopyrum elongatum. The sequence continues at coordinate 561,748,023 of CM022301.1, forward strand.
TGCCTTAGCGGTGGTAGGGACTGCAGCTTCATCAACGGCCTCTTTGAGCTTGGCAGCATGCTTCGAAGCTTGCGCCTCCAAGGCCTTCTGGTGATCGTCCTCTAGCTTTTGGTTTTGCTGCCTCACAAGTTCCTCAATCTCATCATCCTTGCTACGAAGAGTGGCAGCCATAGCCTATTCTTGAGCGGCAAGATCTTTGGCTTTGGCGTTGATCTGCGCCTCGCGCTCTGTCAACCTGCCATCGCGAGCTCTTGCTTTCTCTTCAGCAACAGCCATCTTCTCCTCTTGGCCCCTAAGTTCGCGGGATCGGTTATTGTACCATGTGCGCAACTCTTCCGCTTTCCACTACTGGAATCAGAGGATTTGACGTATGTCAGTTCTTTGTCGTCAGCTTGCGGACGGCAAAGAAGGTCTTTGCCGTTAGCTCACAAAAAGCAGACGGCAAAGAACTGGCTAGTGGCAAAGATGCAATTTGCCGTCAGCCTATTTTTTGCCGTCAGCTAGCGGACGGCAAAGGGGTTGGGTCCAGTGGAGGCCAGAGCTGTAACGGCCCACCCCCCCCCCCAACCTCTTTGCAGACGGTAAAGAGCTAGAAAGCAGACGGCAAAGAGGTTTGACCCTAACGGCTCTAACAGCCGCCCCCCTCCCCTCTCTCTCTCTCACCCACCGCACCCGACCCCGCACCGCCACCGCCGCCCCCCACACCCCACCGCCCCGGCCCGCCGCCCTCCCACCAGGCGCCCCCGCCCCCCACGCTACAGCCCCGTGCCCGCGCCCGCCCACCCCGCCGGCCCTCCGTCCCCACGCCCACCGCCCCGCCCCGCTGCCGACCGCCCCGGCACCCCGCGGCCCTGGTGCCCCTCCGCCCCGACGCCCCACCGACCCCGTCCGCTGCCGCCGCACCATCTGGCGCCCCCCACGCCTGACTGCCCCGGCGCGCCGCCCGACCACCCGGCGCCCAGCGGCCCCGGCACCCCTCCGCCCCGACGTCGCACTGACCCCCGACCGCCGTCGCCGCGCCACCCGCCGCCCCGACGCACCACCCCGGCCCGTCGACCGCCCACCCCGACGCCCCGCGGCCCCGGCTTCCATGAGTTTTTTTATTATCTTCTCTGTTTTTTATTTTGTTCTCTGTTTTTTTAGAATTAGCAGAATTAGTAGGATATATAAAAATAGAAAATGTAGAATAAGTAGAAGTAGAAGAAGATGAAAAACGAAAAGAAAGGAAGAAGAAGAAGAGGAGGAGGAGAAGAAAAGAAGAAGAGGAGGAGGAGAAGGAAAGAAGAGGAGGAAAAAAAGAACAAGAAAATAAGTAGAAGAAGAGGGAAAAGAAAGAAGAAGAAAGATGAAAAAAAGAAGAAGAAAAGGAGAAGTAGAAGAAGATGAAAAAGGAAAAGAAAGGAAGAAGAAGAAGAAGAAGAAGAAGAAGAAGAAGAAGAAGAAGAAGAAGAGGAGGAGGAGGAGGAGAAAAGAAGAGGAGGAGGAACTGATTCATTGTCGGTAGTTTGCTGGTGGAGCAACCATAAGTACCAGCCTCCGACGCCCCTCACCCCCGACCCCCGACACCTCTTCGGCCTCCTGTTGACCGAAAAGGTGCTCTTCGGCCTTCTAGAGGCCGATGGGGTCATAGTTTTGTAAATTATGAGTTAGGTCATATATTTTCCGATTTTCTTATAAAAAACATCATATTTGTGTTGATCGTGTGGATTTAAATGTGTAGTGTTTCGTCGCTACGAGGGTCTGGTGTTCGACGACCTCCCCGTGCGTTTGACGAGCTCCACCCCTGCGTTCGTGGGTGAGCACAAATGACATCTCCTCCTCCCCCCTTAATTATTTGCTCTGTTCCGGTCTTCGTGCCGATGAAACTTGCTAGCTATAGGTGTCTTCAATCATCAGTATGCGTGACCAGTATGCGTCTCCCGTTCCAAAGGGTTACAGTTATAAATATGCATGCCTTTGCATATTTATAACCGTGATTCTTCTGAATTGTCCAACATTATCCATGGACAACCCGAGTATGTGTAGATTGGGTTCATTTTCCCATATGCTCTGCTCCAGATCCGACGCATAAATTTTGTCAGTGCCTCCCTGTTGTTCTCCGGGTACACATCCTCTCTATTTATTGTAGATACGTGTATCAGGAGAACAGCGGGGAGCTGCTGCCGAAATTTTGCGTCGGATCCGGAGCAGAGCATGGGAAAACGAACCCAATCTACACATACTCGGGTGGGATTAGGACCTATCTTTGCCTATTAGAGTGTAGGTTGCATGGACGTAACAAAATTGACAAACTAGATTAACTGATGAATATACATGTTAAATAATATATATTTCTTGTCTGTCCACTAGCTAGGCAAGATGAGTGATCGTGCGTGGATGTACACCGGTCACACTAGTCAGAAAGAGATTACCAATGAATGGTTAACAAAAACCAAGGGGTTTGTGAAAGCCACATTTGCAAATGGCCAGACGAAAAACTGGTGCCCCTGTGTCCGGTGCAACAATTGGGAAAAGAGGACAGAGGATGAAATGGGCAAACACCTCCAGAAGAGTGGTTTTACGCCCGGTTATACGGTGTGGACATTTCATGGTGAGTCTGCCCAATGTGCCAGAGCTAAGGTGGTTCGTCGTCATACCGACGAGCATGGTACCGGGATGGAAGACATGGTGCAAAACTTTGATGATGCTCGGGATTCGGACGATGAGATGGAGGAATCTGCAATGGCCTTCAATGAAATGTTGGAGTCTTCAAAACGTCCTCTCCACGAGCACACTGAGCTTTGTCAGCTGGATGCCATCTCACAAATAATGGCCCTGAAGGCTCAATTCAACTTGGGCAGAGAATGCTATGACGCGATAATGACAGTATGTGGACGCTTTCTACCCAAAGGCCATGTAATGCCTGCAAACCTGTACCAGTCAGACAAAATCCTCCGTGCTCTTAAGATGCCCTATGAGAAGATACATGCATGTGAGAAAGGATGTGCCTTATTTAGGCTTGAGTATGCGGACTTGAACTATTGTCCCATTTGCAAGTCTTCTAGGTATGTTGTGGTAGACAACGGTATGGGTGAGAAGACGCAGACAAAAATCCCCGTTAATGTTCTTCGGTATATGCCGTACCAAGACTTTAACGTCTTTTCATGGTCGAAGAGACGGCCAGACAGATGACATGGCACAAAACGGGCAAAAGAACCAAACTAGATGCAGATGGGAATCTGATGATGGTACACACATCGGATGGTGAAGCGTGGAAGCGCTTCGATGCATTACATGCGCAAAAAGTGGCAGATCCAAGGCATCCTCGAGTCACCATCAGCACGGATGGGTTCAGTGTGTTTGGTCTGACGGCAACCCAATACAGTTGTTGGCCCGTATTTGTCATTCCACTCAATCTCCCCCCCCCCGGACAGATTATGCAAAGAAAGAACATTTTCCTGACGTTGATAATTCCAGGGCCGAACTATCCGGGGAAGAATATGAATGTGTAGATGCAGCCGCTTAAGGACGAATTGCAAGAAGCTTGGGATAATGGGTTCAAGACATACGACGCCTTTAGCAAACAGAACTTCATAATGCATGTCTGGTACATGTACTCAACGCATGACTTGCCGGCGTATGCGCTATTCGTTGGCTGGTGTGTGCATGGAAGGTTCCCGTGCCCCACATGCAAGGCAGCTCTTGAGTTTCGTTGGCTGCAGGTGGGTCACAAGTTTTCTTGCTTTGACTTGCATAGACAGTTCCTGGATCCTCGCCATAAGTTCAGGAAACACAAGAAGAACTTCATCAAAGGTAGAGTTGTCAAAAACTCCGCACCACCTCCGTTGATAGGCCAAGAGGCCCTGGATCAATTAAACACTCGAGCCAGATCCAGAGCATCCAGGGTATTTCAAGGGGTATAATTCGGAACATGCCTGGACTCACAAGACATGCTTGTGGGATCTGCCTTACTTCAAAGACCTCCTTTGCCCACACAACATCGACTTGATGCACACTGAAAAGAATATCGCCGAGGCCCTATTTGGTACATTGTTCGGCATAGAGGGGAAGTCAAAGGATAATACTAAGGCTAGAGTCGATCAAGAGGCGCTATGTGATAGACCGTTACAAAACATGAAAGAACCGAAAGGAAAGCAGAACTGGACGAAGCCAAAGGCATGGTTCAATCTTGGAAGGCCAGCTATGAGGGAAATTATCTTGTGGGTGAAAATGCAGTTGATGTTCCCTGATGGGTATGCGGCGAATCTAAAGAGGGGAGCGAGTATTGAAAAATTGAAAATATTTGGTCTCAAGAGTCATGATTGGCACATATGGATTGAGCGGGTAATGCCGGTGATGTTGCGTGGCTTTATCCCTAAGGATGAATGTCTAGTACTGGCAGAGCTGAGCTATTTCTTCCGTGTTCTTTGTGCGAAAGAACTATCACCTGCCGTGCTAGAAGAAATGGATGAGTTGGCGTCGGAGTTGATCTGCAAGTTAGAGAAGATCTTTCCACCGGGCTTCTTTAATCCAATGCAACACTTGATTTTGCATCTCCCGACCGAGGCAAGATTGGGGGCGCCCGTGCAAAATCGTTGGTGGTACGCAACTGAGAGGATGCAGAAGACGCTCCGAGCAAAATGTAAAAATAAACATAGAATTGAAGCATCGATGGCGGAGGCATTCATTACTAAGGAGGCGGCAAACTTCATGACAGCACACTACGAATCCAAAAATCGTCATTTGCATAATCTGAAGCCTCGGTACAATGCTGGCGACCCTAAAAAAGGTGGATCCAACCTCAGCCTATTCAAAGGGAATCTTGCACCAGCCGGTGCTTCTAAACCAATATCGTTGGATGTCGAAGAATGGCGGATCATTTCATTGTATATCTTCAACAACCTAATAGAAGTGCGGCCGTACATCGAGTAAGTTATCGCGGTACATTGTTTCGCAACTTCTAATTCCTTTGAAAATCTCTTATTCCTGGATATTTGATACAGTCGATACGTCGCCAAATTCTCGGATGGAGCGGAGATCGAAAAGGAATCCATCAAAGAGTATGAGCTTCTGGCAAAGCAAGGAGGCGGCTTTGCCGGTTTCATCTCTTGGTTCAACAAACGGTAATTTCCATTAGACCATTCTCATTTCTTCGTCTAATTTGCGGCTAATGCAACAATCCTTTCGTATTAAACTTATAGGCTAATTCAGAGTCTATGGACGCCGAATTGAGACAAGTCGCTAATGGTTTTGACTATAAGGTCCGTTCATTTGACAAATACGACATCAATGGGTATCGCTTTCGTACCTACGGCAAAGAGCTATCTATGGCCGACCTAAAGTCTACAAATTGTTGTGTCTCTGCTATCGGCGATGGAGGTATCAAGTATTATGGGAGAGTTGAAGCAATTTATGAACTTCTATTCTATGGTGAAAACTCACCGAATGTCGTAGTCTTCAAATGTTATTGGTTCCAGCCGAAGGAGACTAGAAGGACTCATGAACATATAGGGCTAATCAAAATCAAACAAAGCACCCATGTAGTTGTTCCCGATGTCTATATTACGGCTCAACAGGCAACCCAAGTTTTCTATCTACCGTGGGCCTGCCAAACTGATCCAAATCTGAATGGTTGGGATGTCGTTTATGAAGTGCCGCCTCGTGTTAGACCACCTCCCCCCAATGAAGAGGATTATGAAGCTCACATTAACCCAGACACATATGAAGGTGAATTCTTCCAAGAAACACGTCTTTCCAAAAAACTCTTCAAGAAACGCTCTACTTCACCCCAGAACATTGAAGTAGACAGCGACAATGAATCCGACTTCACCCCTGAGCCGGAACAAGAAGAGCCTGAACAAGAAGAGGTTACTGCTGCGGATGACTTGTCAATGCTTGACCGATTACATAAAGGTGGCCTTCCACATGTTGATGCCGCTGAACCCGATGAGCACTTCATTCATGATAGTGATGATGATGATGCATTTATTGATCCCAGAGCATTTATTGAACCCGACGATCAAGATTATTATTAGGTATTCAATTTTTTATGTTGTACTTGATTTATATAGTTACTTGTATGATTGTATGATTTATATAGTTACTTGTATAATTTTCTTACTTTGTATGATTGTTTTTTATACATAGTGCCATGGTCTTGATATCCGTCCCCGTCGGCCCTCGTCCGGTTTATGATTCGGATGTGGTATTTCTATTTTATAACTATTTGTTGCATTTCGCATTTATCACAATTATGGCCATCAAGTTGACATAGAGATATTTTTATCTAGGAGGTATGTGAACCGGAAATTGCAACCGACCCTCTTGTCGAGAAGTTAAATTTAGTTGAAAAAGAAAACGAGTATTTGAAAGAAAAAATGAAAAGAATTGACAAAGAGAAGATGAAATTGGAGTTGTATGTTGCCGATGTCGTCGATGATCACAAGATGAAGATGGATGCAATGCGCTTGAAGATGGATGCAATGCGCTTGAAGATTAAGAAGATTAGAAAATATGCCATTGATAATGAGGCTTGGTATCTTTATGCCGTTGGATCAATTGTTACCTTAGTTGCGATCTTGATCGCATTTGTTGTGATGAGGGTAAGTTTTCTCTAGTGTTTTGCTTAACAAATGCATACTTAGCTTCGTACATGCTTGTTAGCCCTATTATGCCACATACTTAGCTTATTTTCCCCAAAAAAGACGTACTTAGCTAATTATCCTCCAAAATGACATAATTCGCTTATTTAGTTCATTTATGACATAAGTAGCTTATTCATTTCAAAAATGGCATAATAACCTTGGTTCTCTCATAGATGTCATATAATTAGCTTATTTTCCTCCAAAATGGCATAATTACCTAAGTTAGATAAAAAATGAGCTATACTTACGTAAGTTGGCTCAAAATGGCATCATCGCCTAGGTTAGCACAAAAATGACCTATACTTACCTTATTTTCCTCCAAATTGACATAATAAGCTTAGTTAGCTAAAAATGGCATAATTACCTAAGTTAGCTCTAAAATGACAAAAATAAGGAATAAGAAGAATAAAAACAAGGAAGAGGAGAAAAAGAAGAATAGAAGAAGAAAGAGAACAAAAGAAAGAATAAAAGAAGAAGAATGAGAATGAGGAGGAAAAGGATAAAAAGATAGAAGAGAAGAAGAAAGATGAGAAAAGAAGAAGAAGAAGAAGAAGAAGAAAATATCTTCTTCTTCTTCTTCTAGTCTTCTTCTTCTTATTATTCTTCTTCTTCTTCTTCTTCTAGTCTTCTTCTTCTTCTTCTTCTTCTTCTTCTTCTTCTTCTAGTCTTCTTCTTCTTCCTCCTCCTCTTCTTCTAGTCTTCTTCTTATTCTTCTTCTAACTTTCTTACTCCTATTTTTGCAGGTTTGATTCACTTCATGGAAGCAGCATTGATGGACTGCTAGTGTTTAGTTCTTGTTTTTATTTGCATTGATGAACAATGTAAAACTATGTATGTATATATGGATGAACTCCATGAAACTATGTATGTATTGGATCTTTTAATACCCTATGTGTTTTGTTGCATTGATGGACTGCTAGATGTTTGATACATGGGCTATGTTTGAGGTTGAAACTATATATATCATATATATCTTTTGAAAATGCAGGTATATAACAGAAAACAGAAAAAACAGAAACAATGCAGCCTCTTTGCCGTCTGCCACCGACAGCAAAGGGGTCTTTGCCATTTGCCACAGATGGCACAGAGGCCATGTGGCAGCAACCTGTGCAATCTGGGAGCTGACCCATTTGGTTACTTTGCCGTCTGTGGCAGACGGCAAAGGCTGTGGGAGTTTGCCGTCTGTGGCGGACGGCAAAGACTTGGGGGGCATGACGCATGGCTGACGTCAGATAGCAGACGGCAAATGGGAGGGCATGTTTGCCGTCTGCTGGCAGACGGCAAAGGCTGCCGTTAGCCACCTAACGTGGCTAACGCCTGTTATTTTCCGTCCATGTTCTTTGCCGTCTGCCACCGACAGCAAAGGTTCTTTGCCGTCCGCTTTGAGGAAGCAGACGGCAAAGAACCTATTTACCGTAGCTTTCTTTGCCAGGCAAGTTTGCCGTCGGTGGCAGACGGCAAAGAGGTTTGCCGTCCGCTTTTGGTACCTTTGCCGTCTACCATGGCAGACGGCAAAGAAGCTGATTCCTGTAGTGTTCTCCTTTAGTTGCCGGTCAGCCATGTCCTGGGCCTTGCGTTCTCCCTCATTCTGCTTCCACCTCTTGCCGTACCTGTCTTGGACATCTTTGAACCCGGCAGCCATAGCCTACAGGAATGCGTAGTCCTCCTGCTCATTGGCAATGTCTTCAGCATCTATGGACCTCTAAGCCAAGGGGAGTAGGATTCGTGCAACTTCCTCCTCAAAGTTTAGTTCTGCAGTGCTGGACGAGCTGGGGGCTCCAGGGTTTGCCTAGAAGGTCACCATATCTGTACTGGTGGGCAGGATTGGCAGAGCCACCGACATTGGTGGCTCGGCATGTACTGACTGCGGCTCGATGGTCTGCGCCGCGTCCACATCCATCTTGGTGGGCTCGGATCGGTTGTCGAATGGCTCCTCCGTTGCCACATCAGCCTCCTGGATATCACCATCAGTTCGCTCGGGGTTTTCCACGGCGGCAATTTTGGTGGCCTCTTCAGCAGTGACTTTGGCAATCCCGGTAACCTCCACGAGCTCATCACCCTTTGCAGGAAAAGTTGGAGCTAGAAAACCAAGACAAGATAAAGAGAAAGGAATCAGGTCTCAACTACTGATAAGAACCAAAATGAAAAAAAAAATCTTGTGGAGGTAACTTTGCGGTAAGAGGATTACCTGGCTGTGCTTGTTGGGCGGGGGCATCCCCGCCCCCGGCAGTTTGCGTTGCCGGCACATGGCCCTCGACGATTTCTGTCTTTGGAGAGGTGCTGATGTGAACAATGTCACCAGTGGAGGCCCTTGCCGGAGAAGTGCTCCCGAGAATGGTGGTTGATGGAGAACCCTTGGCGGGGTCTGCTCCTTGACCCTCTCCACCTTGGTGCTCTCCTCCTGTCTCCTTGCCCTCATCAGAAGAACGGCCCTCGATGTTTGTGTCAGCTAGTTGAAACGGGGGCACATCTGGAAGCAGGGGACTGATCTGGGGGCTGGAGACCACAGGGTCATCCATCAAAGCCTCCAGCACAACCCCTGACGACGAGCCATACACCGTCGATATCTTGGCCCGCTTCGTCCTGTGGATGAGCGGCTCTTCATCCCTGATACAATAAGGGGCCAGATCATAATCAACAAGTGAGATAAATTGAGGAATGACGGAATAGGGAGTTACTTACTCTTCATCGGATTCGATGAGCACATCCATCTTATAATGGGATGGCGGTGGAGACTCCCTGGCCCTCTTGATGGCTGGTGGCGGCGAGCTTGGCGAGAGCGGGACCTCGTCTTCCTCGGGAAGTTCTTCCCGGTAAGACGGAGTTTTGAGCTTGATCAGCCGTGTGGACTGCCGACGTATCGTCTCCTGCTTCCCGGTCTTGGTGGTGGTCTTCCTTACTGCGGAGGTGGATCGGGGCTGGGGAGTACCTGTGTTCTCTTGGCTCCCCCTGCTGCGGAGGCAGCGCAGCGGTTCGCCAAGCTGGAAGTCTTCTTGTTCTGGTTTCTCTGTCGTTTCCTCCCCGGCGGCCTCGTACCGGATGGGCTCTTCCCGTCCCTCCTCAGCAGGCTCCTCATCATCATCCTCGTCTTTGTCATCTTCTTCCTCTTCTGCATCGTCTTAAGTATACTTGGCAAGGACCGCTGGCTTTGCAACTGCTAACCGGCGGGCCTCTGCAACTCTGCTGGCGATGTACGCCTTCTCCTCTTTCGTGGTTGCCTTGACCAGGTCACGCTCCTCTCGCTCAGCCTTCTCCACTAGCTTAGAATCCCGGTTCTTCTCGTCCAGCAATGAGGGAAGTTCCCAGCTCTTCTTGACCCCGGTAGCAGAGCAATCAGGCATCCACGCCAAGATGGCGTTCCTCTCTGTGTTGATATGCAGCGGCACAACCGTGGCTGACAAGTGGAAAGTGCCTAGTTTGTGGAACAACTGTTGATAGAGCCAGGAGTGGCCCAACACCGTCAAGTTGCAGCCACGGCTTGGGTACAACCGCATGATGTCCCCGGCATTCTGATACAGCCAAGTTGGCCTGTCTCTCTGTTGCAGCGGGGCGATGTGGTGCCGTAAGAAGTCAACTTCGACAATCTCTATGGTCAGGCCAACATCCCGCAGGCAGGCAATCCTGTTCAAAATTGGCCGAAGCTTCTTCTCACTGGCACCGAACTTCTTCCAATTGTCATCACGGTCAATCTTCCTTGTTCGCGGCAAGCAGAACGCCAGGAAGTTCTCCTCCTGAATCCAGCACCAAGTTCCCCTCAATTCCTCCCACTTGCCGTGGAGCTGTCCGGGAATGTAGTTCCTCTGGTTCTTCTTCCCCTCGGGAACCACGTAACACTTCCAGATAGCGCATCATTCTCAACCCGAGGGATGAAGAAATGGCGGAACAGATCTACATTGGGCATAACTCCAATGAAGTTCTCGCAGAAATGTGCAAAAACTGCGATGCATGTCACGGCGTTGGGAGTGAAGTCAAGCAGTCGGAATCCATAGTTTGACATCAGCTCACAGAAGAAATATGAATATGGCGGCACCAATCCGCAATAAAAGTACGCACAGAAGAAGGGGTAGGAATTGCTCGGAATCATGGGGCCGAAAGGGAGGACCTTGGGGGCTCCATGGCTATCAGTTTCTTTCTCCCACATGTAGGCGTACCTCTCGATCAAAGTGTTGGCGGTCAAGGTGGGCGGCAAGAAGACAACATTCTCATTCCGCCGTCTCTCCAGTTCCTCCAACTCCTTCTTCTTCTGTTCCGCCTTGGGGTCGAGCGGTTTAGCCGCCTTCTTCCCCTTCGCGGCGGCTGCCTTGGGTGCCATCCAAGGGCAGGGAGGAGGAAATCTTTGAGGATGAAGCAGATTGATACAGGCGTCGGCGGCAGCGGCGAAGGTGGTTTGTTCTTGGCAAGAGGAAGAAGATGAAACAGTGGAGGGCGGAAGTGAATGAGCAATGCCCCTTCGCGGTTACCTTTTTATGGGGAAAACACGAGGGGGCTGGCTCTTCGCCGCCTCCCCTAGCCGTGCCCGCCAGAGGCGCACCGTGTTGGGTAAATGCAACAGCACCCACGCTCCCACGCCCCGTGATTAATGCGCGGATTGGACGTGCGGTGGCAGGAACCGTCATGATAACGGATCGCAACAAAGGATCATATCAGTTTCCCTCCGCCACGTGTGCCCGTGCATGTTGTTGGGACTAACCCAATGACGCCTCGGATGTGCGCATGGGCCAGACCCGGGCTCCTGTCGGTGCACTAGGAACGGGGTCCCTAGTACTCCTGAGTTATGCACGGTCAGTTGCAGCCTTCCCGGCAAGGTGCTTTGGCGGGGACTGATGATAAGCCGGGGAAACCGTTGTTCGTGAGATCAAGGAGTGCATTAAGAAGACCAAAATGACCAGTGAATTTGCCAGGAAGGTCTCCCTTGCCGGGCAGGCAAGCCCGGCAGGGTCGATACTGCACCTGGGGCCAAGCCCAGGCCGCCCCGACAGGGTTCCCGAGGCCGCCAAGATCATATCCCGGCAGGCTCCGTGCCGGCAAGCCTCCGCGTGGATGCCACCGCTCCACCTCATCATACGCCGGTCACTAATTGGTGCGGTGTCGAGCTCTCAAGTGGCTAGGTGGATCTTGTCAGGTACGTGGCAACCTACTGGAGAAGAGATTAACTTTATTGACACCCGTCTTGATGGCGTGTCACGTTGATAAGGGATAGTTGGATAAGCGGCGCAGTAGTCTTGCCGGGCTTCAACCTCCGCATGACACCTAGCAGTGCATTTAATGCACTTTGTCCTAACTGCCAGAGTTAGGTATGATAACGTTGTAAGCTATCTATTCAGGCTGTAATGACTATTTTGCCACTGTGGTCACAACTTAAGCTATAAAAGGAGGCCCGAGGCAACCTAGTAAAGGGTTCGAACATTTGATCCCTCAACACTAGTACGAACGTAGTCGCTCTCCCTGAGGCACCCTTGCCGGGCTCGAGCACTCCGTGTCTTCGTGTTCCTACAGATCAATCCACCAAAGCAGGAGTATGGTTTTACGCTGCAAAGCGGCCCGGACCTGCGTAAACGAGAGTGTCCCTCGCCGCGCTGGCCTGTTGTTTCTGCTCTTTGTGCAATGTGATCATCCCCTCGCCGAACCACAAAGGGGTAACCCTGCCCCATAGGTGATCGTGTTCCCCACGACACACATGCTGGCAAAAATATCCCATCTAAAGTAGCATCACTTCTTCCACATGCCAAACCCTTCGAAACCCATCATAGCAGCAACATCAGGGCCATCCTGCGCTTTCTGAAACCATTTTATATCCGGTCATTATGAATTGTACTTATTTTCAATAGCCCACTGTACCATTTACAGTAAGTCTCATGTGGAACGGAAAACTGTTAGTAAAGAGCAGGCAAAAATATACACAAAATGTTGCATTTACCTTCTTCATTTCTTCTCTTTATGTTGACGCTTCCTCTCCTCCTCCTGCTGTTGCTTCGAAATTCCCCCTTTCAAATCTGAAAAACAAGTGAAGGAGGCAATTTTAATTTGCGGATAATAATCTGATAGACAGTTCAGTCTTCATTAAGCAGTTGGGATATACTCATTGTTTCCTAGGTATATATGAGAACACAATCAAAGGAAGTATCTCCATAGATGATACACATGCATGCCCGTACAAAGCCGGGTTGTCTGCATCATCTCATTGTTATGTTTTTTTCACTCGATCCAAAAAACAGACTGGTTTCTATTATCAAGGGATAAACAGAAAAACAAAGCATCCCCCTATGCCAGGAGGACCTTTACTTCAGCTGCAGGGCCAAAGAGCTAGTACAAGTTGTTCCATGTTACGAGGTGAACTGATATCATGTTTTTTCTTCTGTCTAGGGCTTTCTTGGGCTGCAATGTGGTTGCATGTCGAGGTCGAGCTGCATCTCGAGGAGGGGTGTGATATTGTGGACGTCTAGTACATGGCCCACAGAACACCATGCTAGGGAGAGGATACCCATAATCCCTCAGTTAGAAAGTTTATCATTTAAATTAGTAATATATCTTTTAGTTTGGAACCAATTATGGATAAGATCCATGAATTCTTACTTACATCAGATTGTTAGGCTCTATATAAAGAGGATCCCCTGTGAGGAAGAACCTCGGGTAGGAGACAAGGAATTGCGCCTTGTAAGATGAGTCGGTCGAGTATTCCCCCTATGGGTGCCAAATCCAGGATATGGAGTCCTACAAGAGGGGATCCAGGGTCGTCGAGGTGACAATAGATGCCAGGTCAATGAACTCCCGAGGTTTTTTAACATGCTCCCTCTTACCTCCCCTTTTCACGTGAGAGGTAAGAGTATAAAATAGATCTGAGCCGTTGATTGCATTAAGTAGTGGGTTTGATTGACTCTTACCTTCTTACCTCCCATATGAAAAAAGAGGGGGTAAGAGGGAGCATGTTAAAATTATTCATTAACTCCCACAACTGATGAAGAGAAGAGGGCATCAAAGGCGCATCAACTTTTTCCGAGTTGCGATGGCGAAGAGAAGAGGGCATCAAAGGCGCAGAGGTCTATTACCAGACTAGTTGTCGTGCCAAAAAGAAGCCTTATGCCCATCGCCGATGGTGATGGCCGTGGAGGCTCTGAAGAGGACCACATCAGAAGCATCATAGGGAAGCTGGGTACCCGCCCACGGGCGATCAGGATCATTCCAATGCAGCCAGAGACAACGCAGTCCTAGCGTAGGCAAGAGGATGACCTTCATGTGGAAACTGGTCATGGAGGTGAGGACCGACTTGGCGAGCATGACCCTACCAGCTCGGATGATGTTCTTACCCTTCCAGCCAGGTAGTCTGCCACCAATCTTGTCGATCAGCTGCTGCAGGCGAACCTTACAAAGCCGATGAAAATAAAGTGAGAGGCCCAAATGACAGCCTGGAAAGGAGGCGATCTTCGCGGGGAACATAGATAGGATGTCTTGCAGGTCAATGTCTTCACACCGGATGGGGGAGACCTCGGTCTTCAGGAGGTTAGTGATCAAGCCAGAAGCATTTCCGAAGTAGTCCAGTATCGATTTGATCGTCGTGAGCTCTTCCTTGTTGGGGTTGGCGAAGATGCCAGCATCGTCGGCGTAAAGCGAGATTCGACAGTGTACCACTCTTGCCCTGACCGGCAAGAGGACGCCCGATCAAATCCACCGTGAGCCGTATGAGGTGGTGGAGAGTGTCGATAGCAATGATGAAGCATGGGTGATAGCGGGTCCCCTTGCCGAAGGCCTCGCCTATGGACAAAAAGGGGGCCTGGGTTGCCATTGTGGACGCACGAGGCCGAAGAGTTCATGGACATGCAAATCCAATCACGCCAGCGCTGACCAATGCTAATGTGATCCATCACCTCAAGGAAGTAGACCTAGTTGACATCTTTTCTTGATGAACGCACTATGACTCCTAGAACTGCTGATGCCATCGAGGACACGGGAAAGCATGTTAGCCAAGAGCTTGGAGAATGATGACGATAAAGGATTTCCCCCCGCTTTATATTATAAAGCAACAACCCGATACAACAAACTTGCTGGGGCCACAACACATCGAAGCCCAAAGGAAAAACGAGAGAGAAATAAAAAGAAAACAAATGACAACACCGGCAGATCAACGAAACAAAGATGATCGGCAACCGCTGCGCCCTCCGGAGATGTCCCACCGCGCTCCTAGCACTCCGAAGCGTCGCGTGCCGAGCAGCACCTCCAAGAGAATATCATGGTTAAGCTGTGGATCAGCCTAATTGGGCGGTAGACGTTGATGTAGGAGGCATCCGCCTTCCTGGGGATAAGAATGATATTAGCAGAGTTGATCAGTCTCGCACAGTCCCCGGAAGATCAGCAAGCTGGAGGATGGCTGCGACGATGTCATCCTTGATAAAGTTCCAACATGACACCGCAAGAACCAATAGCCCGTCGAAAATATAACTCATCAAACTCCATGATCAAAGTTTGTTTGCCACGGGGATTGCTTCATCAACGTGGAGCAGTAATGTTGATGGGATCGCTGGTGGAAGGGCGACGGGTCAAAGTTTCCTCCTCCAACGTCTGCGTTGTCCACGATGCCTAGGTCTTCTTCCTTCGGTTCTGCAACTTCTGTCTCGCGGGGTTGACATCGTTTGCATGCTCGTTAATATAGTGAGTACTACCCCACCACTAAGACGATGAGCAGAGTTTCCCTGGATTACAGCAGCACAGCGACCCGCTCTGCTTGTGCCTTGCAGAACATTACAGAAAATTTTGAATCCTGCAGCAAACTCACATCCTCTTCCACCTCCATGGCTGATGCACAGGCCAGAATAACCGAATGAACTCTATGAAATGAAAAAGGAGATCGAATTATAATAGAACTTAACCGAATTACAGGGAAACTGGGCCAGAATAATCGAATTATAATCAAACTTAACCGAATGAACTCTATGAAATTGCCACGGAAGCCAAACAGCCCTCATTGCCGGACGGAAACGACCAAGCACCACGAACGACATCCCCATCTACCACTGGTCCCTCTAGCCAGTAAGGAGCTCCTGGAACGATGCCCCAAGAGGTGCGACGCACGTCGCCATCATCGTCCGATCCCAGGGGATCATGGGTTTCCCCCGAGCATCCCTGTGAGCAGGACCGCCTTAGTGACGCCTTCAAGAAGGATGCGGCGCCCGCAGGAGTCGCCGTCGCCTGCCGAGGCCCAAAAGCCGGCAGCAAGGTCTTCACCCGGCGCTGCACCTCCAACCATCAACCCAAGCCAGACCACCATCACAGGAGCCAGATCCAGCCATGACTGGTTAGATTCGGCACCCCATGCATCAGCTGCAGCCACCCTCGCACGCACCACCGGCTGTGTACCGCCGTCCACACGGCCAGCACGTCGCCCAACACCACCTCGCCGTGGAACTGCTGCTTTGGCGACCTCCCACTTGCAAATCCGCGAGCACGAACGTAGAAACCCTTGGCCCATCACCAGCCGCCACGCCACCACACTCACCGCAAGCCTCCCGCACCATCCCGCAAGGCGTAGAGCGCAGTCGCGTCGCCGCTGAACACCGGGCCACCGCAGATAGCAGATCCGGCGCCGGAACGCGGGCAGATCGCCGCCGCCCCTCTGTGCCTCCAAGCCGGAACACGAGCAGCCACCTGGAAGCAAAGCACCGGCGCCTCCCCGGTGGCCTGCCACTCTACCAGCACCACGCCACGAGCGGCGTCGTGCGGACCACCACCAGCCGCCGTGAGATTCCCAAATCGCAGGCGAGTCGCACACGAGGTGAAGGAAACAGGCCTGCCGCCGCCGGCTCCCTCTGGGCTTCGCCCTAGAGGGGGGCTGCCGGCAACTGCGAGGGAGGGGGTGGAGAGGAAGGGGCGGGTGGCCGGAGCGGGGCTGGCGCCGCCCGTGTCGCCCCTAGGGAGGGAGCGACGCGAGGGCCTTGAAATGCCGCGCGGAACTATAATGCATATGCTATTTAGTTACTACGAAATGATTTGCTTCCAAATGGCAAGAGTAGAAAAACGAGCAACCCCCAATTGTTTCATCGAAGCTGATGCAACATGTAGGCGACAGTTATCCAAATTTCTCAAAGATGAAATGTTTCTCAGATGATTGCCAACTTACAACAAGGTAACCGTTCAGTTTTCGTTCCAACATTAAGCTTCCTGGCGTTACAGTCATTTTGTTTCAAAAACCTCACCCTGCAGCATGCATCATAGAGTTTCCTCTGGCGCTATCTTGAGATCCAGGCAAGATCCGATACACGCGGACGAAGGACAGAAAGATAAAGTTCAGACAGACAGACAGACAGTTCACCTAAACTAGCATTCAGTTCTTCCACATGCCAAACCCTCCGAAACCCATAATATGGCAGCAACATCAGGGTCAATGTCCTCAGGTTCACTCTGGCCAGCCTGCGCTTCCTGAAACCATTTTATATCCAGTCATTATGAACTCTACTGATTTTCAACAGCCCATTGTACCGTTGACAGCAAGTCTCATGTGAAACCGAAAACGGATAGTAAGCGCAGGCAGTAATATACACAAACTGTTGCATTACCTTCTTCACTTCTTTTCTTTGTGTTCACCCTTCCTGTCCTCCTCTTGCTTTTGTTTTGAAATTCGCTCTTTCGAATCTGAAGAACAAGCAAAGGAGGGATGTTAACTTCCGGACAGCAATCTGATACAGTTCAGTCTTCAGTGAGCATTTGAGATATACTCGTACTCCTTAACGTTTGCTAGGTATATATGAGAACATAATCAAAGGACGTATCACCACAGACGATACCACATGCATAGCAGTAACAATGATTGGTTATCAGCAACAATTATCATAGCTATGTATGTACATGGAATACACAATCAAGTAGCCTTTGTAACACTGATAATGTTATGTACGTCTAGCTAGTACATGACCCGCTGAGCAACAAGTTAGGAGAAGATCCCCCTGATCTCTCAGTTAGGAAGTTTATCATTTAAATTAAGAATATATCTCTTAGCTTGGGCCTTAACCCAACTACGGATGAGATACACAATTTGTTACTCAGATCGGATTGTTAGGTCTCTACATAAAGAGGACCCCCTATGAGGAATAAAGCAAAGCGAGAATTAGAAGAATAATTTAGAGGATCAATACCTCTTATCTGATTTCAGGAAACTTCAAGACTTAATATTAGGCCAGAAATCACGTGTAAGTTCTGTACCGTTAGTCTGTTATATATTTGCAGATCTGAAGGCTTCTCTGATAATCCTTGCTATCTACAGTAGAATCAGTTGTGGACTATAAGGCCACCTGCCTTCATTTTGAAAACCTTTTTCTTAGATAGGGGAACAGATGTATTACAGCTGGCCAGATAAGAGATGATTGGCAGGGAGTTGCTTACTAGAAGACTTTGCTATTCCATTGCTTAAACTGAAAGATAGCTTTCACACCCTTCCTATAGCAATTGATTTTGAAATGCATATCTAAAACAAATATCTGAACTACTAACCCCAAAGAAAACAAATAGCCTAATGTGCAAGTAATGGACTTGCTGCTGGCAGTACTAATGGTAATCTTTTACATGTTTTACACTGGACAAGGGGGTATAACCAAGTCATATGTAAACAAATGTGGCATCAAGAGCAATGATGATTTCTGCGCAGCTACAATGGTACCTCTTTTACTACAGAAGGGTGTCCTCAGGACAAACTGCATAGACTGCTTAGACCGCACAAATATCGCGCAGTTTGCATATGGATTAGCTGCTTTAGGGCGCCAACTTCAAGTGTTGAAGGTCACTGAAGAACCTAAAATTGAACAGCATGCTCCTTTGGCCGATGATCTGATGGATTTCTATGAAAGGATGGGTGATACATTAACCATCCAGTATGGTGGTTCTGCTGCTCACAGCAAGGTTAGCATCTTGTTATATCTGTGACTCCCGAGTAATATAATCTGCATAACACAAATCTTGAAATGTCGCTTTTTTGAACTAAAACTTAGTATGCATACTCTGGAAGGTGTGCAGTTGTGTCTACTATTTTAATGTATTCTTTACCACCTCTGGAGTAGTTCTAATTTCCACGAGTAGTTCTAAACTTCTAATTGTCGCATCGCTCTTCCCTTTTTCTATCATTTGATGTGTACATCTATTTTCCCCTCCCTGCTATTGTTTTCGGCTATTTAGCCACACATTTAACTCAAATAAACATTACGGCCACCTGTCACCTGAAGATAGGACTCTGAAAGAGCAGTTGCTAGCTACGATCAAGGGTCAGGTCTGTCATACTTGTCATTTTAGCAAAGGTCATGCGTACCAGGACATTGATCCAAATATCAAACGTTTGCTCTCACAGGTCTTCCTATGATTAAATGAACTTCGTAAATTGATACATGCAGCTTTGCTCTTTGGAAACAAGTTTAGCAGTAGAGGTTGTTAATAGGATGAGGACATCTGCCACCCAAGCACCTTGAGTGTATTTATGAAAATGTAAATCTCAAGTGTTTGTAACTGACATTTTTGCGACTAAAACAGCAGGCATTTCTTACTGATTATAGTTTTTGAGAAAAAACCAGTAGTTGTTTTTCATTTTAAGTGTTTGCTGTTGTAATCTTGAATATCTTTATTTTAGAATGATTTGTTGGAAGGCAGTCAATTCAGTAGTCAACGCAAATCCAACTTGGTATTTTGAATGCTCAGTGCAACTCTTCCATTGTAAGAGAGGAGGATCCGGCCGAGCCAAGCTTAGTGGAGTATTTTTACTCCACTAAGTTTTGGTCGGACCTAGCCGAACTCCTATATTTAACGGAGTAAAAATCAAATTTGCAAAGTTCAACCTAGTTTTAGCCGAAATTTGCATAAGTTCAACCTAGCCAAACACATGACAACCAAAATTTAAACTTAAACCCTAAACTAAACTACTCTTCATCATCATCATTCCCATGGTAGAGGTCGAGCCAATCTCGCCTCAACATTCCACCGCCCATTGGGTCCGGGTCGGTGCCGTCCTCGCCGGAGTCGGGGAAGATGCACCACCACTCCTCAACGTCGAACTCCTTCTCCTCGTTGCCACCGTCGCTGCCACCTTGCTCCTCGTCGCCGGAGATGACGATGACCTCCCCGTCGACCGGCCGCTCCGCCTCCACGAGCTCGGGGTACTGGCGGCGGAGGTCCACCATGTACTCCTCATCAACGGCCTCCGCCGCGATGCGCTCCCGCGCCTCCCGGTCCTCCCGAGCCGTCGCTGCGTCCACCACCCCCGGCAGTGGCGGGGGATGAGGTGGGCGGGCACCGTCCCCCACGGGAAGTTGAGCCGAGCCTCCGCGTCGTAGAACCACACCTGCCACCATTCATATTCCATGGCGGCGAGCTCCACCATGTGGAACGACCCAATCCACTTCCGGTTGTGGGTCTCCTGGTCGGTGATCTCCGCCAGCCATGTCCTCCACGATAGCTGGCGAACGCCGAGGTATTTCCTTTGCAGATGCTGCGACGGAGGGATGTCGGCGAAGTCGGCGATGCGGCGGGCGGGGGCTGCATCGGAGGGGCGGCGGCTTGAGGACGCGCCGCTTGAAGACGAACCGCGGGCGTGGCGGCAGGGAGCGTCGACGATGGGATTCGGCCATTGGGAGGAGGGGCGCATCGGGAAACGGCGGCGGGGGGGGGGGGGGGGGGGGTGGGAGGTGGGGAGCACAGCGGCGGCAATGGGGGAGGAGAAGAGGCAAAGGAGGCGGAGAGGAAGACGAGGAGAAGTGGCGTATTTTTACTCGGCCGCCGAGCAGCGGAGTAAAAATAGGGTCGGCGGAGGCGGCTGAGGATAATTATTCCTCCACTATGGAGTATTGGGGATCGGCTAGGTCCCGGTAGAGGAGTAAAACCGGTTTTTTACTCCTCTAACCGGTTATTGGGGATCGGTTAGAGTTGCCCTAACATGCCAGAGATCTTCTGTGAGCAAAGAGGGCAGTGGAAGGCAGCAACCCAATCCTAGTTCCTTCGAACCCTTCAGCGTTACTACAATAATGCCTACACAGATCCTGAGAAGCAGGATGCTATAAATGTGTGAGCTTCTTCATGTCTGCAAAAATATCACACTCACAAAACCAATCGAAAATGCCGACATTGGTCTAATATTATTTCACACCAGATTTATCTGTTGTGTTTCCTTAAAACGCAGGTTCTTGGATCATTTCCAGCCTCAACAAGGCAGACCGCCTCAGTGGAAGTTGGACTAGGATCAGCATTACAGTATCGGCCGGCAAGGAACTTTAAGTGAAGAAACTGGAAGGTGCTGCTCTCCCATTAACAACAACATTGCTTGATGAGCTGCTGTCCAACATGTTCTGTACACGATTAGCTTTTACTTGGACACTTTTCTTGAGTTCAATCAGACAGTATATCAAAGTAGAATTATTTTTTCCGATAAAGGGCAATTTCATTACTTAAAAGGTTTAAGCATTACACCTGGCACGTTATTTCAAAGTAGAAATTGTTAAATATAGTAACTTGATCCATTCCCTCATTCCATGGGGTCAAGGCGAATATGATTCCCTACAATAATTCAACTTGCTCTAACAAAAATTAATGTCATTGTGGTTCTCAATTCTTGGTCCATGTAAAATTTGTCAAAAAGTTGTCACCAATCTATAAATACCCCCTAACCCTAGCACACAACAGATAACCATTGGATATTCACATTGTTGCATAAATTTGTAGCACATGATTGCTAAAAAAAGTAACTTTCGCGGCAAAACCTACCCAGTACAAGTACACGACTTAGTTAACTGCAAGAAAAAATACTGAAGGGACCAATGGCAAGACAAATGACAATGACTAGATAAGTAGTATATATGTACTGTATAACTTATAATTATAAGGCAAGAAGCTGACATAAGGCATGCATGTTGAAAATATTATGTAACCAATCAAACAAGCATATTATAAATCCTATTGATTTTTGCAACGTCATCTACTATCTATATTACAAAATTGAATAACAACCACTAGTAAAAAATTAAATGGTCCCCTACAGAATGATTTTGTGATTCAAGAGATAGGTTCTATTGAGTTCCAACTTCCAAGTCCAAACACACATGCAGGAGTCCATGGCCATCGTTTTATGTGGGTAATATAACTGTCTAGGGTGAATCGCAATGCCACGTTAAAAGTGTGGGTTCAGTAATTCAACAAAATCTTTGAGAAATCATTTCATACAGGTGAAATAACTACATGCTCTATGGGGCTTAGGAATGATGCGGCCTGACTTTCCTGTTTCTTTTGCATTGCTTTGCGTTGATGACTTTCTCCTTGCCCATTCTATAAGAGGTAGGACGACCAACCGGACGAACTACACGACAAAATGCTTCGGTTGGCACTGACTGTTCCAATTTGTGGTTGTCCACGGGTTCGCTGTTCACATTGTGAGCGGTGCCATAGCCCGTTCGAAATGTTTTCTCATACCACATGGCAAAATGCTTTGGCTGGCATTGGCTGTCTGGTTTTTCTATCCGTGGCAGTCTAAGCGTTCGCTGTTCACGTTGTGGGTGGCGCCACAGCCCGACCGAAATGTTTTTTCCATATAGTTAGCTGGGTTCTCAGGGATTAGAGCTCCTGATGCATGTAACTGCCTCCACTTGCTAACGCACCTACGGCTGACATGTAGCCATGATATGTGATGGTTCTTAGCTGACCATACCATGCCAGCGAGCCCGTTTAATAGGTCTCCCAAAAAGAGATAGATATCTTCAGCTCATGCATGCCTCAGGCACAAGGAATGAATAACAAAGGCCCATCAATAACCCCAATGAATCAGATCGGAGAATAATTTCAACCAAAACGGAAAAGTATAAACCCAGAAAAAAAATACCAAACGCTATCAAAACAAATAGGCGCAACGAAGGCTCATGACACCTTCTAGTTTCATACAAAGCCTAGAGAACAATGCAAAACCTCAGCAGAAATCATGCATTTCACCACATAATGGTGTAGCCCCAGCACCGACAATGGTTTTGATGAAGGGATAATGAGATAAAGTACATTATTTAGACTCACCTTTCTCCGAAGATGGAGCACCCTCAACATTGCTATCAAAGGTCGTTGAGTTCCCGTCATCATCTATGCTGTTTGTACCCTTCACCAATTCTCCATTTGATGAACTCTTGGGAACATCACCCGAAGAATCTTTGGGTAGCAAGGCACATCCATGTTCATTGAGCGCGCTAGAACCCTCCAGAGCACCTTCTTCATGACACGGAACCCTAGGTGAAAGCAAAGGCATAATTTTTCAGTATATAGTTGATGTTAAGGTTATAAATAACACAAGGCCATGAAAGTTTTGTAGCACAACTAAAATTATTCCATCGTCCGTTTTGATGACCTCAGGTGCTAATTAACTATGTTCTGTTGAGTTCCGTTTCTAGCAAGCGACTTGTGTTTGCACAGATCATCAAGTACAATTACAAGGCGACATACAAATAAATGACACGTCAATGAGGTATTTACAATAATTCTTCTCAAATAGGATAACATCTATCACTGCAATAATTGCACTTTGATTAAATGCTCATCACGATACACATATCATGAAAAAAGATGGCAGGTACTAACTCTCAAGTATTGCTATCGAATACAACCAACGCTAGTTCGGCTCAAACACCAAAACACACGGTCAGGCTCATGACAAACGAAAGAAAGGTAAACACCACCTGGCAACCACCTCATCGTAGAACAAGTTATGCCAATCTTAACTCATCTCGCAAACCACGGAACTCAGAGGGCCCAAAGCAACTAAGGACACATATGGAAACCAACAATTTATCCTAAAGAGTACTGAACTAAAGAGAAGTTCCTTTCAACAATGTCATCAATAGAAATGTTTGAGTGTAGCTCAAAATAGGTGTGGCCTTGAGGATGAGGAGTAGACCTCACCTGATAGGCCATGGCTGACACGTTCAAAGGTGTTGACAAAGCCACCCTCCTTGATAGTATTGGACCCCTTGTCAAGCAGTGCCTCATCTGATGTTTTCACCTCCTCATCACCTACCTCCTGACTAGGGATCGACGATAGCAGATCCTGGTATCCGCCACAGTCCACAGGAGTGTAGAAGCTGACAACTGGAATCAAATTACAGGAGCCACGATCATGACACACCTTCTTCACCCGCTCCGACTGTAGCTCGATTGTGAAGAGGCCAGAAAACGTGTTAGCGAAAATGACATTCGCTCCCTCGGCAAACCCCAACACGATCAGTCTAGTTTCTGCATCCACCAGAGCACCATTTGGGAGCAAATTATCCAAGTGGATTACCCGGTTGAGTACCCATCGTGCATCAGTGCCGTCATTCACCTCCCTTGTCCACAGTTTGAGACGCACATCCAGTTCTTCACTAAGACCCAGTCCACCGTCCTCTGACACCATGAGATTAAATCTCTCTGCATCGTTACCAGACTCGTGGTTTGGAGCTCTCAAAAAAAAAAAAAGACTCGTGGTTTGGTGCGTCGAACTCAGTCAAGCCATGCCTTGCTAAATCGTACTCCAGGATCAACCCACCGTCAGACAAGAAGTAGAGCAGGGAGCTCCCAATGAGCACGCCTCTGGAAGAATTTTCAAAGCTTATCATGAACTCGCTGCGCATCGAGATCAGCTGGCCCCAGGTTCCGTGCTCCGACGAGTATACGCACGCCGACGTGATATACGCCTCGTCGTCAGCATCTTCGTCCTCGAAGCAGAAGACGAAGGCCACGCCGAAAGGGCCCCCGAGGCAGTCGCGGTGGTCGCACCCATCGGTCGCGCAGAAGACGGCATAGCCCGGCGGGAAGTAGATCTCGAACGCCGGGGGCACCGGTAGGCGCTGCTGGGCGCCCGTGATTGGCTCCCACACGAGGAGCTCCCAGGCGTCCTTGGAGCGGAAGAGGGCGCGGCCTTGGCGGCAGTCGATGGCCCGCCAGGAGCGCCAGTCCGGCGTGGCCAGGGAGAAGGAGGAGGCGGCGGTGGGGACGAAGTGGGGGATGCGCTCGTCGTCCCAGTCGTGGACGAAGCGGAAGGTACGACCGGGTCGTACGCAGGCAAACGTGAGACCACCGCGAGTGCCTGACATCTGGCAATCCGGTTGAGCATGAGAGAGAGAAGGGGCGTGGGGCCCGCCGGTTGCATGCATGTCTCCATCCGAGAGAATGGGCTTGGGCCCGCCCAGTTGCATGCATGTCATCTGCCTGCTGCGCGTCATATCACCGCCTGAATTCAATTATCACACCCCTACAACACATATTTGATTTAGTTGCAGATTACATCTCGTAGGAACATATTTTATACTACTACTTTTGTTTGAGTGTAAATTTTATATTTAATTGGTGTAAATTGCATTCGCAAAAAAAAAAAATTTGGTGTAAATTGGCTGTTCTTAAATTTTTTTGTTTTTCTGTATATTTTATTTGGTCCTCTTTGAAATATTCTAATTTGGCTTCCATAAAAATAATCTGGCTATTTTTTATTTTCTATGTTTAATATTTTTGTATTATTTGTTGTTTGTATGTTTTATTTGCTTTTTCTTCGAATTTCTTCCAATTTGCACTTCATATTAATTATCTAGTAATTTTTTTTATTTTTTTATTTGATTTTTGTAATTATTTGATATACTTTATTTGCATCGTTATATTAGATCGAGTGGTTATAGAAATCGAGTGTTCGCCTGGGATCTCTCACTCGATTATATTCTATATTCCTTTGTTGCAATAGAGTGTTTCCAGGGACCCGACACTCGTGTATCACATCCACATGAAACACCCGATCGGTGTGTAGACACGCCCTATTTTTATGTCACAACATCTATATCTACTAGAAGAACGCCCGTGCGTTGCAACGGGGCCACATTAATTTTAAGAGTTCAATATTAATATTCTCATACATATCAAGTGACATTGGCGACCTTTTTTACCATCAAATCCTCACACACACACAATCTCTCCCTCTCTCTTCCTCACTCTCTCTCCCCCTCTCCCTCTCTCTCTCTCTCTAACACACACACACATATCCATCTTATTGGGTACAGGACCATAATCCATCTATTTCACACACACACACGCTAGTGCATAACAATATGGATTATGTGTATTATATTTGCCACCATAACTGAGGGAATTAATTTCATGTAAATCGGCCAGCCACAGCTCCAAGAATACGGGGAGGAGGTGGCCCGGGTCGGCGTCGGCGCCATCCGGCGCGGGCCACGGGCCCGCTTCCAAGTGCGTCTGCGCGCCGGCCACCCACGCCGGGTTCTTCAAGTGCCGCTTCCACCGCACCAACTCCCAGGGCCACGGCCACGGCCAGGGCCAGGGAAGCCGCCCTTCTTCGCCCCCTTCACCGGCCGCGGCCAACGCGGTGCAGCGGCACCCGGCCTCGCCGTCCTCGTCCTCCGGCACCGTCGCGACCCAGTGACGCAGCCCAAGCATCGGCCTCGATAATCAAGAACGCTCGACAACGGAGAGGTAAGGGAAGATCATATACATGTCATAAGAAAGGGAGTTTATTTACTACTCCCTCGATGTATTATTTCCTTTGTTTGGAGATTGATTACCATCCGTGAGTTAAGGTAAGGTTAATGTGATTGAGCGATTTTTCTGAAAATCAATTAATGTGATTGAGTGATTTAAGGTAAGGTTAATTAATTTAGATTTGATGTTTAGAGATTGTTCGTGATTGATTCTACATTACTAAATATAACTTGCACCAGTATGGAAAGTTCTGATCTGTTCAGATTTCTTTCGTTGTGTGAGAGGGTGACGCGAAAATAAACCGATGAAGTGGGGGGAGGGGACGAAAAAAATCTACGAAAAAAAACCAGCGAAGGTGGGAGGAGGTACAAAAAAAAACCATGGGAGGTGGAACGAAAAAAAACCTGGAAGCGAGACTACCAACTGCTCCATTAGGAGTAGAGATACCAATATAAAAAGACCCAAAGGGGCAGATTCAATTAATCTCGACCATCAAATCATGTTAATCCAACGACCTAGACTGTTTCAATGTCGAGCGCTCAACACGTTTAGCGTGCAGTTAATTTCATGCCAAATATAGTGCTAATCACAAAATAACGCGCAAATAATATGCTACTTAATATCCGCATGCACTTAATATACTTCCTAATTAACGTGCATTGCACGTACACATTGACTAGTTGTGTTAAATATTTTAGCACCCAAATGGCTTTCTACAAAAAGGAAAAGTTAGATACAAAGTTGTAGATCTCTTTGATTCGTACAATTTTTGTATATATTAATCTCCATTCGATAAAAATGAAATGTAGTGTTTTTTTTGGCTACGTAGAAAAAGATTACATCGCAATTTACACCAATTAAATATAAAATTTACACTCAAACAAAAGTAGCAGCATAAAATATGTTCCTACGAGATGTAATCTGCAACTAAATCGAATATGTGTTGTAGGGGTGTGATAATTGAATTCAGGCGGTGATATAACACGCAACAGGCAGATGACATGCATGCAACTGGGCGGGCCCATGCCCATTCTCTCTCCGATGGAGACATGCATGCAACCGGCGGGCCCCACGCCCCTTCTCTCTCTCATGCTCAACCGGATTGCCAGATCTCTAAAAAAAACCGGATTGCCAGATGTCACGCGTTCGCGGTGGTCTCACGTTTGCCTGCGTACGACCTGGTCGTACCCGATTTTTTTTCCGAAGGAAGCCGAGCACGGGGGCTGCCCCGTGGCGCTCGTGGAGGCGACGTCGGAATCCAGGGCGGGTGGCGGTGTGGCTCCAGGCCTTGCAGATGAGGGAGGCGCGGAGGAGGCAGGCCGGGTCGTCGGGCGGGAGGCGGAGGAGGATCTCTTCGATGAGGTCGTTGGGGAGCGCCGGCGGCGAGGCGCACACGGTGGTTGCTAGGCGGCGCGATAGTGCTGCTCCCATGGTCCGTAGTTGCTTGGTCTGGACTCTGGCCGTCTCGGGGGGAATGGTGGAATGGTTCGGCCCGTTCAACCAGGTCGATGACATTGGGGATTTTGGATCCACTCCCTCTGTCCGAAAATACTTGTCGGGAATTGATGTATCTAGATGTATTTTAGTTCTAGATACATCAATTTTTATCTATTTCTCCCACAAGTATATTTAGACGGAGGGAGTAAAAACAAATCGCCAGTACAATTCCCTAAAAAAAAATCACCTCACCTCCGTATAGGACGAAACTAAAAACATGAGATTTTCTTATTTGAACAAACGAAAGCAAGGGACTTTGTTTACTGTTTTGCACAAAATTTGCTTCCAATATTATCTCAAAACAGGCTTTTGACTCGCTTTATATATAAAAAGCAACAATCGGACAAAGTACAAGGTCAAACGATATAGGTCGTGAGGTAGCCCTCTTACAAAGCATATATCGGGATGACAAGATCACGCAGAACACACGCAACTACGCTACCGAAAAAGAACACAGGAAAGACTGAGTGCTAGCGACGGCGGCAGCAACGACAACAACAATGGCACTAGCGGCAATGTCAAGGACGCCAACGGCAATGATGACAGCGCCAACGGTAACCACGGCACCAACGGCAACACTAACAACAATCCTGATGATGGTAGTGAACCTCGGAGCGAGTTAGTCCCCTCCGATGAGGATCCGCTTAATGAATCACTTGGCAGCCCGAACCACGGCGCGTTAAGGTTGAGATTGGTCTGTGCAGCCAAAAAAGATAACCAGCGAGAGGCGACGCCAATGTGAAGAAGCGCAATACCTCGTAGTTCACTGTGACGAACTCTTTCGAGCATAGGACGAGTTGAAAACCAAAAAGCAGCAGCTACAGACGTCCAGTAAAGTACCACCAAGCTGCGGCGGGAATTTGCTCGAGGATATGAATGCCGCGGCGGACCACAACGCATTCTAAGCGCCGGGGGCAAAAGACCTGCGCAAGAACACAAGGAGCCGGCCATCCCGTCATGACGGTCAGTGACATGATATCATGATATCGGTAAATACGCTCCCGATTAGCCGGAACGCCGAAGGCTTCGTAACAAGCCATCCGGCACCGTGGGTAGCACAAAACCAAGCTCTAGCTCATGCACCAAGGAGAAATGCCAGCCCCTCCCCCTGCCCGAGGATGAACCTCCTCGGACGATATACCAGCTCAAACACCGCCCAGAGACGTATGTTGAATATCTAGCTTGGAACGCTGGAACAGGAAGGGCAAAGAGAACCTAACTTATTCCAAATACGATGAGGATGACAGTTTCCACGATGCACATCACAATAGAAACGCTACCCGTGGTCGCAAAGAGACATCGGCAATGTACCCGGCTACCCGCCCTGCTTCTCAAATTGGGTGATGGCTCACGTCTTTCCGCCAGGTTTCAAGCTCGTAAACTGCAAAAAAAAAATGATGGACCAACGGATTCCTCTGTTTGGATCAATAATTATATCCTCGCAATCCACATGGACAATGACGACAATCTGCACGCATTAAGTGCCTACTGCTAATGCTAAAGGGTTCAGCTGGGTATGGCTACACACACTATCGACAGGATCGATCAACAGTTGGGCAGCCATGCAATCCGAATTCATGGCAAATTTCCAGGGCACATATGTTAAGCCCTCGAATGCCGATGATTTGGACTTGGTCGGAAAGAAGCCAGACGAGTCCGTACGTAAGTTTTGGACTCGTTTCCAGGAAAAGAAGACTGAGATCGTCGATTGCAGCACTGTTGTGGCCCTTGCGGCATTCAGAAACAATATCAACGACGAGTGGCTCTCTCGAGACTTCGGCCACTACAAGTCGAAGACCATGGCGGCACTCACAGTCATGATGATCAAATTCTGTGCCAGAGGGGACAACTGGCTCGCCAAGAAAAGGGGCTAGAGTGATGACCCGGGGACATTCGAGGTGCGTGATGAAAATGGGAAGCCACGATGCACTACCAGAAAAACAGGCGATGCCGACGGCCAAATATATGCCGACGGCCCCTGTCGGCATAGATAAGTGTATCCTGACGGCCCACCTCAAGCCGTCGGCGTAGATAAGCCGTCGGCATATATCCATCTATGCCGACGGGGGCCGTCGGCATAGGTCGGTCGTCAGCATAGCAAGAAATATGCCTACGGCGGCCGTCGGCATAGAGCGGCCGTCGGCATACCATGTGGGCCTGGCTACCCGGGCGGCGACGGCGGTTTGACGGCGTGACGCCTACGCCGACGGCTAACGGTGGCCGTCGGCATAGGTATGCGCACGTCATCGATCCGAGCCGCTCGTCGGTCCGTGGGGTGGCATATCTATGCCGACGGCCTTGCCGTCGGCATAGGCCTGGCCCATGGCCCTTGCCACGTCATCGATCCGCGCCCTACGCCACGTCATCGATCCATGGCTCTACCGTTCCGTGGCCGTAGCTATGCCGACGGGATTGCCGTAGGCATAGATTTCTAATAATATTTTAATATTTTATTTATTTTCTCTTTTTCCTTTTTATTTTTTTCCAAAACTAATTTGATTGACTTAAATGTGCCTTATGTACAGAAAACATATCTTGATTATATATATATCGATTGCCCCCCCCCACACGGGCCTTGCTTCCGTCGTGTCACGGAGAGGGGAGACCGGACGGGGTACCCGGGGGCTAGCAATGCCGCCAGGTGTTGCGGTGGGCCCTCCTACGCTTGTGGAAGCGTGGTGGCAGGCGCAGGCACCCGGCATGCGGCTCCGGGGTGTGCCCCCCCTCACGGGCATCGCTGCCGCCGTGTCCCGGAGGGGGGAAACGGCCACGTCGGGCCGACACGGAGGGAATCTTGGGGTCGGTTGGGCCGGGACGGTGTTGGGAGGTGTAGCTTTGGGCTGGGCTATGACAACCACGTGAAAAGGTCCAACGGTCAAACCCCGTCCTGCGAAAGTCAAAGGGCTAGATCCGGCGGTCGTTTGTGTCAGGGTTAAACGGGACGGGGTACCTGGGGGGTAGCAATGCCGCCAGGTGTTGCGGTGGGCCCTTCTACGCTTGTGGAAGCGTGGTGGCAGGCGCAGGCACCCGGCACGCGGCAACGGGGTGTACCCCCCTCACGGGCGTCGCTATCGCCGTGTCCCGAAGGGGGGAAACGGCCACGTCGGGCCAACACGAAGGGAATCTTCGTTATTCACAACATAAATGTGCCTTATCTAAACAAAAAAACATACCCCAATGGTATATCGATTGCCCCCCTCACGGACGTCGCTGCCGCCGTGTCACGGAGGAGGGAAACGGTCGACACGGAGGGAATCTGTTTAGAGGGGGAATCGGGGTGTAGCTATGCCACCGAAACATCGCACGGGTCGTGATGCATGTGTGAAAGTGTCGTGGCATGCGTAGACGCCCGTCTTGGGGCTCCGTGGTGTGGCCCCCCCTCCACGGAAGGCAGTGCCGCCGTCACTTGGAGGGGGGATGGTGCGGGTGCGGTGGAACCGGAGGGAATCTAGTGTTGGGTTGGGTCCAGACCGTGTTCGGGGATGTTGCTATGGGCGAAAGTCAAAGGGCTAGATCTACTGGTCAACTGGGATTCGGGGTGTGCCCCCCCTCACGGGCGTCGCTGCCGCCGTGACGGGCATCGCACCGGGTCCCGTACACACTGTAAACTACTAAAAAACTAAAAAAAATTGAATTTATAAAAAACACCGGCATCCATCATGGAAAACGGACTATCACCGTGAAACCTTCTGTGCCCGGGCACCGGGCCGGCTGCGCGGGCACTGAAAGTTTCACAGTAATAGTTCGTTTTCTTCATAGAAGTCTAATGAATACCGGAGCTTATAACGTATGGATTAGTGAACTATTTAAACAGGTCAAATTGCTTGTCCCTAGGCGAGGTGGGACTATTTTTTCAAAAAAAGTGGTTGCCATCTATGCCTACGGCCTTGCAGTCGGCATAGGCCTCCTATCTATGCCGACGGCCTGGCTGTCGGCATATGCCTCTTATCCACTCGCCGGCCCTGTCCCTGGCTGGTGGGGACCAAACCTATGCCGACGGTGTGGCCGTCGGCATAGTATGCCTTATCCCCTCGCGGCGCATCCCCTCCACTCGTTTCTATCCATTCGCTGCCACACCCCGCAACCCCCATCCTCCCAATCCGCCGCCGTCGACCCGCGCCACCGTCCATCCGCACCGCGTCGACCCCGCCCGCCCCGCCCCGGCCTCCCAACCCCACCCCGACCCCGCACCGCCGCCACCCCGGCCGGCCGCACCGTCCACCCCGCCCCCTGCAGCCGCCCTCCCACTCCGCCCCGACATCTGCCGCCGCCGCCTCCACACCCGCGCCGCTGCCGCCGCCACCGGACATCGCCCCAGCCACCTCCCGACCCCACCGCCGCCCCGTCCTCCCCCCGACCACGCGACGGCCGCCCCGACCACGGCGGGCCGCGGCTCCGGCTGGCACGCGTCCCTGCCCGACCAGCGCTGCCGGTAGAGGCGGCGGGCACCCTCCTCTACGGCCGACCCCGCCCCGCCCCGGCCTTCCCGTGCCTCACCCGCACTCCACCAGCCCTCCACCGCCAGCCCCTGCCTCGCCCCTCGGTGAGCTACCATTTTTTTAATCATTTTTTTTGCAATATTTTGCTACTGTTGGATGGATGAATGGATGCATGGATGGATGTTGGATGTTGTTAGGTTGTTAGGTTGATAGATGGATGAATGTTGTATGTGTCTTAGATGGATAGATGTTGTGATGTTGTTAGATTGATAGATGGATGAATGTTGTGATGTAGGTGAAATTCGAGACCCAAAATGAATTATCATAGTTAAAAAAGCAACTTGAGTCACTTAGTTTATAAAATAGCTAATGAAGTTTTTATTTTCATTTTGTGATGTTGTCAAATAGCTATGTGAGATGTGCTCCAAAACTGGTATAAGATGAGTGGTTATTTTATCATGATGATCTTGTTAAAAAAAATTGAAGGACAAAATTTGACAGTTGACGAAATATGATTTTTTTTCATAGTTTAAAGTGTCAATGCTTAATGTGAGGTGATGACCTAATTTTTTTTCACTCGGTGGAATTTGTAGGCTTTGTGGTGTTGCATTTCATCGGAGTGACCGTCATCCGACGCGTTGGTCCCTGAGCATCCCGCTGTTGTTCGACTCCTTCCCCTACAACCGAGGGTGAGCTACAAGTCCATCTCCTACATTTTTTCATGTCACTAGATTTCATTCTCAAGTAAGTCACGTAACCTAGGCGTGTCCCATCCAAAAGGGTTGCATCGATAAATATGCATTCAATTGCATATTTATCACCGCAGCTCTTTCGGATTGTCCAGCATTTTCCACGGACAGCCCGAGGATGTGTAGATTGGGTATGTTCTCCATGTTCTACCCCGTTCCGAGATAGGATTTCGGCGGCGCCTCCCCATTGTTCTCCGGAGCACATTCTCTCGGCTATTTGCCGAGACGTGTATCTGGAGAACAGCGGGGAGGTGCTGCCAAAATTTTGTCTCAGAACGGGGTAGAATGGAGAACGTACTCAATCTACACATCCTCGGGTGGGATTAGGACCCATCTTTACCTATTAGAGATGTAGGTGGATTCAACGCGGTAGAAAATGAAAATTTGATGTGATTAATTTAAGTGAATCCTTAATTATGTTGTGTGGCTTGCAAAAAAGCAGAGGATGGCAGATAATCAGTGGATGTACAGTGGTTTTATCCATCGGAATCGAGTAACATCAGAGTGGATCGCAAAAACCGATGTGTATTTGAAGGAGATATTCCGTCGTCCAATGAGAATTATCCCACCATGCCCCTGTGCGAGATGTGCCAGACGTCACCGTAGAAATCAGAAGGACATGACTGAGCACCTTCGCACGCACGGATATATGCCAAACTTTGACATGCCACCGATAAACATAGCCGAGCAGGACCGTGGTAGAGAGGAGGTGATGCAACAACGCATCGATGGATATGAGGACGACGGGGTCAGGGACATGCTAGATGATGTCATTATTGCAGAAACGGCAAATGCGACACCTTCAGAGAATGAACCAGAGGAGCCGGAGGCAACCGCAAAGGCCTTCTTGGAGGTCTTGGTCTCGTCGAAGAAACCTCTTTATGCGGGTGCGAAAATATCTCAGCTGGATGCCATCTCGCAACTGATTGCAGTCAAGGCTGAGTACGGCTGTAGCCAGAAATGCTTCGAAGCATTCCTGGGAGTATGGGCTAACAGCCTCCCTGAGGGTCATGAACTGCCGAAAAGCATGTACGCTACAAACAAAATCATGAAGGCACTCTCTATGGATTATGAGAAAATAGATGTTTGCCCGAAGAATTGCCTTTTGTTTAGGCACGAGTATGCGGATGACAAGTACTGTAGGGAGTGCGGTTCGTCTCGGTACATTGAGGTGGTCGATGAGGATGGTGAGAAAAAGTAGCTAGCCATCCCCATTAAGGTTCTTCGGTATCTCCATTGCATAGAAAGACTGCAGCGCCTTTTCATCACGGAGGAGTCTGCCAAAATGATGAAGTGGCACAAGGAAGGTATAAGGTACAATCCAAATAAAATCGTACATCCATCGGAAGGCGAAGCATGGAAGTCGTTCGATGAAGAATACCCCGAGGAAGCAGCCGAGGCTGGGAATGTCAGAATAGCCATATCAAGTGATGGGTTCAATCCATATGGTATGTCGTCCAATCCATACAGCTGCTGGCCCGTGTTTGTAATTCCGCTCAATCTCCCTCCCGGTGCCCTAATGCAACGCAAGACCATGTTCTTGTCGCTCATTATTCCGGGGCCTGAATACCCGGGGAAGCAATTGGGTGTGTTTATGCAGCCGCTAGTGGATGATTTGCACCATTCTTGGTACTTTCCGAGGTTGACATACGACCGGGATCTGCAGAGAAATTTCTTGATGAAAGTTTGGTTGCACTATTGCATGCATGACTTTCCCGGCTATGCTCTATTCTGCGGATGTTGTACAAGTGGAAAGATGCCATGCCTAGTGTGCACGCAGGCTCTGCGAATGATTTGGCTGAGTAAGGGTGGCAAGTATGTAGCCTTTGACCTGCACCGACAGTTCCTCCCTCCAGACCAACCAGACAGGGAAGACAAGAAGAACTTCACGAAAGGCAGGGTTGTTCATGAAGTAACCGAGATTCCAACATTTTCGGGGGCAGATGTTCTTGCTCAGCTAAAAGCTCTCAAGCCTAAAGTCAAAGGCAAAGCCAAAGCCAAAGGCTTCGAGGGATATGGTGAGACGCACAACTGGACTCACATTACCCCCTGCTCGCAGCTTCCCTATTTCAAGGACCTCAAACTTCCTTACAACATAGATGTGATGCACACCGAAAAGAATGTGGCAAAGTCCCTTTTTTGCACGATCCTCAACATTCGTGATAAGATGAAGTGTGACGTTAAAGCTAGAGCCGATCAACAGAGAATTTGTGATAGACCACGTCTAAACATGAAGCCTCCCACAGGCGGTCGAAAAAACTGGTTCAAGCCAGATGCTGACTTTGTCCTTAAAACGCCAGAAAAAAAGGAAGTACTTATCTGGCTGAAACACATTTTGAAGTTCACCGATGGTTATGCATCGAATATAAGTAAGGGAGTCAATCTTTCAACGGGCAAAGTGACCGGCCTGAAGAGTCATGACTACCATGTATGGATTGAGCGGATAATGCCGGTGATGGTTCGAGGCTATGTCCCCGAGCATGTCTGGCGAGTGCTTGCCGAGCTAAGCCATTTCTTCCGCACGCTCTGTGCTAAAGAAGTAAGTAAAGATGTGATTGAAAAATTGCATAAGAAGGCACCGGAGTTGATAGTCAAGCTAGAGAAGAT
The DNA here is from genome assembly GCA_011799875.1 of Thinopyrum elongatum. Taxonomy (NCBI): domain Eukaryota; kingdom Viridiplantae; phylum Streptophyta; class Magnoliopsida; order Poales; family Poaceae; genus Thinopyrum; species Thinopyrum elongatum. The sequence continues at coordinate 561,783,390 of CM022301.1, forward strand.
CTTTCTACCAGGCTTCTTTACTCCGATGACACATCTCATTCTGCACCTCGCGAACGAGGTATTGTTGGGGGGGGGGCCTGTGCAGAATCGCTGGCAGTACGGCCCTGAGAGACATAACAAGCATCTCCGACAGAAATGTGGAAACAAAGCTAAGATTGAAGCTTCCATAGCTGAGGCAGTTATCCTAGAGAAGGAGTCAGACCTCAGGACATCATACTATCCAGACCACGTTCCCCATCTGCATAACAAGGTGCCTCGATACAATATAGAAGAGTCCAAGTATCAACCCAGGCTCCATCTATTCAACGTGCAAGGTGGGAGGGCTGGGGCCTCGAAATCTTATAACATGCCACGACAAGAGTGGGAGGACCTCATGTTCTATATCTTGCACAACATCAAGGAAGTTGAGGAAGTGTGGATGAGGTAATACCAGTACACCATTCCTTTATGTCTTCCACATCATCATGTTCTATGTTCACTTAGTCCCGGTCTAACACCGCTTTTCTTCTTTTAGTGATTTCGTTCAAGAGGAATGGACGGGAATGAATCCTCCTACTGAGGCGGAGGCACTTACTCTTCTCCGTCATGGAAACCCTGGACGTAAAAATTTTGTTGCTTGGTTCATGGAGAAAGTAATTTTCCACATTCCCCTATTAAATACCTAGTTCAACATTTATTAGTTAACCAAACTAATGCACCCAGCAATTTCAATTATACTTGTAGGGAAAAGATCCGAACATATCTATGGATGATGAATTGAGATGGGTTTCCATGGGTTTTGACCCTGCCGCCATGACATGTAAAGTATGATGTGAATGGGTATCGCTTCCATACAGAGGAGCACCAGAACAGCCGGCCTGATCCCAAAACTATAAATACCGGAGTGTACACCCCCGGTCAAAATTCAGTAGACTACTACGGAAGGGTACAAAATATATACGAGATTAAATTCCGCAAGGGGCGCGAGACCCTAAGTCTGCCTGTGTTCAAATGCCGATGGTTCGATCCGCGGGAGGGGGTAAAACATACGCCTTACATTGGTTTGGTCGAAGTTAAACCATCAACCGTCTATGCCGGAGCCGATCTCTTCATTGCGGCTACCCAAGCTACACAAGTTTATTATCTGCCTTACCCATGCCAGAAAGAGTACCTAAAGGGTTGGGAAGTTGTGTTCAAGGTGTCGCCACATGGTAAGCTACCGAACCCGAATGAAGACGATTACTACAACATTAACCCCACGACATACGAGGGAGTGTTCTATCAAGAGCAACCTGATGATGATGATGTGGTTAGAAACGATGACGCTAGACCATTGGGTGATGATGATGTGGATCCAAATGACGATGATGCACGGAATGATGGTGAGACCATTGTCAATGAAAATGACATACTTATGCTAGAAAAGTTAAACGAAGACGTTGACGACGAGGAAGAGCCTCCACCTCCGTCAGACAACGAAGATGATATGATTGATAGTGATGATGAGACCGACCAAGAAAGAGGTTACAACAGTGACGATTCGTATGGGTTCTAGTAGATGTACGTTTCAAGTCTATTTTTTCTATAGTTTAGGAATATGCCTTTTTATGCTTTTTTATTAATGTTTTTATTATTCCTTATTATTATGCCTTTTCCTTCATTTTATTAATGTACTAATTGCTTATTCTCTTTTCAATGCAGGTTCGTGGAACATGGGCAAGGGGAAGGCCGACGGCGTGGGTTTCCTACGCAAGGTCGTCGGCCTGCCTAGTCAGAGTGGTCGAGCACGTAATCCTCCCCCCGGCTACTTGACGATGACTCCTCATAGGGAGGTCGAGGGAGAGGTGCCCCTAGAGGAGGAGGGGGCGGGGGGAGAGCCCCTAGAGGGCGAGGTGGTTGGGGGAGAGCCACTACAGGGGGTCGCGGCCAGAAAGAGCGCACCCTCACCGACTTAGGGGTGTTGTCTTTGAGGCCCTCCTCTAGTGAGGTACCCTCTGACGAGGAGGAGGAGGAGGAGGAGGAGGTTCGGGATGGGGCCGAGGAGGAGGTGGAGGAGGAGGTTGGGAAGGGCGGAGGAGGAGGAGGCAGGCGAGGAGGAGGGTGGTGGCGGGGATGATGGTGGTGGCGTGGAGGGGGTTGGCAACAAGGGGTGGTTGCGTGGTAACGCAAAGCTACCAAAGCAGATTCCTGCTAGTGAGGAGCAGAAGTGGCTCATTGAGCCCACGGCGAAAGAGTAAGTGCCACTTTATAAGAATTTCATTCTTTTGCTTGTCACATGCTCATTCCGGTAGTTATTTATTTTGCTTGTCACATGCTAATATTTCATTCTTTTGCAGCAACTGGATTTATCCTATAGGGGCCCGTATTCCCAACGGCCTCATCACCATCTTGCTGAAGTTACACTGGCCGGGGCTGTACTGTCCGGATCCAGTCAGGCACCCGGACCGTCGGGTTTTGGCCACGAGCTGGGACCACTGGGAAGCAGCACTCCACGCGGACCATGAGACCCATGCCAAGGCCGTGATCACTACTTTCTGGGTGAGTTCTCTTCAGAAGCACAAGTCCATTCTGGTTTCATGAATGATTTAACTCATGGCTTCTTCCATTCTTGTTTCATGCATGATTGTAGAAATTCTATCGAGTTCTTCCAGAGCACCAGGCCAGAGCCGACCAGATCGGGCTGCGCCAAGCCAAGAAGAAGGCCCGCCAGCTCCAGTACGAGGTGCGCTGGGTGGCCATCTCGACATACTATCACGACGTTCTTGGTGTGAAGATGACCAAGGAAGAAGCGCGGAGGATGGGCATTACCTTGGAGAGGCACGAGTACTTGGCGGTAAGTATAAAAGATTTTTCATTCCGATGTTTGTGGTACATTTCACCGTTTCGTGTTGACATGCCATTATGCTTTTATTATGTAGGTGTGTCCAAATTGGTGTTATGGAAAAGACGAGTCCTGGGCGACATTGGTGGATCTTTGGTGTGATAAGGATGGAGCCTGGGCAGCTACGAGCATCAAAAACAAGGCTAACCGAGGGAAGGAGGGAGTACATGCTCAGGGAAACCGAAACCACTTTCTCCACAAGACACTTAATGTATGACTAACCTCATTAAACATTCTTCTTCTTCTATTTACCGTCACTTTCTTATGTATGACTAACCTCTGTTTGGTGGTGCAGGAGGAGAAACTGAAGCGGCCGCTCTCACACATGCAGGCGTGGGAGATCGCCCATACGCGGAAGGACTCCAAGCCTGGCAAGCCCAAGTACTACGGCAAGACCGTGCAGAAGAAGAAGGCCTACTCCGAAGGGTATCTGAGGTTACATCCTGACACACCTGACCCCATTGCGGCGGATCTGGACGAGAGGGTGGTGGTGGGCATGGGGCCCAAGGAGCACGGTCGGGACGCGGTTCTGGATGCTGTGATCACTCCTACTATCTCCTACACACAGCTCCGTCGGATCGACCCGAGCCTGAGCCAGCGCACGAGCACGCCCATGACCAGTGCGCAGTCACAGTCCCTCTTTCAGGAGCGGTAATCTGTAAGTATTTTCCCTCTTATCTTCATTGCTCACTTTATATTCCGCATTTAGTAGTTTTATGAGTTCCATCATGTCATACCGTAGGCCTACATGGAGTACACACGCCAGGAGACCATGGCGTGGCACGAGAGCCTTTTTGCATTCCATGAGCAGAACAATCGCATGATGCAGCACGCTCTTCAGGAAATGGCGGCCGGCAGGGTTCCTCAATTGCAACCAGCACCATCTCCTCCACCACAACCAAGGCTGCTTACCTTTGAGGAGTTTCTGGCATAGAACGCTGGCCCCTCGCTGGTTAGTTCATCCCCAATCTATTCACCCAAAGCATATCGTTTATTCAACACAGTCATATATCCCGTTAACATGTCTTTTCAACATCCAGGGAACCGGTGGATCGTCTACCGTTGGTGGTGGTCTTCGCAGCACTCCCGAGTCACGGAGCCCGATCACTCCAATCCACGGAGGTGGAGGCGGAGGCGGAGGCGGTGGCGGTCTTGGCAGTGGCGCTGCCGCTAGCAGTGACGACCTGGGCTTCGGCGGACTTGGCGGTGACGACCTCCGCGGTGCTCGACGTCCAGGCGCTTAAGCCTTTGGGTGACTTGTGGCGGTCTTGGTGGTGATGATACTTATATGCTTGTGATGTTACTTATTGTTGTTTGTGATATTCTTATATGCTTGGTGGTGATGATACTTATATGTTTATGGTTTGCGATGCTTCTTATGTTGTGTGATGATGCATTTGTTGTGTGATGCTGCTCCTTATTGTTATGTGATGCATATATTGCTGTATGATTCTTATATATGCTCTATATATTCAAATGAATTGAGCTAAAAAGAAACAGGAAAAAGAAAAAAACAGACAGAAACTATGCCGACGGCCTAGCCGTCGGCATAGATATGGCGTGAGCTCCCAGTGGCTGCCATGTGGCAGCTATGCCGACGGTCTAGCCGTCGGCATAGTTGTAAAGTACGCCGATGGCTAGGCCGTCGGCATAGCAGCCACGTGGCAGTCACTGGGCATTCTTGGGGCAGGGCTATGCCGACGGCTGAGCCGTCGGCATAGATTTAAACTACGCCGACGGCTCAGCCGTCGGCATAGCCCTGCCCCAGGAGGTACAGCTGCGCGCCACGTGGCACATATATGCCGACGGCCAAGCCGTCAGCATACATGTGCCACGTGCTGCGCAGCTGTTGGTCTGCACTTGACGGCGGCCACCGTTAGGCGGGGACGTTGCCGACGGCCGAGGCCGTCGGCATAGATGTACGGACACCGTCGGGATAGGATCTATGCCGACGGCCTTTCTATGCCGACGGCCTCCCGGGCTACGCCGACGGATATGTTGCCGACGGCCCTATGCCGACGGGGGCCGTCGGCATAGGCCTGTCCCGACGGGAATCAGGGCTATGCCGACGGCCATGGCCGTCGGCATAGGGGGCGATTCTGGTAGTGATGCAAACGTAAAAACAAAGCGCCAAAATAGAAATAGCAGTGATGCCGAAGACAGCAAAGTCAACGTCGGGTTTAGTAATCAAAGCCAAGGTGGCAAGGCTAAGAAGAAACCATTCCAGGGAAGGAAGGATGGCAGTGGCTTGTTAAGATAGGTCTAGCGTGTCGTGTACACGTACCTTGTACGTATGTAATTCTATATGCTGATTGTTATATATAGAAAGACGTGGAGAGGCTTTGCCCCATGGGAAACCCTAAAAACCTATTCTCCCAAACTTGGTATTAGAGCCTACCCTAGCCGCCACCGCCTCTCCTCCCGCCGCCGCCACTGCCGCCGCTGCAGTTTTCTCGCGGCTGCCGCGATGTCCACCGCGCCGGCAGCCACGATGCCCCCCTCCTCCGCGCTCATGCTCTCCACCCTCTCCGTGCCCACACCGGTCGCCCCGGTCATCGCCCCACCCTCCGCGTCAGCTCCCACCCCCGTCCTTCCGCCCATCGTGGTCTCGCTCGACCGCAGCAACTTCATGTTGTGGAGGGCCCTTGCCCTTCCCAACTTCGCCGGAGTTCGCCTCCACGGCTTCCTTGACGGCTCAGCCAGGGCGCCGGCGCCGACCGTGACGACCGGCACCGGCGAGGCCGCCCGCACCGTGTCCAACCCTGAGTACGAGCAGTGGTGGACGCTGGATCAGAAGGTCCTCGGGCATCTCCTCGGATCGATGAACGTGGAGATCTCCGCGCAGCTCATCGGCTGCAAGACGGCGGCCGCCGCCTGGGCGGCCGTGCACACCATGTTCGCCGCCGAGAACAGCGCCGGCGTGCGTAACCTCCGGCCCCAGATCCAGGCGCTGTGGAAGGGAGATCGCCACGCCGGCGAGTATATGCAGAAGGTCAAGGCCCTCGCTGATTCGATGGCCGCCGCCGGCTCTCCCCTTCGCGATGATGAGATCATTGACTACATGCTGACCGGGCTCGGCTCGGCGTTTAACCCCATTGCTGCTTCGATGAACTTCGCGGGCGTGCCCATCACGTTCCCCGCATTCTACTCCAGTGTCCTTCATTACGGGGCCCTTCAGCAGCAGCAATCGGAGCTTGAGGATTGGCAGTCCTTCGCCAATGCCGCGTCCCGGCCGGTCTACCACAACACCTCCGGCCGCGCGCCCGACTCTAGACGCCCGAGTTGTGGCCGTCCCTCCTCCGGCTCCCTCCCGCCAGGCTCAGGCGGCTACGGCTCCAGCCAGGGCAGCGCCCCTGGCCGCAACAACAACAACGGCGGCAACAGCCGCAACGGAGGAGGCAACGGAGGCGGTAACGGGGGCGGCCGCAATCGGCACTGACGTCCCCGGTGCCAGATATGCAAGAATTGGGGTCACGAGGCGAGCGACTGTCGCAGCCGCTATGATCATGACCACCGTGCCGCCAACTCCGCGTCCACATCCTCCTCCCATGAGCCGCCACACTGGATCCTGGACACCGGTGCGACGGACCACCTGACGAATGATCTCGATCGTCTACACTTCCACGAGCGCTATGGCGGGAAGGATCAAGTGCAACTGGCAAATGGTGCAGGTTTGTCTATTTCGCATATTGGTCATTCCACTATACCCGGTTCATCTCTTCGTTTACGCAATATTCTTCGTCTAACACATATTCATCAACATCTCCTATCCGTTTATCGTCTCGTCCTTGACAATGATGTTTTTGTGGAATTTCACCGTTTCTTTTTCCTTGTTAAGGACACGGCCACGAAGAAAATCCTTCTTCACGGTAGATGTCATGGCGGACTCTACCCCATCCCGTTTAGTCGCGCATCATCCTCCTCCAACCGCCAAGCGTCTCTCAGCGTCAAGACCACCCCGTCCCAGTGGCACCAACATTTCGGTCATCCCTCGAATAATATTGTTCAAAACATTGTTAGGAATAATGATTTAGTGTGTTCTTCTGAACGCCAGACTTCCGTGTGTGATGCTTGTCAGCGTGCTAAAAGTCGACAATTTCCTTATAATTTATCTCATCATGTTTCCACTATGCCTCTTGAGTTAATTCATTCATATGTTTGGGGGCCTGCTATTGCCTCTTCCGGAGGCTATAAGTATTATGTGAGCTTTGTCGACGATTATTCTCGCTTCTCTTGGATTTATCTCCTTAAGCACAAGTCTGACGTTGAGCAAGTGTTTTATGCTTTTTAGGCTCATGTTGAGCGTCTTCTCCACACTAAAATCATAGCCGTTCAGTCGGACTGGGGTGGTGAGTACCACCGACTGCACCGTTATTTTCATCGCACTGGGATCTCTCATCGTGTGTCTTGCCCGCACACCTCTCAGCAAAACGGGATTGCTGAACGCAAACACCGTCATCTTGTAGAAACAGGTCTTGCCTTACTGGCTCATTCTTCTCTCCCATTGCGTTTTTGGGATGAAGCGTTTCTTACTGCATGCTACCTCATTAATCGCATGCCCACACCTGTTCTTCAACAAGATACACCCATATATCGTCTTCTTAAGGTGCAACCCGATTACAAGTTTCTTCGCACTTTTGGGTGCGCCTGCTGGCCCAGTTTGCGCAAATATAACGCACACAAGCTTGCTTTCCGTTCCACCATGTGTGTTTTCTTGGGCTATAGTCCGATGCATAAGGGATACAAGTGTCTTGATCATTCCACGGGACGTATCTACATCTCTCGTGATGTTGTTTTCGACGAGTCTATTTTTCCTTATGCCACTCCTGGGGTCACCGTTGCGGTCTCTTCTTTGGCTGATGTTCTCTCTTTTCCTCCCACTGAACCGGCTACGGGTGACCATATGCGCAAATATGACTTGTCCTATTTGTCTACTAACGCGCCTGTTTCAGGCCTTATTGCTCCTATGCAGGAACCTTCGGCTGCTCCATCCCCGGCGATCGACGTGCATGGCGCATGCACGCCCTCTACCCGCCGTCCCCACATGGCCGCCACGCCGACCCCCCTGGCGATCAACGTGCATGGGACATGCACGTCCCCCGGCCCCTCGGCTGCCTCGTCGCCCGACCCGGCCGGCCCGTCAGCTGCCGCCTCGCCCGGCTCGACCGACCCGTCCTCGGCCCCGGCCGCTTCGCCCGGCCCCTCGGCGGTCTCCTCGCCGCACGCTAACACACCGTCGCCTACCACGGTGATCGAGGATGCTGCTCCACCATCGCCGCCGTAGCTCGCGTCGCCTTCTGTCGAGGGCAGTCCTGCCCCCTCGACCGCGACGCCTCCAGCTGCTCCTGCACACACCATGGTTACGCGCACCCACGATCATACTCGCCATGCCCTTGTCCCTACTGATGGGACCATCCGCTATGATCCCCGTCGTCGCGCGTTTCATGCGGTGCCAGTCTCTCATCGTGATGCTCTCCGTGAGACTGCCTGGCGTACCGCGATGATTGATGAGCTTGCTGCTCTTCACCACAACAAGACTTGGGTTCTTGTGCCTCGACCGCGCGGAGTCAATGTTGTTGGGAGCAAGTGGATCTTCAAGACCAAGCACCGTCCAGATGGCTCTGTTGATAAGTACAAAGCTCGACTGGTAGCTCGTGGTTTCACTCAGCAGCTTGGCATTGACTATGGTGATACGTTCAGTCCGGTTGTCAAGCCGGCCACCGTTCGACTGGTTCTTGCCCTGGCTGTGTCTCGCGGTTGGAGTCTTCGGCAGATTGATGTCAGCAACGCTTTCCTTCATGGGTATCTCTCCGAGGACGTCTATATGCAGCAGCCCCCTGGCTTTGAGGATGCTCGTTTTCCCTCGCATGTGTGCAAGCTACAGCGCGCTCTCTATGGACTCAAACAGTCCCCTCGTGCATGGTATGCTCGGCTCAGTGCCCGTCTTCTCGAGCTGGGTTTCGTCTCCTCCAAAGCAGATACATCTCTGTTTTTCTTCCGCTATCAGGATGTTCAGATCTATATGCTTGTCTATGTGGATGATATTGTCATTGCCGGATCTTCTCCACGTGCTGTTGAAGGTCTTGTTCACTCCCTTGCGGCCAGCTTTCCTATCAAGGACCTCGGGCCGTTGGAGTACTTTCTTGGTCTGGAAGCGTCATACAATTCAGGGGGGATGACAGTGACTCAACGGAAGTATGCCTTGGATCTGTTGCACTGTGTGAGTATGGAGAATTGTAAGCCTACTTCCACACCGCTGTCTACTTCTGATCAGCTTGCATGAGTGTCTGGACAGCCTCTCAGTACCGATGATTCTTTCCGGTATCGCAGTGTTGTTGGTGGACTGCAGTATTTAACACTCACTCGTCCGGATATTTCGTTCGCAGTAAACAAGGTGTGCCAGTTTCTCTCACAGCCCACTGATGTTCATTGGGAAGCGGTTAAGCAGATTTTGCGCTATGTGAAAGGAACATTGCACACAGGGCTGAAGTTTCGCAAGGCTGTCTCTACTAGCATTAGTATCTTCACTGATGCAGATTGGGCAGGATGTCCGGACGATCATCGATCAACTGGAGGTTTTGCCATCTTTGTTGGACCGAACCTCATTTCCTGGAGTTCGAAGAAACAACCGACAGTGTCGAGATCCAGCACAGAGGCCGAGTACAAAGCCTTGGCGAATGGAGCTGCTGAAGCCATCTGGGTAGAGTCACTACTCAAAGAGCTTGGAGTGTCTCAGCAGCGAGTTCCGGTTCTATGGTGTGATAACTTAGGGGCCACATATCTGACTGCCAACCCAGTTTTCCATGCGCGTACCAAGCACATTGAGATTGATTTCCATTTTGTGCGCGAGCGTGTTGCCTCTGGAGCTCTTGAGGTCAGGTTCATTTCTTCTAACGATCAGCTGGCTGATGTGTTTACTAAACCAGCCACCCGACAGATGCTAGACCGTTTTAGTACCAATCTAAACCTTGTACAGAGTAGAAGTTCAGATTGAGGGGGAGTGTTAAGATAGGTCTAGCGTGTCGTGTACACGTACCTTGTACGTATGTAATTATATATGCTAATTGTTATATATAGAAAGACATGGAGAGGCTTTGCCCCACGGGAAACCCTAAAAACCTATTCTCCCAAACTTGGCTGACAGCTAAACAAAATCTCCACTAGAACATATCTGGCATCTGAGTTAGATTGATCGAGATCAACCTACTAAGTAAATGGATCCACCTAGTCCATTTGTCACTAGCTAAAGCTCTGCGAAATTGAATATTCAATGGGCAAACCCCCAAAACACAGGCCACCAAGGCCTCCTTCCTAAAAGCAAGAGCGTAAAGGGTTGGGTATTGAAGAGCTAATTGAGTGTCACCCAACCCTGCATCTTCCTAGAAACTCGTCAATTGGCCATTAGCAACCGTAAAGGAACCTCTCTTAAAGAAGGAAGACTTGACCTTCATCAAGCCCTTTCAAAAGGGCGGATCATTAGGCTTCGCATCAACTTGGGATATCGTTTTGGTATACAAGTATGGTTGTGCAACAACTCTTACCAAAAGCCTTCCTCTTTAAGCAACACACACAAGAACTGGTCATGTGATTCTCAAAAAAACGAAAAACAAGAACTAGTCATGTTGAAGCATGTGATGTGAATTCTGTGCGGTGACCCCTGTCGGTACAACTGTGCAAGGGTAGTGTCAGGATGAAGGATGAACTCACCCATCTTGCAAGGAAATGCCCTGCCAGTGCATCTGGCATCTGTGCAGGAGGTTGATTTGATAACAGACAAGTGCTCATGTATTAATTTTCCTTTAGACAACACTATGGATCCACAGTGTACAATACAATTGCAGGTGGAGGGGGTAAACAAAGTAGAGCCAGATTATACAAATGCAAGAGAAAAAATCATAGAGAAATGCAAGATTATACACCGGTTTTCAGTACTTTATGGCTGGGACATATCCATGCCAGGTTCACCAAGTATTTGTTTCTTTTGATCATGAGATAAACACAGCTGAAAAAATATAAGGAACAGTTCGTGCTATCTTCTGTGACCAGACAAAGAATCACTCTCGTTAACAACACCAGACAAATGCAGCTGAAAAGTGAGGCTAATGGTTTGCGCTATTTTCTCAGCCGACAAATAATTACCTACGATATAGTTTGCAAAGAACAGACACCATCCATACAGCTAAAGATGTCACATTGTAGTGACAACTACCTACATTAACAACAAACCATGGTAAAAGAAAGAGAAATTGCAGTTCCTTGCTATTTTCTGTATCATGCGTTCTCACATGGGTTTGGTGTTTACAATATGGTTAGAATTCAAACCATTTTCACTTGAATTTTACAATACAATACATAAATAACTAAAGCTTAATTCTTGAAGTCTACTTTATCAAAATCGACAATAAACTTTGGATTCATTCTGTGTCAATTTTCCTTTTAGTAACTTTGTTATGTTCTTTTTTTTTTTTTTTTGAGAATGACGAGCCCCGATGTTATACAGGAGAGTGATTACAATCAAACAACCAGACCTCCTGTACCCTATTTGGTACAGCTCCAATCATTTGGAAATCACCATGCTCTCTTGCCTCAGCTGCCAGAACATGGGCTAGCTTATTTCTTTCTCTGCTGATCCAGTTAACTTTGCATGACTCAAAAAGACTCATGAGCCTTCGTATATCACTGATAATTGGGAACCACTTGGACTGGTTGTTTGCCTGCGGGGAAACTTCCTTGGCTAGTATGCTGCAATCAGTTTCAATGATTAAATGCCCATTAAAACGAGTGGATAGAGCCTTTAGGCCTTCACGCACGGCACACGCTTCCGCTTCAGTTACGTCCGTGCAAACTCCGGTATTCTGACCAAGAGAGACAAACACTCTTCCCTGATGGTCCCTAGTCACAGCCCCGGCATAGCTCTGGCCCGAGTCTGCGTGAAAGGATGCATCTGCATTCAGTTTAGCACTGGCCTCTGGGGGAGCAATCCACCGATTGCCTGCATCATTATACAGCTTCACTACGGTATCCGTTCTCCCTCCCACCTGCACTTTACCTTTCTCGTTTACTGTGTCGACAGTGCAGTTTCTAATTTCCTCCTCATACTTGGTCAAGAAGGACACTGACCTAGAGATGGATTCCTTCCCATCCCCATGCACACAGTTCTCGCGTAAGAACCAAGCTCTCCACAGTAGCAACAAAACTTTATTCCTCATATCAGCATTGCATGAATCAAGTAGCATCTGCAGCCAATCACAGCTGGTGTTTCTAAATGCAGATTCTTCCAGCAAGGGCCACACTACTCTCATGGCAGATCTCAAGGCTTTGCTCTTCGTGCATTCCACCACACTATGGAACTCCTCCTCTTCTGCATTTCCGCATATGTTACAGGTGCTATCCAGTTCCAGTGTACGCCTAAACTTATTCTTCTTGGTGGCAAGAGTGTTTGTCGCGACTCTCCACGCAAAGATTTTTATCTTCTCCGGGACAGCCGCCTTCCAAATAAGATCCCATATGCTCCTGTTATTGCTGCTCCCTGAAGAGGACGAGTTGGCTAGCCCACGCGATGGTAGGTCCATAGCTAATTTGTAAGCGCTGCGCACTGAAAACATCCCAGTTTTCTCATAGTTCCATGCCAAGAGGTCATCTGTTGGGTTGGTCGGCAATTTGATTTTGCATATCTCGTCTGCATCAAACTTTGTAAATATCCGGTAGACTAGCTCAGTATTCTACTCATTTGAACCTTGTGCTAGGAGTTGATTGACCCATCTTAGCCTGGTTCTGGTAGTGAAATTAGCTACTCTGAGCCCCTCATTCCTTGGGATCCAATTATCCCTCGTAATCTGAATGCTTCTGCCATTTCCCACACGCCAAATAAGGCCTTTCTTCAAGAGTTCCAGCCCAAACTCAATCCCTCTCCAAGATGGCGATGCATCAGAGGCGAAAACTGTATCGAGGAGCTCACCATGGGGAAAGTATTTGGATTTAAGGACTCTTGCCCAGAGACTATTTGGATTTTGTAGCAGTCTCCATGCTCTCTAGCCCAGAGACTTTGTTATGTTCTCTTCTACTTTTATTTGGATTCAATAGGATATCTATTTCTTTGATGATTTACATTGATCGCAAGGGCATAAAATTGGGGTAACAACAATGGTTAATGCCTCGTTTCTCGTCATTTTGTTTACCCATGTTCATTTCGTTTCATTCTATATTGCATGTTTCTTTGCTTTTGTTGTACAATGCCTTAATCGAAGCATTTCGTTGCTAAAGGTTATTCAAAATGTATATTTTGTGATGTTCTTCTTTTCGGTCGCAATTCAATCGCTGGCTTTAAGAAATAGAGCAACAAGTGAAAAATAATTCAAGAAGAAGTCGACTGAAATAGTTATACACCCATCTGATGAAGAAGATGACGATAAAGTGTGATGGCAAACAACGCAAGACCTAAAGTGCGCATTAATGACGCGTTTAGCAGTCTGCATCAACTCCAACCAGGCTCGCTGGATGTAACTTTTTCGGTTTTGGGTTGTTTGATTGTGTGCAAACACTGTTGGGCATGCATGACACACTACTTAAAGCACCTCTGGGTCTGGCTTTGGGAGAACGCTCAAATCGATCGTTTTTCCAGAGTTAGTCCTGAGAGATGCAGCTCGAGCGCACCTAGTGGCTCTGGTGGAGCGAGTCTGTAGGTGGGTTCGCACATGTTTTGTTCCACACACCTCCCTAATTACCTTCACATAATCCCTTCTAATCTACACGACGGATGCTTCGATTCGAAAAAATCTTTACACGAAAAAGATGCACATCAACATTCTGGTTCCATTCAGACGATTGGTTCCTAATTTCATGGACTATATCTTGAATTTCGTGCTAATTCGGAGGTTTGTAGACGAATTTCGAAAAAATCATCGCACCCATGCGACCATTTGAAATTACCTTTGACCACTAGCTTCATCTCGCTGTTTCACATGACTCTCGTGTTGCATATTTTCTGTTTTGATGATCGTAGACGAGTTGATCTACGCCTCCCTAATGATTGTACAAACGTGTTTGAGCGTCAGTCGGCTGAAAAATGATTCGCGCCCAGTCGGTTTCGTGACCATTGTACGAGCATCTGAGGGCTGCCACACCTTCTTCTACCTCTAGCTGGCCCTTCTCTTCTTCCTTAAACACCCCGTTTCCGCGTGAGGTAAGTTAGCCACGTGGATAAGATGTGAGATTAATCATCTGTGCATATGTTGCAAACAACAACATGTTGCATCTGAGAAGAAAATGCCTGTAACCAAATAATTGTGTGTGTGTTTCTTCTCAGCCTGGCTGAGGAGGATTCAAGCTGCCAAACTATCTACACAACATGGTTTTTACCCGGTATTCACTTAGCGAGGCCCTATTCAGCTAGGCCCATCGGAGACGTGAAAATTTTGCAGGCTACCAAACAAGCCATAAGCACCCCTACCCATTTGTATTCGTAAACCATCTAGCTCCACCCTCTACTGCCCTAAATAAGTTCCAATAAGTCTATTGTGTATTTTCGTTCATCTTCCTTTGTATGCCGCTGAATTCCACAATTTACCTAAAGGTCGGCGTGAATAATAACATATTAAGCTATAACAACGGGTCGTCACACGAGTGCACGCTGAGCCTCCACACGGTTAGTTGGTAATTATGCCATGCAAGGATAATAGGTTTTCTAGACGATTCTGAGGACTATTCAGTTAACAAATTGTTGAATTGCTTCTTTATGTCTAAAATTGTTGAACTACTTAGTAGTTGAATTGCGCGGCGGGGGAGGGGGGGGTCTCTTTTCTTGAATGATTATGTACATTAGATTATATACACGTGTATTGCATAACTATTTTCAGTGGATACGAGGAAGAAGGCATGGAAGACAAGGGGGCAGAGGAGTCGTGCGCCTGCCATCTCCTAGCACTACCCGATCACCAAGTCCATGTCTACTGTGAGCACACTGCCACCACAAACATGACATGCAACATCACCTGCAACGTTTGAATGGTCTCACAAGAGGGGGGGGGGGGGGGGGGTATAATATAATACTTACGTAGCATTGCAGCGACATATAATATATTACGTACCCAGTCTAGGGCGGCTAGGGTGTCCATTGCAGCGAGCCTAGGGGTCCGACATGGTAGAAAACAAGGGTTGCATTGTAACCGAGACGCAGGATGTCGATGTTGATTTGTACTCGCAAAATCATCTTGAGGTACCTGCACGGTGAACATTTATTAAAAAAAAATAAGTAAGGTAATTTTCTGAATTATGCAGAATATATTTTGGCGAAATATAAACAAATGTTAAAAAAAGGGAAAGCAGAATGGGCCAGCCCAATAGAGGTCAAAAAATGTTCTCATTGTTTTTAGAGGGTGGAGGGGGGGGGGGGGGCAATTGTCTCCTCTCTTTTCTTGAATAATTATTTACATTAGATTATTTACACGTGTATTGCATAACTATTTTCGGTGGATGCGGGGAAGAAGGCTTGGAACATGAGGGAGCAGAGGAGGCGCGCGCCTACCATCTCCCTGCACTACCCCATCACCTTGTCCATGTCTATAGGGAGCACACCGCCGCCGCAAACATGACGTGCAACATCACCTGCAATATTTGAATCGTCTCACAAGGGGGCGGATATAATATAATACGTACGTAGCATTGCAATGACGTATAATATAATATGTACCCAGTCTACGGTGGCATTGCAGTGAGCCTGGGGTTCCGACATGGTAGAAAACAAGGGCTGCATCGTAACCGTGACGGACGATGTCGACGATGATTTGTACTGGCAAAATCATCTTGAGGTACTTGCACGTTGAACATTTATAAGAAAAATAAGTAAGGTAATTTCTGAAATATGCAGAATATATTTTGACGAAATATAAACAACTGTAAAAAAAGTAGAATGGGCCAGCCCAATAGAGATCGAAAAAAATACAAAAGAAGGGATGTGTAGGACTCGATCTTGCAACCACCAGGCCGCCAACGGCTAATAAATAAAGGCCTAGCAAGCTTTTCTCAAAAGAAAGAAAAACCAGGCCGCCAACGAACATTGAGAAAGTTTGTGATTAAAAAGCCACACGAACCTTTAAGAAATAACGGCAGCAGCAGATCCGAATGGTATTTGATTTTTTTCCAAAACACTTCATGAACAATTAACGGCAGTGGCAGATCCAAAATAATTATTTTTAGTTCCGAACAATTTTTGACAAACATGACATTTTTTTAAAATGTGAACAATGTTTGAATATATACATAAAAGGGATTTTTTTTAATTTATGAAAAAATCAAGAAAACCATGCGAACATTGTTTTGGAATTTCTAAACATTTTTTTAAAAATAAAAATAAACTTTGAAAAGAAAAAAGGAAAAGGAAAAAGATAAAAGAAAGAACTAAAAAACCAAAAAAATCTCCCAAAAACCGGGTCAGGAACCTTCTAGAGGTTTCCCAAAACTAGGTTGCTACTGAACTAATAAAAAGAAAAAGAAAATTGCAATCTTCTCCTCCGGATGTTCTATCTATCTATACGTAACACGGAGTATTAAAAGAAGGATTGTTTCTCCACTTTTTTTGCCTATCAAAATGTGTTTCGTACGTCCTTTTTATAGTACTAGCAAAAACACCCGTGTGTTGCAACGGGTGAAAATCAATATCACATGCCCCTAGCCATTTCGCAACTTATCCTCTTCTCCGCCCTTGTCTAAGATAGTTGTGATGTCATAATGCACCTAAATGTGATGAATCCCAAGATGATGAGCTGATCCACCACATAACACACTAATCTGTGTAGGCTAGCATTGACTGACAAGAGCATGTGGAATCGTTAGCATACATGGATATCATTGGTAGCTAACGACCAGCATATGAGAATGTTAAAAATATCACTCTAAGGCTGGCTCCAACGCAAGAGCTTTTAAAATCATGAGCAAATTAAGATGCACAATCATCCGGCGCTAGCAGCTACATTGTGTATACATTTTTTTAGTGTCCGACTCCAGATTATGTGTCGATGCCAGCAAAGTAGCCGGGACGATGCGAAAACTGCTAGGATTTTATCCATAGCGCCCATATTGTACATGCCCTAACCAAGTTTCAGGTGGCAAAAATACTTTTAATTATCTTAAAGAGACATGAGATGGCTTCTTTGAACTCTTCTTGATCATCTACGTCCATATGGCAGGGAGCCTACGAAAGCTCACAAGCAAAAGAGCAATCGCGGCGAGGCAACATATGTTTGTTCCATTGCGGAAATCTTATTGTGGAGATGAAGAAGCAACGTACGTTGGTTTGTTCCGTTGAAAATTGAGCGTAATCAAAATAGAGTTGCTCAACACCGCTTGTTGCTTGCACCGGTTCCAAGCAGTGTATCTAAGTTTGTATTAGGCTGGTCATAGTGGAGAGTAATTTAGACTAGTAACATGCATATGTTACTTATCTATGTTACTATTTTCATAGTGGGTAGTGCTACAGGTGTGATAACATAGATGTCTTCATTTATTACATTGTACACTCATTTTGCATTGGGAAGCGCTATATGATGGTAACATATTATGTTACTCTATTTGACTCTCTCCTCATTAACTACTTGCCATATCATCTTTTTTGCTTATGTGACATCTATGTTACTACTTATGTTACTCCCACTATAACCAGCCTTAGCATACTACTCCTGTAACACTATTAAATTTACCCAATGCATGGAAAAATATGTTTGCTGGCAATTGATGCAAGCAAGCAGCTGGTCGACACAACCGATGATGGCACTGGCCGCAGCATTGATGACTTGAACAAGACGTCAAGGAAGTGGAAAAAATGAACATTCACATGCATAAGAATAAGCACTTCAAGGGCATACAGTAACACGTACCAAGAGTAGATAGAGTGTTTTTTCTCTCCTTCCTTCTTAAACAAAGCGGCAAAAATGTCAATAGGCTACAGGAATTATACCGCACCCACCAAAAGTCTGCCTACGTGAACCAGACAGGTCATTGTGGTCTCTAGAAGCTGGTTGTAGCACTTATATGTTTTTAGTTGACATTTTGGTCTACTATACTAGGGGTTGGGGCGTCACTTTATGGCGCCTCTTGAGAGGAATCTGGGCGGTGCCAGGTTGGCAAGCACCCATTCTACTTGCTTTCTTGCTACCTTGGCAACACATGGACATTGCAACGATGTTGTGGCCCTTGCGGCATTCAAAAACAATATCAACGACGAGTGGCTCTCTTGAGACTTCGGCCACTACAAGTCGAAGACCATGTCGGCACTCACGGTCATGATGACCAAATTCTATGCCAGAGGGGACAACTGGCTCGCCAAGAAAAGGGGCCAGAGCGGCGACCCGGGGACATCCGAGGCGCCTGATGAAAACGGGAAGCCACGACGCAAACGTAAAAACAAGCGCCAAAACAGAAATAGCAGTGATGCTGAGGACGACAAAGTCAATGTCGGGTTTGGTAATCAAAGCCAAGGTGGCGGGGCTAAGAAAAAGCCATTCCAGGGAAGGAAGGATGGCAGTGGCTCACAGCTAAACAAAATCTCCACTAGAACATATCTGGCATCTGAGTTACATTTATCGAGATCAACCTGTTGGAAATATGCCCTAGAGGCAATAATAAAGTGGTTATTATTATATTTCCTTAATCATGATAAAGGTTTATTATTCATGCTATAATTGTATTGATTGAAAACTTAAATACATGTGTGAATACATAAGCAAATACCAAGTCCCTAGTAAGCCTCTACTAGACTAGCTCGTTGATCAAAAGATGGTTAAGGTTTTCTAACCATAGACATGAGTTGTCATTTGATAACGGGATCACATCATTAGGAGAATGATGTGATGGACAAGACCCATCCGTTAGCTTAGCATAAGATCGCTCAATTTATTGCTACTGCTTTCTTAATGTCAAATACATATTCCTTCGACCATGAGATCATGCAACTCCCGGATACCGGAGGAATACCTGGTGTGCTATCAAACGTCACTGCGTAACTGGGTGATCATAAAGGTGCTCTACAGGTATCTCCGAAGGTGTATGTTGAGTTGGCGTGAATCGAGGTTGGGATTTGTCACACCGTATGACGGAGAGGTATCTCTGGGCCCTCTCGGTAATACAGCATCACAAGAAGCTTGCAAGCAAAGTGACTAAGGAGTTAGTTACAAGATGATGTATTACGGAACGAGTAAAGAGACTTGCTGATAATGAGATTGAACTAGGTATGGAGATACCAACGATCGAATCTTGGGCAAGTAACATACCGACAGACAAAGGAAACTACGCATGTTGTCATAAAAGTTCGACCGATAAAGATCTTCGTAGAATATGTAGGAACCAATATGGGCATCCAGGTCCCGCTATTGGTTATTGACTGGAGAAGCGTCTCGGTCATGTCTACATCATTCTCGAACCCGTAGGGTCCGCCCGCTTAACGTTTGTTGACGATATAGTATTATATGAGTTATGTATGTTGGTGATCGAATGTTGTTCGGAGTCCCAGATGAGATCAGGGACATGACGAGGAGCTCCGGAATGGTCCGGAGGTAAAGATTGATATATAGGATGATATGGTTGAGCCAAGGGGTAAAGCTCACGAGGCTTTAGGTCGGTGCATAAAGGAGTTGTATGGAAGGCAGGGGTTAGACGCCAGGGTTCATGACGTCTACCCATGGGATAGACGCCGGAGTCCGTGGCGTCTACGTAAACGCCGGGAACCGTGGCGTTTAGCCTTGAAGTCCGAGACGCACTCATCTTTGCGTTCCAAACCGGCTTTGGGGAGGCCTCCTCTCCAAGTAACGACCCCAGGGCTCAACATATAAATAAAGGAGCAGGGCTAGCCCCTAGAACACAAGTTTTTGAGCCTCCTCTAGTTCGTCCTAGTTGACTAATTAGAGCTAGCCCTATCTACCTCTAATCCTGATAATTAGAAGCCTAGTGTGGTTCTAATCTCCTCCCTCTAGTTCACCACCACCGTCACCACGCCATTGTGCTGCCGGAACTCATCTACTACTTCGCCCCTCTTGCTGGATCAAGAAGGCGAGGATGTCATTGAGCTGAACGTGTGCTGAACACGAAGGTGCCGTATGTTCGGTGCTTGATCGCAACGGATCGTGAAGGAGTACGACTACATCAACCGCGTTGATAAACGCTTCCGCTTAGCGATCTACAAGGGTATGTAGATGCTCTCCCCCTCTCGTAGCTATACATCTCCATGGATAGATCTTGCGTGTGCGTAGAATTTTTTTTGTTTTTCATGCAATGTTCCCCAACAGTGGCATCAGAGCCAAGTCTATGCGTAGATGATATGCACGAGTAGAACACAAAGAAGTTGTGGGCGGTGATGTTCATATTGCTTCCCACCAATGTCTTATTTTGATTCCGCGGCATTGTGGGATGAAGCGGCTCGGACCAACCTTACATGCCCATGTACATGAGATCTATTCCACCGACTGACATGCAACTTGTTTTGCATAAAGGTGGCTGGCGGGTGTCTGTTTCTCCCACTTTAGTTGAATCTAATTTAACTACGACGGTCCTTGCAGAAGGTTAAATAGCAGCTTGATAATCACCGTTTTGGTTTTGCGTAGGTAAGAACGGTTCTTGCTAGTTGCCCGTAGCAGCCACGTAAAACATGCAACAACAAAGTAGAGGACGTCTAACTTGTTTTTGTAGGCCATGTTGTGATATGATATGGTCAAGATGTGATATGATATATGTTGATGTATGAGATGATCATGTTTTGTAATAAGTTCACGACTTGTATGTCGATGAGTACGACAACAGGCAGGAGCCTTAGGGTTGTCTTTAATTATTGTATGACCTGCGTGTCAATCACTAAGCGCCATGTAATTACGTTACTTTATCGTTATGCGTTAGCAATAGTTGTAGAAGCAATAGTTGGCGAGAGGACCTCGATGCAATGATGGGAATCAAAGTGATGTGCCAGTGACGATGGAGATCATGCCGTTGCTTTGGAGATGGAGATCAAAAGCACAAGATGATGATGGCCATATCATGTCACATATTTTGATTGCATGTGATGTTTATCCTTTATGCATCTTATTTTGCTTAGAACGACGGTAGCATTATAAGATGATCCCTTCACTTAATTTCAAGATAAAAGTGTTCTCCCCAAGTATGCATCATTGCTAAAGTTCGTCGTTTCGAAGCACCTCGTGATGATCGGGTGTGATAGACTCTACGTTCACATACAACGGGTGTAAGGCAGTTTTGCACATGCAGAATACTTGGGTTAAACTTGACGAGACTAGCATGTACAGACATGGTCTCGGAACACTGGAGACCGAAAGGGCGAACGTGAGTCATATAGTAGATATGATCAACATAGAGATGTTCACCATTGAAGACTACCCCATCTCACGTGATGATCGGACATGGGTTAGTTGATTTGGATCATGTATCACTTAGACAACTTGAGGGATATTGATTTAAGTGGGAGTTCATTAGTAATTTGATTATTTGAACTAAAATTTATCATGAACTTAGTCCTAATAGTTTTTGCAAATCTATGTTGTAAATCTATGGCCCGTGCTACCGTTCCCTTGAATTTTAATGCGTTCCTAGAGAAAGCTAAGTTGAAAGATGATGGGAGCAACTACACGGACTGGGTCCATAACTTGAGGAGTATCCTCCTTGCTGCACAGAAGAATTATGTCCTTGATGCACCGCTAGGTGATAGACCTGCTGCAGGAGCTGATGCAGACGTTATGAACGTCTGGTAGGCTCGATCTGATGACTACTCGATAGTTCAGTGTGCCATCTTTACGGCTTGGAACCAGGACTTCAAAAACGGTTTGAACGCCACGGAGCATATGAGATGTTCCAAGAGCTGAAGTTGATATTTCAAGCTAATGCCCGGGTTGAGGGATATGAAGTCTCCAACAAGTTCTTTAGCTGTAAGATGGAGGAGAATAGTCTGTCAGTGAACACATACTCAAAATGTCTGGGTACCACAACCACTTGACTCAGCTGGGAATTGATCTTCTAGTTGAGAGTGTTATTGACAGAGTTCTTCAGTCACTGCCACCAAGCTACAAAGGCTTCGTGATGAACTATAATATGAAAGGGATGACGAAAACGATTCCCGAGCTCTTCGCAATGCTGAAATCGGCGGAGGTAGAAATCAAGAAAGAGCATCAAGTGTTGATGGTTAACAAGACCACCAGTTTTAAGAAAAAGGGCAAGGGAAAAAAAGGGAACTTCAAGAAGAATGGCAAGCAAGTTGCCGCTCCCGTGAAGAAGCCCAAAGCTGGACCCAAGCCTAAAACTGAGTGCTTCTACTGCAAAGGAAATGGTCACTGGAAGTTGAACTGCCCCAAATACTTGGCAGATAAGAATGATGGCAAAGTGAACAAAGGTATATTTGATATACATGTTATTGATGTGTTCCTTACTAATGCTCGTAGTAGCGCATGGGTATTTGATACTGGTTCTATTGCTCGTATTTGTAACTCGAAACAGGAGCTGCGGAATAAATGAAGATTGGCTAAGGACGAGGTGACGATGTGTGTCAAAAATGGTTCCAAGGTTGATGTGATCGCCATCGGCACGCTACCTCTACATCTGCCTTTGGGATTAGTTTTAGACCTCAATAATTGTTATTTGGTTCCAGCATTGAGCATGAACATTATATCTGGATCTTGTTTATTCTGATATGGTTATTCATTTAAGTCAGAGAATAATGGTTGTTCTATTTATATGAATAATATCTTTTATGGACATGCACCTTTGATGAATGGTCTATTCTTGTTGAATCTCGATCGTAGTGATACACATATTCATAATATTGATGCCAAAAGATGCAAAGTTGGTAATGAAAGTGCAACATACTTGTGGCACTGCCGTTTAGGTCATATTGGTGTAAAGCGCATGAAGAAACTCCATGCGGATGGGCTTTTGGAATCACTTGATTATGAATCATTTGATACTTGTGAACCATGCCTCATGGGTAAGATGACTAAAACTCCGTTCTCCGGAACAATGGAGCGAGCTAATGACTTATTGAAAATAATACATACCGATGTATGCGGTCCGATGAGTGTTGAAGCACGCGGCGGGTATCATTATTTTCTGACCTTCATAGATGATTTGAGTATGTATGGATATATCTACTTGATGAAACACAAGTCTGAAACATTTGAAAAGTTCAAAGAATTTCAGAGTGAAGTGGAGAATCATCGTAACAAGAAAATAAAGTTTCTACGATCTGATCGTGGAGGTGAATATTTGAGTTACGAGTTTGGCCTTCATTTAAGACAATGTGGAATTGTTTCACAACTCACGCCACCTGGAACACCACAGCGTAATGGTGTGTTCGAACGTTGTAACCGTACTTTATTAGATATGGTGTGTTCTATGATGTCTCTTACCGATTTGCCTTTATCATTTTGGGGTTTTGCATTAGAGACAGCCGCATTCATGTTAAATAGGGCACCATCTAAATCCGTTGAGGCGACACCGCATGAACTATGGTTTGGAAAGAAATCTAAGATATCGTTTCTTAAAGTTTGGGGATGCGACGCTTGTGTCAAAAGGCTTCAGCCTGATAAGCTTGAACCCAAAGCGGAGAAGTATGTCTTCATAGGATACCCTAAAGAAACTATTGGGTATACCTTCTACCACAGATCTGAAGGCAAGATCTTTGTTGCTAAGAATGGGTCATTTCTAGAGAAGGAGTTTCTCTTGAAAGAAGTGAGTGGGAGGAAAGTAGAACTCGATGAGGTAATTGTACCTTCTTGATAACCCACAAGTATAGGGGATCGCAATAGTTTTCGAGGGTAGAGTATTCAACCCGAATTTATTGATTCAACACAAGGGGAGCCAAAGAATATTCCCGAGTATTAGCAGCTGAGTTGTCAATTCAACCACACCTGGAAGACTTAATATCTGTAGCAAAGTATTTAGTAGCAAAGTAGTATGGAAGTAACGATAACGGTGACAAAAGTAATAGTAGCAGTTTCATAGTGATTGTAATAGTAGCAACGGCAAAGTAACTTAGCAAAGATCAATATGTGAAAAGCTCATAGGTAACAGATCAGTGATGGATAATTATGTTAGATGGCATTCATCATGCAACAGTAATAACCTAGAGTGACACAAAACTAGCTCCAATTCATCAATATAATGTAGGCATGTATTCTGTATATAGTCATACGTGCTTATGGAAAAGAACTTGCATGACATCTTTTGTCCTACCCTCCCGTGGCAGCGGGGTCCTAATGGAAACTAAGGGATATTAAGGCCTCCTTTTAATAGAGAACCGTACCAAAGCATTAGCACTTAGTGAATACATGAACTCCTCAGACTACGGTAATCACCGGAAAGAATCCCAATTATTGTCAGCTTGGAGTATGCGGATCATAACTCATAGTAGGTGTCTACAACTTGCAAGATAGGATCAAGAACACAAATATATTCATGAAAACATAATAGGTTCAGATCTGAAATCATGGCACTCGGGCCCTAGTGACAAGCATTAAGCATAGCAAAGTCATAGCAACATCAATCTCAGAACATAGTGGATACTAGGGATCAAACCCTAACAAAACTAACTCGATTACATAATAAATCTCATCCAACCCATCACCGTCCAGTAAGCCTACGATGGAATTACTCACTCCCGGCGGTGAGCATCATGAAATTGGTGATGGAGGAAGGTTGGTGATGATGATGACGACGAATCCCCCACTCCGGAGCCCCGAACGGACTCCAGATCAGCCCTCGCAATTAAGAACAGGAGATGGCGGCAGCTCCGTATCGTAAAACACGATGAATCCTTCTCTCTGATTTTTGTCTCCGCGAATAGGTACTTATAGAGTTGGAATTAGGGTCGGAGGAGCTCCAGGGGGCCCACAAGCCTGTAGGGCGCGACCCAGGGGGGGTGGGCGCGCCCCCAGGGCTTGTGGCCTCTGGGTGGCCCCCCTCTGGTTGATTCTTGCGCCAATATTTTTTATATATTCCAAGAATATTCTCCATAAATTTTCAGGTCAATCCGAGAACTTTTATTTCTGCACAAAAATAACACCATGGCAATTCTGCTAAAAACAGCGTCAGTCCGGGTTAGTTCCATTCAAATCATGCAAATTAGAGTCCAAAACAAGGGCAAAAGAGTTTGGAAAAGTAGATACGATGGAGACGTATCAACTCCCCCAAGCTTAACCCATTGCTTGTCCTCAAGCAATTCAGTTGACAAACTGAAAGTGACAAAGAAAAACTTTTACAAACTCTGTTTGATCTTGTTGTTGCAAATATGTATAGCCAGCATTCAAGGTTTCAGCGAAGATTATGAACTAACCATATTCACAATAACATTTAGGTCTCACATTTACTCATATCAATGGCATAATCAACGAGGAAGCAATAATAATAAATCTCAGATGACAACACTTTTTCAAAACAATGATGATATGATATGACAAAATGGTATCTCGCTAGCCCTTTCTGAGACCGCAAAACATAAATGCAGAGCACCCCTGAAGATCAAGGACTGACTAGACATTATAATTCATGGCAAAATAGATCCAGTCACACTCATACTCAATATCAATTAATAACAAAGCATACAAATGACAGTGGTGCTCTCTAACTGGTGCCTTTTATAAGAGGATGATGACTCGGCAATAAAAGTAAATAGATAGGCCCTTCGCAGAGGGAAGCAGGGATTTGCAGAGGTGCCAGAGCTCGAGCTTTTAAAACAGAGATGAATATAATTTTGAGCGGTATGCTTTCATTGTCAACATAACAACCAAGAGATCTCGGTATCTTCCATGCTAGATACATTATGTGCGGTTCCCAAACAGAATGGTAAAGTTTTTACTCCCCCTCCACCAACAATCACACTCCACGGCTAGCCGAATCCACGGGTGCCATCCATACCAACAACAGTCCTGGGGGAGTTTTGTTTGATAATTATATTTTGATTTGATTTCGAGCATGGAACGGGGCATCCCGATTACCAGCCACTTTCTCGTGAATGACAAGTGAATAAACACTCATCGTGAGAATAACCCACCTAGCATGGAAGATACTGATAGCCCCCAGTCACTACATGAGCGATTCGGGCATACAAAATAGATTATTATTTGAAGGTTTAGAGTTTGGCACATGCAAATTTACTTGGAACGGCAGGTAAATACCGCATATAGGTAGGTATGGTGGACTCATATGGAACAACTTTGGTTTAAGGAAGTGGATGCACAAGCAGTATTCCCGCTTAGTACAAGTGAAGGCTAGCAAAAGATTGAGGAGCGACCAACTAGAGAGCGACAACGGTCATAAACATGCATTGAGATTAACCAACATTGAGTGCAAGCAAGAGTAGGATATAAATCACCATGAACATAAATATCGTGGAGGCTATGTTGTTTTTGTTACAACTACATGCGTGAACATGTGCCAAATCAAGCCACTTAAATCATTCAAAGAAGGATACCATCCTATCATACTACATCATAACCATTTTAATTTGCATGTTGGCACACAAGACAAACCATTATACACTCCTGGCTAATTAAGCATGGCATGAGTAACTATAATCTCTAATTATCATTGCAAACATGTTTCATTCATAATGGGTTGAATCAAGAACGATGAGCTAATCATATTTACAAAAACAAAATAGGTCGAGTTCGTACCAGCTTTTCTCCATCTCAATCATTTCATCATATATCGTCATTATTGCCTTTCACTTGCATGACCGAATGGTGTGAATAATAATAAGAGTGCACGTGCATTGGACGAAGCTGGAATCTGCAAACATTTATTCAAAGGAGAAGACAAGGTAATATGGGCTCTTTGTTAGATCAACAATAATGCATATGAGAGCCACTCAATATTTTCATCGTGGTCTTCTCCTTACGACCCAAAGAAAAAGAAAAGAATTTCAAAGAAACACACTGAAATATTTTTAGAGTTTTTGTTTTTCTAAAGAAAGTAAAACGAGAACGAGAAAAACTATTTACACGGGAAAGCTCCCAACAAACAAAAGAAGAACAAGGAATCTTTTTGGTTTTTCTTTTAATACTACTACTAAATAAACTAGAAAGAAAAACTAAAAAGAAGCGAGAACTAATTTTTTTGAATTTTATCAAAGTTTTTCAAACACACAAGAAGAAAGCGAAAAAAAGAAATAAACTAGCATGGATAATACAATGAAAAAGTATGAACACCGACAACTGAAATGAGTGTGTGAACATGAATGTAATGTCGGTGAGAAATACGTACTGCCCCAAGCTTAGGCTTTTGGCCTAAGTTGGTCTAGGGCCACGGCTGGCCTGGATAGTATCCAAAATCGTAGTTGGGGTTGTACTGAGCTGCGGCCGCCACTGCCTGAAGGGCTGCAGCGTGGAAACGAGCGTCCTCCCCCTCTCTCTCATACTCGTCTGCCTCCTCTCTGGTTATGAAGTATCTCCGTTTTTTCCTGAAAGTTAAAGAAGGCAGGAGCGGGAAGCGTAATATAGAAGACGCGCTCCCTGTCAAAGATTAGTCGGTACAAGAGGGCTTGTTCGCTCCTCTCAAGAAACTGGTAATGAACCATAGCATCATTATCAAGATAAGCGGGTGGTAACTCAACGTCATTTTCTCTTATGGGTACCCCAATATAATTATAGCTAACCGGGTGGCATAAATCCCACCAAAGAAATCTCCATCTTTAGCATTATTATGTAACCGCCTTGCAACAATGGCCCCCAAGTTAAATCGTTTATCACCCATTACCGCACACTTGAGGACACTAAGATCTGATGCACAAAGGTGGCTATGATTATGTTTACCATTAATGCATCTACCTATAAAGAGAGCAAAATAATGTATAGCAGGAAAATGAATGCTCCCTATAGTAGCTTGTGTTACATTTCTAGTTTCTCCCCGGGTGATACTAGCAAGGAACTCAGAACAATCAATTTTACGAGGCTCACTATTAATGCCCCATTGTGGGATTTTGCATGCATCATTAAAATCTTCAAGGTCCATGGTATATGATTTATTATAAAGATCAAATAAAACAGAATGAGTATTGAGCTAGGATGTAAACTTAAATTTTCGCACAAATGAATCAGTGAGGTGATAGTACTGCCGACACATATCTGACACGAAGTCTTCAAGGCCAGCATTTTGCACGTATGCGTCAAATTCCTCCTTAAAACTAGCATGAACCATGAAATGATCCGACGGCCATTCACAAGGCTGCACTAGAGCTTCCCTCGGTGGTTCAAGGTCTGGCTCACGTATTGCAACTCTTGGGGCCTTCTTCGTCAAGGAACCCCCTTGGTAAATCCTCCTAAACATTTTTCTTCCTCTGAAAAATTTCTGAAATTTTTAGTGACTCAAAATAAAAGTGAACAAAACTCAACCAAATTGATAGCAACTACTCCCACAAGTGTCTAGAGGATATATCATGCATCAAAACTACTTTGGACCATATAAATTTGACATGCAAGCTCAATGTAACATCCCAAAATTTTAATTTTGGAATGTTATATTAAATGAATAACTTTGATTGTTTGGTTGATGTTGAGTGATCGATTGTGTGAAATTGAGTGAAATTTGAAACTTTTTGAAAGATGAATGAGAGGGAATGAAATGACTTTCCCAGACTTTCCCTTTACCTTTTGGATCTCAATGAATTAAAATTCATTTCATCACAAAACCCTAGAGTGAAGATGATATGACTTCTTCCATTCAAAGAAATGAAAAGGGGTTTGAAAATATTTGAATTCCATCTGAAAATATTTCAAATTCAAAACTTTATGCAACTCAATGATTTTCATGAGAGAAGATAAAATGACTTCTTCAAATTATATGAAATATGAGTTGGAAGTTAAAAGAATCAAATTGAAAGTCATTTGAAAGTATTTTGAAACCCACTTTCAATTTGGAGTTATTTGGTTTTTATTCAAATTATTTTTATCCAAAAACTAACATATATGTAAAATAGGGTAAAATGATTACCTACAGTAGAAAAGTGGAGAAAAATAAATTTAAAATAATTTTGGTATTTTAAAGATGATTTCTATTGGGTTTTATTGCAACAGTAGCACTCTTTGCTTTATTTGAATTTTTCTAGATCTTATTGGAACTTGAAAAATAGTGCATGTTTTAGGAAATATTTTTCTGAATTTTTTGATATATAATATGCCTATGTAAAAGTTTTATTTATTTTCTTCTATTTTGGTTTTCCTTCCTGCTTTTAATTGAAAATAAACTCCCAAGGCCTCTGGCCCACTAGCAGGCCGCCCCACTAGGCCCAGCCGCGCCCCTCCCTTTCCATTTTCATTTCCTGGACAGCCCAGGTCCCCTTTCCTTTTATTTCTTTTCCTTTCTTTCTTCTTCTCCACGTACGCGTACACAACACACTCCTGCCGCCGCCGCCGCGCCCGATCTTCATGGGAACCCTACCCCGAGTCCGCCCCTTCCCCAAGCCTCATGTCCTATATAATCCCTCTCCCTTCCTCTCGCGATCCCCTTCAGAAACCCTCACAAAATCCTCTCACGTCCGCCGCCATCTTCAAACCGATCTCGCAGCAGCCGCCGCCGTTCACCGCCACGCCCAGCCACCGTTGAGCCACCCCCTGCCTCCAACCCTCGTCATCCGAAACCCCTCTCATTCCCGCACCTTGCTGACATCTCTATGTTGCCCAGGAAGCACCGGAGCCACCGCCTCGAGCTCCCAACACCGCCGGAGTTCACGGAGTTCACCTCGACACTACGCTCGACTCCGACATCCCCTCGCCTCACCATCCACAGAAAATCGGACGCCCTCGACCTTCCGCATCACCTGGACATCCTCGCCGACGCCGCCGACGACCGGAGCCCCGCCGCCCACTGGTCTCTTCTTCCCTGCCACGCCCGTTCCTTCTCTGTAAGCGAGCGCTTCCCTTTTCATTTTTTTTTCTTTCTTTGATCGAACTGTTATGTTAGATTAGATCGGTTTACTTCGGTTAGTCTCCGGTTTAGATTGTTTGGTTTTTTTTTACGGTCTGGTTCTAGTCGGTTTAGCAGAATGGTTTTTTTTTATATAAGCGGCCGCGCGCTGTTAGTTAGTTTCGGCCGAGCGCAGAATACTTACAGATCGCACCCGTTTCAGCCCAGTAGCGCCCGTTGTTTTTTTTTTGTTATTTCCGTTCTGTTTTTAAAACAGAAAAGTTTCAATCTTGAAAAACCTGTTTCTCTTAGGTTATTTAATATTTTTAGTTGATTATTTTTTTTCCTAGTTTGAAAATTTTCTATAGTTTCAGTATAAAATAGTTTCGGCCATGTTTTAGTTTTTAAAAATTGTTTATATGGGTTTTACTCAGATTAGTAATTCTGCTATAAAATGAGCTAGGATTAATTTTTTTTAGTGATTCTTTTTGCCACTACTTTGTTTTGACCTTGCCTAGCATTAGGACTAATTTGGGTATTTTTAGATTTTATTAAAATTAGTTTTTCATGAAAACAACACTGCTTTAGATTCTTTAACTTTGCTGATGTTTTCTGTTGTTTTATTTACTTTAAAAAAAATTCTGTTGTTTTATTTTTAGTCAGATTAGTTCTTGTAGAGTTAGAAGGTGAAGTTTTATTTACAGAAAAGAAAATATTTTTTTTTCTCTTACTAATTTGTTTTAGGCATAAGTAGAGTTTTAAAATAGCTTTTTATATGTTTCTTGCACTAAAAGTTATCAAAAATTCTTTCTGTTTTTTTATAAAAACTTATTTTTTCTTTTTTCTTTTTTGTTAATTTATTATTTAGTATTTTATTGCTGTTTAGCCTAATTAGATCAAAAACTATTTTGTGTTGGTTGTAGTAAAACTCTATAGTTTTCCTTGAAATTTTCTTTGGATTTCTATTGGGATTTCTTTGTTGCTTTTATTTGTTGATTTTATTATGAGTGTTAGAATTTGCGTTCTAGTATGTTTGCTGATATGAATGCTATGAATGTTTAATTTAGATTTACATCGGAGTGACGGATAGTATCAAGTTATTTTCAAAAGCGTTGATATCTTCACCAAGTAACACCAGGCAAGTTCACTTTGACCATGTTATTCATACCCATGTTTTTATTGCATTTAGTGTCACCATTCATGATCCCTCCAGTAGTGTTATTGACTTCTTGTAGTTGAGTAGAATGCATGAGGTAGGAACCCATCTCCCTGTTATCAAGCCCAGGACGTTATGTAGTTTAAATGCTACGCTATAGTAGACGGGGTTGGTATGAGTGCTCGGGAGTGGTGTGAGTATGAAGGACCCCCTACGTCAATGGCGACAAATTCATGATGGCATCAGCAAGGACTGCATCTTCAGGACTTCAAGACCTCAAGATTTCGAGACTCGAGACAAGAATACAATACACACTACTGGGTGAAGGACGGATTTGATGGGCACCCTGGAGCAACCAGTGGATGGCCGGGATGCATGGAGAAGCGCCATGACATCTTGCGGAAAGCTTCACCCAGACTCAAAGAGACGGAAGAATACTTCATGCCCGGAAGCTTACCTATGCAACCACAAGTCACTATGGGCTCTGGCTTGGTTGACCCTAGTGGTGACTCTGGCTGGGACGGTGCTAGCAGATGTAGAACTACGGTAGGATTGGATGAGCACCGGACAGTGGTCAGAGGAACTCTTCGGAAGACCATGTTTTGGATCTTGTTCTCAAACACCCTGAAGTGCGAGAACGTAAAAAGAGGGATCGAATCTTGCGGGTAAAGTGTACAAACCTCTGCAGAGGGTTAAAAACCTAATCAATTAGCCGTGTCCCCGGTTACGGACAACTTGAGCCTCTGGACTTGGATCTATCTCGGAACTCTCAACACCGGACTGATAACTTAATTGTGGGCAACTTATGATGATTTGGTCAATGAGACATCGGTTGGCGGAACCATGTCATGATAGAAAACTCCGTAGTATAGACTCCTGATATTCCTTTGATGTAGGGAAAATAAAACCAGCTTTTACGCAAACAAAATTCAGATACAGAGCCACAAAGCCATATTGCATATAGTATAGTTTATCATCTGTTTTTCTTACAGTGATCTTGCCGGTACATTCAATATACTGACCTACACGGCTGCAACGTCTCATGTTGCAGATATTTTTCTTCCGACGGGTAAGGGTTACGGTCTACACTCAACTTGCCGATGGCATTGATGGGACTCCACACCCGATTGTTTGTTTCCGCTGAGACTTACGAGGTATATATCTGTTTTATGTTATTTATACATGTGGTTGCACTTTGATATATACATTGATGTACTGTGTGTGCCAGCATACTGATCCAGGGATGGCACGGATACACAGAGGCTTGACCGTTTGAGGTCGGGTCGCTACACTCAAGAACAAGGTCACCACAGCAGCAATATATAAAGCACTAAAACAAAAACTAATTGGACCATTGGAGGAGTCACATACCGAAGATCAATCCCCCAAAACAGTTTTGCGAATGGAGCTTTGAGCAAGGAGATCGAAGATGGCAGCAAAATGAGCTAGAACACGGGTTTGAGCAATGGTGGGATTTTTTCTGGAGGAAGACGAAGTGGATGGGTGCTGGAATAAGTGAGGGGGACCCACGTGGGACCCACAAGCCACCTAGGCGCGCCCAGGGGGTGGGCGCGCCCTGTGGGCTTGTGGCCCACTGGTGCTGCCCCCTGGTGTGTTTTCAGTGCCAGAAACTCTTAAATAATCTATAAAAAAACATACTAAGTTTTCAGGGCATTTGGAGAACTTTTATTTTCGGGACATTTTTTATTGCACGGATAATTTAGAAAATAGACAAATAATAGTATTTTTTTCTTTATTTATTCTAAATAACAGAAAGTAAAAAGTGGGTACAGAAAGTTGTGTTTACTAAATTCATCCATCTCATGCCTACCAAAAGGAATCCATTAACAAGGTTGATCAAGTCTTATTAACAAACTTCTTTCGAATGACACGAAACTGGAGAATCTTCGTATAACACTAGGTTACCTCACCGGGGATATGCATGTCCCCAACAATAAGAATATCATATTTCTTTTTGACAGTAGGAATAGGGAATTCAAAACCTCCAATAGCAATAGTTGAGATTTTTCCAATAGAATTGATGCTATTAACTTGAGGTTGTTTCTTCGGAAAGTGTACCGTATGCTCGTTACCATTAACATGAAAAGTGACATTGCCCTTGTTGCAATCAATAACAGCCCCTGCAGTATTCAAAAAGGGTCTACCAAGGATGATCGACATACTGTCATCCTCGGGTATATCAAGAATAACAAAGTCCGTTAAAATAGTAGCATTTGCAACTACAACAGGCACATCCTCACAAATACTGATGGGTATAGCAGTTGATTTATTAGCCATTTGCAAAGAGATTTCAGTTGGTGTCAACTTATTCAAATCATGTCTACGATACAAAGAGAAAGGCATAACACTAACACCGGCTCCAAGATCACATAAAGCAGTTTTAACATAGTTTCTTTTAATGGAGCATGGTATAGTTGGTATTCCTGGATCTCCTAGTTTCTTTGGTATTCCACCCTTAAAAGTGTAATTGGCAAGCATAGTGGAAATTTCAGCTTCCGGTATCTTTCTTTTATTTGTAACAATATCTTTCATATACTTAGCATAAGGAGACATTTTCAGAATATCAGTCAAACGCATACGCAAAAAGACAGGTCTAAGCATTTCAATAAAGCGCTCAAAATCCTCATCATCCTTTTTCTTGGATGGTTTAGGAGGAATGGGCATGGGTTTCTGAACCCATGGTTCTCTTTCTTTACCATGTTTCCTAGCAATGAAGTCTCTCTTATCATACCTTTTATTCTTAGGTTGTGGGTTATCAAGATCAACAGTAGGTTCAATCTCCACATCATTATCATTACTAGGTTGAGCATCAACATGAACATCATCATTAACATTATCACTAGGTTCATGTTCATCACCAGATTGTGTCTCAGCATCATAAATAAAAATATCATTTCGATCCTCAGGTGTGTCTACAACAAGTTTACTAGAAGCATGCAAAGTCCTATCATTTTTCTTTTTTTTATTACTAGGACTAGGTGCATCAATATTAATTCTCTGAGAATCTTGTTCAATTCTCTTAGGATGTCCCTCAGGATACAAGGGTTCCTGAGTCATTTTACCACCTCTAGTCATAACTCTAACAGCATGGTCATTGTTCTTATTATTCATCTCATTTAGCAAATCATTTTGTGCCTTGAGAACTTATTCTACTTGAGTTTTTACCATGGAAGCATGTTTACTAATAATTTTGAGATCATTAACAGTTCTACACATGTAGTCACCCAAGCATTCAAGCATATAAGTATTACGTTTCAATTGTCTACTTACATATGTATTGAAATTTTCTTGTTTAACAAAAAAGTTATCAAATTCATCCAAGCATTGACTAGCAGACTTATTATGAGGAATATCACCTTCATCAAATCTATAGAGAGAATTTACCTCTACTACCTGTGTCGGGTTATCAAGACCATGTATTTCTTCAATAGGTGGTAAATTCTTAATATCTTCAGCTTTAATACCTTTTTCTTTCATAGATTTCTTTGCCTCTTGCATATCTTCAGGACTGAGAAATAGAATACCTCTTTTCTTCGGAGTTGGCTTAGGAGGTGGTTCGGGAAGAGTCCAATCATTATCATTACTCAATATATTATTCAATAGCATTTCACCTTGTTCAATAGTTCGTTCCCTGAAAACACAACCAGCATAACTATCTAGGTGGTCCCTGGAAGCATCGGTTAGTCCATTATAAAAGATATCAACTATTT
Source organism: Thinopyrum elongatum (assembly GCA_011799875.1). Classification (NCBI taxonomy): domain Eukaryota; kingdom Viridiplantae; phylum Streptophyta; class Magnoliopsida; order Poales; family Poaceae; genus Thinopyrum; species Thinopyrum elongatum. The sequence goes on from CM022301.1 coordinate 561,818,017, forward strand.
CATTTTTCTTGAGAGGATGATCAGGCAAAGCATTAAGTAATTTGGGAAACCTCCCCCAAGCTTGTTGGAGATTCTCTTCTTCAATTTGCACAAAGTTAAATATTTCCTGTAAAGCAGCTTGTTTCTTATGAGCAGGAAAATATTTTTCAGAGAAGTAATATATCATATCCTGGGAACTATGCACACAACCAGGAGCAAGAGAATTAAACCATATCTTAGCATCACCATTTAACGAGAAAGGAAACAACTTAAGAATATAGTAATAGCGAATTTTTTCCTCATGGGCACATCGGGTGGCTATATCATTTAATTTAGTAAGATGTGCCATGATACATCTCCAACGTATCTATAATTTATGAAGTATTCATGCTGCTATATTATCATTCTTGGATGTTTTACAATCCTTTTATAACAACTTTATATCAATTTTTGGGACTAACTTATTGACATGGTGCCCAGTGCCAGTTGCTGTTTTTTGCTTGTTTTTTACATCGCAGAAAATCAATACCAAACGGAGTCCAAACGCAGCAAAACTTTTTGTGGATTTTTTATGGACCAGAAGACATCCAATGGGCCAGAGCAGCACCTGGGGGGTGCCCCGAGGGGGGCACAACCCACCAGGGCGCGCCTGGGCCCCCAGGCGCACCCCGGTGGGTTTTGCCCACCTCGGTGGCCTCCCGCACCGCCTCTTTGCCCTATAAATTGACAAATATTCCAAAAACACTCGCAGAAACCCTAGATCAGAAGTTCCACCGTCGCAAGCCTCTGTAGCCACGAAAAACCAGTCTAGACCCCGTTCCGGCACCCTGCCGGAGGGGGAAATCATCACCGGTGTCCATCTTCAGCATCCCGGCGGCCACCATGATGAGGAGGGAGTAGTCCACCCTCGGGGCTGAGGGTTTGAATCAGTAGCTATGTGTTTAATCTCTCTCTCTCGTGTTCTTGAGATGTCACGATCTTGATGTACCGCGGGCTTTGTTAATGTAGTTGGATCATATGGTGTTTTCCCCTCTCTATCTTGTTGTGATGAATTGAGTTTTCCCTTTGAGATTTTGTTTTATCGGATTGAATACTTTTATGGATTTGAGAACACTTTATATATGTCTTGCATATGAATACCCGTGGTGACAATGGGGTATTATATTGACTCACTTGATATATGTTTTGGCACTCAACTCGCGGATTCCTAAGGTGACATTGGGGTAATCTATGCATAGGGGTTGATGCACATTCTTGTCTTTGTTTCTCCGGTAGAAATCTTGGGGCACTCTTTGAGGTTCTTTGTGTTGGATTGAGCATTACGAATCTGAATTTGCTTTGGTGTTATTTTAGTATGAACTCTTGGATAGATCGATCGGAAAGAATAGCTTTGAGGTGGTTTCATACCCTACAAACAATTTATTCTTATGTTCTCCGCTAGATAGGAACTTTGGAGTGATTCTTCATCGCACGTTGAGGGATGGTTATATGATCCAATTATATTAGCATTGTTGAGAGATTGCACTAGCGAAAGTACGGACCCTAGGCCTTGTTTTCAAGCATTGTAATACCATTTGTGCTCACTTTTGTCACTTGCTACCTTGCTGTTTTTATTTATTTAGATTATAAAAATATATTTCTACCATCCATATTACACTTTTATCACCATCTCTTCACCAAACTAGTGCACCTATACAATTTGCCATTGTATTGGGTGTGTTGGGGACACAAGAGATTTCTTGTATCTGGTTGCAGGGTTGTTTGAGAGAGACCATCTTCATCCTACGCCTCCCACGGATTGATAAACCTTAGGTCATCCACTTGAGGGAAAATTGCTACTGTCCTACAAAACTCTGCGCTTTGAGGCCCAACACGAGTCTACAAGAATAAAGTTGCGTAGTAGACATCAAGCTCTTTTCTGGCGCCGTTGCCGGGGAGGTGAGTGCTTGAAGGTATATCTTTAGATCTTGCAATCGAATCTTTTAGTTTCTTGTTTTATCACTAGTTTGGTTTATAAAAAGAAAACTACAAAAAAAATGGAATTGAGGTTGTATCATATTGTTCATCTTTATAGTGTCTTTTGTGAAAATGATGGAAAGGAAGATTGTGCTCAATTGATAGAGGAAGAATTCTATAAAATGTTTGACAAAAAATCTTTGAATGATGAGCATGATTGCAATATTGTTAGTATGCATTCTTTGAATATCCATGATGCTAATGATATGCAAAGCCATAAGCTTGGGGATGCTATGTTTGATGAAGATGATATTTTTACTCCCCCAAGTTTTGATGAGAAAATTTATTATGATGATTGCATGCCTCCTATTTATGATGATTATATTGATGAAAGTGGATTTGGAGAGGTCATGACTTTATTTAATGGTGAATCCACTATTTTGGAAGAGGTTGCAATTGATTATGACAACAAAGTTCCTATCTATGATGATTATGGTGATGACATGTATGCTATATTGAATAATGATAACCATGAAACTTGTCATCATGATTTTAGTTTTCAATCGCATGATAGTTATTTTGTTGAATTTGCTCCCACTACTATTCATGAGAATAAATTTGCTTATGTGGAGAGTAAGAAAATTTCTATGCTTGTGGATCATGAAAAGAATGATTTATGTGATAGCTATATTGTTGAGTTCATTCATGATGCTACTAAAAATTATTATGAGTGAGGCACATGTGCTTATACATATTGCAATAATATCAAGTTTCCTCTTTATGTGTTGAAAATCATGAAGTTTTGCTTGTTTTGCCTTCCTATGCTAGTTGATTCTTGTTCCCATAAATTGTTTGGTCACAAAATCCCTATGCATAGGAAGTGGGTTAGACTTAAATGTGCTAGTTATATGCTTCATGATGCTCTCTTTATGTTTCAATTCTTATCTTTTATGCGAGCATCATTGAAATCATCATGCCTAGCTAAAAGGCATTAAAGAAAAGCACTTGTTGGGAGACAACCCAACACTTTTACCTACTGTTTTTTTGTGTTCACATGGTTAGGCTACTGTAGTTATCTTGTTTTATAGCTTTTGTTTCAATAAAGTGCCAAGTAAAGCCTTTGGGATATTGTGGATGATAGTTGACTTGATTCTGTGCAAAAACAGAAACTTTTGCGTCCAGTGCAGAAATTTCTGTCTTTTAATTGAACGTGTAAAAATTATGAATATTTTACATTTGATGATTATACAAATTTCCTACCTTTTCCAAATTTTTCAGAATTTTTGGAGTTACAGAAGTATGACCTTAATTCAGATCTTTACGTACTGTTCTGTTTTTGACAGATTCTGTTTTCAATGCATAGTTTGCTTGTTTTATGGTTTCTATGGCTTATGTTGCTTAATATAAATTGTGGAAATTTCATAGTACAGTAGGCATTGTGTGAGAAAAATTATGAATCTTATCTTGACAGTACCAAAGTGAATGATTTGTCTTTATCATACTAACCCGTCTCACGAAGTTCCGTTAAGTTTTGTGTGATTGAAGTTTTCAAGTTTTGGGTGAGTTATCAATATGAGGAGAATAAGGAGTGACAAGACCCTAAGATTGGGGATGCCCAAGGCACTCCAAGGCAATATTCAAGTAAGATCCAAGCAACTAAGCTTGGGGATGCCCCGGAAGGCATCCCCTCTTTCGTCTCCGACATTATCGGTAACCTCACTTGGAGCTATAATTTTATTCGTCACATGATATGTGTTTTGCTTGGAGTGTCATTTTATTTTATTTGTATTTTATTTCTGCTATTTATAATAATGTTTTGCATCTTTCATTTCAATAAAAATGTCAAGGATAGCCTTTACCATGCTTATTTTGCAAGTATATGACTTGCTGTTTCAAAACAGAAAGTTTATCGCTGTTGCAATAATTATCCAGAAACCTAAGAATGTGATAAAATATTGAAACTTTTTGCAAAATAAGCTCTGATAAATTTTCTACAGTGTGGTAAATTTTCAGAAGTTTTGTAGTTAGGGAAGTATGAGTACAATTGCACTCTTTACAGACTGTCCTGTTTAGACAGATTGCTGTTATGTTCGCATTGTTTGCATATGTTTGCTTGTTTAATGATTCTATTTGAGGATAGGAGTATTAAATATGCAGAGGCATTTAGTATGCAATGTTGAATAATAATTTTAGGGATTTTCTACAGTAGAGAATGATAAGGTTTTGCATTGATTTATACTAACTTATCTCACGAGTTCTTGTTGAGTTTTGTGTGGATGAAGTTTTTAAGAATTAGGGAAACCGTGATTTGAGAGGAAGGAAGAAGACACAAGAGCTCAAGCTTGGAGATCCCCAAGGCATCCCAAGATAATATTTCAAGAAGTCTCAAGCATCTAAGCTTGGGGATGCCCCGGTAGGCATCCCACCTTTCTTCATCAACAATTATCGGTTAGTATCGGTTGAGCCTAAGTTTTTGCTTCTTCACTTGAGTTGTGCTATTCTTGGAATGTCATTTTGTTTTGTTTTACTTGCTGTTTTAATAAAATACTTAGATCTAAAAGTTTTTAAATAAGAGAGAGTCCTCAATTAGCTACCCCTTTACTTAACTACTCGCTTGATCTTCACTTATATATTTTTGGAGTAGTTTGTCATTTACTCTCGTGCTTCACTTATATCCTATGAGTAAATTGTTGAATGAATTGAATATCATGAAGTTGAAATTATATGTTCATATCATGCCTAGTGGTAGCTTCACATTGGGTTTAGAAAGTGAAATCTTTTGAAGATTGACAATCACAATATTGGTCATACAAGCAATTCATGAATGATTACTATAAGGAAGAGAACTTTCACATGCAAATACACTATCCTGGAAATCTTTTGTGATTGTGAGCCCCCATCAAAATATTATATGCCAAAATTGTTGATGTTGGACAAGGAAGACAACATAATGATTTATGTTTGTTCATATTCACATAGAAGTTATATTGTCATAGATCCTTCAACATGTGGTGCTTGCCCCCCATCTTTGCTAGCCAAAAATTCCGCACCAAGTAGAGATACTACTTGTGCATCCAAAAACCCTTAAACCCAAATCTTATTTTCAAGAGTCCACCATACCTACCTAAGGATTGAGTAAGGTCCTTCGAGTAAGTTTTCATCGGTGCAATAAGGCAATAAAAAATTGCTTCTAAAAGTGTTAGATCATTTAGTGTAAGAGAAAATTGAGCGTTGTACGAACTTGTGATGTCAAAGAATAAAAGCGACAGACTGCATAATAAAGATTGCTATCATAAGGGGCAATATAACGTGATGTTCTTTTGCACTAAGGGATTGAGCATACAAACAAAAAGCGCATGGCAACCTCTGCTTCCCTCTGCGAAGGGCCTATCTTTTACTTTTATGTATTTAATTTCATGCAAGGGTCAAAGTTTTTCTCTCTATTCCTTTTTATTTTTCTCTTTTGGCAAGCATCATGTGGTGAGGAAAGATCTAGGCACATATATCCAGTTGGATATGGGTAGCATGAGTTATTATTGTTGACATCACCCTTGAGGTGAATACGTTGGGAGGCGAAATTATAAGCCCCTATCTTTCTATGTGTCCGGTTGAAACGTTTTGCTCATGTGTATGCGGTAAGTGTTAGCAATCATAGAAGACTATATGATGGTTGAGTATGTGGAGCTCTTACTTAGACTCTGTTGAATAAGTTGAATTGCAATTGTTTGGAGACTAAGAATATAGGTTGTTGAGTTTCCAGAGAATTCATTGTTTGAACCTTAACATGTGAATTGGTTGCTACTTTAGTATGATGAGTTTTATGAGAAGAGTTGATGTTATGATGCTAGGAAAAGTGATTGAAATTACTATTGATCAAACTTATGCACTTTGCTAGCATTCACACTTCATAAATTATTTCTTTTATCATTTACCTACTCGAGGACGAGTAGGAATTAAGCTTGGGGATGCTGATACGTCTCCAACGTATCTATAATTTATGAAGTATTCATGCTGCTATATTATCATTCTTGGATGTTTTACAATCATTTTATAGCAACTTTATATCATTTTTTGGGACTAACTTATTGACATAGTGCCCAGTGCCAGTTGTTGTTTTTTGCTTGTTTTTTACATCGCAGAAAATCAATACCAACCGGAGTCCAAACGCAGCGAAACTTTTTGTGGATTTTTTATGGACCAAAAGACATCCAATGGGCCAGAGCAGCACCTGGGGGGTGCCCCGAGGGGGGCACAACCCACCAGGGCGCGCCTGGGCCCCCAGGCGTGCCCCGGTGGGTTGTGCCCACCTCGGTGGCCTCCCGCACTGCCTCTTCACCCTCTAAATTGCCAAATATTCCAAAAACCCTCGCAGAAACCCTAGATCAGAAGTTCCGCCGCCGCAAGCCTCTGTAGCCATGAAAAACCAATCTAGACCCCGTTCCGGCACCCTGCCAGAGGGGGAAATCATCACCGGTGGCCATCTTCATCATCCCGGCAGCCACCATGATGAGGAGGGAGTAGTCCACCCTCGAGGCTGAGGGTTTGTATCAGTAGCTATGTGTTTAATTTCTCTCTCTCTCTCGTGTTCTTGAGATGTCATGATCTTGATGTATCGCGGGCTTTGTTAATGTAGTTGGATCATATGATGTTTTCCCCTCTCTATCTTGTTGTGATGAATTGAGTTTTCCCTTTGAGATTTTGTTTTATCGGATTGAATACTTTTATGGATTTGAGAACACTTTATATATGTCTTGCATTCAAATACCCGTGGTGACAATGGGGTATTATATTGATTCACTTGATATATGTTTTGGCACTCAACTCACGGATTCCCGAGGTGACATTGGGGTAATCTATGCATAGGGGTTGATGCATGTTCTTGTCTTTGTTTCTCCGGTAGAAATCTTGGGGCACTCTTTGAGGTTCTTTGTGTTGGATTGAGCATTACAAATCTGAATTTGCTTTGGTGTTATTTTAGTACGAACTCTTGGATAGATCGATCGGAAAGAATAGCTTTGAGGTGGTTTCGTACCCTACAAACAATTTATTCTTATGTTCTCCGCTGGATAGGAACTTTGGAGTGATTCTTCATCGCACGTTGAGGGATGGTTATATGATCCAATTATATTAGCATTGTTGAGAGATTGCACTAGCAAAAGTACAGATCCTAGGCCTTGTTTTCAAGCATTGCAATACTATTTGTGCTCACTTTTGTCACTTGCTACCTTGCTGTTTTTATTTATTCAGATTATAAAAATATATTTCTACCATCCATATTACACTTTTATCACCATCTCTTCGCTGAACTATTGCACCTATACAATTTGCCATTGTATTGGGTGTGTTGGGGACACAAGAGATTTCTTGTATTGGGTTCCAGGTTTATTTGAGAGAGACCATCTTCATCCTACGCCTCCCACGGATTGATAAACCTTAGGTCATCCACTTGAGGGAAAATTGCTACTGTCCTACAAAACTCTGCGCTTGGAGGCCCAACACGAGTCTACAAGAATAAAGTTGCGTAGTAGACATCATGCCACAACGGTTTCAGATTCATAACCATGGAAAGGATCAGATTCAACCAAAGTAATTAACTCAGGATCGACAGAGAATTCATAATCCTTATCAGTAACAAAGATAGGTGAAGTAGCAAACTTAGGATCATATTGCATTCTAGCATTCAAAGATTTTTCGTTCCACTTGCATAATAATTTCTTAAGATCATCTCTATCCTTACAAACAAGAAAGTCCCTAGATACCTCTCCATCCATAACATAACCCTCAGGTATATCAGGCAATTCATATCTAGGAGAGCTAGGTCTAGCAGGTGTTTCAAAGTGTTCAGTTTCAATAATTTCATTAGTTTTAGAAATATCATCAGTTTCAGCATTAACTCAAGCAACTTGTTCATCGAGAAATTCACCCAGTGGCACAGTATTATCAAGCAAAGTATCATCATAAGCATCATACATAGCAGAAGTAGCATCATCAATTACTTGCGACATATCAGAATGAATAGCAGGTGTAGGTGTCGCAAGCTTACTCAAAACAGAAGGTGAATCAAGTGCAGAGCTAGATGGCAGTACCTTACCTCCCCTCGTAGTAGAGGCAAAAATCTTGGTTTTGTTATCTTTCAAATTCGTCATAGTGATCAACAGATATAAATCCCAAGTGACTCAGAGAATAGAGCTATGATCCCCGGCAACGGCGCCAGAAAAAGGTCTTGATAACCCACAAGTATAGGGGATCGCAATAGTTTTCGAGGGTAGAGTATTCAACCCAAATTTATCGATTTGACACAAGGGGAGCCATAGAATATTCCCTAGTATTAGCAGCTGAGTTGTCAATTCAACCACACCTGGAAGACTTAATATCTACAGCAAAGTATTTAGTAGCAAAGTAGTATGGAAGTAACGGTAACGATGACAAAAGTAACAGTAGCAGTTTAGCAAAGATCAATATGTGAAAAGCTCGTAGGCAACGGATCAGTGATGGATAATTATGTCGGATGGCATTCATCATGCAACAGTTATAACCTAGAGTGACACAGAACTAGCTCCAATTCATCAATATAATGTAGGCATGTGTTCCGTATATAGTCATACGTGCTTATGGAAAAGAACTTGCCTGACATATTTTGTCCTACCCTCCCGTGGCAGCGGGGTCCTAATGGAAACTAAGGGATATTAAGGCCTCCTTTTAATAGAGAACCGTACCAAAGCATTAGCACTTAGTGAATACATGAACTCCTCAAACTACGGTAATCACCGGAAAGAATCCCAATTATTGTCACCTTGGGGTATGAGGGGCACGCCTGGGCCCCCCAGGGGCGCCCAGGTGGGTTGTGCCCCCCTCAGGGCACCCCTCTGGTACTTCTTCGGCCCAAGTTGTTCCTTCTGGTCCATAAAAAATCTCCAAAAAGTTTCGCTGCGTTTGGACTCCGTTAGGTATTGATTTTCTGCGAAGTAAAAAACAAGGGAAAAACAGGAACTGGCACTGGGCACTATGTCAATAGGTTAGTCCCAAAAAATGATATAAAGTTGCTATAAAATTATTGTAAAACATCCAAGAATGATAATATAATAGCATGGAACAAGCAAAAATTATAGATACGTTGGAGACGTATCAGCATCCCCAAGCTTAATTCCTACTCGTCCTCGAGTAGGTAAACGATAAAAACAGAATTTTTGATGTGGAATGCTGCCTAACATGTTCATCACATATTCTTTTCTTTTGTAGCATGGACATTTGTACTTTTATATGATTCAAAGCAATAGTCTAGTTTTGGCATGAAGATTGCAATACTCAAGCATATCAACAAGCGACCAAGTCTTTCAAAATATCAACACTAAAGCAAGTTATCCCTAGCCCATAATGGTCAATCATTGATCCATTCATGAAACACACTCGCATATTAGCTATACCCAATGCTCAAGTACGATCATAGTGCCCCTTAGTTGGTCCTTTATAAGAGAAGATGGAGACTCAAATAAAAATTGCATAAAGTAAATAGAAAGGCCCTTCGCAGAGGGAAGTAGGGATTTGTAGAGGTGCCAGAGCTCAAAGCGAAAGAGATAGAGATAAAACATTTTGGGTGGCATGCTTTTCCTGTCAACGAAAATGATCGAGTAGTTCCCAATACTTTCCATGCTAGATATATCATAGGCGGTTCCCAAACAGAAAATAAAGTTTATTCCTTTTTCCACCATACTTTCACATTCCACGGCTAGCCGTATCCACGGGTGCCGTCCATACCAACACTTTCCAAGGAATTTATTATTTGACAACATAAAGTAAATTCATCTTTCATTTCGGGACTGGGCATCCCTAATACCTTTTCCGTACTCTCGTGCAATGACAAGTGAATAAACACTCATCTTGAGAATAACACATCTAGCATGGAAAATTATTAGCCACCCCCTACCGTTTCATGAGCGGTACGAGCACACAAAAAGGAAAATTATTTTGAAAGTTAGAGATGGCACATACAAATTTGATTAGAACGGCACGGAAATACCGCATATAGGTAGGTATAGTGGACTCATATGGCAAAACTGGGTTAAAGGGTTTTGGATGCACAAGTAGTATTCCTACTTAGTACAAGTTAAGGCTAGCAAAAAGATTGCGAAGCATCCAACCAAGAAACAAAAAATCTCATAAACGAGCATTAAGCATAACTAACACCGAATAATGCACCACAAGTAGGATATAATTTCATTGTATAACTATTGACTTTCGTGCTTGCATAGGGAATCACAAACCTTAACACCAATATTCTTACTAAACCATAATTACTCATCAACATGACTCACATATTATATCATCATATCGCAAAACTATTACAAAGAATCAAGTTTATTTTGTCCAATGATCTTCATGAAAGTTTTTATTATATCCCTCTTGAATATCTATCACTTTGGGACTAGTTTTATATGTTGCTTTTGATAGCTCCAACAAATCTAAGTGAAGAACATGAACATAAAATTTTCTTCTCTCAAAATAATATAAGTGAAGCATGAGAGAATTTCTTTAAAAATATTAAAGCACACCGTGCTCAAAAAGATATAAGTGAAGCACTAGAGCAATTCCATAGCTCAAAAAAATTAAGTGAAGCACATAGAGCAATTCTAATAAATCCTAGTATAATTTTGGCTCTCTCAAATAGGTGTGTCCAGCAAGCATAGATGACACAAACTAAAAAGCAAAACAAGCAAAGACTCATATAACATAAGACGCTCCAAGCAAAACTCATGATATGTGACGAATAAAAATATATCTCCAAGTAAAATACCGTTGGTCGTTAGAAGAAAGAGGGGATGCCACTCGGGGGCATCCCCAAGCTTAGTTGCTTGTTTCTCTTTGGATAATGGCTTGGGGTGCCATGGGGTCTCCCCAAGCTTAGGCTCTTCTTACTCCTTATTCCTTCATCCATCGTGATGTCACCCAAAACTTGAAAATTTCAATCACACAAAACTCAACAAAACCTTCGTGAGATCCGTTAGTATAAGAAAACCAATCTTTACTTTAAGTACTGTAGAAAACCCATTCAAATTTTGTTATTGCATTATATCTACTGTATTCTAACTTTACCATGGCTTATACCCCCCGATACAAACAATAGATTCATCAAAATAAGCACACAATGCAAAGAAAACAGAATCTGTCAAAAACAGAACAGTCTATAAAGATGCAAATTGTTCTCATACTTATGTAACACTAGAAATTCTGAAAAAATAGGAAAACAGAGGCAATTTGTATATCAATCTTGTGTAAACAATTCAGAATTTTTTTTCACTTCTATGATTTTATACAATGATTTTACTGGACGCAAAAGTTTCTGTTTTCCAACAAGATCAAATCAACTATCACCAAAGCTATCCCAAAGGCTTTACTTGGCACAAACACTAATTAAAACATAAAAGCACAATCATAACAGAGGCATAATTGTGCAAACACTCAAGAACATAAAGAAAAAGGAAAAAATAAATTTTATTCATTGGGTTGCCTCCCAACAAGCGCTATCGTTTTATGCCCCTAGCTAGGCATAATGCATAGATTCAAGTATTGTCATCTTTGTTTCTAGATCCATAGGATGCCCTCATGATTGATTCATATGGAGGCTTAATCCTTGTTCTAGGAAAGTGTTCCATACCCTTCCTTAGTGGAAATTGAAATTTAATATTGCCCTTTTTCATATCAATCACGGCACCAATAGTACATAAAAACGGTCTACTAAGTATAATTGGACAAGACGGGTTGCAATCAATATCAAGAACAATAAAATCTATGGGCACATAATTCCTATTTGCAAGAATAAGAAAATCATTAATTCTTCCCAAAAGCTTGTTAATAGTAGAATCCGCCAAGTGCAAGTTTAAAGAACAATCTTCAATATTGGTAAGACCAAGAACATCACATAAAGACTTCGGAATTGTGGAAACACTAACACCCAAGTCACATAAAGCAAAACACTCATAATTTTTAATCTTGACTTTGATAGTAGGTTCCCATTCATCATGTAATTTTCTAGGAATTGAGATCTCTAATTCCAACTTTTCTTCCAAGGCTTTCATCATAGCATCAACAATATGTTTAGTAAAAGCTTTATTTTGTTCATAGGCATGGGGTGAATTTATCATGGATTGCAACAAGGAAATACAATCAATCAAAGAGCAACTATCATAATTAAATTCTTTGTAATCCAAAAGAGTGGGCATATCACTAGTTAAAGTTTTGACCTCTCCAAACCCACTTTTATCAATTTTTTCAACAAGATTTTCACCCTCCAAATTATCGGGACGCCTTCTAAATAAATTTGACTCTTCTTCAGTCCCTTTCTCATCAATTTTAATTTTACTAAACAAAGAATCAATAGAAGAAACACCAATCACTTTAAGATCTTCATCATTTTTATGAAAGCAATCACTAGAAAACGCTTTTTCTAAAAATTCTCTTTTAGCTCTAAGCATAGCGGTTCTTTTCTTACTTTCATCCATAGAAACATATAAAGCTTTAATTGATTCTTCAACCTTAGGCACAAAAAATTTCAACTTGAGATTTTCTACATCATGAGAAATCCTATCAATGCTTCTAGACATATCATCAATCTTATTCAACTTTTCTCCTATCGTATTATTGAAAACCTTTCGAGCATTGATAAATTCTCTAATATTATTCTCAAGATCAGAGGTGTTCCTATTATTATTATAAGAAGGATTACCATAGGAATTACCATAATTATTAGAGGAATTTCCAGGAAAAGGCCTAGGATTAAAATTACCTCTATAAGCATTGTTATTAAAATTGTTTTGAGAGACAAAATTCACATCTACGGCATCTCTATTTTGCTCAATCAAAGTAGACAAAGGCACATCATTAAGATCAATAGGAGCATTTTTACTAGAAACCAACTTCATAAGAGCATCAACTTTTTCAATCAAAGAATTTATTTCTTCAACCGAATTGACTTTTTTACTAGTAGGAGCTCTTTCGGTATGCCATTGTGAATAATTTGCCATAATATTATCAAGCAATTTAGTAGCTTCACCCAAAGTAATTTCCATAAAAGTACCACCCGCAGCAGAATCTAAAAGATTTCTAGAAACAAAATTAAATCCCGCATAAAGAAATGGTATGATCATCCAAAGATTTAAACCATGTGTAGGACAATTTCTTAGCATCAATTTCATTCTTTCCCAAGATTGTGCAACATGTTCATGCTCAAGTTTCTTAAAATTCATGATTTGAGTTCTAAGGGAAATAATTTTCGCGGGCGGAAAATACTTAGTAATGAAAGCATCTTTGCATGGCAAAGAAGAAAATCAAATTTTTGCACGATCTCGCAAGGAAAACAGAAATAATTTCAACTTCACAATATCATTGTCCACATCTTTTTTCTTTTGCATATCGCATAATTCTATGAATGTGTTAAGATGGGACGCAGCATCCTCATTAGGAGTACCAGAAAATTGATCCTTCATAACAAGATTCAACAAAGCGGCATTGATATCACAAGACTCCGCACTAGTGGCGGGAGGAGCAATTGGAGTGCTAATAAAATCATTGTTGTTGGTATTGGAAAAATCACACAACTTGGTGTTCTCTTGAGTCAACGTGACTACACAAACAAGATAGCACACAAAAACAGATCTGACGAGAAAACGGCGAACGAAAAAGAGGGCGAATAAAACGGCAAATTTTTGTGAAGTGGGGGAGATGAAAACGAGAGGCAAATGGCAAATAATGTAAATTGCAAGGAGATGAGATTTGTGATTAGAAACCTGATAGATGTTGATGGTGTCTCCCCGGCAACGGCGCCAGAAATCCTTTCTTGATGGCTCATGTCCGCGTCAGTTTTTTCCCCTAAGAGGAAGGGATGATGCAGCACAGCTACGGTAGGTATTTCCCTCAGTGATGAGACCAAGGTTATCAAACCAGTAGGAGAACCACACAACACTATGTAAACAGTACCTGCACACAAAGAACAAATACTTGCAACCCGACACGTAAGAGGGGTTGTCAATCCCTCCCGGGTAAAAGATAGATAAATTTGTAGTAGATTGGATAAATAGATCTCGCGGAAAAGCGAAATAAAATAAATAACAAAAAATTGCAGCAATGTATTTTTGGGTTTTTGGAATAATATATCTGAAAATAAAAGAGGCAAATAGTAGATCTGAAAGCAAATATGATAAAGAATAGACATGGGGGCTGTAGATTTCACTAGTGGCTTCTCTCGAGAAAAATAGCATACGGCGGGTAAACAAATTACTGTTGGGCAATTGATAGAACCTCAAATAATTATGATGATATCCAGGCAATGATCATTATATAGGCATGATGTCTACTACACAACTTGTTCTTGTAGACTCGTGTTGGGCCTCCAAGCGCAGAGTTTTGTAGGACAGTAGCAAATTTCCCTCAAGTGGATGACCTAAGGTTTATCAAATTGTTTGTAGGGTACGAAACCACCTTAAAGTTATTCTTTCTGTTCGATCTATTCAAGAGTTCGTACTAAAATAACACAAAGTTATTCTTTCCATTCGATCTATCCAAGAGTTCATACTGAAATAACACCATATGATACGCATCAACCAACTCTAATGTCACCACAAGTATCCACGAGTTAATTATACGATACGCATCAAAAAAATTCAGATTCATAATACTCGATCCAACACAAAGAACCTCAAAGAGTGTCCCAAGATTTCTACCGGAGAAACAAGGACGAAAATGTGCATCAACCCCTATGCATAGATTACCCCAATGTCACCTCGGGAATCCGCGAGTTGAGTGCCAAGACATAGATCAAGTGCTCTCAAATCCATAAAAGTATTCAATCCGATAAAACAAAATCTCAAAGGGAAAACTCAATTCATCAGAAGATAGAGAGGGGAAAACACCATATGATCTGACTATATTAACAAAGCCCGCGATACATCAAGATCATGCCATCTCAAGAACACGAGAGAGAGATTAAACACATAGCTACTGGTACAAACCCTCAGCCCCGAGGGTGGACTACTCCCTCCTCATCATGGTGCCGCCGGGATGATGAAGATGGCCACCGGTGATGATTTCCCACTCCGGCAGGGTGCCGGAACAGGGTCTAGATTGGTTTTTCGTGGCTACAGAGGCTTGCAGCGGTGGAACTTCTGATCTAGGTTCTCTGCCAGGGTTTTTGGAATATTTGGCAATTTATAGGGCGAAGAGGCGGTGCGGGAGCCCACCGAGGTGGGCACAACCCACCGGGGTGCGCCTAGGGGCCCAGGCGCGCCCTGGTGGGTTGTGCCCCCCTCAGGGCACCCCCCAGGTGCTGCTCTGGCCCATTGGATGTCTTCTGGTGCATAAAAAATCCACAAAAAGTTTCGCTGCGTTTGGACTCCGTTTGGTATTGATTTTCTGCGATGTAAAAAATAAGCAAAAAACAACAACAGGCACTGGGCACTATGTCAATAAGTTAGTCCCAAAAAATGATATAAAGTTGCTATAAAATAATTGTAAAACATCCAAGAATGATAATATTGCAGCATGAATACTTCATAAATTATAGATACGTTGGAGACGTATCAAGGCATCACGTCCAAGATTAGTAGACCGACTCCTGTCTGCATCTACTACTATTACTCCACACGTCGACCACTATCCAGCATGCATCTAGTGTATTAAGTTCATGGAGAAATGGAGTAATGCAATAAGAACGATGACATGATGTAGACAAGATCTATTCATGTAGGAATAGACCCCATCTTGTTATCCTTAATAGCAACGATACATACGTGTCATGTCCCTTCTATCACTGTGATTGAGCACCATAAGATCGAACCCATCACAAAGCACCTCTTCCCATGGCAAGAAAAATCGATCTAGTCGGCCTAACTAAACCAAAGATTCGAAGAAGAAATACGAGGCTATAAGCAATCATGCATATAAGAGATCAAAACTCAAATAACTTTCATGGATAAAATAGATCTGATCATAAACTCAAAGTTCATCAGATCCCAACAAACACACCGTAAAAAGAGTTACATCAAATAGATTTCCAAGAGACCATTGTATTGAAAAATCAAAAGAGAGAGAGGAAGCCATCTAGCTACTAACTACGGACCCGTAGGTCTACAATGAACTACTCACGCATCATCGGAGAGGCACCAATGAGGATGATGAACCCCTCCGTGATGGTGTCTAGATTGGATCTGGTGGTTCTAGAACTTGCGGCGGCTGGAATTGTGTTTCATCGACTTCCCTAGGGTTTTTGGATTTTTGGGGTGTTTATAAAGCAAAGAGGTGGTGCGGGAGGCCACCGAGGTGGGCACAACCCACCAGGGCACGCCTGGGCCCCCAGGCGCGCCCAGGTGGGTTGTGCCCCCCTCAGGGCACCCCTATGGTACTTCTTCAGCCCAAGTTGTTCCTTCTGGTTCATAAAAAATCTCCAAAATGTTTCACTGCATTTGGACTCCATTTGGTATTGATTTTCTATGAAGTAAAAAACAAGGAAAAAACAGGAACTGGCACTGGGCACTATGTCAATAGGTTAGTCCCAAAAAATGATATAAAGTTGCTATAAAATGATTGTAAAACATCCAAGAATGATAATATAACAGCATGCACTACTGCAGGATACTGCTAACGCGACACTACGATCAGAGACCCTTTGACGAAACTGTGTGCGATACATTAATCGCAAACGGTGATGTAAAAAAACCGTTAAAAAATATGCAAAACATTTGCGATGGCGGAGCCATCAAACACGGTTCTGATTTTAGTTGTGTGTGCGATGCAGGGCACACGGTTGATCCATCCGAACTGTTTGCAATGAGACAGAACAACAGAAACGGGCAGCCACATCAAGATGTGTGCGATATACGCCATACAGTTCACTCAGATGAACTGTTTGCTATTAGGGAGTGCAACAGAAACGGTTAGCTAGATCAAGGTGTGTGTGATATACGGCATACGGTTCACTCGGACGAACTATTTTCGATTAGGGAACACAACAGAAACGGTTCAACTTAACAAGATGTGTGTGATATGCGGCATACAGTTCACATAGATGAACTGTTTGCGATGAGCCAAAAGAACACAAACGAGTCGTGTAAACAAGATGTGTGTGATACGCGGCAAACAGCCGACTCGGATGAACTATTTATGATGAGAAATTACAACACAGACGGTTACTACAGTTAATTCGTGTGGGATTCTGTGTGTACAAAAAACTTTGAAAATTGCAAACTAGTTCTTGCGGTGGCTAGGAGTATCGCACACGATGATTTGTAAGTTACACATACGTTTCCTTATGTTAACACGCGTGTGAATTTGCAATATGGACAGTTAATATGCAAATGCCTTCTGGACATCAGGCACATGCTTAAACTCAATGAACTGTGTATGATACTAATACTTTCCATGAAAATTTAAGAACTTAGCTAACAGCATTTGAGTAACATATATATAGTGGTTACACTATTCGATAAAAGGAGGATCTTCGTAACACGGTTTTGACAACCATATGGTCCATATCTACATACTTAACATATTAACAACTATCACAGTTTAAGAGGCTGAGGGACAACAACCATATGGTCCATATCTACATACTTAACATAGTAACAGCTAGCACATTTTAAGAGGCTGAGGGCCAACAACCACAACTATCCGCTGGAAGCAGCTTGATCACGGCGACTCGGCATCTCGTCAATGAAAAGGAAGAGCCCTCATGTGCCTTGGTAGAGCATGAGTAGAACAGTGTCTCCAATTTTCCAATATGGATGCATTGCCACGACAAGCGAGAACTTGTTAATTTGAATGGTTCCATTTCTTCGGGAAATGCAATACCTTGCAATCACTTTGGCGTTATTAGCAGGCACAAGTGTAATTCGACCACGCCGGGAAATCAATCCAGGAACTGCTACAGTGGGCAATTTCTGTTGAAATGTAGAATAAAAACCAATTGTAACATATCGCTGAAGATATATATAGTTTATGAGCATCAACATAAAAATAAGACTTTGTACCAGCATTTTGTGCACACAATTGGTCTTGTTCAATGTGTGCACCATAGGTATAATTAATCCCATCCAAAATCCAGCATTCATACGTTGTGCTATCTCTGTCAGATTATCAACAAAGTTTATGACATGCTTTAAGTCCTTCCAGTGAAATTTGGTACGCTTAGTAACATACAGATCATTCACTATGCATCCAACATATCCTGCTTAAAAGGTGGAAAGGTATTATTTATTCAGAACATGGCAAAATAATATATAGTGCGCATAAATTGGTAAATAGAATTTGTTATTGCCTAGGAACGGAGTCAGAAAATGAAATCACAATTGGTTGCTTAAATAGTGATCAATTAGTCAGAACAAATACCCCAATTTTGCTAAGTAATATGCCAGCATGGAGAAAGTTGAAAGGACACTAACCTCGATCAGACTTTGATTGGCTCATGACGTTGGGGAAGTAAACATCCATGTTAATTAGACCAGGCTGTGGTGCACGCACCAGAATTTTATTGCCAGCTTTCAGTTCATAACACTTAGACATTTTTCTCCAAAGGTCCGCATCAAAATAGGAGTGACCATCTTTATCAAGTTTTACGCTAACCGTCATTGTAAATTCATGCTGCGTTGTTAATATGACATCCATGGAGTCATCAAAAAAGTAAAGCCCAAGATTTTCTTCTACTCCTGTTCTTGCAAAGCAAGGGATGTACTGCTTGAAATGAAAATTAAGATCGTAAATTAGATATATTGAAATAATAGAGCAAGATGCAAATATGGGAGTAACTGATACAACAGATCAATATATAGATGAAAGCAAAGTACAAAAAAATATAATTAAAAATAGATAATGTAACAAAGATTTGATGCAAATATGAGAGTAACTGAATGAACAATACATCATATATTTGCCTAATATAGGGGGGGGGGAATTGGCTTCGACATCTAGGCTGCACGTGGCACTGTACCTTTTATCCAAATGTAGCAACAGACGGTATATGTTCACAAATTTAGGCCATGCCAACCGTGGTAGGTTGAGATTGAACATACCGAGCGCTCCCTGAAGTCATCCGGAATGGTGAGATAGAACTTCGTTTCCGACTGGCCGGGACCACACTTGCCCGATTTGTGCTCGCACTGTGGACACATGATTGAAAACCCTCGAATCAGCTAGAAGAAAAATGAATCCACGGTGATTTCCGCCGGTTCATTAACAGCGATGAATGGACTGCGATAAGAGATGAGTGAATATTTCGCTAAGTTGATTACCTTCTCCATGAGAAAAATCCCCGGTCCAATCCCGCAGAAAACCCCAATCGACCAGAGTCTAGAATGTTGGTGCAGATAGGCGACGGAAAGCGGTAGGGGTGAAATCTCGTGCCGTTTGGAGCGCGACCTCTGCCCGTCGACAACAGCCGTCGAGCTTAGGGTGGCTGCCGCGATAGAAGATGACGAGGTGCAGAGTTGTGGAGGAGTCCGCGGCGAGTGGGTGGGGACGATGTGGGCGAGGGTTTTCTTTTTCCTTTTGCATGTGTGGGTGAACACACACGGTTCGCAGAGGCGACGGAGATGAATCGTGTGCGATAGTAAATCACCGAGATTGAAGGGGAATCCAAATTTCCTTTGTCCTTTGTCCATGAGTTTTTTCTACGATGAACATAAACCCTGCAAATCACCGTGTTCAAATTTGGCACTTTTCCGGGTTCATTTACAATATTTAGGGGATTATGTGCATTTTCCAGGCATTAATGCACATAATTCAAATTCAAACAATCGGTGCATGAGAACGGTCTGGAAAACCATGATCATGCTATTTAGTAAATTCTCATGCCTTTTACAAGGAATGGGCAGATATTTCACGGAAATGTGTGGCAATAGTCAACCACAAACATGTCATTTATTGGTTTTTTAACTGTAGAAAAATGAAATACATGCTTAAAAAACATGACGGCCGGCATGGTGCCATGGTATGGCCTCACCATGCCCTGGTACAAATTTGAGAAGGTTTGGCTTATGTCATCGTCCACGCCATTCATAAATCGAACCATCACCGAGGAATTTTCATGGTTTCGAGGGGGAAATCAGCAAGATTGAAGGGGCCGGGAATCCAAATTTCCTTCCTAGCTTGTCATTCAGTTTTTTCAACAATCAACATACCCCCTCGAATGCAACGTGTTCAAATTTGGTATTTTTCCGGGCTCATTTACCATATTAGGGGATTATGTGCATTTTCTAGGCATTAATCCACATAATTCAAATTTGTACAATCGGTGCATGAAAAGGTGCACAAGAACGGTCTGGAAAAACCATACTCGTGGTATTTAGTAAATTCTCAAGCCTTTTATAAGGAATGGGCAGAGATTTCAAGGGAATGTGTGGCAATAGTCAACCACAAACGCATCATTTACTGGGTTATCAACTATAGAAAAATGAAATACGTGCTTAAAAAACATGACGCCTGGCATGGTGCCATGGTATGGCCTCACCGTGCCCTGGTAAAAAGCTATGAAGGTTTGATTTATGTTGTCATGCACGCCCTTCATAAATCGAACCATCACCGAGGAAGTTCCATGCTTTCGAGAGGGAAATCACCAAGATTGAAGGGGAATCCAAATTTCCGTCCTAGTTTGTCATTTAGTTTTTTTTCCAACGATCAACATACCGCCTCCAATGCAACGTGTTCAAATTTGACATTTTTCCGGGCTCATTTACCATATTTAGGGGATTATGTGCATTTTCTAGGCATTAATGCACATAATTCAAATTCGAACAATCGGTGCATGAAAAGGTGCATAAGAACGGTCTGGAAAACCATGCTCGTGCTATTTAGTAAATTATCATGCCTTTTACAAGGAATGGGCAGATATTTCAAGGAAATGTGTCGCAATAGTCAACCACAAACGCGTCGTTTACTGGGTTAACAACTATACAAAAATGAAATACATGCTTGGAAAACATGACGCCTGGCGTGGTGCCATGGTATGGCCTCACCGTGCCCTGGTAAAAATTTGAGAATGTTTGCCTTACATCGTCATGCACGGCTTTCATAAATCAAACCATCACCGAGGAAGTGTGATGGTTTCGAGGGGGAAATCACCAAGATTGAAGGGGGATCCAAATTTCCTTTGTCCTTTGTCCATGAGTTTTTTTCTACGATGAACATACACCCTGCAAATCACCATGTTCAAATTTGGCACTTTTCCAAGTTCATTTACCATATTTAGGGGATTATGTGCATTTTCTAGGCATTAATGCACATAATTCAAGTTCAAACAATCGGTGCATGAAAGGGTGCACAAGAACGGCCTGGAAAACCATGCTCGTGCCATTTAGTAAATTCTCATGCCTTTTACACGGAATGGGCAGATATTTCGATGAAATGTGTGGCAATAGTCAACCACAAACGTTTGTTTATTGGGTTTTCAACTATAGAAAAAATGAAATAAATGCTTGAAAAACATGACGCCTGGCATGGTGCCATGGTATGGCCTCACCATGCCCTGGTAAAAATTTGAGAAGGTTTGGCTTATGTTGTCATGCACGCCCTTCATAAATCGAACCATCACCGAGGAAGTCCCATGCTTTCGAGAGGGAAATCACCAAGATTGAAGGGGAATCCAAATTTTCTTCATTCTTTGCCCTGGAGTTTTTTTCTACGATGAACATACACCCTGCAAATCACCATGTTCAAATTTGGCATTTTTTCGGGCTCATTTACCATATTTAGGGGATTATGTGCATTTTCTAGGCATTTAGCGCATATAAATCCAATCTAGCTACAGCTGCATGGGTGTGATGTGAGGGACGTGGATTGTCGTTCGATCACGGCGCATCCTACGGTGCACACGCGCGATCCGCTGGCTGGGGTTCCGGCCAATCATAACGCAACACACAATAGGCTCAGCGCACACTGTTTCCGGAGGCGACGGAGATGAACCGTGTGCGATAATGAACGAGCAAAATTGTAAGGGAAGCCAAATTTCCTTCGTCGTTTGTCGTTGAGCTCTTAAAAACCACCGCACTATACGGCTGCCCGGCCCCTCTGTCCCAGAGCTCTCTCCATGTGTCGTTCATGGCACCGCGGCGCACAGTAACTGGTAAGGAAGCGATGGCATCCCGCCGCACCGCGTTCCTCGCTGCCCGCGACCGCACACATGGTAAGGAAGCGATGGCATCTCGCCGCGCCAAGTTCATCGCCGCTGGCGGCCACACAGTTACGTGGGCGGACTTTGAGGCAGCCTTGGCCGAATGGGCGGTGGATCTAGAGGCGGCCAAAGCCGCACAGAAGGAGCAGAAAAGGCAGAAAGCAGTCAAGAAAAGAGAGTCCCGCAGCCGCAAGAAAGAAGAGGCCGCACGCCATGCTGAGGAGAGCTTGGCGGAGATCGAAGCACGGTGGGCTGCCGCCTACAAGGCCGGGAAGGAGAACACCGGCGTCTGGCCAGCATGCCCTGATGGCAGCATGTGATAAGTAGTTAGTGTGTGTGTCGCCCGTAAGTTTGTATAATTAATTACGAGCATCTACCAGTACTACATACGTACTAGTCTTAGAGCAAATTACCAGTAGTACTTTAAGTTGGTACTATCTATTATTAGCGTAAAATGTTGGTAAGCGCATCCTTTGAGGGCTTTGAGCGTTGAATAGCATCTGTTCACTGAAGTTTTGTAGCCGCACCCCGGCTCCAAATACTACCGAAACGTCCGCCCGCAGCCACCGGAGGAGACTAGAGCTGGCCGCAGCTGGTTTTTAGTCCCACCTCGCCACGCGAGTTGGCTGCACATCGGCTTAAATTGCCGCGCCGGCGGATGGCAGCAAGCTTCTCTCTTGTTGCATAGGATCAAATCTGGCTACGCGAGCGAGGCAGGTTAACACTTGATTGCATTTCATAAACCGATGATTGCTCACCGGGTGTCCCCTTGCCTCGTTCATGTACATTGAATAATCCTGATACAATGAAAGAGATTTTTGAAATTATGTGCGGTTGGAGATGCTGATAGATATATGAATTATTAGAAGATCACAAAACACACGGTTTTTATGGCGTACCTGTGTGCGCTTTTTTGCGTTAATGATCCATAAGTCAGTTACCTGTGCGATGTTTCCTAATAAACCAGGCCTACCATTGAACAAAAAAATCAACTACAAGTGTACATTTTTTTGGAGACGGGATCTGCCAATTTTCTCTTTTCTCGCACACGAGTATTTTACGCGCTTCGTCTGCGTTGTGTGTTTCCCCCGCCCAAGTTTCAAGTTTCGCAGCGAAATTTTCATTAGGCGCGCGATTTCAGAATTTATTCCTCCAACCACATCCCTACCCATCAAATTTCCTCAGTATCTCCCCTCCCCCCCCCCCCTACCGACAGCTCAAACTGCCGCCGCCGGAACCATAGCTTCAACCACATCTACGTTCTGCTCGGATCCAGTCAAGTAACCCACCGATCTCTATCACGGCCCCGGCCTGATTGCTTAAATGGCGCCTACGAAACATCCTCATGCCTCCAAATCCCCACCGCCCCTACCTCCAAAGCATCGCCGCGCAAGCCCAACCACATATCACGTGGAGGTCGAGGAGCTGATGGCGGTCCATGGCGCGATGGCCGCTATGCATGTTGACCCGGAGGAACACCTCGCCTCCGGCGCCGTCGACATGGTGCAGGCTCTGGCCCAGATGAAGTGCCCCAGTGACTACCCCCCAGGACTTAACAGGTATGATCTGACCAGCTCAATCTTACCAATACCACTTGGAATGGCTATGTTTTGTATGGTTGATGTATTAAGCATGTTCGTGCCTTGTTTATTTCAATACTGCACACTGTGTGATGTTCAAGTATTAACTATCCAGCTCAATTTCACCAATACCAGCAACAAACTTACAATACATGACTCGGGATATCACTAGAGATGCTGCCCATTTGCTATTTTTGGTGGATGCTAACCCTGTTGTACTTAATATGCTTGTCCATGTACTTACGCAGGGTCATAATGGCCGATGCTGTTGTTTGCCATCAAGGTTAGCTCCATCCCATGTCTTACAGTATTTCACATCATTTGTGTAATTGCAGTTTAACTTCTAACATTTACTGGTTTCCTGTAGGTACACATGTCAGCGGCACTGATCCACGCTCGACCCGGAGGAACAGCTCGCCTCCACCGCCGCTGACTTTGGGTGGGCTCTGGCCAAGATGAAGTGCCCCAACAACTACCTCTCAGGACTTACCAAGTATGTACTCACCAGTTCAATCTTACCAATACCAGTTGCAATTAATGGTTATGTTTTGTACGGTCGATGTATTAAGCATGTTGTAGTAAACATGCCTAACACGTTTTAGCTACTTTCCCTACCTTTTTATAGACAACGGGGCCATTCTCTGCTCTGGCAGCACCTGCCTTGTGATGTTTAACTCTGCCAATTGCATTTTTATCAGTACCGGTTTCAATGGCTATTAAGACTGTTGCAATTAACAGTTGTATCCATTTTTAAACAGTTGTATTTCAATGGCTACAAACTTACAAAACATGAGTTAGGATGTTGTTAAGCCTATTGCAATTAACAATTGTATCCATTTTTTAATCTGTCCCTTTGCTACCGTGCTACTCTCTGCAATGAAGATATACTAGAGATGCTGCCCATTTGCTATTTTTGGTGGATGCTAACCATGTTGTACTTAACATGCCTTTCCATGTACTTACGTAGGGCCATAACGAGCGATGCTGTTGTTTGCCGTCGAGGTTAGCTGCATCCCATGTCTTACAGTTTTTTACATCATTTGTGCAATTGCAGTTTGACTTCTAACATTTACTTGCTTCTTTTAGGTACACATGTCGGCGGCACTGATCCACGCTTCGACCCGGAGGAAGAGCTCGCCTCCGCCTCCGCTGACTGTGGGCGGGCTCTGGCCAAGATGAAGTGCCCCAGCAACTACCTCTCAGGACTTACCAAGTATGAACTCACCAGTTCAATCTTACCAATACCAGTTGCAATTAATGGCTATGTTTTGTACGGTCGATGTATTAAGCATGTTGTAGTAAACATGCCTAACACGTTTTAGCTATTTTCCCTATCTTTTTATAGACAACTGGGCCATTCTCTGCTCTGGCAGCACCTGCCTTGTGATGTTTAACTCTGTCAATTGCATTTTTATCAGCACCGGTTTCAATGGCTATTAAGCCTGTTGCAATTAACAGTTGTATTTCAATGGCTACAAACTTACAAAACATGACTTAGGATGCTGTTAAGCCTGTTACAATTAACAGCTGTATCCATTTTTTAATCCGTCCCTTTGCTACCATGCTACTCTTTCGCAATGAAGATATCACTACAGATGCTGCCGTTTTATTACCATTTGCTATTTTTTTGTGGATGTTAACCCTGTTGTAGTTAACATTGGTTTTCCATGTACTTAAACAGGGCTACAATGGGCGATGTTGTTGTTTGCCGTCGAGGTTAGCTGCATCCCATGTCTTATACACCATCTGTTCCTAAATATAAGTATTTTTAGAGTTTCCAATATAGACTACATAAGGAGCAAAATGAGTGAATCTAGATTCTAATCTAAACTATATCTATAATTCTATATACATTCGTATGTAGTTCATATTGAAATCCCTAAAAAATACTTGTACTTAGGAACATAGGTAGTTGTATTTTACATCATTTGTGCAATCTCAGTTTAGTTTCTAACATTTACTGGTTGCTTGTAGGTACATATATGAGCGGTACTGACCCATGCTTCGATCCCTTTTGCATATGGGGCAATGAGATATTCATGAACAAGCGTCAAGTGAGGAAACTAAGAAAGATTGTTAGGCGAAAGAAACGGGTGATAGGAATTAAGCTCTTTATTTACACTTTGTCCAAGACAACAGTGAACTTTAGGATGGTAAGTAATGCGTTGCCTTTTCCCCCTGCCCACAACAAGTTACTCTAGTAGACCTCAGTATCTGATATTTTTCTCTTTTTAGTGGTTTCTGAAGCTATTTACTGATGATTACCTTGCAAACTACATGACCGGAGTGGAGGCAACTAAGGTTAAAGTATATAATTCATGCTACCATGATAATGCTCTAGAAGTCTTCCTGAAGGCGGTGAAGGATGGGCGGGCGATCGTCACAAGGGGTTGGACAAAAGTTGTTCGTGCCTATGGCATGCAGGAAGGCACATTATGGGAATTCCGCTTCTTCAACACCATCGGCAGTCAAAATGATTTACACTTGTCTCTTCACCTTTACCGCCTCTAAATATTGTGGTTCATCATAGTTAATTGATGTCTAATCCTGTAATCACTGAACATATTGTATTGACAATTTTATTTATGGATTCGTTGTTGAACCATTGTGCTGAGAATTTGAATTCCATGTTTCATAATAAATTACAGGGGAAAATAAAATTATACAGGAGCGAATAAAATAATGTGCACACGGTTAGAAAGAAAACAGCGTGTGCGATGAAAAATAGAGAACAGACGGTTCTTTGACGTGAAACGTTTGCGATGTCCGACGGACGCACACACAGTTTCGTCTCCTAAGCATGTGTGATTCATGGTAATACGGCAAACGTTTCAAACCAGTGTGCGTGTGTGATAGGAATACCAATTGCACACAGTTATGAAAATGGACACGTTGGCGTTAGTAGAGGCACCGCACACATTTACATTCTTGAACCGTGTGCGATAACGTACCTATCACAAACATATCGGTAGATTAAATGTTGATGTCCACCTTTTTCACACGACTATAGCGGCGTAATCGTTTGGGATGTCTCTCTGATCAGAAACGTAACGTTGAGATGTAACGTGTGGGACTGGGGCAGCTTCTCATACGTTTATTCTATGGCGATCGTCAGTAGCCGCTCGCCTATCCCCGACGGTTTCTGGGTCGTGTGGGAAGGACCACTACTGCAGGATGCTGCTAATGCGACACTACGAACAGGGACCCTTTGATGAAACTGTGTGCGATGCATTAATCGCAAACGGGGATGTAAAAAAACCATCAAAAAAGATGCAAAATGTTTGCGATGGTGCAGACATCAAACATGGTTCAGATTTTAGTTACGTGTGTGATGCGGGGCATACGGTTGATCCATATGAACTATTTGCGATTAGACAGAACAACAAAAACGGGCAGCCATATCAATGTGTGTGCGATATACGGCATAGAGTTCGCTCCGATGAACTATTTGCTATTAGGGAATGCAACAGAAACGGTCAGCCAGATCAAGGTGTGTGTGATATACGGCATACAGTTCACTCGGATGAACTGTTTTCGATTAGGAAACACAATAGAAACGGTTCAACTTAACAAGATGTGTGTGATATGCGGCAGACAGTTCACATAGATGAACTGTTTGCGATGAGCCAAAAAAACACAAACGATTCGTGTAAACAAGATGTGTGTGATACGCGGCAAACAGCCCACTCGGATGAACTGTTTGCGATGAGAAAATATAACACACACGGTTACTAGAGTTAATTCGTGTGCGATTATGTGTGTACTAAAAACTTTGAAAATGCATACTAGTTGCTTGCGATGGCTAGGAGTATCGTACACGATGCGTGTGCGAGTACTCGTGTGCGATGATTAGTAGGTTACACATACGTTTCCTTATGTTAACACGTGTCTGGTAACACGTGACAACGCATATGGTTGGCGGGTTGTGTGCTCAAGTCTTCCCGCGCTCCAGCGAAGGCTTCCCGTGCTCCACAGGGGTGAATTGTAAAATCTCCAATCCCCCAGCTAGCTGCTAGCTATAAATAACCACAGCAATGGCCGCCGCCGGCGCCTCGCTACTGATCCACTTGCTAGCTAGTTAATTACCCACACATACCGGCATACCCCCAACGGCCGACGACAGGATGGAGTTGCGCGATGGGAACGGGCGCCGGAGATCATAGTTTAGGTTAATTAATTATACCTCCAGAGCTGGATGATTCCTGCTCTGGAGGTATAATTAATTAACATAATCTAAGATCAAATAACTAAAGCTTCCCCAACCGCTAGCAGAGCGCGCGTGGAGGGACGACGCGACCCGAGCGAGACTTGGCGCCTAAACGGCGAGCAGAGCGCGCAGAGGGACGAGACCCGAGGGCGCCTAAACGGCGAGTAGAGCGCGCAGAGGCACGTGAGCAGAGCGCGCCACGGCCGCCTAAACGGCGATCAAGCACATGCATAATTATTGCATATAGCAGATGAACATAGCCGGAAATAGCCGTCCAACAATATTATTTTCGATGACATGCATTAATATATTCTTAGTTAAATCTAAGGTCAAAGTTTGGTACTACAAAATACGAAGGGGGCCAATAAAGAATAAACCACGACAGAGGTAGTACTTATAGGAACATAGATGCCCGGTATGAAAGAAAATGTGGGTCAAACCCTAGTTGAAAAGGGCAACAATGTCTAACTCCAGCTTACAAAAGGTACAAAAGCATGAGGATTAATTGTTCATCAGGTTTACACATAACCCGGATTAAACAGGGCAACAACATCTAACTCAACCAAAGTTTTTGGCAGTCACAATCAAATGGATCGGTCCGATCCATAAAATCAAGATCCTAGTACAATAATTCTACTGCTCCATGATGACGACAAGTTGTTGTAAATATAAGCCGAGCACGATCAGAAGCCCTTAGGTCCACCTGAAACTTATTTTTATGTTGTTCCACATACAGTTCCGTGAGAAATTTCTTGTTGAAAAACTTAATCCTCACGGACAATAGCGCCCTCGCATTCAACATGAAGAATGTGACAAAGCTAGTGTTTGCACTGTTGGATGCATATCCTTCCAGCGTTACTGTCTTCAAACGAATGTCATGAGGTATGAGAAAATCCCGGTGCTTCTTGAACCATCGATTTGTTATACCTTTTTCTCCATGTGTTAGTGCCTAAATAGAGATGAAGATTGAAAACAGTTAATGTCTAAAAAAGATTATGTCGAAAGAGCGATAGCTGAACGATTAATTATAGTACATTATATATGGGCTTTCAATGTACGTGAAATCGTCACCTTTATATACAAATTCTCCGGACATGGAAAGCATTGCAGCAAGGCAATAATGATGTTGAGATCAAAACACCACATACTGATATATAAGGTCTTGACAGAATCCACCACCACTGATAGGATGGACAAGCGCTTCATTGAGCATAGAACATAATATTAGCACTGAAAGTGTACTCCAAGATGGTACTTAACTTATGCGCACAAACGAAAAATGCAAATTACAAAAGTGTACATGAATAATATACAATACCTCAATAGGTGTGGAGGCAAACACCATCACAAACCATTCAAACAGATCACTAATTACACCCAAGGTCGCCAGTTTAGGCGCAGAGACCACAGTTATTTGCGAAGGTTTATAACAACAATCAAGGAGCAACCTTTGAAGTGAAGGGGCATCTTCGATGATGAGCTCCTGTCCTTCAAAATGAATTCCAATGCTTACAAGGTGAGGCGATTTTATTTTGAGACAAGGGATATGGATTCCTAGTCCAAAAACAAGCACCAAACGCTCCACTGCAGGGTAGCTGGAGTGGATGATGCTGTGAAGTGAGGCCACCGACAGATCAACCAACACAAGCGCAAGTTTTTTCAACAGTGGCAGTCGAAGCATTTGTACTAGATTGTCTACTAGATGGCACCGGGTCAAGGTGGCGGTGTCGAGAGAGGAGGAAAACCATGAGATGGGCATCGGTGGTGAGGGCACAGATGCAGCTCTTGGTGGTAACCTATCGCTGTAGTAATGGTAGAACTCAAGCTGCTGGAGTTTATTGAATTGATGGGATGTCAGCCAGGCGGCCACCGTGCAGGGTATGTCCAGCAGGTAGCATGCCGGGATGCAGATGCGTTGAACGGAGCCCTGGTCGGAGGAGATGATTGCTCTGGGGAGTTCAGAATCATCATCGACAGATAGCTGACGATAGTCGAGATTAAGAGGCGCGGCGCGCCACAGAGTGTGCCACCGAGATGCGGGGACTTGTGTGCGGCAGCCATCCTTGGTGGGGAGAAGGGAGATGATCTCCCCAAGGATGCCGTCCGGGAGATCGCTGATGCGGTCTGTCGGAGATTCTACTGGTTCCTCAGGTCCAGGGGGCGTGGCCGCTTCTGGCCGCGCAGCCGGGTCCAAGATCTACATCCGGCGGTGGCGCTGGCTGGAGCCTCATCTATGTACATACCAATCTGAAAGAAAAAAATGGCAGAAACATACATGTAGGACATTCAAAATCAATTCTCAAGATCTGGAAGAAAAAAGGCACAAACATATATGTAGGACATTCAAAATCAATTCTCATGATCTAGCCATGAATTATTAGCACACAAGCTAACCCTAGTTGGATTATTAGCAAAAATCATTTGTACAAAACAAGCAATTAATCACTAACTCTATACGGACAACATTCAAACAAACAATACACTACATGCATCTAACGGATCTTAATTACTCTGATTTCATGGACTAAGAGAACATAACCATAGGATTTGTATTCCAAAAAAATTATAGAGGGGGGGAGTAAACAGAGAAAACACATGATATGTTTGCTGCACAAATAGGTATATAGATGACTAACCGGTTTTCCGTCGGAGTCGCAGTCGTTGCCGGAGTTCCTGTTGACCTCCGGCTCTGGCTGGGGGGGCACGACGGCACCGACGAAGTCAAGGTCGTGCTGCTGCCCGCTCGAGACCTCGTCGGCGGCGACGGCAACCTCTGTGCCTAGCTTCATGCGTTGCGCGGGTGCTTCACCAGACCCGGCGTCGCCACTCCCTCCGATGGTGCGCTTCGGCGGCATCCTCATACACTCCAGAGTCCAGACGTTGGTGACCACTGTGGACCGGGGGTGCGGCCGCCTATTATGGCCGGCGGCTCGGGCGCGCAATTAATACGGACCAGTGGGAGCGAGGCGGGCGGCGGTCAAAGGTTGTCTCGACTCCCGGTGAGCCTGCGCGGTGGACTTCTGCCATTCCTACCATCATTTCACATAGCTACTCGCATGCCTCCCATCAATACGCACACCTGCACGCACGCCTCCCGGTATGCCTGCGCGGCGGACTGCTCGCATGCGTCCCGTCAACTCACGCCTGCTCGCACGGAACACGGGGCGTGTGGTAGCACATATATTTTTTGGTTTATTGATGATTCATTCTGCCGCTTTACTGCTTAACCGAAGCATGGCATGGTCTAACGCACACGGTCCTAATAAATAATCCGTATGAGATATTGGTTGCCAGTTATTAATAATCTCCCATTTGTAAGAAGATTATATCAAAATGGGTCTCAAATTTGACGAAAAAATACAATATCACAGTCTACTGGTGTCCATATATGACACCACGATAAGTTTCATGAATTTCAACTAAGTTTTGGATTTACTGAATTTTAAAAATCTATATTCTCAATGTTTTGAAATCTCTTGCACAGGGAAACATGCACCCAGGGACACATATGATTTTGCAATCCATTTTGGTGCACATGTATCTCAAATTTGATTTTTGCATATTAAATCCCTAGGAAATCAATCAATGTATTAAAACGGTCGAATGATGTCTGTTTTTTTTTAACACGACACTCCGCCTTTGGTCACAGGTTCACTTCAGAAAAAGTTTGACATGCCTCAGAGTGGCTGTGGTGGTGCGGGATGTGTGTGTCTGTGTGTGGGGGGTGGGGGAGGGGTCCGGCAGTACACTACGAGTCGTGAACCTCCGTGTGGGATTATTGATCATTTTGTGAGTCATATATGCCACATCAAAGTCGTGAATTGGTTATTTAAAGCATTACACAACCCTTTCATACATACATGTTCGGGCCACATGCATGCATTGGTGGTCCTCTCGGACACTCTCCCTCGTGCGGTTATCAGCGATGTGCCCATTCGTTAGCCCGCAAAGGTTTTCAGTTTCCACCGACAATGAGAGGCATTTGACCAAAAGGTGGATTCATCTTGGCATGTGTGTGGTGTGGATCATGGTGAGATTCCATATCAAAGTTCGAGCACATGCGTACACACCCTCCCACCGGCTTGAAGTGAGGGGGCTACACGCATCATGGTGTAGTGCGTTTCCGGTTTGCGAAGCATGTGCCACATCAAAGTTGTGCATTGGGTAGTATTCAAACATCACATAACACACGGGCGCATGCACGCGGTGGTTTTGTCCTATGACATCACTCACGTGTGCCTCTCTCTGTGGGCCCACGAGGTCATCGTCGACCAGTTGAACGTACAACGAGAGAGAGGTTAATTTGACCAACAAGGATGGTTCTTTTTTGGTTTGTGTTACGTATATGCATGGTAGGAGTATGTACATGTCAAAGAGGGGGCAACATGAATACTCTATATATATGCGTGTCATAACCTCGCTCTATGTGGGGACTTTCCAGTTTCCGAGGCAGGTGCCACATCAAAGTTGTACACTATATTGGTATTCAAACATCACGCAATACCATGCAGGCGGTGGTTGCCCTATAGGAACTCACTCGCGTGTGGCGCTTCCATCCGTGGGCATGCGAGGTTGTCCTCCATCACTTTGACCCAACGAGAGAGACGTTAATTTGACCATCAAGGAATGATTCTTTTTTGGTTTGTGCTATACAGTAGAAGTACATATATACCACGCGTCGAATGGGGGCGTACATATAGCACATACCACGCATCATGAACCTCGTGCTCTCTGTGGGGACTTTTTGGTTTCCTATATATGTGGTGCCACATCAAAGTTGTGCATTGCTTATTCAAACATCACACAAACACCTCTTTCAGCCACAAGCAGACAGTGGTACGTAGTCCTATATAGGATGATCACTCGCGTGTGACGTACGCTTCGCTTCTGTGCTGGGCCCGTGAGTTCGTCGTCCATCACTTTGACCCAGCGAGAGAGAGGTACGTTTGACGAACAAGGAGGATTAATTCTTTTAGGGCTGTGTTACTAGGTGTATAGTATGTGTCGAAGGGGGGGTGACCAGCATATATATATATATATTCTAGGTGTCACATGAACCTCACTCTGTGTGGGGACTTTGCGGTTTTTGAGGCAAATGCCACATCAAAGTTGTGCATTTATTAGGTATTCAAAACATCACAACACACCTCTTCATATATATGTTCTGGCACACGTGCAATTGTGATGGTTGTTGTCCTATATATGGCACTCACTCACGCGGTTATCGGCGATGCTTCCATCAGTCAGCCCGCTTGGTCCATCACTTTCACCGACAGCGCGAGAGAGGTTAACTAATTTGACTTAGGACGGGATTAATTTTTTGTTTGTCTCATGATATAGATCATGAGATGTGAGATTACATATATATAATAGCGCATGTGTACACATGAATCCATCCCACTGGATCGAAGGGGGGGTGAGCACACGACACGTCATGAATGACCTCTTGCTCTGTGTGGGGACCTCTGCGATTTTCAACGCATGCACCACATGAATGTTGTGCATTGGGTCGGGTATTCAACACATATGCATGCATCACACACCACCATAAATATGTTCGGGACACACGCATGCAATGGTTGTCTTTGGACACACTCTCACTCGCTTGGTTATGGGCGGCAAGCCTATATATAATCGTGGGCCCGCGTGGACGTCCATCATTTTGACCAACGACGAGAAAGGTTACCAGGGTGGATTCTTCTTCTTTGCTTCGAGTTACCGTATAGTAGGTCGACCATTCCAAGCCTAATTAAGTTTGAGTGCATGCTACGCGTCGTGAACCCTCGCTCAGTGTGGGGATTTTACGGTTCCAAAGCATGGTGCCACATCAAATTTGCGCATTGGGTATTCAAACACCACACACACCACTTCCATATACATACTTGGGCCACATGCACAGAGTGGGTTTGTCTTCATACATAGTACTCCCTCGCGAGGTTATCGGCGACAAGCTAGCCCATTTTGCAGGGCCGTGTGGACGTCCATCACTTTGACCAACAACGAGCAGGAGAGGTTGTACGACCAAGTTGGATTCTGCTTGGTCCGTGTTACAGTACGTCTTGGTGAGATGCCCTCCCCCTGACGTGTGTGTGTTGGGGGGGGAGCTACTTCGCGCTACCTGCAACCTCCGTGGGGTCGGGGAAGTCCGGTTAATTTGCGAGGCACACATGCCACATCAAAGTTGTGAATGGTAGTTAAATATCACACCACACCCTTTTCATACATATAGTAGTGCCACCCGCATGTGGTCTCACCCATCTCCCGCCACAAGCACACATTTGTGGGTCGGCACACGGTCCACCTTTGTCGGGAAGCGAAAGGGGAAGTTTGACCATATATATATGATGGACTCCTATAGGTTTTGTATTACGGTAGGGTGAGATTTTAGACCTAGCTATTTGGGGGCATGCATTCGTAGCTAGGATTCCCTTACGCCGACACGAAGTGGGGTTCGTAGGGGGTGGCTGACTAGCAATACTATGCTTTTGTGCGACAGGTGCCACATCAAAGTTGTGCATTGGGTATTCGAACATCAAACCACCCTTTTCATACATATATTTGGTCCACATGCAAGTGTGTTCGTGTTCTGACCCTCTCCCGCGTTATTCTTTTTGCCAAATTTATAAACAGCACACGAGTTGGATGTAGAAACCGTCTGCGATTGGGTATGCAACAGACACGGTTCGGTCAGACTACCCGTGTGCCACACCCGTGCCCTGCAGTCACTCACATCAGCACAGTAGATTGGGCTCCACGAGGCTTGCCTCCCGGTCTCGAAAATATCTACTGCCTCATAATCTCAAAAATATCTACCGCCTGGAAGGTTTTAATGTTTGATAGCACACGATTAGTATGTGCAGACCGTGTGCGATGTCTGTTACTCCCGCTCTGCTTCAATCCCTTGATTCAAATTTTCAGTAGCCCTGGCATTTTACTCCCGCCTCTGCATCCCTCACAATCTCAAAAATATCCGCTCACCCTTGATTCAAATTTTCAGTAGCCCCGCCTTGTTACTCCCGCCTCTGCATCCCTCGCAATCTCAAAAATATCTGCTCGCCCTTGATTCAAATTTTCAGCTGCCCCGGCATTTTACTCCCGCCTCTGCATCCCTCGCAATCTCAAAAATATCTGCTCGCCCTTGATCCAAATTTTCAGTAGCCCCACCTTGTTACTCCCGCCTAGTAAAATTTTCAGTTGCCGCGGTATTTCCTCAAACACCACCTTGCCCCCCCCCCTCCACACACACCACACACTCCCCAAAACCTCTGCTCACACAGACACACACCACCCCTCCCTTGCTCTAAACCATTGGTAGGTCGCCGCCACCGCCGCCGCCGCCTCCATCCTCAACCTCTGCCTGTGTACCGGGGAGCTCGAGGAACCAATGGCCAAAAAGAGGTTTATCGCAGCCTCTTCGCCCGACGCCGGCGAGGTGGCCGCCGAGGTGTCCCCGTCGTCCTAACCCTTGACAAATTTTCAGGTCAATCCAAGAACTTTTATTTCTGCCCAAAAATAACACCATGGCAATTCTACTGAAAACAGTGTCAGTCCGGGTTAGTTCCATTCAAACCATGCAAATTAGAGTCCAAAACAAGGGTAAAAGAGTTTGAAAAAGTAGATACGATGGAGACGTATCACTTCTCTTGAATTGAAAAGTAGCACATCAAAGAAAACCGTTCCCGTGATGCCTAGACCAACTAGAGAAGAAGCTAATGATAATGATCATAAAACTTTAGATCAAGTTACTACTGAACCTCGTAGATCGACCAGAACACGTACTGCACCAGAGTGGTACGGTAATCCTGTCCTAGAAGTCATGTTGTCAGACAACGGCGAACCTGCGAACTATGAAGAAGCTATGATGGGCCCAGATTCTGACAAATGGCTTGAGGCCATGAAATCTGAGATAGGATCCATGTATGAGAACAAAGTGTGGACTTTGGTGGACTTGCCCAATGATTGGCAAGCCATTGAGAATAAATGGATCTTCAAGAGGAAGGCGGACACTGATGGTAATATCACTGTCTACAAAGCTCGACTTGTCGCAAAAGGTTTTCGACAAGTTCAAGGGGTTGACTACGATGAGACTTTCTCACCTGTAGCGATGCTTAAGTCTGTCAGAATCATGTTAGCAATTGCCGCATTTTATGATTATGAAATCTGGCAAATGGATGTCAAAACTACATTCCTTAACGGGTTTCTTAAAGAAGAGTTGTATATGATGTAACCAGAAGGTTTTGTCGATCCTAAGGGTGCTAACAAAGTGTGCAAGCTCCAGCGATCCATCTATGGAGTGGTGCAAGCATCTCGGAGTTGGAATATACACTTTGATGAAGTGATCAAAGCATTTGGTTTTATACAGACTTACGGTGAAGCCTGTATTTACAAGAAAGCGACTGGGAGCTCTGTAGCATTTCTGATATTATATGTGGATGACATATTACTGATTGGAAATGATATAGAATTTCTGGATAGCATAAAAGGATATTTGAATAAGAATTTTTCAAAGAAAGACCTCGGTGAAGCTACTTACATATTGGGCATCAAGATCTATAGGGATAGATCGAGACGCTTAATAGGACTTTCACAAAGCACATACCTTGACAAAGTTCTAAAGAAGTTCAAAATGGACCAGTCAATACACTGATGACAGCAAATTGATACTAACGGGTGTGTACATGCACAAATTTAGTAACATAGAACTAATAGCACTAAGGCCGTCCACTATGTATGCCAAAACCGGTGTAAAAACAACTGTTGCTACATCTCGCACCGGTGCCCTGTATTGGCGAGCCGATGCAGTGAAAAAAAATCAGGGACCCGGACTCCGGAGCACCTAGTTGCTCCGATGCCCAGTTCCTTCGTGCCATAAAGATTTAGCATTTTACTGCTTGGCTGGTCGGATGTGTGGACCAAAGTTGGCCGCACAAACTGCTGAAGCGGTGCCAAATAATTTTCTAATGGCACCGCTGATGAGATGG
The DNA here is from genome assembly GCA_011799875.1 of Thinopyrum elongatum. Lineage (NCBI taxonomy): Eukaryota > Viridiplantae > Streptophyta > Magnoliopsida > Poales > Poaceae > Thinopyrum > Thinopyrum elongatum. The sequence goes on from CM022301.1 coordinate 561,854,866, forward strand.
CAACATTTTTAGATACTAGGTACAAACTGTGACACTGTCTTAGGATGCATTTGGTTGAAGGTGTGGTATGAATGGGTTGGGACCGTGACAGTGTCTGAATCACATCTAACAAATGATTTGTAACAATGAAAGAGGGTCTAACCTTCTCTGCACATGCCAGAAACTTCCTCCCACTGTCCACAGATTCAAACGCAACTAGCTTCACGCATGGAGATTGATGGTGACAACGAGCAGACAGATCTTCAGCTACCCCGCTCCATTCGTTGCAACTGATGGTCCTAGGGAGCTACAAGAGGAAGAAATGACTCAAATCGATCGCCGGGTTAAAATCCTTCATTCCAAGTCATAGCCCGAGAGAGAGAAGAGAGGCATACCCGGGTGGTGAAGGAGTCGTCGGAGGAGGAGGAACCGCTGGAGAGGTCATTGAAGAAGACCATGGCGACCTCGGCGGTAGGATGCGAGATGGCGAGAGCGAGGAAGCAAGCGAGGAAGCGGCTATATCTTAGAAAGGAAGGAAGGAAGGTGGAAATAGGGGAAATATGACTTGTGGTCGGGGAGAAAAGGGGGTGGAGAAGGGGGGCGGGGGTAGATATTTCGGCGGTAGGCCAAAAATTTCGAAATGTGGAGGGAAACTTTACGCGCGGTGCCGCCAGACACCATTCACTTTGAACGATTGTGTGCATCGCAAGCGATTCTTCTGCTTTACGCGCATGGGATGAGTTTGATAATTCAAATTTTGGTGGAAATTTCCCCGGGTACGTCATTGCATAATTTAACATCGCTTGATAATTTGGGCACACAAAAGAGCGTACAGCACACAGACCACACTTACTGAATCGAGCAATTTTAGTAATTAAACAGAGCCAGTTGACCTAAACATTGCTCTAACAAAAGACCAGCATTAAAAACAAAGCCTAACTATGCATAATTTTAACAAATCTGCCACCGCGCCGGCTTATGCGTCGCCGGTGTGAGATGAGACGTCGATGACTTGTCCTGGCGACATGCCGCCGTTGGTGGACTTTGCGTCCCCCCTGCTGAAGTCGATCGCGTCCTCGTCCTCGGCGCCGCCCTCAAGGTTGTAGTACTCGTAGTAGTGGCTGCGCCAGAGCTCGCGTTGGTACTCCATCGCCGATTCCTCGACGGACAGACTCTTCTTTACCTCGACCTCGGCCACACGCAACTCCTCCTCCCGGCGCTCCTCGATCTCTGCCGCCTCCTGCATCTCCAGCTCCCGCTTGGCGATCTCATGAGGAAGCAGGTGCTCCATGGCCACCGCCGCCTTTTTGGACGTGGGTTGCATGCTAGATTCCAAGGTGGCCTGGAATATCTTGGCATGTGCGTCCTCGATCTTGGCGTGGATGGCTTCAACCCGGGCTAGGGCGACATCGATGGCACGGACGGCAGCTCGAGCGCTCTCGGCGTTTGCAGCCGCCGTCGCAGCAGCAGCTGCAGCCATCTCGGCTACTGTAGCTGCCCTGTCGGCTGCCGCAGACGCCCTCTCGGCGGATGTGGCCGCGCTCAATGCGGATGCGGCGGCACTCTCGGCGTAGGCGGCCGCGCTCTCGGCGCAGGCGGCGGCTCTCGGGGAGGACGTGGCCATCGTACGGACCTTCACGAAGCGTTTCCACGGCGTCATCTTTGCAAGAAGGGGTTGCGGGAATGGGGATCGGGATTCATGGATTCGGGGGTTGCCGGCACTGGAGCAGACGAGACGGCAAAGCTTAAGGAGGAAGACTTAAATAGACCCAGGAATTTTCATCGCGAACGGTTCCTACAAAAAACTATGTGTGATGTTGTTGATATTTTTTATTAGCTGTGAAAGACAAATTTGGAGTAAAGTGGCAACGGATGGTGTTTTAAATGTATGAGAAAATTTGTAGTACTAATACAACTGTCATGTCAAATTTTGGAAAATTTCAGGGGTCATTTGACCTTTTAAGACATTTAAGTGATTTTCTAGCCATTTAATGACCATAATTCAAATTTGAACTACATGTACATGCAACAGCTAACCATAACAGTTTGAAAAGTCATATTTTGTGTACTTGTGTGCGATTTAATTCCATGTGCAGTAAATTGGAAGGAATTTTCAAACATATTGGTCTAACGGCTATGACACAATTAAGCATGGAGTGCCATGGCATTTAAATTCCAAAAAATTAAAAAAAGATCAGAAACACATGAAACCTTGCTTGATGTAATGTCATGCCACCAAGATGATGTGGTAAAAAATTTGGCATGTTTGACGAAAGTTTGGACACACACCCCTCACAAATCGAAGCAACTCACTAGAAGGCTCGTGGTTCCGAGAGGGAACAATGCATGTTTGATGACGAACGGGAGATAGCTTCCCCTTACGGCCTTCAATTTTTTTCTACATTTAACGTGCACTAATACCACTGTCATGTGAAAATTTGGAAAATTTCAGGGGTCATTTGACCTTTTAAAGACATTTAAGTGATTTTCTAGCCATTTAATGACCGTAATTCAAATTTGAACTACATCTACATGCAACAGCTAACCATAACGGTTTGAAAGATCATATTTGTGTGCTTGTGTGCAAGTTAATTCCATGTGCAGTAAATTGGAAGGAATTTTCAAACATAATGGTCTCACGGCATGGACACATGCATGGAGTGCCATGGCATTTTAATTCCAAAAAATAAAAAAATGATCAGCAAAACATGAAACCTTGCTTGATGTAATGTCATGCTACCAAGATGATGTGGTAAAAAAATTGGCCTGTTTGACAAAAGTTTGGACACACACCCCTCACAAACTGGAGCAACTCACTAGAAGGCTCGTGGTTCCGAGAGGGAACAATGCATGTTTGATGACGAACGGGAGATAGCTTCCTCTTACGGCCTTCAAATTTTTTCTACGTTTAACATGCACTAATACAACTGTCATGTGAAAATTTGGAAAATTTTAGGGGTCATTTGACCTTTTAAAGACATTTAAGTGATTTTCTAGCCATTTAATGACCGTAATTCAAATTTGAACTACATCTACATGCAACAGCTAACCATAACAGTTTGAAAATCATATTTGTGTACTTGTGTGCGAGTTAATTCCATGTGCAGTAAATTAGAAGGAATTTTCAAACATATTGGTCTCACGGCATGGACACATGCATGGAGTGCCATGGCATTTTAATTCCAAAAAATTAAAAAATGATCAGAAAAACATGAAACCTTGCTTGATGTAATGTCATGACACCAAGATGATGTGGTAAAATATTGGCCTGTTTGACAAAAGTTTGGACACACACCCCTCACAAACCGGAGCAACTCACTAGAAGGCTCGTGGTTCCGAGAGGGAACAATGCATGTTTGATGACGAACGGGAGATAGCTTCCTCTTACGGCCTTTAAATTTTTCTACGTTTAACGTGCACTAATACAACTATCATGTGAAAATTTGGAAAATTCTAGGGGTCATTTGACCTTTTAAAGACATTTAAGTGATTTTCTAGCCATTTAATGACCGTAATTCAAATTTGAACAACATCTACATCCAACGGCTAACCATAACGGTTTGAAAAATCATATTTGTGTACTTGTGTGTGAGTTAATTCCATGTGCAGTAAATTAGAAGGAATTTCCAAACATATTGGTGTCACGGCATGGACACATGCATGGAGTGCCATGGCATTTTAATTCCAAAAAATTAAAAAATGATCAGAAAAACATGAAAACTTGCTTGATGTGATGTCATGCCACCAAGATAATATGGTAAAAAAATTGGCCTGTTTGACAAAACTTTGGACACACACCCCTCACAAACCGGAGCAACTCACTAGAAGGCTCGTGGTTCCGAGAGGGAACAATGTATGTTTGATGACGAACATGAGATAGCTTCCTCTTATGGCCTTCAAATTTTTTTTCTACATTTAACGTGCACTAATACAACTGTCATGTGAAAATTTGGAAAATTCTAGGGGTCATTTGACCTTTTAAAGACATTTAAGTTATTTTCTAGCCATTTAATGACCGTAATTCAAATTTGAACTACATCTACATGCAACGGCTAACCATAACGGTTTGAAAAATCATATTTTTGTGTACTTGTGTGCGAGTTAAAAAAATCATCCGACGATGTAAATATCTAGTGTTCAAAAAAGAAAATGTAAAGATCTAGCAAGACAACCGGCCCCCACACGATTGGCACTCTATTTCGCGCCTCGAGGTTTGGAAGGTGAGTGGCGGGGGTTATTAATCAGACATGGTTCTGTATTGGAAACCGTCAGCTATTAAGTTCACACACGGATTTTGCTGCGGGAATCGTGTGTAATTCAAACTACAGTACTCGTAAATTTCGACGACCGGCGTGTGTACTGTTCCCGTCGATCTAGATTCTGGCCGCCAATAAATACTACCTTGCTCACATCGTCCCGCCTGCATTCTCATCGACATCCTCCCCTCGCTCGCCCTCTCTCTCTCTCTCTCTCTCTCTCTCTCAAATCTCTGCCATGGCGCCGCCGATCTGCCCACGCGCCGACGAGGAGTCACCGCCCCCCGTGGACGCTCAGTTGAAGAGCAGCGACGAGTAGGACCCCTACGCGCCGCCGGACGAGGTTGCGTCGGACCCCCCAACTTTGGATTGGTTTTGGGGCTAGTACAATCTTTGTCTGTGGAAGTCGCTGTTGTAGGGGAACGCAGTAGAAAACAAAAAATTTCCGACCTACGCACCTGCCCAGGACCACTATGGAGACTGCATACAAGGTTTGATCTTTTCGTTACCGACTCGTAGCGCAATGGAAGTAGAGTCGATGACGATCGGCGGTGCAGATCCCCGCAGCTAGGATTTACAACCTCCCAACCGCGAGGATGTATACCCTCGTTTGCCCCTTGGACTGCCCTCCGGGAGGCGGTCGGACAGTCCCTCGGACTGTGTCGCGGACAGCCCTTTGGGAGGACCTTTGAAACTCGGACGGTCACTCGGACAGCCCTTCGGGAGGACCTTCGAAATTCGGATAGTCACACGGACAGCCCTTCGGGAGGCACTCTCGAACTAAGACCGAAACTATGATCTCTCTATAGAGTTGCACACATACGGTGTCATCTATCCGGCAGGGCTTCGCCGTCCAGAACTAGTTCCCACCGGAACCCAGACAGCCTTTTGGCTCTACGAAACTATTTCGCGGGGAGGGAGAGAGAAGCCAGATCATTGCAATGGCACTTGTATGTGAGAAAGAGTGAGTGTGGAGAGTGGCTCTCCACCTCTATTTATAGGAAATCCCAAGGGGTAGGGTGCTTTACAAAAAAAACCAAAATGCACATGAATGAAGTCCTTCACAAGGGCATAAAAGAGAAGCAAGTGTGGCAAGTGGGGCTCCATGGAGGAGCCCCTCCTTGGCCAGCCACACCCCTTGAGGGTCCCCCCACAAGGGCTCCTATCCATCCATGTCACCCCCTAGATCTTTGTGAGCAAAGCCCAAAAAGGTGGCTTTCCAAAAAGTAACCATAAAGCTGATTTCACTATTCACGACGACATTTTTCAGCGTCCGTTCGAACCGAAAATATTTATGTGGACCTAGAACATTTCCAGTACCCTCTAAAATAATTTTTGACTTGTTCCGAAAGAATTCCAGATTAGTGATTTTCATCTGCGAAAAGCAGACAAAGCGGTTCCGGCAGCTCCGGAACATTTCTGGATTTTGTCCCGAAAAATTCCCAGAAGTTTCCAGAATAATTCTGGCACCCTCCAAGAATTATCAGGTGTGTGCCAAAACCAATTTGACTTAATGGTATACCCCGAAACAACTTTTCAGTTTTACCGAAACTATTCCAGTGTCCTCTCTCCGGAGCTCTTCCGCTGTCTCCGAAACTTTTCCGGTGACTTTCTCCCAGACTCCTTGTCTAGCATTCAGCAGATAGATGACCCTTAAGCGTGTGATCCTATAGGTTTGGTGAAGCATAGACATGACCGGAACACTTTCCGATCAATGATCAACATCGGAGCCGTGGACACCCATATTGACCCCTATACCCACACGAATGAATATTCGAGTGAACCTCCAGTTGTTGTGTGCTATTCCTATTGCTTCGCGATATATTACAAATACCCGAGGTGAGATTTACTTGCATCCCCGTGGATCAACAACTTGTCCACTATGCTAGTTACCTCGTTACCGGTATTGTTCTCTTTTCTCGTTACCGTGTTCCGGCATCCCTGTGATCAAATCACCCTGTGTCTGGCCAGACGATGATGGATATCATAACACCGAGAGGGCCCAGAGATATCTCTCCATCGTCGGAGGAGCAAATCCCAATCTTGAGCTATCAAGTTACTTGACATACTTTCCCATGAACCCGTAAGCCGCCGTAATAGCCATCCAGTTGCGGATGACGTTTAACAAATCCCAAAGTTCATGAATCAAGCATGAAGAAACTCGATACTCTCATGGTCTGAGGAATCATGCAAACATTAACCATCTTTGTGTTATTAACCATTAACTTGTGACGAATGTATCTCATAGCATAACATCAATTCAGGTCGATTCAACACAAATGTTCTTCTAACATTGTGCCCTCAAAGTTGCTGGCATAGACATGCCCATGATCAGGAAAACAGAACCATCATGCAACACTTCAGCTAGTCTTAGAGGCCAGACTAGGAATACATTTTACCGTTTACTCCACACGTGCATATGAGTCTTCCTCCGAGCCTCGTGGTTATTGTAGACTCGAGAACCATAGCAGTTATAGCCTGGAACATAAACATAATTATGAACAGGGAGATAATCAATAACATTTATTATTGCCTCTAGGGCATAACTCCTACAGACTCCCACTTGCACTAGAGTCAATAATCTAGTTAATGCTAATGCACTTTTACACATGTGGCACACCGGTGTAAATATGCATCGCTTGTGGTATAGCCTGATGTCCAACGGATCTGACGACTTCAGCTCCGTGTGTATCTTTGCATATCCTCGCGTTTTCACGCTTTCACAAAATTCATATTTTGTGTGGACTTGGCTTTGTATGTATGTGAATCACAGGTCGAACCTGGATTCCTCAGACTGAGTTATGGAGCAACTACCTGCAGTAGTGTCCCATTGATAAAAGCCATCTTGGAACGATACTAAGTTCATGAATGAACTATATGATTCAACATCTTCTTTGTCGCTTCAAAAGAGGCAACATAATTCGCCTCTGTTATAGAATTGGCCACAGTAATTTGTTTGGAACAATTTCCAACTAACTGTGCCACCATATTGTGTGCAACACAAAACCCTCAATTTAAATCAAAAATTGCATGGGGAAATGGTGAAGACTGTATCAATGTAACCTTTTACAATGAACTCTTCATGATTTCCGTTTGCGAGAAAACATGTCATCAGTGCTTCTTTAGTACTCAATGACATCTTTCACTGTTGTCCCATGATCAGTACTTTTGATCACTTTTGTATCCATGCTCGCAACACCTTGGGAGTATCGGACATATCTGCTTGTTTTACATACCATGGAATACATGATTAATCCAAACACAAGAGTGTGTGGAATCTCCATCATGTATTTTGCTCATCAGTGTTTTGGGACACCGAGTCTTGCAAAAACTCTTTCCATGTGACTTCGGCAAGAATCACTCCTTGGCGTTTTAAATGCTAAAAGGTTTTTAGCACCTTGTCAATATGTATTCATTGCTTAGCCCCATTAGGTAAATCTATCTCCATAGATCATCATGCCTAATATTGAGGCTATTTAGCCCAAGCACTTCATCGAAAAACTATTTTCAAATGAAGTCCTAATTCGTGTCAAGAAATTTATTTCCAATTAACAATGTGTCAAGCAGACAAGGTTTTTAGAAATATTATTATGCTCCCACTTACTTTCTTGAATTACAAGCATCTTCGTTACCCATTGATGAAGTCAAACCCCTTTGACCATTTCATCAAAACACGAAGATTCCAACTCCATTTTGCTCTCTTCTGTCCATCGATGGAACTCTGAAGTTTGCACCCTTACTAGCATCCTCTGGATAGACAAAATACCTTGGACTGTAACACATGCAAGTCCTTGGTTTCATTTCCATCAGATGGAAATCCTTTCATCATCCATGTTTCATATCTCATGATTGAAATATGTATTAATTGCTAGTCCAACCCGAACCGACTTTAAGCATCGCTACGGTGAGAAAACCTCATCGCAGTCAACCCCTTGAACTTGTTATTTCAATAAGTTAAGCTTTATGGATAAACATTTTTATCCGTATCAGTTTTTAGTTCCAATACAATCTGTTAGACTCTAAGTCTTCCGGAGGGTTTATCAAGATTTTAATCTTGAATCACTTATATGGAAACTATCTCGGATTGTATTGGCATTTAGCCAATTCCGGAGTCAGGGACCATCAACGCTTCCTTGTGTATCGTAGGTATACTGTTGTCTAACAACAATATCTCATTTGCGCACCTAAGAGGTTTGCACAAGCCTTGCCTATGTGGTTCAGCTGCAAGTTCGACCGAAGTCCATACATTTTATTGTAGAGACTTCCATATCAGTCGCAGTAGGAAACTCTGGAATTACTTCCAAGGTCTCTTTCCTTTGAACTGATGACGAACATACTTGTTATCTCGTTGAGTTGCACTGTCCTCCCACTCACCTTTTTGAAAGAACCATTCTCTTTAAAAGTATACCGTTTTGTGGCAAAATCCTTTGCCTTGGTATAGTGGTGGGGCAACACCCAATGACTTGGGACAACCTACAAAGTAGCACCTGTCTGATTTGGAATAGGTTTGTAACCTTTTACACAAGCCCCATATTCCAAATGTTAAGAAAAGATATAACATGGTTGGGCGTACCATACCATGGCGTCATTTCAACAGACCCGATGGAGCTCTTTTCAGTGTAAAAGCCGCAGTCTCTAAAGCATCACTTTAAAAGGGATAATGGCAAATTTATTTATGTCATCTTTGATCTTACCATGTCATGAATGGTTCGATTACATCTTCAAGGACTTTCCACTTGCAGTGGTGTTCCGGGAGGTGCAAGTTATGAAACCCCTTTCACAACTCATCAGACATTCGCTAAACTTGTGACTCAAATATTCCTTTCTGCAATCGAATTGTAGAAACATAATTTTCTTGTTACAATAACTTCTACTTCATTTTTTAAAACCTTTTGAATGATTTCAAAAGATCCAGACTTACGTCTCATCAAGTAAATATCCATATATTTACTTGAGTCATTTCTGAAGATAGATCAATCCACTACTTGCAACAACATTTATTGAACTACATACATCAAAATGTATGATCACCAGTAAGTTTGTTGCTCGTTCCTTATGGCATGTGAACGTTATTTCAGTCACTTCACTTTTCGGAGGAAAGTTGCAAGTGTCAGATGATTCAAAATCAAACGACTTCAAAAATCCATCATAATGGAATTTTTCATGCGGGTTTCTCCAATGTGACCAAATGCAGTGCCACACATGTGTGGTATTCTTTTAGTCTTGCGACATTTAGCGTCAGTGTCATGGATGTATCATATTACTATCAATATTCATAACATACATCCCATCCTATGATGGAAGTATGGCACTTATGTTATTCATAACACCGAACAACAATTGTTCTATCATGAACAACTTTCTTGCAAAACTTTATGCAAGGGGCTAGAGTGTAAAACTCTCAAATGAATTATGAAAGTAAATATAGAGGTAATGTATTATTATCAAAATTCATAACATACTGCTCACCCATAATGAAAGTATGGCCCTTATGTTATTCATAACACCGAACATCAAAAGTTCTCTTATGAATAACCTTCTTGCAAGATACCTTATGCAATGGGCTAGAGTGTGAAACTCTAAAATGAATTATGAAAGTAAATACAGATGGTAATACACCGATGGAAGGTATAGCAACATTTACTATGTTCCCTGTGTATACCTAAACCTCATAACTGGCAAGTCTTTTAGGCCGTAGTAGTTCTTGCATCGAATTGCAACAGAATGCAATCGAGCGGGTATCTTTGTGATCAACTCACAATACCCAAGAATTAGTGATTAACATGTTTAACCATGATTCCCAAGAACTATATCTTTGACCAGCCTTCTATACATCAAAAACTTGTATGACATTCATACATGAGCTGGATATTCCAGTCTTCTTTCTTTCTGCCTTTATACTTCTAACAGTTTAACTTTTAGCATTTCTCCTACTCTCAGAAGAAGCACCCAACTTTAGAGTGGTGTTAGCCCCGGACTTCCTAGGCGTGAAAGTTTCACTAACACCCTTCGGACACTTCCTTTCTCTTTAAGTTGTTGTTTTATTCACCTTTCATCATATGACAGGCGTTCTTCTGGATCCCTCTCCTATCAGTCTACTGCATAGTAAACACCTTTACTAATAGTTTGCAAACAAACATTGCTTTGGATATTTCATATCTTTCAGCCTTTGTTTGTATCTGAAAATTAATTTTTAGTTCCATGAATATCACATAACTATCCCAAAACTTTCAAAGTTTCGGTCTCATGGAAGCAAACGTATTGCACTTGACTGAAACGGAATTCTAGCTTTTGGATCGAAGGACGAGAGTCATATGATCCATAGCATTAGCGAGAGAATACCGAAAGCATGCGATAGGACAAAGTCCTTCTCGGCACTCTTGAGGACAATCCTCACATTATGTTACCAACCATAAAGATTTAACCAGATATTTAACAACTATTCAATTTTAACAGGGAAGGTGGAAACGCGAGCCATTATTCTACAACTATTATGCATATAACACTTAGACAGTGTCCATAATTAATTGCACTAAAAATTAAAAGAATTAATTCTAAAGTGTGCTCCCACTCAAATCAATATCTGTCATAATTGATTGTGAGTGATTCAAGATCCATATTACAATTCAACGCCAAGGATGTATCCATCTCAAGTGACGAGAATTGCAATTGGTAGGCCAACTTGCCAATCACATCTCTATGTGACTCTTGTTCATCTTTTGATGCGTGTGTTCCGAGCTCATGACTTTCATGCCTAAACGTCAAGACAACCAAGTGATCTCGCTGCAAGGTCTCAACTCACCCACCTCACACATCCCTAATCGTTCGTACCCATGTATCTATGTGATACCCCGAAAAGTTAGGTGCCGTGACGGTGCTACACTTGGGAGAACACTAACTACTTGATATTTTTGTGAGAGATCACCCTAATAAAAGCGACTACCGTGCAATCAAGAAGGGTGCATCATAAGGGATAAACATCTCAGGTAATTCATAATAGCACGATATGGTATAGCCCTTTCTGACGGAGAAGTCTTATATTTCTTCGTCTTTGGCATTCGCATCGGTGTTCACCTTCGTGAAGATTGCCACCACCTTGTCGATGCACCAGATAATATTGCTATCTCTATAGCTAATAAAATAAGTGCATTACTTAAGGTTGACACGTAGGTCATTAAAGTGACAATCATATGGCTCCAGCCATCATGCCGAATCATGACACGCAGGTCATGTTAATCAATTTACATTATATAGTCATCTCATACATAATCAAATTATTATGAGCACTGTTATACCACATCACATGCACATGCAAACCATCCTGCAAAACCAAGTTAGACGCCTCTAATCGGTTCAGTAAAAACTTGTTTTACGTGGCTTCTAAGGTTTCGAAACAAACCGAAGCTACCAATGTCCATCATCAAGTATGATAATTCAAGTCGCTAGATTAACTTCGCGGGGTGTATGAAGCACGACATAATAAAATCTCGAACCCCATACTAAACTTCGTCATACGCATGACCCCCGTGCAGATCATATCTACATTGCCCTTTCGTCTGTGAAACATCCATCTTTCTTTAACTATGGTGGAACCCAAAGAACTGTTAAAACTTCGTTGATCTGTCAATCAGCATACTCAGGAGCAACATGAAAGGATCGCGGATTGCCAGAACTTTGTGAGATTCCACCATGCCGTCAAGATCAGGATTATGCAAATTCAAGGGAAGCAATAGGAACATCGGGTAACAGATTTCATCTGCTACCCGCACAAATAATTTTCAGTAATAGAACTCATCTACTACCGAATTATATTGTGCAACACCCATACATCTCTATGTATTCTAGATCGCAACCTGCATCTACGCATAGCACGGCTCATGATGCCACTGTAGGGGAACACAGCAGAAAACAAAAAAAAATTGACCTACGCACCTGCCCAGGACCACTATGGAGACTGCATACAAGGTTTGATCTTTTCGTTACCGACTCGTAGCGCAACGGAAGTAGAGTCGATGACGATCGGCGGTGCAGATCCCCGCAGCTAGGATTTACAACCTCCCAACCGCGAGGATGTATACCCTCGTCTGCCCCTCGAATAGCCCTCCAGGAGGTGGTCAGACAGTCCCTCAGACGGTGTCGCGGACAGCCCTTCGGGAGGACCTTTGAAACTCGGACGGTCACTCGAACAGCCCTTCGGGAGGACCTTCGAAACTCGGACGGTCACACGGACAGCCCTTCGGGAGGCACTCTCGAACTAAGACCAAAACTATGATCTCTCTATAGAGTTGCACACATACGGTGTCATCTATCCGGCAAGGCTTCACCGTCCAGAACTAGTTCCCACCAGAACCCAGGCAGCCTTTCGGCTCTACGAAACTATTTGGCGTGGAGGGAGAGAGAAGCCAGACCATTGCAATGGCACTTGTATGTGAGAAAGAGTGAGTGTGGAGAGTGGCTCTCCACCTCTATTTATAGGAAATCCCAAGGGGTAGGTTCTTTACAAAAAACCCAAAATGCACATGAATGAAGTCCTTCACAAGGGCATAAAAGAGAAGCAAGTGCGGCAAGTGGGGCTCCATGGAGGAGCCCCTCCTTGGCCGGCCACACCCCTTGTGGGTCCTGTGACGCCCCCGGCTCAATCGTGCACTAATCATACACGCAAATGCACATGATCAAGCCTAAGGACTCACGGGAAGATATCACAACACAGCTCTAAAACATAATTAAAGTCATACAAGCTTTATATTACAAGCCAGGGGCCTCGAGGGCTCGAATACAAAAGCTCGCATACAAGCGTCAGCGGAAGCATCAGATATCTAAGTACAGATATGAAACAGAAACAGAAAGGCCTTTAGAAAGGCGGGGCAAAATAAAACACTACGATCGAAAGGCGCAGGCCTCCTGCCTGGGACCCTCCGAACCTACTCCTGGTCGTCAGTCAACTCATAGTAGTATCCACCCTCGGGGTAGTAGTAGCGATCGTCGGCGGGGGCAGCTGTATCCGGGGCTCCGTCATCTGGTCGCATCAAATGAATATGGGGGGGAAAGAAAGCAAGCAACCGTGAGTACTCATCTGAAGTACTCAGCAAGCAAGGATCTACACTACATATGCAACATTATCAAAGGAAGGCTGTATATGTGGACTGGGCTGCAGAAATGCCAGAATAGAGAGGAAAGCCTAGTCCTATCGAAGACTAGCATCTTCAGCGGTCTTGCAGAAATAGAAGAGAGTAGAACAAATCAATATAATGTAGCAGTATCATTAAGTCTCAACCTCACCCAGAGATCCTTTCTCGACTCCCTGCGAGAAAGCAATCCCAGAGCCATAGTATCCAAGTATCCAGTTCTAATTGTATCAATCAGGATACAACTTCGAGTGTCCTTTACCATAGGACCGGCTATCGATAGAAGTTTTCTTCCCTGCAGGGGTGCACCAACTTACCCAACACGCTCGATTAACTCCGGCCGGACACACTTTCCTGGGTCATGCCCGGCCTCGGCCAAACGATACACCGCAGCCCTACCTACAGCTCAGCAGAGAGGTCCCCGCCGGTCTACATCCTAAGCGCTCAGGGGTCTTGGGCCATCGCCCTGTGCACTCCGGGTCGTTGAGAGCAGGGTGAAGCCAGGCACCAGGAGGGCGCCGGTCCGTCCCGGCCGCAAGGCTGAACTAGACATCTGACAGAGCTTTCGGCTGATGCTACGATGCAGAACGCCCATACTATGCCCACGTGATGGTTAGTGCTATCAGGCCAGAGGCCTGCTCGGATCAAATATCCAAATCGTTAGTGGACTAGGGCTTGCGGTACCGAGCAGAGACTCACGAAAGATGTGACCCCGTCACCCCGTCTCGAGGACTTGCGGCAAGGGCCATGAATGCCCGGCCACGCCTCGTATTCACCACTCGGGAACCACACAGGCACCTGTCTTCACAACACTCGCCTCTCAGGCGCACGCGGGTACCCCTCAGGGTCGACCCGCCTATCCAAGTAACAGTGTAAAGTACAAGTATCCGTGTGTCCATAGCATCAGAGGAATCCAAGGTATCACCCTCGTTGAATTCCCACTCGATGTATCCGTCAAGGTGAACTCGGAGGAATCACCCTCGATGGGTTCACACTTGAGGTGTTATACGACAGCGTCGTTATCAGAAGTGGTGAAGGAGGAATCACCCTCGATGACCACGACCGAATAGCTACTCTACAGAGTTAACATCAGTAGTGCTACATGAGGTTTCACCGTCGGCACTCGTTAGTAACGCTGCAGTGTCGTTACAACTAAGGGGGTGATGTGCGGTGCCGGGGCCTGATCTTCAATCCCGTTGATCGGGTCTTCTGATAATCCAGCGGGGCAGTCGGGATAAGTGGGGTCATTGATAGGTCTCTACCAAGCCTATACTAAGCAGTCTAGGTTATGCAGGTAATTATCAACAGCAGGTTACAATAAACAGGCTATGCATCAGAATAGGTAAAGCAGCAGCAGCAGCAATTCTAATGCAAGCATGAGAAAATATAATGGGCGATATCGGTATGCTCAAGGGGGGGGCTTGCCTGGTTGCTCGGCAGCAAGGGCAAGGTCGTCAATGGTGTCTTCGGTCTCCGGAGCTGCGTCGGTCTCGGGGACGACGTCGGGGTCTAACGAGATAGAAGAGGGGGAGGAAACAGTATAAATACACAGCGAACAAGTGCAGCACAAAGCATAACATGGCAATACGCGGTGACAGAGATGAACTAACGCAGTGCCGGGTGATACTGGCGAAGGGGGGATTCATCCGGGAAAGTATTCCTGGTTCCGGACAAATGTCGGACAAATGACCGGAGGGGAAGGGTTCCATGTTCAGGTAGTTAGAGACGTGCGACGGACGAACGGACCGCGCATTCGGATTCGTCTCGTCGTTCTGAGCAACTTTCATGTACAAAGTTTTTTAATCCGAGTTACGGTTTATTTTATATTAAATTTCAAAAATTTAAACAAATTCTAGAATTATTTAATTAATTAAATTAGAATTATCCGAAACAGTGCTTGCTGACGTCAGCATGACATCAGCATGACGTCACAGGTTAATTAGACAGAACTGATTATTCCTAATTAGGTGATTAGTTTAACTAAGTTTAATTAAACCAGATTAATTAAGATAATTAATTCCTAACTAATTACGTAATTAATTAACTAATTAAATTTATTATTATTTATTTATTTTATTCTTTTTTTATTATTATTTAACAGGGGCGTGGGCCCCAGTGGTCAGCGGCACAGCCGGACATGTCCAGGCTGTGCCCGTTCGGGTGGCCGGACACGTCCGGGCCAACGCACACGCGCGCGCGTACAGAGGCGAGGCCAAGCGGGGCGCGGCGCGGCGAAGACGACGGGCAGCGGCGCGAGCGGGGCCAGGGGAGGCGCAGGGTGGCAGGGGCGGCTGGTGGCGACGCGCGGGCCAGCGGGCGCAGCGGAGCAGGGCGGCGACGCGCAGGAGCAACGGGCGCGCGGGCACGGGCGAGCAGGCGCGGGCTTGCGCGGACGAGGCGCGGCGAGCGGCATTCGGAGAGAGGGAGGGGGAGGCAGAGGCCGGGGCCTCACTTGCGTTGCAGCGAAGAGGGCGGCGAGGCGTGACGGCGACCGGCGAGGGAGAGGCAGGGACAGGCAGTCCGGTGGTGGAGGCGGTGCTGGCGAGGAGGAGGTGCTCCGGGCGGCGGCGAGGCGGCGTCGAGGATGGGGTGGCGACGGGCGACGAGGCAGCGGCGGCAACGAGCGGTGAGCGGCGTGGCGCCGGGGGCACCGGTTGCCTGCCCCCTATCCAGATCGGGGAGGGGGAAGCAGGGGGGAGTGGGGGGCGAGTGGGGGGGGAGTGGGAGGTTAGGGTTTGCGGGGTGGACCTAGGGGGGGATGTAGGCTGGGCGTCGGTGCGGGCCGGCCTGGTTGGCTGGCCGTTGGGAGTGGGCCGAGGCCCAAGGGGAGCCAGGGGGTCTTCCTCCTTTTTTTTCTTTTTTTGTTTTACCTTTTAATCTTTTCTGTTTCTAATTACTTTTCATATTATTTTAGTTTTATAAAAAATATAATTTCAGCACCTAAATTAGTATCATTAAGATAGGCCACTGCCAAACCTGGTTTGGACCCAAAATAAGTTAGTTAAATATTTTATAATTTAAAAAGCTATTAAATTGTTATCTTAGCCACTATTTTTATTTAGTTTAGGGTATTTAAACACTTTGCAAAAATGTCGGTTCACCACCAATATTAAGAAGTGAATATTTGTCACATGACCGACATTTTAGTTTTCATGTTTGTGAACTTTTGGATTTCACTTAGTATTTAAATTAGAATTCGACCGGAATTTGAAATGAGAAAGAAGTAAAGATGATCATGCACTGTTTAGCAAAAACAATTAGCTTAACCCCAGGGGTTACTGTAGCTCATCAGTACAGGGGTGTTACAACTCTCCTCCTCTAAAAGAAATTCTCGTCCCGAGAATTAAGAGGTAGAAGGGAAAAGATCGGGGGTATTCCGCATGAAGATTATCCTCACGTTCCCAAGTGGCTTCATCTTCAGTATGATTAGACCACTGCACTTTGAGGAACTTGGTAACCTTCTCACGGGTCCGACGTTCAGCTTCATCGAGAATGCGGATCGGATGCTCCTTATAAGATAGATCATCTTGCAATTCGAGCATCTCGTGATCCACAGCTCGGTGCGGAGATTCCTTGAAGCATTTACGAAGTTGCGACACATGGAAGACGTCGTGGATATGAGAGAATTGCGGCGGCAACTCCAATTTATATGCCACCTGACCACGTCTAGCAACAATGCGGAAAGGACCAATGTAGTGTGGAGCTAGTTTGCCCTTGATTCCAAAATGGTGAGTGCCCTTCATAGGAGTGACAGGCAGATAAGCTTGATCACCAGGTTGATAAGTCAAACCCCATCGTTTGCGATCGTAGTTGCTCTTCTGTCGGTCCTGAGCCGCTTTGAGGTTTTCACGGACAATATGGACTTGTTCTTCGGTGTGTTGAATAATATATGGACCCACGAGCGGTCGTTCCCCAGTTTCTGACCAATTCAGAGGGGTTCGACACTTACGTCCATAGAGTACTTCGAAGGGAGCCATTTTCAAGCTGGCTTGATAGCTGTTGTTATAAGAGAACTCGGCATACGGGAGAGATTCTTCCCACTTCTTACCGAACGATATGACACAGGCTCGCAGCATGTCTTCATGTACTTGATTTACTCGCTCGACTTGTCCTTGGGATTGTGGATGATAAGCTGAACTCCAGGTAATATGAGTTCCCATAGCTTCTTGGAAACTTTCCCAGAACTTTGAGGTGAAAAGACCGCCACGGTCCGAACTGATCTCCTTCGGAATACCGTGGAGTGAAACAATTCTAGAGATATATAACTCTGCTAACTGACTAGCAGTGATCGTCTCCTTGACAGGCAGAAAGTGTGCAACTTTAGAAAGTTGGTCGACGACGACAAGAATAGCATCGTGACCCTTCTGTGACCTGGGAAGTCCTGTAATGAAATCCATCTGAACCTTATCCCATTTCCATAAAGGAATAGGTAATGGTTGCAGAATTCCAGCAGGCTTCTGATGTTCTGCTTTAACGCGATGACACACATCACATTCAGCAACATAGCGAGCAATGTCCTGCTTCATTCTAGACCACCAGTACCTTTGACGGAGATCATGATACATCTTGCTGCTACCCAGATGAATAGACAACGAGGTATCATGTGCCTCCTTCATGACTTTGTCGGTCATAAGTTCGAAGCGAGGTACGACAATGCGGTTTCTGAAATACAAGGTTCCATCTTCAGACAGCGAGAAATCCCTGTACTTTTCAAGGTGAAGATTTTTCTTCATCAGATCAATTTCAGCATCTTTAGCTTGTGCATTCTTAACAGCTTTCTCGAGATCTGGTTGTATCACAAGGTTATTAAGAGATCCCTGTGGAACAATACGCAGATTCAGCTTGCGCAGTTCTTCAAAAAGACGAGGTTGAGCTCGCCTAACCATGAGGTTGTTGCAATAGGACTTGAGGCTTAAGGCATTAGCCATCACGTTAGCCTTGCCAGGGGTATAAGAAATACCCAAATCATAGTCCGCAATGGCCTCCATCCATCTTTGCTGACGGAGGTTTAGAGATGGCTGAGTGAACAAGTACTTCAGACTTTTATGATCCGTGTTGATCTCGCAACGATTACCGAGGAGGTAATGTCGCCACAACTGCAGTGCATAGATGACAATAGCTAGTTCTAGATCATGTACCAGATAATTCTCTTCATGTGGGCGCAACTGACGAGAGCCATAAGCAATCACTTTATGCTCTTGCATTAGGACACAGCCTAATCCTTCACGGGATGCGTCACAATAAATCACAAAGTCTTTGCGGGTATCTGGAGGAGATAGTACTGGGGCAGATGTCAGCTTGTCTTTGAGTGTCTGGAAACTTTCCTGACATTTTTCTGTCCATTCAAACTTAACGCCCTTGTGAAGCAGATCAGTCAAAGGCTTAGCAATCTTAGAAAAATTCTCAACAAACCGACGGCAATAGCTTGCAAGGCCGAGAAAACTTCTCACTTGCTTGACGTTCTTTGGAGGTGTCCAATCAAGAATAGCCTGAACTCGTTCCGGGTTAACAGCAATTCCATCCTGGGAAATCACATGACCAAGGTAGGTTACTTCAGAAAGCCAGAATTCACATTTGGAGTATTTGGCATACAACTGGTGTTCTCGGAGCCTTTCCAGTACAAGACGAAGGTGTTCAGCATGTTCTTCTTTATTCTTAGAATAGACCAGAATATCATCTAGATATACCACGATGAACTTGTCGAGATAATCCATGAAGGTGTAATTCATCAGACGGGAGAATGTGGCTAGAGCATTGGTTAAGCCGAAGGACATGACCGTGTACTCGTAGGAGCCATAGCGAGTAACAAATGAAGTCTTGGGAATATCCTCTTCACGAACACGGATCTGATGATAACCCAACCTCAAATCAAGTTTAGAGAATACCGATGATCCAGCAAGTTGATCATACAAATCATTGATCCGAGGAAGCGGATATTTATTCTGAATTGTGGCTTGGTTAATGGGCCGATAATCCTGAACCAATCGGTTAGTTCCATCCTACTTCTTAACGAAGAGTGAAGGTGCTCCCCAAGCAGAGGAACTGGGGCGGATGAAACCCTTCTTAAGTGACGTGTCGATTTCTTCCTTAAGCTCAAGAAGGTGGTGCGGAGGCATTTTATAAGGACGCTTCGCAATAGGGGTAGTGCCAGGCTTCAAGTCGATGACAAACTCGACAGCTCTAGCAAGGGGTATTCCTGGAAGTTCTTCTGGAAAGACATCTTGAAAATCATGAACAACTGGAACGTTCTCGATGCCTTCAAGAGGTGAAGCATTCAATGCATTCAGAACATATATCTGGCTCTCAGCATCTTGAGCTATTCGGGCTGAGTAATTGATCACCTGACCAGAAGGGTGTGTGAGCTGGACTGTCTTAGTAGTACAGTCAATCAAAGCATTATGGGCTGTCAACCAGTCCATACCGAGAATGATGTCTATGTCGGAAGGTCCAAGAGCAATAAGGGAAGTAGAGAACATCAACCCTTCAATTCTGATCTGATTGTTGTGACTTACCATCTTGGTTTGCCACCTAGAACGGGGAGTGATAATCTCTAATGGAGTGGGTAGTGAGCTCATAGCTAACCCATGTATTTGTGCAAATTGCTGGGACACAAAGGAATGTGATGCCCCGGAATCAAAGAGAACAGAAGCTGCAACTGAATTAACTGGCAGAGTTCCCATCACGATCTTAGGTGACTCACGAGCTTCTCCCATTTTGACATGAGTGACCTGGCCACGACCCATAGCAAGCGGCCTGGCCTTACGACTTCTGGAATGATGGGTTCAATGGCCCTTCGTACGACCATCAGGAGGACGTGGTGCAGCCTGAGGTGAAGCCATGGCATTGGACTGTCCACCCTGAATCGTTAGCTATCTCGGCGGTGGAGGCAGGCGAGGTGCAACATAAGACGGCCTTGGTGTTGGAGCAGGCCGATGATGAACATTGTGTGGGATCCAGACTCGACGTTTCTGAACAGGCTGACCCGAGGTTGAGCTAGCTTCATGAGTGCGCTTGAGTGACTCCTGGTGTTTAGTCAGAGCAGTCTCAACTCAGAAAGTTTGGCTGACAAGCGTTGCGAAGTCTGTAAAATCAAGGACAGCAAGTGCGAGGTTTATATCCGTATGCAGTCCTTCACGGAATTTCTCCTGCTTGCGTGCGTCAGTGCAGACGTCATCTTCAGCATAGCGGGACAATTCGAGAAATTTCCTCTGATATTCATCCACAGTCATTGTGCCCTGTGTGAGTTTGCGGAACTCCTGCTTCTTCTGGTCGATCAGACCTTGAGGAATGTACCGTGCATGAAAGGCTGACTGAAATTACTGCCAAGTGGGTACAGATTCAGCAGACAACATACCCTTATGGCTTTCCCACCATTGAGCAGCTGGACCCTTTAAATGGAAAGTCGCAAAGGCGATGTAACTGTCAGGGTCCACACTAGCTGACTCCATTTCAAACAAGATGTCACAAAGCCAATCATCAGCATCCATAGGATTGGTGGAGTTGCGAAAAACAGACGGTTGAGGTGAACAAATTCTGGCAGTGAGATCGGTCCAGGCACCTGACGAGCATCGTTGCGTTCCAAACGTTTTACCAGACTCTCGTTGAGCTGACGGTTCAATTCAAACTGCTGCATCATTGCGGCAATATAGGGTGGAGGTGGAGGATCGTCAGCCATCCTGCCAAATCAACAGGGGCAGTTTAGCACGTAAAACTACAGGTGTATGAAATGATTCATGAAGTAACACGCACAACAGAAGGAAGTGCAATAGATACTTCATCATATTCGCACCAGACATTCAAATCCTCACATAGCCTCGATTACAATCCGGCAATACGACAGCTGAAAGGGGAAAGCTAGACAACTAGGCGGCGCACAGGCACGCGGCAAGGAAGTACACAACGAGACATAGCAAAGGCTACATCAACGTCGGAGAAAACTATTGGGGCGAGGAATCTGCAAGTGAAACACAGGGTGCCCTCGATAAGAGGATCCTGCAAGCAGAACCTGGCCCGCAATCTTGAAGGAAGGGGGGAAATTTTCAGAACACCGGGTGGATGTGATCACGAGAACCTAATGTTGAAGTTAGTAAAATTTTAACCCGAGTAGAAGAGAGATCAGAGTCCCAGAGTAAAGGTCGAGGAGTAAAAGATCCTAATACCACCCAATTGGCGACGTGGGCCCGTAAGCCACACAGCCAAGTTAGTAAAACAGTTTTGGACCACTAGACTCAACTTCAACCAAGGAGTTGGAAAGGGGGGTTCCTACAGGCAGTCGGCTCTGATACCAACTTGTGACGCCCCCGGCTCAATCGTGCACTAATCATACACGCAAATGCACACGATCAAGCTTAAGGACTCACGGGAAGATATCACAACACAGCTCTAAAACATAATTAAAGTCATACAAGCTTTATATTACAAGCCAGGGGCCTCGAGGGCTCGAATACAAAAGCTCGCATACAAGCGTCAGCGGAAGCATCAGATATCTGAGTACAGATATGAAACAGAAACAGAAAGGCCTTTAGAAAGGCGGGGCAAAATAAAACACTACGATCGAAGGCGCAGGCCTCCTGCCTGGGACCCTCCGAACCTACTCCTGGTCGTCAGTCAACTCGTAGTAGTATCCACCCTCGGGGTAGTAGTAGCGATCGTCGGCGGGGGCAGCTATATCCGGGGCTCCGTCATCTGGTCGCATCAAATGAATATGGGGGAAAAAGAAAGCAAGCAACCGTGAGTACTCATCCGAAGTACTCAGCAAGCAAGGATCTACACTACATATGCAACATTATCAAAGGAAGGCTGTATATGTGGACTGGGCTGCAGAAATGCCAGAATAGAGAGGAAAGCCTAGTCCTATCAAAGACTAGCATCTTCAGCGGTCTTGCAGAAATAGAAGAGAGTAGAACAGATCAATATAATGTAGCAGTATCATTAAGTCTCAACCTCACCCAGAGATCCTTTCTCGACTCCATGCGAGAAAGTAATCCCAGAGCCATAGTATCCAAGTACCCAGTTCTAATTGTATCAATCAGGATACAACTTCGAGTGTCCTTTACCATAGGACCGGCTATCGATAGAAGTTTTCTTCCCTGCAGGGGTGCACCAACTTACCCAACACGCTCGATTAACTCCGGCCGGACACACTTTCCTGGGTCATGCCCGGCCTCGGCCAAACGATACACCGCAGCCCTACCTACAGCTCAGCAGAGAGGTCCCCGCCGGTCTACATCCTAAGTGCTCAGGGGTCTTGGGCCATCGCCCTGTGCACTCCGGGTCGTTGCGAGCAGGGTGAAGCCAGGCACCAGGAGGGCGCCGGTCCGTCCCGGCCGCAAGGCTGAACTAGACGTCTGACAGAGCTTTCGGTTGATGCTACAATGCAGAATGCCCATACTATGCCCACGTGATGGTTAGTGCTATCAGGCCAGATGCCTGCTCGGATCAAATATCCAAATCGTTAGTGGACTAGGGCTTGCGGTAACGAGCAGAGACTCACGAAAGATGTGACCCCGTCGCCCCGTCTCGAGGACTTGCGGCAAGGGCCATGAATGCCCGGCCATGCCTCGTATTCACCACTCGGGCACCACACAGGCACCCGTCTTCACAACACTCGCCTCTCAGGCGCACGCGGGTACCCCTCAGGGTCGACCCGCCTATCCAATTAACAGTGTAAAGTCCAAGTATCCGTGTGTCCATAGCATCAGAGGAATCCGAGGTATCACCCTCATTGAATTCCCACTCGGTGTATCCGTCAAGGTGAACTCGGAGGAATCACCCTGGATGGGTTCACACTTGAGGTGTTGTACGACAGCGTCGTTATCGGAAGTGGTGAAGGAGGAATCACCCTTGATGACCATGACCGAATAGCTACTCTACATAGTTAACATCAGTAGTGCTACACGAGGTTTCACCCTCGGCACTCGATAGTAATGTTGCAGTGTCGTTACAACTAAGGGGGTGATGTGCGGTGCCGGGGCCTGATCTTCAATCCTGTTGATCGGGTCTTCTGATAATCCAGCGGGGCAGTCGGGATAAGTGGGGTCACTGATAGGTCTCTACCCAGCCTATACTAAGCAGTCTAGGTTATGTAGGTAATTATCAACAGCAGGTTACAATAAACAGGCTATGCATCAGAACAGGTAAAGCAGCAGCAGCAATTCTAATGCAAGCATGAGAAAATAGAATGGGCGATATCGGTATGCTCAAGGGGGGGGCTTGCCTGGTTGCTCGGCGGCAAGGGCAAGGTCGTCAATGGTGTCTTCGGTCTCCGGAGCTGCGTCGGTCTCGGGGACGACGTCGGGGTCTAACGAGAGAGAAGAGGGGGAGGAAACAGTATAAATACACAGCGAACAAGTGCAGCACAAAGCATAACATGGCAATACGCGGTGACAGAGATGAACTAACGCAGTGTCGGGTGATACTGGCGAAGGGGGGATTCATCCGGGAAAGTATTCCCGGTTCCGGACAAATGTCGGACAGATGACCGGAGGGGAACGGTTCCATGTTCAGGTAGTTAAAGACGTGCGACGGACGAACGGACCGCGTATTCGGATTCGTCTCGTCGTTCTGAGCAACTTTCATGTACAAAGTTTTTTAATCCGAGTTACGGTTTATTTTATATTAAATTTCAAAAATTTAAACAAATTCTAGAATTATTTAATTAATTAAATTAGAATTATCCGAAACAGTGCTTGCTGACGTCAGCATGACATCAGCATGACGTCACAGGTTAATTAGACAGAACTGATTATTCCTAATTAGGTGATTAGTTTAACTAAGTTTAATTAAACCAGATTAATTAAGATAATTAATTACGTAATTAATTAACTAATTAAATTTATTATTATTTATTTATTTTATTATTATTTAACAGGGGCGTGGGCCCCAGTGGTCAGCGGCACAGCCGGACATGTCCAGGCTGTGCCCGTTCGGGTGGCCGGACACGTCCGGGCCAACACACACGCGCGCGCGTACAGAGGCGAGGCCAAGCGGGGCGCGGCGCGGCGACGACGACGGGCAGCGGCGCGAGCGGGGCCAGGGGAGGCGCAGGGTGGCAGGGGCGGCTGGTGGCGACGCGCGGGCCAGCGGGCGCGGCGGAGCAGGGCGGCGACGCGCAGGAGCAACGGGCGCGCGGGCACGGGCGAGCAGGCGCGGGCTTGCGCGGTGCGGTGCGCGGACGAGGCGCGGCGAGCGGCATTCGGAGAGAGGGAGGGGGAGGCAGAGGCGGGGGCCTCACTTGCGTTGCAGCGAAGAGGGCGGCGAGGCGTGACGGCGACCGGCGAGGAAGAGGCAGGGACGGGCGGTCCGGTGGTGGAGGCGGTGCTGGCGAGGAGGAGGTGCTCCGGGCGGCGGCGAGGTGGCGGCGAGGATGGGGTGGCGACAGGCGACGAGGCAGCGACGGCAATGAGCGGTGAGCGGCGTGGCGCCGGGGGCACCGGTTGCCTGCCCCCGATCCAGATCGGGGAGGGGGGAAGCAGGGGCGAGTGGGGGGCGAGTGGGGGGGGGAGTGGGGAGGGGAGTGGGAGGTTAGGGTTTGCGGTGTGGACCGAGGGGGGGATGTAGGCTGGGCGTTGGTGCGGGCCGGCCTGGTTGGCTGGCCGGTGGGAGTGGGCCGAGGCCCAAGGGGAGCCAGGGGGTCTTCCTCCTTTTTTTGTTTTTTTTTGTTTTACCTTTTAATCTTTTCTGTTTCTAATTACTTTTCATATTATTTTAGTTTTATAAAAAATATAATTTCAGCACCTAAATTAGTATCATTAAGATAGGCCACTGCCAAACCTGGTTTGGACCCAAAATAAGTTAGTTAAATATTTTATAATTTAAAAAGCAATTAAATTGTTATCTTAGCCACTATTTTTATTTAGTTTAGGGTATTTAAGCACTTTGCAAAAATGTCGGTTCACCACCAATATTAAGAAGTGAATATTTGTCACATGACCGACATTTTAGTTTTCATGTTTGTGAACTTTTGGATTTCACTTAGTATTTAAATTAGAATTCGACCGGAATTTGAAATGAGAAAGAAGTAAAGATGATCATGCACTGTTTAGCAAAAACAATTAGCTTAACCCCAGGGATTACTGTAGCTCATCAGTACAGGGGTGTTACAGGTCCCCCCACAAGGGCTCCTATCCATCCATGTGATCCCCTAGATCTTTGTGAGCAAAGCCCAAAAAGGTGGCTTTCCAAAAAGTAACCATAAAGCTGATTTCACTATTCATGATGACATTTTTCAGCGTCCGTTCGAACCGAAAATATTTATGTGGACCTAGAACATTTCCAGTACCCACTAAAATAATTTTTGATGTGTTCCGAAACAATTCCATATTAGTGATTTTCATCTGCGAAAAGCAGACAAAGCGGTTCCGGCAGCTCCGGAACATTTCCGGTTTTTGTCCCAGAAGTTTCCAGAAAAATTCTGGCACCCTCCAAGAATTATTAGGGATGTGCCGAAACCAATTTAATTTAATGGTATACCCCGAAACAACTTTTCAGTTTTACCGAAACTATTCCGGTGTCCTCTATCCGGAACTCTTCCGTTGTCTCCGAAACTTTCCCGGTGACTTTCTCTCAGACTCCTTGTCTAGCATTCAGCAGATAGATGACCCTTAAGCGTGTGACCCTATAGGTTCAGTGAAGCATAGACATGACCGGAACACTTTCCGATCAATGATCAACATCGGAGCCGTGGACACCCATATTGACCCCTATACCCACACGAATGAATATTCTAGTGAACCTCCAGTTGTTGTGTGCTATTCCTGTTGCTTTGCGATATATTAAAAATACCCGAGGTGAGATTTACTTGCATCCCCGTGGATCAACAACTTGTCCACTATGCTAGTTACCTCGTTGCCGGTATTGTTCTCTTTTCTCGTTACCGTGTTCTGGCATCCCTGTGATCAAATCACCCTGTGTCTGGCCAGACGATGATGGATACCGTAACACCGAGAGGGCCCAGAGATATCTCTCCATCGTCGGAGGAGCAAATCCCAATCTTGAGCTCTCAAGTTACTTGACATACTTTCCCATGAACCCGTAAGCCGTCATAATAGCCATCCAGTTACGGATGACGTTTAACAAACCCCAAAGTTCATGAATCAAGCATGAAGAAACTCGATACTCTCATGGTTTGAGGAATCATGCAAACATTAACCATCTCTGTGTTATTAACCATTAACTTGTGACGAATGTATCTCATAGCATAACATCAATTCGGGTCGATTCAACACAAATGTTCTTCTAACATTGTGCCCTCAAAGTTGCTGGCATAGACATGCCCATGATCAGGAAAACAGAACCATCATGCAACACTTCAGCTAGTCTTAGAGGCCAGACTAGGAATACATTTTACCGTTTATTATTCCACACGTGCATATGAGTCTTCCTCCGAGCCTCGTGGTTATTGTAGACTCAAGAACCATAGCAGTTATAGCATGGAACATAAACATAATTATGAACAGGGAGATAATCAATAACATTTATTATTGCCTCTAGGGCATAACTCCTACAGCTGCCGCCGGCTGAGAAAGCCAGGCAAGTGGCATTCAAGAAGGAGATGGCGAAGGAGGAAGCCAGGTACCAGGTGGCCTGTGAAGCCCGTGATGCCGCCTGGAAAAAGGAGGTGGTGGAGCTTTGGGGGCGGGCGCGTCGTCGTGCGGAGGAGGTGTACGAAGACGGGTACTTCGCGAGGAAGGTCAAAGGCGCTAGGCGCCTCATCGCTGCGTGGAGGTGGGCCGATAAGCTTTAGCGTGCCACCGACGAGGAGCTCCGGTGGGCGCCCAACGAAATGGCAAGATCGTTCGCGCTCGTCCGCCAGCAAGAGGCAGATCGGTACGTCAAGCGCTGCGAGGCGGAGTACTGCCTCCACGCTGGGAAGACGCCGCGCACCAGGGAGCTGCTGGCGAGGGGCTACCGGAATACTGCCCCCAGGAGGGATTATTAGTTTTAGTATTGTTCGTTTTCAATTTTATGCATTGTACCTAGTAGTTAAGTATCATCACGTATATGTGATGATATTATATATATTCTGTGATGAACTAATGAACAATTAATATATATATTATGAATTCCATTTTCTATCTGTTTTTGTATACTAATTTGTATCTAGCTGTTATCATCCACATATACAGAATGGAAAGCGTATATACACACATTGAAACAGAACATATAAGAACGGAAAACAGAGTACACACATTGAAATAGAGCAATAAACAGAGCAATATTATGATTGCTGTGAATACATAGCGATCCATGTCGAAACGACTCAACAAAATAAAACGCGTCCATGAGACCATGACCAGCCCTTGCCTACGGTAGCTCTTGGCTCTGCCGAAACTCGTGCAGGCGTTCGTCCAAGCGGTCGACACACTCGCGGTACATCTGGAGCGCGATCTCGAGCTCCAAGTTGGCTATTTCATCGAAGATCACCAGCTCGAGGATGCGACGGCCATGTTCCTCTACTGCGCCCAGGTGGACACCTTGGCCAAGGAGGCGGTCGAGCCTACCGACCAGCGCGTTGGCATCGAGCGGGCCGCGGACAAGGCGAACGGCGCGACCCATGCGAACGGCACGGCGGGCGTCCGGTGCAAGTATGGTGCGGCTGGCCTCTGGTGCAAGTATGGCGCAGAGGGCCTCTGCCCACTCCTGGCGAGGAATGGGGGTACTGACGGGACGTGTACCCAGCTGCGACGCCCTGTCAACAGCAGGCAAGCACCGATGGATCCGCTCTTGCTGTGCGGCGCGCCGCACCTCTCGCTCTGCGGCGGTCCAACGGTCTCACCGTGCGGCGAGCCGCAGCCTATCAGCACAGACACGCCTAGCTTGCTCTGCGGCACGCCATCGATCATGTTGTGCGGCGAGCTGCAGCCTCTCGACGCTGACTTGCCTATCTTGATCCGCGGCGTTGAAGCGCCATGCGCCAAGGGTCTGCTCAACCCTGGCGATGATGCGCATCACGGCGTCGTCCATCGCGTTGCCGGGGAGCGCCTCGGCCTCGATGGGCCGTGGTGCCTTCTCGTTTTCCTCGTCGACGAGGTTGATGGCAGAGGCGGCGCTTTGGTGGGTTGGCATGCTTGGAAAAGGTGGATGTGCTACAGGCTGTGCTTGTTGCCTCCGTGCGTCGCGCGCCGCCAAGGTTTATGCGAAATATTGCTGGGTGGCGGGAAACAGGTGAGGAAATGGCAGGAAACGGTGGCGTGTTCATAAAACGCCATCAATTAATGGAAACTTAGCATAGAAGGAACATCGAGCTAGCACAAGAAGTAGATGATGATCAGATGTTCGTTTATCCTAGTTAATTATGCATGTAATAGTTTACTTTGGTGTGTGGAAATGTCATGTGTGTACTAGCCACCTACGTAATTGGATGTTTGTCGCGTATTACACACATCTTGTTTATGTGAAACATTTCTGTTCTCTTGGCTCAACACAAACAGTTTATCGCAATGAACCGTATGCCGTATATCGCACACACCTTGATCTCTGACCGTTTCTTTTGTGTTGCCTAATCACAAACAGTTCATCCGAGTGAATTGTATGCCATATATCACACACACCTTCATCTGGCTGCCCGTTTCTGATGTTCCGCCTCATCACAAACAGTTCATCCGAGTGAACTGTATGCCTTATATCGCACACGCCTTCATCTGGCTGCCCGTTTCTATTCTTCTTCCTCATCGCAAACAGTTAATTGAACTGAACTGTATGCCCTGCATCGCAGACGCAACTAAAATCGGAACTGTGTTTGATGGCTTCGCCATCGCAAACGTTTTGCATCTTTTTTGACAGTTATTTTACATCACCGTTTGTGATTAATGCATCGCACACAGTTTCGTCAAAGGGTCTCTGATCGTAGTGTCGCGTTAGCAGCATCCTGTAGTAGTGACATCCTAATAAAGCAGCGGCACTCTAATACTACTAATTACCAGAACAATACTATGCCCATCAAGAACAACAGAATAAACGCATTTCAGGCATTCTAATGTCTGGAGATCTGCTTCCAGAAACCCACTATGTCAATCCCAAGACAAGACTGTAAAGTACTGGATGAGATATCAACTACTGCTACTACTAAAGCATGTGCAAGATGTTAGTTAACAACATCATAACCAGTTGAACCTAGCACCTAATCATCGATCAACCACCAAACAATATGAAGCAAAACAAACAAGAGGGGGAGGAGTTTATACCTGATCTTCTTGAGCCTCTCAAGGTCATCCCAGAGCTTCATGTCGACGGCGTTGGAGACGAACTGAGACGAACTGGCGCGAATTATGCACCACCGCCATCAGATGGTCCATCTCCTCCGCGGAAAGCTCTCCAGCCCTGCTCACCCCCACAGAAGACAGCCCAAATTATTTTCTGTAGAAAGAAGCAACAACTCACAGACTATCTACACAAAAAGCTAGCCCAAATTTCTAAGCATACTAGCACAGGCACCGGCACAGCACATAGAATGAAGCACATGATGCTAGTACTTGCTACCGGGACATTTCAGGCAATCTAGTGTTTATAACAAGGGTGCAACACAAGCAGAAACTAGACATGTATAAATCATCAACATGGTAAGAGATAACTAAACTAGCATTTTGGTAAACAAGCTGCCCCTCAGTTATGCTATGGAAAACCATATTCAGTTTTGGGACACGAACAATTAAGATCCTACATAGTAAGAGAGCAGCTAAACTAGCATTCCGCTACTATCCGAGCAAGAATACCAGCAGCTACAATACTTGCAGCTTAGTCAACAGAATCTAACTAAGTTACTGCACCAGGTACAGGCAATTAGAATTGAACTTTTTCAATTGATGAAATTGTTCAGCCCCTCAGACTAATAACATGAGATTTGTTGGCCAGACTGGTGAGACAAGCAGGATAGAACATCACACAACAATATTTTTCTGTGCCTGCAGCGGAACAGTTAGGAAAAGTTGGGCAAGACTCCAAATCTTTCTACCAAAATGAGCATTATTCCACATCCATGTGCACCAACACAGCAGAAAAAGTTGTGTGTGTGTGTGTGTGTGTGTGTTTAGATGTGAAGATAAAATGAGAACATCTGAGTTCAAACAACAAATATTAAAACAACAGATGCCGCAGAATTCAGCTACAAAACTGGATGAGGCGAATTGCCGAATTATACAGCCATAACATTACTGTCACCAAGATTCATATTCCACCAAGTCATTCAATAAGTGATATAATAGTCATGCCATGGTGATGTTAACACCAGGACATGACATAAAACAGAGCTTATTACAAAGGAAAATAACTGAACCTAGACATGGACACATGAGACAAATCAAGCAACAGTACTGATCTAACTGGCACAAGCACATCTGTTCTCAAGAAGAATTCACAAAGACCATCATTCTAAAAGGAAAGACCATCTCAAATTCTTAACTAGTACCACTTCAGGAGTGATTGCTATAGTTTCCCACTAACTTACATCCACAGTTAGCTTGGAGACATCAACAGTTAACATCCCACAAGGTCCCATTTAGGAAAGAATCATAGCAAGATCTGTTCATCCACTCACACTATGCCTCTGATACGTCTCGAACGTATCTATAATTTCTGAAGTATTCATGCTGCTATATTATCATTCTTGGATGTTTTACAATAATTTTATAGCAACTTTATACCATTTTTTGGGACTAACTTATTGACATAGTGCCTAGTGCCAGTTGCTATTTTTTGCTTGTTTTTTACATCGCAGAAAATCAATACCAAACGGAGTCGAAACGCAGCGAAACTTTTTGTGGATTTTTTATGGACCAGAAGACATACAATGGGCCAAAGCAGCACCTGGGGGGTGCCCCGAGGGGGGCACAACCCACCAGGGCGCGCCTGGGCCCCCAGGCGCGTCCCGGTGGGTTGTGCCCACCTCGGTGGCCTCCCACACCGCCTCTTCGCCCTATAAATTGCCAAATATTCCAAAAACCCTCCGGGAGACCCTAGATCAGAAGTTCCGCCGCCGCAAGCCTCTGTAGCCACGAGAAACCAATCTAGACCCCGTTCCGGCACCCTGCCGGAGGGGGAAATCATCACCGGTGGCCATCTTCATCATCCCGGCGGCCACCATGATGAGGAGGGAGTAGTTCACCATCGGGGCTGACGGTTTGTACCAGTAGCTATGTGTTTAATCTCTCTCTCTCTCTCGTGTTCTTGAGATGTCACGATCTTGATGTATCGCGGGCTTTGTTAATATAGTCGGATCATATGGTGTTTTCCCCTCTGTATCTTGTGATGAATTGAGTTTTCCCTTTGAGATTTCGTTTTATCAGATTGAATACTTTTATGTATTTGAGAGCACTTGATCTATTCTTGGCACTCAACTCACGGATTCCCGAGGTGACATTGGGGTAATCTATGCATAGGGGTTGATGCACGTTTTCATCCTTGTTTCTCCGGTAGAAATCTTGGGGCACTCTTTGAAGTTCTTTGTGTTGGATCGAGTATTATGAATCTGAAATTGTTTGATGCTTATCATATAATTAACTCATGGATACTTGTGGTGACATTGGAGTATCTAGGTGACATTAGAGTTGGTTGATGCGTATCATATGTTGTTATTTTAGTACGAACTCTTGGATAGATCGAACGAAAAGAATAACTTTGCGTTATTTTAGTACGAACTCTTGAATAGATCGAACGGAAAGAATAACTTTAAGGTGGTTTCGTACCCTACAAACAATTTCTTCTTATGTTCTCCGCTAGATAGGAACTTTGGAGTGATTCTTCATCGCACGTTGAGGGAAGGTTATATGATCCAATTATATTAGCATTGTTGAGAGATTGCACTAGCGAAAGTACGGACCCTAGGCCTTGTTTTCAAGCATTGCAATACCGTTTGTGCTCCGTTTTATCACTTGCTACCTTGCTATTTTTATTTATTCAGATTATAAAAATATATTACACTTGTATCACCATCTCTTCGCCGAACTAGTGCACCTATACAATTTACCATTGTATTTGGTGTGTTGGGGACACAAGAGACTTTTTGCTATTTGGTTGCAGGGTTGTTTGAGAGAGACCATCTTCATCCTATGCCTCCCACGGATTGATAAACCTTAGGTCATCCACTTGAGGGAAATTTTCTAGTGTCCTACAAAACTCTGCGCTTGGAGGCCCAACACGAGTCTACAAGAACAAGTTGTGTAGTAGACATCAGCCTCCTAAATTTGGGACGCAAAATGTGCTAATCTAGCATGTCACTATTGCAGATACAGACTAAATTGGAAGTTGGCGGCGGACCTGGACCTGGATGGCATCCAGGTAGTGGTCGAGCTGCATCCTCCATGGCATTGCGTCGGGGCAGGGGAGGAAGCAGCCTTCCCGTCCATGGCGTCCCGGTGCACGAGCTTGTTGGATCTGCGAGGGAGACGATACGAGGTGAGGAAGAGAGGAAGGGATGTGACGAGGAGGAGTGGAAGGACTCACCTGAGTCACCGGAGCAAAGCCGGAGTCACGCCGACGACGTGTTGGCCCAAACCCTAGCCGGTGCGCGGGGTCGCGCTTGGCCACTGGAGGACGCGCGCGCCCGATCTGGCCCGATGGGAGGAAGGAGCGGAGGGATGGGGTCACCGTGGTGTGCTCGGCGCCGCCGGAGGACACCGGATTCAGGCGGGATTGGGCGCCGTAGGTGGTGGTGGTGGCGGCGGTGAGGAGTGGTGCGGGGGAGTGGCAGAGACGAGGGAGAGAGGAGCATAGGGTAGGGAGAGATGGTGAGGGGAGGGAGGGACGAGGTCTGCGATGGTGGGTGAGGAGGATGGCGAGGTCGGCGGTGGGTGGGAGCGGCGGGGAGAGGACTGGATCGGGAGGGGGCCGGGGACGGGGAGGAGGTGGCGGTGGCGGCAAGGAGATGGGGACGAGGGAGGAGGGGTGCGATGGGGGGAGGGGTCGATGTGATGTGAGCTAGGGTTTGGGCTGCGGGTGGGGGTATCTCTTTTTCATTTTTTTTCTTTTTTTCTATAGATAGATGGATGGATGTGGGATGGAGAGATGGATGGATGGATGGATGGGCGCCATGTCATCGATCCGTGGGAAGAGTTCTGATTGGTTCGAAAAACCAGTGATTTAAAATAGTTTCCAAGTACTAAAAATAGAGGGATTTTGTGAAGTAGCTATCAAAAATATTTTGCAAAAGGGCACCACACAAATTTTCACTAGAGTTAGACCACATTTTATGGATAAGGACCAATTTGTATGCATTTCTGATCTTTCTAGCTATTTTTAATCATTTTCCGAGTGGCAAAAATGGGTTTTTTTGTGAAGAACCTACCAAATATTTGTTGCAAAATTGTACCAAATCATTTTTCTAAAGTATTAGGCCATATTTAATGTATAATTGACCAAATGGTTTGATGTCAGAAGCTTTGATCCACCTCTCGTGAAAAAGACAATTTTTTGCTGATTTAGTAGGAAGCGGGTCAAATTTGAACTGCAGCCGCCTCATAGTTTGCTCTTTATTTTTTTCAAAATTCATTTCTAGGTACAAAAGTATCTATTTCTTCATAGATACTCCAAAATCTTTGCAAAAATCAAGCCCTAGCTACGAACGGTCATACCCGCCGTTTTGACCGCATTTTGAAACGGGCATAGAAAATTCAAAAAAATCAAAAAATTGAAAAACCTTCGCATTGTGTCATTATATGTGACCAAGTTACCAGGAAAAATAATAAACTTGTAATACAAAAATTAGTTTAAAAAAGTGTTCTCAGAAATGAGCTATCATGTGTGAAGATTCATGGCTTTCAAGCCAAATGATCAATCCTATGGCCACATTCATGGCATAGTTTGTTAAAATGATCTCATATTGTGCACAAGGGTGCATCTTGGAATGGCAAACAATGTTGCCTAAGGAAGTTTTCATTTTCTTTTCATGAAAAATTCATTTTCCATTTTTCAAGTGCCGAAAATGAGTTTTTTTGTGAAGGACCTACCAAATATTTGTTGCAAAATTGGACCAAATCATTTTTGTAAAGTATTAGGCCATATTTAATGTACAATTGACCAGATGTTTGGGTGTCAAAAGTTTTGATCCACCTCTCGTGAAAAAGACAAATTTCCGCCAATTATGTTGGAACCTGGTCAAATTTGAACTACATCTGCCTCATAGTTTGCTCTTTATTTTTTTTGAAAATCATTTCTATGTACAAAAGTATCTATTTCTTCATCGATACTCCAAAATATTTGCAAAAATCAAGCCCTAGCTATGAACTGTCATACCCGCCGTTTTGACCGCATTTTGAAATGGGCATAGAAAATTAAAATAAAATCAAAAAATTGAAACACCTTCGCATTGTGTCATTATATGTGACCAAGTTACGAGGAAAAATAATGAACTTGAAATACGACAATTAGTTTAAAAAAGTGTTCTCAGAAATGAGCTATCATGTGTGAAGATTCATGGCTTTCAAGCCAAATGATCAATCCTATGGCCACATTCATGGCATAGTTTGTTAAAATGATCTCATATTGTGCACAACGGTGCATCTTGGTCTGGCAAACAATGTTGCCTAAGGATGTTTTCATTTTCTTTTCATGAAAAATTCATTTTCCATTTTTTGAGTGCCCAAAATGAGTTTTTTTGTGAAGGACCTACCATATATTTGTTGCAAAATTGGACCAAATCATTTTTCTAGAGTATTAGGCCATATTTAATGTATAATTGACCGGATGGTTGGGTGTTAAAAGCTTTGATCCACCTCTCGTGAAAAAGACAAATTTCCGCCGATTCAGTTGGAACCTGATCAAATTTGAACTACATCTGCCTCATAGTTTGCTCTTTATTTTTTTCAAAAATTATTTCTAGGTAGATAAGTATCTATTTCTTCATAGATACTCTAAAATCTTTGCAAAAATCAAGCCCTAGCTACGAACGGTCAAACCCGCCGTTTTGACCGCATTTTGAGACGGGCATAGAAAATTCAAAAAAAAATTGAAAAATTGAAACACCTTCGCATTGTGTCATTATATGTGACCAAGTTATCAATAAAAATAATGAACTTGAAATACGAAAATTAGTTTTAAAAAGTGTTCTCAGAAATGAGCTATCATGTGTGAAGATTCATGGCTTTCAAGCCAAATGATCAATCCTATGGCCACATTCATGGCATAGCTTGTTAAAATGATCTCATATTGTGCACAAGCGTGTATCTTGGAATGGCAAACAATGTTGCCTAAGGAAGTTTTCATTTTCTTTTCACGAAAAATTCATTTTCCATTTTTTGAGTGCCCAAAATGAGTTTTTTTGTGAAGGACCTACCATATATTTGTTGCAAAATTGTACCAAATCAATTTTATAAAATACTAGGCCATATTTAATGCACAATTGACAAAATGGTTGGGTGTCAAAAGTTTTGATCCACCTCTCATGAAAAAGACAAATTTCCGCCGATTCAGTTGGAACCTGGTCAAATTTGAACTACGGCTGCCTTATAGTTTGCTCTTTATTTTTTCCAAAAATCATTTCTAGGTACATAAGTATCTATTTCTTCATAGATACTCCAAAATATTTGCAAGAATCAAGCCCTAGCTACGAACGGTCATACCCGCCGTTTTGACCGTATTTTGAAACGGGCATAGAAAATTAAAAAAAATCAAAAAATTGAAAAACTCTCGCATTGTGTCATTATATGTGACCAAGTTACCAATAAAAATAATGAACTTGAAATACGACAATTAGTTTAAAAAAGTATTCTCAGAAATGAGCTATCATGTGTGAAGATTCATGGCTTTCAAGCCAAATGATCAATCCTATGGCCACATTCATTGCATAGTTTGTTAAAATGATCTCATATTGTGCACAAGGGTGCATCTTGGAATGGCAAACAATGTTGCCTAAGGAAGTTTTCATTTTCTTTTCACGAAAAATTCATTTTCCATTTTTCGAGTGCCCGAAATGAGTTTTTTTGTGAAGGACCTACCATATATTTGTTGCAAAATTGTACCAAACCAATTTTCTAAAATACTAGGCCATATTTAATGCAAAATTGACGAAATGGTTGGGTGTCAAATGCTTTGATCCACCTCTCGTGAAAAAGATAAATTTTCGCCGATTCAGCTCGAACCTGGTCAAATTTGAGCTGCGGCTGCCTTATAGTTTGCTCTTTATTTTTTTCCAAAAATTATTTCTAGGTACATAAGTATTTTGACCGCATTTTGAAACAGGCATAGAAAATTCAAAAAAATCAAAAACTTGGAAAACCTCCACATTGTGTCATTCTATGTCACCAAGTTGCTAGTAAAAATAATAAAATTACAATACGGCAATTATTTTAAAAATGTGTTCTCAGAAATTCATTTTCCATTTTTCGAGTGCCCAAAATGAGTTTCGTAAAGTTAACATGATTGTTTTTGTTTGCAATTTGTGTTATTATTTTTATTAGACTAAATACATTATTTTTTAATTAGTGAACATTTTTAATTTATTTTTAGACTCTGTAGATATTTCATAAATTATTATATTAAGTGTAAAAATTAAGTAATTAGTTTGATTAATTAAGAAATATTATTCTTATAATATTTTTTATTTTTACATGATTTTAGGAATTAGCTAAGTATTTTTAGTTTTCTGTTAATCTTATTTTTATTTTTTAGTTAAACCAGAAAGTGACTGGGCCGATTTACTTAAATTGTCGGGCCGGCCTGACCCGTTTGGCCCACTGGCTCGCTGGCTGGGGAGACAACTCCCAGCCGCAGCCCCACTCTCTCTCTCTCACTCTCTCTCTCTCTCGCCCGAGCTCTCTCTCTCTCTCGATCCCCTTCCGCCGTGACAGCGCCGCCGTCGATTCCGACGTGCTCCAGCAGCTTCCGCCGTCGCGCTGGCTATCCATCTGCTCCCCTCGCTCTGCTCTACCCTTCTGTCCGACTGGTTCCTTTGATTACTTCCTCTACTCGTGGATCCCATGGGGTTTTGGTGTGTAGGGTTTTGGTGGTGGCTTCGCCGGCGTGCTCCAGCACTCCTGCTCGGCATCACCGTGGTGCAAGGTTCCCCTGGGACGGCGCTCCGATGTGGTTGTGCCCCCTGGATGGTGCCCTGTGCCCATGGTGCTCATGGCGCACGGGGAGGCGTCGTGGTGGTGGTGCTCCTCGGTGAGCTCATCTCAATCTCCTCTATCTTTCTGTTTTAGTGATGTCGGCAATGGTTAGTGCCCTGGTTAGGTTATACACCTCCTGGATTTGCTAAATTGGCCTGGGTTGTCTCTCTGACATGTTTAGCTCTAGTGTTGGCTCTGTTATGCATATACTTGAAGATTTCTTCAAGTGCTAAATGCTGTTGTTGCTGTTATAATCCAG
This sequence comes from Thinopyrum elongatum, assembly GCA_011799875.1. NCBI lineage: Eukaryota > Viridiplantae > Streptophyta > Magnoliopsida > Poales > Poaceae > Thinopyrum > Thinopyrum elongatum. The sequence continues at coordinate 561,892,523 of CM022301.1, forward strand.
TTCATGTTTGGTTGCTATCCTGTGAGCTCCTGTCATGCTCTGGTTTACATATGGATGCTCTAGTTCTATAGCTATCTTCCTGGGTTTGCTAAATTGATCAGTGGTAGTGTTGATCTCTGATTGCTTCATGTGGGACTCTTTTGTTCATATAACTCAAGAATTCTCCAGTTAGAAAGCTTCCTGGTCACTGCACTACTAGAGTAGTTCATGTAGGTGTGATATATGCTCTCTGGTTTGGTATGGTTAATTCATGGTGTTCATTACTAAATGATTCAGTCCATCTGCTATTTCTTTTAGCTCTATTCTATTGATAGGCTGGCTGTTAGCACTACTACAAATACTGGCATTAACGACGGTGCCCAAAAACTCTTGGTCGTTGAATACCTGAGTGGAGTCCCGGCGTGGTGGAAACCAATCTACGTAATACATTCAACAACCACGGGTCTGCCCGTCGCTAGATGAGCGGTCGTTACTGTTATGGGGTTTGCATGTACGTGGTCCAACTCTAACAAACTCCCTCTCCTTGTTTTCAAAAAGAAAAAAAAACTCTTCTCTCCTTTATCTCTCCCCCGCAAACATCCCAACTAATGTTGGCGGGTTCTCCAAATATTGGCGCTAAATCTCTCCAGCCCCAACTAATCTAATCTGCTCCTAATCCTATTAGTTAGTCCAAAGTTTTGCACGACACTTGGGTAGAATCGTCCGTAATCCTAGAATTACCCCGATGAGGGTAAAGGAATGGTCCAATATTACTAATGCAGCTCGGAAACATATATTTGATGCAATTAAGGTGTGTTTGGTCAAAAGTTCTAGCATTATAATCTGAATTTCTGTACTGATGTATTTATGAGACTCCGTTTTATGAACAACTATTTAGGACAAGTTCGAAAATATTGACAACAACATTGCAATAGACGTGTACAAAGATGGGATATTAGACCATGTCAAGAAACTTTGGATCAACTGGCATGGAGACTTGCACCGTCATTTTGTGAAACCCAACAAGACTATGCAGGAGGCTATGAAAAAGGTACCTAAAGATATTCCAAAGGATGACTGGGAATGGCTTGTCAAGGAGCATTTTTTCAGCAAGGAGTTTCTGGTAAGTTCTCATGTTGCCTCTTAATTTTCAACCATTTGTGCAGTTGACAATATAATCCTCTTTAACTACAGAAAAAGAGCAAGAGAAACACCCAAAACAGAGCTAACCTCAAAATGCTTCACCGATCTGGCAGTAAACACTTTAGACAGATAATTTGGGACATGGTACACGCTTTAACTTCTCTTGTTTTTCATTTCCAACAATATAAGATCAGTGTGAGTTGTCTTGCCATTTTGTTTCAACTAATAATAGTCACTTGCCTATGTTGGAATAGGGAGGAAAGGAAAACAAGCCACCGAGTATGGATAAACTATTTTCAGAGACACACAAGAAGGGTACAGACTTCCCTGATTCTACAACCTCCGCCAAACATGTAAGACTTAATTTAACGTTCATAACTTCCAGAATGAACAGCATGTGTACAATTCCTACTTAGAGATAGAAGTTTATGCAAATAACTTACTGTTGGCACTTCAGGCACAAATTAAGACCATGGTTCAGTTGAATCCTGGTCTTTCAAATGATGAAGTCATGCAGAAATGTGACACATCTAAGTGGCGTGATCACATAGTTGGCTTTGGTGGTGGAATTAGAGCAAGAGATTTGCGAGGACCAGCATTAAGTAAGGCTGAATTAGTTTCTCAACTTCAAGCTTCTGAGCAAGCGAAACAAGTACTCGAAGAAAAGGTCAATGGCATGGTGCAAGAAGTATCAGAAATTAAGCGTCTTCTATCTGGTAGATCTCTAACTGATAGTTCTCATGAACGCCAACATGATCAAGTAAGTTGTTCTCACACATTGGTTTTATTTGTCATTATACTTTGATGCCATGTATTTACATGGACTGACTTTCATAAACTAATCAACATTTTGTAGGAATGATGGTCCACCAGAATATATATATAAGCATAAGGAGGCATTGTAATCGCTGGTGAAGAATGATATCCATTCAAACAACAATGGTGTCCCTCTATTGAAGACTAATAAATATTATCTTTTCTAGTTGTCTCGTTTTCCATATAGATATGATCAAGTACATTGGTGATATAAGGAGTGCTTTTGACTCAAATTTCTTACAAGATATTTTAATTTCAGAATTGTATGTCAGAATATTGGTACTTCTATTAATAAAATAGGCTATGATCCTTTCAATTAAGATTCTTTTGTTTCTATATTAATGTGGATGTTAATATTGAAATGTTGGATGCTGCATAAAGTGATTGTTGAAGGAATGTTATAATATAAGTGGTTCTGAAGGATATGAAAGTGTGAAGAGAGTGGTCGGTAATGATACTCTGGCCAGCATGGTAACATTATTAGCGACGACAAAAGTGGTCGTTATTGCCTTGGGATCGACACACCATCCCACCATTATTAGCGACGACAAAAGTGGTCATTATTGCCTTGGGATCGATGACGACAGACCATCCCGTCGTTATAAGAATAACGACCATGAAAGGTATGTGGTCATTATACTTTTAACGATGGAGCCTACTACGAGCAGCAAATTGTGGTCGTTATTGACCTTTAACGACCACAATCCAACCTTTAACGACCACATATACCGTCGTTAAAAACTGTTTTCCTAGTAGTGTAGTTCAGTTAAATTACTAAACTTGTTACAGTTCAGTTAATGCTACTTTGTGCTACAGTTAAGTTATGAATTCGTTTCCTTTCCATCGTGGCCTGGACAGACAGCCAGCGACCAAAACAAAAGGTCGTTGGTTCAACGACCTTATCCCGAAGAAGGTCGTTAATTTTCATTAAAGATGGTCAGCTTTTGACCAATTGTTTTTGGTCATAAAAAGGTCGCAAATGAAAAAACAACGACCATTCAGCGACCAATAGTGATGGTCGCAAGTTGATATATTTCTTGTAGTGGCCGGTGGCTCGGTAGCTTCCACACGGCCGAGCTCGCGGCCATGGAGTACGACCGCTGGCAGGTCCGCTACCACGGCGCGGCGGCTAGGCTCAATTTCCCCTTCAGTACACGTCTGGTCGACCTTGTTGGCGGCGAGGACGGCGGTGCAGAGGGCGTCGAGGTGGGCGGTGAGGATGAGGAGATCGACGTCGACGAGTGGAGGAGTGTCTTCCCCAATGACCCCGACGACGGCACCAGCCCGGACCCGGCTCGCGGCACACCGTACCTGACGAGGAAGGATTGGCTCAACCTCCACTTCGACCGAAAGTAGTTTAACTTAGTTTAAATTTATGTTTTATGTTCGGTTATGCGAAACTATCTATGTTTATGTTTGAATGCATGCTACTTTCGGTTGAACCTACTTTGAACTTGATCAAATTGAAGTTTACAACGTTAAGTTTAGGGGATCGACTAGAAACGGCCAAAAATTGCTGGAGTATATATATATATCCACTAAGGGTTTTAGTCCGTTAACTTTTAAAGGATCGGCTAGAGATGGCCTTATGCCTTGTTTATTTCAGTTCTTCACAATGTGATGCTCTATATGTGCAACTATTTGCCGTACAGTTCAATTTCATCAATAACAGTTTCAACAATACCACTATGAATTACGATATTTGGTTGCTGTTAAGGATGTTGCAGTTAACATGCCTTTTCGTTTTTTTAACAATAACTAGTGTACTTTAGACCTGCACAATACCAGTTTGAATGACTATTTGCTTGTTTTTAAATGTTATGCCTGATGCAGTTAACACACATTTTCACTTCTTGTTTTGCTTAACTAGCATGCTTAAACCTGCACACTGAAGCTATCATTTGTAGATTATGTTGTCTACCATGGATATATTTGGTTGATGTTTAGCCTGTTGTGCTTAACATGCCTTCATATGTACTCATACAGGACAATATTGAGAACAGTGCTATTTTCCATCGAGGTTAGTTTCATCGCATTGCTTATATGTACTCACTGTTCAGGATATCGGTAGCTGGTACCATATAGCCTGGGGGCTGATAAGGGATTAATCATCGAATCGGACATTTCACTGAATATATCTGTAACCCATTTATCAGTAGGTTAACTAGGGCCATATTTAATATATCTAAGGCTACATAGCAACATGCATTGTACTGAATGAATAAATATGGAATCCCAGGCTACATAGCAACAAGGAAGAGTGTTACCTTAATGTTCTGATGATATCTAGATATACATGTAATAAAATCTTATATAATGGGATGGAGGGAGTGTTGTACTACATCATTTTGCAATTGTTGTTTAGCTTCTAATATTAACTTGGTGCTTTTAGGTACATATGTCATTGCCAAAGATCCACACTTCGACCCTTTCTGCGTATGGGGCAATGCGATATTCATGAACCAGCATCAAGTGAGGAAACTGATAAAGATTGTTATTAAAATGGGTCAAAAGATGTCAATCAAACTATTTGTTTACACTTTATGCAAGACAACAGTGAACTGCAAGATGGTAAGTAAGAACTCTGTAGCCTTCTTTTTACTGCCCGTAATGAGTTGTGTTAGATGACAGTGTCTGAATCTTTTTTCCTTTGCAGTGGATCCTGAAGCAGTTTACTCAAGATTACCTCTCAAACTACATGATTGGTGGCCGACCATCACAAGGGGTTGGATTAGAGTCGTGCGTGCCTTCTACATCCAGGAGAGCACAATAGGGCCATTCCGCTTCACCTTGTTCAGCAACCAGAATGTCTGCCGCCTCTTTCTTTACCATCTGTAATAGTACAAGTATAGAACTCTGGTTCATCATTCTTTATTTGGTGCTTATGTAATTCTTGAACATATGTACCTGTGAATCGAATAATGCATTGGTTGTTTGAACCTGATGGATATGAATAAAGCTATAGCCTACTTTCAAGTTCAAATTAGCTACAATTTTAAATAGCAACAATTAAATTAGGGTGAAATTAGGGTGTGCAGGTCATTACGGCGCACACGGTCTATAAAGCACAGCATGTGCGATATACATCATAATCAGACACGGTTCACGAAGAGGAAACGTGTGTAACAATGCACACAGTTGCCGTTTGCAAAGCGTGTGTGATGTCAGACACTATCACAAACGGTGCAGGAAAACTAAATGTGTGTGGTTGTCTACCTATCGTACACGGTTTACAATCATGAACTGTTTGTGATGTGCTAGGCATCATAAACATGGAGCCAGTTTGATATGTGCCTGGAAAACTCCCTTGCCTAGAATGTGCCTGGTTTTAGGTAAAACCACAAAACTCCGACTGCGATGGCAATGCGAGCACAAATGAGTAGCAAGGATCAAACGTTTGGGATATTCGAGATATTAGAAACGGTTATATAGGGACAACTGTATGCATCAAGGCTCCCTATCCCCGACGGTTTCTGGGTCGTGTGGGAAGGACCCCCCTATCGCAGTCACTCACTTGGCGACGGTTCCAAATGCCGTCGCGGAAAGGGGTTAAAAACCGTTTGTATAGCACCTCATTGTACCAGTGGACCCCCCTATCGCAGTCACTCACTAGGCGACGGTTCCAAATGCCGTCGCGGAAAGGGGTTAAAAACCGTTTGTATAGCACGATACGGTACCAGTGATGGAACAAGCAAAAATTATAGATACGTTGGAGACGTATCAGAATCCCCCTCTCCGGAGCCCCGAACAGACTCCAGATCAGCCCTCCTGATGAAGAACAGGAGGTGGCGGCGGCTCCGTATTGTAAAACGCGATTAATCCTTCTCTCTGATTTTTTTCTCCGCAAATAGGTACTTACAGAGTTGGAATTAGGGTCGGAGGAGCTCCAGGGGGCCCACAAGCCTGCAGAGCACGCCCCCAGGGCTTGTGGCCTCTGGGTGGCCCCCCTCTGGTTGATTCTTGCGCCAATATTTTTTATATGTTCCAAAATTATTCTTCGTAAATTTTCAGGTCAATCCGAGAACTTTTATTTCTGCACAAAAATAACACCATGGCAATTCTACTAAAAACAGCGTCAGTCCGGGTTAGTTCCATTCAAATCATGCAAATTAGAGTCCAAAACAAGGGCAAAAGAGTTTGGAAAAGTAGATACGATGGAGACGTATCACTTCTCTCGAATTGGAAAGTAGCACATCAGAGACAACCGTTCCCGTGATGCCTACACCAACTAGAGAAGAAGCTAATGATAATGATCATAAAACTTCAGTTCAAGTTACTACTGAACCTCGTAGGTCGACCAGAACACGTACCGCACCAGAGTGGTATGGTAATCCTGTCCTAGAAGTCATGTTGTTAGACAACGGCGAACCTGCGAACTATGAAGAAGCTATGATGGGCACAGATTCCGACAAATGGCTCGAGGCCATGAAATCTAAGATAGGATCCATGTATTAGAACAAAGTGTGGACTTTGGTGGACTTGCCCGATGATTGGCAAGCCATTGAGAATAAATGGATCTTCAAGAGGAAGACGGACACTGATGGTAATATCACTGTCTACAAAGCTCGACTTGTCGCAAAAGGTTTTCGACAAGTTCAAGGGGTTGACTACGATGAGACTTTCTCACCAGTAGCGATGCTTAAGTCTGTCAGAATCATGTTAGCAATTGCCGCATTTTATGATTATGAAATCTGGCAAATGGATGTCAAAATTGCATTCCTTAACGGGTTTCTTAAAGAAGAGTTGTATATGATGCAACCAGAAGGTTTTGTCGATCCTAAGGGTGCTAACAAAGTGTGCAAGCTCCAGCGATCCATCTATGGAGTGGTGCAAGCATCTCGGAGTTGGAATATACGCTTTGATGAAGTGATCAAAGCATTTGGTTTTATACAGACTTACGGTGAAGCCTGTATTTACAAAAAAGTGACTGGGAGCTCTGTAGCATTTCTGATATTATATGTGGATGACATATTACTGATTGGAAATGATATAGAATTTTTGGATAGCATAAAAGGATATTTGAATAAGAATTTTTCAATGAAAGACCTTGGTGAAGCTGCTTACATATTGGGCATCAAGATCTATAGGGATAGATCGAGACGCTTAATAGGACTTTCACAAAGCACATACCTTGACAAAGCTCTAAAGAAGGTCAGGTATTGAAGAGCTAATGGAGTGTCACCCAACCAGGCATCTTCCTAGAAACTCGTCAATTGGCCATCACCAACCGTAAAGGAACCTCTCTTAAAGAAGGAAGACTTGACCTTCATCAAGCCCTTCCAAAAGGGTGAATCATTAGGCTTCGCATCAACTTGGGATATCGTTTTGGAATACAAGTATGGTTGTGCAACAACCCTTGCCAAAAGCCTTCCTCGTTAAGCAACACACACAAGAACTGGTCATGTGATTCTCAACAAAAAAACAAGAACTGGTCATGTGATCCTAAAAAAAACAAGAACTGGTCATGTTGAAGCATGTGTTGTGAATTCTGTGCGGTGACCCCTGCCGGTACAACTGTGCAAGGGTGGTGTCACGATGAAGGATGAACTCGCCACCTTGCGAGGAAATGCCATGCCAGTGCATCTGACATCTGTGCGGGATGTTGATTTGATAACAGACAAGTGCTCATGTATTAATTTTCCTTTAGAAAACACTACGGATCCACAGTGTACAATACAATTGCAGGTGGAGGGGGCAAACAAAGTAGAGCCAGATTATACAAATGCAAGAGAAAAGTTCATAGAGAAGTGCAATATTATACACCATTTTTCAGTATTTATGGCTGGGACATATCCATGCTAGGTTCAGCAAGTAATTGTTTCTTTAGATCATGAGATTAGCATAGCTGAAAAGATATAAGGAATACTTCATGCAATCTTCTGTGACTAGACAAAGAATTGCTCTCGTTAACAACGCCAGACAAATGCAGCTGAAAAGAGAGGCTGATAGTTTGCGCTATTTTCTCAGACGACAAATAATTACCCACGATATAGTTTGCAAAGAACAGACACCATCCGTACAACTAAAGATGCCACATTGTACAACATACAGTGAGAGCTACTTACATTAACAATGGACCATGGTAAAATAAAGAGAAATTACAATGCCTTGATATTTTCTGTATCATGGGATGGCAGCCCAAATGGTCCCCAGAAAAGGTAAAGAATGGCTCTGGCAGCCGTTTGATCTATCATTACAGAGCAGACATGTTATGGTCCCTGTTGTTGCTCCTGACAAACAAAATGTGCAATATAGAAGGTCAGCGACCATCTCATCAACCATGGACTCTAGCAACTCTGTTGTTATGTCTTTTGCAACTTCATGTGACTCCGTCTTGAATTTGGTCCAGCTCCCCGTGAGGACTACTTATTTCTTTGTGCATGAGTTCATCCACCATCCATTCCATGGCAACCTTGAGACTCTTCATCTCTTTGTAGATTTCTTCCAGCGAATGCTTCTATAGAAACACCATCCCCATAAACCATGAGTTGTATCCATGGTTGAAGTAGTATACACACTTCGTGGTTACTTTTTCTTTCGTGCAGTCAATGGGCAGCCTCCGAATCAACTGTATACTCACTCACCATTTGTATTTGCATTTGTATTTGTACTGCGCTCTGCATAGCTGCAAGTTTTTGTTGAAAGAGAAGCTTCCCATATAGAATGGGGACTTAAGTGAAGATGCTCTAGCTCCATTTGATCAATGAAAATTTTATCATGCGTCACATTTGAAAAAAATGTTGAACAAGTGTTTGAAAAATGTTAATCAAGCGTTTGGAAAATGTTAAATGTGTATAGAAAAAATGTTGACCATGTATTAAAAAAATGTTAATATTTTTTGGTCATGTATATAAAAATGTTACTCAAGCATTTGAAAATATGTTGAGCAAGTATTTGAAAAATATTGATCAAACATTTGAAAAATGTTAAATGTGTATAGAAAAAATGTTGGCCATGTATTAAAAAAATGATGAAAATATTTGATCATGCATATAAAAATGTTAATCAAGCATTTTAAAAAATGTCGAGCAAGTATTTAAAAAATGTTGATCAAGCATTCCAAAAATGTTAAGTGTGTATAAGAAAATGTTGGCCATATATTAAAAAAATGTTTAACATGTATTTGTAAAATGTTGACCGTGTATTCAAAAAAGTGTTCAAAAACATGTATTTAAGAATAATGTAGATCGTGTATTTGAAAAAGTTTAATGTGTGTCGAAAAGAAGTTTCATGAGTACACTAAAAATGTATATTGTGTATTGAGAAAACCTACGTGAAACAAAAGAAAAATGAAGAAAACCAAAAGAAAACAAAGAAATAAAAAAACAAAGAAACCCAAGTAAAATGAATAAAACTAAGGAAACCGTTCAAAAAAAAGAATGTAGAAGGTTCGTTTTGAGATGGATGTAGAAGGGCCAAGGCCCAGGAGATTCCCGCGTATGGGCCTTCTCTGTCTATTATCTGGACCCATTCGCCTCCTGTATCACGGAGCCTTCCGCTGAGCAGTCCTTTGCTTCTGGTCGTCTACCACCTCGCGCCCCATCCCCAGCTCCCAGGTCGCAGCTCTTCCGGCCATGGCGGCGGCGGCGCAGAGGCTCCTCGCGGCGAGCACGAAGATCGTCGGGGTCGGGCGGAACTACGTCGCCCACGCCAAGGAGCTCGGCAACCCCGTCCCCAAGGTCTACGCGCCCCTTCCTAACCGACACCCCCCCCCCCCCCCCCCCCGCCCCCCCTCCGATCCCGGGGCGCCCTTCCTCTTCTTCTTCTTCCCGCGCGGTCTCTGATGCGGCGTGCGCGTCGCGGTTCTCGTTGCAGGAGCCGGTGCTGTTCCTCAAGCCGACCTCGTCGTTCCTCCACGCGGGCGTGGCCACCGCGGCCGTCGAGGTGCCCGAGCCGCTCGAGTCGCTGCACCACGAGGTCGAGCTCGCCGTCGTCATCTCCCGCCGCGCGCGCGACGTGCCCGAGGCTTCCGCCATGGACTTCGTCGGAGGTAACCAGGAGCGGCAGTTGGGGGCTGCCGTGCCTCTGCCTCTCCCTAACGCGATTACCTGCCATTCTTAGCAACCGTGTTTCACTCGACAATTGATCTGAGGAAATTATCAGACAGGGCAGTAGGTCAGGGAGAATTCACTCTGATACTGATCAGATGTCCGTTCTGCATTCCCTTGTTGGTCGACAGAATTCACCCTGATGCTGTAATTGCAGAATTTGGTGGCAATTGATATCATTTTGTTTGATTGAAAATTAATTAGGATATTCCCCATGCTGCAAATGTATGTTGGAGCTTCAGTTCGACAATAGCATCAGTTTGGTAAATTAAGTAAGCAGAGTGAGGCAATGACTTAGGAATTCCAAATAATTACTCCGTACTAATTCTTCGTATTCGATAAGCTCGGTTGGAAATGCAAATGTGGAGTTTGGAATAGAAAATCTGTTTCGCTTGGTCAACATGCTTATGCAATGCCTATTTTGCCGATTGCCATGGTCAGGCAGATGACAATAACTTATTAGCACATTAATTTCCTGATCTAAATCGCATTTTCATGTCCTGGATGTATTCTCTTCCTGAAATACGAATACTCAAATACTCATGGATAGTCTTGTTTGGTGTAGTCCTGAGTGAGTTTCTCCTCTTTCCATCTGAAAAATGAGCAGGTTGGGGTCACTCTATCCATGTGTTTCTTGTCAATGTAGAGAGCATGAAATGTTTGGGGCGATAAATTTAGGTTTTTCACTAGTGATATGATAAATTTGACATAATTGCTTCCATATCCATTTTTCAGGTTATGCTCTTGCTTTGGACATGACAGCAAGGGACCTTCAGTCTGTAGCTAAGGTGTGCACTAACACTTGTAGTTTCCTTTGGTGTTATTCTAGCTGCTGTTTATTGTTGGTTCGTGCCATCTGCTATTTCCTGGTGGCAGTTGAAACTCAAAAGATAGAAAGAGCACTCAAACTCGAACTTAAGAAAGAAATTCAGCAAAAAAATAAAGTTGCACGCTGTTGTCTTAGGAATTTCTTCTTTTGACTGATCAGGTCAGCTTTGTGCAAGTAAAACCAGCAAAAAACTTGGCATTGTAGTCTCAGAAGTTGCATCTTGTGTACCAATTCTTAGAGCACAAACCATATTTTATGTTGGGGCTAGTTGTTTGTGTTACATCTTTCTATCTTCTTCCACCTAGCAAATCTGACATAATGGTTTGGGTATATTTTTTGCAAACCTGTAGTAAATAATTGACCAACATGACCTTGTAATTAACCCACAGTCCCCTTCATCGCATAAAGAGTAACGAAAGAAAGAAGGACAAACAATATAACCCATTGTCTGTTAGTGTAAGATATTTTCTATGTCAAATGTTTTGGCATTGCTTAATCAATGAACTCTTAGTCTGCAGGTCTTCCTTGGACTTTGGCTAAAGCACAGGATACCTTTACTCCAATTAGTGCAGTGGTAAGCCAATGTTTCTCTTCCTCCAAAGACTGGTGTACTAGTCAGCTTGTGAGCTGTTACTTTTTCTTCCCATTTGTACATATTTGTGTATGAGAAACACAAATAAGCATCTTATTAAAGTTAGAATGAAACTAAGGGAGCTCAAAAACGGTTTGAGATCAACCGTGGAAATTATAGTTCATTTTTCTTCATACTAGCTTAAGTCACGCAGTTTGTAAGAAACAGAAGAAGTTGCCCTAGCCTACTTTCTGCCACTTTTCCTGTGATCACTCCAAACCGATTTTGAACACTCTAAGTGAAATCCTATGGAAGATGTACTGATCTTGTTTCTGATCATTCAGAAGACATAAATAAATCAGGATTACTAGGGAATAAGTAAATAACATGAAAAGGGCTAGAATCTTGTTGTTGTGACTTCAGACGACATAGGGATTCCATTATTATGACAATATATGCTCTCACTTTTGTATTTTTTGTCAATGATGATTTGTGCATTTAATAGGTTCCAAAATCAGCTGTCCCTAATCCTGATGATCTAGAACTCTGGCTAAAGGTAATTATACAAATACACAATGAATATACTTATTGCGAGCTAAAGTAATTGAAACTTAGACATCCTCTTAACGAGAATTCGGCAACCATATCCAGGTGGATGATGAACTCAGGCAGAAAGGGCCTACAAGTGATATGATATTCAAGGTTCCTTTTCTGATCAGTTATATCAGTTCGATCATGACACTGATGGAGGGTGATGTGATATTAACCGGTAATGTCGTATCCTTTCTACCGAACTGTTTTAGTGCATCAGTGGATATGTGCTGTGGTTTATTGATGGGGGTCCTCTGCATGCAGGTACTCCTAAGGGTGTAGGCCCTGTCCGAATAGGGCAGAAGATTAAAGCTGGTATAACTGGCCTCATCGAGGCCGAGTTTGATGTTCAGAGGCGCAGTCGGACATTTTCTCCCTGATGATGTAGCAATCAAGAAAACCATTGTCTGGTATGAATGCCTGCATGACACTTTCTCCTTCACTTGGTTCTACCTAGACACTGTATATTGCTATAACCTGCTTATCAGAGAATCTACCTCTTTTCGCAGAATGTAGCGTCTGATTTGATCTGATCATCGACTTGTGCTGTCTGCAAGTGAAACCAGAGCGCATTGAGGCTCGCGACTGCCTTGTAACTGCAATTGTGCGCACCATTTGGGAGTCTCCTATTATGTGTACTATTCTTGTAAGCTGGTCAGAGTCCCGAGCAAACAATGCTTCCACAGCTTTGTTGGTACAATTATCTTGTGTTTGTGTAAGATAAAGCTGTAATCTCCTCTTTCTGCAACATGTTGCTGAAAACACATTCAGTTTATGTTGAATAAATTGTCGTTTTTCCCCAGCTACGACGAAACTATAGCACTGGTGAACTTGTAAATGCTCTCTTGATCAAAGAACATATCTACTAGTGTACAACCACGGCTCATGTTATCCACGTGAGTATTGCAGTGAATGAACCAACATGCGTTGAAGTTTTACAGGCTGCATACAACTATCTCACGGCCACATACTCGCATATAATTCTCTTTATTAACTTTGTACATCAACGAATGACCTCACAATTTTGATAATTTACGTGTGGGGTCAGTGCTGAACTTCTTGATGTATTCATAGATGTGTTCGCTGATCTCCTGTGCTCTCTCCTGCTGGATGAAGTGCCCGGCACCCTTGATCACCACCACCTCGTCGAGCATGGGCACGTCTCTCTTGAGACCACCCTTGTGTATGTAGCCTTTGACTCCTGGGTGATGGTACGCCAGGTCACCGTCCCCGACGATGAACTTGGTCGGCACTTGCACTTTCGCTCCGGTCCATGGCGCCATCAGCTCCCAGTTCCTGTGTATATGCATGTTCAGAGGTTACTACTATTTCCTGATGCATGTATGGTGCATTGTGCATAGATGATGCAATCCTCTGTGTATTGAGAATACTTGTGAGCATGACCAGTGCCACGATATCCAGAATCTAATCTACGGTTCACATCAGAAATCCATATTTATGACACAATATTCTGGAGAGGGTTTCAGAATCATGGTGAATGTCCACACAAGCATTATCCATGTAGGTTAGTGATGGCATCTTGCTAACTGCATTCCATGCGGGTTTTGAGCTCATATGCTCGATACAGGAGTAAGATGATGAGCAGAATGATAATACTATGCCATCATGAAAATAAATTGTCAATCCAACATATCTGCTCAGAACACAAACATAAACGAATTGGTCTACGCTCTTAGGCATGTATTCCTATTCCGGAACTTGACACACAAGTGAAAGGCAAAATGTTGCCACCATTATCTCTTATTATCAGTATACTACAGTCTGATGCTCTATGCTACACCTCTATAGTACCTTTGCCAGTTATTTTGAAAAACACCGTACATCTAGAATACTCCCTCCATTCCCTTATACAAGGCCACTTCATATTTTTATGTCTAACTTTGACCATTAATTTTACCAACAATAAGTGAGTTATTTGCCATAAAAAGTATTTCATTGGATGCACATTGCAAGGAACTTCCAATGATATATTTTTTATGACCTTTAATTCATACTTTGTTGACCAAATTTCCAAGTCAAAGTTCTACACGAAAAACGAAGTGGCCTTGTGCACAAAAATTTAGGGAGTACATGTTATAGAAATCTAGTATACGCAGAAAGGTTGTATGATAATGTGACATGAATGAGTTGCACAGATGAATGGTTTGATTTCTTGCAATTAAAATAAAATAAGTAAAGACTCACAGGTCTAAACAGCGGTAGTAATTAAGGCCACCAGCGAAGCCAGTTTTTGCATATACACTTGCCAGGTAACTGACATCCTCCTCAGAGAGCCAAGAAGGCAACGTTATTTGCTTGTTGCTCGCCTGCATTTTATCGAGGGACATAGCAGAAGAACCTGTGGTTTGAACAGTCATTGCCATTTTGAAGAACCTCTTCAAGTCAAGACTAGCGAACTGTGCCTCATATCCAGGTTCCTGCCAACCAATGTGATACTTGTATTACAAGTGAGGAACTGCAATTTGGACTTGAAAACCAGTTGCCTGAAACTTGGATTGGGAAGTATGGACTTGAAAAAGAGGAGCCCAAGTTTAAAACGATGCAGAAATGCAACTAGTCTAAATTGTGGTTCGAATTATAAATAAATTCCTCACATGTTGTCATTGATATACTACAAAATCTTCAGTGCTCCATGCCAATACATTTATTTTAGTAAATCCTTAATTACAATTGATGAACTGCAATTTGCAAAAACTGAGAAGCTACCTGTAGACAGGAAACTGCTATAGCAAGCAAAGAAGGACAATTTTATAAGCACACACTGAAGACTGAACTAGACCCCTGGAAGATCAATTGCCATGAAAAATTGACACACCAGCCAGCACATACAGAACTAGAATACAGTGTCTTCTCTTTTCTCCTCATTCCCCATACAACCATATGCCCAATATAGGCCATTTTCCTATCTGAATCTGTGAAATTACGGTAAGCCAATGCTCTCCTATCCCGAAATGGAGAACAAAAGAACCATACTGGTAGTACATAGCAACTGCAGAAATCGCAAATCATTTTCAGAATTATGCCCCGATTTAAACAGGTTCGTAGCTCTCATCCCCGGGTTGCTCATGGAACAGCGGGCAGAAGCGATTCCGCACCTGGAATTTGCAGACGTAGTAGTCGTCGCCGTAGGCGCGGCGGAAGTAGTCGAGGGGCTTGGCGGAGGGGTGGCGGGGCATGAAAGCGACGCTGAGGTTGACGAGCGCGCGCACCCGGTCCGGCCGCAGCAGGCAGAGGTTCCACGACACGATGGCGCCCCAGTCGTGCCCCACCACGAACACCTTCGCCGCCGACGCGTCAGTCAATCAATCAGTCACACGGCTCAGAGATCTGGCGGGCGGGGGGGATCGGTTGGGCGGGTTACCTGGCGGAGGCGGAGGGCGTCGAGGAGCGCGACGAGGTCCCCGACGACGTGGAAGGCGGTGTAGGAGGCGGGGTCGGGCGGCGCGGAGGTGCCCCCGTAGCCGCGGAGGTCGGGGGCCACGCAGCGGTAGCCCCGGGCCGCCAGGTGCTCCATCTGGTGGCGCCACGAGTACCAGAGCTCAGGGAAGCCGTGCACGAAGAGCACCGCGGGGGCCGCGGCGGAGGCCGGGCCGGCCTCCGCGACGTGCATCGTGATGCCGTTCGCCTCCACCTGCCGGTGCCTGATCGCCGGCGGCGCTGCCGCCATGGTCGGACGAACCGGCCGGACTCTTGAACTGAGGTCGGTTGAGACTGATTGAGGTGGCTGGTGGGCTGGTGGCCTGATCCTGGTGGTCGACGTCGTTTCGTTTGACTTGGACGTGTCGACTGGTCCGTGGCAAAGCTAGCCAAACGGCCCGGCCCGTGCTAATTGTGCCTGGCGCGGCACGGCCCGGCTGGCCCAGGCACGGCCTGGTTATTAAACGGGCCGGCCCGTGGCACGTTTAGCACGCTGGGCCGCCTGTTTTTCAGCCCATTGGGCTGTAATTTAGATCATAATATATATATATATATATATATATATATTTCTGAAGAAAAAAAATTAGAAACAAGCCGTGCCGTGCCGCCCTGCGTGCCCAGCCTCTAGTCCTAGGCACGGCCCTAGGCGTGCCGGGCGCGGCTCGTTTAGCCCGTGTCATGCCTGACCCATGACGGGCCATGCCGGCATGCTCGTGGGCCGGCCTGATTGGCCCGGCCCGTTTGGCCAGCTATAGTTCGTGGCGTGGGGTATGTGCACACCGTTCCATTAATGTAAATATGGTGGATTTGCAACTTGCTCCTTTTCTTGCAAACTGGAGCCCTCTAAAAAGAACGTACATACTTCATCGAATAGCTATTTGTAAGTTACCTGAATTTGTAACTGGTGTAAAGAGGATGAGCAACCCCGAGACCGCAAACATACATGTCTGAGTTATTACGTATATCATGATCGATACAGAAATTGATCGAGCACCCTTTTTTGGAATAATAGCCTCCTTTACTGCAGGATTAGCAAGGCCTCAGACGAGAATGACCCGGAGTCGAGGACGACACGACAGCAACATCGCTGATGGAGGGGAGTTTGAGGTTGATGGTTCGGGTGTAACATGGGGATTGAGGCTGTGGACGCCATAGAAGAACATGAGGTAGGGGGATTTAGAGGGATATTCGGGGTGGCGAGTGGTAGCAGCAAGCGACTCGGCCAGTGCTGGAAGGCAGATCAGAGGAAGGAAATGATCTCAACCGGAGGTAAAAGAAGGCACTGCAACCGTCCGATTTTAGATCCGATGGCTGAAAGATCGACTAACCTTGTTCAACTATCTATAGTCGGCCCCGTATCTTGTTTAAGATGCTAAACAGAAGTACAGATAACAGCCTCCCATAAGAGAGGTTGACATACTCATGGGATAACTTTTTTTTTACAGCAAACTCATGGGATAACTTGACTCTTGGACATTTGGCATGTGTATTGCAAAAGAAGCTCTTTCTTTTTTCTTTTTTTTTTGCGGGGAAAAAGAAGCTCTTAACATAGAAGAGAGGCTCCACAAATAAGGACACATGCAGAAAAAGGACACATGCAAAGGCTTTGACTCCAGGAGCAATCGATTTGCGTTTCCGAATCTGACTAAGAAGAGTCTTTTCCAAATTTTCTAACCTTTTGTTTAGGAAATAGGCAGCCTTTATTAATAATAACTAAGAAGGAACAACATCGTTCGACAAAGCATCAGAAATAAAAGAAGGAAAAACATGAAACCAAATCTTGCATCAAACCCATTACGCGTCGCGCAATGTGCGCCTTCTCGCGACGTCCATGTGGACAGAAGCAGTTGGCGAGTTTCGTCGATGAAAAAAAAAAGTGAGAGGCCACTACTTTCCTTGTTTCCTTCGTTCAGAAGAAAGAAAAGAGGACCACGCACCTCGAGCCCCACGCACCTTCTCTCTCGAGCACACAACCTCTTCTTCCCTCTCCAAAAATCTCTCTCCTTCGACTGGATCGGCTCGCCCGCGCGACCGCCAGGACCATGTCGCTGCCGACGCCGACGCCCGCCAGCGACGACAGGTTGGATCTGGACGGCATGCTCGTAGCGCCTCTCACCATCTGCACGATCGGGGCCGGCCTCTCACCAGGTTCATCTGCTCCCACCTCTGCGAGCACCTCATGGCCGAGACCCCGGACTCCATCCTCGCCGTCGACGTCTACTGCTACAAGATCCGCCGCCTCATCAACCCACCCCCACCCCACCTCGCCTGCTGCAGCAACTTCCACCGCCTCAACGTCAAGAACGACTCCGGCCTGGAGGGCCTCATCAAGATGGCCGATCTGGTGCGCCCCTCCCCACCTCTCCTCCTTCCCCGCTCGCTCTTGTCCTCTAATGGCAGATTGGTCTGCGAAAAAGGAATGATAGGGCCGATTTTTCCGTCTTTTTTTCTGTAAAAAAGAGGAAGTGGGATCAACCCGCAGAGGATTTGGTCGCCGCGGCTGCGGCGGCGAGACTGCCCATCTTTCAATTCCCTGGCACTACTGCGTATCCTGCCGCCCCTTATGCTTTGCCGCCGCAGCTCGTTCCACTGATGCTTCAGAGTGCTGCTGCTGCTGCAATTCAGAAACTAAGTCAGGTTTGTGCTCCATGATACAGTCCCTACCCCCCCCCCCCCATATGAGCAAGCTAGCCTATGTATTATTGGGACTAAGTATTCATATTTAGTATCTATGTGTTTCTTGTTGCCTCAGGCAAAACTACCGGCTGAGCTTATAGCACGAGAAGTTGTTATAAATGATGCTGATCAATCTGTACGTCATAAGCTCACGAAACGGCAAATACAAGAACGAGGTAAATCAGTTACAACCAAACAACCGTGATGTATTTGTTCTGTTGAAAGTCTGCTGCTACATAGGTTATATTCGCTTTATGTAGCCGGCATATGAAAAAATGTACTAAAAACATTTGAGGCAGTCGATCCCAACAGCGGAACAGCAGCTATGCTCGAGGTAATCAACCTTACCGAATACTGAGCTGTTCTGAATGCAACGCATCTTTGATAAATTGAGGACAATGCCAATACCCTATTTTTGTTTGTAGATGGCAGGGAGGCTGTCCAAGCTAGAAAAGAAAGGATGGAGGCCAAGGTGAACAATCATCGTCTGCAGTTGGGATGCAGAAGAGTTTGCGCTGGTTTGTTCTTGCTCACATGCTCTCAGATGCTTTCTTATCCGCAAGTGTAAGCTCTAAAGCGTAGAAAAATCCAATGCCTCAGATAGGGTCAACGAAATGGACCGAGGAGGACATGGATATGCTTGCTTCAAGAGCTGTTGCTTTATCTGAACGTAGACATGTCAATGTTTGGGCCTGGAAGTCTTATGCCCCGTGCAACCCCACAACTCGATGAATTAATCAAGGAAGCAAGCAGAATAGTATTTTAGTTCTGCACCTAAGCCTTTATAAGCATAGAATCTAAACTTCATGAGCAGCACTGAGTACATATTAGAGACTTGTCTACATAGATTCCAAATTTATTTAATTATTTGATCTTTCATTTTTTTCTTCATTGAAGGTACCCGATCCTGATGATCCGTCTCATACCTGGTATGACTACATGATTCGCCAGAATCCTCCGGTGGGCACAGTGATGGAATTGTCATATAATTCTGTTGTGGCACACACTACAAGAAATCTGTTAATCCGTGACGGATTTCTGCTGACGTTCTATGACGGTTTCTCTGATCCGTCACGGAAACCATCACGGATTAGCAAGATGTGACTGGCCGCCCAAAACGGTAGCCTCTTTATGACGGACATCGACGGACCGTCATGAAATATCGACCAGCTGGGCCTAGCTTTGGACCGTCACGGATGGCTCCTACTGATGTGTCGTGCGTGCCCCTTGTTTGGCCCACATGTCAGTCAGATGACAGAATATAGAAATTAAAAGGAAAATGAGGGCGCGCCTGGAATTTCGAGAGAGCCCGGAACCGTCATGATGGTATAGTTGTCAAATTATGACGCGATATACATGACGGATTCTACGTCCGTCACGGGCCTCCCTCCATGACGATTTTCCACTGTTCTGTGACAGATTGAATCCGTCATGGATTAACAAGATTCTTGTAGTGACAAATGGGCGATCATGAGAGCTTCATTTGATTGAAACATACTGAAGTATTAAGCTCCTATTTTCAGATTGCAAGAGTGGTCGGTGCGAGAACAGATTTTGCAGCTTTTGTCGAGCACATTGGAGTCCGTTCACTTGACATCTCTTATGGATTATGTAAGTGAAAACGCTCTGGTGGCATATAAGCCTGAAAATCTGTGCTCCCTTTCTATAGCATTGTTCTGATTCATTAAAAAACAGAACAGTAGGCTAGCAAACCATATATTTACAGCTCATCTTATTATTATTCCTCTAGCATCTGCCATAAATATTGTTGCTCTTGCAGTTTCAGAATACCCTGTCTACCACTCGCTGTAGGATGATTTTGATTGGATGGAGCGGTTTGGAGACCCTTTGTTCCACAGACATGTAGTATGTACTGAGCGAGCTATCTTTTCAAATTCAGAAAGTTCACTATAGCGCTGACTAACCCATTTTACTGGGTAATCATGCAGTGGCGAGCGTCTAGCGTCTGATTGCCTTGAGACTTGCAGATGATAAGATCATTCCCTTCAATTATGTCCCCTACGCGTCTGAACTAGAGGTATTTTCTCTTCTGACAACTAAGATATGTAACTTCTAGACACACGGGGTAATCCCCTGATTCAGTTTCATCAAGGAAACTGAAACAGAATCATGAATTCATAATAGACTCGCTTCTTATTGATTGGTACACACATTTTTTTCATGAAATTATCATTAAGTGTGGCGTGT
Source organism: Thinopyrum elongatum (assembly GCA_011799875.1). Taxonomy (NCBI): domain Eukaryota; kingdom Viridiplantae; phylum Streptophyta; class Magnoliopsida; order Poales; family Poaceae; genus Thinopyrum; species Thinopyrum elongatum. Next base: position 561,912,822 of record CM022301.1, read on the forward strand.
AGAAGTAGCTCCAACAGTTACTTGAAACATGGACTATCTCCCGTCCTCATGACAACAGATGTTGCAAGCACAAAAGTGGGGCCATAACACGAGGGTACGCATGCTGAAAGTCAAAGAGATCAACGACCGATGGACGACGGCGGAGCGAACCTTCACCAACCAAGAGTGGCTCGCGGGGAGACCGTGGTCCAAACATATGGTGAGCATCAGAGTTGCAGGCTTGTTGCATAGTACTGTACTTGTCTGAACTCCGAAGTTAGTCTGAAAATGACCACAGTGATGGTTTTTCTCCTTCGGCAGATTTATGCCTCGTCGGACCAGGACGACTGGTGGGGTACCAAAGCCTTCCCCGGCATCGTCTCGGCCATCGCGAACGCACAAAAGCTCAACACATCAGAATCTTGGCGGCTGTTGCAGCATGAGATTTACATGGGTGCAAGGGCCTTATTTGTTGTGGAATGGCATATTGTTATTCGTATGCGTATTATTGACTTGCCAAATTATTGACCTCCTATAGTATGATCAGATCAATTAAAGAGTGTGGCTTCTTTGTTTTAACATACTCATATGAAACTTTTGTCCAGTGTTTATTTTGGTTAGTATCTACCTGATGGTTAGATGGCTATTTGATTAAACCAGGGACAATAAAGTCAGTAGACAACCTATGAGCGCAGAGGAGCATCTCAAGAGGCGCGCCACGGGCGCGCCCCTGCCCCTAGTAAATTTAAAAGACAGCCCTTTCTAGCTAGGATGGGAGCAACTTTGTTTGCATCTCGTTTAGCCCAAATCACTCGAGACTTGGCGACACCGGACAACATCTCCTTGATCTCCTGGATAAGCGGGCCAAATCTTGATCGATCAACCTCAGTCAAACTGAGACTCCGAGCAACAACTTGATTATCTGTGTCAAGTACAAATTTTGTTGCTCCAATTTCAGACACAAGCTGCACACCTGATTAAGAAGAGTCTTTTCTGGATCTGTTATAGTGCCACCTATTACCTAAGAAGAAGTAGAAGATGCCCGCAAAAAATTTTGTAAACACTCTTCATAGTGCAAGAGGCATTAGGGGTATGAACCTAGCACACCTCATCATAAAAATCTGCATTTATAATAGGGTCTGCCTAATATGATCTTTAGACGAGTCATGAGAATGATTAGAGATTTTCCTCATCAAACACATCATTCCTGTCCATGTTGATTTCATTTTTTGAACTCTGACGCGACTAACACATGGACATAACACAGGTTCCATCGACTAGAGCATTAAAATATCCACGGGTAACTCAACAGATGCATCCACAGTCCTACGAACAACAAACGAAAGCACGAAACGACCGATGATTCATACGAACGGACTAACCGTAAACATCCATGATGCAAGCGGGTTCTTGCTAATGCTGGGTAAGGTTGTTCAGAACTCTGCGATGAAGTCGTGGATGTGGTCGCTGACCTCCTGCGCCCGCTCCTGCTGGATGAAGTGGCCGGCGCCGGGGACGACGACCAGCTCCTCCAGCAGCGGCACGTCCGCCTTGAGCCCGCCCTTGTGCAGGTAGTCCTGGATCCCCGCGTAGTGGTACGTCAGGTCCCCGTCCCCCACGATGAACTTGGTCGGCACGGTCACCTTGGCGTCCGCCCACGGCGCCGCCAGCTCCCAGTTCCGGTCCATGTTGCGGTAGTAGTTGATGGCGCCCGTGAAGCCCGTCTTCTCGAACGCCGCGGCGAAGTAGTCGATGTCCGCCTCCGTGAGCCACGGCGGGAGCGCGTCGTCGCCGCCGCCCTCCGTCCTCTCCTTGCCCGCCGCGCGCTCGCTGAAGCGGTCGCTGAGGATCCGCGTCATCAGGTGCCTCGCGTGCGCCGGCGCGAACTCCTTCTCCGCCACGCCGGGCTCCTGCACCACGTCGCCGTTGGTTAGCTCAGTTGGTCAGAACCTACTTCATGCATGGTGAGGCAGAGGAGATGAACAAGAGACCTGGAAGCGGCAGATGTAGTAGGTTGGGCCGTATGCTTGGTTGAAGTAGTCGGTGGTCTTGACGGCGGCGGCGCCGGCGCGGATGAAGACGTGGCGCATGAAGGCGACGCTGGTGTTGACGAGCGCCGTCACCCGGTCCGGCCGGAAGAGGCAGAGGTACCACGCGATGATGGCGCCCCAGTCGTGCCCCACCACGAACACCTTCAATCCATGCATCCACGCGATCATGCTCGTCAGTAAAATATCATCATACGGACCAAAATCGTACTCTATACAAAATGGATTATTCACTCTTATCCACTGAATCAACGATGATCGACGGACACAGTTTTCTTCTCTCCATTTTGCCGGCCGGGCCGGAAGAATAATGGCGAGACCGAATAAATGCACGTGCATGGCCGGGACACATAACAGTATAATACCACTACACTGTGCAACTATACGAATAGTACGTACTATACGATGCGTACAGCACGTGCCACTGCACCACTGTGGAAGATGCCTCTGACAGCCCTAGTTGTCTATACTTTTTTTTTAAAATTGATCGAACGAACGTGGGCTGCCAAGGTCTATACGTACGCCATTTACTCAAACTCGGTGTTATGCATTCATTCCCTCTTCCAGCAGGGCCCACACGACATGTCGTTGTCACATGACAGATACATCGTCTGGCCACTTGTCACATGGCAAACAAAAAGAAACAAGTACGCTGACCCCCCAAGGATTTTTTGTCGAAAAAGACTCTCTGCCCAACGAAATTATCAAAAAAGACCCTCTTCGGATGAAATTGACAAAAATGACTGCCTTGGCCGTGGCGGCAGGTGCGCCAGGCGACACGTGGCACTTGCCGTGCCGCCAGCCGGCGAGGCGGCAGCCTTCAAGTTACAGCGAGCAGCGAGGCGGAATGGCGGCAGCACTGTGCCCTGCCGCCGGGGGGCGTGGCGGCAGGCCTGTGCGTGCCTGCTACTGCCGATTTTCGTTATGACTAGTTCGGGGTAGTGCGCGCAACACGCCATGGAAGATGCATGCATGCATGGCAGGGAATGGGATGCGAATCCACGAGTTAGATGGATAGGTACGTTGCCGCTCAATTAACCAAATTCGTGCTTACCACTCCACTGGCTAATTACTTCGGTCTAATTACTCTGGAACCTGGACAGTCAAACAACCTTTTTCGTGTGTCACACACCTGGGCGAGGATCCAGCAGCGTATCTGCTCGAAAAACCCGTACATAAAAGCAGCAGCGCAGTAGTCACGACGCAGCGATCGACAGCAGCAGGCACGCACAGGCCTGCCGCCACGCCCCCAGGCGGCAGGGCACAGTGCAGCCGCCTCCCCCACTGGCGGCAGGTCCCACCACCGACCTCCGTTCCGTTCCGCCTCGCCTCTTGCTGTTACTCGAAGGCTGCCGCCTCACCGGCTGGCGGCAGGCGCTGCCAGGCGGGTGCCATGTACCGCCATGGTTGAGGGGGTCCTTTTTATCAATTTTATTCGAAGGTGGTCTTTTTTGGCAATTCTAGTGGGTAGAGAGTCTCTTTCGACAAAAATTCACCCCCAAGCACGGATTGACGCTTCCATTTAAGCCAACAAAAAATACATATCAGTTGATCTATATATCGTTTAAAGAAGATCACTTGGTCTATCTTCTTTTTGTACAATCCTTCTTTTAGCACCATATGGAGTAGTATGTACTAAATACATTTTTTTTTCTTCTATAAATTTACGGAATATGTGTCCTACGTTTTCCCCATAGAAAACTTGGTTATTCTAGCTAGTCTTGTGGTACAAATTTTAGAAAAAATGACTATATACTCCCTCCGTTCCTAAATATAAGTCTTTGTAGAGATTTCACTAAAGACTACATACAAAGCAAAATGAATGAATCTATATTTTAAAGTGCGTCTATATAGATTTGTATGTAGCCCGTATTGAAATCTCTAAAAAAAACTTACATTTATTAACGGAGGGAGTAGCTCACATGTGTTGACTCACTCTACAACCTATACACACAGAAGGACAAAACAACAAGCATGGCATCCTTTTCCATCACGTGACAGATCCGCCACCAGAAGAGCAGCAGCAGCCGCAGCCGCCTCTGCACTGTCAACGAAAGGGAAGGAAAATACTATAGTGAAAAGAAGAAATAAGATTTGCTTTCAAGTTGATCGCACTCGTGTGTGTCACATTCCTGGTGGCGGAAAGAAGGAAAAAGGGACGTCGAGATGGATAGATGGATGGCCATAACTAACTCGGACCCAACACACAATTCAGCAAAAAGAGAATATATGGCTTCAATTCATTCAGCAAAAAAAGGTGCACCACTTCACCTCTTTTTTTGTGAGTAGGAAAAGTAGGCTTGCACTAGATTGAAGTTGTCCTTCTCAGAATCATCTTGGACGAATAGGCGAATAAAAGAGGCCCAAAATCACCTTACCATATGAAATTTTGCACCTGTTTTATAACCCTGCGAAAAAGGTAAAAAAGGATGTCCACCTATTGGATTGGATTCGATTCGATTCAGTCGGTTTATTTTTAGTTATTTTGATGATTATTTGGCCGGAGGCCGGCCTTCATCTGTGGTGTCACATCACCTTGCTGCCGGATCAAACTTTTTTTTTGGAGAAAAAAATGTGCTTTGCCGATGTATGGATGGTACGAACGGCAGAACAACCAACTAGTTTTTTCTGACAAGCAGCTACTAATAGCGACTTAGCGAGACCGAATAAAATTAGCTTAAACGGGAGGGCATAGAGTCTTAGAAAGTACTGCTGGTACAAGCGGAAAATACGAAGGAGAACCTGGGTACCAGCGCACCTTATATGTATTTTTTTTTAGTAATTTAAGAAAAGTTCAAAAAATTCTAAATCTTTTTTGTATCAAACATGATCAAGTATTGTAGTCGTATAAAAAGATTCGTCAGAGAATGACTTTCGTTGCGTCCAGGATTGAAGATTTGGCAAAAAAACATTATATACAGTACTATACATGCTATGTTGTTATCATAAAATTGTCTTTTTTGGCCTGAAGTCAATTCGAATCATTTCTTGTCCAAAATTTTTATACGAGTACAATACCTAATCATCTTTGATTCCAAACAAGATTTAGAATTTTTTGAATTACTATTTTTCTTACACATATAGGGTGCACGGGTAGCCGAGAGCATCAAGTTCCCGTCTGGTACGAGCATGGTACTCTATCACATGGGGGGATGCCAATTTATTGTTTTGTGTCCTTCATGCAAACAGAGTAGTACTTTAAGAAACAGAGCAAGGAGTACTCTCTGCTTTCTGCTCTGTACTATCACGGTTCACGGGTGTTGACTCTCCATTTCTGACGCCACCACCTCCCATGGAAACAACAGGCCACCTTCTCAACTAAATCAAATACTACGAGAAGTCTCCATCGAAAAGGGAAAATTAATTTCGAATTCTAAAAGAAAACACTACGTGTTTTTTTTTCTCGTTCGCTAGCGCCCGTGACTGTCACATTCTCGAGCGGGTGACAGGCGGGAAAAAGAGACGGCGAGATGGATGGGCCAATGGATGTAACCGATAGCCGCTCCATCAGTGAGAGTGAGACGGACCGTGACCGTGACCCGCACCCAACGGAACGGGACTCGTACCTGACACCGATGGAGCAGCGCGGGATCCGATGCATGCCCGACTAAACTAATCAACTTGACCGACGGTAAGAGCTTCGTGCGTGCGTACCTTGCCGATGCCGAGGGCGTCGAGCAGCGCGACGGCGTCGCCGACGACGTGGAAGGCGGTGTAGGACGCGACGTCGGCCGGCGCCTCCGTGCCGCCGTAGCCGCGCAGGTCGGGCGCCACGCACCGGTAGCCCCGCGCGGCGAGGTGCGCCATCTGGTGCCGCCACGAGTACCACAGCTCCGGGAAGCCGTGCAGGAACAGCACCGCCTGCCCGTCCTCCGGCCCGGACTCCGCCACGTGCATGGCGATGCCGTTCGCCTCCACCGTCCGGTGCCTGATCGCCGCCTCCCCAGCCGCCGCCGCCGCGCCGCCCTGAACTTGCGCTGCCTCCACGCCGTTCACCGCTCCCGCCATCCTCTCTCTCTCTCTCTCTAGAGCTCGTGTGTGTGTGTTGGGTTGTGTTTGCGGTGGACACGGGAGCGGGGCGGGCGGGTGGTATTTATGCCGGTGTGGTGCTGCTCCGTTCGGCGCCGGAAGGACGAACGTGCACGTGAACGGCTTCGGGTGTGAAGACACACGAGGCGTCAGAAGTGGGAGGGTCAGACTGAAAATGTGCTGCTGCTGACTGACGTGCCTCCTGACGCACTCGCTCACCGCTCACGAGGCGACGTGTGAACTCTCTGCGGCGCCACTCCAGCCGGCCGGCCGGCGACCGGTGATGGGTTCAGTGCCACAAGATCCGTCTTGAACAGCTTTCCGGCGAAGGATCGCTTGGATTTCTACGTCTGGTGTAGTATGTATGCTTGAGTTGGATTGCGTGGATTTCAAGGTTTAATTCGTGGGATTTCCACGGATGCTCCCACGCTCTTCCTGATATTCTTCTCGCCGGAGTACGCCCTATATGACGTATAGGAGTATAAAGTGGAGTATTAAAAATTACAATATCTTGTGGATGCCCATATTGATTATAAGAGATTGTGCGAACCAATCTGTGGTTGGATGGTTAGAGGGACTGTGGTATCCTCAGTCCACCAGGGTTCAAGTCCTGGTGCTCGCATTTATTCCTGGATTTATTTCAGGATTTCTGGCTATGCGCATTCATTGAGAGGAAACGTTCCCGTCGACGACGAGGTGGCTATGGTGACTTTGTAAATTTCAAAATGATATGCCGGCTCAGTCGTTCGGAGGTGCTCATAGGGGTAGGGTGTGCGTGTGTGTGCGTTCATAGGGGTAAGTGTATGCGCGTGTATATGAACGTTTGCGTCTGTACTGTGTTAAAAAAAATTTATAAGAGATTGTGGAAAATAAAAAAAATCCTTGCAAAAGTTAAGATGCTCCTTAATTTTCTATCTTCGTGTTGGGGTTATTTTTGACAAAAAAGACAACCTTGCAAATCGTGGTTTGTAAAGGGAGTAGATGTTGGCCCGCAAAAAAGAAAAAGAAAAAGATTAGACGTTGCATGTTTTGCCGTCGTCACAAATCGATCGAACATTTTTTTTGCAGGGCCTCTTTGATTCACATCATTTGAAAAACAGGGGATTGAAATATCAAGCTAATTAGTCTTTGGATTTGTTTGATTACACCATAGAAAGACAAAAGTACTACTCTCTTTGATTGAAATGGTTTTGAACTAAAACCACGACACTTGTTTGGAATGAAGGGGGTATTTTTAAGAGAGTTGAGTGGACCCTAACTTTCCCACGAAATGCAATGAAAAGAAACCCATAAGAAAAAAATTGACATGTATGATGCAATCATCTTCTATGACACTAAGCTCCCTAATTTTAAAGGGCTCACAATCAATTGAGGTCTCAAATTGAAATTTGGTCACCAAATTTTGCCTGGGTCAACAATTTTTCAAAGCTCTTTCATTCAGTTCTTTTATACTATACACTATGGTTCTTAATTTTTAAGGCCTTAAAATTAATTGAGGTCTTCAATTTAAAATCGAGTCACTCAATTTTGACTGGGTCAAAAATTTCGCAAGGAGCTCTCCCATTGAATTATTTTAATGCACTAATGTTTCCCTAATTTCGAAGCTCTTCCATTTGATTTAGGTATTCAATTATGGATTTGGTTTACGGTTTTGATTAGGTCAATGATTTTTAAAATCAATCAGCAGCAACCGACCTATAAAAACATATCAATCCCGCGCAACCTCCTACCACTTAGAAAAAAGAAACATCGCTATGTGATATTGTAGCACCAATATAATACATGCAACTACCGATGCGAAAAATTTCCCACATAAATATGGGTCTCTTAGTTGATAACACATAATCACATTGAGAAAGGCCCACCAAATCATCGAATTATAAAAAAATAATACACACCCCATCATCTCCCCGCCCCGCCAAACTAAATATTCCATCAATTCCAAAATATAAGGGGTATTTTTTTTAAAGTCATTTTCCTTTAACTTTGACCAAGTTCAGAGCCAAGAATGTCAACATCCACAATATTAAAGAAAAATAATATGAAAATTCATTTCATGATAAATCTAATTATACCGATTTGGTATCATTGATATATTTCTCTACAAATTTGATCAAACTTCAAAAGATTTGAATTTACAAAAAATAATACACCTTGTATTTTGAAACAGAGTAAGTAATGTTTTTAAGAAACCTAACAACACCAACAGCGCAGGAAAGCGCGTCCAACCCTTCTACTATAAACCAAACGGCCATGTATGGAAAAATCAGAAGGATTCCAATTATCCAAAATTCATATGGAAATCATTTCAATCAAAGAGGCCTTGGTGTAAGTTCACACATGATGAATGGTTGTTGGTGGAGGTGGCTTCCAATCAGTATGCCACTGTAAACGGTTTCGTTATCGATTGTGGGGGCATACGAAAGAGGTTCCGTTCCAATATCCTGATGGAGACGGTGACCCTGTGTTGGCCTCTTTAGTTTTGCCGAAATGATTTGGTTTTCAAAATATATGTTTCTTCTCCACTTATGCACTCATGTTCACATTGGCACCGTACGAGGTCTCTGCTTCAGCGTCGAAGCACATGGAGGATTTATGGCAGCACGTACACGGTTGTAGTGAACAACGTAGGACTCTTATCACCTTAGAGTATCTCCAACAGCCTTTGTATATCTGCACTCATTTGCTATTTTAGCAATCCAGATCAAAAAACCTTATCCAACAGCCTTTGTATAAGTGGTCCCCCATCAATTTTTTTTACAAAGCTTGCTATATTTGCACCCATACTTTGCATATTTGCAAAGTGGAGAGGCTACTTGCTATAATTTTACAAAGCCTCCTAAAGTGGTCCTGGTCATATTTTTGTCTCAATGACTAGTGGACCATGTATGCCACGTGCGTGTGTGTGCTGTGTACGTGTGTACGTGTGTTGTATGTATTATTTTTTCGCATGGATTTTTTTTGCTTGCGGCATGTGTGCTGTGTTGTATATGTTTTTTTTGCATGAATTTTTTTCGTGGAGTGTGTACGTGTACGTGTACACGTGTGTGTTGTGTGTGTATGGGACGTGTACGGTGGCGAGTTGTGGTAGTATATGTATTCATCTACGTAAGCTAGTGTGTAGTGCGTATGGCAAACTGTCCCCACATGTCATTGTGTGTTTTGTACAAATATAGCAATCCAATATACAAAGGCTGCGAAAGCAAAAATCATGTTGGCTTTGTAAACCTTCTCTCTTCTCTTGCTATAGCAAATTTTTAGCAACCCAATATACAAAGGCTGTTGGAGATGCTCTTAGGCTATCTACTTTGTTGCAAATTATGTAAGCTTTATCTTTCCAGAAATCCGTTGGTGCTTCCGGGAGCGCCAACAGATTTCTGAAAAGCAGAATGGTGTTTTGGTTCCCTGGAGCGCGCGCTCCTGTGTGAATAGTAAAAAAAATAGTAATTTTTTTAAAAAAATCTGAATCTTTTTTGTAGATGTTTATGTTAGTGTTGCAAGCATCCATGAAAATTTTCATGCGAAATGGAGCAGTGCTGTTTCGCCGGTGAAAAAAACAATTTTAGGGGTAACATTTGGTGCTTTTTTTTGTATAGGCCAAAATATTTAATCTTTTTGCGTACAAATTTGTATGTAGTATTTGGATGTGACAAAGAACACATATAATTTTTGTTGGAATTTTTTTGACATTTCAAAAAATATTTTCGCACGCAGGTGCGCGCGCTCCCGGGAGTCATGTTGTCATATACTCACTTCGTTCCCCAATTGATGTCGTACAAACTGAGTCAAAGAGTTAATGCTTTTTAAGTTTGACCATGAATATATACAAAACCATGAAGATGAACAATATCAAATCAATATTAATACATCCACCATTAGATATATTTTCATCATATATCTATTCAATATTTAGTAAGGCTTGTCTTCCCTTCCCATACCATTTTTCTTTTTTGTTCGGTGTTGTTTTCTCCTTTTTTCATTTTGGTTTTTTCTTCTTAATTTTTTTTTATTTTTTATTTTCATATTCAAGAATATTGTTTAATTTTCGCAATTTAAAAAAAACCACAACCAAATTTTGAATTTGTGAACAATTGTTGATTTCACAAACATTGTTTGAAACATGCAACATTTTTGAATTTGCAAACAACTTTTGAATCTAAGAACATTTATTGAATCCATAATTTTTTTTGAATTCATGAAGGTTTTTTAAATTCATGAACATTATTTGCTGAATTTGAAAATCATGAACATATTAAGAATTCACAAATATTACTTAAATTCACGATCATTTTTTATAAATTTGAACAAAAATTTAAATCACAGATATTTTTTGAATTCTCAAACATTTCTAGAAATCATGAACAGTTTCAAATTCACAAAAAAAATTCTGAACCAATTTATATATTTGTTAACATTTTAAATTCTGAACCAATTTCGAAATCATTAACATTTATTGAATTCATGAATATTTTATGAAATTTCTGAACATTTTGTAAATTCATAAGCATTTTATGAAATTCATTTTTGTCAAAATCCTGGGCATTTTTTATGAACCAAAAAACAAAAACATAAAAGGAAAAAGGACAATGAATGGAAAAAGAAACAGGAGCGCCCGCCCCCACATGGGTCGGCCTGAAGCACGTGAGGGGCGTGTGGGGTGCGCCTTTCCGCACCTCCCGCACAAGGAGGCGCCCTGACTATGCTTGCCTATGGCACATGGTAGCTAGGGCTGCAAATGAGTTGAGTTCGGGCAAGTTAGACTAGGCTCAGCTCAAGTTATACTAAATTTGAAGTGAGCTCAAACTAAGTGAACCTCAAGGTTATGGTGTAGAAAGTGGCTCGTGCATAACTTGTAATGATCTTGAGTCGATCTCGAGCTAGCTTTGAGCTAAATAATATTGGTTTTTCTTAATAATATAAGGCGTTTTTCCGAACAACATAGGCTACAACACAACATAAGAAATCACTACAAACTACTATTCCAATAAAAACTATAATAATATAAATATTTTCAAGGTAGTTTGACTTTTTGTTTCTCAATTGAAGATTAGTGCTTAATAGCAAGACATCGTGGTTAAACTAGCAAGAGAAAGAAACAAAGGTGCATGTGCTCTCAAACCTTGGCAAAATGTAACACGTCTAACCATGTACCATATTAGGCCTAAATTTTGTTGGTGCTTAATTATACTGATACACACAACATATATATCAGTATTATTTAATATAATTGTATTATATTGAGTTAAAATCGAGCGAGCCTATATTGGTTTAAGATACTTATCGATCGAGCTACATCATGTGCTCATACTCAGCTCATTTCTTTTTCAAGTTGATCTCGAGTCAAGCCAAAATACGAATCGATCCCGAGTGGCCTCGACCTTTTCTTGCAGCCCTAACCGTAGTGACTCATCTACTATAGCTAGTCAGCTACTACAACGGCCTAGTTTTTAGTATTTTTTGTTTTCATTCAGTTTTTCAGAAGAACATGTAGAAGAATAATTTAGAATAGTGTGAATTTTTTTTGAACATTTGCGATTAATTTTTGGAAACCCTTTTTTTGTAAACGCACTCCTTTCCAATTAGCGAATATTTATTTTGTAAATGTGGACAATTTAAGAATTTCTTTTTTTAAGTGTACACTTTTAGTACTGTTTTTGAAAATAATGGAATTTTTTAATAATTATTTTTTTGAAATTTCAAATATATTTTTCGAAAATATGTACTTTTTTTAAAACACGAATAATTTTTTCAAAACTGCCTTTGTTTGGAAAGAGAAACATTCTTTAAAAATGCAAGCATTTTTTGAAATCACAAATATTTTGCAAAATATGAACTTGTAAAATAAAATCCTGAACAAATTTTGAAATATTTAAAAAGATAAAATGAAAATATTTTTTAACACATTCGAAACATTTTTTAAAATTATTGAAACGTGATTTTAAAAGAGAAAGGAAAACCTAAGGGAAACTGGTAAAGAATAAAAAGTAATACAAAATAAGCGAAACTAAACTTTAAGGTTCCCAAAACTGGGCTGCTTGCCAATAGAATACGATGAAAGTGGGTCCGCCCATCTCTCATCGTTTGGTCGTTCTGTGTGTGATTCACCGACAATGTGACACAATATGAGTCAAGTAAGGTTTTCCCCAAATATTTGAGGTTTGCCTTCAAATATCTCACTATGTCACTGTGTGATGATGAGATCCATGGGGTAGGCCGATGAAGAGGATTCAACCGAGTAGGATCAAACAACCCGAGTCTTCAGCAAGAGATTCCCTGCGATAGTGGGCGCCCACCATTGAGTAAGCACGCGCTGGAGTAGCGAACCAAGGGGGGCCCTCTTTGGCAATTAGTAGCGGGCTCAGGCAGCTCGTGCATTTTGGCATGCTGCACTTCATCATCGATGACTCGGCATGGCATCCTGCCTCCGCCACACTCCCTGAGGGCATGGTGATCGTCGCCAGGAGCATGTACCTCATTGCTAGCCACTCTAGCACCGTGTCCTGGAGCGGTCGGCCATGTACAACCACTCCTGTTGCCAGAGCTTCACCGTCTCAACGAATGTGCCCTCCGGCCAGATAATGTTGGTGAGTTTGCTGATCATAGACCTGCCACAATCTGCGAGCTGGGAGCCGTTGTTGTGCGGCTTGATGCAGAACATCTTCTGTTGGGGAACGTTGCATGGAAAACAAAAATTTCTACGCACACACAAGATCTATCCATGGAGATGCATAGCTACGAGAGGGGGAGAGCATCTACATACCCTTGTAGATCGCTAAGAGGAAGCGTTTATCACGCGGTTGATGTAGTCGTACTCTTCGCGATCCGATCACGATCCAACCGATCTAGTGCCGAACGGAGGGCACCTCCGAGTTTAGCACACGTGCGGCTCGATGACGTCTCCTCCTTCTTGATCCAGCAAGCGGGAGAGGAGAAGTAGATGGGATCACAAGCAACACGACGCGCGTGGTGGTGATGGTGGTGGTGGAGCACTGACAATGCTTCGCTAAGCATCACCAGGACGAGGCGGTGGAACTACGGAGTAACGGGAGAGAGAGGGGTGCCAAGGGCTTGGTGTATCCTCTTGGGGCGCCCCTCCCCTCTATATATAGGTGGAGGGGCGTGGGAAACAGCCCCTCCAAGCCCTAGGGCGCAGCTAAGGGGGAGAGGACTTGGACTCCAAGTCCAATCCTATTCCTACTAGGACTCCTTCCTTTTTTGCCTTCTCTAGACACATGGGCTTTTGAGGATTTGGTGCGCCTAGCCCAATAAGGCCAGGGCGCCTCCCCGCAGGCCATGCTAGCCCTTGGGTCGTGATAAACCCACTTGTGGACTTCCGGACCCCTCCGGAATCCTCCGGAACCTTCTGGAAGCTTTCCGGTACAATACAGAAAAAAACTGCACATTTTTCTGGAACCCAAAATATGACTTCCCATATATAAATCTTTACCTCTCGACCATTCCGAGACTCCTTGTGACGTCTGGGATCTCATCCGGAACTCCGAACAACATTTGGTGACCACTCATCAAATATCCCAATACTACTCTAGCGTCAACGAACGTTAAGCGTGCGACCCTACGGGTTTAGGAATTATGTAGTCATGACCGAGACACCTCTCTGGTCAATAACCAATAGCGGGACCTGGATGCCCATATTGATTCCTACATATTCCACGAAGATCTTTTATCGGTTGAACCTTTATGACAACATACGTAATTCCCTTTGTCTGTTGGTATGTTACTTGCCCGAGATTCGATCGTCGGTATCTCTATACCTAGTTCAATCTCATTACCGACAAGTCTCTTTACTCGTTCCGTAATACATCATCTTGCAACTAACTCCTTAGTCACTTTTCTTGCAAGCTTCTTGCGATGTGTATTACCGAGAGGGCCTAGAGATACCTCTCCAATACACGGAGTGACAAATCCCAATCTCGATTCACACCAACTCAACAGACACCTTCGGAGATACCTGTAGAGCATCTTTATGATCACCCAGTTATGTTGTGACGTTTGATAGCACACAAGGTATTCCTCCGGTATTCAGGAGTTGCATGATCTCATGGTCAAAGGAACATGTATTTGACATTAAGAAAGCAGTAGCAATAAACTGAACGATCATATGCTATGCTAACGGTTGGGTCTTGTCCATCACATCATTCTCCAACTGTTATCAAATGACAACTCATGTCTATGGTTAGGAAACCTTAACCATCTTTGATCAACGAGCTAGTCTAGTAGAGGCTCACTAGGGACACGGTATTTGTTTATGTATCCACACATGTATTTAAGTTTCCGGTCAATACAATTCTAGCATGAATAATAAATCTTTATCATGATTAAGGAAATATAATAATAACCATTTTATTATGCCTCTAGGGCATATTTCCATCAGTCTCCCACTTGCACTAGAGTCAATAATCTAGTTCACATCGCCATGTGAATAACACCCAAAGAGTTCACTAGAGTCAATAATCTAGTTCACATCGCCATGTGATTAACACCCAAAGAGTTCTAAGGTGTGATCATGTTTTGCTTGTGAGAGAGGTTTTTAGCCAACGGGTCTGCAACATTCAGATCCGTGTGTACTTTGCAAATATCTATGTCTACAATGCTTTGCTTAGAGCTACTCTAGCTAATTTCTCCCACGTTCAATACGTATCCAGATTGAGACTCAGAGTCATCCGGATCAGTGTCAAAGCTTGCATCGACGTAACCCTTTACGACGAACTCTTTATCACCTCCATAACCGAGAAACATTTCCTTAGTCCTCTTTAGGTACCTAAGGATAATTTTGACAGCTGTCCAGTGATCCACTCCTGGATCACTATTGTACCCCCTTGCCAGACTCATGGCAAGGTACACAACAGGTTTGGTACACAGCATGACATACTTTATAGAACCTATGGCTGAGGCATAGGGAATGACTTTCATTCTCTCTCTATCTTCTGCCGCGGTCGGGCTTTGAGTGTTACTCAACTTCACACCTTGAATACAGGCAAGAACCCTTTCTTTGACTGATCCATTTTGAACTCCTTCAAAACTTTGTCAAGGTATATGTTTTGTGAAAGTCCTATTAAGTGTCTTGATCTATCTCTATAGATTTTGATGCCCAATATGTAAGTAGCTTCACTGAGGTCTTTCATTGAAAAATTCTTATTCAAGTATCCTTTTATGCTATCCAAAAATTCTATATCATTTCCAATCAGCAATATGTCATCCATATATAATACCAGAAATGCTACAGAGCTCCCACTCACTTTCTTGTAAATGCAGGCTTCACCATAAGTCTGTATAAAACCATATGCTTTGATCACCTCATCAAAGCGTGTATTCCAACTCCGAGATGCTTGCACCAGTCCATAGATGGATCGCTGGAGCTTGCACACTTTGTTAGCACCTTTAGGATCGACAAAAACTTCCGGTTGCATCATATACAACTCTTCCTCAAGAAACCCATTAAGGAATGCAAGTTTTTGACATCCATTTGCCAGATTTCATAATCATAAAATGCGGCAATTGCTAACATGATTCGGACAGACTTAAGCATTGCTACGAGGTGAGAAAGTCTCATCATAGTCAACCCCTTGAACTTGTCAAAAACCTTTTGCAACAAGTCGAGCTTTGTAGACAGTGATATTACCGTCAGCATCCGTCTTCCTCTTAAAGATTCATTTATTCTTTATGGCTTGGCAATCATCGGGCAAATCCACCAAAGTCCACACTTTGTTCTCATACATGGATCCTATCTCAGATTTCATGGCCTCAAGCCATTTTTCGGAATCTGGGCTCGTCATAGTTTCTTCATAGTTCGCTGTTGTCCAACAACATGACTTCCAGGACAGGATTGCCGTACCACTCTGGTGCGGAACGTGTTCTGTTCGACCTACGAGGTTCAGTAGTAACTTGATCTGAAGTTTCATGATCATCATCATTTGCTTCCTCTCTGGTTGGTGTAGGCATCATAGGAACGACTTTCTCTCATGTACTACTTTCAATTCGAGAGAAGGTACAACTACCTCATCAAGTTCTACTTTCCTCTCACTCACTTCTTTCGAGAGAAACTCCTTCTCTAGAAAGGACCCATTCTTAGCAACATAGATTTTGCCTTCGGATCTGTGGTAGGAGGTATACCCAATAGTTTCTTTCGGGTATCCTATGAAGACGCACTTCTCCGCTTTGGGTTCGAGCTTATCAGGCTGAAGCCTTTTGACATAAGCGTCGCATCCCCAAACTTTTAAGAAACAACAGCTTAGGTTTCTTGCCAAACCACAGTTCATATGGTGTCATCTCAACGAATTTAGATGGTGCCCTATTTAACGTGAATGCGGCTGTCTCTAATGCATAACCCCAAAACGATAGTGGCAAATCAGTAAGAGACATCATAGAATGCACCATATCTAATAAAGTATGGTTACGATGTTCGGACACACCATTACGCTGTGGTGTTCCAGGTGGCGTGAGTTGTGAAACTATTCCACATTGTTTTAAATGAAGGACAAACTCGTAACTCAAATATTCGCCTCCGCGATCAGATCGTTGATACCTTATTTTCTTGTTACGATGATTCTCCACTACACTCTGAAATTCTTTGAATTTTTCAAACGTTTCAGACTTGTGTTTCATCAAGTAGATATACCCATGCCTACTCAAATCATTTGTGAAGGTGAGAAAATAACGATTCCCACCGCGTGCTTCAACACTCATCGGACCGCATACATGTGACACCCTAGTTTTTGCCCTTTTTCTTTTTCTGGGTTTTATTGCATTTTTGAATTGAATTTGAGTTTTGAATCAACTCATTTGGACTTAATCACTTGGGCATTTCTTTGATTTTCACCCAAGTGACTCATCTCACCCTCTAACTCATTTCTTGCCCTTTGTCATACCTCAGTATTATCTTGGGAATATTTTTCTTAAATGAAAAATATTCATTTTCTCTCTGATATAGCCCTTCATTCACTTCTACTACAAAGCAACCCTCATTTTTCTTGCCCACAAAAATCTGAGAAAATTCCTGAATATTATTTGATCCTTGGCACAACTTCTTGTCCAAAAATATTTCATGGTTATTTGGAATATTTTTGCTACAAAAAATCTTTTCCATTCTGGTCTGAAAATGCATGTTGTGAAGGAAGTGCATTTTTCCTTGATCCTCTGGAGCTGAATTTTTTAGGGAATCATTACCTTCCTAAGAGAAGCTTAACCCCCAAAGATCAGCTCCTAACTCTCTCTAGAATCCTCTCTACTTTGCTCACAAGTTTCTGTCTAGAAACTTGCTGAGGCTCTCTTGTTCAATCTGGTCGGCCTGGCAGTGTGCCATCACCTCTGCTAGACCTATCACTGCAGGGACAAGCTCCCAGACATGATTTTACTCCTCGGCGCACCGCGTAGCTAGAGTTCACGCGGTGACCGTGTGTGGACACGGTGCCAGGCGGGTGCTCGACACGCTCTGGGTGGCGCCAAGGCCTCTGTTTCGCCCATGCGCGCGCCCGAGGCCAAACCAGCTCGCCACCTAGCGCCTGCTGCTTCATCTCATCACCCTTGACCCCTTCCTGCCTCTCGCCGATGCCAGAGCTCGCCGCAGCGATCACGAGCACGTCATGCCCGAGCGCACAGTGAGCCTGTGCTCCCTGTCGTCGCCTTCCCGCGCACCCTGTGCTCGGCTGCGAGCTCCCACAGTGGCCGCGTGACCCCTGGCCGCTTCTTCCTCTCTCTCTGACGCCTCTCGTCACCGTGCGCCGCTTCCAGAGAGCTCGCCGGCGCTCTCAATCCCCTCCATGGCCATGGCTATAAATAGGACCCCCCCCCGAGCTCGTTCAGACTCACCACCCTCCTCCTCTGGCACTCACACATCCTCTAGATAGCAGCGGCCAGGCCAGGCGGGCCTCTGGCCGCCGTTCTAGTTCAGATCTCGCCGCCAACTCCGCCTCGGCGTTCTGCTTCCTTCGGTGCCCCTCGTCCTCCTCCGACCTCTCCGGTGTGCTCGTGGTGCTCCACTGGTCGTGCTAGTGCTACTGGAGCTACTGGACCGGCCCTGCCTCACCGGATTCAACAACTCCGACGAGCCCTCCTCCGCCGACGCCTCTGGAGACGACCACCATGACGCCCTCCGTCCACCTCTCGCCGAGCTATGGGTACGTGTAGGTTCGCCGTAGTCTTGCGCATACATCCATCCTCTCACCGGCGACAGCCGAGCCCTCCTCGCTGGAGAACCACCGGCGATGAGTCGCCCTCCCAGTATTTCTCTCTCTCTCTGAACCTGACCGCGGGGGCCCACTGGTCAGCCACTTAGCCGCCTCCCGAAGCAGTATGAGTGGAGGCGCCCCGCTGGTTTACGCCTTCGACGTCACCCCCTCTCTGATTTTTCTAAAAATCAATTTAAATTCAGAAATTTGACTAAACTTTGACCTATTCTAACTTCTATTCTATAAGTCCAAATGATATGATTCTTTTTGCATTGGTTTTGTGTTGATCTCCTCTATCAGCATGCAAAAGATGAGATTTTTTCTTGCTGTGGATATTTTCTAGTGCATTAAACAGTGTTATGTGACATTTTCTTTTTGCTATTTTAATTATTTTCAGAAGGAACTTGTTGCCTTGAGGAGAACCAAGAGGAGTGTGACCCTCCTCTGCACTAAGGCAAGCCATCACAAATATTTGCAAGAATGTCATTTCAATAACTATGATTTTCACTTGAATATGGTTATTTTTAATGCATATAGAAAATTCCTATAAAGTCATTTGATGCTAGTTTCATGTTCTTGCTATGCTTGTTCTATTATCAGTATCATTTTAGTTGGATAACTAAGTTTATGCAGTAGAGTAATGTGATCTTTTGCATGAGCTAGTTCATATCGGTAATATGTTGAAATGGTGCATATATAGTTCTTTGCATTTTCATGGCATACTATGACTCGGTGAAATTTATTTGCAAGTTGAAACCTGATAATAAACCAACTTGAACATGCGGTTGATCATGGTGCCACTGAATCGAGCTTCCCAAGTGCAACCACATTTGCCTTTATGGGGAGGCCCTTTCTCGGTCTATTGTTATGCCTCTCGCCGGTGCCTCCAACTAGGGAAGGTTATGCGCTTGCGCTACCCTGGCCCGGTAGGCAGGCATAGCATTGTGTGCCCGTAGTTGTTTTGGTACCATGTCCCTGTTTGGGACGTTTGTTTTGCCACGACGGTGGCCGTTGGATGTCCGGAGTGGCATCGGGGCCACCCATGGCTTAGCCCAAAGGGGAGTTGGTCGGAGTGGCCGGGAGAGTGTCATGGCAATAGATTGGTTCTGTCGGAACGCCGTTGGTCCACCCGAATGGGAGTCCGAGGCCATGGGTTCCGTGGTGTGGGTACAGTGTGCTAACCTCTGCAGAGTGTGTTTAATCTTTCGATAGCCGCATCCTCGGTCATGGACACAAGTTCGTAGTAGGTCACACCGTGGATCAACAAGAATATTAAACTTGCACACTAAATGGATACTTGTGGCACTTGTTATGTTGATAAAGTTGTTGAGACCATCGAGATGGTTTCTTTTGTGATCCGGAGGTGATCACCTTTGGTATGATGATGTTTCTGGTTATGAGGTAACCAAGATGGTAAGCGGGTCTGAAAGGCCCTGTTATGAGTACTATCACTTCATGAGAGCATGCTAGTTCTTGCATTTAACCTGCTTAAATATCATGTTGTTGTTTGCCATTGTTGCTTTATTTGTGTGATCTTGCGAGTACATTCAAAGTACTCACCTGGCGTGTCATGCCAGTTTCAGGAGAAGTCATACTGGAGTTGGAGTTGCATTGTGCATCGCAGTCTAGACCGTGTCGACATCAGTGTCCCTGTGAGATGGAGTCCTTCTACGTCGTCATTCCGCTGCCACGTAGCTTTATCATGATGTCAAAGCCCCTGCTCATGTCTACTAAATAATGTACATATGTTCAGCAGCACCGTGTGTGCCGCTTGGCCTCGCTACTTGATGTAATATTGACTCTATGCTTTAATAAAGTGGTTGTCTTACCAAGTTGTTGTGTGTTGCCAGAAGACTTGATCTCTGGGCTGGCAATGCAAGGTAAACCGGTCGCTCTGAGCCGGGGTGCCACAACGCTTGGTATCAGAGCCGCGCTGACTATAGGACATGCTAGACAGCTAACACACTAGTTCAGACGGTAGACAGTAGCTCTGAGTGTCGGTAGTGTTTGTGTGCTTGGTTGCTGCATTGCATGCATATAGTTTATTTTGTTGCTAACAGACTAATGGTTGTGAGTGTAGATGGATCCAGTGCCGTACCCGTACCAGTCTGAGCCAACACCATACACTTCTCCACATCTTCTTCAGAACATGTGGCGGCGACTCTACCCCAACGGCAATGATCCGGTGTACCAGGTGTATCGGGAGCGTCTGGCAGACTCAGTGTACGAGTACCACACGGAGGTCACTTTACACACCAGCACTATATCAGGCATCTACACCTGTTCTTCTAGGAGTGGTTACGCTTCTACCCCAGGTCAGGCAGTCCAGATCACTGCGTTTGAGGCTCTCATTGATCTGCACTACAACGAGGTCCAGATGCAGCATCATCCAGGTTTCTTTTACTACCCGTCCATGTCTGGTGATGGACGTATCTGTTTCCCTACTATTGAGCCAGAGTGCGACCGTTCCTCTAGCCACCTCTCTCGCTACATCACTGCTAGTTATCTTCTGCTTTTCGAGTTGGCCCAAGAGTTGACTCGCACTCGTACAACCCTGGTGGCCACTAGAGCTAGTTTCGTTCCACCTACCATCGGGTTTACCCCATTTATCCCTCCATCTTCTGTTTCCCCCACTACTCCGGTTACCCCTCAGAGTAACTCGGGTACCTCGACAGTGACTCCCCATGAGTCTCCTGCCGATCTGGCTTTACTTCTTGCTACTCCCGCCGCCCTTATGATTCAGCCTCACCCAGCACCTGCCCCTGAGGGAGAGCCCCCGAGGCAGCGTCGTTGTGTTTCCTTTAACCCGGAGGTTTTTGTCAGCATCGTCAGTTCAGGATCCGAGACCGAGTCCGGGGAGATCCCAGCTGGAGCAGAGGAGCACTAGATCTGCAGGAGTAGTTGAGGTTGTCATGATGCTTAGATGTATGAGTGTAGTAGTACGTGTCATGTTATTTCCTTTCATGTATGAGTCTATGTATAATTATGTTGGAACTTCTTCCTTTATTGTTCGCCTTGGTTTCTCACTGCTTTCTTTTCGGGCTTTGTTGCTTGCTTTTCTTCCCCATTTATGGATGTTTCTCATCTCGATTCTTCCTATTGGGAAACATAAATAGGATGACAAGAGGAGGTAGCAGCAGTTAGATGGGTGACGATGCTCCCGTTCGTCGCTCAGCCCGACAGGCGGGGCATTCCCCCGAACCATATCGCCACCACCACCTCCTCCACAGCAACCACCCACAACAGAGCAGATTATGAGAATGTTCGAAGAAAGAAGAAACCAAGATTTACTTGAATTACTAAGAAGTGTGCAGGCTATGGTTGGGCAGAATGGAAATCAGTATGGCAATCACTCCAAGCTGTCAGACTTTCAGAGGACTAAGCCTCCCAGTTTCAGTCAAGTTGTCGATCCTTTGGAAGCCGACGATTGGTTGCGGACCATTGAGAAGAAGCTCGAAATCGCCCGCACCGAAGAAATTGACAAGGTTCCATTTGCTACACACTATCTTGAAGGAGCTGCTGCTATATGGTGGGATAATACTAAAGCTATGTGGTCTGCGGACGATGAGATCACTTGGGATAAATTCAAGGACAATTTCCGCAAGTACCACATTCCCGCCGGTATCATGAAGGTCAAGCAGCTTGAGTTTCTCGCTCTCACTCAAGGAGACCTGTCAGTAAGTGAATATCTGCACAAGTTCAATCACTTGGCTTGTTATTCTCTCTATGATGTGGCCACCGAAGAAAGGAAGATCGATCGATTCCTTGGAGGACTCAATTAGCACCTCCGTTCCACACTCAGCATGTTTGACTTCCCTGACTTCTAGACTTTGGTGAACAAGGCCCTCATTGCAGAAAGGGAGCACAAGCTCGTTCACGACAATAAGCCAGCTTATGATGATCACAAGCGCAAGTTCGAGCCCAAGAAGGATGGACAACCGGTGCAGAAAGCTCGTACTTCGCAGCAACCTCAGTTTGAGTTCAAACCGACCTGGTAGCAGAATACCAACAAGACCAACAACCAAGTCAAGAACTTTGTGACCAACCCTGTCGGAGAAGACTATCAGCATAACAACACATGTTTCTCTTGTGGGCAGACCGGACACTATGCGAAGCAGTGTCCCAAGAACGGCAAGACAAATGCACCCCTCAAGCCTCAAGTCAACCACATGGAATCCTACACTGAGCAGGAACTTATCCAAGGCCAAGTGCATCATCTCTCCGCCGAAGAAGCCCAAGAAAACCCCGAAGTGGTCATTGGTATGTTTCCTGTTAATAACATACCTGCAACAATTTTATTTGATTCTGGGGCTTCCCATTCCTTTATTTCACGGAGTTTCGTTGCCCAAAACAAGTTTTCTTGCTCTATTCTAGAGAAAAGCATGATGGTGCAATCCCCGGGATCCATGCTCAAAACAAATTTGGTATGCCGTGACTTGGAAATAAAGATTCATGGAGTTGTTTTCCCTGTTACACTGGTAGCCATTGAATCCGCAAGGTTGGATGTCATATTGGGAATGGATTGGCTGACGAAGCATCAGGTCTGCATCAATTGTGCAACAAGAGAGGTTACATTAACAAATCCGGCAGGACAGGCAGTAAAGTTTGTGGCTCGTAGGACCATGCCAAAGAAGGAAATGGTTTTTACAGAAATGTCCTCAGATATGGAATTAATACCAGTGGTCAGTGAGTTTCCAGATGTATTTCCTGAAGAATTGCCAGGAATGCCACCAGATCGGGAACTCGAATTTGCTATTGATCTCGTGCCAAGAACGACACCCATATACAAGAAATATTACCGGATGCCTTCGTCCGAGCTAGTCGAGCTAAAGAAACAACTTGATGAGATGCTCAAGAAAGGATACATCCGCCCAAGTTCTTCACCATGGGGATCACCTGCCATATTCGTGGACAAGAAATATGGTAGTCTTCGGATGTGTGTAGACTACCGCCAGCTCAATGATGTCACGATCAAGAACAAGTACCCACTCCCCAGGATTGATGACTTGTTCGATCAGCTTAATGGAGCGAAAATCTTCTCCAAGATTGATTTCAGGACCGGGTACCATCAACTCAAGATCAGGAAGGAAGACATTCCTAAGACCGCATTCACCACTCGTTATGGTCTATATGAGTATACAGTTATGTCATTCGGTCTGACAAATGCCCCTGCCTTCTTCATGCATATGATGAACAAAGTATTCATGGATTTCTTGGACAAATTTGTGGTGGTCTTCATCGACGACATTCTCATATACTCCAAGGGAGAAGAAGAGCATAAACAACACCTCCGAGCCATATTGCAAAGGCTTCATGACCACCAGTTATATGCAAAATTCAGTAAGTGTGAGTTCTGGCTTAAGCAAGTCGGATTCTTGGGGCACATTGTCTCTACCGAAGGAATAGCTGTGGATCCTAGCAAAGTCAAGGATGTGCTAAAATGGCCAGCACCCATGTCGGTGACAGAAATCAGGAGTTTTCTGGGGCTTGCTGGTTATTACCGTCGATTCATTGAAGGCTTCTCCAAGATTGCTAAACCCATGAAAGAACTGCTCAAGAAAGACCAAAAGTTCATATGGTCAGAAGATTGTGAGAAGAGCTTCAACGAATTGAAGACTCGATTAATTTCAGCACCCGTGTTGACGCTTCCAGGCATTTATCGAAGCTTTGACGTATATTGCGACGCATATCGAAGGGGCCTAGGATGCGTACTCATGCAAGATGACAAGGTTGTAGCTTATGCATCCCGACAGCTATGACCACATGAAAGAAATTATCCTACTCATGACTTGGAGTTAGCAGCCATTGTTCATCCATTAAAAAATTGGAAGCATTATCTTATTGGCAAGCGGTGCCAAATATTCACCGACCACAAAAGTCTCAAGTACATATTCACTCAACCTGATTTGAATCTCCGACAAAGAAGATGGCTTGAGTTGGTCAAGGATTATGACCTCGGAATAAACTATCACCCGGGTAAAGCTAATGTGGTTGCGGATGCTCTCAGTCGCAAGCCAGCCACAGTAAATGCATTAATGACATCTTTGTCTCCCGAGCTACAAGAAGAAATGGCCCAGCTCAATCTGATCATTGTTGAGGCTGACTGCACCAATATGTTGGTAGTCACTCCAACTCTTGAGGAAGAAATCTGCCAAGCTCAGTCAGAAGATCCGTTCTTGCAACACTAGGTCACACGGATGAAGGACGGCAAGACTCAAGACTTCCTGATGGATGAGCAAGGTACTCTACAATTTCGAGGATGAATATGTGTACCTGAAGTAGAAGATCCGAGGAACAAGATATTAACAGAAGCACACGAGTCCTCATACTCGATCCATCCAGGAGGTTCCAAAATGTACGAAGACCTCAGGAAAATGTTTTGGTGGGATGGGATGAAGACGAATATTGCATATTTTGTCGCCTGCTGTGATATATGCAATAAGGTGAAGGTAGAACACCAAAAACCCGCCGGGCTACTTCAACCTTTGCCCGTTCCGCAGTGGAAATGGGACGATGTCTGCATGGACTTCATCACCGGTCTTCCCAAGACTCCTAGTGGAAACAATGCCGTATGGGTCGTGGTGGACATGCTGACCAAGGTGACCCATTTCATTCCTATCCGGACCACATACCGTGCGGATCAACTGGCTCAACTCTATGTGTCCCAGAATCGTCAGTCTGCATGGTGTGCCAAGAACTATCACATCAAACCGAGGATCCCTTTTTACCTCGGCATTCTGGTCACGACTTCACCAAGCTTTGGGGACATCATTGAAGTATAGCACAACTTATCACCCTCAGAAAGATGGCCAGACGGAGCGAGTAAATCAAATACTCGAAGACATGCTTAGGGCATGTTCTCTTGCTCAAGGACCCAAATGGGAAGACAGCTTACCCTACGCCGAGTTTTTTGACAACAACAGCTATCAAACCAGCCTCAAGATGTCACCATATGAAGCCTTGTATGGACGTAAGTGCCTGATACGTCTCCGTTGTATCTACTTTTCCTAACGCTTTTCCTCTTGTTTTGGACTCTAATTTGCATGATTTGAATGAAACTAAACTGGACTGACGCTGTTTTCAGCAGAACTACCATGGTGTTGTTTTTGTGCAGAAATAAAAGTTCTCGGAATGGAACGAAACTTTGCGAGGAATTTTTATACAATAAAAGAAAAATACTGGAGCCAAGAACCACCGAAGGGGGGCACCTGGGTGGGCACAACCCACCAGGCCGCGCCACCCCTCCAGGCGCGCCCAGGTGGGTTGTCCCCACCTGGTGGCCCCGCTGACCCTGAAACCGACGCTATAAAATCCTATTTTTCCAGAAAAAAATTAAGGAGAAAGAATTATCGCGTTCCGCGAGACGGAGCCGCCGCCACCCCTTGTTCTTCATCGGGAGGCCAGATCTGGAGTCCGTGTGGGGCTCCGGAGAGGGGGATCTTCGATCTTCGTCATCACCAACCCTTCTCCATCGCCAATTCCATGATGCTCCCCACCGGAAGTGAGTAATTCCTTCGTAGGCTCGCTGGTCGGTGAGGAGTTGGATGAGATTCATCATGTAATCGAGTTAGTTTTGTTAGGGCTTGATCCCTAGTATCCATTATGTTCTGAGATTGATGTTGCTATGACTTTGCCATGCTTAATGCTTGTCACTTTGGGCCCGGGTGCCATGATTTCAGATCTGAACCGTTTATGTTATCACCATTATATCTATGTTCTAGATCCGATCTTGCAAGTTATAGTCACCTACTACGTGTTATGATCCGGCAACCCCGGAGTGACAATAGTCGGGACACTTCCCGGTGATGGCCGTAGTTTGAGGAGTTCATGTATTCACCGTGTGTTAATGCTTTGTTCCGGTTCTCTATTAAAAGGAGGCCTTAATATCCCTTAGTTTCCAATAGGACCCCGCTGCCATGGGAGGGTAGGACAAAAGATGTCATGCAAGTTCTTTCCATAAGCACGTATGACTATTTACGGAATACATGCCTACATTATATTTATGAACTGGAGCTAGTGCCGTATCGCCCTAGGTTATGACTGTCACATGATGAATATCATCCAACAAATTACCGATCCAATGCCTACGATTTTCCTACATATTGTTCTTGCTAAGTTACTACTGTTACTGTTGCACTTGCTACAAAATCACTGCTATCACTGTTACCGTTACTATTGCTGTTGCTACTACTATCAAAACTATCATACTACTTTGCTACTGATCACTTTGCTGCAGATAATTAATCTCCAGGTGTGGTTGAATTGACAACTCAGCTGCTAATACTTACAAATATTCTTTGGCTCCCCTTGTGTCGAATCTATAAATTTGGGTTGAATACTCTACCCTCGAAAACTGTTGCGATCCCCTATACTTGTGGGTTATCAAGACCTTTTTCTGGCGCCGTTGCCGGGGAGCATAGCTATATTTGTTGAGTCACTTGGGATTATTATCAAATTATCATTATGAAGAATCTGAAGGATGCTAAGACTAAGATTTTTCCCTCTAAAACGAGGGGAGGTAAGGAACTGCCATCCAGCTCCGCTTTAGATTCACCTTCTGTTATAAGTAGACTTGCAACACCACCACATGCTATTAATTCAGATATGTTGCAAGTTATTGATGATGCTACTTCTGCTATGAATGCTTATGATGATGCCAGTACCTTGCTTGATGATGATGTGCCACTAGGTGAATTTCTTGATGAACAAATTGCCAGAGTAAGACAACATGATATTGTTGAAACTGATGATGAGCTTGAAACTGGAAATCTTGAAACACCTGCTAGAACTAGCCCTCCTAGATATGAATTGCCAAAGGTACCGGAAGGCTATGTTATGGGTGAGGAGGCGACTAGAGATATTCTTGCTTGTAAGGATAGAGATGATCTAGAGAAATTATTATGCAAGTACAAAGAAAAATCTCTGAATGCTAGAATGAAATATGATCCTAAGTTTTCTACTTCACCTATCTTTATTGACGATAAGGATTATGAATTCTCTGTCGTCCCAGAGTTAATTACTTTGGTTGAATCTGATCCTTTCCATGGTTATGAAACTGAAACTGTTGTGGCACATCTTACTAAGTTAAACGACATAGCCACCCTTTTTGCTCATGATGAGAAAACTCGCTATTACTATATTCTCAAATTATTTCCGTTCTCATTAAAGGGTGATGCTAAAGCTTGGTACAATACTCTTGCTCCTGGTTGTGTGCGTAGTCCCCAGGATATGATTTATTACTTCTCTGAAAAATATTTTCCTACTCATAAGAAACAAGCTGCCTTGTAGGAAATATTTAACTTTGCGCAAATTGAAGAAGAGAGTCTCCCACAAGCTTGGGGGAGGCTTCTCCAATTGCTTAATGCTTTGCCTGATCATCCTCTTAAGAAAAATGAAATAATTGATATCTTCTATAATGGACTAACCGATGCTTCTAGGGACTTCCTAGATAGTTGTGCTGGTTGTGTTTTCAGGGAACGAACTATTGGACAAGCCGAAGAACTATTGAATAACATATTGAAAAATTATGATGATTGGACTCCTCCTGAAACACCGCCTAAACCCACTCTGAAGAAGAGGGGTATCCTATATCTCAGTCCTGAAGATATGCAAGAGGCAAAGAAATCTATGAAGGGAAAGGGTATTAAAGCTGAGGATGTTAAAAATTTACCCCCTATTGAAGAAATACATGGGCTTCATACACCACCACCACCTGCGGTGGTAGAGGTAAATTCTCTAATGAAATTCAATGATAATGATAATCCTCACAATATGCACCCTAGCCAATGCCTTTATGAGTTTGAAAATTACATTAGAAAGCAAGATCACTTCAATGCAAATGTTATGAAACAGTTGAAATATAATTCTGATATGATTGCTTGCTTGAGTGACTTGTTATTTAGAATCTCAAATGATGTTAGAGGTGTAGGGAAGCATGCCTCTATGGTTCAAACTCAGCTAGAACAAGTTGCTAAATCTCAAAGAGAATTGTTAGATGAAATGAACAATAATAACAATGATCATGCTGTTAGAGTAATGACTAGAGGAGGTAGAATGACTCAGGAACCACTTTATCCTGAGGGACACCCAAAAAGAATTGAACAAGACTCTCAAAGAGTTGACACTGATGCACGTAGTCCTCCAAAAAAGAAAAAGAAAAAGAAAAAGAAAAACAATAGGACTTTGCATGCCTCTAGTGAACCTGAAGTAGAAAAACCTCCTGATAATGATAATGAAGTTTCTATCTCCGATGCTGGAACTCAATCTGGTAGTGAACACTCACCTTCTGATAATGAAAAAGATAATGATGAGGTTCATGAAGATACCCAACCAAATAATAAAGGACCAGACAATGATGTTGAGATAGAACCAGCAGTTGATCTTGATAACCCACAACCTAAGAATAAAAGATATGATAAAAGAGACTTCGTTGCTAGAAAACACGGTAAGGAAAGAGAGCCATGGGTTCAAAAACCTATGCCCTTTCCACCTAAGTCAACTAAAAAGAAAGATGATGAAGAATTTGAACGCTTTGCTGAAATGCTGAGGCCAGTCTTTTTGCGTACTCGCTCGACTGATATCCTTAAAATGCCTCCTTATGCAAAGTACATGAAAGACATCATCACCAATAAGAGAAAAATACCGAAAGCTGAAATCTCCACTATGCTTGCTAATTATACCTTTAAAGATGGAGTACCTAAAAAACTTGGAGATCCGGGGATACCAACTATACCTTGCTCCATCAAAAGAAATTATGTGAAAACTACTTTATGTGATTTGGGAGCTGGTGTTAGTGTTATGCCTTTCTCTTTATATAAAAGACTTGACTTGAATAAACTCACACCTACTGAAATATCTTTGCAAATGGCTGACAAATCAACTGCCACACCTATCGGTATTTGTGAGGATGTGCCCGTTGCTGTTGCTAATATTACTATTTTGACTGACTCTGTTATACTTGAGATGCTCGAGGACGACAACATGTCGATTATCCTTGGTAGACCCTTTTTGAATACTTGAGGGGCTGTTATTGATTGCAATAAAAGCAACGTCACTTTTCATATCAATGGTAATGAGCATACGGTGCACTTTCCGAAGAAATAATTCCAAGTGAATGGTATTAATGTTATTGAAAAATCTCCGACAATCACTATTGGAAGTTTTCAACTACCTCTATCTACTGTTAAAAAGAAATATGAAATGCTTATTGTTGGGGAAATTCATATCCCCGTTGAGGTAACTTACTGATTTACGAAAGTTCTTCGGTTTCATGCTAATCGAAAGTGGTTGTTAATAAGACTTGATCAACCTTATTAATGGATCATTTTTGAGAGGTATGAAGTTGATGAATTTAGTAAGCACTACCTTATGTCCCAACCTTTTGTTTTCTTTTTTTTATTAGCTAAATAAACTAAAATGCCATGTTTTGTCTGTTTTCTATTTTTCCCGTGCAATAAAAAATGACCCAAAAATAAAAGTCCTCAGAATGCTCTGAAAATTTGATACGATTTTTTTTCTGAATATTTAAGAATTTTTTGGTTCAAATAATATCAGAGGGAGGTGCACCAGTTGGGCACAACCCACCTGGGCGCGCCAGGACCCCCAGGCGCGCCCTGGTGGGTTGTGGTCCCCACATGGGCCCCCTCACTTATCTCTTCATCCCACATCATCACCTACCTCCAGAAAAAATTCACCATTGCTCTTGCTCTCCTGTTCTTGCTCTCAAACCCACGGATTTCGATCTCTTTGCTCGAAGCTCTGTTTCCGAAACTATTTCGGGGGATTGTTGCTTGGTATGTGACTCCTCCGTTTGTCCAATTAGTTTTTGCTTTAGTGGTTTATATTTTGAATAATTAGCTACTCTTGGTGCTACTGTAGATGAGCTTACATGTTGAATTCTTAGAGTTTTAAGTAGTTTGAATGCTTGCTATGGCCTCTATGCTTCCCTATGAGTAGTTGCTATCAATCTTGTTAAGTTTTGTTGAGAAAAATTTTGTGGACTAAAAATTTCAGAATTTTGCTCATAGGAAAAACATGAGTATCTTTAGGAAGTTTGCTTCCAAGAAGAACTCCAAGGGAGTACTTGGGGAGTCATCTGACAGTGATCTCTGCACCGGAGGTTGGCGGAGTTACGGCCGTGCGAATGGCCGCATACCCCGTTCATGGAAGGGGCTGAAATCCTCCTAAACTTTGCACAATATGCTGCTAATGCTAGCCTCGCCGACTTCATCACAGCTGAATGCGAACAGTATCATCTCCTCACAAATTACTTTGTGCAAAGTTTTACTTTCCTTCCTAAGAATAATCCCCCTGAAGTGCAATTTAATTTATACGCTGAACCCCATCAGATACCGCTTACTGAATTTTGTGAAATATGCTTGCCTCCTTCTGATGGTGGGTTGGTAGAGCCTAGGCCTGCAGAGTTTGAAGGTTTTTACCGTACTCTGTCTGTGGGGGACAAGAGAGGAGTGTCGAGTGTCACCGCCACTAGCTTGCAATTTCCTGCTGTTCATTATTTTGCTCTTTTCATTGCAAAGTGCTTGCTTGCTAGAGAGAAGGTGGGTGCACTCAGTGCCCCAGACCTTGCTATTTTACGTCGTGCACTGGAAGGCGACAACACTTATAGCTTGGGAGCTATTGTGGCACGCCGCCTCCACATTAATAAATCCAAGGGTAAAATACATGGTGGTATTTACGCTACTCGCCTGGCAGCTCGCTTTAATGTTCAGATACGCCAGCATGATTACCCTTTGCCCAAGGTTCACCTAGATAGCGCTGCTATGGAATACCATCAGTTTATTGCTGCCGATTATCCTGACATTCCTCTTCCTTATAATCTGGTTTCTAGTGTGAAAACTCATGATATTATTCCACTACCTGCACCTGCTTTGTTTGATCCCATTGCCAGGGGTGGATACAGGATTATGCCTGCGGACATTATCGCTTACCGGAACAACCAGGCTGCGGCACAGGAGGAGCCTCAGCAGTGGGACCCTTAGGTGCCCGCACCTCAGCACTTCAACATCGGACCTCATGGCTTCTACGACTGGTGATTACCAAGTTAGGCCAAAAGCCTAAGCTTGGGGGAGTACGTATTTTCACTGACATTACATTCATGTTTACACATTTCATTTCAGTTGTTGGTGTCCACACTTTTTCATTGTATTATCCATGTTAGAATTATTTTCTTGCTTTCTTATTGTGTGTTTGAAAAACTTTGAGAAAATCCAAAAATATATTTCTTGCTTCTTTTTGATTTTTCTTCCTAGTTTAAATTGTTGTAGCACTAAAAAGAAAACTCAAAAAGATTTCCTTGTCCTTCTTTTGCTTGTTGGGAGCTTTCCCGTGTAAATAGTTTTCTCGTTTTTGTTTTCCCCTTTTATTTGCTTTCCTTCAGAAAACCAAAAACTCCAAAAATATTTCAGTGTGTTTATTTGAACTTCTTTTCTTTTATTGAGTCATACCAAGGAGAAGACCGCGATGAAAATGTTGAGTGGCTCTCATATGCATTATTGTTAATCTAACAAAGAGCCCAATTTACCTTGTCTTCTCCTTTTGAATAAAATGTTTGCAGATTCCAACTTATTCCACGGCACTCTTTCACTATTATCATTTTCACATCGTTCGGTCGTGCAAGTGAAAGGCAATAATGACGATATTCGATGAACTGGCCGTGGCAGAGAGAAACGGGTATGAACTCGACTTGTTCTGTTTTTGTAAATATGTTTAACCTAGTATCCATGATTCAGCCCATTGTGACTAAACATGTTTGCAATGACAATTAGAGATTATAGTTTCTCATGCCATGCATAAGTAGCTAGGAGTGGATAATGATTTATCTTCGATGTCAACATTGCGTTAAAATGATTATGATGTAGTATGATGATATGGTATCCTCCTCTGAATGTTCGAGTGGCTTGACTTGGCACATGTTCATGCATGTAGTTGAATCAAAACCAACATAGCCTCTATGATATTTATGTTCATGGTGTTCATATCCTACTCATGCTAGTATCCAATGTTACTTATGCGTAATGCATGTTCATGACCGTTGTTGCTCTCTAGCTGGCCGCTTCTCAACCTAATTGCTAGCCTTCGCCTGTACTAAGTGGGAATTCTGCTTGTGCATCAAAAACCTGAAACCCAAGTTATTCCAGATGAGTCCACCATACATACCTATATGCGGTATTACCTTGCCGTCCTAAGTAAATTTGCATGTGCCACCTCTAAAAACTTCAAATAAATATCCTTTTTGTGTGCCTGGATTGTTCATAGAGCGACAGGAGGTAGTCGGTATCTTCCATGCTAAGCGGGTTATTCTCATGATGAGTGTTTATTCACTCGTCCTTGCACGAGAGGGGCGGTAATAGGGATTCCCAGTCCCGAACTCAAAATGCAAATAATTAAACAAAACTCCCCCGGGACTGTTGTTGGTATGGACGGCACCCGTTGTTTCGGATAAGCCGTGGAGTGTGACTGTTGGTGGAGGGGGAGTAAACCTTTACTTTTATCGCTTGGGAACTGCCACTAATGTGTTTAGCATGGAAGATATTGATAACTGATGGTCGCGAAGTAAACAAGAAGGGCGCATCTCTCAAAAATTTCATTTACCTCTATTTTAAAACTTGAGCTCTGGCACCTCTGCAAATCACTGCTTCCCTCTGTGAAGGGACTATCTATTTACTTTTATGTTGTGTCATCACCTTCTCAAATAAGCGCCAGAACCTGAGAGCACTCTGTCATGCTTATGCATTGTGTGTAGTTAATGTTGGGTGCATCATGACTGGTTCTTTTCTACCATGAATTACAATGTTTAGTCACTGCTCGGACTTTCGAGGTGCTCTGCATTTATGTTTTGCGGTCTCAGAAAGGGCTAGCAAGATACCACTATTGTCATATTATATCATGGTTGTTTTAATAACGTGTTGTTGTTCAAGATATCTTATTATTGCTCGCTAGCTGATTATGTCATTGTTATGAGTTAATATAATTTTTAAGAGTTATTGTCGACATGGTTAGTTATAATCTTTGCTGAAAACCTGGGTGCTACTTAGGCTTATTTATGCAAACAAGAGCAAAAGAGTTCGTAAAAGTTTTTCTTTTTCACTTTCAGTTTATCAACTGAATAGCTTGAGGACAAGCAAAGGTTTACGCTTGGGGGAGTTGATACGTCTCCGTCGTATCTACTTTTCCTAACGCTTTTCCTCTTGTTTTGGACTCTAATTTGCATGATTTGAATGAAACTAACCTGGACTGACGCTGTTTTTAGCAGAACTACCATGTTGTTGTTTTTGTGTAGAAATAAAAGTTCTCGGAATGGAACGAAACTTTGCGAGGAATTTTTATACAATAAAAGAAAAATACTGGAGCCAAGAACCACCGGAGGGGTGCACCTGGGTGGGCACAACCCACCAGGGCGCGCCACCCCTCCAGGCGCGCCCAGGTGGGTTGTCCCCACCTGGTGGCCCCGCTGACCCTGAAACCGACGTTATAAAATCCTATTTTTCTAGAAAAAAATTAAGGAGAAAGAATTATCGCGTTCCGCGAGACGGAGCCGCCGCCACCTCCTGTTCTTCATCGGGAGGCCAGATCTGGAGTCCGTTTGGGGCTCCGGAGAGGGGGATCTTCGATCTTCGTCATCACCAACCCTTCTCCATCGCCAATTCCATGATGCTCCCCACCGGGAGTGAGTAATTCCTTCGTAGGCTCGCTGGTCAGTGAGGAGTTAGATGAGATTCATCATGTAATCGAGTTAGTTTTGTTAGGGCTTGATCCCTAGTATCCATTATGTTCTGAGATTGCTATTGCTATGACTTTGCCATGCTTAATGCTTGTCACTTTGGGCCCGGGTGCCATGATTTCAGATCTGAACCATTTATGTTATCACCATTATATCTATGTTCTAGATCCGATCTTGCAAGTTATAGTCACCTACTACGTGTTATGATCCGGCAACCCCGGAGTGACAATAGTCGGGACACTTCCCGGTGATGACCGTAGTTTGAGGAGTTCATGTATTCACCGTGTGTTAATGCTTTGTTTCGGTTCTCTATTAAAAGGAGGCCCTAATATCCCTTAGTTTCCAATAGGACCCCGCTGCCACGGGAGGGTAGGACAAAAGATATCATGCAAGTTCTTTCCATAAGCACGTATGACTATTTATGGAATACATGCCTACATTATATTTATGAACTGGAGCTAGTGCCGTATCACCCTAGGTTATGACTGTCACATGATGAATATCATCCAACAAATTACCGATCCAATGCCTACGATTTTCCTACATATTGTTCTTGCTAAGTTACTACTGTTACTGTTGCACTTGCTACAAAATCACTACTATCACTGTTACCATTACTATTGCTGTTGCTACTACTATCAAAACTATCATACTACTTTGCTACTGATCACTTTGCTGCAGATAATTAATCTCCAGGTGTGATTGAATTGACAACTCAGCTGCTAATACTTACAAATATTCTTTGGCTCCCCTTGTGTCGAATCTATAAATTTGGGTTGAATACTCTACCCTCGAAAACTGTTGCGATCCCCTATACTTGTGGGTATCAGTGTCGTACCCCATTAAATTGGTCCCAGACCGGAGATAGTCGTATTTTTGGGACTGACTTGATGATGGAAGCCTAGAAACAAGTCAGGGAAATCTGAGACAGATTGCAATTGGCCAAGTCCCGACAAAAGAGTTATTATGATTCCAAGCACCGACAAATCAGTTTTGAACATGGTGAATACGTCTACCTCCGAGTCACACCCATGAAAGGAGTCAAGAGATTTCAGACTCGGGGAAAGCATGCACCCATATATATTGGCCCATTTCCAGTTATGACCAAAGTGGGCACACTGGCATATCAATTGGAACTTCCTCCCGAATTGTCAGAAATACATGACGTCTTCCACGTATCATAGTTGCGAAGGTGTATCTCACCACCGGAGAAACGGACTGATATGGCAGAAATAGAGCTTGTTGAGGATCTGACCTATGAAGAGAAACCTTTCCGAATATTGGATGAGATGGAAAGAGTCACCCGCAGCAAGTCGGTTAAGTTTTACAAGGTATAGTGGGAACACCATACCGAGAATGAAGCTACCTGGGAAAGGGAAGACTTTTTTGAGGACAACATATCCTGAGTTGTTTCCTGAGCAACCGAATCTCAAGGACGAGATTCATCCTAAGGGGGGGAGGTTTGTGACACCCTGGTTTTTGCCCTTTTTCTTTTTCTGGGTTTTATTGCATTTTTGAATTGAATATGAGTTTTGAATCAACTCATTTGGACTTAATCACTTGGGCATTTCTTTGATTTTCACCCAAGTGACTCATCTCACCCTCTAACTCATTTCTTGCCCTCTGTCATACCTCAATATTATTTTGGGAATATTTTTCTTAAATGAAAAATATTCATTCACTTCTACTCCAAAGCAACCCTCATTTTTCTTGCCCACAAAAATCTGAGAAAATTCCTGAATATTCTTTGATCCTTGGCACAACTTCCTGTGCAAAAATATTTCATGGTTGTTTGGAATACATTTGCTATAGAAAATCTTTTCCATTCTGGTCTGAAAATGCATGTTGTGAAGGAAGTGCATTTTTCCTTGATCCTCTGGAGCTGAAATTTTTAGGGCATCATTACCTTCCTAAGAGAAGCTTAAACCCCAAAGATCAGCTCCTAACTCTCTCTAGAATCCTCTCTACTTAGCTCACAAGTTTCTGTCCAGAAACTTGCTGAGGCTCTCTTGTTCAATCTGGTCGGCCTGGCAGTGCGCCATCACCTCTGCTAGACCTATCACTGCAGGGACAAGCTCCCAGACATGATTTTACTCCTCGGCGCACCGCATAGCCATAGTTCACGCGGTGACCGCGTGTGGACACGGTGCCAGGCGGGTGCTCGACGCGCTCTGGGTGGCGCCAAGGCCTCTGTTTCACCCGTGCATGCGCCCGAGGCCAAACCAGCTCGCCACCTAGCGCCTGCTGCTTTGTCTCATCACCCTTGACCCCTCCCAGCCACTCGTCGACGCCGGAGCTCGCCGCAGCGATCACGAGCACGTCGTGCCCGAGCGCACGGTGAGACCGTGCTCCATGTCATCGCCTTCCCGCGCGCCCTGTGCTCGGCTGCGAGCTCCCACTGTGGCCGTCTGACCCCTGGCCATTTCTCCCTCTCTCTCTGATGCCTCTCGTCGCCGTGTGCCGCTTCCAGAGAGCTCGCCGACACTCTCGATCCCCTCCCTTGCCACGGCTATAAACAGGACCCCCCGAGCTTGTTCAGCCTCACCACCCTCCTCCTCTGGCACTCACACATCCTCTAGATAGCAGCAGCCAGGCCAGGCGGGCTTCTGGCCACCGTTCTGCTCCGGAGCTCGCCGCCGACTCTGCCTCAGCGTTCTGCTTCCTCCGGCGCCCCTCGTCCTCCTTCGACCTCTCCGGTGTGCTCGTGGTGCTCCACTGGTCGCGCTGGTGCTGCTGGAGCTGCTGGACTGGCCCTGCCTCGCCGGATTCAACAACTCCGACGAGCCCTCCTCCACCGACGCCTTTGGAGATGACCACCGCGACGCCCTCCGTCCACCTCTCGCCGAGCTACGGGTACGTGCAGGTTCGCCGTAGTCTTGCGCATACATCCATCCTCTCACCGGCGGTAGCCGAGCCCTCCTCGCCGGAGAACCACTGGCGACGAGCCGCCCTCCCTCTGTTTCTCTCTCTCTCTCTGAACCTGACCGCGGGGCCCACTGGTCAGCCACTCAGCCGCCTCCCGAAGCGGTATGAGTGGAGGCGCCCCACTGGTTTACGCCTTCGACGTCACCCCCTCTCTGATTTTTCTAAAAATCAATTTAAATTCAGAAATTTGACTAAACTTTGACCTGTTCTAACTTCTATTCTATAAGTCCAAATGATATGATTCTTTTTTGCATTTGTTTTGTGTTGATCTCCTCTATCAGCATGCAAAAGATGAGATTTTTGCTTGCTGTGGATATTTTCTGGTGCATTAAACAGTGTTATGTGATATTTTCTTTTTGCTATTTTAATTATTTTCAGAAGGAACTTGTTGCCTTGAGGAGAACCAGGAGGAGTGTGACCCTCCTCTGCACTAAGGCAAGCCATCACAAATATTTGCAAGAATGTCATTTCAATAACTATTATTTTCACTTGAATATGGTTATTTTTAATGCATATAGAAAATTCCTATAAAGTCATTTGATGCTAGTTTCATGTTCTTGCTATGCTTGTTCTGTTATCAATATCATTTTAGTTGGATAACTAAGTTTATGCAGTAGAGTAATGTGATGTTTTGCATGAGCTAATTCATATCGGTAATATGTTGAAATGGTGCATATATAGTTCTTTGCATTTTCATGGCATACTATGACTCGGTGAAATTTATTTGCATGTTGAAACCTGATAATAAACCAACTTGAACATGCGGTTGATCATGGTGCCACCGAATCGAGCTTCCCAAGTGCAACCACATTTGCCTTTATGGGGAGGCCCTTTCTTGGTCTATTGTTATGCCTCTCGCCGGTGCCTCCAACTAGGGAAGGTTATGCACTTGCGCTACCCTGGCCCTGTAGGCAGGCATAGCCTTGTGTGCCCGTAGTTGTTTTGGTACCATGTCCCCGTTTGGGACATTTTTTTGCCACGACGGTGGCCGTTGGATGTCCGGAGTGGCATCGGGGCCACCCATGACTTAGCCCAAAGGGGAGTTGGTCGGAGTGGCCGGGAGAGTGTCATGGCAATAGATTGGTTCTGTCGGAACGCCATTGGTCCACCCGAATGGGAGTCCGAGGCCATGGGTGAAGAAAATATGCCCTAGAGGCAATAATAAAGTTGTTATTTATATTTCCTTATATCATGATAAATGTTTATTATTCATGCTAGAATTGTATTAACCGGAAACTTGATACATGTGTGAATACATAGACAAAACACAGTGTCCCTAGTATGCCTCTACTTGACTAGCTCGTTAATCAAAGATGGTTAAGTTTCCTGACCATAGACATGTGTTGTCATTTGATAAACGGGATCACATCATTAGGAGAATGATGTGATGGACAAGACCCATCCGTTAGCTTAGCATAATGATCGTTAAGTTTTATTGCTATTGCTTTATTCATGACTTATACATATTCCTCCGACTATGAGATTATGCAACTCCCGAATACCGGAGGAACACCTTGTGTGCTATCAAACATCACAACATAACTAGGTGATTATAAAGATGCTCTACAGGTGTCTCCGAAGGTGTTTGTTGGGTTGGCATAGATCGACAATAGGATTTGTCACTCCGAGTATCGGAGAGGTATCTCTGGGCCCTCTCGGTGATGCACATCATATGAAGCCTTGCAAGCAATGTGAGTAATGAGTTAGTTGCGGGATGATGCATTATGGAACGAGTAAAGAGACTTGCCGGTAACGAGATTGAACTAGGTATGAAGATACCGATGATCGAATCTCGGGCAAGTAACATACCGATGACAAAGGGAATGATGTATGTTGTTGTGCGGTTTGACCGATAAAGATCTTCGTAGAATATGTAGGAGCCAATATGAGCATCGAGGTTACGCTATTGGTTATTGACCGGAGATATGTCTCGGTCATGTCTACATAGTTCTCGAACCCGTAGGGTCTGCACGCTTGATGTTCGATGACGATTTGTATTATGAGTTATGTGATTTGATGACCGAAGTTTGTTCGGAGTCCCGGATGAGATCACGGACATGATGAGGAGTCTCGAAATTGTCGAGACATAAAGAATGATATATTGGACGAGATTATTCGGACACCGGATGAGTTCCGAGAGGTACCGAGTAATTATCGGAGTGCCGGAAGGGTTACCGGAACCCCCGGGGGAAGTAATGGCCTACATGGGCCTTAGGGGAGAGAGAGGGCAGGCCACGAGGAGGTTGCGCCCCCCCTTGGGGAGTCCGAATAGGACTAGGGGAGGGGGCGCGACTCCATTTCCCTCTCCCTCTCCCTCTCCCTTCCTTCTTCCCCCTTCCACTAAGTGGAATCCTACTAGGACTTGGAGTCCTAGTAGGACTCCTTCCTCTTGGCGCGCCCTACAGGGGCCGGCCGGCCTCCCCCTCTCCTCCATTATATACGGAGGCAGGGGGCACCCTAGAACACAAGAAGATCAATTGTCTTAGCCATGTGCAGTGCCCCCCTCCACAGTTTAACACCTCGGTCATATCGTCGTAGTGCTTAGGTGAAGCCCTGCGCCGGTAACTTCATCATCACCGTCGCCACGCCGTCGTGCTGACGGAACTCTCCCTCGTCCTCAACTGGATCAAGAGCTCGAGGGACGTCATCGAGCTGAACATGTGCAGAACTCGGAGGTGCCGTACGTTTGGTGCTTGATCGGTTGGATCGCGAAGACGTTCGACTACATCAACTGCGTTAAGCTAACGCTTCCGCTTTCGGTCTACGAGGGTACGTGGAAACACTCTCCCCCTCTCGTTGCTATGCATCTCCTAGATAGATCTTGCGTGGGCATAGGAATTTTTTTGAAATTGCATGCTACATTCCCCATCAGTGGCATCAGAGCCAGGTCTATGCGTAGATGATATGCACGAGTAGAACACAAAGAGTTGTGGGCGATAATAGTCATACTGCTTACCACCAACGTCTTACTTTGATTCAGCGGTATTGTTGGATGAAGCGGCCCGGACCGACATTACATGACCGCGTTCATGAGACTGGTTCTACCGACGTGCTTTGCACACAGGTGGCTGGCGGGTGTCTGTTTCTCCAACCTTAGTTGAATCGAGTTTGACTACGGCCGGTCCTTGTTGAAGGTTAAAACAACACACTTGACGAAAAATCATTGTGGTTTTGATGCGTAGGTAAGAATGGTTCTTGCTATAAGCCCGTAGCAGCCACGTAAAACTTGCAACAACAAAGTAGAGGACGTCTAACTTGTTTTTGCAGGGCATGCTGTGATGTGATATGGTCAAGACATGATGTGATACACGTTATTGTATGAGATGATCATGTTTTGTAAAAGTTATCGGCAACTGGCAGGAGCCTTATGGTTGTCGCTTTATTATATGAAATGCAACCGCCATGTAATTGCTTTACTTTATCACTATGCGGTAGCGATAGTCGTAGAAGCAATAGTTGGCGAGACGACAACGACGCTACGATGGAGATCAAGGTGTCAAGCCGGTGACGATGGAGATCATGACGGTGCTTTGGAGATGGAGATCAAAGGCACAAGCTGATGATGGCCATATCATGTCACATATTTTTGATTGCATGTGATGTTTATCTTTTATGCATCTTATTTTGCTTAGTACGGCGGTAGCATTATAAGATGATCCCTCACTAAATTTCAAGGTATAAGTGTTCTCCCTGAGTATGCACCGTTGCGACAGTTCGTCGTGCTGAGACACCACGTGATGATCGAGTGTGATAAGCTCTACGTTCACATACAACGGGTGCAAGCCAGTTTTGCACGTGCAGAATACTCGGGTTAAACTTGACGAGCCTGGCATATGCAGATATGGCCTTGGAACACTGAGACCGTAAGGTCGAACATGAATCATATAGTAGATATGATCAACATAGAGATGTTCACCATTGAAAACTACTCCATCTCACGTGATGATCGAACATGGTTTAGTTGATATGGATCACGTGATCATTTAGATGACTAGAGGGATGTCTATCTAAGTGGGAGTTCTTAAGTAATATGATTAATTGAACTTTAATTTATCATGAACTTAGTACCTGATAGTTTTTTGCATATCTATGTTGTTGTAGATCAATGGCCCGTGCTACCGTTCCCTTGAATTTTAATGCGTTCCTAGAGAAAGCTAAGTTGAAAGATGATGGTAGCAACTACACGGACTGGGTCCGTAATTTGAGGATTATCCTCATTGCTGCACAGAAGAATTATGTCCTTGATGCACCGCTAGGTGAAAGGCCTGCTGCAGGAGCAGATGTTGATGTTATGAACGTCTGGAAAGCTCGATCTGATGACTACTCGATAGTTCAGTGTGCCATGCTTTACGGCTTAGAATCGAGACTTCAAAGACGTTTTGAACCTCATGGAGCATATGAGATGTTCCAGGAATTGAAGTTAATATTTCAAGCAAATGCCCGAGTTGAGAGATATGAAGTCTCCAACAAGTTCTATAGCTGCAAAATGGAGGAGAACAGTTCTGTTAGTGAACACATACTCAGAATGTCTGGGTACCATAACCACTTGACTCAGCTGGGAGTTAATCTTCCGGATGATAGTGTTATTGACAGAGTTCTTCAATCACTGCCACCAAGCTATAAAGGCTTCGTGATGAACTATAATATGCAAGGGATGGAAAAGACAATTCCCGAGCTCTTCGCGATGCTAAAGGCTGCAGAGGTAGAAATCAAAAAGGAGCATCAAGTGTTGATGGTTAACAAGACCACTAGTTTCAAGAAAAAGGGCAAAGGGAAGAAGGGGAACTTCAAGAAGAATAGCAAGCAAGTTGCTACTCCCGGGAAGAAGCCCAAGTCTGGACCTAAGCCTGAAACTGAGTGCTTCTACTGCAAAGGGACTGGTCACTGGAAGCAGAACTGCCCCAAGTATTTGGCGGATAAGAAGGATGGCAAAGTGAACAAAGGTATATTTGATATACATGTTATTGATGTGTACCTTACTAATGCTCGTAGTAGTGCCTGGGTATTTGATACCGGTTCGGTTGCTCATATTTGTAACTCGAAACAGGGACTACGGATTAAACGAAGATTGGCTAAGGACGAGGTGACGATGCGCGTCGGGAATGGTTCCAAATTCGATGTGATCGCCGTTGGCACGCTACATCTACATCTACCTTCGGGATTAGTTTTAGACCTGAATAATTGTTATTTGGTGCCAGCGTTGAGCATGAACATTATATCTGGATCTTGTTTGATGCGAGACGGTTATTCATTTAAATCAGAGAATAATGGTTGTTCTATTTATATGAGTAATATCTTTTATGGTCATGCACCCTTGAGGAGTGGTCTATTTTTGTTGAATCTCGATCGTAGTGATACACATATTCATAATATTGAAGCCAAAAGATGCAAAGTTAATAATGATAGTGCAACTTATTTGTGGCACTGCCGTTTAGGTCATATTGGTGTAAAGCGCATGAAGAAACTCCATGCAGATGGGCTTTCAGAATCACTTGATTATGAATCATTTGATACTTGCAAACCATGCCTCATGGGCAAGATGACTAAAACTCCGTTCTCCAGAACAATGGAGCGAGCTACAGATTTATTGGAAATACTACATACCGATGTATGCGGTCCGATGAGTGTTGAGGCTCGTGGCGGGTATCGTTATTTTCTGACCTTCACAGATGATTTGAGCAGATATGGGTATATCTACTTAATGAAACATAAGTCTGAAAACATTTGAAAAGTTCAAAGAATTTCAGAGTGAAGTGGAGAATACTCGTAACAAGAAAATAAAGTTTCTACGATCTGATCGCGGAGGCGAATATTTGAGTTACGAGTTTGGCCTTCATTTAAAACAATGTGGAATAGTTTCGCAACTCACGCCACCTGGAACACCACAGCGTAATGGTGTGTCCGAACGTCGTAACCGTACTTTATTAGATATGGTGCGATCTATGATGTCTCTTACCGATTTACCACTATCATTTTGGGGTTATGCATTAGAGACAGCTGCATTCACGTTAAATAGGGCACCATCTAAATCCGTTGAGATGACACCATATGAACTGTGGTTTGGCAAGAAACCTAAGCTGTCGTTCCTTAAAGTTTGGGGTTGCGATGCTTATTTGTAAAAGCTTCAACCTGATAAGCTCGAACCCAAATCGGAGAAATGCGTCTTCATAGGATACCCAAAAGAGACTGTTGGGTATACCTTCTATCACAGATCCGAAGGCAAGATATTCGTTGCTAAGAATGGATCCTTTCTAGAGAAGGAGTTTCTCTCGAAAGAAGTGAGTGGGAGGAAAGTAGAACTTGATGAGGTAATTGTACCTTCTCCCGAATTGGAAAGTAATTCATCAGAGAAATCAATTCCAGTGATGCCTACACCAATTAGTGAGGAAGTTAATGATGATGATCATGAAACTTCGGATCAAGTTGCTACAGAACCTCGTAGGTCAGCCAGAGTACGTTCCGCACCAGAGTGGTACGGTAATACTGTTCTAGAAGTCATGTTACTAGACCATGACGAACCTACGAACTATGAGGAAGTGATGATGAGCCCAGATTCCGCGAAATGGCTTGAGGCCATGAAATCTGAGATGGGATCCATGTATGAGAACAAAGTGTGGACTTTGGTTGACTTGCCCGATGATCGGTAAGCCATTGAGAATAAATGGATCTTCAAGAAGAAGACTGACGCTGACGGTAATGTTACTGTCTACAAAGCTCGACTTGTTGCGAAAGGTTTTCGACAAGTTCAAGGAGTTGACTACGATGAGACCTTCTCACCCGTAGCGATGCTTAAGTCTGTCCGAATCATGTTAGCAATTGCCACATTTTATGATTATGAAATCTGGCAAATGGATGTCAAAACTGCATTCCTTAATGGATTTCTCAAAGAAGAGTTGTATATGATGCAACCAGAAGGTTTTGTCGATCCTAAGGGTGCCAACAAAGTGTGCAAGCTCCAGCGATCCATTTATGGACTGGTGCAAGCCTCTCGGAGTTGGAATATACGCTTTGATAGTGTGATCAAAGCATATGGTTTTATACAGACTTTTGGAGAAGCCTGTATTTACAAGAAAGTGAGTGGGAGCTCTGTAGCATTTCTGATATTATATGTGGATGACATATTGTTGATTGGAAATGATACGGAATTTCTGGATAGCATAAAAGGATACTTGAATAAGAATTTTTCAATGAAATACCTCGGTGAAGCTGCTTATATATTGGGCATCAAGATCTATAGGGATAGATCAAGACGCTTAATAGGACTTTCACAAAGCACATACCTTGATAAAGTTTTGAAGAAGTTCAAAATGGATCAGTCAAAGAAAGGGTTCTTGCCTGTGTTGCAAGGTGTGAAGTTAAGTAAGACTCAATGCCCGACCACTGCAGAAGATAGAGAGAAAATGAAAGTCATTCCCTCTGCCTCAGCCATAGGTTCTATCATGTATGCTATGCTGTGTACCAGACCTGATGTGTGCCTTGCTATAAGTTTAGCAGGGAGGTACCAAAGTAATCCATGAGTGGATCACTGGACAGCGGTCAAGAACATCCTGAAATACCTGAAAAGGACTAAGGATATGTTTCTCATTTATGGAGGTGACAAAGAGCTTGTCGTAAATGGTTACGTCGATGCAAGCTTTGACACTGATCCAGATGACTCTAAGTCACAAACCGGATACGTATTTATATTGAATGGTGGAGCTGTCAGTTGGTGCAGTTCCAAGCAGAGCGTCGTGACGGGATCTACGTGTGAAGCGGAGTACATGGCTACTTCGGAAGCAGCAAATGAAGGAGTCTGGATGAAGGAGTTCATATCCGATCTAGGTGTAATACCTAGTGCATCGGATCCAGTGAAAATCTTTTGTGATAATACTGGAGCAATTGCCTTAGCGAAGAAATCCAGATTTCACAAAAGAACCAAACATATCAAAAGACGCTTCAA
This sequence comes from Thinopyrum elongatum, assembly GCA_011799875.1. Lineage (NCBI taxonomy): Eukaryota > Viridiplantae > Streptophyta > Magnoliopsida > Poales > Poaceae > Thinopyrum > Thinopyrum elongatum. The sequence continues at coordinate 561,957,666 of CM022301.1, forward strand.
CTCCATCCGCGATCAAGTCAAGGAGGGAGACATAGAGATTTGTAAAATACATACAGATCTGAATATTGCAGACCCGTTGACTACGCCTCTTCCACGAGCAAAACATGATCAACACCAAGACTCCATGGGTGTTAGAATCATTACTATGTAAACTAGATTATTGACTCTAGTGCAAGTGGGAGACTGAAGGAAATATGCCCTAGAGGCAATAATAAAGTTGTTATTTATATTTCCTTATATCATGATAAATGTTTATTATTCATGCTAGAATTGTATTAACCGGAAACTTGATACATGTGTGAATACATAGACAAAACACAGTGTCCCTAGTATGCCTCTACTTGACTAGCTCGTTAATCAAAGATGGTTAAGTTTCCTGACCATAGACATGTGTTGTCATTTGATAAACGGGATCACATCATTAGGAGAATGATGTGATGGACAAGACCCATCCGTTAGCTTAGCATAATGATCGTTAAGTTTTATTGCTATTGCTTTCTTTATGACTTATACATATTCCACTGACTATGAGATTATGCAACTCCTGAATACCGGAGGAACACCTTGTGTGCTATCAAACGTCACAACGTAACTGGGTGATTATAAATATGCTCTACAGGTGTCTCCGAAGGTGTTTGTTGGGTTGGCATAGATCGAGAATAGGATTTGTCACTCCGAGTATCGGTGAGGTATCTCTGGGCCCTCTCGGTGATGCACATCATATGAAGCCTTGCAAGCAATGTGACTAATGAGTTAGTTGCGCGATGATGCATTACGGAATGAGTAAAGAGACTTGCCGGTAACGAGATTGAACTAGGTATGAAGATACCGATGATCGAATCTCGGGCAAGTAACATACCAATGACAAAGGGAATGACGTATGTTGTTGTGCGGTTTGACCGATAAAGATCTTCATAGAATATGTAGGAGCCAATATGAGCATCCAGGTTCCGCTATTGGTTATTGACCGGAGATATGTCTCGGTCATGTCTACATAGTTCTCGAACCCATAGGGTCCACATGCTTAACGTTCGATGATGATTTGTATTATGAGTTATGTGATTTGATGAGCGAAGTTTGTTCGGAGTCCCGGATGAGATCACAGACATGACGAGGAGTCTCGAAATGGTAAAGACATAAAGAATGATATATTGGACGATATTATTCGGACAGGATGAGTTCCGAGAGGTACCGAGTAATTATCAGAGTGCCGGAAGGGTTACCGGAACCCCCCGGGGAAGTAATGGGCCTACATGGGCCTTAGGGGAGAGAGAGGGCAGGCCACGAGGAGGTGGCGCGCGCGCCCCCCCCCCTTGGGGAGTCCGAATAGGACTAGGGGAGGGGGCGCGGCCACCTTTCCCTCTCCCTCTCCCTCTCCCTTCCTTCTTCCCCCTTCCACCAAGTGGAATCCTACTAGGACTTGGCGTCCTAGTAGGACTCCTTCCTCTTGGCGCGCCCTACAGGGGCCGGCCGGCCTCCCCCTCTCCTCCTTTATATACGGAGGCAGGGGGGCACCCTAGAACACAAGAAGATCAATTGTCTTAGCCGTGTGCAGTGCCCCCCTCCACAGTTTAACACCTCGGTTATATCGTCGTAGTGCTTAGGTGAAGCCCTGCGCCGGTAACTTCATCATCACCGTCGCCATGCCGTCGTGCTGACGGAACTCTCTCTCATCCTCAACTGGATCAAGAGCTCGAGGGACGTCATCGAGCTGAACGTGTGCAGAACTCGGAGGTGTCGTACGTTCGGTGCTTGATCGGTTGGATCGCGAAGACGTTCGACTACATCAACCGCGTTAAGCTAACGCTTCCGCTTTCGGTCTACGAGGGTACGTGGACACACTCTCCCCCTCTCGTTGCTATGCATCTCCTAGATAGATCTTGCGTGAGCGTAGGAATTTTTTTGAAATTGCATGCTACGTTCCCCATCAATGGGTTCCGTGGTGTGGGTACAGTGTGCTAACCTCTGCAGAGTGTGTTTAATCTATCGATAGCCACGTCGTCGGTCATGGACACAAGTTCGTAGTAGGTCACATCGTGGATCAACAGGAATATTAAACTTGCACACTAAATGGATACTTGTGGCACTTGTTATGTTGATAAAGTTGTTGAGACCATCGAGATGGTTTCTTTTGTGATCCGGAGGTGATCACCATGGTATGATGATGTTCGTGGTTACGAGGTAACCAAGATGGTAAGCGGGTCTGAAAGGCCCTATTATGAGTACTATCACTTCATGAGAGCATGCCAGTTCTTGCATTTAACCTGCTTAAATATCATGTTGTTGTTTGCCATTGTTGCTTTATTTGTGTGAGCTTGCGAGTACATTCAAAGTACTCACCTGGCGTGTCATGCCAGTTTCAGGAGAAGTCATACCGGAGTTGGAGTTGCATCATGCATCGCAGTCTAGACCGTGTCCACATCAGTGTCCCTGTGAGATGGAGTCCTTCTACGTCGTCGTTCCGCTGCCGTGTAGCTTTATCGTGATGTCGAGGCCCTTGCTCATGTCTACTAAATAATGTACATATGTTCAGCAGCACCTTGTGTGCCGCTTGGCCTCGCTAATTGATGTAATATCAACTCTATGCTTCAATAAAGCGGTTGTCTTTCTATACCAAGTTCTTGTGTGTTGCCAGAAGACTTGATCTCTGGGCTGGCAATGCAAGGTAAACCGGTCGCTCTGAGCCGGGGTGCCACAATACATCGGTATGTATTATTTCTAATAAGTCATTAGCTCGCTCCATTTTTCTGGAGAACGGAGTTTTAGTCATCTTGCCCATGAGGCATGGTTCGCAAGTATCAAATGATTCATAATCAAGTGATTCCAAAAGTCAATCCGCATGGAGTTTCTTCATGCGCTTTACACCAATATGACCTAAACGGCAGCGCCACAAGTATGTTGCACTATCATTATCAACTTTGTATCTTTTGGCATCAATATTATGAATATGTGTATCGCTACGATCGAGATTCAATAAACCATTTACATTGGGTGTATGACCATAGAAAGTTTTATTCATGTAAACAGAACAACAATTATTCTCTGACTTAAATGAATAACCGTATTGCAATAAACATGATCTAATCATGTTCATGCTCAACGCAAACACCAAATAACATTTATTTAGTCTCAACACTAATCCCGAAGGTAGAGGGAGTGTGCGATGGTGATCATATCAATCTTGGAAACACTTCCAACACACATCGTTACCTCGCCCTTAACTAGTCTCCGTTTATTCTGCAACTCCTATTTCGAGTTACTAATATTAGCAACTGAACCGGTATCAAATACCCAGGGGCTACTATGAACACTAGTAAGGTACACATTAGTAACATGTATATCAAATATACCTTTGTTCACTTTGTCATCCTTCTTATCCGCCAAGTATTTGGGGCAGTTCTGCTTCCAGTGACCATTTCCTTTGCAGTAGAGGCACTCAGTTTCAGGCTTGGGTCCAGCTTTAGGCTTCTTCATGGGAGCGGCAACTTGCTTGCCATTCTTCTTGAAGTTCCCTTTTTTCCCTTGCCCTTTTTCTTGAAACTAGTGGTCTTGTTAACTATCAACACTTGATGCTCTTTCTTGATTTCTACCTTCGCCGATTTCAGCATCGCGAAGAGCTTGGGAATCATTTTTGTCATCCCTTGCATATTATAGTTTATCACGAAGCTCTAGTAGCTTGGTGATAGTGACTGGAGAACTCTGTCAATCACTATCTTATCTGGAAGATTAACTCCCACTTGATTCAAGCGATTGTAGTACCCAGACATTCTGAGCACATGCTCACTGGCTGAGCTATTCTCCTCCATCTTGTAGGAAAAGTACTTGTCAGAGGTCTCATACCTCTCAACACGGGCATGAGCCTGAAATACCAATTTCAGCTCTTAGAACATCTCATATGTTCCATGGCGTTCAAAACGTCTTTGGAGCCCCAATTCTAAGCCGTAAAGCATGGCGCACTAAACTATCAAGTAGTCATCAAATCGAGCTTGTTAAACGTTCATAACGTCTGCATCAGCTCCTGCAGCAGGTCTGTCACCTAGCGGTGCATCAAGGACACAATTCTTCTGTGCAGCAATGAGGATAATCCTCAAATAACCAAGCTAGTCCGCATTATTGCTACCATCATATTTCAACTTAGTTTTCTCTAGGAACATATCAAAAAAAATGTGGAAGCTACATAGCGCGCTATTGAACTACAACGTAATTTGCAAAGACATTTTGACTTTGTTCATGATAAATCTTAGTTCAATTAATCAAATTACTAATGAACTCCCACTTAAATCAACATCTCTCAAGTTGTCTAAGTGATACATGATCCAAATCAACTAAACCATGTCCGATCATCACGTGAGATGGAGTAGTCTTCAATGGTGAACATCTTTATGTTGATCATATCTACTATATAACTCATGTTCGACCTTTCGGTCTCTAGTGTTCCGAGACCATGTCTGTACATGCTAGGCTCGTCAAGTTTAACCCAAGTATTCTGCGTGTGCAAAACTGGCTTACACCCGTTGTATGTGAACATAGAGTCTATCACACCCGATCATCACGTGGTGCTTCGAAACGATGAACTTTGGCAACGGTGCATACTCAGGGAGAACACTTTTATCTTGAAATTAAGTGAAGGGATCATCTTATAATGCTACCGTCGTTCTAAGCAAAATAAGATGCATAAAAGATAAACATCACATGGAATCAAAATATGTGACATGATATGGCCATCATCATCTTGTGCTTTTGATCTCTATTTCCAAAGCATCGTCATGATCTCCATCGTCACCGGCTCGGCACCTTGATCTCCATCGTTGCGTCGGGGTCGTCTCGCCAACTATTGCTTCTACAACTATTGCTAACGCATAGCGATAAAGTAAAGCAATTACATGGCGCTTGCATTTCATACAATAATTAAAAGACAACCCTAAGGCTCCTGCTGGTTGTCGATATTACAAAACATGATCATCTCATACAACAATGTTATCACATCACGTCTTGACCATATCACATCACAACATACCCTGCAAAAACAAGTTAGGCGTCCTCTACTTTGTTTTTGCAAGTTTTACGTGGCTGCTATGGGCAACTAGCAAGAACCGTTCTTACCTATGCAAAACCACAACGGTAATTATCAAGTTTGCTGTTTTAACCATCTTCAAGGACCGGCCGTAGTCAAGTTTGATTCAAGTAAAGTAGGAGAAACAGACACCCGCCAGCCACCTTTATGCAAAACAAGTTGCATGTCAGTCGGTGGAACCGGTCTCATGTGCATGGACATGTAAGGTTGGTTCAGGCCGCTTCATCCCACAATGCTGCTGAATCAAAATAAGACGTTGGTGGTAAGCAGTATGAACATCACCGCTCACAACTTCTTTGTGTTCTACTCGTGTATATCATCTACGCATAGACCTGGCTCTGATGCCACTGTTGGGGAATGTTGCATGGAAAACAAAAATTTCTACGCACACGCAAGATCTATCCATGGAGATGCATAGCTACGAGAGGGGGAGAGCATCTACATACCCTTGTAGATCGCTAAGCGGAAGCGTTTATCACGCAGTTGATGTAGTTGTACTCTTCGCGATCCGATCACGATCCAACCGATCTAGTGCCGAACGGACGACACGTCCGAGTTTAGCACACGTGCGGCGGTGGAACTACGGAGTAACGGGAGAGAGAGGGGCACCAAGGGCTTGGTGTATCCTCTTCGGGCGCCCCTCCCCTCTATATATAGGTGGAGGGGCATGGGAAACATCCCCTCCAAGCCCTAGGGTGCAGCTAAGGGGGAGAGGACTTGGACTCCAAGTCCAATCCTATTCCTACTAGGACTCCTTCCTTTTTTGCCTTCCCTAGCCACATGGGCTTTTGAGGACTTGGTGCGCCTAGCCCAATAAGGCCAGGGTGCCTCCCCGCAGCCCATGCTAGCCCTTGGGTCATGGTGAACCCACTTGTGGACTTTCGGACCCCTCCGAAATCCTCCGGAACCTTTTGGAAGCTTCCCGGTACAATACCGAAAAAACTGCACATTTTTTCGGAACCCAAAATATGACTTCCCATATATAAATCTTTACCTCTCGACCATTCCGAGACTCCTCGTGACGTCCGGGATATCATCTGGGACTCCGAACAACATTTGGTTACCACTCATCAAATATCCCAATACTACTCTAGCGTCAACGAACGTTAAGCGTGCGACCCTACGGGTTCGGGAATTATGTAGTCATGACCGAGACACCTCTCTGGTCAATAACCAATAGCGGGACCTGGATGCCCATATTGATTCCTACATATTCCACGAAGATCTTTTATCGGTTGAACCTTTATGACAACATACGTAATTCCCTTTGTCTATCGGTATGTTACTTACCCGAGATTCGGTCGTTGGTATCTCTATACCTAGTTCAATCTCGTTACCGGCAAGTCTCTTTACTCGTTCCGTAATACATCATCTTGCAACTAACTCCTTAGTCACTTTGCTTGCAAGCTTCTTGTGATGTGTATTACCGAGAGGGCCCAGAGATACCTCTCCGATACACGGAGTGACAAATCCCAATCTCGATTCACACCAACTCAACAGACACCTTTGGAGATACATGTAAAGCATCTTTATGATCACCCAGTTACGTTGTGACGTTTGATAGCTCACAAGGTATTCCTCCGGTATCCGGGAGTTGCATAATCTCATGGTCAAAGGAACATGTATTTGACATTAAAAAAGCAGTAGCAATAAACTGAATGATCATATGCTATGCTAACGGTTGGGTCTTGTCCATCACATCATTCTCCTAATGATGTGATCCCGTTATCAAATGACAACTCATGTCTATGGTTAGGAAACCTTAACCATCTTTGATCAACGAGCTAGTCTAGTAGAGGCTCACTAGGGACATGATATTTGTTTATGTATCCACACATGTATTTAAGTTTCTGGTCAATACAATTCTAGCATGAATAATAAACCTTTATCATGATTAAGGAAATATAATAGTAACCATTTCATTATTGCCTCTAGGGCATATTTCCATCACCTTCAGCCATAGCCCGAAGTGTGGCTCGATGTGAAGGAAGGGTTCGCAAAAGATTATGAAAGTGGCGATGTGTAGAATTCAGTTTGGGGCTAGGTGGTGGAAATCCAACCCATAATAAAACATGAGGCCCCGTACAAAGGGATGAAGGGGAAAACCCATACCTCAAACGAGGTGGGAAATAAAGATTACCCGCTCCTCTTCGTGGAATGCAGGAATGGCGGAAACCGAGCGGGTGACACCCGCATCTACGGGGAATCGACACCTAACTGTAAGGGAAAGATACCGTCAGCTTGAATCTTTGCAATGGTGTCGACGGTGACATTGGAACGCATCCACTGCCCCCCTCCCCCCGGTTGTCGGCCATCTCTTGCAGTGGAAGAAAACGAAGGAAAGAGGCGGAGCCGAAGGCAGATCTGAAGGAAATATGCCCTAGAGACAATAATAAAGTTGTTATTTATATTTCCTTATATCATGATAAATGTTTATTATTCATGCTAGAATTGTATTAATCGGAAACTTGATACATGTGCGAATACATAGACAAAACACAGTGTCCCTAGTATGCCTCTACTAGACTAGCTCGTTAATCAAAGATGGTTAAGTTTCCTAACCATAAACATGTGTTGTCATTTGATGAACGGGATCACATCATTAGGAGAATGATGTGATGGACAAGACCCATCCATTAGCTTAGCATAATGATCGTTAAGTTTTATTGCTATTGCTTTCTTCATGACTTATACATATTCCTCTGACTATGAGATTATGCAACTCCCGAATACCAGAGGAACACCTTGTGTGCTATCAAACGTCACAACGTAACTGGGTGATTATAAAGATACTCTACAGGTGTCTCCGAAGGTGTTTGTTGGGTTGGCATAAATCGAGATTAGGATTTGTCACTCCGAGTATCGGAGAGGTATCTCTGGGCCCTCTCGGTAATGCACATCACTATAAGCCTTGCAAGCAATGTGACTAATGAGTTAGTTACGGGATGATGCATTACGGAACGAGTAAAGAGACTTGCCGGTAACGAGATTGAACTAGGTATAATAATACCGATGATCGAATCTCGGGCAAGTAACATACCGATGACAAAGGGAATGACGTATGTCGTTGTGCGGTTTGACCGATAAAGATCTTCGTAGAATATGTAGGAGCCAATATGAGCATCCAGGTTCCGCTATTGGTTATTGATCGGAGATTTGTCTCGGTCATGTCTACATAGTTCTCGAACCCGTAGGGTCTGCACGCTTAACGTTCGATGTCGATTTGTATTATGAGTTATGTGTTTGGGTGACCGAAGATTGTTCGGAGTCCCGGATGAGAACATGGACATGACGAGGAGTCTCGAAATGGTCGAGAGGTAAAGATTGATATATTGGAAGGTAGTATTCGGACACCGGAAGGGTTCCGGAGTGTATCGGGTACATACCGGAGTACCGAAGGGGTTACCGGAACCCCCCGGTGGAAGATATGGGCCATATGGGCCATAGGAGGGAGGCTAACCAGCCCACAAGGGGCTAGTGCGCCCCCCACAAGGGAGGAGGCCGAATTGGACTAGGGAAGGGGGTGGCGCCCCCCTTTCCTTCTCCCTCTCCCTCTCCTTCCCTCTTTCCACCTCCGGAGAAAGGAAAAGTGGGGGGGGGCGAATCCTACTAGGAGTGGAGTCCTAGTAGGACTCCCCCCATGGCGCGCCCCCTTTGGTGGCCGCCTCCTCCTCCCCTCCTTTATATACGGGGGCAGGGGGGCACCCTAGAACACATCAGTTATTCTCTTAGCCGTGTGCGGTGCCCCCCTCCACAGTTTACTCCTCCGGTCATAGCGTCGTAGTGCTTAGGCGAAGCCCTGCGTGGATCACATCACCAACATCATCGCCACGCTGTCGTGCTGACGGAACTCTCTCTCGACCCTCTGCTGGATCAAGAGTTCGAGGGACGTCATCAAGCTGAACGTGTGCTGAACACGGAGGTGCCATACGTTCGGTGCTTGGATCGGTTGGATCGTGAAGACGTTCGACTACATCAACCGCGTTAACCTAACGCTTCCGCTTTTGGTCTACGAGGGTACGTGGACACACTCTCCCCCTCTCGTTGCTATGCATCTCCTAGATAGATCTTGCGTGAGCGTAGATTTTTTTTGAAATTGCATGCTGTGTTCCCCAACAGTGGCATCCGAGCCAGGTCTATGCATAGATGATATGCACGAGTAGAACACAAAGAGTTGTGGGCGATAATAGTCACACTGCTTACCACCAACGTCTTACTTTGATTCGGCGGTATTGTTGGATGAAGCGGCCCGGACCGACATTACATGACTGCGTTCATGAGACTGGTTCTACCGACATGCTTTGCACACAGGTGGCTGGCGGGTGTCTGTTTCTCCAACTTTAGTTGAATCGAGTTTGACTACGGCCGGTCCTTGTTGAAGGTTAAAACAGCACACTTGAAGAAAAATCGTTGTGGTTTTGATGCGTAGGTAAGAACGGTTCTTACTAGAAGCCCGTAGCAGCCACGTAAAACTTGCAACAACAAAGTAGAGGACGTCTAACTTGTTTTTGCAGGGCATGCTGTGATGTGATATGGTAAAGACATGATGTGATATACGTTATTGTATGAGATGATCATGTTTTGTAAAAGTTATCGGCAACTGGCAGGAGCCTTATGGTTGTCACTTTATTGTATGAAATACAATCACCATGTAATTGCTTTACTTTATCACTATGCGGTAGCGATAGTCGTAGAAGCAATAGTTGGCAAGACGACAACGACGCTACGATGGAGATCAAGGTGTCAAGCCGGTGACGATGGAGATCATGACGGTGCTTTGGAGATGGAGATCAAAGGCACAAGATGATGATGGCCATATCATGTCACATATTTTGATTGCATGTGATGTTTATCTTTTATGCATCTTATTTTGCTTAGTACGGCGGTAGCATTATAAGATGATCCCTCACTAAATTTCAAGGTATAAGTGTTCTCCCTGAGTATGCACCGTTGCGACAGTTCGTCGTGCCGAGACACCACGTGATGATCGGGTGTGATAAGCTCTACGTTCACATACAACGGGTGCAATCCAGTTTTGCACATGCAGAATACTCGGGTTAAACTTGACGAGCCTAGCATATGCAGATATGGCCTCGGAACACTGAGACCGAAACGTCGAACGTGAATCATATAGTAGATATGATCAACATAGAGATGTTCACCATTGAAAACTACTCCATCTCACGTGATGATCGGACATGGTTTAGTTGATATGGATCACGTGATCATTTAGATGACTAGAGGGATGTCTATCTAAGTGGGAGTTCTTAAGTAATATGATTAATTGAACTTAATTTATCATGAACTTAGTCCTGGTAGTATTTGCAAATTATTTTGTAGATCAATAGCTCGCATATAGCTCCCTTGTTTTATTTTTGATATGTTCCTAGAGAAAACTAAGTTGAAAGATGATAGTAGCAATGATGCGGACTGGGTCCGTGATCTGAGGAATATCCTCATTGCTGCACAGAAGAATTATGTCCTTGATGCACTGCTAGGTGACAGACCTATTGCAGGAGTAGTTGCAGACGTTATGAACATTTGGCAAGCTCGATATGATGACTACTTGATAGTTTAGTGCACCATGCTTTACGGCTTAGAACCGGGACTTCAAAAACATTTTGAACGCTCGGAGCATATGAGATGTTCCAAAGAGATGAAATTGGTATTTCAGACTCATGCCCGTGTCGAGAGGTATGAGACCTCTGACAAGTACTTTGCCTACAAGATGGAGGAGAATAGCTCAGCTAGTGAGCATGTGCTCAGAATGTCTGGGTACTACAATCGCTTGAATCAAGTGGGAGTTAATCTTCCAGATAAGATAGTGATTGACAGATTTCTCTAGTCACTATCACCAAGTTACTAGAACTTCGTGATGAACTATAATATGCAAGGGATGACAAAAACGATTCCCAAGCTCTTCGCGATGCTGAAATCGGCAAAGGTGGAAATCAAGAAATTGCATCAAGTGTTGATGGTTGACAAGACCACTAGTTTCAAGAAAAAGGGCGAGGGCAAGAAAGAAGGGGAACTTCAAGAAGAATGGCAAGCAAGTTGCCACTCCCGGGAAGAAGCCCAAGTCTGGAGCCAAGCCTGAAACTGAGTGCTTCTACTGCAAAGGGACTGGTCACTGGAAGCGGAACTGCTCCAAGTATTTGGCGGATAAGAAGGATGGCAAAGTGAACAAAGGTATATTTGATATACATGTTATTGATGTGTATTTTACTAGTGTTCATAGTAGCCCCTGGGTATTTGATACCGGTTCAGTTGCTGACATTAGTAACTCAAAACAGGAGTTGCAAAATGAACATAGACTAGTTAATGACGAGGTAACGATGTGTGTTGGAAGTGATTCCAAGGTTGATAAGATCACCATCGCACACTCCCTCTACCTTCGGGATTAGTGTGGACCTAAATAAATAAATGTTATTTGGTGTTTGCGTTGAGCATGAATATGATTGGATCTTGTTTATTGCGATACGGTTATTCATTTAAGTCAGAGAATAATTGTTGTTCTGTTTACATGAATAAAACCTTCTATGGTCATACACTCAATGTAAATGGTTTATTGAATCTCGATCATAGTGATACACATATTCATAATATTGATGCCAAAAGATGCAAAGTTGATAATGATAGTGCAACATATTTGTGGCACTGCCGTTTAGGTCATATTGGTGTAAAGCGCATGAAGAAACTCCATGCAGATGGGCTTTTGGAATCACTTGATTATGAATCATTTGATACTTGCGAACCATGCCTCATGGGCAAGATGACTAAAACTCCGTTCTCCGGAACAATGGAGCGAGCTAATGACTTATTGGAAATAATACATACTGATGTATGCGGTCTGATGAGTGTTGAGGCACGCGGCGGGTATCGTTATTTTCTAACCTTCACAGATGATTTGAGCAGATATGGATATATCTACTTGATGAAACACAAGTCTGAAACATTTGAAAAGTTCAAAGAATTTCAGAGTGAAGTATAGAATCATCGTAACAAGAAAATAAAGTTTCTACGATCTGATCATGGAGGCGAATATTTGAGTTACGAGTTTGGCCTTCATTTAAAACAATGTGGAATAGTTTCACAACTCACGCCACCTGGAACACCACAGCATAATGGTGTGTCCGAACATCGTAACCATACTTTATTAGATATGGTGCGATCTATGATGTCTCTTACCAATTTACCACTATCGTTTTGGGGTTATGCATTAGAGACAGCTACATTCACGTTAAATAGGGCACCGTCTAAATCCGTTGAGACGACACTGTATGAACTAAGGTTTGGCAAGAAACCTAAGCTGTCGTTTCTTAAAGTTTGGGGTTGCGATGCTTATGTGAAAAAGCTTCAGCCTGATAAGCTCGAACCCAAATCGGAGAAGTACGTCTTCATAGGATACCCAAAAGAAACTGTTGGGTACACCTTCTATCACAGATCCGAAGGCAAGATATTCGTTGCTAAGAATGGATCCTTTCTAGAGAAGGAGTTTCTCTCAAAAGAAGTGAGTGGGAGGAAAGTAGAACTTGATGAGGTAATTGTACCTTCTCTTGAATTGGAAAATAGTTCATCACAGAAATCAGTTCCAGTGATGCCTACACCAATTAGTGAGGGAGCTAATGATGATGATCATGAAACTTCAGATCAAGTTACTACAGAACCTCGTAGGTCAGCTAGAGTACGTTCCGCACCAGAGTGGTACGGTAATCCTGTTCTGGAAATCATGTTACTAGACCATGACGAACCTACGAACTATGAGGAAGCGATGATGAGCCCAGATTCTGCGAAATGGCTTGAGGCCATGAAATCTGAGATGGGATCCATGTATGAGAACAAAGTATGGACTTTGGTTGACTTGCCCGATGATCGGCAAGCCATAGAGAATAAATGGATTTTCAAGAGGAAGACTGACGCTGATGGTAATGTTACTGTCTACAAAGCTCGACTTGTTGCGAAAGGTTCTCGACAAGTTCAAGGAGTTGACTACAATGAGAACTTCTCACCCGTAGCGATGCTTAAGTCTGTCCGAATCATGTTAGCAATTGCCGCATTTTATGATTATGAAATCTGGCAAATGGATGTCAAAACTGCATTCCTTAATGGATTTCTGAAAGAAGAGTTGTATATGATGCAACCAGAAGGTTTTGTCGATCCTAAAGGTGCTAACAAAATGTGCAAGCTCCAGCGATCCATTTATGGACTGGTGCAAGCATCTCGAAGTTGGAATATACGCTTTGACAGTGTGATCAAAGCATATGGTTTTATACAGACTTTTGGAGAAGCCTGTATTTACAAGAAAGTGAGTGGGAGCTCTGTAGCATTTCTGATATAATATGTGGATGACATATTGCTGATTGGAAATGATATTGAATTTCTGGATAGCATAAAAGGATACTTGAATAAGAATTTTTCAATAAAAAGACCTCGGTGAAGCTGCTTAAGTATTGAGCGTCAAGATCTATAGGGATAGATCGAGACGCTTAATAAGACTTTCACAAAGCACATACCTTGACAAAGTTTTGAAGGAGTTCAAAAAGGATCAGTCAAAGAAAGAGTTCTTGCCTGTATTCAAGGTATAAAGTTGAGTAAGACTCAAAGCATGAACACGGCAGAAGATAAAGAGAGAATGAAAGTCATTCCCTATGCCTCAGCCATAGGTTCTATAAAGTATGCCATGCTATGTACCAAACCTGTTGTGTACCTTGCCATGAGTTTGTCAAGGGGGTACAATAGTGATCCAGGAGTAGATCACTAGACAGCGGTCAAAATTATCCTTAGAGGACTAAGGAAATGTTTCTCAGTTATGGAGGTGATGAAGAGTTCGTCGTAAAGAGTTACGTCGATGCAAGCTTTGACACTGATCTAGATGACTCTAAGTCTCAATCTAGATACGTATTGAACGTGGGAGCAATTAGCTAGAGTAGCTCCATGCAGAGCATTGTAGACATAGAAATTTGCAAAATACATATGGATCTGAATGTGGCAGACTCATTGACTAAACTTCTCTCACAAGCAAAACATGATCACACCTTAGTACTCTTTAGGTGTTAATCACATAGCGATGTGAACTAGATTATTGACTCTAGTAAACCCTTTGGGTGTTGGTCACATGGCGATGTGAACTATGGGTGTTAATCACATAAAGATGTGAACTATTGGTGTTAAATCACATGGCGATGTGAACTAGATTATTGACTCTAGTGCAAGTGGGAGACTGAAGAAAATATGCCCTAAAGACAATAATAAAGTTGTTATTTATATTTCCTTATATCATGATAAATGTTTATTATTCATGCTAGAATTGTATTAACCGGAAACTTGATACATGTGTGAATACATAGACAAAACACAGTGTCCCTAGTATGCCTCTACTAGACTAGCTCGTTAATCAAAGATGGTTAAGTTTCCTAACCATAGACATGTGTTGTCATTTGATGAACGGGATCACATCATTAGGAGAATGATGTGATGGACAAGACCCATCCGTTAGCTTAGCATAATGATCGTTAAGTTTTATTGCTATTGCTTTCTTTATGACTTATACATATTCCTCTGACTATGAGATTATGCAACTCCTGAATACCGGAGGAACACCTTGTGTGCTATCAAACGTCACAACGTAACTGGGTGATTATAAAGATACTCTACAGGTGTCTCCGAAGGTGTTTGTTGGGTTGGCATAAATCGAGATTAGGATTTGTCACTCCGAGTATAGGAGAGGTATCTCTGGGCCCTCTCGGTAATGCACATCACTATAAGCCTTGCAAGCAATGTGACTAATGAGTTAGTTACGGGATGATGCATTACGGAACGAGTAAAGAGACTTGCCGGTAACGAGATTGAACTAGGTATAATGATACCGACGATCGAATCTCGGGCAAGTAACATACCGATGACAAAGGGAATGACGTATGTTGTTGTGCGGTTTGACCGATAAAGATCTTCGTAGAATATGTAGGAGCCAATATGAGCATCCAGGTTCCGCTATTGGTTATTGATCAGAGATTTGTCTCGGTCATGTCTACATAGTTCTCGAACCCGTAGGGTCCGCACGCTTAATGTTCGATGACGATTTGTATTATGAGTTATGTGTTTTGGTGACTGTCGGGGATATACCCCGCGGTGTAACTCGGCCGGATGTATGACCCGGCCGGACTTGGCGATTCATTGGTGACCTGCCCTGACCCGACCACTGACTAGTAACCCGCCCAGAGTTGGCGGTTCATTGGTGACCCGGCAGGCGGGTCAGAGGAGCGACAAGACCCGGTGGCCCAGAAGGCGGCTCATGGAAGGCCGACTCATGTTATGGTGGGCCGGTTTAAGGCATAAGGAATATTCTCTTACAAAGGAAGCAAGACTAGGATTCCACTTGTAATAGAGTAGTCCTAGTCCTACTAGGACTACACATGTAACCCGCCCCTCCAACTTATATAAGGAGGGGCAGGGCACCCTAAGAGGGAGAAGTTTCACAAGTTTAGACAGACCAATCAATAGCTTTCGAGATAGAGCACCCTTGTAATCGGGATCATCATCATCATCAATATCAATGAAACAGGATGTAGGCTTTTACCTCCACCATGAGGGGCCGAACCTGGGTAAAAAACCTCGCGTCTCTCGTCCCATTCAACCAGTGGCGATTCTACTAGTAGGGCTTCAATAGGCTTAAGCCTACCCTCCAAAAATCATATTTCAGCTAAATATACTGCTTGACAATTGTACCAAGGTGTTTTACAACCAACAATTGCAATGCTTTGCTAATCAAGCTCAGGGACTTGATGCTTTGAGCCTACCCTTCGTTTCCGTGCTAGATTTGCCACTACATTCAACCCCTCTCAAGCTACCACATAGGTGCGTTGGCCTCACGACTAAGTCCTGACACTAAAGACATCTGCTGTGACAATTCTACGACAGTTGGCGCCCACCGTGGGGCCGCACATGATGGTGTTGAGTTCTTGGAGGGATCTCTCCGAGGGATCGAGAATTTCGCAATTTTCTGGATGAAGAAGAGTCATCGGGAAAAGGATTTACATTGTTTCTTTTGCAAGTAGTCACATCTACTACCCGTATGAGTTTTGAGATAAAGGGAAATTTAGGGTTGCGTTTTTTGCCGCCGCCGCAAGAACCTTGGTGATCCGCCGAGTCCGAGAATTTTTTGTGTTCATGGGATCAAGATCAGAAATTTTTTATGGGCCGTGTTCATTAGATCCGTTGACAGAGTCATCAGAGAGAATCCCGATGGGTTCGTATTGGTAACCGTGGACATCAGCAGGATCGATCTGTTATGATCGCGTGATTGCAGCAGAGATTTTTTGACAAATATTATACACAAATTTTCGAGGAATCATCGGGGGCAGCGCCAGCTCTGCCTGACTGCGCTGGATTGCCCGGCGAATACGCGTTTAAACTACGGTCCAGGAGCGCTCCATGTCGAAATCTGTACACAAGCAGAAAAACTCCAAAGGAAAATCATAACGCAACAGCTGATGTGGATTGGTCAAACCAAGCCAAGACAAAGACAGGGACAGAGATGGATTCGGACTCTGCTTTGACCTCGTTCCAAGCCGCCCCGCGCGAACCTCGCGACACCCGGAGCCTCGCCAACCGCGCCTCGACTGCCAGTTTGCCTCCGCCGATCTCCGTCTTCGCCTCTGAGTCGCCGCCGCGCTCCGAGTCGCTCCGAGCCGCCGTCGCTTGCTCGCCTCTGCCGTTGCTGGCTCGCCTCCGCCGTCGGGACGCCAGCGCGTCGCTCCGCCGTCGGGCGTCGAGCTGCCTTTGCACTGCCCTTGAACCGCCGCGCCTTTGCACTGCCCGGGAGCCGCCGTCCGCTGTGGCCGGCCCTGAGCCGCCGCGCCGCTCCCGAGCCGCCCGGGCTCGCGGTCCCGAGCTATCTCACTCGCCTCCTGCCGCGCTCAAAAGCCGCCACGGCCTAGACGCACCGCCGCTGCTGTTGGCTTTGTATGGCCTCCGCCCCCTGCCTCACCCTCATCTCCACTGCTCGCTTCCGCGCCGAGCCGCCTGCGCCGAACATATTCAACCTGCCAGTCTCGAGCTGCCGCATCCGCGCTTGACCAGGTCCCGAGCCATTAGCTGGGCGCGGGTAAACATCAGTGGTGATTTTGTAGTATGAAGCTCACACCGGCGAATGGCTGATTGGAGATAGTCAAACGGAGTAGAGAAAAGAAGAAGAGGAAAAAGATCAAGCGAGAAGGTGTGGACAGATTTCTCGTCCACAGGGAAGATAAGGATAGGATGATTAACAGCGGTGGGCTGCCCCCACACGGACACATGTCACCTGACGCAGGCGGAAGAGAGCAAACTACTAGCGCTGCATGCCGTGCACCACTTTGGACTTGCTCAAGGAACGAGGGGATTTTCTCCCCACGTGGAGACCTTATGCACCACTGGCAAGGCTAGTACTAGTGAAACAAACAGTGCAACTATGCATAGAATATTGCACGTTAAGACGTTTGCACACAGAGCAGAGACAAAGAAAAGCTCTACAGACTCGCCGAACAAAAACAATCAGATGCTTTTTTTCTAACTCTTCTTTGGTGTAATTAAATATCACTAGCAAAAATGCCCGTGTGTTGCAACGGGAGATAGAAAAATAGCTCAGGTCATTAGTTAATACCCCCTACCTGGCGCAGATCCACGTCCTCTATTTCAACGCGGCATCTCATCCATATCGCCGCTTATTTTCCTTCCCTCCGTGCCGTTGGCATGTGTAGAATACATAGTTTACGATGTGATAAACATCTCTAACAGACATTTAAGTGTGTAGGTTCCAGAACGTGAGACTTTTACAATGTCAAGAACATAGTAAAAATCGTTGGCCATAGTTTGCGGCACTTGCAGGGAGTAGGAGAGGAGGATGAAGAAGTGGATGGGACAATGGTGCGGGTGCGGCCGACATCGATGATGATCTGGTGATTCAGGAAGGAGGCAAAGGCAGCATGGGAAGGGCAGATGACTTAGGAGAAACACATGGGTGGGGGTGGGATAGGAGGCATTTGATAAAAATGGCACACATTTCCTTTCATAGTACACTTTTCTTTGTCTTTGACAAAAAAGGCACATGTTTGATATATAGTTGGATAAAATGAAACAACTGAGTTCTCCCTCTATTTTGAGATGTGGGACCACCCGCCATATTTCTTTGAACACTTTTGCACTTTGTCAATTCCTTTACACTCGCTTAGTATGGTTCGATCAGAGGCCATCGTAATCGATTGAAGCACAGGTGTTGCTATGGCCTTTCCCGGCGCTCCGCCCGCCCCACACACTGCTACGTCGCCCCAAGTCATATTTCTTTGAACAATTTTGCACTTTGTCAATTCCTTTACACTCGCTTAGTATGGTTCGATCCGAGGCCATCGTAATTGATTGAAGCGCAGGTGTTGTTGTGGCCTTTCCCGACGCTCCGCCCGCCCCACACACTGCTACGTCGCCCCAAGTCTTCTCCCGTGTCTCCAAAACAATTGCTGCCAAAATTTGGATTGCATCAAAGGCAAAACACTTCAACCATACAATGCTACATGCAACAGCTACAACCACCGATTGTACACAGCAAAGCAGCCAAAGCAAAACATCAAGTCAACTATTGCAAAACAGTAGAGGTAAAAAAAGGTTAAAAAAAATAGTTGTCACGACGAGAAGCCACTGTGCAGCTCCTCTCTTCACTACCATTCTGCTCATAAATTGTCTTTGCACCTCTACTCTACAGTCGAAATAAAGTAGAGAGCTTTGCTGGGAATAAGAGAAGCTTACGATCTTTGCTTCTGAAGAAAAAACTCGATGCCCTTCACAATTGCATATGTGCAGTTTACAGTAAGGCGAAAACTTAGTTATAACTACCAGGAAGAAAACCACAATCAATAGATAAGCTAACAATGCAGCTATGAAAAAATCATGGACCCTTTTGAAGTTGAAGAAGTAGTAGTTCTACGCTGCAACATCTAGTGGGTTCAGAAATTATTTGAAGTTTTACATATATGATCCACTTCAAATAATTCAAGAAATAAAAGCCTGATTCTGTCTTCAACACTTTGAAATTCTCACCCTAGCTCATCGTATCATTATTTCTTACTGCACTTACGGGCAGGCTAGATGTATATGATGGTACATGCATGCTATACATACCATTCGCCTAACAAAGTATAGAAAGTCATCTTAGAAGTTTATTCCGCCAAGCACAAATACTGTATGATGAATCAGATGCCAAAATTTTATTTGATTAGGGGGTTACCTCTAGAAATAGCAGCACATAAGAAGATAACTGCCTATGCCAGTTATGAAGAAATTCAGCAGCTGTTACATTACCTATTGAGCATGACCAACGTTGCCTACGTTCACCTCAACTTGGTGGCCACCATGTCGGACGATGGCCCATAGACGACCCTCACCTTCAACTCTATCTGCAGAAAATCAACTTGGTGGGTAGAGGTAGCAACTGAACAAATGGAAAAATAGCAGCAGGCAGTAGAATGGTAACAGAGGTATTGAAGCAAACTGTACACAAAGTTGCAAACCCATCCAGATGAAGTAGCCTATAAGTAGTTGCAGATTGTACCGAGCTGGCCTTAAAATTGAAACCCAAAGCAGACAAACAATTTCTTTCAGAAGGAAAAGAAATCACTATTATAACTGACTCCATGACATTTATAAAAAAGAAGTGAAAATAAAATAAAGTTAGTGCTGAATAAAATAAGATATCTACAAATTTAACAGTACCGGCACTACATGTAAGGCCACATTGATTCAATTGATACGAACGTTCAGCATTTCCTACGAAAATGTCTAAAGCAGTAAAGCTTATAGCATGAAAGCTGAACATTGGATTAAAACAATGTGAAAACAACATTTTTTCCGCTAGATCCATAACCGTAGAAAAACATCCAATTGATTGTATCATTACTTCAATGAACTAACTGAGAACTAGTATTACTTAAGAAGTCCATATAATCAAGATGAAAGCATGTACAGCTAACATTTTTGTGACCAAAACCAATAAAGCGTCAACATTTCCCGGATCCATAGACATAAGAACATACTGGACTTATACCCACTTTAGTGTGGCAATTGCAAGATATTCAGCAAAAAGGACCATAAAGAGAGCTTACCCATTCCACCTCTAGACAGTACAGTCAGATCTTTAGCTTAAGCTTAATATCTGAACTGCAAGTGTAAACACGACACTCATGATAACAGATGAACATGTCAACCTACTTGCCTAGAACCAATACAGAATTGACATATACCATCGACTCTGTTTTTTACTGATGATCCAGACACTAAAACCTGAAAAGTAGTACATTTAACTGAAGTTCAAGGTTGCATGAGCAATAATAAGAACAAGCCTGACACCTTGAGGATTCCCATGTGTCTACAGTAATACGTATAAATGAAGCACTCTAGTGTAAAAACTAAAAAAGATAAATTGAATCTCAAATTCTTTGTGTCTTGACATCAGGAAAGGAAACTAAGCAATGGTGTGGTCGAATATAAAAATTCAATATAGAAAGCATCATTGTTGTAAGTCCGTTTATTGTAACAATTAGGCTAATGCGCAGGATCAATCAGCTAAAACTCGCAGTCAAGGGCCTACTTGACCAGCTTTCCAGCAAGCGTTGTGTCTTGGATGCGCGGCTGGGCGAGGTAGTACTGTCACAGGTTGAGCGGTTAATCAGAATTTTATGAAACAATAAGAGATAGAACAGTCTCTGTATAATTATTCAAGGAAAGTCTGTTGAGCAGTTAATACAGACGACACATCAAACTACAATGCATCCACAGTATATGACAATCAAAGATATTCGCATAATCTAGAAGACAACTATGCTATCATATTGATGAAGAAGGGAAGAAAACATAGGAAATCTGAACTCACATCATTATACTGTTTAGGTTTCGCTTCCTTCTTTCTACCACGTCCTTTTTTCAGCTCTTCTACAGGTTCATCTTCTTCTTCCACTTCAACAACTTTCTCTGACAGATAACACCACCAATGTCAGCGACCAAGATGAAAATAAGCAAAACATTGTTCAGCACACAGTGAGAGACATAGCCAAGGTACATTTGTGACCTGATCAATCTTTTCAAGTAGAAATTCAGAATAGAGGTGTGTCTTTGTGAGCAGATCGTCCAACTTGCCTTCAGATCAAAAGCCTCCTACCTTGCAGCTTCTCTTCCCGGCCTCCTCTTCTGCCTCTACCTTGCGCTGGGTCTGACACAAACATAGAGATGGGGAGTGGCACGAGGCGGAGCTGCAGGGCTGCCTTCCTGGGTCGGCCGCTTGGTGTGGGTGCCCGCCTCAGCCTACCTGTTTTTCCCCTACCATTGATGATATTTCTCCCGACGACAGCGGCGAAACCATCGATCTGCCAAGACAAACATAAACTGATAATCTGAACTTTGTACCAATTACTCACTGATAAACACAATGTACCAGATGGCAATGGCATACAGAAAAATCATTCGCCTTCATGCACGTGCAATGCAGTTCATAACTGCGATTTATCCCCCATCATATGCTCCAAGGCATAATATTACGTTTAGACTAAAAGGACATGCAACTTTGTTTTCATCAAGGAACTGAATGATGTCAATTCCAGACCGCACGTTTCTTCGGTTCAAGAACAACTAACACCAAGGGAGTTCAGCAAAGATTCTACATAACATTATCAAAAGATCAGTCCTAGCTTTTTCAAGCGGAACAAATACGAATATTGTAGGAAAAAGGTTCAGTAACAAAAAGAGATTGTATTTTACCTTGGAAATTTGGGATCCTGTATGAGCATCAACTGCGTTGAACGGATCATGGAACAAATAGTTGTCAGCATACTGATACAATGCTTGGGCTATCTGAATTCTTTGTTTCTGCCTGCCACTAAGAGTGCAGCCTCACTCTCCAATGATTTTGATCTCCAAGTATTTCTTTAGCGAATACCACTCAAGGACCCTGCGGTCCCTGCCATACTTCTCACTCTCCATCTCCTTGCCGAGCTGGCCGACATATGCCATTGTTCCGCAAGTCTTGGCCTCTCCTAATAGCTTTGGCACCATACCAAGAATTCAAGTGAGCAAACTTGATTTTCCAGAACCGACCGTCCCACAGAGTGCAACACGCATGCCTTGCTGAGCTTGAAAATTCAGATCCTTCAGCGTTGGTATCTCAGGTGAGCCATCCCAGGAGAAGCACCCATTGCTGACCTCAATTGCAACATTGGAGCTACCACTTGGTAGCCTATGTATATCATCCATCAACAACTCCTCAAGGCATAGGAAAACATCTGGATTATCCTGAGATGATAAAGCCAACATAAAGCAGATTGCCATTTTGCAATAATTAAAATCAAGACTCAATCTCAGCAAATTACCATGTTGCAAAGAAGAATAAAATCTGCTGAAATTAAAGCGCCCCTGATCTAGATGGATGAGATGTTGGTGAAGCTACTGGCAGGCCAGCGACGAGTGAGCAGCCGGAGGTGCGTCCTCCATGGCCGCTATCCATGGCTTGCAGGTGGATTAGAGCAGGGCTGTAGCTGATGGCGCTGGCGACGTACAGCCACGGTGCTGCACAGGCGAGGTGAGGGAGACGCGGGGGGAGGCGCAGGCGATGGCGGCCAGGAGCTGCGAAGCCGGTCGTGGCCGTGACCGGAGCTAGGTTTAAGGAGAGGCCATGGATCGAGGCGAGCTCAAGGGGGCCGAGAGAGAAGGAGTAGAACGGAGATGAAAGAGGGGCAGGCGGGCTAGGGGAGATCACCGGCGTGCCCGTCGTCGGCGGCGGGTGGTCTCCGGCGGGAGGCGCTGAATCGGGCAGTCGGGCGCCGGCCGGCGCAGAGGGGATTTTTTTAGTCGGGGCAGAGGGGAAACTGGGGAAGGATCGCGGGTTGAAAACCAATAAATGCAGGGGTTTTTCTGCAAAAATGAAGCATTTTCTCAGATTCACTTCAACAGGGACCACGGGTTCAATTACCGAAAACTACAGGGACTTTTCTGCAAAAATGATGACGACGTACGACCAGAAGCAATAGCCAGTTTATTAGTAGGTAAAGATTAAAAGATTTTTTCGAGATACGCTATTGTGTACACAGGTCAATTACCTCATGGCCAAAATATGATCCGGTCCTCGTGCGCTGTCATTGGAGGTCGCGTCTACATCCGCACTATGTCAAATTGCTCAATGCACATGCGTAAACCGCCGCCTCTACGGTCCGGTCTACATAAACACGACACAGCTGACTCGCCCGTGCGCGTGATTTACCGCGCCTGCGATTGACTCGCTCATTCACGCGGTTTAACCGCGCCTGCAATTAACTCGTCCGTCCACGCCGGCTTACAACGCCGCGGCCGGCTCTCCCGTCCGCACCGGCTTACAATGCCGCGGTCGACTCTTCTGTCTGCTCCTGCGGCCGACTCGCCCGTGATTGACTTTAGCTTCACCGTAGTGATCATTAACTCCGCGGCGGATAATTTTCGGCCTAACATACCAGGTGAAATCCATCCAGTATATTTTTATATTACTCTGGTTTGCAATCTCTTTAACGCAGGGCAATTTTCTACTGCAAAAATGACCGTCATGGCACGGAGTTTGTTAAATGATTTATGCTGGAAGTATACATTGAGTATTGCGAGGATTGTCAATTTGCCTCAAGCCTCTGGTTTACATCAAATTTCAGCATTCCGCTGCTCAAATTATATGGCGGTTTATATCATGGTCAAATTTAAGAACCCCGGGTCATTGGAGGGAAAATAAACCGGTCTCGGGAGTTACTGCCATATTGATGAAAATTTAAAGGCCGTCAGAAAATTTCCGGCTTAAAATGAAGGATTCCGGTTTAAAATCCGGCTTAAGGGAAATCTGTCTCTCACAAAGCTTTAAAGCTCTCAATATCCGGTTTTAAATTCCGGTTCAAAAAGAATTTATCTCTCGCAAGTTCGAGTTCTCAGAAAAAATTAAAGGTTGCCAAAGAGAACTTACTGCCATGATGCGCGGTTCAAACATGGGTTATCTTGCCTTATTGGCTTATCACATTATGGGTCACTTGGGGGCTTCCTGCTCAATGAGCATAGTTGTGACTACTCTCTTAATCCGGCTTGTACGCCTTGTTACAAATAACATGGGGACTTCCTACTCACTGAGCATAGATATGATTACCCTTTGATCCGGCTTATACGCCTTGTTGCAGACGATTTTTCTGCCTAAGTTAAAAGGTTGCCAAAGAGAGCTTGCTACAATGTGCAGTTCAAACATAGGTAACCTACCTTGATGGTTTATTATAGGTCACTTGGGGGCTTCATGTTCAATGAACATAGCTATATTCACCCTTTTGATCGGCTTGGACACCAGGTGTATTCACCAAAACTCCGGGTTATTCTGCCTTTGTAAGTCTGCCACTCCGCGCAGGTAATCCTAGAATGACTCGCCGTACTCTTGACAGTCAATCTTATAAAGACCCTGAACTTGTCAAAGTTAAAACGGCGATTGGTCATGTAAGGCCCGGCTTACAAGGTTTGAATGAAGGTTTAACTCAGCGGCTGTGCAGCCCTTGAACATCACTTGACTTTGAAGCTTGGCGGCCTATGAAAGCCTTGTTTTTTATTTATATTTGATTTGAACATTTTTTGAAGTTCATCTCTTGTGACATGTTAATACATGATTGAAAACCGATGAGGGCTATGTTGACTTATGGTTTATATATGAACTTATCCGGCGTTTATTAACCCGGCCTGGCTTTGGACGATAAGTCGCCAGTATGCTTTGATTGTGCACTTGGAGTTCTGCGCTCTAAGTTTTTTGGGCTGTTACCCTTACTGCATATGGCGCTGTAAGCCGGCAGTATGAACTGATTTCATAGGCCAGGTAGCCTTGATTATATGACTCATCATTGAGCATCTTTGAGTTTGATAACCTGCCCTGATAGAAGACTTTAAGTCGTCAGGATATTTTGCCTTGAGCAATCAAAATGATGATATTTCATGACTCCGGGTTAATACTGGCCCCGGATTATAATTATCAAGGTATCAATCTACAGGTATGTCTTTCAATAATGGTATGAATATTTTGGGTTTGGTAAACCGCCCTGGCTATGGACTTTAAGTCGCCAGTATATTTTGGATTGCGCAATTGGGATTATGCGCTTATGAATACTTGGGTTGTCACCCTCACTGGCTGTGGCGATGTAAGCCGGCAATTTGAGCCAATTTTCCAGGTATATTTTTAAATTATGGGATGAATATGCGAGGTTTGATAACCCGCCTCGACTTTGGACGTTAAGTCGCCAGTATATTTTGGATTGCGCCATTGAAATCATGCGCTTATAAATCACTGGATTGTTACCCTCACTGGGTATGACAATGTAAGCCAGCAGTATAAATCAATCCTACAGGTATGTTTTCCTGGTTATATGAATATGCGAGGTTTGATAACCTGCCCTGGCTTTTGACTTTAAGTTGCCAGTATGTTTAGGCTTGAATGGCCTTAATTCTAGTCTTTTCTATAATTGCATAAGACTATATTATGTTTGGGTTGTTACTCGCCCTGGCTTTTAACGTTAAGTCGCCAGGGCATATTTTGTTTAAACTTTGTGTAGGACATGCAGAGCTTTACACATAATACTGCTATTGCTCATATGAATCATTGCGTTTAAACCCATCATCTGGCCATCTGAAGATATTGCTGGGTTATCCAGCTCCGGGTTATATTGCTCAATATTGAGTTTATTGAGGCTATGAGCCGCCAAAGTGATCTTTTCAAAAACTGGACATGACTATGAGCCGTCATGGATGGGGTTATCAATTTCTGATTTTTACAAAGGCTATAAGCCGTCGGGTTACAAAAATTCCGGCTTACAATGAATGCGCATTAAGTCGCCATCGGCCAAGAGCCGTCGGGTATTTAACTCCGGATTTACTTATCAACAAATAAGGTATTCGAACCTTTTATAGCCAACATGGCTCGATTTTTATTATGGTTATCAATAACCAGTAATATGATTGAGGTTTTCAAAAGCCACTTCAGAGTACCGGTTCACAACAGAGAGCATGGTTCAATATTGATATGCAAAGACTTTCAGCAACATCATCCGGACAATGGATATGGTTATATTTAGTCCCGAGTCGCTGCAGGCTTAAGACCTGGCACTTGGGGGCTACATTATTCAAATCATGATTATATCAAATATGGAAGTCCCATGTTGCTGCAAGCATGCACCATGACACTTGGGGGCTAATGCAAGGTAATTTTTTACTCGCCTTATTGAAGACCCGACTCATCACATCGTAATGAGCCGGCCCTTGGGGGCTACCAATTGCTCCTGTCAAAAATTCAAAGTACACAAGCTTTAATCCATTATATTGAAGGGTCCACTGCTCAGTTGGTATGGCACAAGGCTCTTAACCTTATGGTCGGGGGTTCGAGCCCCACGGTGGGGGTTACATCATATGATGTTATTTTCAATGAAGTCTATATAAAGTCCCAGCTCAGTATTATCTTACTGAGCCGGCCCTTGGGGGCTACACGTTGCTGCTCAAGTCTACATGATCATATCTATAAAGTCCCTGCTCATTATTGCATAATGACCCGGCACTTGGGGGCTACACATGGGAAGTACAAAGTGTTCAGTTATGATTGGCGACTTACATGAAAAACCGGATTTCTCCAAAGTTGCAGCATTAACATTCAAGCAAGTCTCAAGCCGTTACTACGCTCCCTTCTTAAGACTTGGGGGCTACAGGTGATACATATATAAGGGAGGTACACTCTCAAGCTTGGTGTTAGCAATAGTTATGACCCGGTGCTATTAATATTTGCAAACCAAGAGTTTTGGCAATTATAACTCGGCAAGCTCTACATCTTTAAGCTGGATGAAAATCAGATGAGTACTTCAAGACCAATATTTTTGTCAAGCTAGAGCATTGGAAGCTGAGTCAAATGGATTATGCTTTATAATATTTTTCTGCAAGAAGCTAATGTCAACAAATTGACTATGATGCTGGTCTATTGACCCGGAATGTTCAGAAGCAGTGCCCGGATTTTTTGCATTAGCAAAGTTTGAACATATCTGCTAAAGGAGATTTACTATGAGTTCATGGGCACGTATCAAGAAGGAAATGACAAGGACTTAAGGATGATCAGGTGCCGGTTCAGAAAAACTTTTAACCCGGAGCGAAACCTGTCAAATATGTTCTTGTGTTTATTTTGCAGGATGAGTTTAACATGGATAAAACCAAATTAAACTGGGGGATAATATCGGAGATATACCCCGCGGTGTAACCCGGCCGGATGTATGATCCGGCCGGACTTGGCGATTCACTGGTGACCTGCCCAGACCCGGCCATTGACTAGTAACCCGCCCAGAGTTGGCGGTTCATTGGTGACCCGGCAGGCGGGTCAGAGGAGCGACAAGACCCGGTGGCCCAGAAGGCGGCTCATGGAAGGCCGACTCATGTTATGGTGGGCCGGTTTAAGGCATAAGGAATATTCTCTTACAAAGGAAGCAAGACTAGGATTCCACTTGTAATAGAGTAGTCCTAGTACTACTAGGACTACACATGTAACCCGCCCCTCCAACTTATATAAGGAGGGGCAGGGCACCCCAAGAGGGAGAAGTTTCACAAGTTTAGACAGACCAATCAATAGCTTTCAAGATTGCCGGGGCCGGTACACGATATCCCAGAAATTTAACCCCTCGTGTTACCACCAGCCCAGGATTACTGTTACTGGTGGACACGTCCTTGTTACATATTACCAAGCTATTACAAGAATTGAATACAAGACCATAAAGGTCTAATGATACAACAGTGACTCCGGTGGTGGATGACGGAAATGACTCGTGGTTCTCCAACGTCGATGGGGCTCCATTCCCACAGGAACAGCTGACCCGGATAAATCTTATCCGCGTGGCTGCTATCCTAGGCTCCGCACGGACGTCGCTGTGGTACTCCTCGTAGTACTCCTGACCTGGTCAAGTAAATAGCCAGGGACAAGCCTGTGAGTACGTTGGAATGTACTCGCAAACATCATGAACAAAATATATACCGAATGCAACAGGTAATATATGATCATGATGAACTAAGCTATATGCGTCTGCCCATGTTAGACTATATTAAATGCATGCTGACAGGAATTAAATTATGGCATGATAACATATTGGCATGTACAAATAAATGAATATATAAAAAATGTTAGTGATAAACAAGGAAAGTTTAAAGGAAAATAAAATAAAAGAAATGCCGGTCGGATGTCAAGTGACACCACGGTAGGTCCTGAAGAGAAATGCCAATCGGGTGTCCACAAGAGTAGTGGCGGGACCGCCTGTAAACTCGGGGGACGCCACGAAGAGGTCTTGAAAAGAAATGCCAGTCGGGTGTCAAGTGACGCCACGGTCGGACTTGAAGAGAAATGCCAATCGGGTGTCCACAAGAGTAGTGGCGTGATAAAACCGCCTGTTAACTCGAGGGACGCCACGAGAGGTCTTGAAAATAAAATTGAGTGCCCGGGGTAGTCTAGCCAGCCCCTGAGACACTCAGGAAAATGAAATAAGAGAAACGGGTTAGTCCACAATAATATGCATAACCACAGTAATATTCACAACATTAGTATTCAAAAAATAATAACGATGACAGCGTTAGAGATGATGACAAGATCCTGCAAAATAGTTCATGCTCAAGTTAATTATTTTCCTCCGGAGACCGACACCAAGACCGACACTTGACCAACCCAGACTGTTGCCCTTAACCGCGGACACGGCTATTCGAATAGGTTTAAACTCTGCAGAGGGTGTACTCTTTACCCACAAGTAAATGATTTCTTTAGTCAGTACCGTGACACCGACTAATTCCCTTTACGGTCTTGGGTTGAAAACACACCTAACCAGCACACACCAGATTATCTTTCCGGATGCCAGGAATCACCCAAAGCACCGTTCAAGAAAAACTTTAAGACAGAGAGACCAACGTCCTGCATGGGATCACTATTAATACACGCGGATTACAAGGGGTGCCCCCCTCTCAGTCACAACTGGAAACACCCATGCCCCCTGACCCGATGACAGGATTTAGTCCAACCCCGTGGAAACCCTCATCGTGGCCCTCTGTACGGTGTGTGTGCATGGAAAGGGGTTATCAACTTACTAAACCATACCCTACCTGTGGCAGGGACAAGTGGCAGCACGAATCAAGTATGGGGGTTACCGGAACAAGACTCGATCTACGGTCGACTCAGGAGGTACAAGTTTTCCTACAGTGGTTAGCACAACAAAGTATTCTTTCAACAGCAATACCAAACAGGGCCACAACCCTTGCATGCTCCACATATATCACGTGACACCCCCGTGTCAAATATGGCCCGTGCCCACCGGCACGCCCAAGGCAGGAGCACACTACTGGATTCTCACAACTTGTGCATGTCAGAACTTGAGTGGAATGCATGCAAGAGAGAATATACATGACCAAGCATGCTCAACTAGCAATATGCAATTTAATTTGAATTCAACATAGTCATGTTTAAATTATTCTAGCAAATAATTCACCATGCTTTCACCATATCAAGTGTTCAAGATGCTTGCCTTGAGCATGCAGAAGTGTGGGGTGCACTCCAAATGTTTTGAAATTTTTTATCTTCCCTCCAGTTCCTATTTGCAAAATATTGAAATCACCACATACTCCAAAAACAGTGCTATAAAGTTGTTTGGAAAACTTTGAAATAAATACTAAAATAAACTAGACGAAAAATGACAGAAAAAGAATCAATTTATTTGGAGTTCAGATGATTTACTTATGAAATTTCTAAGCTGAGATAATTAAAGAAATGGACTATTTAATTGATCCAGTAGATACTGAATTTAGGAAAAATGTTCACCTAGGCCTGAATAATAGGGCATGATTTTAGGAATCTACAGAAATTTGAATCATCCAATTTGGATGCAAAATGACTGCTGTGGAAATAATGGAAAACTACTGATAAAAGAAAAAGAGAAAGGTAGAGAGGCGCCCTGAGCGCTGCATAGCCACTGGTGTTACTGGGCCGACCCAGCTGTTCGGCCGTCCGAAGAGGTCAGTCGACGCCGATGGCGTATTGGTGGAATACGCTTTTGTCGTACGAACACGAATTTGAAGAAAACCCGTGTCCACTTAACGGCGGGACCCGCGGCTTGTGAGGCTGACGGCGACCCCACTTGTCGGGTTTGACCGGGGTCGTCCTAGCCGTCTCTCTCCCATGGCAGAGCGGAGGCGCAGCTCCGGCGACCAGCGCCAGCGAAGGGCGGCGTCCCGCGGCGAGCTGAGTCCACCATTGGGTCCAGGAGACCGAGGTGGTTCCGTCGGTGTGCAGCACGCCCTCCGGGGAGCGAGTGGTTGCCGGCGGCGAGCTTGCCCGAAGGACTCCGGCGGAAGCAAAATTGGGCATTTCACCCACAGGCTACCTCCGGCGAAATTGGTGCTTGGAACGGATCCGTGAGGTCGAGTGGGGGCTTTAGGAGAAGAAAAGGAGGAGGGGGAAGCTCTGTAGACGTCGGAATCATCGGCGAGGTTGCGGCGACCGTAGCTTTCGGAGACGGTGAAGAAGACCGCTTCGGCTTGCTTGGCTGCTCGAGGTGGATTTCGGAGAGGTGAGTAGTGATCGTGAGGAGCTGCGGGAGCCGAGGTGAGTTTATATAGCGCGGGGAGGGTGGTTCCGTGCCTTCCCGACGAAGAACCGACGGTGGCGGCCATTATTGTGCCGGCAAGGCGGTTGTGGTCGGTGGTGGTGGTCAGCGAGGCCGGTGGAGGTTTGGTAAGGGCAGTAACACCCCCGGATAAGCTCGGGCGAGCTGGTAGGCTAGGAGGGCGCCGGGTGGCTTGGCGGTGCCGTGCCCGTCACGGTGGTTGGTCATGGGCGGCGTGGGTGGCGGTGGCCGGCGCTAGGAGCCAATGGGGGTGTCGGTGAGCGTCGTGGCTTGCCCGTGAAGCTTCCTAGGGAGGCTTTTCCCCACCCACCGCCGCCGGGCCGCCACCTACGATTCCGACCATACTAGCGGTCGGGATCACGCTGGCGGGCCGCCACACGCCCGAGATTGTCCTCCACCACTTCCTCCTACCTCGGCCGGCCGGAAAGTTACAGATCGGCGGTTGTTTGTCGCGCCCGTCGGATTTGGCGTTCCGGCCACAGGTGGCTGCGCCAAGCCATGGATTGGTCGGGGAGCACCCCGCACAGCCTCGGCAAAGCCCCAGCGCCGCATGTAAGTACTGGTTCGTCCTCTAGCCGCCGTCGTCCGTTTGCCGGCAAGAACTCGTCCGGCCGTCGCTCGGGCTCGGCCCTCGCGCAGTGGCTCACCGGCTCGCCGATGCCGCTCATACAGTGCGAATATCCTTTTTTACGGGTCCTCTTTGCGGGGTCTGCTCGGCCGCCGCCCGCGCCAGCCTGCAAAGCCGTTTTCCCGCGAATTGTATACACATTTTGTAGGTCGGCATTATACGGGGTCTACTAGAGATGCCCTTATAGGTCAGTCAAAGGCCAGGGGTTGGCTCACCTCAAAATAAAAAGCGTCGGTTCCCAACACATCGTGCAGTATATGAGCACAAATATTAAGGTATTTTCATTGATGATACTGCTGAAATCCGGGGCGCGGTCTCTTTTGATGAGACGTACCAATGGAAACGGCCTCGGGCCACGTTACACCTAATAATGGCTATTGACGAGATGGCCCGGCCCTGCCACCAGTGTGATGCTTCGGTTTCCGTCCGAAAAAGCTGTCAGGGGTTGATCCAGTCGTCGTGCCTCTCGTTACAAACCTTCACGGCTAAGATAAAAGGAGACTTCGGTTCAATAAAAAAAAGTTATGCCAAAAAGGGGCCTTGTTAAAAGATGCCCCTGCCACCTGGAGCAAATTGTCATATATGATGCGTGGCTACAATTTAGGGGAAGGCTAAGAAGACCTCGGAGCCGAGCATATCCTCGGAATCAAGAGCCGACGTGGAACTCGTCTCCGAAGCCGAATGTTCCGAGGAAGACGTTGGATATCCTCGGCTTGAAAACTAGTTCAGGGGCTACTGACGGTACCCGAACTAGGGGGTGCACACCACGTCGGCCTGCCATTTATGGGACGGGCCAAGGACCCACCAATAACTGAAGAATGGGCCTTGCCTACACTGGCCCTTGGCGTGATCAAGATAGAGTTCTCTGAAGACTTGGCATACACTTCAAGGCATATATGAATGATCGACATGCTAATCCGTAGATTGTAACCGACCATGTGTAAACCCTAGATACCCTCGGTGCCTATGTAAGCCGAGGGGTCTAGTCTGTAGAGACCACGCTTTCAAGGTCTTAGAGCTTAGAACTCGTTCATACGATCTCGAGGTATATCATACTGTACTTTGTACTCCATCCATAATCAATATAATAAGAGGAGGACGCAGGGTTTACCTCTTCCAGAGGGCCCGAACCTGAGTAAATACCGTGTCCCTATTCTTCCTGTTATCATCTTGCTCAGATCATCAGCTTGGGACCTCCTACCCGAGATCCGTCGGTTTTAGCACCGACAGGCGGTCCGCTCGTCTCCGGTGGCTCTAGGGCCATGGAGGCGTGGTGGATCCCGGCCCTTGTCGGTGGGAGGACTCCGTTTTAGACGTTTCTTTGAGTTTTGTTAGAATTTGTGTCCTGCTTAGAAAGGCGAGACAGTGGCGGCTCCCTGAAGATGGAATAAGGTTCTTCTCGCATAGCCCCGTTCCGGTGGTGCATCTAACAACATCGGAGGGCATGTGGAGGCGTGTCTCTGGCGGATCTTGTGGGATTCGGTCGGCGGTTGTCATTGGTGGATCTATTCGGACCCTTTTTTTATTCGTCCACGTTTGTGTGTCTTCAGATTGAATCCTTCCGATCTATGCGTCTCTTCATCGGCGGTGTTGTTCTGATGCGCTGGTCCTATGGGACTCGGCTCAAGTAAGAGGGGGGGGGGGGGGGGGGGGGGGGGGGGGGCGGTGATGACGGCGACGCTTCTTTGGCTCGCTTCAGTGGTTGTAGTCGTCTCTAGGTGATCTACATATGTGAATGCATTTTTATTATTTCTGATGTGCTATGTGCTATGTACTGCTATGGTTGAAGATAAATAGATGACGAAAAAAACACCTAGTCGTGAGTTCGTGACAATTCTATCAGTGATGAAATTTTATTGGCTTTGATCTGCTCATCAGAAAAAGAATCTACCATACTTTTTATTCATCGCACTAAACTACTGCTAGCAAATTTAACGGAGAAATCACTTGATAATGATGAGGATAACGGAGCCGGCGACCATGACGAGCTTGTGGAAGTCTTTCGCGCGCTTGACCATGACCTGCATGACCTCCCCGGTGAAGCTCGCGCAGCTGCCCCAGCACATGCTGCACCCCTTGGCCGCCTCGCCCAGCGTCTGCACCGCCTCCCTGAGCTCACCCCGCTTCAACGCCACCTGCGACGCCGTGAGGTTCTTGACCGCGGCGTCCACGCGCACGGTGCAGTCGCGCACGCACATCCGCAGCCTGGTGCCGCTCGGGGCGCCCCCCAGGTTGACCCACCCGAAGGCGGCCAGCCCCGTGCCGGCCTCGATGGCGATGCGCAGCGACGTCTCCGCGAGCCACCGCGTGTCGTTCACCCTCTGCGGGTCCACCACGAAGGCCAGCGCGCGCCCGCACAGCTGCGGGAACGGCGTCCGCCTGCACACGCTCTTGATCTCCTCTGGAATCGGGTTGGACCCGTAGCCAGGTTCGTCCCACGGCGCGGGCGCCAGCGCGGTCGTTGGCGGCATCGCGATGGGTGGCGTCGTGGGCTTCGGCGCCGTCACCG
This sequence comes from Thinopyrum elongatum, assembly GCA_011799875.1. NCBI lineage: Eukaryota > Viridiplantae > Streptophyta > Magnoliopsida > Poales > Poaceae > Thinopyrum > Thinopyrum elongatum. Next base: position 561,991,547 of record CM022301.1, read on the forward strand.
GGGGCGGAAGCACTGGCTTGGTCGGCGTCGCCGGAGGTGGCAGCACGGGCTTCGGCGCATACTTCGGCGGCGTCACCGGAGGTGGAGTCACAGGCTTGGGCGGCGTCGTGGGGGCCGGCATCACGGGCTTGGGCGGCGTCGTGGGGGCTGGCATCACAGGCTTGGGCGGCGTCGTGGGGGCCGGCATCACGGGCTTGGGCGGCGTCGTGGGGGTTGGCATCACAGGCTTGGGCGGCGTCGTGGGGTATGGTATCACAGGCTTGGGCGGCGTCGGCGGTGGTGGTGGCAGGGCGCCGGTGAGGAACCGGGAGGGGGCGCAGATGAGGGACAGGAGGAAGACGAGCGTGGCAGGCGAAGCGGCGGCCATGGTTCACCGCAGCGTTGCCAAGAGATGGATCCAGACACGAACTGACTCGATCAGTAACTATAAGCCGGCAGCGACATGTACGATCCATACGTGTGAATCCATGCGCGCGGCGCGGGAGCTCAGGGGCGGAGATGCGTCCGTCTGTCCATGCACCGTCTGAATCTGTAGGCACCAGTGGCTCTCCTGCATGCATGTATGGCCATGGCCGGGTCACTCCGAGCTCCGGTTAGTACGCGCGCGTTTGAATAGTAGACCTGTCATTCCACGACAAGAGCATAATTTATTAGGGATGTGGTTCGACGACCAGGCCACTGCTCGTCATCACGGTGGAGTGTTGGATCCACTGCCACGGTGTGATGAGTTTCAGGGGTCTACCAATGTGCAGAAGACAATTGTTAGCGCATCGTGCTGGCTAAATTTAGTTCAGTATTAGTACTTCCTTCGTTTTTATTTAGTTCGCGTATTAGCTTTCGTCAACGTCCAGCTTTGTAAACTTTGACAAAATTTATAAACAAAAATATTAACATATACAATAACAAATCAATACCATCAGATTTTTATTGTATGAACTTTCACATCATATAGATTTGTTATGATAAATGTTTATATTTTTTTTATAAACTTGATCAAACTTTACGAAGTTTGACTTCAGTCAAACCTAATATGCAGAGTAAATAAAAACAGAGAGAGTACCTAATTTCAACACCAATCAAGATTGATCCTCAACTCTTAATGCTACATTTTTTGTGAAAAATATTTTAATACTGTACAATTGGTCCAAATAACTATGTGCCATGAAGTTATACAATCTCACAAAAAGTCTGGTTGTCCCTTCTCTTTCCTCCTCCACAAGAAAAAACCTTAGCCTTTCCTTCTCCTCTCGTCGGCGCCGCCGCCGATCAGCTCCATCTCCGATGGCCTTTGGGCCATGGAGGTGCGGTGGATCTCGGTCCCCGCTGGCGGGAGGGACCCTGTTCTCGCTCATGTTAAATTCAGCGTCTTGGTTGGGACTATGTGGCCGTACGTGGCGATGTCCTTCAGTAGAAATAATGTCTACCGTGTTCTATACCCGTCCTGATGGTGCGTCTAGCATTGTCGGAGGGCGTGTGGAGTTGTTTCTCCTTCGGATCTCGCGGGATTCGGTCGGTGCTGGTCCTCAGTGGATCTGTTTGGATCCGGTTTTCGTTCGGGTGTTTACAGGCTTGATCCTTCTGCTCTACGACTTTCTTCATTGGTGATGGTTGCTGCTCTAGTGCGTTGGTCTTATGGAGTCTTAGCACGACGACTTCCCGACTGTCTACTATAACAACAAAGTTTGCCCGGCTCTGGTGAGGGAGGGGTGATGATGGCGGTGCACCTTCGGCTCGCTTCAGTGTTTGTAGTCGTCGCTAGGTGGTCCACGGACCTGGTTGTAATTTTTATTACCTTTGATGTTCTTTGTACTACCAAGATTGAAGATGAATACATTGGAAGTTTATCCACAAAAAAAACTATGTGACATGGAGTGCCATGTGCTAACTCGGGTTCGGAATCACACCACATCAATGCAAATACTGATCCGATCGAGGAGGGACCGAATATGTTTGTTTGAAAAATCCAAGGTTCGATTTGTCTAGTTTTGCCAAAAAATTAATAGTTTGCCTAGTTTTGAAGTCGAGGGACAAACCCGCACCCTTTGTATAGTTGGAGGATGAAATGTGTATTATTTCCATGTTTTAGCGACTTGGTAGAAAGCAGGTTAATGGATTTTCTTAAGTTCTATTCATTATTTGGCGGTGTTTCAATCACTTCGTATTTTTGTTATTATCTTCAGTTTTCATTTCTTTATTTAAAGTTTTGTACTGGTTGCACTTGTATTATTTTGTGCAATTCCACTCATTTTGCGCAAACACCTATAAAACTATTGAGGCGTTTACATACTAGTTTGTAACCAATTGGATAACGGTTGGTAGTTCTTCATTCTATGAAGCCTCAGATATTCCATGCATCAGGCTAGGATGATAATGTCCATTTCGAACGGCGATTGTTTTAAGATAGAGATTAAGATACTCACTTCATCGCGGATGGAGATACCCCTCTACTTATTGGGCGCCAACTCCCTCCGGGTTGTCATAATCAAAATTGTATTCCCAGAAAATGTCCATTAGGGTTTTGGGCTTGGTGGAAGAAGATAATCAATGCGAATATTTTTTAGGCGACTCACTTGTTACTCACACTTTCCGCAAAAAAAGAAGAAAAAAACTTGTTGTTCACACGCAGGCAGCCGGCATCACAATAATCATGTCTTTCACATATTGAATCGCAAGGAAGTCAAGGCATGAACCGAAAGCTAAAGGGGCCCGAATCAGGTTTTGAGTCATAGCTTAATTTACGACAGATTGCAGAAGCTCAGCTGCTAGAACAAGTTCTTTTAGGGGTGCCACAATAAGTATAGAGTAGACAAGAAAGAACAATCCATTTTATTCCTTTCCTTGGGCCGGAGCTGGACTCTCATGAAACATCTCAGTTAGTACTGTCAATTTAACATGATTTGTGCCAAAATAGTATGAAAAAGCGACTCACGAAATTTATGTACTCCCTTTGATTCATATATTAGATACATTCGTTTGAGCGACAAGTAATATGGATCGGAGGGAGTATCAATTCGTACATTTCGCACGCATGAGCACATTCAGGATTTCAGGTGCATTGAAGTGCTACATTTTTACTGTTCCGAGAATTGGCGAACGTACATAACTACATTTGCACTGGTACCAGTGAGCAGATACGAAATTTAAACCAACTAATGAGATTCCATTTTATTTCCAACATTTTACGACTACAGTCAAATTGAAGAGGATCCGTACCAAAAGAAGGAAACAAAACATGAAACTAAACTATGAAAAACTAAACAAAACACGAAAGAAACTATGAAAAACTAAACTGAGGATCAACAGGAATCCCACGTTATTGAGCCTTTATCCATTGTTACTGAGCCGAATTGCTCGTGGCATGCCGGCGATCTAGGGGCGGCGCAACGGGGGAGGGAGGGGAGGGAGAGGGCCGGGCGGAGTCTTGGCCGCGATCTTGGTGAGGAAGTTGACGGCGATCCTGATCATCTTCTGGAACTCGACGAGGCTGGCCTCGAGGATGAGCCTGACGTCGCCCGTGAGGTTCCTGCAGCTGATCGTGCAGGCCGACACGTCGGCGATGGCCCGGTCGGCGAGCACCTTGGCGACCAGGTGGGCGTGGACCTTCAAGGCGGCCGTGGCGCCGTGGATCTTCTTCATGGCGGATTTCATGGTGACACTGCAGTTGCTGAGGCAGACCTTGAAGTCCGGCACGGAGGTGTTGAACCCGGGGAGCTTGCCCTCGAAGATGGTGGACGCCACCGCGCCGGCCTCCGTGGCCGCCTCCATGGCCACGGCGACGAGCGCGGAGAAGTCCACCGTCCCCGGCGCGCCGGCGATGAGCGCACCCCGCGGCGAGACCGACGCCAGCGCGGTCTGGATGTCGAGGAGGCGCGGGCCCAGCTCCTTGACGCAGTGCGCCGGGAAGGGGCCCTCGTTGCACGTGGACACGAGCGGGCTCGCGCCCGGCGGGGCGCGCCCCGGCGGCGGCCCCGCCGCCGCCGCCGCCGCCGGGAGGAGGAGGACGGCGAGGGCGAGCGCCAGCACGGTTGGCGCGGCCATTTCCTACAGCTTCGATCGAATTGGATCGAGAACCTCTGTGGTTCCTGTCGGCCTGAGCTCTTGGTTTGTGGTGTGCTGGAGCGATGGAACGCCCGGATATTTATGTGTCCGTGGGGTTGCTCGCGCGGCCAGGGAGTGGTTCTTGGTGCTCGTCGTCGGTGCGGCTGGGAGGTTTTTCCGACGGTCCATGGGGGATCAGTGATCGAGCAGCGGGAGTGCCGGATCTCGACTACTGGAGTAATAAGCGCGACTGTCCCGGGAGTCTTCTTGCCAACTGGTGCATGCGCATGCAATGCGTTCTTCCAAGAGGTAGATCAAGGGGGGATCCTTCTTGGGGTGAAGTGTGAGACGCTGGAAGTCCGAACTGTGGTTATGGGTGACTTTGCCGTCAAATTTCGGGTAAGATCCAAAGTCGATGGCTTTAATTGGGCACTGGTTGCGGTGTATGGGGCAGCGCAGCCGGAACTAAAACCAGACTTTTTGGCGGACCTTTTCCGGATTTGCGGATCTGAACAGCTCCCAATTTTGGTTGGAGGAGATTTCAACATTATTAGAAGGAGAGATGAAAAGAACAATGATAATTTCGACGCTAGGTGGTCGTTTATGTTTAATACCATCATCGAAAGCTTGGATCTTAGAGAGATAGAGCTTTCAGTTCGAAAATTCACGTGGGCTAATACTTTGCAAAACCCGACGTATGAGAAGCTAGATAGAGTCCTAGCAAGCGTTGAGTGGGAACAGAAATTCCCCTTGGTTACAGTCCAAGCATTATCTCGCGGTATCTCAGACCACACACCTCTGCTAGTGGATTCTGGGGAGGCAACGCATGTGGGCAACAAAAATACTTTCTCTTTTGAACTTGCGTGGTTTGAAAGAGAAGGGTTCCTGGATCTGATAGCCAGAGAATGGGCGAAAGATGCAGGAGGAAGATCTCCTATTGAGAGATGGCAGAATAAGATTAGGAACTTGAGAAGTTTCTTGCGAGGATGGGCTAAACATCTTAGTGGGATTTATAAGATTGAAAAGGAGAGACTCCTTACACTTATTCAGTCCTTAGATGTGAAAGCCGAGTCCACTATTTTGCATTCCTCAGAGCTTCATGCTAAAGTTGATGCGGAGATGAGATTGAAAGAGCTGTTGAGGGAAGAGGAGTTGAAATGGGCATTGCGAGCCAAGGTTCGTAAAGTTGTCCAAGGGGACGCCAATACTCAATTCTTCCATATGATTGCCAATGGCAAGCACAGAAAGAAAAGAATCTTTCAGCTTGAGCAAGACGAGGGAACGATCATAGGACAAGAGAACCTAAAGATTTATATTACCAATTATTACAAGCAGCTTTTTGGGCCTCCAGAGGATAACTTTGTGTCCTTGGATGAGTCGAGAATTGAGGATGTGCCTCAGTTGGCTGCCGATGAGAATGAGGTATTGATTGCACCATTCTCGGAGAAAGAGGTGTTTGATGCGATTGCACAGATGAAGAACAATAAAGCTCCGGGGCCGGATGGATTTCCGGCGGAGTTTTATAAGAGGTGTTGGCATATTATTAAAGGGGATCTGTTACCGATGTTCCACGATCTGTTCTCCGGACAGCTTCAGTTGTTTCATTTGAATTTTGGAACAATAACATTACTCCCGAAGAAAACAGAGGCTGTGAGAATTGAGCAGTTCAGGCCTATTTGTCTTCTTAATGTTAGTTTCAAAAATTTTACCAAGGTTGGGACTAATAGACTCACACAGATTGCGCACTCTGTGGTGCAGCCGACCCAAACTGCTTTCATGCCAGACAGAAACATCCTGGAAGGGGTTGTAGTCCTGCATGAGACGCTCCATGAACTCCATACGAAAAAACTAGATGGGGTTGTTTTCAAAGTGGATTTCGAAAAGGCGTACGATAAAGTTAAATGGCCGTTTCTACAACAGGCTTTGCGCATGAAAGGTTTCGACCCGGCTTGGAGAAACCAGGTTGAATCTTTTACGCAAAAAGGGAGTGTTGGAATCAAAGTGAATGATGACATAGGTCATTATTTCCAGACACATAAAGGCCTGAGACAAGGAGATCCGATGTCACCTATTCTGTTCAACATCGTAGTTGACATGTTGACCATTCTAATAGGTAGGGCAAAGGATGCTGGCCAAGTTGGTAGCCTCGTACCTCATCTAGTTGATGGAGGGGTGTCTATCCTGCAGTACGCTGATGATACTATTCTTTTCATGGAGCATGACTTGGCTAAAGCACGAAACATGAAGCTGGTGTTATGCTTATTCGAACAATTGACTGGGTTAAAGATTAACTTTCACAAGAGTGAATTGTTCTGCTTTGGAAGAGTCAAAGAAGAACAAGAGGCCTATAAGCAATTGTTCGGTTGTGAAATTGGGAGTTTACCTTTTACGTATTTGGGTATACCAATTCACCATCGTAAGCTAACAAATAGAGAATGGAAGTGTATCGAGGATCGATTCGAGAAGAAACTAAGCTGTTGGAAGGGCAAGCTGATGTCGTATGGGGGCCGGTTAATTCTTATTAATTCGGTTCTCACGAGCATGCCTATGTTTCTTTTGTCATTTTTTGAGATACCAGTTGGAGTTAGGAAAAGACTGGATTTCTATCGATCCCGTTTCTTCTGGCAGAGTGATGATTTAAAAAGGAAGTATCGACTCACTAAATGGGATATTATATGCCGACCAAAAGACCAAGGGGGTCTAGGGGTCGAAAATCTTGAGGTGAAAAACAGATGTCTTATCAGCAAGTGGCTGTACAAGTTATCTGTAGAGTCGGAGGCCACGTGGGCGCAGATTCTGCGTAACAAGTACCTCCAATCCAAAACTTTGTCACAGGTGACAGTGAGGCCGACGGACTCACCTTTTTGGAAAGGGCTGATGAGAGTTAAAGCAGTCTTTTTCAACAGAACAAAGTTTATTATCGGAAACGGTACCTCCACGAGATTCTGGGAGGATACATGGCTAGGGGAAACACCTCTCGCGCTACAATATCCGTCTCTTTATAGCATCGTGCAACGGAGAGACGATCTGGTTGCAACCATACTTAGGTCCGCTCCCCTCAATATCCAATTTAGGAGAACACTAGCCGGAGCGCGTTGGGAAGCCTGGCTCCATCTGGTGAGAAGACTGATGGATGTGCAGCTTGCTCAACGGCCGGATTCGTTGAGCTGGAATTTAACTAGGAATGGAGAGTTCACGGTTAAATCAATGTACTTAGATGTCATAAACTCTAGCTCTATTCCCTATTCCAAACATGTTTGGAATGTCAAAGTCCCTCTGAGGGTTAAAGTGTTTATGTGGTTTGTACATAAACAAGTCATTTTAACCAAGGACAATTTGACAAAGCGCAATTGGACCGGCTCTAAGAGATGTAGTTTTTGTGATCAAGACGAGACTATCAAACACCTCTTTCTGGATTGTCCCATGGCGAAGGTTCTTTGGCGGACTGTTCACTTTGCTTTTAATATTACTCCTCCGAATAATATCCACATGTTATTTGGGACGTGGCTGGATGGGATAGAGACCCAAACAGCTAAACACATTCGTGTAGGAGTATGTGCTTTACTTTGGGCAGTCTGGAACTGCAGGAATGATTTGGTTTTTAACAGAACAACAAATACTCATTTTTTGCAGGTCATCTTCCGAGCTACTACGTTGATCCGTATGTGATCGCTACTCACTCGGACGAAAGCCAGGGAGCATTTGGTTACTGGATCTGCCCGATGGGAGATGGTAGCTCGGGCTATATTCAGCCGGTTTGGATGGCGGTCATGTAATAGGATAGGCAATTAGTTTTCCTATCTTTATTTTGCATGCCGGTTGTGGCTTTTTTTCCCGCTCTTTGTGAGCCGATTGGGGACTAGTTTGTAATGGAGTTTATGACCTTTGTTGGACCTTTTTGCTTTTAATAAATGTGGCCGTATGCATCTTTCTGATGCAGAGGCCGGGGCTGCGCCCCTTTTCCAAAAAAAAAATGCAATGCGTTCTTGCGACTTGTTTCTACGGTGACCGTGTCAGGGCACCAAAGGAAGGCATGGACGTGCACCGCACCATGCAATTGATCCAACTCGATCGTGACGATTTTAGGGCTCATTCGGTGTATATATAGATTCTTTTTGAAGGATTAATTCCAATGTGATTTTGAACCATGTTTTTTTCCCCTATCTACCATGACAATTGTTTCAAATGAATGAAGCTACTCTATTTCTTATGATTGTGTTCATATTGGCGTAATTTTTAAGAATTCTTGTCACCAGGTGAGACCCCATGGAAAATTCTAGGACCCCGATAACGCCCAAACGTTCGTTTTTTTACCGTGGCAAATCGAACATTTTTTATGGCAATTTTAGTGACGCGAGGATGACAAGTTTAGTTGACACGCATGGCAAATCTGTGCTCATTGTGTTTTTTGCTAGAAAATTGTCGTGAGTGTCAACTGAACTTGCCATCCCCAAGTCACTAAAATTATCATCGAAAACATTCGATTTGCCATGGTCAAATCACAAACGTTCAGGAATTATCACTTTCAAAATTCGAAAGAATTGGATTGGCCAGGACATAAAAATCATTTACTTTTCATATTCCCATGATTTAGAAACCCCGCAAACCAAATAAGCCCTTAGTAGGGAGTTCTGGCTGCGTGCAAACAAGCAAGTTGTGGGTCACATTCTTCATCCGAGTTGTCGGAAAATTTCTTAAGTTGGTGTGGTTCTAGCCGTCTAATCTCACATCAAACCCGTTGCCCACCCCTACATGAATCTTAATGTGGATACATTGGACAATTTAGAATGTCGATATAAGAAAATCTCAACCGACTTAAGTTTAGTAAAACCACTTTAATATTACAAAATTTTGTTATCGAGGACCAAACAAGGATTAAGTATTCTAGAGATAGGCATGGTGTTGCTTTGTCAACCGGCGTTCATGTCCGGCTCAAAACATGGTGCACATGTCGTACTTTTGTAAACAATATAAAATTATATTCTACGCAACCCTATGAAGATATGCCATATAGAGTTTAACATATAAAGATAAGTTATCAATACAAATTGATGTCAAAGTCTCTTTAAGGTCGTGCAAAGACTATGTCCCACTATGTATATCATAGGAAGAGTTGGCCCATATCCTCAATGGAAAGGTTGGCAACCTTCCCATACTACATGTGAAGATATGACCGTTTATTTCTTCATCTCCATATGTTTCACAGATATAATGGAGAAGGTTGGCACTTCTCTTCTTTGTGTTGCCGAAAGGACGGATTTCGACCGAAGGAGGTGTGAATAGGAGATGAATCTTTTTGCATCTTAACTTCAAAATTTAGGTGTAATGCGGAAAAGTAAGTTATGCAGATATGCAATCTACGTTGAGACAAACAACTTATATGGTAAGCAAGCTAGAATCAAGGTAAGAAATGCAACATGCTAATTATCAAGCCAACAAGCATACAACACAAGTAAAGGGAACAGTAAAAGATAAACCCCAAGAGTCAGAGACACAGATGTATCCCGAAGTTCACACACTTTGGAGAGTACTAATATCCGTTAGAGATATGCCAAAGCCAAATATCTGGAGCGCCACCAAGTGGCTTACCCTAATCTTTCTTTGAGCGAAGGGATTGGGAGGCATCAAGCTTTTGAGGTAATAGCAATGCTGGAAGTAGCTCAAATTAATGGCTAGGGTTGGAGGTGGAAGAAGGATGGGTTATAAATATTCCTCTCCAAATTTTATCAATCCCCAGCAGTTGGCCCCGTATGCACAGGTTCACACCCGAAGCCAAACCAGGGACCCTGTGGGCACGGGGTCAGAGAACCCATGTGCATCGGGTATCTAGGGAGTTTGGCGCGCTAATCCCGTGGGTAGGGGTCAGGAAGCCCGTGCGTAGGGGTGTCCAGAGAGTTTTTCGTGGACCCTATGGGCATGAGGTATGTGGCTCATACCTCAATTGGAAGAGCTTTACCCCATATATTTTATGTGATAGATATAGGATGGGTACTGCATATGGTTGCCTCACCCTCTCTTAATAGTGTGATTTTCCTATGACTCAAAAGAAAGCGAAATAGAACTCTCGGGTGCTAGGATAACATCACATTTTTCTTTTTTAAAGTGGGTTGTCAACCATCTCAATATAATAATTCCTAGAGACCAGTGACCTAAGATAAACTTAGTAACCGTCATTAGTCTCACTAACCACATTATCATCATACAAAAATACAATCAGGGGCAAAATATACTTTCTTTCATGTCAATAAGTGCAACGATCACTTCTTTGGGTTTTTTTTTCCTTTCGTTTCATTTAAAAAAAAATTGGTGTGTTTTTTTTTTCAAAAAACAGATCATGTTAATTAAAGACATTCAACGTATATTACAATATCGTTCATTGTACATTAAAAAATAGTTCTTTTTGTATGAAAAGTGCTCACCATATGTACAAAAA